>BSBM01000364.1:5887474-7161211 GCA_027924585.1 Larix kaempferi | reverse complement strand
TACTTTATACTTCAATATCCTGTCTGATAAGAGTTTTGTGCCTAATATTTATACTTGTTTGTTAATATGAACTTGATGTTGATCCTGTACATCGTGATAAGTCTTGTTAACATATTTATAATAAATTGGTTTGTATATTTGTTCAATCTTTGTGAAAAATGATCGTGTTAGTGCTATAAGTCTCTCGACTGTATTCTATTCAATTTATGTATAAGGTAGTCTACCTGTGTATAAATTATAGCATAAAATCAAAATGTTTATACATTTAGGGTTTATAATTGTATTTACTGTATAAAACTTATGATGATTTAAATGTGGATTTTGTTGCTATGTTTTTAATATTAACTGTTTATAGATGATCAATAATATACATTGAATATATATATATATATATATATTAATGAGAGCAACATTCTTCCCTAAGTAATCTATCATATCCCAAATAAATAAACTCCACTGTTCTAAAAACTTGGAAATGCTATAATAAAAACAAAGATAAACTCTAGGAAATATTAGGTTCTATAAAATTATTACAATATGCATTCTATAATGAAATCTATATCTAACATATTATAAAGAACAATATTTTTCTTAGAATCTTCAGATCATTTTTAATCTATGTTAATTAAACATTTTCCTATACTAGAGTACATCACTTTTAAGTGAAAGGAAAAATACAGGAAGAAATCTATAATCATTATTCTATACTATCCAATCTTTAATCGTCCATTCAATGTACAGAAATAATCTATCAGTTCAGTAATCTATCACTTCTAACAACTAGAAATTTATAAAGAAGAGGGCTAAATATTTGTAGATAGAATTATTCAGAGTATACAATAAGAGTCTAGGAAAACAAAACAATGCAGAACTTGTTTAGATTGTGTAGGTGGACAAACACTCAAAGAAGACCATTCCTCCCAAACGTCTCCTGAATGCAGCCAAGTTTACTTGCTTTATGACCCTCGAGCTTGTTCACTGAACCACCAGGATGAAGATATTGTGTAGAAGCAATACAATCTCTTTATACTTCAGCAATCATGAAGACTTGCATACAAAACACTCTTTTGTACTTCAGCAATCATGAAGACTTGCATACAAAACACTCTTTTGTACTTCAACAATCATGAAGACTTGCATACAAAAAACTCTCTCTGCAACTCAATAGCTTAAGACAGTATTACTCTGCAACCTATTAGCTAGCATCCCCTCATCGAATCTCTTTGCGTGCTCAACATAACAGTTTCGAGCCAGCACAAGGAAAAATTTGTGAGCCCCCTGCTCAATTCGATGGATATAAAGATTGCCTAGGTCTTTTGGGTCAGTTTAACATTTAATGAGCCACCTGATCAGTTCCACCATTCTTGGGGAACATGACCACATTTTTAGGAAAGTTGCCCCCTGCAACAGCTAGTAAGTGAGTGCAGATGCTGCCACTTGTCAATTTCCTTCTACACCAGTTTCATTCCTCTTAGTGGGTCAGTGAAAACTCTTCAACAGTCCTCTTTGGATGAGTGTCTCCTATTGTAATTTATTAAATAATAATAATATTCAATTACAGTCATCCTTGACCATCCTTGGTCATTAACATAAAACTTTACAATAAAATTTAGAGTAATGTTTTTTCACAAACATAAAATGTTTCAAGTTCTAGGTAGGTTACATCAGCGTAGGGTACTTAGTTGCATAGGGAGATGATTGTCCAGATGCAGAGGGAGCATGATGTCTTCTATGACAGAGGGAGAAACTACAGTGGATGAGGTGTGATGTTTGCATCGGGAAGCCATTTTACCAGATTGGTCATGTGATTTGACCAATGAGAATGATACATTCACTCACAGGAAATAGCCATGTGATTTGGCTAGTGGTGAATGGCCTTGGTGTAGCCTTACTTAGCCATGTGATTTGGTTAGGTGTGATTAAAGCTCGAGGTTCTTGCACAACCTTTATTAGTGATGATACTTGGCTAAGTGTGAATAAGGATTGAGGTCACATTGCATACTATGTGAGGGAGTGCTATGTGATGGAGTGATCTATATCATTATAGATCAAGTTTGATTTGTTTGTTTGATAGGGACTAGCTACCCCTTGTGTAACATACCCTTTTTGCTGAAGAACATTTTATGTTGGAAACATTATGTTAACTTTTATTGTAAAGTTTTATGTTGGACAGGTGTCCAAGGATGACTGTAATTTGCACAATATTTGATTATTTAATAAATAAAATAGGAGACAAACACCTAACGGGACCGTTGAAAGAGTGGTTATTGACCCACTAGGTGGAATGGAATCTGGGGTAGAAGGCAATGGATAAGTGGCAGCATCATGATGCGGCTAACTAGCTGTTGGTATGGGGCAACTCCCTTGAAATGTGGTCATAGTGCCCTGGAAGGTGGAACTGGAGCTTGAGGCGCATTTATTCCAAACTGACCACTAAAGACCTAGGTAGTCTATATAATAGCCATCAAATTATGAACCGAGGTTCATCACTTTTCCCGACGAGGAAATTTACCTTGGGGTTTTGTTGTGCTTGCACCCAAGAGATTTGATGAGGGGATATGCTAAGCTTTTGATCATGTTGTGAGTCTTCCCATTACTGCTGAGTGCAGAAATTATATTGCTGAGTGTAGAAGGCATATTTTGAGTTCAGAAGTTATACTGAGTGCAGAATTTTTACTTAGTGCCTTGCTTCTACACAGATTCCATCTACTTAGTGGTTCAGTAAGCAGGCTCAGGGGTATATAGGAAGCCAGCAGTTTGGCTGCTCTTTCTAGAAAAGGTTGGGAGGAACAGGCCTCCTTGAGTGTTTGTCGGCCCTATCTTCATCTACAGCTTCTAATTGCTTATCTGTTATTAAGTAGATAAATTTTCTTATTTACAAGTATTTAATTATTATTTGCAGAATATGTTCATCTTCAGATGCATTTATTTTTCAGTTTCTAAACCTAATTAGAATTATGAATAGTAATGATAAATTGAATAAATATTCTTTGCATTTTTCCCCATGCTAATGGATCTGCATCGTACTCTAGTACAGAGAAGAAATTAATGAACATGATTTGATAGGAAAATTGCCAATTGAATGAATAGATCAACTCTGTTATATTTCGTTAGATTTCCTACCATTAATATTCTGTATCAATTAACATAAATATATGTCTTTCTCTTATCATCCTTTTCATTAGTTAAATGTTTCAGGTTCACTGTATTTCTTTCATCAGGATGTATTGAATTTTAAACAATTGTAAAAATATTTAATTCCCAAGTATACAGTACTGCTATCCCTTACTGTTAGTAAGTACATTTATCATGAAAATAAACAGTATTCATATCCAAGTATTGAATTTACTTCTGATACACAGTATTCAAGAATTTATAACAACTGCAAAATTAAATAGTATCGATAAGTTTCCATTTATAAACAGTACTATACATTTCTATTTGACAGTCATAGATTAATAGGGTTTTATGTTTCCATGTTTTCTTCTCAAATTATATAATGTTTTCTACTCTATTTCTGTATAGAAATTATTTCATTTTTTTTATTTATAATTACTAACATTGGAACATAGTCTAAAACAGTTCATCAAAAGCTTCAAAGACTCGACATAAACCCTAAACTTTAACTTACTTAAAAATTTCATTTTGACAGAGCTAGCAATTATTTCTTAACATTATCAAAGTGAGGAATCACATTCATTTTTTCTGGTCGATTTGACCAAGGGTTAATACCCTCTCGACGAAATCTCTTCACGAGTATTCAAAGAAACTAGATATAGACATTATTCCTTATTCTTACATCTGGCAACTAATTATTTAAAAACTCAAACATAAAATCAAATAACTGTCAAGCCAATGGCTATTTTCTTATCCATACATTTTACAGTTCTATACATCGATTTTTAGGGTACATTTTATAGTTCGTAATTCTGTGAAGAAACGAAAACATTTGAAGCAACAAGCCTTAGCTCACGACCGTAAACCATTTACATCAAACAATAGATGCATAGCTTTTCCAATACAAATTTTATTTCTACTCTTTAAACAATTAAGTTACAGTTACGTTCCAAGATCGAAACCCCAATAAGACCAAAATGAGAAGATTCATAAATTTGAAGTTATCAAAACATTCTCTTGAAACTCGACTGAGGAAAGAACTCTCGTCGAAAGAGATTACATTGCCAACTATTGGCACTTTAGCTAAAACTTAGTTAAATATTAACCTGGTAAGCCGAAAGGCACACTATCCTACAGATTTTTGGCACAACACAACACCACGTTGGACTCATCTCCAAAAACCACAAGTGTGACTTAAAAACATCAACGATGGCCATTCTGCCAGGATTTAGTAACAAGCATTGTTTGAGCTGCATCATCAACATACTATGCCAGGAGAACCTACGAAGGGTTATGCCACCGAGGCTTACCGTGTGAAGCGAGCCACCAATTCCCATGGAGCTTGCAGCACTATAAACTCCGAGACGATGGAAATACCTGCCATAGAAATTATTACAAGGTTAAACACATTTCTAAAACAAGAAAGATGCACGAAGATTTAACATTGCAACAATAACCATGAAGTTAAAACATTACCTCGGCTTGCAAGAGCAACAAGCTGGAATGCCGATAACATTCAGATTTCAAATCCATCTAATAGCCGCAATAGAGAAAGCATGCAGACTATACGAATTCAACTTTCATTCTCAGACAAGATTTATGAATCTAAGAACCCTGGAAAGACCTCTATCCACATTCATGGTGAACGCCACAGGACTATCAACACTCAAACTTCATTATAAACCATTAAACTTCATTTTTACAACCAGAGATCCCACCATCGAATTCATGCAAAAAGTATGCAAGCAACCAGAGATCAAACCCTACAACTAAGCGGCCGGTAGGCCTCTGTTCAAGTCCAGACTCACCAAATGAATGTCAAGGAGAAACACAAAGCGTAAGTATCGCTTGAGAAGTTAGGTCAAAACCCAAATCCGAGAACATAACTAAATCAACGGAGCAGATCAAGCCATCTGGGGATCACGAAGCTCAAGAAACGGTACTTACATCGTTCATTTATAACTCGACCAACACTCAGTCCAGCTCGGAGTAATGCCAACCAATTTCTATCCTACAACTTGGAGCGTCATTAGCATTTTGTACAAGAAATCACATGGGATCAGTCACTGGGATAGCCAACGAAGCATTCCACTGAAAGGAAGGATGAGAGCATTAAAAGCTCATCTCAGAGGCGTTAATATCAACCATCAAAGGACTGTGAAGAAGTTAAGACCAGTCATTCACCATTAACTCTGAATTGGAGCGAGTATCATCGTAATTAATAACACATATTATCAATGTTTCCACTTATATTATATCGTGTTGTAGCTAGGTTATAGTATGATCTCAACGTTTTAAATTAGATACACATACATTATAATGTTTGCAACCATATAGTCAATACCTATATTGCATGAGTCACATTTTGCATATAGCATGTATATATGGTAAGTGCACTATAGATAGAATCCAATTCCATCGAGCATCGCATTATGTTGATAAATTCTAAACCGCACTATGTCAAAATATTATTGCATAATGACAAGTAGAGATATTAAATATAGAAACTTATAATTTGTAAATGCATGGTCATATATATAGTCAATATATATATGTAATCCATATGATTCTATTAACAATAGGTCACAATTATATAGTATGAGTCTCGATACATGAGTTAAATATCAACACTGTTTGCACATAAGAAAATGATATACGATTTCATATATCGTTACACAAAAACCATAAATGATATTAAGGTAAATCAAAGGGTAAATTCTAGTTGGTATAATTTCCGCATTTGTAACTTCAGATTTCAATGGATATATCATGATGAACTATGTTTTGGCAGCAGTAAAATCACCACATGCTTGTACCTTGGAATATAAAAATTATCTAACCCTTGTAGGTATCAGAATCGAAATAACCCATGTTCTACGACGCAAATCAACATAGAAGTTGGAACACCATTACTTGAACAGAAAGTGATAACAGTGACTTCCGCAAAATTGTATAACTAGCTAGAATAACACTTGTTAAATTGAAATAACAAACTGAAGATCCATACCATTAACATCTTCTATGTACTGTTTTACTTTCGCTATCTTATTGCAACGACGGCTAGTTGAAACAAATATTAAATTACTAGAAGAGCTGGAATTGACTTAATGCCTTACCTGCGAATCTGTGAAAGAAACAGGTACAATGCTTTAGCTATCAAGCTAAGTAAACCTCGGGGCACTCCATAGGAACCCCTTCATCAACATTCAAACATAGCTGTCAGTACTTATTCCAGAATTATATTTCATGAGAATTTGAGTATTGTTTTTAGATTTATATTCTATCTTAAACTGCTGACTTATTATGTTTAAGAGTTACAATTTGTCAACTGTGATAATTGCTCTTAGTTAAGTAGCTAACAAACATTTATTTCCGCAATTAGCATTCTTAGAAATTAATGCTACTTCAAAAAAATTTTATTTTAGTGAAATTTTCGGGATGTTACGTGGAATAAATAATGTCTAGTCTAATGTGGGTGCACACACATTAGAGCCCTATACATGAATAAATGTGCATGTAATGCTAAGCTCCAAGTAGAGTGTCGAGAAGAGACTTGAAGTGCTAACATTGTGTATGTCAGCATAGAGCCGATTCTTCGGTTGGTCTTTTGACTAAGGACAAGTTCCAGGTACAGTCTCGAGAGAGAATTGAAGTGCTAACATTTTGTATGTCAGCATAGAACCGATTCTCCGGTTGGTATTTTGACTAAGGAGAAGCTCCAGGAAGAGTCTCGAGAAGAGACTTGAATTGCTAACATTGTGTATCTCAGCATAGCGTTGATTCTCCGGTTGGTATTTTGATTAAGGAGAAGCTCGAGGTAGAGTCTCAAGAAGAGACTTGAAGTGCTAATAATGTGTATGTCAGCATAGAGTTAATCTTCTCTAGTTGTTTTTTTTTACTAAGGAGAATCTCCAGGTAGAGTCTCGAGAAGAGACTTGAAGTGCTAACATTGTGTATGTCAGCATAGAGCTGATTCTCCGGTTGATTTTTTTACTAAGGAGAAGCTCCAGGTAGAGTCTCGAGAAGAGACTTGAAGTGCTAACATTATGTATGTCAGCATAGAGTCGGCTCTTTGATTAGTCTTTTGACTAAGAAGAAGCTCCAGGTAGAGTCTCGAGAAGAGACTTGAAGTGCTAACATTGTGTATGTCAACATAGGGCTGATTCTCTGGTTGGTATTTTGACTAAGGAGAAGCTCTGGGTAGAGTCTCGAGAGGAGACATAAAGTGTTGACATCAAGCAATATTCCTCTAGGGATATCTTGGTGGATGGGGCCCATAAAGGAGCTAAATAAGACTCAAAATGCATATGCCTAGTAGGATGAATCTAATGTAGTTAACATTAGAAGTTCTATAATAATCAGAGATGATTGGAAGGAGAATGGACCATCACCATGGCTAAACTCATGAAGTAGAATACCTCCCTAGCTAAAGAGGGAGGTATATTCTAGCTCCAGTATATTTCGACAAATGATTAGATTACATACATTCTCACCAAGCCTCTTTCGAGGGCGAAGTTTTTGTACTTCCGTGACAAGCTTGGAGTGGTGGAGAATGCCTCCCTCATTGAGAAGGAGTGTTGATGATTGCAACATTGATGAGTCATTCTCCCTGAGACAAGAAGAATGATGTGACTCTCCTTTGAGAGGGAGAGAGAGGGAGTTGACTCTTCTCGACAGACTGAGTTTGAGCACGACACTTCTCAATGGACCGAGTTATATTGAAGATCTTTCTTATGATGACAAGATGTTCAAGATAAGCCGTGATGCTCAGATAATATCCAGATGTGTTTTAACATGATGATACCTCCCTAGATAAGGGGAAGTGTTGGTGTTTATAGCTTCATGAGGTATCCTCATAAGTTCGCCTAGCAAAGGAAACAATATTTAAAGACATTAATAATATTATTATTAATATTTAATAATAGTATTATTATTAATATTTAATAATAATATTTATTATTAAATGACATTTTGATCTGCAATAAAGGGATGCATCGTTTCACTTCATTCACTATAAAGTAAAAGTCACGAACTTGCCATTCAATCAATCAATTCATTTATATCTCTACTACAACGAAGTAATAAGAAGGATGCAACTATGCTCTCACTATAAATCTATTTGTTTATGTCCATGGTTTATCTTCGAGTGATCATATTTATTTCCATTGCATACAGTTGAAATATATTGCTACTATCTTAAAATCTAACATAAGATTTCCGAAAAAATGAATATTCAAATAGCTTATTTAGATTTTTTAGTTAAGTAGTGTTTAGAAATGTATTTAATTTGTTTTCCTTACAGATCACTTAATTTTTATTTTCCTTTTTATGAATGCTTCAACATCTATTTTAATTTGATGTTTATTCTAAAGATTTATTTTAATTTAATGTTTATTTTTGATCCAGGTGGATATCGGTGGCGGCCCACCTCTTCCAACTGGCTCAAAACAGTCTTTTGGCAATTTTGGCAAATTACTATTTTTAGCAGTTTTTCGGGTCCTGAACTTCCGGAGCCATTTTGAGGCCCTAAACGACATTTTTGGCGATTTGGGGGACCAAATGGTTGCCGACGGCATACATTTGGGCCCAGTCGAAAGTTGTAAATCTCGGATAGACCTTTCCAACAGGCTACCGAGCGCCCCAAACGGAGATCGTATGCAAAAGTTATGACCCCGGGAAGTTGACTGTTCAACTAACCACCTTGGGGCCGCAAACTTTATGACGGTTCATCTTCTAGGGTTAGGTTTTTGGATGTTTGGGATTCTTTCCCTCATGCTTATGATAAATAGGCCCTTTCGGCCTCTCTTTGTAATCATCTTGGCACGAATGAGCATAGCGGCCACATCTCTTCTCAGAGATAGCTACCACCATTCTAGCTATTGTATTTTACAGTCTATTCTATTTCCGCTATTTAATAGAATATGTGTTTACTGTATCACTGTATTATTTGCAATATATCTCTGTATATGATTCTGTATATGCTATCTTTTGTTTCGTTCCCACATAAATCTGGATCAATTTTAAATATTTATTTTCAGTTTTAGGGATACCTTAACATCTATTTTAATTTAATGTTTATTTTAAACATTTTGAAATTAAATTAACAAAAGTCAAAGGACAATTCTTTAGAAATGAAATCTTATTGGAAAGAAAATGGATATTTCTAGCATTTTATTTCTCTTGAATCCGACTCACTTCTTTGCCTAGTATTAATGTACATCTAATTTAAATACACGTCCATAAAGTGTAGTTTGGAGAGTTTGGATGAACATTCTCAACTCTGCAAACTTTTAAATTATGAACACGACGCATAGTGCTAAGGTGGCTCGTTGGCATAGAGTTATATGTGATATGCATAAAAGGAAAGAGTGATTCCATAGAGCTATATGTGATATGCATAAAGGAAAGAGTGATTCCATAGTTAGCATTGTGGTTTATTGGCGATATGTATTTATAGTTAGTCTTATTTATAGTTAGTATTGTATTTTTGTTATCCAACTTTAACATTAGTATTGTATTTTTGTTATACAACTTTAACATAGGTATGTTTTCAATTTTATTTTTATTTAAAATTAAAAGAGAAACCTTTTAGTGATGGTAGTTTGATATATTTTAGATGTTAAGATAATTTGGGTGTCGCTTCTAAACTAAATCTACATCTTAATCGAATAAACTAATTTATGAAATTTATTTCATATATTTAATACTAAATACAATATTTAATAACAATTTTCATCAAAATAAAATCATAATTTTATTTTAAAATTAATTAATCAAAATCAAAATTAATAAATAAAAATTCAAATACACCCTTTATTTATTGCTTTTTCTAAAAATTAAATTAAGATAAAATTGATTTTGTTAAATTTTTTTATAAATAAAACATATATCTATTTATTACAATTAAATATAAAAAAAAAAAAACTTAATTTATTTTTCATTGTTTATTAATAATAATAGCATAATCTAATTTATAATCACAATATAATGAAAATTCCAATTAAATATAAAATATAAAAACTTATCATTTATAGTACAAAGAAATTATTTCATCTATTCTAAAATATATTATTGAAAATTGTAAACTTTCTTACCCATAAGTTTCAAGTTAAGATTTTTATTTTTATTCTCTTTATTTTAAAATACATTTTAAGATATGTATTATTAAAGTTTTTTTTGTAAAGTTGTGAGGTTAACTTTTAACCAGCATAGATCCATCTTAAACTCGTATCTATGAAGCACATAGAGGGATCCAATTTCTTGAGGTGTATTTCTTTTTCTAAATTTAAACTCAAGAAATTTGATCTCTCTTGATTGATAGATCAGGGTTTAAGTTTTAAGTTTTTATTTTATAAACAAACATCTATTTTTAATTACTTTTCATAATATCTTATTTTATGAACCAACATGGATTTTTTTTAAATACTTTCCATAATTTTTTATTTTATTAGCCAACATGAATTTTTTTAATTATTTTGTTACCAACAAACATTACATCACAAAGGTTACATCATGTTACAACATCTCTCCCATACTTAGCTCTAGAGCACCTAGTTTCACTCTTGTGCAATGATATATACTTATTCATTTATATATATATATAATCTAGATGGGTTAGCTCAAATAATTAAATACTGTAATTACAAACAAAAGATCTCACAATAACTGTGCAAAGGCTTCACTTAATATCCCAACTAAACTCTCTAATCAAAACTGACCATGATCATATTCAAATCAGATATAATAAAACCACGGCTCAAACCAGATATAATAAAACCACATGTCATATTTGTGCACAATTCATATATATATTATAAACCATTATCCTATCAAAACCTAGAATCGAATTTATCCACGTCCAAACAAAATCATAACATAATATAAATCACAAATCTACAATTAAAATGTAAGATCACGATACAAGCGAATTTAAAAAATAAATAAAATAATGTAGAAATCGCCATATAATACGATACATCATAAAAACACCATTCTAATTTGGTACAAGAGCTGTTATAAATCTAGAAGTTGGACATGAAAAGTGATCTATGAGACTTCAAATATATATATTCATCCTATACTCTTCAAACCAAAGAAGTAATCTTATCTGATTCCTGAAGTCGTAATATGTAAAAACATTGGAGGGAAATTCATGGCATGCAGGAGTTCATTCAACATGAATTGAATATATAAAAGACTGAATGCTTGAACTAAAATTCTCTTGTGTTCGGTAGCCACTGATCAGGAACCTCAAGCTCAAGCGAAAATGGCGACGACAAACTAATAAACATTAGCTGAGAAAAAGCATACACAGGAGCATTGAGAAAAATACTGAAGAAGCATTTCAGGCTCAGGCTGGCCATTGATGAATACGATAGCTGGAGATATTCAGACTTACCTCAAATTCTCCCATTGTTGATGATGGTGATGATGATTATTGTTTTTATGATTATTACTACTATTACTATTATTATATGATCCTGAATTATTATATGATCCTGAATTGGTTTCTGAGTCTCTTGACGTGATATTATCAGGTGGTGCTGCTGCATGGTGATTCCTAAAAGCGAAACCTGCACTGGAAGCCCCTCCCACACCTAAGAAATCCCTCGTTAATCCGTCTCCTGCAATTCCTCCATCTTCATTACGTGGAACATTGTGATTCCCCATGCCTGATAGCATTAGCATTTGATTGCTTCCTTGCATTTTTTGTTGGACTGATCCTGATCCATGATTAGGGTTAGGGTTATATGTTTGTGTGTTTCTCTCAGTTTCAGAGCTTAGATGCTCACTGTGATCTGGAACACTGTAATTTCCACCTGCATATGAAGGTTGGTGCATATTGTTTAATCCAAACATAGTTCCTGAACCCTGAGCTGCCAGAGAATTTAATATCATGTCATGGACTAGGCCCTCGTTTTCTAATGATCTTATATTATTGTTCCCACTGAAGGACATGGCGATATTATTATTGTTATTGTTGTGATTGCTGGAGCCCAAGGGAGGGATTGTACTGTTGCTTATATTGAATCCTCTGAGCATGGAAGAGTTGCTTGCAGTTGAACCCATTTGTGCAGCTTTCTGAAGCAATGCAGTGGCTGACATTTGAGGCTGAGTAGAACTGCTTGAGCTTTGGCTGAGGTGCTGTTGGCTGTATAGATTGGGGAGGCTGATGCCCCCATGATTTTGATCATGAGTACCCACCACATTATGATCGTTGCTGTTGTTATTTGTGAAGATTGATTGCGTGTTGTTGCCTGTAAAATCCATTGTTCCAGCACTCGTTTGGAGATCTGCATGAGAAGCACTTGAAGTATAAAGGTTTGGATAGACTAGGTTTGCAGAATTATTGTTGGAAGCTCCAGCAGGAAGCTGCATTAGTCCTGATAAACTTGGCTTCTCATGTCCCACTCCGTGTGAATTATTACCATCGTAGTCATGCAGAAATCCCTGCATGGCTTTTGGGGACTGTGTATAAAACATTGCAGAGTTTAGTCCCCCTCCTCCATGGTTAAAGCCTTGTGAAGGCCTAAAGGCCGAGGATGAAGGGGCTGCCATTACAGACATTGGAGAGCCAGCTGATTGGCCATGCA
Organism: Larix kaempferi; assembly: GCA_027924585.1. Classification (NCBI taxonomy): domain Eukaryota; kingdom Viridiplantae; phylum Streptophyta; class Pinopsida; order Pinales; family Pinaceae; genus Larix; species Larix kaempferi. Next base: position 7,148,501 of record BSBM01000364.1, on the reverse strand, counting down.
TGCTTAAGACACTGTTATTATATAAATGGGCTCCCACTAGTCCGCCAGGAATCCTTGCACTTTCCTCGGCCAAGGCATCGCAGAATGCTCGGTGTGTAATGAAGCTATCCCTCCTGTGTCCCCAGAAGACAAAAACAATAATAAATAAAATAAAATAAAATTCATGGTCAGTGATAATAGAAGGCTAATGGCCAACATATGGATTAACTATCAAACCATCTAAAATCCACTCGAAGCAATTGCTGTACTAAACATTTCAGATATATATTAGATAAGTTGGTTTAAATTGTTTACTAAGAAATAAAATCCACTGGAAGCAATTGGTGTACTAAACATTTCAGATATATATATTAGATAAGTTGGTTTAAATTGTTTACTACAGATGAATTTTGTTTTCAAAGCTATGGGGTTACAGAGTTATTGCTCTGAAAATTTCAAATCAATCAAAGCGTTTCAAGCTTTATTTTCAAAAAATTCCTCTTAAATCGATATAATAATAATACTAACGTAGATACATCGTGATAGCTGTAACATGCTAACGTAGAAATTCTGTACTCTCATGTTCTGAATTCTGAATATGGGAGTAACATGCTTCTATGATTAATAATTTTCTGTTTTGAGATTAGGTAAATTTTTGGTTAAGCTACTCTCTCATGCAGCTGGAAGGATAGGATATATATCTGAATATGAAAATGTAATATGGTTGAAGTCTGTAAAATTTGTAAGTTTTTAGAAGTTAATATGTTTTTTTGAACATGAACATTATTGTACTATTTGATTTAAAATTGAATAATAAATTAAAAAAAACAAAAACTATATAAACTTGAATATGCATCAATAAAATTAAGTTTTCTTTGAATAAAAATAAATAAATTATTTACATAAAATAAAGAACCAAGATGAGTATACAGAGATGTTCAACACGACTAATATAAAGAAAACCAAGCCATGAATGTTTAGAAATGGATTTATGGTATCATATGTAGTTATTCAACAATAATGTAAATAGAAGTTTAGAAATATACTTGTGTTTTAAAAGTGGGATTTAAATTTAAGTGGCCTTTGAACTAAACTCAAATGGCCATCTTATAAAGGATTGTTGAACATTACTTAAAAATGTGAATGTAAACAAATTTATTTTGAAACAAAAATAAAGAAAATCATAATTTTTAAAATTTTAAAATTATTATTAATTTTATTAAATGTTTTAATTATTTTATTTATATTATTTATTTTAACTTTTTATTAATCTGGATGTGGGTGTTGGTTTGGAGCCTTTTTGCATGGTTAAAAATGGGTACTGAATCCTATGAAGTGGTATGTGGAAAATCACATATGTCTTTTCTTTTTCCTTCATGCCATTTAATGTCATTGACGGACTGGACACATAATGTCAGGCTTGAGCTTATCTTGATTGTTGATTTCCTCCATCCAACGGGCCCTGGAGCAAGGTCAAAGGTTGACTTTCCTCCTTTCCCATTGGATGGAGGGAATCAACAATCAAAATAAGGATCGCCTAATGTCAATGGTTAAATGAAAAAGGCTTTAATTTGAAGGAGGACGCAGACATTTGGGTTAATTCGAAAATTGTTATCCCATCTGTTGTCTAGTTAAGTGAGGGTGCATTCATGATGCACGATGTCATTGTAACTTCAAATTTATGTCTTCAAGTTCCACTGAGAGGATTTTAGACATGGAAAATGAGATTATGTTTGCATCTATTGTACATCGAATAGAGTGTGGTGATTTGTGGTGCGTTTATGTTCCAATCCTTCATGGAGAGTAGTCCTATAAGGAGTAGGATATGGAAAAAGGGTGTAACACTTGCAAGGTCCAGGAAGTTGTGGAAGTTAGCATTTGGCATCCCAGTAATTTTATTTGTCATAGGGGAGTGTGGACTAGGAGAGACGTCTTTTGATCCTTCCCACCGTGGCCCCTTGATGGTGGGAGAGAAGCAGAAGAGGTGGCGGGGGACACTCCAGGAGGGATCGCAACTTTACCAATCCCAAAGGCCTTTGAGGAAGAAATCCCCCCCCACATTCAATATATGATTGAAGAGATGGATACACCATCGCTTCAGGGACAGGCAGAGGTGAACAACCCAAAGCAATAAGAGGTTATTAGTCTATATTGGACCATCAAGACCATTCTCGCTCGGGTTCTGCAGCAGCAAGAGGTTTTTAAGGTAGCCAACCTTAAAAAAACTTGTCTAATTCATATGTTTAAAAACATGTATTAATAATATCCACACACATATATATATATATATATATATATATAATTTTATTTATTTATTTTCCTTGGAAAAATTCTCATGTACTTCTCTTCATTTCGAGGATGGTACCCAGGTACACCACCTTCCTTGATTAGGGGGCCTAATTCAGTGGGGACATCAAGTGAGGCCCTTAAATATCTATGCATAGTCACCCGGGTATTTGACCCAAAATCTTACAACTCATAGCTCTCAACCACTTGAGTTAACCCACCGGGCTATATATATATATTTACAACTCATAACTTTCAACCACTTGAGTTAACCCCCACCAAACTATATATATATATAATTAAAAATAAAATAATCATAATTTATAAGAAGGCATGAGGGGGAAGGGTTATCTACAATCCCGAAGAAAACATTGAAATAGATTATTCCTGGAGCATTGGGTTTGATACAAATAACATGGCATAAGCCTATGGCATGTGGCAAGGTATGAAGCAATTGGAAAGACTTGGTGTGGATGAAGCCATGGTTTTCACGGACTCTCGCATAATAATCCAAGCTATGAATGTAGCTAGCCAAATTAAAAACTCGAAACTAGCTTGACTTCTTCAGCGAATCAAGACTCTTACACGCCCCTTTCGAACAATCAAGTTTTATCATGTTCTACGAGAATTGAATCAAAAGGCAGATCAGGCTGCCAACAAGAATACCCGGCATAACAAAAACGATCATTATGTTAATCATGTTATCCAAGGTGCCCATCTCCCCTAAGCTCGAAGTCCTAGTGATGAATTGCATGAATGTTAAAGCTACAAGCATGAACCCGCATGAAATGTCGGGTGGAAGGAGATTTATGTGCTGGCAGTACGGGACCAAGTTTGTTTCACAGCATAGTTTAGGGTAATTTTTAAGGGCGAAATTTCGTTAATTGATTATTTTTGGGGTTTTTTTCAAAACATAAAATCGCTATTTGGTCATTTTTAGTCTCTAATATAGCCTATATTTACATAAAATATTCTTTTATATCATAATATTCATCTCAGTAGTAAATTGTATGTTTCATATTTAATATTGGCTCACCTCTCTATATACATGTTTTTTCAATAAAAAATAATGGCTTACAATACTATATCTTAAATATAATATTAGAATCCTTAAAAAATACCTTGTAGGACACCTACCACACTCTTCAACCTGATGCCAAATATGTAGATTAATTTAGCCAATCTGTTTGAGGGTAGACCTGATGTTTCAGGAAGGAACATTGAGCAATTAAGGCAAATAAATATGCGAATTGTCTGTGGCATTTATCAAGTCCGGTTATTCGTTATTTAGGTAAATCGAGAAGAAGCTCTCTCCCTCTGCGAGACAACAACAAAGAACACGACTCATGATCGAATCTCTGTGGCATTAATCCGACGCACAATGGCTTCAGAGGGCGGAGCAGGCTTAGAAATTGATTTGAAGATTTGTAGGCTGGAAACAGAGGTTCGAAGGTTGAAACAAAAGATCAGAGATCAACACCGGCTTATCAGTCGTCTAGATGAAGAAGCATGAAGAAGGTTCAAAATGGTTGATGAGGACCTGCTCCAAGTCGGGGAATATTTTTATGATGTGTTGCAGTAGGAAGAAGGTCGTCTCTGAGGTCAAGAAGAAGCCAGTTTGGAGTTAGCAGAAAGGGTTCTGAAGCTTGAGATGCAAATGGGCCGGCTTACGTTGGATCGACAAATTCATCAGGAGGAGCTGAAGCAAGTGAGCTGCAAGAACTGTGACCACGTTTATGCTCAAACCTTGATCTCAGAATACTAGGCTTGGGAGTTAGTTTAGTTAATCTATGGATTCTGCTTTATTTTCCAGTTTAAACTCTTATGTTACTAGTTTTCTGAATTTGGGAATTTTGAACCCTGTACTCAAAGGATTGTCTGGCATAGCTATAAGCCAGCTTTTTGTATCTAGACCAATGACTAAGTCACTGTTTTTATGATATAATCTCATAACCGTTTCTGTGAAAAAAAAAAAAAATAGCCATAATTTTTTATTCTTATTGATTTAATTGTTATAATTTTTTTTCATGAAAGAAACTTTATGGCTATGTAACTTCAATGGAAGAAGAACACGTGAGGAATGGATGCATGACAATGATGTCTCTAGAGTTGGAAGAAGGGGATAAGTTCTTTGGATAAGATTTTCAAACAAGAATTAGAAAGAATATAGAAATTATTTTCAAGAAAGTTAAGGAAATAAGTTTTATTAATAAGATTTTTTTAATTATTTTTTTCTCTACTTTAGTTTCACATTTAAAGTAAAAACCTTGTTCCATGAAAACGCCTTTCCAATTTAAGATTACTCTATACTTTCCTACTATATTTACCCAATGTATAATCTATACTCCATGCAAGAATTCTCATTTATACTGTTAAAGTAGAGCACAAAACCCTTGTATCTCATATTTCCTTAGAGAAAGGCAATAATTTTTCTACTTGAGTTCCACACTAGAAGTAGAAGCCTTGATTTTCTCAAGAAGGCCCATAAATGTTGTTAATGTAGACATATAATCTTCATTTTAATTCATTCTTTTATAAATGTGCTCCATCTTACAAAACACTTTCTTACTTCAATTTCACACTTAAAATATAAACCTTGTTTTTTCAAAGAAAACATATATATTTTACTAACTTAAAGCACAAAAACCTTATATCTCATTAATTTAATTAAAGAAAATATGCTCTATTATAAGCAAGTACATAACAATGATCAACTCTATTTTGAATGTACAAGAAAACACAAAAAATCTTATTTAGACATTAGAAATGTTATAATGTCCTTCCTCAAGGAAAGTGAAAACACTTTCCACTTCAATGAAGAAAACCCCCCAAAATAATAAAAATTATAGTAAAATTAAATTCATGTATATAATAATCATTTTTATTATAGACATACATATGTGTATATATTCAAAAAATGAATATATATATATATATATATATATATATATATATATATATATATATATATATAATTTAATTTCATATTAAATATAGAAAGAGATGATATTATGAAAAGAATATTGAGAATAAAAAAATAGTTAAAAATATTTTAAAAATTACAAAAATTAAATGATCAATATTTAACAATATATTAAAAATAAATAGATGTGACAGAAAACAAAACAATGAACATTTAAAAATACCTACCAATAAAAAAAATAATATATATATATATATATAATTTTAAAAATGTAATTAAAAGATAGATAATTAGTTCTATTGAGATTCGAGATATCATTTATAATAGGTTTTTATTATGTGCTTTAAAAGTGGGAGAAGCAAAATATTTTATAATTTCATATATTTTATTTTATAGGACTATTATTATGTATAACAAAAAAAATTATGGTAATCAAATTTAAACAAGATCATTTATACTAATTTTGTATATGATAAAAAGATTTAGGAGGAAGTGATTTCATACAAATATCTAATAAATATTGAGAAAAGGATAAAGAGGGGATCTAAACTTATTATGGGCTTGAAAACAAATGTAAATCAATGGACCTTTAGATTTGGGATAAGAAGAAGCTCCACATTTAGAGACTTGTCAATCTTATTATTATATGGTTGTGAAGTATAGAGTTGCAATATCTCTAGATGATAATCATGGAGAAAGATAAAACAAATCCAAAAAGCAATATAGCCTATCCTATCCTACTCATACAAGGAGTCTTTCCCCCTTGAGAGCATGACTATGACTAGGTACCTAATGTACAATAACAAGATAAACAACTTGAAAGAGAAAGAGGCTTCCTAAGATTGTTTAAAACTCTTTGAATAAAGATTCCAAGTCTTGGTTAAATCATTGGGGAATCAAGGAAGATGTCACTTTACATAATATTGATAATATTAAACATATGATTACATCTCAATTTAAAGAGAAATTGTGATCAAAATGTCTCTTTGTTTTAACTAGGGTAAATAAGAAAATTGGCATTTCTATTGCTAAAATAAGAACCAACTCTCATTAACTCCATAATGAAGTAGGGAGTTGAATTCCTAAAACCTCCTCGGTCTAAAGAATTTGTCATCTTCCTAACTCTAAGAGGGTTGAAGATGAAAGCACTTTCTTTTCCACATTAGATAACAATTTCACAAGGTTTCTTAAAATAGACATTCCTAACCTTTTAACTTATCAAAACTATAGTAATTTAAAAAAGGTTATTTTAAAGTATTTTCTAGGACAAAAATATTATTTTAAAATTAAAATAAAAAGTTAAAATAAATCAAGTAATTCATTAATTTTTTAAGATTTAATAAATTTTAATTACATTTTAAAGTTTAAATAAAATAAAGTTTGTTTTAATAAATAATCACCATACTTATTATCAACTATTAAATTTATTTAAATTTAAAAACAAACAAAACTAAATACTTTTTAATTTAAAATCTACACTAAAAACAAAAGATCTCCACTCTTCATTTTTAAAAGAAATTTAATTATAAATATCAACAACATAATTATAATATAAATAAATTAGTTTACTCATTCTCCATGTTTAAAATAGGTTTAATTATAAATACAAAACAAACAAAATAATTACAATGTAAAAGAAAATTGATGTAATATGTTTTCTAATTTTTTTCCAATTTACAAATAGATTTCTTTTACCTTCTCCATGTTTAAGACAAACTTAATTTTAAATTAAAATTTAACAAATAACCATCTTAAAAAAATTGATGTAATGTGTGCTATATATACAAAATATTCCAAAATAATAATTATAATGCTATGTAATATTTTATTTTTCATTATAAAAAGAAAAGAATTTATATAAAAATAATGCTCTAATTAATAATATTAATATTAAATTAAAATTATTGATAAAATTTAAAATATTATTTTGATAATATTTTATAATCATTTTTCACTAAATTGTATATAATAAATATTAGTTTATTGTAAAATTAAATAAAGTAAAGAGTAAAAACAGTCAAATCCGGACAACGAAATTGCTGGTTGTTACAAATGTGAGTGTAAAAGAAAGTCAAATCAAAAGTAATCTACCCAAAAAATTGAGTGGTTCACACAAATTTTACCATATAGAATGAAATTCAAAGAGAGATCTTTTGATAAAGCATGAATAGTGGCTCTCACAAGCTGAACTGCAAATTTCCTCACGTTGGTGCTTATGGCCTCCTAAACCCTATAATTACATAAAAATGGACTGTACATTCGAAATAATAATGCCTTTAGTCACTCAATTGAAAGGACAATTTATGTGAAACTCAATTTTTATTTTTGGATATGTCCTGAATACCGGCTTTGACAGGTCTCCACATTTCCTGGACAGCTGTAAACAATTTTGAAAGGTGGGTCGAACCCAATAAACCCTAAACCCTACACCGCAGGAGATTAAAAAATAATTTTTTGTTATCACAACTATCTAGTTTCAAATCCATATTAGGATGGAGAGGAATGCTGTGATTGGCATACTCTACTATAAATGTGGAAGTTAAGTGATAAGAATTTGAGTTATCTATTTTTAAGCTATGAATTATATATATATATATAATTGTTTATTTTGTGTACATTACATTTGTTTTATTTTTCAGTAATTTAAGAGGAGATTGTAAACTATAAATACTAATGGGTGCAATTAACTAGCACAACTACTTAATTTGTAGTTAGTGAAGAGGGATAGGCTACCACTTATTTTTTATATTCTGTTTCTCTATAATTGTTTATTTGGAATTTGGAACTACTCCCATATAATCAATCTCCACATGACACTTGTCTCATCCTTGTGCAATCTAGGAAAATCAAACTAGCACATACACAAGTAAAGTGGCCCCCAATAGGCCAAGCCAACCACTTAGTTTTGTGGAGATGTTTGGCCTTTAAACAATGGCTAAACATTAAACTAATTACCAGATTGTTATAGTTATCCATTTATGGTATAACATAAACATTAAACTAATTCATATAAACATAAAACAAAAGTTCATGCTTGAACCTATACCATTATTGTTACCCATTTTTTTAACCACCACTTAACTAAAACTGATTTAAATCTTAATCAAGAAGCATTCAAGTATAACAAGATGCCACTATCATGAAATGAATTGAGGTTATATACTTGTTACACTAAGGTTAATCTTGTTGATTTGCTCAAAGAAGCCCAATCTAAAAGCCTATGTAAAAATTAATAGAAATTTGAACATTTCACATTTTGTGAATAGCATTTGAGATAATTGTTATAAAAAGACAACATGTAGTGTTAATTTAAGTTTTTTCTTTTAAATCTAATTTAAAAATTGTCTTAAACATTTATCAAGACTAAATCATGAGATTAAGTAGCTCATATTTATAATAAGTGTACCTGTTTAAAAAGTGAGCCATATAATTGCTATCATAGTGCAACATGTATTTTTAATTTAAATTCTTTTTATTTGATATAAAAATTGTGATAGTATTTAATTTAAATTTTTGTTAATTTAAATTCTTTTTATTTGATATAAAAATTGTGATAGTATTTAATTTAAATTTTTGTTAATTTAAATTCTTTTTATTTGATATAAAAATTGTGAAAGTATTTAATTTAAATTTTTTAGATTGTCTTAAGCACTTATTAAAAGCAATCATAAGATTGAGTAGTTGATAAGTTGAGCTTATTACTATTTTTAGCTATGTAATGTAGTTGCTACTGGAATACATCATGTATTTTTAATTTAAATTGTTTTTATCTTATTTAAGGATTGTTTTAGCACTTAGAAGAGTGGATGATGAGATTGAGGTGTGTACTTCAAGGATGAGTGCTCAAAAGATTTGTATGTAAATCCTGATTTAATAACCTAGCAAAGTATCCAAGTTTTATTAATTTTTTTAGTTTTAATTAATTGAAATATATAATTGTATGGTTTTAAATTTTAGGTTAGGGACTACATTGTAAAAATTTTATTTACTTTTGAATATTTTATTATTTTATTAAATTACTATGTGTCAACTCCATGTTGAAGCATCTAATTACACTTCTCCCTTATATAAAGGGCCTCTCAAACTAAAGATTGTCTTAGCACTTAATTTAAATTGTTTTTAATTTAATTTAAATTATCTAATTCAAAATTGTCTCTAAAGACCAACCCACTATGGGAGAGATCTTGTAACGTGATGTAACATTAGTAACATGTCGGCAAAACATAATAGTGATAGTGAATATTATGGGAGAGCTCTTGTAACGTGATGTAACATTAGTAACGTTTGTAACATGTTGGCATAGTAACATTAGTAATAGTGATAGTGAATAGTGAATATTATGGGAGAGATCTTGTAACGTGATGTACGTTACAATGTAAAAAAAGTAAAATGTAATAAATATTTTGGAAAGTATTTAAAAAAAATCCATGTGGGCTCATAAAATAAAATATTATGAAAAGTAATTAAAAAATAAATGTTCGTTTATAAAATAAAAACTTAAAACTTAAACCCATATCTATCAAACAACTCAAGAAATTGGATCCCTCTAGGTGCTCGATAGGTATGGGTTTAAGATGGATCTATGCTTGTTAAGAGCAGATCATAAGATTGAGTAACAATAAATTGAGTTCACTGTTATTTCTAGCTATGAAATGTACTTGTCTAAGAAGTTAGCCATATAATTGTTATTAAAATACAACATTTATTTTTAATTTAAATTATTTTTATCTAATTTAGTCTCAACACTTATCAAGAATAGATCATGAGATTGACTCAAATTAAATTCTGTATTATTTCTTAGAAAATTAGCTATATAAATAACCTCTTATAATAAATAAGTTACTTATGAAAATAAAATCTAAATAAAAAGAATAATACTCAATCCTACACCCATTTGGACTAAAAACCAATTAACAATCAATATTCCCTACAGTATTTACCACCAAGCTAACAATATAATCTGGTGGTTCAATAAGTGAACCAAATTGATGATATTATTTCTCACAATGCTGATTGCCTAGGAAGTAAGGCATACAGTAATATTGTCCTATAAAAGTAGATTAGACCGTCATGATCAGAAAAATATATATACAGACATACGCGTTCATTATATGTGGAATGGAGAAAGGTGGATCTTTGGATTCGAGTGCGTAGGTAACTTTTAACAGCAAAAGCTACAGAGTCAACACGTGAAGCGCTTTTATAAGCTTCGTATGGCGATAAGTTTAACAGCAATTTAAAAATAATATATCGTCTTCTGCAGAAGTTTTTTGGCAGGTTGCAAATTTGAGGACTTGCTACGAAATGCGTATGCAGGAAATTTTTTGGCCCATTCAGAGTAATATCACGTGTGGTGGGAATATGTGGCATTACGGTCGAGCACGGGATTCTCAGAGGCTGCAGGCAAACCCTTACTGTGTGTCGTTTTGTGCATCAGAGATTCAGGAATATCTAACGATGGCATCTGTATTCACGTCGCACCATGGGCACAGTTTGGTATTTATGAAGGCAAATCAACCATTAATAGAAATTTTTAGAATTGTTTTTAAGGACATTAATTTGTCTACAGTATCGGGAAAAAAAACAAAATTATGTACAGCAGCATTGTGTTTAAACATGACGAAGAAGTTGCCTGGCACTTGTAGTTTCTTCATAATTATTATTAGTACTTTCCGCATCTAAACTACATAATATATACATAGTACTAACGCGGAATTTTGAAAGGCCTTCACTTATCATTAACAACTGTAATGGCTGTTTATGAAAAAGAAATTTCCTGTCACTAAGATCACTCACAAGTACAGTGGCTTAAATGAAACTTGAGTGGGCTGAATTTGATGTTATAAAGTCATCTAGGGTCCAATCCTGTGCAGTCTAGGTAATGGAAGTTTCTAAGTTTTGGATTTTTCCAGAGGTTATATATATATATATATATATATATTTTAATTTAGAATCTATCTATGAGGAAATGAAAACTGCACGTATAAATTTCAATATGTTGAAATTCTGAATAAATATCTAGATCTATGCTACCCATTTACATGGCACATCCCTTTTTCTCTATCAGTAATGTCAAATTTCATACTCTATGATATGATGTAGAGTAGGGTAGGAATTTGAAAACAATGTACTCTGTGAAATTTGACAGTTTTAGTAACAATACCACTAGCATCAACAATTTTAACCAGTTACTATCAGTGCCAGTCTAAGAAAGTTTATATATGTACTAATGTTGCTCGTCAAATTCCAACCTTGGTAGAGCACTGGTTGATTATTGAATTTTGCAATACAGCATCGAATAGATTTAGAAACTAAAACTAATATGCATGATTCAGAAAGATAACGGGAGCTTCCAGTCCAAGTGTAAATGATTTGAATCATAATTAGTTGATCGAATGTATATGTTTTTGAAAAATAAGATTGGTTGATCAGAAAAATGCACGGCATTGAGAATTTCAAAGACAATGAATGTTTAATTGTCTGATTAGATGTATAGCGATGAACTAATCTCAGGATTAATTGTAAATAAAATCTCAGTTAACTATGATCTTTGAAGTGTCCTGATAAGTTAGTTGTATGGCCAGACTTCCATCATAAACTTGCGGAGGAAAGAAGTTTAGAGTAATAACCCCGCAGGGATTTGTAAGTGATTTCTTAATTAAATGATCAGTGGAGTACCGATTGTGAAACTGGCAAAGCTCAATGGAATAAAAGGTTTGTTTGTTTGTTTTTTTCATTTTGTGATCACTGGTTTTGTTAGATAGGTTGAATGGAATCGAATATACAACTTCCAGTCACCAATTTGGCAGATGGAAGAAGAAGATAAATATATCTTTGTTTATGATGTTTTAACAGTGTTTTCTAAATCATGGCTTGTACATACATATAGTCAGATCAATGATCTTGTCAACATTCACCAGTACAAAGTAGGATATGAACTATGACAAAGTAGGCTATGAACTGTGCCCCAAAAACTGTAACTAGACTGTTTTATAACGTATTTACTACAAACCATTCATCCAGCCCTAAATGATTTCTTCTCTATCTTGAGCATTGATTTAATTGAAACTGCTTGCACACAAGTTTCAAGGGTCGTAGAATAAAATAAATTTATGCAAAATCAGAATGATACCTGGAGAAAAGAGTCCCACAATCGCATCTATATTCTCTGGTACCGCAAGTCTTGGAATGAGCTTTCCAATCAGACTGAACAGCATATCTCTTGGCACACTTTTCACACTTCCATTTCTTTTCTCCATGTTTTCTGCAGAAATGTTTCTTTATACCGGTGAGGTCTCCAAGCGCTCTGGATGGATCGTGGTGTACACAGGTGGGTTCTGGACACAAATAAACCCTCCTCCTGATTTCTTTAGTAGTTCTCTGCCTGAGTTTCCACGGAAGATTATGCCCCCGCCTGTGGAGTTGCAGGTTTTGTTCTCTCTGAAAACCTTTGTTGCAAACTTCGCACACAAATCTGTTTGTGGCCATGAGAGTCTTGGGGGATAGGGCGATGATTTCGGCATCTGGGTCTGCAAAACCATACAGGTTACACACAGATTGAGATAAAAAACCCAAAAAAGAAAACAATCCTAATCAAGTAATATACAGTTCTTTTATATTCACAAACCAGGATTTAAGTAGCAGATAACCAATGAGTTTTCTAATGATAAAAATCCTAGGGCTGCAAATGTTTTCTATAGCTGGCCAGCATGAATTAGATTTGAGAACTCATCAATACAGCTATGGAAGCAACAACAACAACAACAGCGTTAACTTCATTGCTATCCTTTCCGTTAAAATCTACTTGAGATTTCATATTTCAGGAAGGACTTTTCCTTTTTACAATTCTGATCCAAGCATGGATCTCAAATTTCTCTAACTTGAATCCCCATGAGGACAGAAGCATATCCATAGAGTGCACACAATCTCTGATGCAATAAAACATATTTTTTGGATATCACCCATGAGTTTTAAGTATAAAAAGACAGATGGGTTTTCTAATATATCTCAATTATCATACATCTATCCATCTACATGTTTGCTTGCCTGGTGTTCCTGGAAGATTTCTCTTTCTCTTCACAGTGGTATTGTTCTGCCCAGTGTTTGCTGCTGCAGCTACTGTTGTTTGCTGTTGTTCTTGGTGGGGGTGCAACATGTTATGCTGATGATCTTGGTCTCTACGGACAACAGCTGAGAGCTTTGGAGAACTGGACATTGTGAAACCAGGTCTCTTGGATCTGCTAGCAGCTAATTCCTTTGTCACTTATTCAATAATCAAACTGGACAAACATCAATATCATCATCAACTACAAATGTGTTCTGTGTATATTTGTGTTTTTTTTCTTTTCCTGCCCTCCATCATCAATTTCCGAAATCATCACCCTCTGATTATGGTTCAACTTTCTAGTACTCCTTCGAAGAGCATGATGCCTGCAGCTTTTCTTGGCCATATATATTGCTTTTTCCCTATTATTATCATTATTATTTTTATTTCCTTCCAAAGATTGACCTATTCCTAATCCCTTTTCTCCTCTTCCTGCTGCTGCTGTCACGCAGGGTGTCTGCCTCTATGGGGCCATGAGCCGGGGCCACGGTTTGAGGGACCTCACCCTCTCCTCCTATAATATCCTATCTTTATCCACAACAGGACAAACCATCCTTCTCTACCTCTCTGATTGATCGACATATAAAATCAATTTCTAACCTCCACTCACACCAAATTACAGACCAAACTATCAGAACAACAACTATATAATAAACCGTGTTTTGTAAACGAGCTCTGAAGGCTATCTATGGATTATAGTATTGCCTGTTCCCAACAGCAAATTTAGCTGCTGGCTCCTAAAGTTTTTATCTCCGACTATATTTTTATTGCGTTGCCTTGGTTGGGTTTTCAAACAAAATTTCAAATGATTTCAATTTGAATTTCTATGAAATTTTGGATGCCTTAATCACAATTCCTACAATAGCAGATTGCGAGGCAGGCGAGAATATGGAAGAGAATATGGTCGAAATAGAGCGGGGCCACTCATGCCAAGTTCGGTTTAGCTGTCTTTATGGATGACGTAATATACTTAAACAATTAGGTATTTATTCTCTTGACGAAAAGGAAGTGCTAATTTTACACAATGGTGCTAAATTTTTTGCATGACGAATTAGGTCCACTTAGGCTCCTATTATTTAATATAGGGACAGCATGATCTCCTTTGCTTCTTTTAAATAAAAATGTTATTTATAATGTTTTTTATTTTGACAATGATGTCTCAAGGTTATTTATATTAATCTTTATAATATTAAATTTTTAAATTTTTAGACTTTATTAATATATTTATATAATAACATATTAAATATATTGAGGGCGTCTCATAGAATTAATTTTATCTTTTTATTTTTATTTTTTAGTTTAGTTTAAGTGAAAAGTTTGAATGATTTTTTTTTATGATAAAAAATGTCTTTCAGTTTTTTAAATTTAAATGGGTGAGATATATGTCATATTTGTGAGAGATATGTCATGTTTGTGTGGTACATTTAATTTTTAAAACATAATAAAGAACATAATTACGTGCATTTATAAATATTGAAGTTTACAAACCTCTGAAACATTATCGGAACATATAACTATTGGGACACCGACAATCTACAAATGACCATCGGATATCACCTATCAACAAAACAACATATGGTATTCCAATTACAACATTAGAATCGATATCAAGCTTATGGATATCGGATATCACGACAACACAAAAAAACCCACAAAAGTTACATCGGACTTTCCTTCCAATGCAAGACTTCGAATACACTACCAACTATCGGCTACCACCAAAACTTGCAACTAATGCACTTCCCCATCCCCCTCAATTGATATTGGATATTGGACCATTGTACATCCGAGCTATCGGGACCTTCGAGACTTGAGTCTCCAAGACTACTATCGGACTTCACCCATCCGACTCTCACAACAGCGCCTCCCATCACATACTTTGATACATTGGGTCCGATACACTATCAGCCTTACTCCATCAGGACTCCTCGCATGTGTTGCATGTTGACAACTCTGATATGGCACTTCCAATAGACTTGTCAATTTTGGCTATCGAGAATTCCAAAACTCAGCTTATTTGTTCATCGGAGAAGTATTTCGATGAGGGATCTTTGACACCCACTCAACTCTTGCCACTTGTCATCCCGTCGGACCTTCGGATCTTGGACTATCAAGATTTCGAATATTGACAAAAATTTAAACATAGCCAATTGTGCATCGGATAAAACTTACGATGGCATACTTTTGATAAGAATCCACATGGTGGCATGTAAACTTGGTAGGTGCAAATTTGAATGTTGACTCTTGTAAATGTGGTGACATTAAATCCTGACTGTAAATTTATTTAATCAGACTATGGGTCGCTTATCTGCCTATAAAATAACAAATTGACTTCCATCCTTGCTAAATTAAACTAATTGAGCATACCTTAAGCCCTTCTACTGCAATTCATTTATTGTACCGAATTGAATTGAAAAACTTAACTGTGTAGGTGTTTGAAGAAATAATTATTTCCGGCATTCTCCCCCTTAATTATTTATGTAAAATTTGTATAAACTAAGTACTGATGTAGCCTACAACATACACACTCCTAAATTATCTCCGTGAAATTTAAAAATTTCCCTAGAAAAGGGTTTTGTACATGTGTCTACCAATTGATCTTCAGATATGCAATTTACTCAATAGAAATTTCATTACAATTCACAAGCTCTCTAATAAAGTGATAACTTGTATCAATAAGATTACTCTTCTTATGGAATACATGGTTCTTTGACAATGTAATGGAAGATTTGTTGTCACAATAAATCTGAGTTCGTTCTTCCTTTTCATGCAACAACTCAGTCAAAATCCTCCTCATCCAAACTTTCTGACATGATGCTCCTATTATTGCTTCGTAATTCACTTCTGCAGATGACAATGTTACAATGGGATGCTTCGTATATGCCCATGCTACTGCACCAAATCCAAAACTAAACACATAACCAAATGCGATCTTCTTGTCATCATTGTTGCCTGCAAAATCATTGTCTTGAAAACTAGTCAGTTTAAAATTTGAATATGATATATACATAATTCCAAATTCTATTGTACTGACAACATATCTCAAAATAATTTTACCATCTTGCTAATGAGTACTCTTCAGAGACTCCATAAACCTTTAAATTACGCTTTCAACATATACATTATGTCATGCCTTGTTGTTATGAAATACATGAGACTACCTACCAGTCTCTTATACAATCTTGGATCAACACGTGACCCATGATCCTTGTTGCTTAGTTTTGTACCAGTTGCAATTAGTGTTACAATTGGCTTACAGTTCACCATCCTAAACCTTCTAAATATATCTTTTGCATACTTAGATTGACAGATAAAAATACCATTCTTCTATTGATTAACTTAAATACCAAGGAAATACTTCATCAACCCCAAATAATTCATCTCAAACTATGTTTTCATGGATGTTTTAAAATCATATATTGAGAGGTCTCTAGTGAAAATTAAATCATCAACATATAAACAAACTATCAGGATTTTATCTTCTCGATTTACCTTTGTATACAAGGTTGGTTCACTTGGACTTCTGCTAAAACCACTATTGTTCAAATATTCATCAATTCTGCTGTACCGAACTCTGGGTTCTTTTTTCAATCCATACAATGATTTCTTCAACTTGTATACTTTATATTCTTCTCCATCAATCTCATATCTTGGAGGTTGTTTCAAAAGCACTTCTTCCTCCAAGAATCCATTTAAAAATGCAAGCTTAACATCCATCTGATATACGCTCCATTTTTTATGTACTACAATAGCCAACACCATCCTCACAGTGTCTAATCTGTATATAGATGCAAAGGTTTCATTGTAATAAATATTGGGTTGTTGGTTAAACCCCTGAGCCACAAGTCTAGCCCTGTTCTTCTCAACTTCACCTTTGGCATTCAACTTTGTCTTGTAGATCCACTTCACATCTATATAGTCCTTATCTTCAATCAAATCTACAAGATCCCAAGCATTATTTATTTCTATGGATTCAATCTCTTCATCCATAGCTTTTGCCCAAACTTCCTCTTTAACAACTTCATCAAAATTTACCGGATCATATGCAATTAAAGCAAAATTTGAAAATTGATCAATTCTTCATCATGTTCATATAACTCCCTTAAAATCCTTGTCCACTGACCTCAAATTCTATTCCTCATTGTAGCTAATGTGGGATTTGAATTATTACTTTCCTATGATCCAATTCCTTGATGTCTACCATAACTTGATGGTTCTCCTTGCTCTTGAGTTATGGGTTTTATAAAATGTGATGGGATTTCTCTTGGTGACTTCCTTCTAGGAAAAATTTCAATAGGTATATTTTTCTATGGATTATGTTGTCCAACATATACTTCATGCTCATTTTCATCACCTTCTTTAGATATTGTAACCCCCCTATAACTGGTTTATATATGCTTCCATCCCAAGCTTCTTCTTCCTTGAACTTGAAATCTTTGTTGATAACACATTTCTTGGTGATGGGATTATAGAGTCTATATGCCCTAGACTCATCATTGTATCCAAAAAGGATACACTTCTCACTTCTTTTGTCCAGGTTCCTCATCTCTTTAAGTACATGTGTGTATGCTACACACCCAAAAATCCTCAAATGAGAAACGCTACTGCTCCTACCACTCCAAGCTTCTTGAGGAACTCTATCCTTCACGTTTTTGTTGGAATCTTGTTCAAAATATATATTGAACAAGGCACAACTTCTCCCCAATATTCATTTGACAAATGCTTCTCCTTTAGCATACTTAGAGCCATATTCATAATGGTTTGATTCTTCCTTTCATCCACTCCATTCTGTTGTGGAGTATATCTTATAGTATATTGTCTCTTGATTCCATGATACATAACAAAACTCCATGAAATGATTTGATTTAAATTCTCCACCTCTATATGATCTCAACACCTTAATATATTTTCCACTTTCCTTTTCAACCATTGCTTTAAATCTCTTGAATACATTGAAAGATTATGAATTCTTCTTCTTCAGAAAATAAACCCAAGTATTTCGACTATAATCATCTATGAAAGTCAAAATTTAAATATTTCTAGCTAATGTTGGTGTTTGCATTGTCCCACATAGGTATGTTTGCACGAGTTCTAGGGGCACTTTGGCTCTGCATGAAACTCCTAAAACGAACTTCTCCATATGATGCTTTGCTAATATGAAACTCTCAAATGAGCTTGCTAGTTGCTGAATACATGGAAACCCTTTCACCATCTGTCCTTCTCTAACAAATCCAATCCACCAAAGTATAGGTGTCCATACCTCAAATGCTATAACTAGGACCGATCCAAGCTCTTAGCTCTGTAAGCATTAACAAAGTATGCCACTTCACATCTCATAATGAGTGGAAATATTTGATTTTTAGTCATCTCCACCTTGTATATTGGTTGCTTACTTTGATGCTTATCAATTATTGTACAAACATTGTTATTTAAGAACACTCGATACTTCTTCTCCATTATATGTCCAACACTCAACAAATTACACTTCTAACCAAGTGCATAATACACATCATCTATGGTTCTTCTTTCACCATTCTTGGAAAAAACTACAATAACACCTTTACCATGTTAACGCTCACCTTATTACCATTACCTAGATTCATTTCAAAATCAACGTCGGTGTCCAGACTGGAAAATAGATCCTTATTTCCAGTCATGTGACTGTTGCAACCTCTGTCCAAAAACCAAATATCTTTTGAAATTTCTTAGGTCACATTGCATGTCAGAAACAATGGTTTCTAATTATCTTCAAACTCCTCTATAATGTTTTCATTCTTTTTACTAGCATATGCCATCTTATTCCCACATTGGTTGGAAAATGACAACAAAATTTAGAGTAGAAGCAAAAGTGTGTTTTGACTTGTCATATCTCTGGCTTCCTTGCTACCAATTTTTGCTACTCCTCCCCCTTGAACTACGATATTTTTGATAATATTTCTTCTCAAATTCTGAGTCATCTTTGTTGTTTCTTTGTTCATGGCTTCTACCTCATCTACCTATGTTATTGAATCTTCCTCTACCTCTTTTACTTGCAACTTGCAACCGACACTTAAATGCATTGTCTAAAGAAATGTCTTCATATATTTTTTTATCTTGGATTCATGTGCAACCAGGGAACTAGACAAATCATCAATATGCATCTCGATGATGCCTTTAGACTCTTATATGGATACAACCATAGCTTCAAACTTATTTGACAAAATTTTGAGCACCTTCTCAATCACTCTCTGATCTGAGAGTTCTTCTCCATACTGTTTCAATTGATTAACAACACTCATGAGATAAGTCATGAACTTATCTAAAGTCTCACTATCCTTCATCTTTAGATTTTCAAACTCTCTCCTCAAGTTCTACAACTTGACAATCTTCACCTTGGATACACCTTGATAGTTGGTTTCGAGAATTTCTCGAGCCTTCTTTGAAGATTCTGCATTAGACAACTTTGGGAAAATAGTGTCATATAGGCCTTGTTGAATAAGATCGAGAGCTCTATTGTCTCTTTTTATATTCTCCCTCAATCGATCATGTTGTCCGCCAAACTACACACCAGCAGCGGAAATATTTCGAAAGTTGTCTCCCTCACTGGAAAGTGGGGAGAGGTGTGGCCTTGGGGGAAAGCAATGAGCCAGGTACTGTCACCTGAATCCCAACTCCTCCGTTTAGGCTAACTCCTAATGAAGCCAAAGGGGGTAGTCCCTACAAAGAGTTGTCTAAGGCTCTTGTGTTTTTAAGTGTTTTTGGTGAAATGATGTGGATGGGTGTTGTTTAGGAGTTTTCTTGTGATGAGACCCAAAAAATATATATATAAAGATGAACAACAAATAATAAGAAATCCACGTTGCAAGATAAGATAACAAGATGGCAGTATGATGCAAGATTTGACAAATCACTAAAGCATTCACAAGATGAAATAAACACAAGGAAAAATGGTCCTGATCAATATATAAAGTTTTTTAGATAACCAGTGCCTTATGGAGTCAAAGAAAAGTAAGGATTGTGATGCTGAAAGTGTGGGTCTTGAAGAAGTGCCGTTCGTGAGATCGTTATGCAGATTATCTTTGTAAATTGAAGATTTTAGTGGTCTTGATTATTAGGATAAAACCAAGGATATCAAGAGAGTGCCCAGAAAGATAGTATCAAGTGCCTCCGTTCAAGGACATGTCAGACCACCCAATGCTCTAGTCAGGTCGTGCAATGCTAACCAACAAACTAGAGGCTGAACATGGCAACCCGACGCCCCCAACTAGGAGATTACCCACTGAACTTATCTTATCGCTCAACTCCAGAATGGTTGGTTATGGGGGTGAAAGTTTTATTAGTTATCACTTATGAGCTTAACAAGTCTTCGACCTTTTTGAGTACTAGCCCAACCGTTTCCAGTTGGCAGAGCATACGAGTGTTGGAAAAACAACCAAGATAAATTAATTAAAGGGGGAAATGTGGATTTAAGTGTTTTATTATTAGGAGCACTTGTTCAACTCTCTGACAAAGAGCACTCTTGACTTAGTCTTAAGACCACAGTTCAAGAGACTTCCTACTTTAAAATGCATAATTCAAGGGGAAAGTGCAAATCTATATGCTCTCTGACATAGAGTGCTCTTGACTTGGATTTGGCCAAGTTCAAGAGGATTTGTTCGTTTTATTGCAAAAGTGAAGCGATTGTGAAATTTAAAGAAGTAAATGAAATTGAAAAATGACTGAAAAAATAAAGATAACCACAAAGAAAGATGATTTGAAGATAACAGAAAACAAAATCTAGTGTTCTACCAATCAGATTTATTCTAAAGTGGGATCAACCTCCGAACAAGGCTAATCACTAGAACTGTCAGTCCTGGAAACCTTCTAGCTAGTTGGATGTCCACAAGATGCTGATGGGGGAACGAGAAGCTACCACAAAACTATGTGGCCTTTGGGATACAATCCCAAAGTTAGCTTACTCTGGTCAAAACTTGAAAGAGAAGCGACAAGATGAAAATAAACTACTCTAAAGCAAAAACTGAAAGATCTAACTTAACCAAACACCACACTCTTCCCCAAATGGGGAAGAAACCAAAAAAGTGGAGGACTCCTCCACTTGAAATTTTATTATGAGATTACAAATGCCTTGGGTTTTGAAACCTTGAAGGACTTTGAAGAAATAAAACTTGAATGAAAAAAGGTAAAAACTCTTATGAGTTTGTACAAAGGATAGTGGTTTATTTCAAATGACATTCATGGTTTGCACTTCTCCTTGGTTCAAAATTCACTTGAGATTTTCTTTGGCTCCCTCTTGGATATTGCTTCTTGAAATCTTTTCAAGTTCTCTTCTCTTTCAAAACACCTACGCAAGTCTCAAAACAACTCAACAATGCACCCATTAATCATTAGGAAAATGAAACAAACTTGAAACTAGTTAAGTCTAGATTTAAAAATTTAACTCTAAAATGTGAAATGTATGAGATTTTGACATAAAACCTTAACTATGATGAAACGGACCAGCGAACAACAAACTCTTAGAATGTAGTGGGAAAGAGATCTAAAGTATAACAATTTAAAATATTTTTTATGAAAATTTTTCTATCTTTCAAATGGAAACTAAAATTAAACAAAGAATGCTTCTAAGATCTAACCTTTCAATGCATAAGATGATGTATGAGAAGCAATAATACTAGAGATCTAAATCTAACAAATTTCTTTTGCAAACTAAGAATGAAACTACAAACTGACTCATACAATTTGTTTTTGGTGTTTTGGGCTTGTTTTAGGGCTTTTTGAAGTGGACAAAAAGAGCTTGAAGAGGAAGGGCGAAATGGAAGATGAGCTTGGGAAGATGGGCAAAAAAAACAAAATGGATGAGAAAAAAGATGGATCTAGGGAAAAACGAATGGATGAATGAGAAAAAGGGAAAAACGAATGGGTGAATGAAGCTAGTCTAATGGGGATGGGCTTGAAGAGGTAAGCTAGGTAACCAAGGTTTGTTTTGAAAGTGTGTTGATGGAGGAAGAGGCCAAAAACTCCTACTTGAAAGTTTCTTCCTTTGAAAAGAAGAGAAGAGCTTGAAGACCTGCAAGACAAACTGATTAGATGCCAAGAACCACTGTTAAATGAAGAGTGACTTAGTCTTTAATAAGCCTTTCTCCACCTTGGGAAATCTTTGCAAAAAACTTGTTATGAAGCATACAAAAACCGAAAAATGTATTTCTAATCAAAGTTAAAACATACATCTAATAATGAAATTGCATGAACAATAAACAAATGAAAGAGATATCACCAATAGTGTGAAGAACATCCCAACTTGCTCCAGCATGGACCTCCAAAGTCTAAACTTTATTCAATATTAAACAGATATTACAACAATATTTTGGCAGAGTGTTCATGCTCAAAATCTCCATGAAGAGAAAGCCCAAATGGCCTCTCTTATATAACAAAACTCAATGCTAAAACCCTAATTCGAATTGGTGATGAACAGAGCCAAAAACTCCATCAAAAACCAATCAAATCCATGTCAACACCAACCAAATCGAGCTTGGAGTCTTAACTCATCTTTAAACTTGAGTTTGGAGCCCATAATTTGAGGAAGGAGCCCCACATGCATTGATTTCATAATCCAACAACCCATTAATCAATTGCCAAATCACAAAAACGAATTTGCATGAAGGTGGGCGAATTTCTCAACTGTAGATCACTCCCAGTGCTCCGAAACTGATCTGAATCAGGTGGGTGAAGATTCCAATCATCATAAATGCTTTTTTCCATGTCTTTGGACTTTTACTTTATTCATTTTGGCATTTTTTGGAGAGATTTAAATTATCTCCAAATTTATTATTTTTTGAATATTTTAATTAATATTTCTCATTTTTTGATTTTTTGAGAAAATATTAATTATGAGGCCAAATAATTGTCTGAAACTTAGGGTTAGCTGGTCCATAGGTCATGTGTGATTTTTCTCTTATGAAACGAGCCATCAACCACTGAATTCGGACCCCATACGACTGACATATTACAAATTATTATTTCTCTATTTAAATTATAAAGAAATTTATTAAATTTAAAAAATAATTAAAAAACCCAAACTCGACGGACCCGGTAAATTTTTTTTGATATTTTATCTGAGGGTCTTAGAGACTTGGGACATGACCAAAACCTATTCTAATAGTGTCTAGTAGGCTTATATACATTAGTTGGACTCTAATAACCCCCCATGGCCAAAATTTTCAAAATCAGGCATTCCAGCTTTGGAGGAGCGAGAGAAAACCTCATCGATTATAGCTCGGCTATAAGCAAAGTATAATTGACAAGGGAAAAAAATCCCTGGAATACCTTAGTTTCTTAATCAAGCCATGGGGAACCGAGACACTCAGATCCTACTAGCACACTTTATTGCAAACCCCCATGGGGCCATGGTCATGTCAACTCAAAAATAAAACTGGCTAGCCAAAACTGGCTAACTGCTGCATTCTGAAACCCAGATACTCTGGAAGTGAACACTGATGTGTTGCAACACTGGCGGCTCAATAAGGTTTCAAGTATTTGTACAAAATAGGTGATAATAGATCACACTCATCATTCAACAAAGCCAGCTTCGCTAAAATGTATGCGAGCTATGGATACCCAACTGTTACGTATCCTCATAAATCTTGAGAACACAACAATGTTCTCATTCTAATTGACCAAGTATCATAATTCTTTCCATTCAAGATGGGAATGCTAGGATGAGTCAATTTATTGCTCGAATCCATCTCCAAATTCGATTTCAAGTAAATAAACTCATTTCCCAGGAATTACTACCAAACACAAGAGGGAAAGAGAGATTTTAGCTCTAATACCAAACTAAAGGTTACAAGGGAGTTCACAAACTCACAAAACAAATTACACAGAAACATAAACACAATAGAAGCAATTTAGCCTTCTTCACCTATCTACATTAACACACACACACACACACACACACACATGGAATATTCTTTTACCAGTGACCGAAATTTCTATTAGATTGAAAAAATTACAAAACCACGACTAAATCACCTTCCAAACCAAACCTAAGAAACACTATCGGAACATACAACTATAGGAAAACCGATGATCGGAAAACAACTATCGAATATCGCCTATTTAAAAGACAACATAGTATTCCAATTACAATATCTAAATCGATATCGGGATTTCAGATATCAGATATTTGTACAACACAAAAAATACTCACAAAAGTTACAACGGACTTTCCTTCCAATGCAGGACTTCCGATGCACTATCAACTATCGGATACCACCAAAACTTGCAACTAATGCACTTATCCATTCCCCTAATCTAATATCGGATATCATACCATGATAAATATGGCCTATAAGTACCATCAAGACCTCGATCTTTGATACAACTATTGAAATTCACCGATTGGGCCCTCTCATCAATGTCTCCCATCACATACTTTGATACATCAGGTCCAATATGCTATTAGACATAATCCATCGGGACTCTTCTCATATGATGCCTATTGACAACTTTGATATGGAACTCCCAACAGAACTATCAAGTTTTGGCTATTGGGAAGTCCAAAAATCTAGTCATTTGTTCATTTGACAAGTATTTTGATGAGGGATCTATGATACCCACTCAACTGTTGCCACTTGTCATCTCATCATTTCTTCGAATATGAGAAGACTCAATATTTTGGATATCCAAAAAACTTGAAACATAGCCAATTGGGCATTAGATGAAAATTTCGATGGAATACTTCATATAAGGCTCCATGGGGCTCCATTGAAACTTGGTAGATGCAAACTTGAATGTCGACTCTAGTAAATGTGGCATCGTTCATTATTGACTGCAAATTTATTCAATACGAGTATGGGCTGCTTTTCGCCTATACAAAAACAAATTGACCTCCATCCCTACTGAACTAAACTGACTGAACATACCTTAATCCCTGCCATTGCAAAATTCATTAAATGTGCCAACCTAAATTGACAAACTTGACTACATAGGGGTTTCAAGAAATAATGATTTCCATCGAATACACATGAGGGATGTAACATTAATAAACTAAATATATATCATAAAAATATATTAACCTTAGTAAAAATGAAAAACAAAAATTAAAAAAAAAGGAAATTATAATAAAATAAACCAATATAGAGCCATCTTAATCCCAAATCTATCAAGTTCATAAAGATCAAATCCCTTAGAGGTGCAAACTATGTTTAAAGTGAAAAATTTGAGAAAATGTTTTCACCTTAAAATATTTGATCCATCTCTATGCTTGATAGTTATGATGAATCTATGATAATGACCTACCAACAAATATGAATATTCAAGAATAATCCCACAAGGAATGTGTAGATAAATATTATCATACACATCCCCTAGATGCGGGTGACATCATAGAGAGTAGATGATATCAATACAACACATTGCATGTATCACAGGGCAGATGTTGAGGGGATGTTTCATTAAGAGAAAAGGTGGTGAGTTAATAAAATGGCATGTCGGCATCATTTTACTAGTAGGGCTAGCAGGGATGGTACGAGGGTAGTTATGAAGTGGGATGGAGTACTTTATTCCTTGGCGAGTTATTGGGAGAGAGACGTGGATCTAAATTCTCACATGATGGTATGTACTTTCTTGGGTACGAGTGATGATGTTGTGGCTAGGAATTTGGTCCGGGACCTTTTCATTTTAAAGGAATTATGGGCCCTCCATTTAGTTGATAATCCGGGAAATACTGGTGATAATTTCTTTTTCCATAGGGGAGCGGTAGGATTTTATCTGCTGGAACTTGGTAAATTAATTGCTGAGTATAAGGAGAGTGGTGTTTGTGGTTCAATGGAGTGAATTAATGCCACTAAAGAAGGCAAGGAGGGAGGTTGGAAGAGGATTAACCCCAAGCAATTCAAGGCAGTGCAGGATGCCTAGTTATACACGATAGTCCCACCGGGCATTCACGAGGAGATTGAAGTTGTTGAGCATGAGCTGTGGGAAGACTTGGAAATTGTGAAGCCGACTGAGGAGTTTCAGGAGTTGGAACCCTGGATTCAATATCCTGGTTCGACGTGTGATAGGATGAATCTTTATGACAAAATGGTCTCATTGTTCTGGGTTATGAAGGGGATGCTTGCTTGGGTTCTCCAGGAGCATGAGGAGAAACAAGTGGGAGATTCAATCCCAATGTGTTTATGGAAATAGCACCACGATGATACTCGTTTGATGCATAATAAAATTGAGGTAATTGCTCACCATTTGGGCATCTTCTTCATGCCATGTTATCCCGCTATGGGTGGTTTAGAAGCTGGTGCGATGCAGCCTAGGCTGGCTGGTCAAGAAGGTATTCGTTAGGCTCCATAAGTATTTCTATTTGTGCTTCTTGTCATTCCTTTTTTTTGTAAGGAAGTTTATAGGTATCATAGGATGAAGAATTTACGGTGCTAGAAGGTATGCTTTAGTTTTGATAAGAAGTTGATGCAAGTTAAGGTGTCTCACTCTATTAAAGTCCTTGTTTTCTCATCTATGAAGGGGCATTTTTTGTCTATAAGCATGGTATATGACTTTGATGCTGGGGATGTCTAGTCTAGAGGAAGGGAATACTGTGATGACAGAAGTCAGATGTCATTTTTCTTGTTTATAGTTAATCTATAATCTTCTTACTTAAAAAAATATTATCATACCCATCTCTTAAAACATTTAAATATAGTATCCCAACATCATATTTGAGATATTTAAGTTATTTGGAACAAGTCAAACCATCTATTTAATATTTATAATGATATTTAAGTACTTTGGAACAAGTCAAACCATCTATTTAAGATTTATAATGATATTTAAATAATTTGGACCAAGTCAAACCATCTATTTAAGATTTTTCATTATAGTTCTAATTGTTTGTATTGTCTCTTAAGGTGTTTGAGGATATTGTCATGTAGCATGTGGTAGAGATATAAACTATCTTAAAAGAGGAAATGAAAAAGGAAATAAGATTTTACCGTTTAAAAGTTATTCCAAAACCTTAAATATAAAGTATTCGATCATCCTGTTACATACACTTCTATACAACATGTTTCATAAAAAGGGAGAAGAAGATTAAAAGAAAAAGCATTCTCACCTATAGATACAATCATGTTCTAGATGTATTAAAGTTCCAATCAATCTTAGTAAGCTCAACATAAGAGAATCCAAACAATCAAAGAAACCAAATCTATCGAGTTTGAATAAATAATAATAATGAATACAATATTTCTCATTTTTTAATCTATTAATGTTATTTATGATTTTCCATTGTGATGATTGGTATTTTTAAATGATCATTGGTATTCTTAGATCACAAAACTTAGTTTAACCATAGAGAAGATACTCTTGAAAATATATTTTTATTATTATTTTAAATAGAGTTTTGATTTTTCAAATATGATTTAAAATATTTTTTGAAATTTATAATTGAAATCCAATTTTGAATAATAATTTAAAAGAAATGAATTTTATTTTTTTATTCTTAATATCTTTTAAATAAATCTCAATCTATTAAACATCAATATATTAAATTTAAAATTTAAACAACATATAACTTTATTTAATTTCCTTTTTTGTGAGTTTCTTTTTTCTTTCAAATACTTTTGTTACATTAATGACAGCCATATCCCCAATATTAGATTGTGGAAAACCTACCTAATCTCTCAATGCAATAATTCAATACATTTTGAAAAAAAATAATTTTCATGTTCACTTTTATTTATATCAATAAACTTGAATAATTTATCGCATTAATATGATTTTAATGATATGTAACAAGGACACCTTCATGTAGCATAGTGACCAAGGAATCCACATACTAAGAATGCACCTAGTTATGAGGATGAGGATCACTTTTCCCTTGATTCTAGAAATTAGTTATGCATTTGTGTTTAAATTGGGCAATTAATTAGAGGTATCACTTTCTAAATTGAAGTTGCATGCATGAGTATATATAATAATAAATTAATCTTGATTTATAAGTGATATATAATTATATAATTAGTTAATTAGCTTTTTTTTTCTATAATAATGTGTTTCAAAATAAGGCTTCCTACATTACATAATAATGTTTGGTTATGCCCAACAATAAAGGCAAATTAAGCCATGTAATTTTATATAGAGGTTGGAGCTTCGTTGATACAAATTAAACCATTGCTATAATCTTTTCTATCTTCTATTTTTTAGTTTTCATTGTTATTAACTAGAATGTTTTTTCTTTTAGTTATTAGACTTATTTCTTAGGTAGTATGTACCATATTATTTGGTATCAAAACAATGAGGTTGAGGCTTACTATTTTCACTCACATGTTTGGTTTTCTTAGGCCTACCTTCTCACCCAACATGTCCTATTCATAGTTTTGTCTTTCTTGGCTCTAACCCACCTAAAATAAATCAAGCTTTGGGTTCGCTTGAGATCAGTCCTCCACCCTAGTTTTTTTATTCAGTTGAGTTGGTACTCTTGGCCATTGGCTCCACCCAAAAAATTAATATTCAACACACCTCTCCATTTGGTTTCCTATGCTTTGTATCCAACAAAATTTATATATTTTTTGGTTTTCTTTAGGATTCCCTCCCACCAGAAACATTCCTCTTGTGTTGAATCCCCTTTCCTCAGCTCTTGTTTAATTATTTCCTCTAGTAAACACCTTTTTATTGGTAGTGTCCTTCTCATCAACTCTTGTTGAATGCTTTCCTCTAGAACACACCTCTCTATTGGTAGTGTCCTTATCCTCTTTCGTGGTTCAGTTCTTAAATGCCCTTATTGGCATTAACCATAGCTTGATATTTCACTTAGGGTTTTCACTACACTTATTTTCAACTCTTACTCTCTATCACAACGTGTTACTCTCAATGGCTCCTCACAACACTTTTTCATTTGATGATGAATAACATAATCTCTCTATGAGGGTACAGAAACTAGTCAACACTCTTAATGAGGAATTGAGGCGTCAACCTAGGGAGTCCACATTTACATTACAAACAGACACTAAAATTTCCTTACCTAAATACGGTGGCTAGATGCACAAAGATGTTTTGGGTTCTTCTATCCACATTATCTTTCCTATTTCCAAACTTGTCTAAACATGATAGGGAATCAAATCCTTCTTCTTGTAACTAACCGTTTTGAGGGCCTAACTCAAGCCTAGTGGAAGTTTCACCAAAATTTTGTTGAGATATATATGAACTCAATGAAGAACAAGCTTCCAACAACACTCCTACTCACATCACCACATGGTATGCATTGTGTTATGCCTTGATAAGGCAATTTTATCCTCTAGGTTATTTATCTAACTTAATATGCAAGTGGTTTCAATTTGACAATCTCTAAGTCAAAGTGCCTAGTAGCTTATCAAGGTATGAACACTAAAATCATCCTCCAACATTTGATCATAAACCTTAAATAGGTACTTGTGCTCAAATTCAATTCTAGTTTGCTTACTATTTTCATAATGTGATAGTCCTATTTGAAAACACTAATCTATACAAAGCATTTTTTCATGCCCTAGATATCGAACACAAATTCGACAATAAACCTCACTCCAATCCCTTTTGTAACCCTAACCAGGTACTCTTAACCCTAGATATAGCCATAATTCTTTCCCTTCCCCAAATCATCATGCATATCGAACACATAATTAAATTATACTTGGAAGCCACCCTACTTTTCTTGTCCTTCACAATGGTGCCACTATGAAAAAATACTAAATCATGATGTTGTAGATTGTTAATTCTTATAGAGGAAAGCCACATCCAAACTATTATATTCTATTGTACAAAACATTGACTTTGTTACTACACCTTCCTCTCCCAAACCTTATCCCTAAAATGATTTTGTTCCTCTTCCCAACCCTATTGTTTTAGGTCCCTCCTTACCTTATTGACAAATGACTATTCTACATTCACTTCAACCCTCTTTTTCACTAATAATTAGCAAATATAGGATCAATTAGCTAATATGATACGACAATGACAGTCAAAATATCCTTAGTTATAATATGTTTGTCAATCATCAACATATTACTACTACCGCACACCCCTCTCCTTTTTAGTTGGGTTGGGTTCAACAAGAAAATCCTTGTCTTCTCATCAATAAGAAATGTGGAGTCACATTTTCCACAAGGCATTTTTGTGACATGATAGACTGTGACATCTCTCCACTTGATTTCTCTAATTTACTTTTGGTAATCCCTTATAAACAAAAATACAATTCCTTATACAATACCTACAATAACACTTATGCACTTATCATTTTTTCCTTTAATAACAGAAAATAGTTTTCACATTTAGGGGACTAGGAAAAATTTGAACTCATTTCAACTCTTCAAAGAGTGAAAGTATTTTTCACTTACCTCTACTACCATATTGATATCCCACCCCACCACATCTCATTAAGATAGTGTTATAGGTCAAATATGCACTTCTCCGTCCATGATCACATTGCTCCGTCGATCATCGAAAAGGACACCATGGATTGAAGAGCTTGGTTGACCTAGATGAGATATGGTTGGAATTACTCTCCTCAGCTGAGAATTTTACTGATTCTCCTGATTTCACCACATGTGCGCTACTCTTTCTCTAGAAAACCAGCGCACATCTCAAAAGATGCGCTGCTTTGCTCATGGTAAACTAGCGCACATCTCAAAAGATGCGCTACTTTGCTCAAGGACAACTAGCGCACACTTTGAGAAAAGTTGCAAACACTTGTTGCAGAGCACAAAAGTTGCTCTCTGTGCGCTACTCTTGTTGTATGAAACCCGCGCACATCTTAAGATGAAATCAAAAAATATATTAATATTACGAATTGGGATTAGTTGAAGTTGGTTCTGCAGCTTCCCCAACCTCCCAATTCAACCACCTCTCGAATCCAACTTCCTACCTTGTCCCATAAATACAAGGAGGATCCATGAGAGGGGACTAGAACTAAACCTAGAAAGAATGCTTTGAGTGTTGTTACGCTGGAGGAATTACCAAGTCATTGTGAAGAGCAGGAGCCCAAGACTTAGTTGTAGAAGCATCTTGACACATCAGGTATATTGTATTGATTCATGTTTCTTTGACAATAAAAAGGTGGAAATACCCTTCTTGTTCCAAATCGAATGTCTATTGGATTGTATGTTCATTTGGATTAGTATCTGATTGTTGTTGATGTTTGTTTGCTTTCAATATTCATCAATATTTATATAGTCAAGATACGCCGAGGAAGGTTTCCTTTGTGTTCTAGGTTCATCATAGCGAAGGATCAAGCGGTAGATCAAGTGAAAGCTAGGACCAGCCGTCGATTAAAGGTACCTCTTTCAATATCCTGATCTCTTTCATTTGTAAGAACTAAATGCAATATAATGAATGTATTTACTTGTCAACCCCTCCCAAGTTGGTAGTGTCTCTCCTCACTATAAGGTTAAAATACTGAACAACAGACTAGCGACTCCACTGGGGAGTAACCGTGTGTTTTTCTGCTCTAGGAGGCCTTGTTAGGTTTTCTTCCAGTCTATTTCAATCTTTTTGTTCTCTGAGAGGTCTTACAGGTCATTGTTGCCTATTCTTTCTATTTTGATTCATCTCAGTCTACTGTTGCAAAGCATTTTTGTCTGATTTCAGACCTTATGCACTGGTTTACTGTAATCACAGTAGTACATTTTATGTCATGAACGCTGCTTTGTCCACTACACAGTAGCGCATCTTTCCTAGTGTGCGTTGGTTTCTATACCACACAGTAGCGCACTTAACCTGCATACTTTCTGATGTGTGCATGGGTTGCTAGTGTATAAAGTAGAGCATTTTCTGATGTGTGCGCGGGTTGCTAGTGTATAAAGTAGAGCATTTTCTGATGTGTGCACGGGTTGTTAGTGTATACAGTAGCGCACATTCCTGTAAGTTTGACCCTTTTTTCTGTAGGGTTTGATTTTTGAATGTTGGGTCTGTTCCTTCTTTTGATTTGCCTCTTTGCTGATGTTGAGACACCCTTGTGTCTTTTATGGGTATTGTGTAACCTCTCGAGAGTCCTTTAGTTCGCTTCAAGTACTATTTAGGTGTCCTTCTGCTTGTTTAAGCCTTTCTTAACCTACTTGACTGTTCTAGGGTTTGACCCCAATTGGGTGCTTTACGAAAGTTTTGATGAGTTGATTCCTTCTGAACTTCTGTTTAGATCAGTTTGATTTGCTTGTATCCTTCTTAGCTTTTCTTTTCAGTTTGTGTAGTGGTAAAGTGATTTTTGGTTTGCTTTCCTACTATGTTTACTTGGCTAGTGTTTTACTGGGTTTTGATGCTTAGGAGCAGCCTTATCGGTCTTCCTTTCCCTACATGCATCTTTTTCCCTTTTCTTTTTACATTCAGTGCCAAGTCTAGAGTTTTTTTTGTTTCGAAACAACTTGGTAGGTCGAGTCTTTCTCAGTTTCTGATTTGATTGTTTAAGCCATTAGTCTCTTATCTTTACCAGCACCGCTTTTAGATCTTACTTGTTCCATTTTCTGATTTCAGTTTCTTTGAAAAAGAGAAAAGTTAAAAATTGAAAATTGGTAGCATAACTTTAAGGTTTATCATTTCTTTTCGAAGTAGCATAAATTTTGTTTTGCTTTGAAAATTTAAAAGAAAAAAAAATCAAAAATATCTTTAGGTTTGCTTATCTTTAGTTTTGGAAAACAATGAATGAGAAAGTTTAGTGAAAGTTGTTTACTTTTATGCACTCTTTATTTTAGTCACAACCACGCCACACACTCCACTACAAACTTTGAGTAAAGAACAACCATTTAAAAAGAACACTTAATAAAATTTATTAGCAACTTTTTCTTTTTTAGGGTTGTCACTACACCAACTAGCTTAGGCTAGGTTTTCGGATCAGAACACACTTAAACTATCTGGAATCATTTTTGCATTACTCAACAATCGTAGTAAGATATTCTTAAGGTAAATCCATTTGTATCAAAATCTCTTGGGAAACTCCACTGAAACCGGAGCTAAGCACGAGGTCGTGTGAGACTGGAATTGTTGAGGATAACCCCTCACTTTCCTTTCGAGTATAAACCAAAGTTGTCTCACGTATGGGAGTCCTTTTGGACTTCAGGATTTGTTACCCTTCCCATGCGTTACGACTAGACTGACGACTGTCCCCCTAAGAATTTTCGTACTTATGGTAGCCTTAGTATCTTGACCATCTAGGATTCTTCACAGGTAGAGTGGAAGGCTATTTCCACTTCACCTCGGACAGACACGGAAGGTAACCCTTTGGCAGTAATCCCGGGAGGGCAGTTTGGTGATTCAAATGCTTGCACCCATAGGACCTCCATTGGATGTCGTGGAACTGATCGTCTATACTCTATTAACTTGTTTTGGGCCCTCGTCATCCCAGACTAGTTTCTGAGAGTATCAACTTTGTTTGCTTGGTCTTGATCACCTATAGGACATTTTTAGTGGTGTTCTCTTTGTGCTGCTTGATTTTAGTTGGCCTTAGATATTTCTGGCCCATTGAGTCGGAAACGATGGATAGCATCTCGGTGAGCACCAATCAAGGGACCCTTGTTCAAGGGGATCCTTGTGCTTTTCCATTCATTGGTAACATTGGTACTCCCTTAATGGCTACCTTGAATCTTCTGGGATTCACTATAGCGATACCGGTTTCGTTGTTTTCCACTTTGAATTCCTTGCATGCTCCTGATGCTTCTCAAGTAAGCACCTCACATCAAGAGCATCAGAACCCTATGCCTGCTTCTCCAGTAACATCTTCTCCTCCTCCTTCTACCTCATGTGGTGAAAGTAGTAATACAAGTAACCAGCAGTCTAAAAGGAATAGACGAAGGAAGAATAGGAAGAAGATGCCAAAGCAAGGGGGCAGCCACCCATCCTCTGGAAGTCATACTGGGGACACCCACCCAGCCTTTGGAAGTCATGCTGGGGGCACCCACCCAACCTCTGGAGGTCATGTTGGGGGAAAAATTTCAGTCACTGTAAATCATATTGAACCTATGCAACTAGCCTCTGGAGGAATTCCCAAGTCATTGTGAAGAGCAGGAGCCCAGGACTCGGTTACAGAAGCATCTTAACACGTCAGGTATATTGTACTGATTCATGTTTTTTTGACAAAAAAAAGGTGGAAATACCCTTCCTGTTCCAAATCGAATGTCTATTGGGTTGTATGTTCATTTGGATCCAATATTTATATAGTCAAGATACGCCAAGGACGGTTTCCTTTGTGTTGCAGGTTCATCATAGCAAAGGATCAAGTGGGAGATCAAGTGGGAGATCAAGTGAAAGCTAGGATTATCCGTCGGTTAAAGGTACCTCTTTCGATATCCCGATCTCTTTCATTTGTAAGAACTAAATGCAATATAATTAATGTATTTACCTGTCAACCCCGCCCAAGTTGGTAGTGTCTCTCCTCACTATAAGGCTAAAATCCTGAACAACAGATAGCTTTCATAAATGTATCTTTGTCATTGTTCTACCTTACACACATCTACCACAACTAATTCCTATCTCCTTCTTCCAATTATCTTCTTATTTTCCCACAAGAATATTTTCATATTCCCTACCTACTTCCCCCCTACTCACTTCTATATCCCTAACTATTCCTTATGCCCATGATTCCCCTAGTTCTCTCATCAACTACGACAATGTGATCTACTTGATGAAGATAACAAATCATACCGGCCATAAGTATCTTATTCCAAGTCACAGTAATCATTAGCAACAACACATAGTGTTTCCACTTATGAAAACACTAGTTTGTTTAGGCATTGTTTCTTCTCAGGTAGATGATGACTCTTGTAACATTTTAATTATTTTAATTCTTCAACACTTTAAACCTCACACCGCAAGTAACACTCTTCTTACAATAATGTCTCAACACTCTTTTCCTCCTCTGACATATTTGGTACACATAAGTACCATAGGTTGTCCCATATATATCTTGATCGCATGTCATGATGCCTCAACACAACACCATTAGAATCCAATATAGGATCTCATTATCCCCCACACATTCATCACAAATAGTTCACTAACCACCACTCCATTATTGTAGTCTAATAGAAACATCTATAATCATATTTTCACTCTCCTATACTACCTCTCATACATGCTTTATGTTTCTCTATGGATCACAAACACCCTACGAGTGATACAATCTAGGATTCCAAGCTAGCACATTGTTGTATTCAACATACTCACTTGTTTAGGTAACAAACCTACTTTCTTGTACACATTGTACAAATCCAATTTTCATTTTAGTTTAGGGTTGAGCATTATCACCTGGAGGAACAACACTATTCACATCGACAACACTTATGTCCCATCACAAGGTCCCTATGACCTATGGTTCCTTCCTCCTACAACATTGCCATCCACAAGCACCATACAATGGGAAAATAATTTCTCAACATAGAAGAGTGTTCCTTATAGCATACTTTTTTCCATTTAGTAACAATCATAAACTAGGAGGCAAGGGCTCCAAATTCACACTTCCAACATCTTATTTAGTAGTGAAATTTATTGTACTACCAATCATTATCCTATAAAATCTTATTCTCACAGAGTCACCACAAATCAAAACATGCCTTCCTACAACACCTCAATGATCCATATATATAGTGATCTCACATTTACACTCATGGCATGGTTTCCATAATGATTCTCTCTTCAATTTTCATTAGCAGCCACAATATGATTTGCATTACACATCTCTACTTCAACAATTTTATGATCCTCTAGCTTATTATTTTCATATAGGTAGTTTCCTTACTCCAACATATCTCTCCTTTCTTGGTATACATAGATTTCATACCCGGTTAGCTTCACCTCTCTATGCAATTACACACTCAGGTTGGAAATCTCTATATTACAATTCTTCCTAACTTCTTAGCATGTTTCATAATTTTAGAGAAAAAAATTAATACTTTTGATCTAAACTGGGAGGATATTATCTGGAACGAGGGAATCCTATCCCAACACAATGACCAAGAAATCTAAATACCCAAGAACACTTAGCAAACTCAAATAACCAACTTGAAGGATGAGAATCACTTCTCCCTTGAGGGCACAATCTTCTAGGATTTAGTTAATCATTTGTGTTTAAACTAGGCAATTAGTTACAGATGCCTCTTTCCATCTTAAAGTTACATACACATGTATAAACAATAATAGTTATAATAATAAAGTATTTCCCAAATTTTGAGTGGCATACAATTAGTTAGTTAGTTGCATTCATAGAATAATATTTTCTTCCAGTCTAGGGTTGTGTGCATTATAGAATAATATTTGGTTATGTCCAATAATAAAGACATATTAAGATATGTAATTCTATATAAACGTTGGGGGCTTCATCCATACAAACTAAGCCATTTATTTTTTTATCTCTTCTTATTTCTAGTTTTCATTGTTAGATCTTGAGTAAAACTATCTACTATGTTCTAGTAAAGTCATCTCCACCACCATTACTCCATGTATTACTAGGCTAGTTTTCATTTGTTGGGCTATGTTGGCCCATCATTGCTTTCTACAATACCTATGAGATCCATTTATGGCTTCTATATGTCTGAAATATGGGTCATTACATCTTCAAATTTGGTAATTCATAATAACCATGACACTATAAGTGTCAAGCATGATGATGATTCCACCTAATGTGCCCTGAAATTTTGTAATAGAAGTTTACTATGAGCTAATGATTATCCCCAAATTAAAATATTTGTTTATGTGTATGACATGAAGTTCACAAATCTATAAGAATCACATAATTCCCATGTACTTTATAAATTTCATACCTTTGGATTCCAAGATTAAAGCATAGATGAAGAGTGTATGGGAGGCACATGGATGGAAATACCACAAAAATCATAGTATGATAAAGGTATTAGATGAACATAATTGTGTTTCCATAATTACTTGTGATCCAATGGAAAATCACAATACTTAGCTGAATTCTCTACTCAGGTTAAATATTTTTTGGTGAGTAGAGTAACCATCTAAGTTTCCCTATGCATGTAGAGTTCCCTCACAATTTCATTTAGTTTAGGTCCTTCTTTAACTATATTTATATAATGATAGGGGACTTTTTCTATCATGATTTGAACCAAGTCTTAAACCCCAAGCTCAAACCAAGAGGGTTTACTTGATATTTAACTTTTCTAAGGATCGTGAAGAGTTTTCTTGATTTGAATCAGGGAAATCTTGATCAAGAAACTTGTTTAGTATGCTAACTTACCCAATCCCTACTTTTGATGTCAAATCCTAAATCACAAGATCCATGATTGTACAATTGAGTATCCAAACCAAAATCACCATATGACCACTCATACTTATACAAATATCGAAGGAAAAGGTGGGGTTGTGATTGTTATGTTGCCTCATCTTATCTCCTCAATCATGGAATAACGAACTAACCCTCATAGATATTGTCTTAGATAATGTTGAATCTAGATGATCAAATATTGGACCTATGCAATATTTGTATCTAAGTATGCATAAAAACTTTAGCCATTTTCTAGACATGGATGGTTGATGAAATCCCTATTGAGCTCGTCAATTGGTTGTTTTATGGATATGCAACATGGTACATGTTTATGAATTTAAAGAAGGATAATTGCATGTTATAATTCCTCGACATGGGTGACATACAGTATTTCCCTCCAAGTTTAGATTGGGTTATAAAACCCCACCAAATTAATATGGGATCATTTGACTTGTGGTTCACCTAATCCAACTATCAAAAGGGAAATGAGACAGTTCTGAAAAAACATCAACCAAGCCATACTTTTTTAATATAATACTTTCTTAAAATATTAAATTACTATATAATTTTATATATTAGGGATTTGGGAATAAGAGAATGCATAAAATTTCCCTTCTCCTTAACGTCTCTCATTAAAAAATCATTCAAAGTTTGCAATATCTTCTCTACGATCAAGGGTGAATTATATTATATTGTTTGGTGGGAATATACCATTGCTCTCACTACCTCATTTGTTAGGTTTTATGGCTGATATATTGCCTCAAATGATTTAAATCATCATATATACAGCAAATATGAACTTAAGAATGATTTAGTGGTCGACATTCAATCCATTTGATGAATGTATTCAAGCTAGGGTTGCTAAGAGCCAATGTCTTCTTCAAGTTGACAAAGAATGTACATCCTTGGGTGCTCAATTGAGAGAAAGAATTCATTGGATTTGAATAGGATACATGAAGAATATTATTTTAAACAACTAGAAACCAACTAATCAATCAAAAATATTTCTATAGTGAAGGCTCTTAATGGGAGGTTAACCAAATAGGAGAATATGATCTAGAGGGAATTCATTAGCCACTATAAACTAGTATTCTAGTCTTTGGACCTTTCTTGAAGAACATAAGGTTGTTATGCAAACTTTCATAACATGGTCCAACAAAAACTTTTGAAGCATAGGAAAGGATGTATGTGCATCCTTTTCCTTTGAATAATATGGTAACTTATCCAATGTACATGGTTAATAATTATTCATGTAGATTCGATGATTGTTTGTATAAATTGTATAAGGACATGTAAGTATTTTTTAGACCAAACTCATTTCCAATTAGAGGTCAATTTCCCTTCTGAATGTTTCTTACAAAATTATTATAAAAGCTCCATCTATGTAAACTGAGTACATTATAACCAATAATATTTTCCTAGACTAGGGAAGCCTCAAGAAGGGATGCTTATTTTGGATAAGTCCACTATAGTATAAGGAGGAATGGATTCAGCTTGAAGTCTTGGAATTGTCTCCCTATTCATTATCATTGACTTAAAAAATGTATATAATAGGGTCAAGTTTCCCTTCCTTCTCGCCATGCTCAAATCCCTAGGATTCGGTCCCATTTTTCTCAAAATTATGGAGAACCTTTTCTTATATGCACATGCCTAATTGTTTTCAATTAGCAAGTGCAATTCAAAGGAATTGAGGATTCTTAGATTCATCTAGTAAGGATATCTACTAGCCTTGAGTACATTGTATATTATAATTTTCAAATGCATAAGCTATATCATCATGCATCGATTAACTAGGGCATATTGAAGGCATCCCTCTCCTAGAAATAGATCTTGAGAAACTTTCCCTTAGATACTTTGCAATTGATTATTTTCTCACCATATACAAGGAATGGAAATATGTGAATAACACTATGGACTACTTCCAAAAAAATTTCACTACATTTGGGTTCAGTATATAGTGGGATAAAACCCAATTTTATAGGTAAAACATTCAAGGAATTCCTAGTTGGTTTACTAACTAGGCATGGTCATGGATCAATCCATGCCATATATTCAAGTTTCTTGGCATCCCATTATATTCCAAGCAACATGCATCAACCTTTAAAGGGACATGGTCATCAAGATTGTGGAGAAGTCAATTAAGAATATGGTTGACTAAGACTGGCTTTAGGAACCATTTTTTACATTCAAAAGAAATATTATTTCCTCAACTCATATATTACTCATATTCGTGGTTGTTCTCTATTAACAACTATCAACATCTTGACAAACATGGAAGGTTAAAAGGCATATAGTAAGTCAATTGGATCATGTGTCATTGCACTCTCAACTATTGGGGAGGTATGGGGATTATTGGAATACATAACCAAGCCTAAGCCTTATGTTGTAAATGGATAATCTAAGTGTTAAAAGGTTTTGAAGTCTATAAGGTGGTCCTGCAAAAATAAATCTGCTAAGGAACCTTCTCAACATGAAATCATATTGGATGGGTTTGAGTTTATAAAATATCATTGTCACCCATTATTGTGAAAGGTACATTTGTTGCTCAAAGTGTCTAGAAATATTAGTAAACCATAAATATCTACATTAACTAGAGGGCCTAGGGACTTATATTTGGATTATGTTTCAATGAACACTTCCCTTGACAATCTCTTATATGTGGTGGGTCAAATAATTGCAACAATGGGTATTGAATCCCTTGAGGTTCATACAAACTTATGAGGTGTTGATACTATATATTTAGCTACAAAGATCTAATCTGAAATTAATATTATAAAAATTACATAAAGGAAATCTTGAATTGTTAAACATAAAGCGGTTAACATTATATTTAATAATATTTAATTGTCATTAGGAATAGGTGCTTTCAAGAGACACGAATTTATAATGTGAAGAGTAACCATCAATCCTATATAAGCTAGGTCATTCTTAGTGTAATACATCAATTCAATTCATTATCCTTATATCAAACTTTTATTTATATATTGTCTTTTGTACAAATATATACATTCAATATTACAAGCTTTCGCTAATATATCGCAACATTGTTATAGGAGCCATATACGCATCCACCATGGAAGAATTTACTGTGATCCTGAATAAATTTAGGAGAGAGACGAAGGAAATACTTAATCGAATGGAAAAATCCATTGAAAAAGTTTTTGAAAGAATAAGCAAGCATGAAAAGGTTATTGATAAAATAATCGATCATGATTACCAATCGGATTCAGATTCACCACTTCAAAGAATTAGTGAGGATACAAGGGCACAATTAGACATAATTATTGTAGAACTAGAAAATATTAGAATCTGTGAGGGATCAAATTTAAGGGCACTAACTGAGAGATTTTATGACAACTGCTTAGATATTGTTGTATCGGTTTGTGACATAACTGCGGTTGAATTTATAGGGTCTTCCATCCAAACTAATGAGGAAGTAGTGGCACGAGTAAAAAATGTAATTCTTGATGGGTATCCCACAACATGGGTTACGAAGGGAGTTAAAGAGGGATGTTATACTTATCGATTGAAATTAAAAGGATTTATTGGATCAATTGATGAGTATGAGAGGAATTGGATAAATAAATTATATCCCTGGAGTGAACTTGTTGTTGTTGGTTTGTGGAAAGACTATCATATTAGGATCAATATTGTTGATTATGATGTATTAGGATCAATATTGTTTATTATGATGAAGAAGAAAAAGACAACTTTCCAAAAAGTATCTACAACTTTATTGTCTAAATATGTATACGGTAAAGCCTATGTTTCAATGCTAGTGGAAAAGGATAATCCTTTAGTTATGGTGGGAATGTCATCCAATTTAGGCAGAGATTTCTCTCACTATGGATTCAACGAATACAACAAATTTAATACCTTGTATATCCAGGTAGCTTTATGGGCACAAAAAGGATCAAGTGGCGCACCTACGATATATAGGGCATGTGTGAATAAGAAAACTGGGGTGGTAGAACCGAGACTATTTACAATACTAAAAGCTTGTAATATTGAATGTATATATTTGTACAAAATACAATATATAACTAAATGTTTGATATGATAATAATGAATTGAATTAATGTATTACAATAAGAATGGCCTAGCTTATATAGGCTTGATGTTGACTCTTCTCATAAATTCATGTCCCTTCAAAAGCACATATTCCTAATTACAATTAAAAATTATTAAATATAATATTGACCACTTTATGTTCACAATAGTTAAGAGTTCATTCTCCTTAATTACTCATATCTTGGGTTTATGACCTTCACCACTATCTCCCCTAATAAATGTTCAAGGGAAAATGGATATCTAAAGACACTACCTTGGATGAGAAGCTAAGTTAAATAAATATAGTCAATCAAATAAATCCAATATCCTTTTATTGCTACTAGGTTACTCAACCTTTACAACTTGGTAATCATCATAAATTCAAAGGATGTACTATAAAGTGTTGAACATCATAAATTAAACCATAACAATGAAGTACATGAACTAAAGATCACACAATTTGTTTAATGATAATAATAAAAAAACATTGAAATCCTAGAGAACAACATAAAGTAGTTAACTATCTACCTACTATGGGAGTCTGTAATTATATTGCATAATTCTATAATCACATCCCAACATAATTGAAATGCAATTAAAAAATAGGTATAGGGGTACTTAGTCCTTCCCTTGAGTAGGCCCTACTCAATGATGATCCTAGAAACCTTGTTAAAAACACAACACTCTAAAATATGCAACAAACTATCTTCCTCTTTATTCAAAATGTGCTCATAACAACATGAAAACAAAATGTATTCTTCTATAACTTGAGCTACTAATAGGAGTCTATCCAAATAATGACATAAAAAGTCAAGTCTTTTAACTATCAACCTATGCTTCTATTTATTTTTGAAAGGAAATCTAATTGAACTCCCCATCAATCCCTTGATTGATGGGATTTGTGCCTAATAATATACATGGTGTTTCATAGAATCCTAGACTCCTTGTGAAATTCAAACTTCTTAGGTAATTTGAATTTCCTAGAGGCAATCAATGCATCTTCAAGTGATGGCATCTCTTGAAGTGGAAAAAGGGATAGGATCCCTTGGAATGTTCATGATGTTCATGGCTATCTAAATTCATTTCTTGGATATCCAAATTCATAAGTAAGGATATGATCCCGTGTGATCTTATTCCTTACACTCTTAGTCTTCAAGCCACATTACTTCTACAAGTTCAAAATGTATGCATAATTACTCAAAACCATCTAAGAAGTAAAGTATATCACATGTATATAATCTAGGCAAATCATTTATAAGTAAATAAGCATTATCACAATATCCTCAATAATCATCAAAAATCCATAATTATTTTAGAGAAGGATGAAGGTGTAAGGAAAAGATTGTATCAAAAAATTATAGAAAATGTGCCAAATAAAGGTTATTAGAGAGGTCCATCAATATGAAGCACAATATTGACCAAAAAAAACCCTAATTCTTACCTCTCATTTTTTGAAAGAGTCACTACCAATAAGTAGGATCTTTTTTATGTTGGCCCAAACCATAGAGGCACTACCAATAAGTAGGATATTTTTTATGTTGACCCAAGCCA
The DNA here is from genome assembly GCA_027924585.1 of Larix kaempferi. NCBI lineage: Eukaryota > Viridiplantae > Streptophyta > Pinopsida > Pinales > Pinaceae > Larix > Larix kaempferi. The sequence goes on along the minus strand of BSBM01000364.1, from coordinate 7,105,406 downwards.
TAGATAGATAGATTGGAAAATCTAGATAAGCTTATAATTTATTACATTAGGATAATTATCCCTAACATGATTTCCTTCAAATTAGGCATGTATTATTGTGTACCATGGTGGAAGGATTAAACAAGTCTAAGGACTTTATGAAATATAAGTTTTCAAGTGGTTACAAAGGGAACATCCATAAACATGTGTTAACTTATCAATGGAATATATTATTGATATTCAAGTCTAAGCAAACCACTTGTCTCTTTTGAGACTAAATCATATGGAAACCTTTAGTGGAACTTAAGAAGTCATTCTTATCATAATGCCAACTTATTTTCGGATTATTTTATCTTGGTCATTACTCGGTAGACCTTGGTATCCCTAACTCAAAATTCTTTCTATTTTATCACCCCAATAATTTAAAGCATGAATATTGGTTCCATGCCAAATCTAACTAAGACTAGGTCGCAAAATTTTGTGGCAAGTGCCTAGCTACTTCTATTTCTGCGAAAAAAAAAAAAATTTGTGGGGGAAACTATCCATAATGATTAAGATTTAGGAAACATGACAACCATTAAGAATTGAAATCATATTTTTTCTCATTTAGAAGAAACAAAATAATCCTAAATTTTCTAAGATGCAACTCCAGCTTATGATCTTGTTGACACGAGAGTTTGTCCCTTGCCAATGGGTGGATAATACCCTAAATAAAATCCCAATAAGATTATCTCTCGTTTGTTGAAGCAAACTCCTTGAATTCAGGTTGCCTACCATCAACACATATGATGAAAATTTTTATAAACTAAGTTCTTAATACAATCTTAAATTATAGATACAATGCAATCCTAATGCTACAACTCCCAACTAAAATCCCGAAATTGAAAGAAACGATTGCATACATTAAGTTGACTATCACAAAGCAAAAAAAAATTCACAACTTTTGTAAAATATTTTCTTTATATGATAACTCTATAATATATCCCAAACTATATATTTATATATTCATTTAAAACCAAAAGATCTATTTAAACATGTATTCATTTAAAACCAAAAGATCTATTTAAACATGTCCCACTTCTGTCATCTACTAAAATAAGAATAAATACCCCTTAAACTCCCCCAACATCCTCTTTTTTTTTTATCTAAATAGTATTAGAGATGCAACAAGAAGCCATGATAAGACAGGGCTACGATATTAAGAAAAGGTGGAAGAATAAAAACAAAGCCGTGATAAGACTGGCCTAAGATATTAGGAAAAGGTGGAAGAATCCAAACAATTAGCCTTATAGCCTTTTTCCACACCACCAAAACAACAAGTTCCTATGACATATCTTTTCCATTTCTAAGATAAAATAGTCACGTGATGAAGCTATGAAGGAAATGATGGTTAAGATTCCTCTATCCCGAATGTTGAACCAATTATGACTAGGGTCCGACCCTAAGGAAAAGGATGAGCCCCATAGATGTCATGCCAAGAAGTGTTTGATTCATGGTTATGAAATTCTCCAATCTTTTATTTTTGTTCCTAAGGAAGGACTTTTTTGGGTTTTATAGTTTGGGTGAGCTGGATTAAAGGTTTTCCTGTTATTTAGATCATACACTTTTGAATAGTTATGGCAATTATTAAAGCAGGTTGAAATGAATCAGTTACATGATTCATTGGTTGTATATTCTATATATAGGTGAGAAAAGTGAAGAGTTTTTCATTATTGAAAATGGTTTTAATTTTAATGAATTAGTTGTTTTTTTATATTTATGGGTTCACTTTGAGGTAGTGATTGAATATGTGATTGTAATTAGAGAGATTATATTAAATGATATCGTGGTTCATGCACACACAATCAAATCAAAATCTATCCATGTTCATCAATTTTAAAAAGTTTAGTGCATTAACTCAATTGGTTCAAAAGAACTATCATCCGAGGTCTTAGATTCTAACTGTCCAATCGAATTTCAAGAGTCACCAATTTTGATTAGGTTACCGACTACTATAAATTATGGTTGATGGTTTAGATAACCTCCATTTAGATATTCAAAGGAAGAGGGTGATATTTCACAATGTTTTCCTTATAATGAATAGATAGATAGATTGACTTAGCTTAATTGGTTGTCATCAACATTGTTAAGACTTTGGCTATTTATGTGCTAGCAAACGCCTATTTCATCATTAATGTGGTGAAACATCCCTTCAATTTCCTACAAACTTTCTTATATATTATATATATATATATATATATATATATATATATATATATATATATATATATATATATATGTGGATACATCAAGTTTGGTAAGTCCAAATGCTTATTATCATCTTAAAGGCTATGACACTAAGATGGGTGAAACTTATGTTTTTAAGCACTCCCCTTTCTTCACTATAATTTTTGGATTGAAGTAAATTATTGCCTAGCCATGGGAGTAGCAATTGACTCGACCAAACTCCCCATGATTTGAACATATGACATTTTGGAAACTCCCCATGATTTGAACATATGACATTTTGGAAACATGAATTGTCATTTCAAATTGCTTATGCTAACCTAATAGACTATATATATACCTTATCGACTAATATATCTTATAAATTTTATTATTTTAATTATTAAATTTATATATCATATTTCTATTCAAATAAAAAAATTATAGATAGAACAATTACCTATGTATTTAGAAATAAAATAAAATCAATAATTGTGTTCATCCCAATTTCCTTTAATCACGACGTTGATAGAGTGGTAAAAAAATGTATTTCATTTATGTAGTTAAGTTCCAATCTTGTTATAGTTTGTCTCTTTTAAATGATATTAATGTGATAAAAATCACTGTGAAATTAGCATTCATGTATATTCATTTTAATTCTAAATCTTTAAGTATTGAGAGGGATGAAAAAAACAATTGAGGTGTAACTTTATTGGTTCTTAAAAGATCATAAATTAAAATGCATCTCACTACAACAACAAAAAAAAATGATGCCAAACAAAACTCCTCCATATTCCCCGTCTTCCAATAGTTGATATGGTTTCAGCTTATAGTAATATTTTTATATCTAAATATATAAAGATTTATGAATGATTATTATACAACCATATTAGATTTACTATTATTATATTTTTAGTTTTATGTAACATGTTATATTATATTGGTTCAATATATGTAGCATTACCAATGGGATGGATGTTACAATTTCTCCAATAGTGTAATATATCAATGTTTATACATCTTAACTTCAAATCTACCGAATAAGGATGAAATCCTTTAAATGATTTGCACTCTAAGATTTGATCCTTATTCACTCTCGATAGATATGGAATTAAGATTAATCTATGCTAGTAAACATGGTTTTAGATGCACCTAATTACTCTCCCTTGCACTAAGTCGAAAGTACCATATCAAATTCATTAACTACAAACAATAAACGAAAAAAACAAAAAAGTACCATTGAAATTCTCATAACAAGCATTATTATTATTACTTTATTTTCGTTTTATAAAATATAGTATTATAATAATTTATAATATAATAAAATATTATAGTATATTATTAATAACCATCATCATCATCATCATTATATCATCATTATATTGGACCATATAAGAAGAATCATTAAAATCTCTTTCATTCCATCTATTTGGTAATTGTATTTATGTTTTAATATATAATTTATATATATTTTTTAATTGTAAGTTAACAAAATATTTTACAGAAATAATAATTAAATAATAATAATAAATTTAGAATCTTATTTTTTTACTTTTCTTTATTATTTCTTTATTATTTGTAATGAATGAATTTATATATTCCAAACATTAAAGATGAATAATTACATAATCTAAAACCATTTATCATGAATGTAACCATTACACTTTAATAAATACCTTTCAACATTCATACACACTTCTAAGTTGAAAAAATTACTTAATCTAATTATGATATATTATATTTAAGTCAACGAAGTTGTTTATATTCGTTTATGATAAAGTTGTTTATGGTGTCATCTATATTAATATAATATTTATTTTTCATTAAATAAAGAACTCATATCGCTTTATACTTGAAGAGTGCCAACTTGTTTTATAAGTCAAATAGTTAGATGACTATGCATTTGTTAATAATTTATTTGTTATATTCCATATCTTTTGTAAAGTGTGTCCCCATATTTAAGATATGCTCCATTCTATGGATAAGATACTGCGTGACATGCAAAATAAATCTAACTGCGTGATCATGTCGGTAGGAGATGATACGTGGGACCTTGGCAATACTTTATGTATTCTATTAACATAGAATATTTAGATTACTTAGCTAATCTATGTTTAAATATAAATATTATATAAGTTGAAATTTACATTACATTATGGAATTTTGTTTTGATTTATTATCCAAAACATATAATTTAACATTAAAAATGGTTGGCATTTGTGTCCAACACTTTTTGTGAGTTTCACAATATGGATTAATTTTCTCTCGTGGATCTTAACATTGGCGATTGTAGTGGTGATTAATGCCGGCGGTTTTTAGTTTATCAGTAATTGTGCTCTAACAAATGGTATTAGAGCGATAGATCTTGAGTTCGAAACTCACTCGGGTAATGTTGTGGGAGAGATTGTTGGCATTTGCGTCCAGCTCTCCCTGTGAGTTTCGCAACATGGGTTAACCCCCTCTCGTGGATCTTAAAATTAGCAATTGTAGCGGAGATTAATGCCCACGAGTTTTGGTCTAATAGAAATCATGCTCCAACAAAAAAACATTATTTATTTAATCTTTCAGTATTAGTATTTATAAGCTTGAAAAATATAATGTATAATACCTTACATATTGAAATAGTAAAAAATGATTTGATAAAGCATACAAAGTACAATAAAAACTAAAAATTATGCCCTTGTTCAACACTCAAGCCCACCTAAATCTATATTTGAACATTCTTAGAACACATTCCACTTCAATAAGAGTTACATGGTTGACTTCACCTATAACATCCCGTAGTTCTTGATTCGAGGAGCACATGATCTCCATATCCTCCTCATTGTCCATAGAAAAATTAGAGGGAGGAGTCCCTAGAGGATCTAGAGTACTAGGGGGGAGATAAGAGAACCCCTTGGGGATTTTAAGATGAGTTGAAATCCCTCCAACCATAGGTCGCAAATAACTTGTTTGGGATGCCGCAAATAACTTGTTTGGGATGTTAACATTAGAGATTTTCAATGATGAATTTACATGATTGCATTGATGACCTTCTTCATTTCCTTAAGTTCAAAAAGTTGGGTTGTATTCTCCCCTACATATTGATCCCTTACATGAATTTTTGACTTAATCTTTCTATACAAATTTTCATGCCAATGATTCCAACAAATGGTAGAGTTCATTACATTGTACTATGCTTATGTTGCTTCATTTCACAACATTTAGCTCCTCTATGAACCTGATGTATCTCGCATAGAAAAAATATGATCTTCTACATTAACAGTGAGTCATTGTCACATTAATTTTACATAGATTCTATGCAAAGCCTTACATATCTAGAGCACCCCATCCTTCTTCCAATGCTTGTTTGTTGGTAGAGATGAGAGCAAAGGTAGAAATAATAACATGGAACCAAACCACAAAGGAATTCCAACAAACCCACATGCATACTATAACTCTCCGATTGTACAAAACATAATCATGCATGTAGGAAGGAAATCTTATGAATTGAGGTGAGCAATGGAGGAGCCTTATCTTATTCACCTTTCATTCAACTTAGTTCCTAGATTGGCCTATATATCCACCATCTCCTAATCCAAAAGTATACTCTATGTCCTTTTTCCTTCAAGGTCAAAGATTACCCTTACCAACCCTAATAATTTAGAATGTTAATAATATTACATATTTACCTTATTAATTCATAATTTGTTTTTGCCCATGGAGCGTGGAGCGTAGAATAGATGGTGAATGAGTGTACTATTTAGACACTCCTTGTATTAGGTCACTAGTTTGAAACTCTGTAGATACTAACTTAAAACAAATCATAATTTGTTTTCGTTTTATTGTAATAATATGAATATGCAAATCATATAAAACATAAAACTACATTGATATAAACCAACTAGAAAATCAATAATACATAAAGATATATGTAATTTTTTTAATATGGATGTTTAAGTGTTCTATTTTAAAATTGATTAAGTTTACATAGTTATATTAATCAATAAGTTTTGAAGTTGATTAAATTTACATAGTTATATTAATCAATAAATTTTGAGTGATTTTAGTAATATATATATTTATTAGACATGGTTTTTTTAAATGATTTTAGTAAAATACATATTTATTAGACATGGTTTTTAAACCAAATAATTTTTAGTTCTTATAAAATTTGGTTATATCCCTTGGACATTGTTCATAAATATTTATTAAAAAAGTTCAAAACCTATTAAAAATTAAAATTATAAAAAAATACTTCTATTTTTAAAATTTATGCATTTAGTACTTTTTAGTACTTTTTCTCTAATATATGTATGCATATGGTATTATTTCTCTAATCCCTAGTGACAAATATATCAATAATTAAATGAGTTTCCCATATAATTTTAAATCCCCGAAAGCCCATTATTTACGGTTACCCTCAAATATATAATGAGAAAAGTAAGTACCCATGTATGAACTCAAATGTCAATTTTTAGTCTTCTAAGGGGACAACCCTATGGCTATTCATAAGGCAAGTGTCTATGGTCATTGAATCGTCCCTAAAAGGGCATTAGAGAACTAATCTTAGTTAATAAGTGGCAAATATTTTTGACCCTCGAGAGACTTTTTGAAAAGATATCTAACTAAAATTATATATCAAATCTAACCATGCTTGAGTGGTCTATCCTAAGTAGGAAACCAAAGTAGTGAAAAGTTTTAGGTGATTTCGGCTATACATGAATAAATATACAACTCCTAAACCAAATATTTATAGCATCATAAGTTTTTCCTAAAAGGGAATGTAACCAAAATGATCTCAAAGCTAAATTGGCTTAGTGATAGGCACCAAAATATTTGGTCATAAAAACTCTTGTTTAAAAAGGATATTTAACCAAAAATATGTCAAACCTAATTAAGTTTAGGTAGTTTATTCTAGGAAGACAATAATCATGACGGTGAAGTCAAAATTTCTTTTGAAATTATACAAAAACATAAGAATCAATGAAACAATCCAAAAACTAGCTTTAAGAGACAAACAAAATCACTAGATAAAACTGTAGCTAGTCCAATAAAACATATAACACATGAGAAAATAAGAAATTATAGAAGAAAATCCCAAAACTTTCTTAGTCTACTGATGAATCCAAGAAGATTTTTTATAGCCTTACAAAGTATCCAAGTCCAAAACCCTAAGCTAGGTGCACACATCACTCAAAACTAAAAAAAATATGAGAATGAAACTAACTTATCAATGATATGCCGCTCAAAGGTTGGGCAATTACTATAACTAATAATTCCCATGCATGCACTGTAAATATGAAGGAGATGATTCTAACTAACTATCCATCACTAATAATGAAGAATTTGCATCAACTATATAGAAGGGTGTGCCCTCAAGGGAGGCACATTGCTCTTTGAGGCCACTAGTTCAGGTAGTAGTGTTTTCCTTCTTTTCTTGGGAAACTATATAGATCCTTGTTTCTTATCAGTTCCTCCCAATTTAAGTGGAAAGTATCCCCACTTTCCTCTCAGTTTAGAAATGGAACTAGGGAGGTGGAAGTAAGCTACAATATCTTATCATATTACTATTGTGGAAGTGGCTTTGTTGTGTAGAAAGAAACAAGCATGTTGGAAAACGATGTTCATGCGATGTGAAAATTATGATGAGATGAGATATTCCTATGTATAAAAAAACATGTGATGCTAAAGTGTAATGAAGTGGATAAGTGATAATGAGAAAAACAAACCCAATCTGTATATGGAGTCATAAGGGAGCCTTTGCACTAGATATTTGTGGTGTGGAATAAGATGAGATGGAATTGCAGATGTGGTCCTCCTAAGTGATAATATAAAGTAGTGTTCTACATATACTATGCTATGTACAACACAAATCCAAAGAAAGTACATGGAGTACTAGGATACGTTATTATATTAAAATAGAATCAAAATGATGCATGTTGCATATACATATAACAATTATTTGTGGTAGGCATTGAGTGTAGCAAGATGTAAGTGTAAGAAATGGTTGAAGGAGACTGGAAAGCGCCATTGAAATATGGAAAATAATGCAACACAAATAATTAGAGAACTCTTGAGGTAAAAAATGAGTCTCAAAACAAAAAATGTAATATCAAAATCTGCTTTAAAAGAACCAATAGGATTTAAGATGATGATGTCAACCATAATGGTAAAAGGTGTTGGGGGGAAAGGAAAAAAAATTTCTTCTTGTATTTTTAACTTATCTCGTAATAAGTTTACTCAATTTTCAAGTGTAGGCACTATTTGGATACAAAATTAAATTCCACATCCAATGAGTACCCACTCAACATACTTATTAATAGACCCATGGTGAGATAAGATTAAAATAGAATAAAAAATGTGTGGGTACTTGTTGGATGTGTAATTTAATTATGTGTCCAACTAGTGCCGACACTTGAGATTTGAGTAAATATATAAGGATATAAGTTGGAAATATGAGAAAAAAAAATAATTTCCTTTATTTCCCTCCAAAATTCATCACTCGTTTTTTATTGTTTTAACTATTATTTTATATTTTCCTTAGGAGGCCCATTTTAGACCTCAAATTGTCTCTAATGTGTGGTTTCTACTTGGAATATATAACAAAGAGGTCAATGTCTTGCTATTCTAAGAAGGCCATAAGATGTATCTAATACCCTAGAATTGATGTGTGTAGTATCGGTGGAGGATTCATTAATGGAAGAAAAAGATCCATGGGTTCTTCAAAACATGCCTTATGTGGAACCTCGTAAAAAAGGTATATGTGATCCACTATTGGATGAATTATTTGTGTCTCCACTGGATTATTATGTAGGAGTATATCTAAAAAAAAGAGGTATTCTATAACTTAGAATATGTTGTGTAGAGTTCCTAGAGATGTGGTGGAGTGGTGATTTGGAGAGTGTGTTGAAGGTGGGGTGCTACTAAGGAGATGAGATATCTAATGTGGAGATGCTTTCCATTCTACAAATATAGTAGAGTGTTGATTACTTGAATATGGAAATATACCTGAAAATTAATCAATGTGAAGGTGCTCATGTGCTGGGAAGGTGCAACTTGTTGGTGTTGTGAATACCAAGGACAGAGGTCAAGCTCCATAAGGGTGTACTCTTGTGGTTTTTGTGGTTGGATTCCTTTTTCCATTGGTTTATTTTTTGAGATCATTAGAGGATTAAGGGAATACGAAATTGTGAGAGGGAGTGAAAGAGTTTTGTGAAGGTTGGGGGTAAGTTGGGACTGTCATGATATGGAGAGAATTTCTTGAGTAGAAGGATAAAAGGTGAGGGAGAGACACTTGTTCAAACTGGCCTATTGAGATGTTGGGGGGAAAGGAAGGGTAACAAAAACAGAGATGAGTTGATAGGATTGGCCATTTCTCATGAGTTGGGAAGTGTTGATGCTAACACTATATATGAAATTATAGTGTTTTTACTAATAGGAGATACTAAGAAGTAAGTCTAAACAGTTCAAAGGGTAGATATCATAGTATATGGTATCCTGGAAATGGCCAATGAAAAAAGTAACTAAACCGAGGTGATAAGGTGAAGGGTGAGGAATGGTAGGAAATTGGAGATGGTTGATGAATGTCTGGGAGACCAGGTTATTTTGGATTCCATTGTCCAAAATTATGGTGGTAAGTTGGTCTTTGATTTGGCAATTGTGAGTGAAGAATAGCGATGGTGTTGAGGATGAGTTGGAGTGGGTCATCAAGAGTAAGGAGGGATTTTGTGTAGTTGGGTTTTCTAGAGAGATGACCTCAGAAGAGGATGAAGATCAAGGGGTAGGGGAAGAAAGAGTTGTGACAAAGTAAAATTGTCACGTTAATAAGAAAATAAGGCTTTGGATTGATCTTGCCATTGTAAGAAGTGACATTATACAACATCAAGAATTAGGGTTTTGTGGTAGTGGCACCACGATTGATGATTTGAAACATTGAGATGAGAAGTAGGTTTGGAGGGATTACGATCTTGGGATTGCCGAGGGTTGGTGGAGTTCAAGTAGTTAGGGTTTTCGTTAGGATTTGTAAAAGAAGTGGTATTAGGGTTTGATTTAGGGTTAGGAGTTTGGAAGGGTTGAAATCAAGGATTTTAGTTGTATTTCTATTCAATAGAAAGGGTATAGAGGAAGGATTGGTCAAGAGTAGCTATCTCAAACTTAACTACTTTATTACAGAAAATAGTAAGGAAATCACAATTAAATTTAGGTGCAACTACCTATTATGGATCTATGATTTGAATCTAGGCACAAAGCTTGGCGAAGAGTTCAATAAATTATTAGATATATTTACATAGATCTTGATGTAACTTCAACCATTTTCAAATAAATTTAGATAGATAACTTGGTGGATAAATTCACCTTCTCAAGGCTTGGTACAATGCATCCCATGTAGTATTGATGTTGGAGGTGTTTTTAGTAGCATGTTCCTAATTTATATTCACATATATTATGCTAGAATATTGGTTAGACTACCACCATGCTTGAGAAATCCCTTCTAAGTGATTACCTACAAGAAGAAGAAATTGCTCCTAGGTCATGGTTGGACATTTCTAGAAATATTTTTTCAAACTATGCATCCAATAATTGTGAACATATCCATGCATTTGGTCACTATGCTCGAGTAAGGATATTCTAGGGCTCATCTAGAATGTAGAGGAGGAATACCTTGATTGAAGATTGAGGGATTTGATGAGAGAACTAGCCAATTCTTGTACAAACACTACAAAATTTGCTCTACATACTCATAGAACTGAGCGCTATGCGGTTCCATGGAGAGAAACAAATATTGTGCTAGTGAAACCCTAAGATTTTCTTAGGGTTGTGTAGAACTATAAATAAATATCAAATGAGAGCTAAGGGGAGGTGATGCATCCCTAAGAAATATGATATAGGGATAGAAAGATGCAATGATGATGAATGGAAAATACCAAACAACATAGCAAGGGTGGCATAGTCCTTGGGAGAGGATCTAGGATCATTTTTCTCTCCAAATAAACCCAATCAAGGGTTCCACGCTTAAAAAGAGCTCGAACCTAGTCAAGGGTGATGTAGGGTAAAACATTCCAATGAAAGGTGCTTACATAAGACCAATCAAGGGTGTGACATCATAAAATAAACCATGGGATGGGATTGTAGCCTCACAAAATCTCCAAGAATGTTATATCTAGGAAAATATGAGTTATTCTATAAAGCTTATTTTGAAAGAGGTCACAAGGGTGGAGGAGGGTCTCAAAATAACTCAAAACTGATAGATTTGAGAACAGTATGAGATGAGAGAGGTCACTAAGGTGGAATACAACCTCACAGTAACCCAAAAACTAACATCTCTAAAAACAAATGAGTTGAGAGAGGTCACTTGGGTGGAGGATGGCCTCAAAATAACCTAGAATGTGAGACATCTTGTGCTTGAGGAGGAGAGTAGGGTGGGAGGGTGGAATCCATATAACCCTAATATGACAAGACCTTATTGCTCTAATACCAATGATAATAAAATATCATATGCAAACATAAGAATGAAAGAAATAATCCAAAAACTAGCCCCAAAAAGTCCAAGAGACCATGAAAATCACTAGAAAAACTATAGCTAATACAATATAAAAAATAAGACATGGGAAACTGGAAAATCGGAGAAGAACATCATACAAAAATTTTAGTCTATTAATGAATCCAAGAGGCCTTTTTATAGGATTGAAAAATATCCAAGCTCAAAACCCTAAGCTAGGTGTGCATGTCACTCATGACTAAGAATAATATTTTATGAGAATGTTGATGACATATTAATGATATGTCACTCAAAGGATCATCACTAATTATAACTAATAACTCTCACACATGTAGGCCAAAGCCGAAGGAAATGCTTTGAAATAATTTTCCAACACTAATTATAAACTTTTGGAGACTAATCCTTGGTGTTAGGATTGGTGTGCACATTCATGTGCAAAGAATATCAATAACTGTTGAGGGTAGACCAAGCATCACCCGAGAGTCCAAGAGACCTCTTGGGAATTTGGAACCCAAGGGTCCTTTCTCATTGTATATATATGTACATATGGTTAATGAGAAAACATAGTGTGCGTTCACGCCTATCCAATTGTCTTTGTGTTTGTCATTCATTATGTATTTGGATCTGTGTGTACAAGCCAATCTGCCTATTTTCCCACTGGGAAACCTAACATAAACAATGCATGGATTTTCTAGAAGGGTGCATCCTTGGAGATGCACTACTCTTCACGGTCACTAGTTGAGATGACAATTCATTCCTTCTTTTCTTGGGGCACGCATCTCTTCTTGGGAATTGTACACATCCTTGCTGCCAAGAAAATAATTTTTACTGTCAAGAGACTTTTCTAAAAGGATATCTAACTAAATTTATATATCAAATCTAACTATGCTTGGGCACATTCTCCTAGGTAGGTAAACAAAGGAGTGACAAGTTTTAGGTGATTTCAAATGGCTAGATAGGAACAACTAGACACGACTCCTAAGCCAAATATTTCTAGCCATCATGAGTTTTTCCTAAAAGGGTATGTAACCAAAATGATCTCAAAGCTAACTTGCTTTAGCAATAAGCACCTAAGACTTTTGGTTGTAGAGTTTTTATTGAAAGGATATTTAACTAAAAATATGTCAAATACAATTAAATAATGTCAAATCTAATTCAACTTAAGCAAATTAAACTTAAGCAATTTATGCTATATGAAGACAATCATTTATTTAATCAAAATTATTGTGAGAGCTAACTAAACTTTTATAATTTATTCATGATCAATTAGGTGTAGCTTAAAGCCCCGTTTCCTTTCCTACTAGTATTCAAACCCCACTTTATGACATATTATATTTACACTTTATGAACTAATTAAGATTAAGATATTGACAAAAATATATTTGTCGTCACAAAATAATATTCATTAATTTCAATCCAATAATTACTCTTTAAATTATTAATGTTAAGTTAAATTTTCAAAATTACAAAATAATATTTAAATAAAAAATAATATACATCTCCAAATCCAAAAAGTCTCAAAGTAAAATTTTCAAAAAATACAAAATAATATTGAAATAAAAAAATAACATACACCTCCAAATCCCCCCCCAAAAAAAACTTGTAACAAAAATATATTTGAAATAAATCACATACACTAAGAACAAAAAGTGCTATAATGGACTCATATAATTTACCATATTGAAAACTTAGGGAAAAGCCAATCACTTATATCAAACTCCAAATCTTCGGGAGAAAAAAGTGTAATAATGTGTTAATATAATTTATTATAAAACCAAACCCTTGGAACAAAAAGTGCAATAAATGTAATGTATTTATATAATTAAATTATGAGGAAACTTATAAGGTGAAAAAGTGCAATAATGTATTTATATAATTAAATTATGAGGAAACTTATAAGGTGAAAAAGTGCAATAATGTATTTATATAATTTATAACGTGTTTTAAGGTGAGAAAGTACAATCAAGGTTAAACACCCACACAAATATAATCAAACGTAGGATGAAAATTTAAATACCTAGACGTAGGGATGGGAATTTAAATCAAATTTAGGGATTACTTTGAAAATTTATAAAAAGTAATTAAATTTATTTTATAATGATTTAATAATTAGAAATTTAAATAATATTTGATAATAATATAAAATTATAATTAATATTTTGTTTATTAAATTATAATTAAGATGATAATCATGATGATTAATGTTAAACTTTTAATTTTTATAATTAAAAAACTAAAAAACATTTCTAAATTACTATAATTTTAACATGTTAGAAAATTAATAACCAAAATTAATACAAAAGAATCCTTTTAATTTTAAGGTAAAACTAAAAACCCCTAATAATTAATATATAAATTAAATCATTTCAAAAATATATAGTTAAATTATTCCAAAGTTAATTAAATAAATCAATTTATAAATATGTATCCACCTAATCTCCACTATTGAGCATCTAACTTATCTAAGCACATACACATTAATTATTAAGATTATGTATATACCACAATCTGATTGGAATGCTGGCAATTATTTGATGGCGATGAAATCAACGTGATGCACAATGGCCCACATTGTGAACCATAAAAAACCCTAAATTTTTATTTTATTTTTCTGAAAACTTCAAAAAATGTGTGAAAGAAAGCCGTTGAAAGTATGCCACTGTCTCACTGTCTTTGTGATATTCTCTTCGTACATTGTGGGCGGCCAACATTGATGGACGTACCTCCAAACTCTGAGATTTGTCTTTTGGAATATTCAAAATTTTACAGAGATGGAGAATCCTATGGCAGCTACCCACTTCGTCCAAATTATTGCATTCTGCCATATGTGGAATGAATACATATCTCATTTTTACTTATCTTCATAAAGTATACTCATTGAATATATATCATATTTATTTATCTGTGTTGTATTCATAGGCTGGCCGGCTATTCATGGTCGGCATACGGCCTGTTTTATCAGGAAGAACAGGAATTGATATTATGATATAAACAGTAGCAGAAACGACAGCATAAGAAACAAAAATGGAATGAGAGCTGAAGGGGTTTGATAACATGTTGATTTGACCTGTATTCATAGTGGTCTGCAACTCTGTAAACTTGTTTTTCTGTGCAGGTCACATTGGCTTATCAGCTGGCTATTTTAGGTTATATATTTACAATGAAGCAACAGCATTTGCAAAATTTGTACTGTTGATCAAGATGCGCGCTATAGTTTGGAAATAAATCTTAGCTTGATCTGGGCGTTCTATTATGGTGAAAACTCTCTTTCTTATGGCATTTTTGGGGGGGTATATTGATTAAGGTGTCACGTCATTTATTTATTTATGTTTAAAAGCTAATTTTAATAAATAAAAGACTTTTGAAATACTTAGGGTTTACATTTTTTTAATAATGATGTTTAAGAATATAAAATTAATTAATAAAAATAAGTAGTTTTTGCAATATAATTATTTAGGGGTAGTTATCAATGTTGTCAATTAGTTGACTAATTCTCTAACTTATTTGAATGGCTTTTGTTTAGACACACTAGTTTACACCTAATATGGGGAAGCATTTCTTGTATTTATTGTCATCAGTCATGAAATAAACATATAAGTTAATATTAGAGTCATCCAAATCTTGGTTGGAATCTTAATGTATACAAAATCTTGGTTGGAATCTTAATGTATACAAATTTTAATATAATATATGCATATTAAAATCATTCACTTAAATCTTAATGTATCCAATTTTCAATAAAGTATGAGAGCTACATTAAGAATTCTCAAAATATGAGTGTGATTAAAAATGACTTTAAAAAAAGAGGTGGAATACCACACTACTAACCATTTACAATGAGTTAAGTGAATTGATTTTTCAAATCCCTAAGATCAAAAGTGTGACTAAAGTGAATGCCAAGGGGGTTGGAACATTCTTGATGATAAAACAAGCATTTAGTTCAATCTTAAAGTAGTTGACTATGTAGGGGTAAATCTTAGATTCAATTCTTCGACATAGGTTTGATCCATTTATATCATAAGCATCTTGTAATGGTTTAAGAAGACCCCTAAACATGATATCCAAAAGACAAGTTGATGAGTTAATATAGATATACTAGAGAGCCCACTAATCCATAAACTCACGTGTAAAATTATCTATGCACTCCAAACAAAGTTGTTTTTCATGAAAAAATACATTTAAATTAATAATATAACTTGTTATTTAAAGACAACTCTTTAATAGTTCCATTCATAGGAATGGCTATGAGTTAAATTCCTAACATAAGCATTGTTTGTTGGTTTAAGGATGCCCTTAGGAATGACTCAATCCAAAATATATGGTTTGGTGCTTTAAGGATGTCCTTAGGAATGACTCAATATGGGAGTTGCATTAAAATAGTTAATACTAGAAAATCTAAGAATGAAATTATTGCGTGCATAATTAAGGCATTTTAAAATAAGTAGGTTTCATTAACATTGACCATTGGTTCACTTTCTCATAAAAGTGTGGCTTTCTCTTTTCGAATATCCCTAAGCATGATGTTCACAAGACAAGGCATTTAGTTAACATAAATAATACTAGAGGGACCAAATATTAAAATATTGTAAGTGAAGTTGAGTACATGCCCCAAGCACTAGATTCAAAACATAGGTCATTAGGCTAAAAAGATTAGTACTAAAGTTCCCATACACAAATTATTGCAATTTGATTTGAGGATGCGCTTAAACATGAGATACAAAATATAGGCAGCTAAGTTAACATGACCAAAATTAGATTTCTAATGCATTATCTAATGGAATTGATGATGCCTTTACACATGAGATGCAAAATATAAGTTGTTAATTGTCGACTATTATAAGCGGAGTTGAAGATGATTAACTTCACATGATTTTGTGGTGTCAAGTTGTCATATATTGCAAGTGTAATTGATGAGGAAGTGATATCCACATGACCAAAATTGACCTCACATTCTAGAGGATGTTGAGTTGTTAGGTGTTATGTGTGGGAGCCATGAGGATGGGCTTTGATAATGAGCATTTTACCCTTTTTATATTGTGATAAAAAAAATTATATAATCATTCTTATAAGTGATATAGATCCGAAATATGCTTTAAAATAATTTGAACTTGGGTCAGTTATATAGATATTTGATCTTTTTATAATATGGTCAATGATTTACATATTTTAATTGCAATTTCACCACTCAAATGCATTTACCTTCATGTTAATCAAAACTTTGTTTCGATAAAATGACTCACATTAGAAATAATATAGGGTTGGACTTGAAGATGTAATATGCATACATGAGTCATCTTTTAATATGAAAGTCAATTAAACACTTATAAACAATAATTTAATAATTTTAAGGTACCAAACTTGTAAGAATAAAACCATGATTAAATATATGAAACCTCTTCCCAAAATCAAATTTATTCAAAATTAACTAATTCAATCATCAAAATTAATATCCTAACCAAACCTAAGTGCAAAAAAATCTCATTTGTAAGTGTAGCCATGTATGTCATTGCATCTAGTACTCAATCGAATATATACCACAAATATAAATATCCTAAGTATATCATATAATATGAGAGGGACATTTATTCCAAAACCAATGGACTAGCCCATGTACAAATAAGGATGTGGGCATAATTGAAAAAGACTTCGATATATGATAAATCAAAATTAAACCATCCATATTTTTATGAAGGTAATTATTTTTACATTAACTTATTAAATTATCTTATAAAATGAAAATAGATATTATATATATATATATATAATAATAGAAATATTTAAATTTACTTTTTAAATCAAAAAAATTGTTTACATACTTGTAGGTTATAAAGATTTTGATTTATAAAATAATTATTTTAATGAAGATAATTATTTTTACATTAAATTATTATCTAAAGTGAAAAATAAATATTATATATATATATAAAACAACATAACTATTTAAACTTACTCTTTGAACAAATAATTTTTTCATATATTTATAAGTCATAAAGCTTTTTGACTTATAAAATACCAAAGCTTATGGAAAATATGTCGTGGGTTGAATTTATAATATATAAAAGTAATTTAAGACTTTAGCAAAGTTCAACCTTTATCTTTAATGTTTCCATAATTAAGATAATAAAAATAAGAATAGAGTTCAATTTAAGACTATACTTGTATGTGCAAAGTTCAACATTTATCTTTTAATGTTTCCATCATTACATTAACTTTCACATTGAGATAATAGAAGTAAGAATATAACTTAATCAATAGGAAAGATTAAGGAGAATATAAAGTAGAACATGGATAATATGTGTATGTTAAGATCTTATAAAAGTAAGAATAGAACTTAATCAATAGAAAAGATTAAAGAAAACATAAAGTAGAATATGGATAATATGTGTAAGTTAAGATTTTATAATTTTTTTTATTTATAAAATGCCATGGGTTGAATTTATAATATATATAAAAGAAATTTTAAGACTTTAAGTATGTGCAAAGTTCAACCTTTATTTTTTAATGTTTCCATCATTACATTAACTTTCACATTAAGATAATAAAAGTAAGAATAGAGCTTAATCAATAGGAAAGATTAAGGAGAATATAAAGTAGAACATGGATAAAATGTGTAAGTTAAGATTTTATAAAAGTAAGAATAGAGCTTAATCAATAGGAAAGATTAAAGAGAATATAAAATAGAACATGGATAATATGTGTAAGTTAAGATTTTATAAGTATTATAAATTTAACAACAACCTCTGGCTACTTTCATGATTATCTTATATCTTAAGAGTAACATTATGTTTAATTGATCAAACTAAACCATTAAAAATGTCCTTCTCACATTATAGTAGTTTAATTTAACCTAAATAACTCTGAAATTGTAGAATGTACAAAAGGATGAATTCATAATGTATTATGTATTAATGCATTCATAATAAATTTGTTGACTGATCAATGCAGGAGCATTCTTAATTGACCTGTGATCCTGCACAACCAAAAAAACAATTCAATTTCGTTTTTTTAATTAGTTCTCCAGTTCATTCATACCAAAATAGATAGCAAGGTCACATGTAGCACCAGCTACAAGTTGCACACAGGAAGACCAAGATGCAAGAAGATTTCATTCTGCATGGAACGATGGCACAGATTCGGCGCCCAGCATGGGAATATGGAAATTATCGAGCATCTTATCGTTGTTTGATCAATGATCCACATTTGTCCTCATGGTCAACACTGTGCGATGAATACAAAGGAAGATGGCCCTAGTAATTGATTTGACACCTTATAATCAATATCTCAGATCGATAGTCGAAATGCCATCTTAGAGAGTTTGGGTGAAACTCATGATTCTACGTCATCCTTCACATGTGTAGACTAAGTTGGTTGACGATTCTCTTGTGCATAAGACAAGTTGTTGATGGCTGGGCTGCATTATTTAGGGTAACAAGTTGTGTATAAAATGGCAGCGAGAGATCATGAATGGATGGGATTTGGGAATTGATGTGATAAAATGACAAATGTTTCGGGTTCGGGCTCTCTCACAATAGATTGAGTGAAGAGTTGAATTTGTTGTGGCTGTATGTGGATTTTGAATTTTCTTCTCATTCAATCAGTGTGCACTTTGATAACAGTCGATGCCTAAAGAATGGAATCATAGCAGGTTGACTTTATACGAGGGCACATGAATTTCAACGGGTAGACTTGTGAGAGATTTTGCTGAGAGCAGTCTACAAGAGGATTGCAGAGTGAGGGGATTGCATTGAAAATTCCAGTATGGCGGGAAAAGTCACTCCTATTAGGGTTAGGGTAGGTCATGGTAGAACACGGAGTGATGATATGATAGAATAGAATTGAATGATGACATGAGGATGATGGAGAACAAGAAATCCCAAGAACCCGAAAACGAGCATCAACCTAAAGATGATAAGGGCCATCGCCGAGGCCAACTTAGAATATAGAAGAATTGATAAATTTGATTGGAGAGGTGGATAAATTATGTTTGATAAGGGAAGAGATCCTAGGAAGGTAAAATGTGCATACATCAACCTGAAGGGTTATCATGCATTTCTTTATGGGACAATTTCTAATTTGAAAAAGAAAGAAATTAAGAGAAGAGATTCCAGGGGATTCCAGATTTCAGGGAAGGGAAGAAAAGAGAAGAGAGATGTAATTTGATAAAGAAAGGAATTAAGAAAAGAGATATTAAGGAAGGGAAGAAAAGAGAAGAAAAATAGAATGGTTTTTATTTGAAAAATAAAATTATTACATATTGGTTATTTATTGAATTTGTTTAAGATATTTCAAAATTTAAAATAAAAATGAGATGATGGTAAAAGAATACATTAAAAATATTTATAGACTAATACACATAGGTTTTTAGAAAATGAAGAAAGAGAAGAATATAGATTATTAGATATTGAATGTAGTACTTATATTTTCCATTCAAAATGAACTTATATACAGCGAAACTTTGTCTAATCACAAATGTATATCAATTAGCATTCAAGCAAAAGTGTAATTGATAACAAAATAACAAATTTAGAAACTACTAAAAGCTGGCTAGCAAAGGGAAAGTAGTGGTTTGGAAGAATTAAGAATAAGGAAAAAACAATAGTTCAAGAAGAGGATGCAATGGAAGGGTAAATGATAGAGCTTGAGGCTTAAGTAAGAGTAAATGATAGAGCTCGATACAAGAGAATGTGATGTTTAAGTGTGGAATGTATGGATATAAAATATAATAAATTCCATAAATTAGAATGTTGGAGAAATACAAGATGGATGTAAGAGAGAAAAATCCAAGTTGATAATCTAATGGTTTGAAAGCAATTTGAGAATCTAATGGTTTGAAAGCAATTTGAGAATCTATATGGTTTGAAAGCAATTTGAAGAGAAAGACCCTTGAAAATGGAAAAATATTTTTAAAAGAAAGCTTGAGATTTGGGCTAAAACTTGTTCATTAATTGTTAGCATAAATAAATTTGTGTTTAAATAAGTGATTTAGATTTACTAAATTTGAATTATACACCTCATCCAAGTGGGTACAACTTCTTAACTTGGTTATGAAAGAGATACCTAGTCATAGTGTCATAATAATGTTTAATGAATTTTCATATTTTGGATAACCACAACCAAATGTCATGTGATGTGTTTCTTGTGAATGCTTTCCATGTTTTGTTGATGAGGCCCTCACAACCAGATAGGAGTGTTGTCCACAATGGGACAAGAAGTGCATATCAAATTGAGAAAGAAGGAAATTTTGGTTTCTTCTATTGTGAGATGAAGAGATTGGGGACAAAACCAAGGTGATGTTTTTTTCAATTAAGCAATTTCATATAGGGTATTTTTAAGTATTCAAATACTATATCTAAGTATAGTATTATAGGCGATTAATTTGGATTTAAACAATCATACATATAGATAGGTAGGAAAATATTAAATTTAAGAAACATACCATTTATTACTGAAACTTGTAAATTTGGAAAATATTATTAAAAAAACATATTTTATATATAAGAAAAGACGATTTTTTAGATTAAAAATGATCAATTAACTATTTTTTAAAGGGCAAAAAAATAGCTAATTAGCGAAATTTTTCCCTTAAAAAATACCATATTTTCATATGCAATACCGAATATACTTGCATTGAAGAAAGGAGGAGAATAAGGATGTGCATAGCCTAAAGAGCTATCTATAAGATTACCATTAGTACATGTTTCCATTACAAAGGATGGAGGACTTATCATTATTTGAGTGGAGAAAGATATTTCTTCAAGATTAATTTTAAAAGTAGATATCACTAGATAATATCCAAAGAGGTAGTGAGAGGAAGGTCACTTTAAAGGAAAAATAAGGGTTATATGAGTGTTTAGTCATGTCATTTGGGTTGAAATATGAACCTACCACTTTAAGGACTTAGATTAATGAAGTGTTGAAGTCATTTTTACAAAGAATTGTGGTTGCATATTTTGATGACATACTAATTTTCACCGAGACAAAATGGAAACACTTGAGGTATTTAAGGTAATTGTCGGAATGAGTGAGAAAATAAAAGATTCTAAATAGTTGGTTTGAAGATATGTTTTTTTCATGCATGAAGAATTAGTGTACTTGGTATTTTTCATATCTCAAGAAGGGTTGCATATGGATCCTAAGAAGGTCAAATTCATTGTTGAGTGGACAACTATGAGAAACATCTTTAAGGTGAGAAGTGTTCATGGGTTAGAAAGCTTCTATAAGAAAAAATTTGGAACATTAATGGGATTTGTGAACCACTAATAGAGTTATATGAGGAGAGGAAGCTTCTAGAACAAAACAACAAAAGTGAGGAGTATTATGTTTCTGAAAAACAAAGTGACAAGGATCTTTTACCCGTGTTCATATTGTCATATTTCAACAAAGTGTTCCAAGTTTATTGTGGTGTAAGAGGAACAACAATTGGAGCAACGTTGAGTCAAGAAGGTAAACTTAATATTACTTTCTTTAGTAAGAAGTTAAACAATTCTAAGATGAAGTATAATGTTTATGGTAAAAGTTATGCATTGTGTGAATATTAAAGAGGTGGAGGCAATACATGTTTTTTTAAGGAGTTTGTCTTGTAAAATGATCAAATTAGCATTGTAGTATATAAACAACCAAAAGAGGTTAAATTAAAGGTGCATGAAATAGGTCTAGAGTTTCTATATATGAATGAATGAAGTAATAAGATAAATTTTAAATATGTTAATGTTGACTTTAAATATTATGCTTAACCATATTTTTATATTATTTAAAATTACCTACCAATTTTCTTATTTTCTTATGTATTTTGATACGAATTTTCAATATCTTAATATTATTTAATAATATTTTCAATAATGTTGATAAGCATTGATAATATATTTAAATATTATTAATAATAATAGGTTTGTTTTTAATTATATATAAAGATGATATTTAAAAAGAAATCATATTATATTATATATATATATATATATATATATATATATATATATATTATATTTAATTACAAAATAAGGATTTTACATTAATCTAATAGTAATAGTATAGTTATATTAAATTTGGAAGTAATAAAAATTGGGTGGAAGAAATTAATTGTCCCTCAATTCTTTTATAAAATATTTTAAAAAAATAGAAAAAATACCTAAAAAACCAATGTGTATGTAGTGCTAATATTGTAAGGTTAGTTGTCATCTTCCTCCTTTACGTACATGATATTGTTATTTAAAAAAAATTTCTTATAACCTTGAAAAACTACTAAAATAAATACTATTTCACTAGATTTTAAATGTGACACCATAATTTTGTTCACATGTTCAAAGGTTTATGAACAATAAAACTAAAAGTGGAAGTAGACCATTTTCATAAGTATCTTGGAATTGAAATGCATTATAAGCAAAATTGGAATTGGAATCTTTAGAAAATAATTATTAGAGGTTGGAAAGCATAGGTTGGTGTAGTAGACCATTTTCATAAGTATTTTGGAATTGAAATGCATTATAAGCAAAATTGGAATTGTAATGTTTAGAAAATAATTATTAGAGGTTGGAAAGCATAAGTTGGTGTAAAAAATAATTGCAAAATGGTGAAGTAAAGAAGTCAAGTTCTGTAGACATAAAAAATAAGTTTTTATTTGGCACTCTGTTATCTAAGTGATTTTGTATGATTATAAATTTTGGGAGTGCACTATCTCTATAAAGACATGGAGGAAGATTGAGAAAATACACAAGCATTTTATGATAAACAATATTAGAATTTAAAAAAATATGGAATATGGCATACCTTATCCTTATTTTAGAAGCATGTCTCCAACTAATGTAGATTAAGGCTGTGATTAAGGTATTTATTATACAATCATAAGTTGGATAAGATAAAGAAAGATAGGCTCCCTCTAAAAAACAAACAAACATATGGTAAAGAAACTAAGGCTAAAGAGGTGATGCACTAATGATGCTACCTCTTGTCTTGACTACATCTTTGAGAGTAATGGAGGAGGATGCCCTTCATAATATATGATTGTGTAACTAACTTTAAAGAGATAATATGGTGGTAGAATGAGATTAAGACTAATAAAAAATGATTTGTTATAGAGATACTATTAACCCTAAAAAAAATCATTTAAAGCAATTCATTTAGCTAATTCGACATCCTACACAAATTATATATCACTTTAAAAATATTTGTAAAATCACTACTAATTATAATGTACTAACTCATAAAAATTAATAAATCAATAAAAAATGAACTTATAACTACATTATTAAAAAAAATACATAATATGTATTTCACATTGAAAAAATAAAATAGAAGAATTCGACATCTTAATAATAATAAATTAAATAAAAAACTATTAAATAAATTTTAGTTTAGTTTAGTTATAATTTTATTTTTATAATTTTAAATATTTGATCAATCTAAAACTAAACTAATTCTCTATTAATATAAATATGAATAACTTTATTTTATTTTATTATACTTTATCAATTTGCAATAACTTTAATTTATCTTACTTTTACTTTTCTCAACTAAAACACACAAAATGCTATAAACATTCTCAATTATATCCCTATAGTTATTTATTATTTATAAATACATTTGAAATAAATAAATAAAAATTCAGCCAAAAAAATCATATTTATTTTCATTACTAATCAAATAGTACATGAATTTGACAGTATTTAAATCAGCCATGTTCTTGAAACAATATTTATACAAATTGTTTTAACTCTTCTCAATAAATATTAATTCTCAATTAAATAATTTTATTATTTATAAATGTATTTAAATCAATATTCATATAAATTAAGTTACCTTCTTCTTATCAATATAATCAAAATAACATTTTGTTATTTTCTTTTTCTTGTTAAGAAACACCTTTCATTGAATTCTTAAGAAAAATAAGAAATTAATCTAAATCATGATTTAAGTTGTCAACATTAATTTTAGTAGTATTAATTTTTTACTTACCTTATTTAAATATAAAAAATATTTTAAATTAAGTTTACTCAATTTCTTATAATATCTTAATTTTTTTTAATATCTAATTCTTTATACTATTTTAATTTGTTCTTAAATTTAAACATATTAATATTTTTAATACCGTCGTCATTATATCACTATAAACTCTAATCCATAATTTAACCAAAAGATCAATATATATTTATTTTAATAAAAAAATATTTATATTAAAACATCCACTCACAAAATTTTCTATATACATTTTAATATTTTAAAATCAAAACAACTTAAAATCAAATTTCTATTTCTAAGGGTGAAATCCGATAAATAAATGAATTAAAAATCAAATTTGAATTAATTATAATAAACTTAATTCAATTATGGTAAACTTCCCCTAAAACAAACCAGAGCACTTCCATTAAACATTCTAAGAAGGGATTTCAAATGAATTTTTTGGAATAACCAGGGACAGGGTTATTGATATTTGATTCCAATAGCTTTCATGGTTCATGCAACTATTTAAATCATACCTAACATTCATGCACGGTTCTCCCTTTGACCTATGCAATGGCGTAAGAGCTTTGAGTGCGTAAAACAAAAGAAACCCTAAAATATTCAAAAAGCTGTGGTATAAAAAAATAAATTAGGTCACACATGATACGTTACGTTAATAAATCAAATTCACAACACCGAATTCCAGTGTCGTTGTCGTTATGCTGTTGTCTGCTCATTCACTGTGTATATGCTTCCCTAATCCCCAAGACATAAAAAAGATACACAGTTCAAGCAAATGCACGTGAACAGTCCTTTCACATGAATCAGAATCAAGCGTGCGATATATATATATATATATATATAATTCGGTGGAGATGGTGGAATTTTGTAATGTTTTATTTGTTTTCTTTCTGTCGTGAGCTTGCTAGAAAACATGCGTCTTCTGATATCATCTACAGTGTTACCCACCCTCGATATAACTGGAGAATTAGAGATAATATTAGAACTTGCCTACGACAGAAAGAAAACAAATAAGCGTTTTAACAAATCCATCTGATTCACTGATATGAATATTATCACAAAATGATAGATATAAAAATAGTGTACAGATTTACGCACAGCCGGACGAATATCAGAAAATGGTAGATACAAAACTAGTGTACAGATTTACACACAGGCGGCCCGTGATAAACAAGCAGATGAAGGCTGAAAGCTGTATATTTTTTTATAGTAATTGTCGTTGTTTCCATCAATACCATGAAAAACAAAGCATATACATCTGGCTTCCCACTATAAAATCGAATGTCTTTGTAACAGCTGCGTACAGAGATCAGAATTTTTTGTTTTTATTTATTTGGGTTTTGTGGTTGAGGATTAATATAAATGTAAATGTGCTTGCAGCAGTTGTTGCTGCATACAAAATATTGGAGTTATTTATGTTTTCATTTTGGAGTTATCTGTGTGACATTTTGGGTTGAACTACTCAAAACTCTTGGAATGTTTTTATATGTTTATAATTGTTTGGTTCAACCTATGCTTGCTGAAGTTACCGTTGTTAGCTAAATTTATAAATACTCCAAGGTTGAAATCTATTGTCTCTAGGTTATTTGGATTTAAATTATGTCCAGATATTTGCAGAGCTTTCGTGAAGAGTTTGGAATTGTCTTTTTTTCACGTGGGTTTTTTAAATTTTGGTAAAATATTTATTTAATATTAAAATAGATTAATGAAAAAGATATTGAGAATAATTTTGTCTTTTATTAATGAAAATATTGAGAATAATTTTGTCCTAGATTAATCAAAATATTGAGAATAATTTTGTCTTGTATATTTTATTATTATTAATAGAAATTAACATATTTGTGTATACACTGGATTTAGGAAGAAAAGATTTAGGAAATAAGATTGAAGTGCATTGAGAGAATAAGTTTTGGATTTGTTAATAAAGTTCAACATTTTTTTAAAATAATAATGATGACTATGATGATGATGTTAGAGTTAAGTTATATAGTAAATTGATTGGTGTATGATACCTCTTGTTTGTGGAAGTTTACGAGCTGTACATATTCTACTCCTCTAAATTTGAATCTATAATCTTTTCGGAGGAAACACATGTTTTTAACAATTAAATCCTCTAAAGCTGTACTTATTTTATTGGTTAATGAGATTTTTCTTAATAAATTTTAAAGATAAAGAAAAATATCAAAACAAAAATCTCCAAAATTGGTTGAATGGTAAAATAATAGGAACATTTGTATTTTAAAAGAAAAAACAAAGAAGTTATTTCTATAAATGCTTATTTAAATATATATATATATATGAATGATCATTTCAATTGATTTTGTATTTAGGTTGAACTTTTAACTTGTTGATGTTTTCACAAATTAATGTCCAGGTATGTAATAATGGGAAAAAGGAAAAAAAAAAGTTATTTCTATAAATACTTATATATATATATGAATGATCATTTCAATAGATTTTGTATTTATGTTAAACTTTTAACTTGTTGATATTTTCACAAATTAGTGCCTACTTATGTAATAATGGAAAAAAGGAAAGGAAAAACCTCAAATGAAACATATATGCTTACAATTATATACCAGTGTTTCTACTTTCTATAGCTTACATAACATTGAACTGTTATCTTTTGGCCGCATAATGTTTGGGTTGGGTGAAAGAAACTAGGAATTTAAAATGTTAAGAGCATAACTTAACATTGTATTAAAATACTTTTTGTTTTCAACTTTGTATATAAATAATTTATAATTAATGTTGTTTTAAAATGTATTTTTAGTTTTATTTTTTATCTCTTTAAATTTAATTTTTTCTTTATAAATAATTTATAATTAATGTTGTTTTAAAATGTACTTTTAGTTTTATTTTTTATCTCATTAAATTTAATTTTTTCTTAATTTAACTTCAACTTAATTAATTTACTTTTGACAAAATATAATCCTAAAGCAATTTCACCAAAAAAAAGTATATAACTCTAAAAACACGTTACACATGTTTAACTAAACTAACCAATAAAAAATTCACTTTCCACATCTCCATAAGATCAACAATTATTCATGTAAATTATTTTTATTAAAATGTTGTACTTTAAAGTGATTTTATATATTTAAATGACGTGGAGAAATTTACTAGTCTTCCAAATTTCATGTTAAGTGATTTTATATATTTAAATGATGTGGAGAAATTCATTAGTCTTCCAAATTTCTAACCCAAATTTCATGTTAGAGATACGTGTTTTGTGGTACAAAGAGGATGTAGTTGATGATTCCCAGACATTTCCTTCTTTATCCATGAAAATAACAAACTCTTTAATTTGGACATGTAAATCAACATCTCACATTTTAAAAAATTGTAAGAAATTAAAAAGAAAATGTAATTGATGATTTCCATACTTTTCCTTCTTTATTAATGACAATAACAATTTTTTTAATTTGGACATGTAAATCAACATCTCACATTTTAGAGAATGGTAAGAAAATAAAATAAAATGATGTGAAAATAGACAAAAATCCAAATATATTTTAGTAGTTGGTTGAAAATAATCAGTGTTCTATATAATTATGAGAAATGATTGATCTTAATATAAGGTAATATAGAGGATGAGTCTGATAACGATAGTGATATCAAAATAATTAGATTTTTTTTATTATGATAAAGAAGTAATGATGTGGAGGATTTTGTAAAGCCAAATGGGATGAATATATGTGCATGTTAATGAGAGGTTGCATGAGAATCATGTAAAATATAAAGAGAGAGAGAGAGAGAGAGAGAGAGAGAGAGAGAGAGAATTGATGTGTATAATACATTTAAAACTATGGATAAGTGATGGTACACTTAAGAAAGAATTGTTACCTCAAATGAACATACAACAAGATCAACGCCGGGAAGATCCTAGAGGCACATGCACCAAGCTCAATATGAGGAAGATAGAACGATGCAAAATTGAATTTTTGGGGGGAATAATGCATATGAGATAGAGTTGATAGAAGAATTAAGCATTTCACCTATTTACAATATACTCAACACTTCCATTCATATAAGAAAGGGGGAATTGTCAAAGAGGAACCAAATGAGAGCATTGAATATATCAGAGGAAGCATAAATATCAAAAGAGTTGAAAGAGATGGAGCAAGTTCTAGAGGAAAATAAATTTAAGAGGATGATTCTTGTTGGAATCTATTTAATACTGAGAGGGGAGGTGAATCAGTATTAGCACAGTTATGAACAATTTTTAACTTCTTAATTGATTATTATTGATCTTTAATTATACATCCACCATAAATAAAACATTCAACATCACATGAGCACAATACATAGAACACGCATAATTTTTACGTGGAAAACCAAACAGGAGAAAACCATGGAATGCTCTCTTATAATAAAAGATTACATTCAAGCACCAACGCCCTAAGTTCTCTAGTACCAACTGGAAGGAGGCACCGACCCCCTGGTTTTATAGGTAGCAACCTGAAGGAAGCACCAACTCCTATATTTACCAACACTGACTCGAAGGAGGCTATGACCCCTTGTTCTTTTCCCCATCCTGTCGCCCTGATATATAAAAATAAGATGTTTCTTTGTTGTACTCCTGATACGCACACACTTCAGATCTTATGTTGTTCGTTATGTTGTGTGCACCTTCTGTATACCGTAATATTGTTGTCACTACGCTACATACATCACTTGAATTCGCACTCAAATCTTCACTTCAATTGGCATCGCACTTCATATGTTGTGTGCAAATTAATCAACTTCTGCAATCTGCACCAAGATTCAATATTCCATTATGCTACTACGCATATTCAATCTCAACGGATACTACGCACCAACTGATAACCTGTTGTTATGACTTCACGCACTAGTATCAGATGGAACTACGCACCTTGAGATATATGTCAATTCTATCTTGGTGCAACAACCTTTAGAGCATCTGTGACAAACTGTGCATCATCTAATTCTTCCTTTCAGTTTAACGCACTTTTATTAGATCATCCACATCATAATGTGCTTCCTTCACTGTGAATCAATTATGTATTAGCGCATCTGATGGACTGCCTTAGCACACATCAGATAAAATTATTCACTACATGCATCACAAGATATACTTCAAATATGTCGTAGTGCTTCTATCTTATATCATCTGTGATTGTCTGCGTGCTTTCTACGATACTGTCATTCAGTCCTTACGCACTTGCACATCTTTTGTAATTATGCCTTTCTGTCTTCGCGCAACTATCATAGATTCATAGCATCATTATGTGCAGTTCATCATCTATTCCATTCATCTGCTTGTGCACACTCGTCTCTCTGCTATATCATCCTCTTCTGGTTCCATGAGCCCTTGATTCCCTAAGTATAAGAAGTTTGATAAATCTATATCTTCCATCTTTCCACTTACAAGCTCGTCATCCTTGCTCTCAAGCTTAAAGCTCAAATCTCCAACTTGATTCTTATTTATACTTGACCCGCCTATATTGTATGTCCACAAGTTGGTTTTGGTGTCCTTTCTTCTTTGCTTCATTGTTCATGCTTCCACCACTTGTCATGTTATGCGCCACTAAGGTGTCATCTGTTAGTTTTTCATCATTTAATTCAATTTGATCTAGGATCTTAACTGAGAGAAAAACATGTACAACATATCAAACATAAGATACAAGAGACACAAAGTGTTTCACTGGGGAAAACCAAGAAGGTGAAAAACCCCGCAACTTCCTCAAAGGTAGAATGAGAACCAATACAAAGATCACAAAGATCAAACCCCAAGATAAGAGATAGTCTCCTAGCAACTGCTCCTCCTCCACTTGTGCGCACTCCTCCTCTCTCTCACTAATGTGAAGTGAGTGAGTAAATGAATAGAATGAGAGAGACACACTCTCTATCTATAAAATGACTTGACTTGCCTTTTACTCTAACTGGGCCAACCTTTCTTAGGATATTCTAATAACCCATTACCACTTGTCACTAGGCCAACCCCACTAGGGTGGTCTAATAACCCATTTGACCCACACTGGGTCGACCCCTCTAAGGTGGTCTAATAACCCATCAAATATAAGTTACGACCCTTACAATATAACTTGCGACACTTGCAAATACAAATGACGACACTTCTAAGCAGAGGAGTAATAAATCTTCATTAGGGATACAATAAAGTACAAATGTAATACATACAATATACGAGTGAATATCTTTCGAAGTTACAAATACATCAACACTCCCTCTTAACTAGGAAGGTATCTTCTTGACACAAGTCATCAATGCATATAGGCACAAGTCTTCAATTCTGGAGCTAGATCATCGTCACTGGATCACAGAGCATCATCGTCACTACCGCTGTACTCGTCATCTTGATCACTAGTGCTATCTCTCAATTCTTCTCGTCATGGGAATTTCTACAGAGTTAGCCCTTTTTCATGTTGGTTGTAGGCCTAGCCTCCTGTAGGTCTTCATCATATCTGGTGATGATGTGGAATCCTCAGGGATGATTACGTGCGTCAAAATAGCCTCGAAAGAGCATCCCAAGACTTTTACGAGCTTACTGCTCAACCTATCAGATCTCCCATGATCTTTTACATGTGACCTTCACAAAACCTTAAAAGAGTGTCTTGCAACCTGCAAGATCCTAAAGAGCATCCCATGATATTTTACGTGTCTAGCACAACCTGTCCAGATCTCCAGGACTGATTACATGTGAACTCACAAAACCTTAAAAGAGTGTCTTGCAACCTGCAAGATCTCTAAAGAGCATCCCAAGATCTTTTACGTGCCTAGCACAACCTGTTCGGATCTCCAGGATTGATTACATGCAATTCTTGCAAAACCTTAAAAGAGTGTCTTGCAACCTACAAGATCTCTAAAGAGCATCTTGGGATCTTTTACGTGCCTAGCACAACCTGTCCAGATCTCCAAGACTGATTATATGCACCTGCACAACTTGTCCACGGCCACAGAGTATCATCCTGATACTCATGATCATACTAATCATCCTCGCACGGAGCATTATCCTGATGGTCATGATCATACCGATCATCATCATATAGTGCATCATCCTGATGCACATCATCATCATATGATCGTCCTGATCATCATCATATGATCGTCCTGATCATCATCATAGCATCGTCTTGATGCATATCATCTGGATCATCGTCCTGATGCTCATCACACATGATCATCCTGATCATCATCATAGCATTGTCCTGATGCATATCATCATGACATGATCATCCTGATCACCATCATAGCATGATCATCATCATAGCATTGTCTTGATGCATATCATCTGGAGCATCGTCCTGATGCTCATCACACAACACTTATATCCACAACCATGGGAAGGATCCTCCTACCACCATGCTTGGAATGGATCCTGCAAATGTGTCCCATCACTTCCTCCTCGAAGTATCTTCTATCTGAAGAACACCAAGCCTTTCTTTGAAGTACTTGAACTTCACTCTAGCTAGTGGTTTGGTCAACACATTTGCAATCTTCTCATCTGTCACAACATACTGGAGCTTCACTGCTCCTCTCTACACCATATCCCTGATATAGTGATATTTGATATCAAAATGCTTCGACTTGTCATGGAACATCGGGTTCTCTGACAACTTCATACAACTCTGGTTGTCACAATAGATACAAGTAGCATCCAACTGGAGATCAAATAAATCAGGAAGTAGCTTCCTTAGCCATACTTCCTCACAACTAACCGAACAAGCTGTGACATACTCTGCTTCGGCTATACTTAGTGCTACGCGGGACTGCTTCCTACTAAACCAAGATATCACACCTAATCCCATAATGAAGTAGCACCCCGAAGTGCTCTTCCTATCTGCAGCACTGCCTGCCCAATCTCAATCAACATAACCCTCTAGGTTAAACTTTTGATTTGCATCATACTTGAGCCCATAATCAACCATACCCTTTAGGTACCTAAGAATATGCTTTACAACAATCAGGTGAACATGTCTTGGATCCGTTAGGAACTGACTCAAGGTGTTCACCACAAAGAAAATATCTGGTCTCATGTTCGTTAGGTACATCAAGGACCCAATCATTTGATGATACATCGGGGCACCAACCAAATCTGATGAAGCATCACTCAATAGCTTCAGGTTCGATGCCATAGGTGTGGCCATGTCCTTGCAGTCCATCATCCCGAATCGCTTCAGTATCTCTACTATATACTTCCCTTGTCCAAGGAAGATTCCATCTGCACACTGCCACACCTCCATACCTAGAAAGTAATGCATCACACCCAAGTACTTCATCTTGAACTCGGTAGAAATATTCCTCTTCATGTCGGTAATCAACCTATCCTCACCTATCACAAACAGGTCATCCACATACAATAGTAGTATCACTGGATTTCCTTCCTCAACCTTGTAGTAAAGGTTGGAATCCACTTTACTCTTGGTAAAGCCCAAACTGGACAAGAAGCTATCTATCCTGTTGTACCATGTCCTGGATGCTTGCTTCAATCCATACAAGGATTTCTTCAATCTGCACACATATGAATCCTTGTCATGTGTCTCAAAACCGAGTGGCTTCTCCACATACACTTCCTCTTCGACTACACCATTCAAGAAAGCTGTCTTGACATCCATCTGGTGTATATTCCATTTCATTATTGCAGCCAGAGCAAGTACTGTTCTGATGGAAGTGTATCTAGCTACAGGTGCAAAATTTTCTTCATAGTCTATCCCTTCTTTCTGGGAGAAGCCACGAGCCACAAACCTTTCCTTTTATTTCTCTATGCTGCCCTCTGCAGCATGCTTGATCTCTTAGATCCACTTGGAAGTCACAACAGAGTTTCCTTCTGGTCTTAGGACCACATCCCAGACATCATTCTTCATGATCAACTGGTACTCCTCGATCATTTCATCCTTCCATTACTGCATCCCGGATCCTGGGAACTTCAGATTCTTCAATATCTTCAATAGGTAGTTATCTGGATTTGTTGAGTCTTCGTCGCTTGTTCTTCAAAACAAGTCTCTCTTGTAGGTGATGGTACACAGTCTTTCCTAGAATACAAGTTCAATTGCATGATTAGAAACATCTCATAGTTTTCAGAACAAATTCTTACACATAAAGACATATGTCATACAGTCATGCAATTATCTTAGCCAATGCTTCAATACAACATTTATCCATATCCCGTAGCTTTCTAGATGCCTTCCATCTCTACCAGAACATTGTTAAGAGTGTGCACAACTCCCAACATGTCAGCAAAGAGGTTTCATTCTAGATAAGTAGCAATGGAATGTTGTACAGTACCATAGGCCACTTACCCATTACTATATTAGTAGTATATTGTTCATTAAAGCAACTTTTCTAAAATGCATAATATACATCCTAAAACTAGGAACATAAGTATGTCCATGACTTAACAACATCATTTAAGTAATCATATATACAAGAAATGATAATTCAAATACTTATGTTTGTTTAGTTGTTGGGTGGACCCCCTCTCAATCTTTGCTTCCTTGCATGAACTAGTGGGGTGTGCTCCCTCTTGATCTTTGCTTCCTTGCAGGAATTGTTGGAGTGTGCTCCCTCTTGATCTTTGCTTCCTTGATTATCTGTCTTTGAACTTATATCCATACTAGACCACTATGCATGCTTAAGTGTGCACTAGTGTCATGATTGTGTCATCCTCAAGATCTCATACATGCATTAGTACAATCTCAATACTGTCAAAACATTATGATTCTAAATATGTATGGTCATGATCATTTCATACACAAGCGTTAGTATTCAAGGTTTCAGGGAGTACTTCTTTTACTCATGCATATTCTTATTTGACCATAGAAATATTCTAGCTTGTTATATCATCAATCAAAGTAAGAAGCATAATATGCACAAACCCATGATTACTCAAACCTATAACTTCATGAATAATCATTATCAATCATACAAAAAGTATACTTATATAAGATCTTAACACAAGGTAGGATTCTAACTTGATACAGAAAAGACATACCTAGATTATCATGTTTGCTAGTTATGTCTAACATACCGAAACAATGTCTTCTTTGTTCTCTTCAATGATTTAGAGACCTTGTGCTAGTAACCTGCACATCTCATAAGTTAAGCATTGTAGAACCAAATTATACATACATCATAAGTAGAGCTTCTATGTGATCAATAGCTATGGATGAGTCTTTTTCTTCATGTCACCATGGTCATATGTTCTCGATCTAGAACTTGATTTGTCTTTCTTGATGTACCTTTCAAGTTAGCGGACAACATCATCCTCATACAACACCATAGTGCATTAGTACAATCATAAGGGTCATAACCCTAATCAATGAATGTCTTCTATCATTCACATGCATTCATATTTTTATTAAGGTGATAAGACAAGTCTAAAAATTAATCAAGATTGTACTAACCTCGATTCATATGAAAACAAACATATCATAAACTTAATCATGAACATATTTCAAAACATATATGTATCTCCTCAAGTCATACTTGATTTATGTTCTTTCCTTCAAACAACTTGGTAAAGGAATCAAACATATCCTTGGGTTTCTTTAGAGAAGACACATGTGGTATGAGATGGTCTTTGATAGAATCTGCAATGATTCTCTTGGCCTTGACCAAGTTCTTATTATGTAAGGCCTTAGCCTCCTCTCCCTCTGGAACTGAAAATTCTTCACTTATGTAGGTGTACAAATCATTCTCTTATAGGATTAACCCAATCCTATACTTCCATGCCCGGAAGTTATCAGCCCCACTTTGATTGGCTGAAACTGGATCTGGAGTTGGCTAGGGTTTGACAGAGAAACCCTAAAAATCCAAACTTGGAACTTCAAGCTTCTGTCTGGGCAAGGAGATGCAGATCACTGAGGCAAGCAAGCTGGTGTGCTCAGATTTTGAAAACTCCAAAAATTGACTCCTCAAAATTGCCTTGCGAATTTCAGATCTGCAGCTTCTGTCAAATTTTGGTTTTCTGGTTTTCTAGTCAAAATCCTGAACTAGGGTTTGATAGAGCCCGGGGTTCTACCCAACCAAAAAATTTGACCTTGGTGTCTAAATTTCAATTTTGATGAGGACCATCCAGTCGTGGTATCAAATTCCAAAAATTCCAAATTTTGCAGAAACCCTAATTTCCTGCAGCAGTGACGATCCAAAAATGAAAGTGCTCAGAATCCAATTATGTTTGGACAAAAATATATGCCATAATTTTTCTGACGTATCTCTAAAATTTAGGATCCTTAGGTTATGAAACTTCATCCTGTGATAGAATGACCTGTCATCTTTCCAACCCCATAGATCTGAGCTTTAATGGATTCTCTGAGAGAGAGATATGCTAAGTGTTACAACGTGACCTGTTTATGGGATGAAACAATATAGTGAACTTGTACAACGTGCCACATGTCACTGTTTTAACTTCAGCCTCTAAAACCCAAACCTGTGAAACTCCAGTCCGTTCCCTAACTGTCACTTTTTGCAGAATTCTATTTGGATCTTCCTGTCCCGAGATATGACCTTTTTTCCTAGGTCACATGTTCAGGACTGCATTCTGGAAGAGGCAGAAACCCTAACTTGTACAGATCATATCTCACAACGTACAACAAATCTGAGGCTGAGCTTTAGACAAAAGGTACATGAACATTTCATCTTCGGCCTGTAAAATTTTTAGATCTTGAACCTTCGCAAAAATTGAGTTATAGCGCAAGTGCCACAATGACTAGTTTTTTCTATATCAAGCCCTAGCTTCCAATTTGTCATAAGTGCAACAAGTGTCGTAAAGGCCATACAATGCCTTCCTTCAGGATAGCTCTGATAACATGTTAGTTTTTCATCATTTAAGTCAATATTATCTAGGATATTAACTGAGAGAACAACATGTACAACATATCAAACACAAGAGACAAGAGACACAAAGCATTTCACTGGGGAAAACCAAGAAGGTGAAAAACCCCGCAACTTCCTCAGAGATAGAATGAGCACCAATACAAAGATCACAAAGATCAAACCCCAAGATAAGAGATAGTCTCCTAGCAGCTACTCCTCCTCCACTTGTGTGCACTCCTCCTCTCTCTCACTAATGTGAAGTGAGTGAGTGAATGAATAGAATGAGAGAGACACACTCCCTATTTATAAAATGACTTGACTTGCCTTTTACTCTAACTAGGCCGACCTCCCTTAGGAGAGTCTAATAACCCATTACCACTTGTCACTGGGCTGACCCCACTAGGGTGGTCTAATAACCCCTTTGACCCACACTGGGCCGACCCCTCTAAGGTGGTCTAATAACCCATCAAATATAAGTTACGACACTTACAATATAACTTGTGACACTTGCAAATACAAATGACGACACTTCCAACCGGAGGAATAATACATCTTCGTTGGGGATACAATAAAGTACAAATGTAATACATACAATATACAAGTGAATATCTTCCGAAGTTACAAATACATCAACATCATCTGTTGTGGGTCTTGCACATACATGGTCCTCACCTTAGTGGGACTTTCACCCTTGTGGTGTGGTCTTGTGCCCTTGATGTACCATCGCTCGTGGGACATGCGCATTTGACATCTTCAACCGCTACATACTTCTTGGTACTTATGCATGCTTCAACAACTGAAAGCTTTCTATGATTGGTGATATTTGTGCACTTTCGAGACTTGCTTCCTCATTCAACCGTTTCTTGTTCCAATATGCTTGCATACTCTTGAACCTTGTCCAATCAACTCTTTGGCTTGCTTGCACACTCCCGAACTTTTGTCCAACCAACTCTTTGGATTTTAACTTGAAGGACTATGACTGGGTGGACTTGAGACTTGCGCATGTATCACATGTACTGGATGTATTCCTTATGTACTTTAAACTGGATATGCTTGATGTACCTCTAGATATACTTCTTAGACTAGATTCCATGTATTTCTTCAAACTTACCTGCATATACTTCTTCATGTGACATCCATATACTTCTTCAAAGTATCTTTTCATATACTTCTTCAAAATAGCATATGAATATTGAATCCTCTTTGGCGTTAGTTGATATCAATGACAACCAAAGTTCAACAATTTCTATGTATATTTATTACTTAGGTAAGGGGTTCAAGAAAGTTTGAATAAAGCTAACACATGGATTTTTGAGATCGAGTATTAAAAATTACATGAGGAGAGGAGTAGTGTAATGTGACAAAGTTAGAATGAGGATGTATCATTTTTTTCTCACAAAGGCAAGTTGATGCAAGATAAGAAATGAACACTTTAATTATAAGAACAAAAAGTGCCTACCAATGAGATTTCAAACTAAGGGAAGTTAATGCAAGAGAAGTGATGCAAACTTTAAGTATGTGCATGGATAGTTCCTACCAATGCAATTTAAAACTATATCACAAATAAAATGTGAAGTTATGTCATGGAGAAATAGTGTAGGTCAATTTAATAAGAACAAATCAAGCAATTTCGAAAGATCACTTAGAAACTATAGAAATGCAACGAAAGGAGAAATAGTGTAGGTCAATTTAATAAGAACAAATCAAGCAATTTCGAAAGATCACTTAGAAACTATAGAAATGCAACGAAAATATAGAAATGCACTTGAGTACAAGTCAAATGGATTCAATGCAAAGATCAAAGAAAGAAAGAATACTGCAATATGTAGATAAATAAAAGAACATGTATAATAACACATGTGGATTGCATAGATTAGTATGCAAGGAAAAATAAAATTTTAGAGAATATCTTGCTAGAGGATAGTGCATCATGGGGCGACATAAAAGGTAATTGAAGTGACATGCACCAAATAGACAAAGTTAATTATTCAAACCCAAATATAAAGTGGCAACACCTAAGTTAAAAATATGTTGTTAGGTAGAAAAGAATTATGCAATGAAGAGGCATAGGAATTTAAGAATTAATTGAGTAACAAATTAGTCTTTTCTTTTAAGGGCCATTTGATCATGTTTGATGCTTCATTGGTTTCCTCAAATTGATGAACTATATTTTGTAACTCTCCAATGACCCCATCAATGGAGGACGTTGAGGGTTGGATTGGTGAAGAGACTTGGGAGTGTATCATTATGCACCAACATCATGATTAATATTATAGATATCTTAATTCAAAAATTAATGGTTTCAAGTTCATATAAAAATGCACATACACATATACACACATTTGTTCTTACAAAAAAATGGTTTTTTAAATGTAATTTTAAAAAATAAATATTTAAGAAATTTGTATACATATATTGTGAAGGAACAACCCTGCTGAAAAAAAAATTGAGTACTTCCTCATGATCCTGGGATGATAAGTGGGGTAAATCGTCAACCTTAATTACAAATCCTAAACCTAAGGGGATTAGGAGAGTCGAACCTGTGACCTCCCCAACATTGGGGTGAGAGTTCTCAAATCTAGATCATAACCCCTTTAGCTAACCCTTGGGATTGTGTGTGTGTATGTTACATTTTTTTTAATTATAAAAATAGATAGTACACATATCATCCATATTGGATTATTCTTTTAAAATTAATATTATATTTTAATAATGCTCTAACATGGATTTTCCTTTGCTCATTACTATTGACATTTTAAATGAGGAGGGTTTATAAGATATAGGTAATACCTTGGTATTTTACATATTATAGTCATGAAACAAGCATAATCCTCTCTTTGTTTCAACTTTACAATATAATTATGCAAAAGTATATGCAATGGTGATAGTTATAGTAGAGAATCTATTTTTAGGTTTAAGCACTCAACACACATGGAAACATATTATTGAAGCAAATAACAAAATAATAATGTGATTTGTCTACTTGTTTGATTAATACAATGACAAGAACATACATAGATTATAATCCATGCTTTAACTCTCTTCTTTGAAATTTAACCAACTCTCTAGGACTTTACAACATGAATGGAGAAGCACTCAACCAACAACATAATATTCTTCAAGGATGTTCTATTTATTCATACTCTAACTTTTCTTTCCATCTCCCTAGAGTGACTCTTCACGTTCCACCTTAAACTCTTTAACTCTAATATAGCTATTTATCTTCCCTTGGTAACTGTTATCACCTAAACTGTAGTTACCCCTATGGATGGATCCAGTCATGGATGGCAATAGGGAAAGGGCAACTCAAAAGGTGCAACCACGATCACCTCGACCTCCAATATGTATGGTTGTCACGCCAGTCGAGGCAACCTTCGCTTTATGTTATCTAGCCCAGACAACAAAGGGGGAGACCCGATCAACTCCCGACAGGAGAGATCAAAACCAAGACACCAAATCAGGGTATTTCTAAGTGAAGTTAGGTGTATGGTTTATCCTAGACCTAAGGATGAAGTCACAAGCCAAGTGGGGGTTCAATAGGTATAGCTTTGGTTCATAGTTGATGTGAGAGTGACTTATAATATTTGAAATGAGATCTAGGATGAGTGTACTAGGTCAATGTCAAAAGATTCACTGCCTTGGGAACTGTGTCCAATGCAGGATAGTTAAGGGTTGTATTGGGGCTAACTAGTACATGAGACAAGCTTGACCATGGTTCATGATGTCTTCAAAGGTTTGGTTCACCATGCAAGAGTCAAACCACAAGTCAATCCAACAATCTAGGAAAGTTGAATTACCTTATAGAGAAACCAGTGCCTTGGGAATTGGGAAGTGGAGTCAAAGTGGGGTTGACTTATGGTTTAGGACTCCTACAACATGAGATAAGTGGGCAATATAGGTCTTGATGGTTGAATGTATCTAGATCTAAGTTTAACCCAAGTGGACCACAATCCCTTAAAACAAGGAATGCAGTCCCCAAGGCAAGATTTGACAAAGTGACAGTCTAGACCTAGGTTTTGAATTATTCCGGTTTCAGATCTGCAATAATCTCAAGTACCCAGTTCCTAGAAGTGAGTGAACTCACTTCTCCAAGGTGGTGCGACTTTACCCAATGAGGCTTCAATCGGGGTTTAGGTGGGTCAAATCATGTCGGATGGTATCCAAACTTTAGATCCTAGTAGATCGGTCAGGTAGGAGTATGGATCTATAATTTCGTGGCAATCCACCGATTAGATCTTAGTAGATCTGAGTTTAAGTGTTCCAAGTGGTCCAAAATGGGGATTAAATCCCTTAAAATGTGGAATAGGGCCCACAAGGTGAATTTCAGAAAAGTGACAACCTGGGTGTATGTTATTTGATGTGTAGATGTCAAATCAAGTGGAATCTCAAACACCCATCACCTAGATCTAGGTCAACCTGCTCAAACTAGGAAGTGCGCCTTGCTTGGGAGAGGCTAAGTTGGCCTGGGACGGGGGTCAAACGGAGGTCAATCCTCACCAAACTATAGATCCGGGATGCCGTGGATGCTATAGAGGTGGGTTCTTAATAATCCGCCCAACAACCCAATAGATCTAAGTAGATCTGAGAAAATGTAAAATGAGGGGTTTTAAGATATTTAGGGTTTTAACAATTTATGAGTTATGTCAATGGATTGGATAGAGGAAAGAGAAACAAACCTGTGGATCTTACCTGGGTAACCTTGTAGATGCCTTGATGATGATGATCTATGCAAACCCGATCAATTTGAGAAGCTTTGAGGTAGTTTCTATGCAAGTCGATTTGGTCCAAGAAGCCAATGCGCCCTCTCTCCTGCACAACAAACGTCAACAATATCAGATTTGATGCATCAAGAGATAAGACTAATGCCACAAAAGAAGTAACAGAAAGATAGCATAGATCACAATGATACTAATGATAACCCCCTGATACAAGCGAATGCCAAGAAAGTCGATTTGAAGAAGCCTTGCAAAATCGCCCTTGTTGAAGTCGCCCTCCTGTAGACAAACAATGATTTCCAAAAAGATAGATCTTACCACAATTTCCAAATGCTAGGTTGCAATAGGCTTTCCAATCACCATCTAAGAACACCAGATGCAAAGGAGACCACAAGAATTTCCACAAGAATATTTTTCTATACCAATAATCCAAGAGCCAAAGACCCTTTACAATGAGAGGCTCTCTCCTTTAAATAGGAAGGAGAGGCACCAAAACCCTAACCACTTTTTGAATGAGTGGCTAAGATTATAAGATACAAAAGTCTAATCAATGGTTGAGATGAGCTCAACAATATAATACATGGATCACACATAAAATATAACATAAGTGGACAAAATCGCCCTAGAAGAGGGGAATCCCACCAAATCATGATGATGAAATATCATAAGAGGCTTATGGTGGGTCCAAGGGGTAATTTTATCCCTCCTTGGTCAATCCTCATAGCACAATAACCAATAAATAATCATGAATGTACCAAGTCGTGCCTCCATAGTGAAGTCGTGGTCCTCAAAAGACCTCAAAAATCCACAGAAAGTGCCATAAATGATGGATGCGGGCCCCGATGAAGCTGAAACCGCTGGAGGAGGTGTGGAAGGTCCCGATCTATCATCACTGGTCATCCCATGCCATAACTTTGCCTCAGTAGCCCAAATCGATTTCCTCAATAGCCATTTCTACCAATCCTGAAATGCCTCGGGAAGCGTGAAACTGCCCAAACAGCCTCCTGGAGTGATGGTGCTGTCAAGGAGAGGGCACCAATGTGTCCGGGAGGGGGGTAATATGGTAAAAACAAGTGGCTGTACCACCCCCTCCATCATCAGCGCCCTAGGTCAACCGGATAAAAGTCATCTCTGCTCCGACAGGGCCTCCAATAGACCAAAACTGCACTAGGACAGCCTACTGAGGCTAAATCATCACTGTAAGTGCCCGGAACTGAAAACAAACTGTCCCATTGGACTCAGAAGGTCCAAATCCATCCAAGATGTGTACTCATACACCATATGAATCTCTGCATGATCAAAATAAATATCCAATGTACCGGAACAAGGCCAATAATAATGATCTGTAAATGACCAAACACTGCTGTATCCCAAGAATCATCATCATAACCCTGTAGCTGCTGCACAGAATCATCCTGTATGTGTACATAGACCATATATCATCTATCCATATCATCATAAGGTCCAACATCTCATGTCCCATGGTCCTCCATGGTCAAACTAGGTCTAACCAAGACCAAGTACAACTCAGACCATCATCCATAGCTGCTGCAAGGTGTCAAGGTTAATACATGCTCTACAACTTATTCGAATAACAATTATAACACAGAGTAATCATGACTGGCGATCTAAATCCAAATATATAGTGTCGTTAATTATTATTATTACTCAGACTAGACTTTCAGGACCATACTCACTTCATAGTTGTGATCAATTTGCTAGTGAAGGGTGAAGGATGAAATAACTGGCTAGGCTAAGGGATGACTTGACTGACTTGACTTTGTGACACTTTGGCAAGGGAAAGGGAATACACACCATAGTATGTACTGAATGAGCAATAACACAGGGAATGGCGGTGTCTCACAAATGGATGAGTTGTTTAAAGAGGGTTTATTCACCTTCACAGATGCGCACAATCCATAATACAAATAAGGCCAACAATTGTTTAGATATAACATTTAAATTCCATTGCTTTTTGGGCCTGAAGTTTCCATAGCCTTGATCTATGTGTGTTTACAAACACATTGCATAGATTTACATTTATTTTTAGGCTTTCTGCTGCAGGTGTGTTTTTAAGGCACTTGTTTACCTGAGCACTTCTAGGTGTGTCATGGACAACTTGTTTACCTAGGTATTTATTTTTCCAAAAGATATAACATTTTATTTTTCATGGCCATTTTCAATTGGCATTTCTTTCACATACAAGATATAGCATTTCATTTTTCCAGATTTTGTATTCATGGCAGCACTAAAAGTTTCAGGTTTAGCCAACACAACTTTAGTGACTAGGGGGAATTCTCAAGGAACTCCAACTCACCATAGGTAAGTTTTGTCACCAACTCAGAGCCGAGACACAATAAACAGGGAGGCTCATCCAATACAGAGGCTACAGTGGGGAAAAGTCCTCCATGTCACTAGTCAAGTAGTAAGTCAGGGTGATAATCTAAAAGGTAGGCCATGGATGGATGAAGACAATGAAATAATGGAGCCAACACTAGCAAGCCATGGTATGGTGGAATGATCACCTCTATTCTCCCTAAGGAGGGTAAACACCAATGAGTATGAATAGTGAACTTCTAAGCCTGAGTAGGGACAGTAATATATATATATATAATAGGTCAACCAGGTCCATATATCTATATGATCGCCAGATCATGACACTAAGTGCTAAGACATGCTATAAGAATAAGTATAAAAGCAATCTAACCATAACACCGTAATATACCTGCTGAGTCATATACCTGAATGCACATCAACCTGTACCATCATCTGTCCTCTGGAACTGCTA
The DNA here is from genome assembly GCA_027924585.1 of Larix kaempferi. Lineage (NCBI taxonomy): Eukaryota > Viridiplantae > Streptophyta > Pinopsida > Pinales > Pinaceae > Larix > Larix kaempferi. The sequence continues at coordinate 7,061,488 of BSBM01000364.1, read as the reverse complement.
CTGTAACTCTGGGCACTATTGTCTGCTCTGTACCAATGGTATAATGGCTACATCGGTCATCTCTCTGAGTGTCCTGAAACTCAGTCATGGCATGGGGAATATAGCTGCTGTCCACAATCTGATAGTGATCCAATATAGATGCTCATCTCGACATCTCAAATGCAAGGGAACTGGCTGAATAGTGTACTGGAATGAGAAAAATAATGTATGGTATCCCGGCTACTATATATGTGATAACAGTAACTTTTCACCTTCCTTAGTGCTTTAGATTGGTTCCTAGAAATTTATATTTCAACCTAACTCTTCATATTCCCTTAGTGGGTTCACCTTTTCATGTGCACCTAGAATTATTGCCATATCTTATGCATTGCTTCATCATTCACTTATCTTCCATGTTCCTACGCCATATGTACCTAGAACCTGATCTCAAGCACTTGAACTCTCTGTTATACCTCAATATTACACATTACATATTAGTGTCGCATCCTTGCATTACCGACCTAAACGACAGTTTCCCTTAAAGATCATATGAACATCCAGAGTGAAAACCATTGACTGAATACTGAAAGCAAAACCTTTTTCTGCCATCTTCCAGCCCAACTTAGCCCTGTTTGTGAGCACTGCCGCTCCTTGCACATCTACAAGGGCGCGGTAGTTAGCACTACCGCGCGTTGCTCCTTCTCTGGGGCGCGGTACTACCGCGTTATGCTCAGTTATAGGGGCGCGGTAGTCTGAAATTAGCCTTTTTGCCTTGGATTTTGGGATTTCGACCTTCGAGGAGATTTTGTTGGGATTACTACCTTTGGTTCGATCCTAACTCCTTCTTTGTTTAGCTGGCCTGATCCACTAAACCCTCCATAGATCCACACTTCTCTCTTGTTGGTTAGCCTTCCCATGTGCTATAAGAGAGAAGCTTTCCATGGGCCAAAGGGAGGACTTTTGGGGCATCAAACCTATGATCTTCATACTTCTGCAGAGATAGTTAGAGGAAGCACTTGGAGCTGGAAGTTGGCTTGGACATCAAGCAACTATTGTACATGACTTCAAGTTGGTAATGGAATAACTTGTCTTGTTTTCCCAAATCATTTGTGTTAATTTTGTTTTAATGATATGATTTGTATCTTTCATAGATTTAGATTCTAACTCATGTTTCAGGTTGCTAGAGAATAGTGCATTCTTGTGTCTTGGTTCCATTTTGACAAGTTCATTCGTGAGGGCTTGGAGATTGGAGCAATTACAAAGACAAGCGTTTGGATAGAAGGTCAGTTAAACTTCTCCTACTCTTTCTAGCATTTTAATCTTGAGATGTTTGTTAGATCTAGGGATTCAAGGTAGCATTTGTTTCTTTTTTGTCTTAGTATAGAGTCAGTGCATCCTGCTTTATCCTAAGAGAGTTTCTACCTATCCGTAGGGAGAAATTTCTACAACAAAAACTGGCGACTCCGCTGGGGAATTTTGAATCCATTTTCTTTGTTTGTGAAGTTTGCTTTCAATTTCACTTATTGATTGTAAGAATTGGGTTCTTGTACCCCCATTCACTTCCCTGTTCTCTACATTAGATTTCTGTTGCAGATCAGTAAGTCCTCTGGGTTGGCAAACCCTTGAAAAGTCAAAATCTTTTCTCAAACATCTGCCTCTTTCCCTCTGTTCACACAGTGCCGCGCCCCCGTAACTGACTACAGAGCGGTAGTACCGCGCCTTCACCACTGTCCAGAGCGCGGTAGTCTTGCAGTACCGCCCCTTAAGCGCTGTCTACAGCGCGGTAGTCTTGCAGTACCGCCCCTTAAGCGCTGTCTACAGCGCGGTAGTCTTGCAGTACCTCCCTTTAAGCGCTGTCTACAGCGCGGTAGTCTTGCAGTACCGCTCCCAGGTGGCCCACGGGCCCGCGGCAGTTCCTGGAAAGTGTATTTATTTGGTTTGTTTGGTTATTTTTGGGTCTTTTCGAGATTTGGATCCATGTTGGCCCTTTGAATCAATACTAGTGTTTTGCTTGCATTTTTAAGCGAAATGGGGGGCCATGAATCGTGCACCCTACAGTCGTTTTGACCCATATTAAGGTTTTGAGATCATTTTTTGTTTTGGTGTGTTTGGCGTGTCTGGATTGCTTGGCATCTTATTTCCTTTACATCCTATCTAATGATTGTTTGAAAAGATTGATTCCTTGCCTCCACTTTAGTTCAAAGAGAAGCTTGATTTTGTCGTTATTTTACCATATTCATGAAATTGAAACACATAGGTATTCTTCTTGCTTTAATTTAATCATTTGACATTTTTGGTATTACATTCATAAGAAGAAGAAATGCTTGTTTCATATTTATGTGCATTTGAGTTAGACAATATCATTAGGTTCTTCTCTTTGTCTTGCATTTGATTGGAAGCATTTGTAGAATCTTTCTTTCCGTAGCTTGGATGTGTCTTTTTCAAGTGTGAAAAGATAGGAAATGGATTAGAATCATTACGTTTGGTGTTCATATGAAGAAATTTTTCATTACTTTGGGTTAGTTTTGGGTACATATTTTACTTCTTTCTATCATTTTGAAAAGAAATAAAATTGCATGTGCATTGGGTTGTGCATATTGGGAACGGAAAGAATTCTTCCTTACTTTAGCTAGTGTTCATCGAAGAGAAAGGCTCATTTCGATTCATCTTCATTTGCATGGTTTGGGTCGTCATAACACCATCAAGTTGCACTTCCATAACCCGATTGAGTAAGACAGCCACTAAAATTAATCTCCCTAATTAAACCAACTTTAACCTCACTTGAGGAAATCAAAAGAATTTGGTAGTTAGGTAGGACACCGGGGATAGGCATCAAAATAATTCCCCCTTGTCATTTTCATCTGAGACATAGTCGTTGTCTTTAGGGAACTAAAATCCTCTAGTACTTATTGACACGGTCACAGCTAGTTTGTGGAGGGGCCTCCTGACTGTTTCCAACTTTCAGGGGTTAAACGGCCGCGAGATTGAGAACCGGACGGACTCTGTGGAATACCGCACTCCACTTAGCCCTAAGGCAACATCAATCGCTGTCTTCTTCGGAAGGCTGAAGTGCCCAAAACCTTTTCCGACGTGTCATGAACGAGGTAGCTTAGTATCTATTCTACTAGGGCTCTTTTACCCAGGATCCCTTTCGGTAGAGGGATATCCTTCTTATATCGGTCTCTCATGTTGTATTGTTCGACTTGGATTTCATCACCTTGCGAAGGATACAATTTGTTGAGGTCTCCAGCTCCTAGTTAGGAGGTTTTGCTTGCTATCTTGTAGAGGGTCTTTTTCTTTGTAGGGCTGCTTGTTGGCATTCTGGCCGTTTTGTTGTACAGCTCGCTTACTTTGGCAGCGGCCTCAGTATAGTTTTTTGAGCTTGCTCTTTTGGCCTGTGAGCCTTGTCTTTTCCTAGCTCCCCTTTCGCACGCTCGGTTGCCTGAGGGTTTTTGAGTTCTTTTTAACAAAACTTTGTCTACATCACTTAGTTTTGTTCCATGGAGAATCCACCTCCATGCGCCCATGCTCCTTCTGGGACTACCAATCCGGAGACCCCTTTTCAAGGGGTACCTTTTACTTTTCCTCCAGTTGGAGATATTGGTCCTCCCTTTATTGCCACGTTAAATCTTCCTGGATTAACCATAGGATTACCGGTATGGTTATTCAATCCGGTAATTCCGATTGCGCCCAATGTTTCGAATGTTAACTCTCCACCACGAGAGAGTCAATCCCAAACTAATCCTTCCCCTTCTTCGTCGGATGAATCTTCTTCCGTTCCTTCTTCCTCGCCTGACCAAAGAAATAGTGTTAGTAATCAGGTGGATAAGAAGAAGAAGAAAAGGAAAGTTAAGAAGAAGAAGGATAAAGAAGAGACCAAGCGTAAACCAGTTGCCCCTAATGGCACTCATTCTACGAAAACACCCCGTAAGCCCAAGTTCCCTTGCAAACTTTGTAAGGGTGATCACCTTCTAAAGGATTGTCCTGATCTTTCCCGTGTGTCAGAAGTGTGGTCTAAAAACCCCAAACCAAGCGTATCGTCGACCTCTGACCATCATGTCGATAGCACCCCCCTCAACCAGTGACCCCTTGGTGAAGGGTCGTAAGGGTAAAGTCCTATATCCCTGTTTGATATGCAAGGGTATGCACCGTACTTTCCTTTGTCCGAGCATGGATGAAGCCTCGTGGTGGTTGGAAGATATTACTAGTTCTCAACTGGTACCTCCAACAGACCATGGTAAACTGTCCCTCGACCCCCCGCTGGTTGACCAAGTGATCAATTCAGTTTCATCTGCAATTGATCCCACTCTCCCTTCCGAGAGTGAAGTGATTGAGTCGCTGTCATCCCCACTCGATCCCGCTCTTTCATTGGAGAAAGTCCAGATTGAAGCAGTCACCTTGACACAACCTTCGTCTCATTCTTATCTTCCAAGAGAGAGTGAATTGGAAACCACTGATGTTTTCATTATCGATTCAGAAAGTCCTCGGCAAGGGGAAACCCTGTCCGTTTCCGCAAGACCCCCTCCAAGCACTGAGGTTATTTCCTTTGATTGGAATGGTCTAACAGAATCTCGTCTTCCTTCGAGTGTTCCTTTTCAAATATCTGCAGGAGTTTCCGATAAAGAAATTTTTCGTACGATAGTTGATGAAGGAGCTTCTGTTAGTATTCTATCCTCAACTGCTTGGCAAGCCTTAGGTTCTCCTCGGCTTGTGCCCGTCACTGATCAGATACTGGCTTTCAACAGAAGGCCTACTGGACCTTTAGGGTCCCTTCCTCAGTTACCTATCACTTTGGGAGGGAAAACTGTCTGTATTGATGTCATGGTCATCCAAGGTCCCTTAGATTTTAATCTACTCCTTGGACGCGATTACGTCCATGCCATGAAGGCTGTAGTGTCCTCACTCTTCCGAGTGATGTATTTTCCCCATCATGGGAATGTTGTGACCATCGATTAGCTTTCCTTTGTGACGCCCACTCATCGCATGACTCCTAGTCACCAGACTTCCCTAAACATTCCACATGTTTTAGTGGTTTCTTCCCCCTAGGGGGGGGGACTTTTGGAGCAAAGTTCTATTCTGGTGTCAAGCTCGTTAAAAAATGAAACCATCATCCCAAGCATAGTTTACTTTTGGTTTTAAGCTTGTGTAAAAATGAAACCAACCATCATCCCAAGCATAGTTTACTTTTGGTTTTAAGCTTGTGTAAAAATGAAACCAACCATCACTTTGAGCAGAGTTCCCTTTATGTGTCAAGCTCGTTAAAAAATGAAACAGGTCACCACGAGCATAGTTTATCCTCTGTTTCAAGCTCATTAAAAAATGAAACCGATCCTCAAGCATAGTTTACCATTGGTTTCGAGCTTGTGTAAAAACAAAACCAATCCCAAGCATAGTTTACGTTCGGTTTCAAGCTTGCGTAAAAATGAAATTACCTTCGAGCATAATTTCTTTCTGTTTTAAGCTCCTTAAAAAATAAAAAGGACCCTTTCAAGCATTGTTATTATCTATTTCAAGCTTGTGTAAAAATGAAATAGATCTCCCTTCCATTTGTTCAAGTCTCTCGCTAGAGTTAGGATTTGAACCTTCATTTCATCTGCCTGGGTCACTTGATCCTGGTTCTCCCTACTCCCCCTGGTGAAAACATTTGGATTAGTAGCCAGGATTTTTGGGTAAGGAAGAAGAGTAGTCAGACGAAACGAAGCTTGGGGGGCATGTTTAGCCGTTAGCAATCATGCTGGGGGCATTTACCAACCTCTGGTCATCATGTTGGGAGGGAACCCATCAATGGGCCTTAACCATGAGCAGAGTTTACCTTTGGCTTCAAGCTCATTAAAAAATGAAACCAGTAGTCTGAGCAAAGTTCTACTCCTGTGTCAAGCTCGTTAAAAAATGAAACATATCCTTTCCCTTTGAATCGAGTCTCTTCGTAGACTTAGTACCTGAACCTTCTTTTCACTCGCCTATACCTTAGGTGAATGAAATGAAGCTTGGGGGCATGTCTTCAACCTCTGGAAGTTACGTTGAAGTCAACTTGATCGCCTCTCCACATCACGTTGGAGCTAAGTCACTTACTTCTAGCAATCATGCTGGGGGGCATGAACCAACCTTTGGATTTCATGACGGGAAGAAGTTCACCATTGGGAACATTTTCGAGCATACTTTCCTTTTTAGGTTTCGAGCTCATTAAACCATGAAAATTATCCTGAGCATAGTTCATTTTCTGTTACAAGCTCGTTAAAAAATGAAGCAGACATTATGAGCATTCTTCCAACCTATCTTCGAGCTCGTTAAAAACAGTAAGATGGTGTTTGAGCTTACTTTTCACTTTTTTCGTGCTCTGGTTTAAAACATGAAAAGTGGTTTGAGCTTACTTTTTCCTTTTTCGTGCTCTAGATCCAAACATGAAAAAGATTCCGAGTGCTTTTGATACCATTATCGTGCTCGTTAAACAATTGGAGTAAAAAGGTGTGTCTAACGAGTATAGGTTTATCACTTTATCCGGCCTCGCTAGACTATTTACGGAAAAGGAACTGTGCCGAGTTTACTTTTCCTTTGTCGTACTCGGTCATCAACCATGACAAAGTTGTACATGGAGTCCATAGTTAAGCTCTTTTCAGACTCCCTAAAATTGAAAAGATTGCCAAGCGAAATTGATTCATTCACGCTTGTAAAAGGATTTGAATGATCGTCTCCCTAGTGATAGTTTACCCCTTTTTCGGACTAGGGGGCACTACTTACGAAAAAGGAATACTCCAGCCAATCATGACTGGAAGAGTCCTCTCCCGCGTTGTTTTACCCTTTTTCGGGCGATGAGGCTAACCTTACGAAAAAGGACCGTTGGAGTCTTCTTTAGTTCTTTTCAGACTCTCTAAACATGAAATGACAATCGAGTTTTCCTTCCTTGGACTCGTTAAAATTTGACATCGAAGGACCCACTTTGGGACGAACCCCTCCTTTCTCAGGTTCGAAAAACATGTGAGATTGGACTCATCTATGAGATGAGCTATATCGAGCATCTGTTATCCTCCTCAAGCTCGTTAAAAAACAAAGAGGTACTCGTCCATCATGTCGGGGGAAAATGGGAAAATGAGTCAAGTTTACCTTGTTGGCAGCTTGTGAGTCATCACCTTTGAACATGGCATGCATCCTCATCTTGTCTGTTTTGGGTAGTCAGTCTTGCTGATAGTGTCATCATTATGATCATGCGTCCTCATTATTGCTATGAGTTCACACTTCCTGTGGTTCTGTCTGTTCAAGTAATCCCTGCTGCCAAGCTCTGTTTCGTGCCGTTATATGTTCAAAGGGTTATTACCTTGAGTCCACCTCCACTTTATGTCAAACCTTCCCTTTGTGTCAGTACATATTCCATTGTTTCATCGGTCCATACTATCTCTCGTTCTGATTTCGTGTCGATGATGTGGGAAACATCATGGCCCACCTTCGACGAGTCTATTCCTGTCGACACCAAATCACTATCCAGGAATTAGGCTTAGGAGTCAACCACTAGTACCTTGGTACCTGCATGCCTCAATGGTAGGTTTCCTCGTATTCAACAGTAGGTTTTCATCAATGACCTCTGATTGAATGATCTCTCGGATGCTCGACATCAACTCCTTTATTCGCATTTCGTTGAGATGTACTATAGATACCTTGGGGATCATCGTCATCATTGGTGATTTCCCTCGCATTTGTTAACGGTTCACATCATTGACCGGTAATCAAATGGTTTCTACCATGTTCGACTTCAACACCTTGTAATCACATGGCTAGATTCGTATCGTTTGTGATCGGGTAGAAGACCCTGGACACCCTTTTGTATTTTGATTACGTCCAGGTTGCAATGGAGATTTCCTCTGTATTGTCACACAGATCCACTTTTGTATTGGTCGTGGCTGTGTCATTACTGTCTCATGGATCTACGCTTGTTCATAGTAGCCATGATTTTTCTACAGTCTATATCATCTCAGTACTCATGGATCTGCAATGTATTGGTCGGCAGCCATGCTTTGAGTCATTTGTTTCCGAGCATGGGAATGCTCGCCTCGGTGGTATATCTGACATTTTTGTTTCTATTTTTCAGCTCCTTGTTGCTCCCCTCGATGCTATCTCCGAACCATATTTGTAAAGTCTTTCGGCCATCAGTCTCTTCTGACCTCACACTTTAGGGTGCATCTGTTATACCTCAATATTACACATTACATATTAGTGTCGCATCCTTGCATTACCGACCTAAACGACAGTTTCCCTTAAAGATCATCTGAACATCCAGAGTGAAAACCATTGACTGAATACTGAAAGCAAAACCTTTTTCTGCCATCTTCCAGCCCAACTTAGCCCTGTTTGTGAGCACTGCCGCTCCTTGCACATCTACAAGGGCGCGGTAGTTAGCACTACCGCGCGTTGCTCCTTCTCTGGGGCGCGGTACTACCGCGTTATGCTCAGTTATAGGGGCGCGGTAGTCTGAAATTAGCCTTTTTGCCTTGGATTTTGGGATTTCGACCTTCGAGGAGATTTTGTTGGGATTACTAGCTTTGGTTCGATCCTAACTCCTTCTTTGTTTAGCTGGCCTGATCCACTAAACCCTCCATAGATCCACACTTCTCTCTTGTTGGTTAGCCTTCCCATGTGCTATAAGAGAGAAGCTTTCCATGGGCCAAAGGGAGGACTTTTGGGGCATCAAACCTATGATCTTCATACTTCTGCAGAGATAGTTAGAGGAAGCACTTGGAGCTGGAAGTTGGCTTGGACATCAAGCAACTATTGTACATGACTTCAAGTTGGTAATGGAATAACTTGTCTTGTTTTCCCAAATCATTTGTGTTAATTTTGTTTTAATAATATGATTTGTATCTTTCATAGATTTAGATTCTAACTCTGTTTCAGGTTGCTAGAGAATAGTGCATTCTTGTGTCTTGGTTCCATTTTGACAGGTTCATTCGTGAGGGCTTGGAGATTGGAGCAATTACAAAGACAAGCGTTTGGATAGAAGGTCAGTTAAACTTCTCCTACTCTTTCTAGCATTTTAATCTTGAGATGTTTGTTAGATCTAGGGATTCAAGGTAGCATTTGTTTCTTTTTTGTCTTAGTATAGAGTCAGTGCATCCTGCTTTATCCTAAGAGAGTTTCTACCTATCCGTAGGGAGAAATTTCTACAACACTCTCTATTCAACTTCTCTCAAAATTCCTTTTGTGTCATTCATACTCACCACCATGTTCACTTATCATGCTCACCATATGCTCTTACTATCAATCATATAAACCACAATCAATTTTGTTGCACTCGTCTACAACACACCCACTTCTCTCATGTTCACATGTATCATGCTCCCTTAACTCAAGTTCCTCTGACACCCTTGTGGATTTAATGGTTTCAAGGATGATTCTACATCAAATTCTCCTTGTGAATAACACAAATAACACCTTCACTCAACTCCATGATCTTGAGAAGTAATGAAACGTTTACCCTTGTAAAATTTATGACTCTTTCATTCAAAAACCAAGTGCTATCTACAAATCACATGTTATTCCATTGAATCAAGTATTTCTTGTACTCTACTCCTTGTGTATAGAATATGTTGTCATCCATCACTCACTCAATATCATCTAGATTATTCTTTAGCATCCATCCACACCAATATACCTCTTCACTTACCATAGGACCCAATTTATATGCTAATTAATTCAACAAGGTCACACCTATATCTCTTATTAAATCTTCCATTGTGTTGGTGATTCCTCAAGCATTTATTCATGTTCTATGTCACTTCACTTCTATAAAAAATTCTTCACTTGTAGAGAAAAATTCTTCACATTATCTACTTATTCATCACACTTGATCGCTTTCCTTGGCACAATCACACAAAACTAATCATGTTTGTCCTCCATTACATCTAAAATTTTATTTATATACAATAGCAAGATTCCCTTTATTTTTTCATCCTTAATCAAAATTTATTCGTATCTTTGTCCATCCTTCATGATGGTGTAGGTGTTGTGAATCCAATTATGCATCACACTTGTCTCATACTCCCATGGTATTCCCAATAATAATTTATAAGCATCAAGGGGAATGTAATTGTAGAGTTTCATATCTATAATATCCAATGTTAAAGTAGGCCTTGCACTAGTCAATCACAATCACTTTACATTGGCATTGAAACCAGAACAACCTATATGGTTATGGGTGATTTTCACATGCTAATCCAAGATTCCATGCCATTTATACCACAATTGTATTATATGTGGTATCTAAATGAACAACAACTTTGCAACATTTACCTATAGACTTACATGTTTTTGTAAATATATTATTTATTTCCGATCAATTTTTTCATGTCACTTGTTGCTAGTCCTTTGACATAATCCTTCCACTCTACATAATCATTTTTTCTCTATGATATATTTCTACTACACTTTTATTTATATATTTGTAGGATTATCCCTATGCTAATTGAGTTCATCACTCCACATCACCTACACTTTCCCAATATGGACACTCAAAAAAATTATGACCTTCAACTCCACAAGGGTATAGTGACCATTTATTCTACCTCATCCTTTGAATTTATCTCAACCTATACCAAGTTCATTGTTATATTTTACCTTATTTGACTTATTATTACATATATATTCCACATTCTATGTGGAATTATGAGCCACTCTGCCATGATTATCTCTTTCTCTACTAAAGTTCTTTCTATTGGCATTGTGTATTATTATCTCTTATACCTTAAATGTTGGTTAGTATAATTCTGCAACTTAAGTTGCATCCTATGTAAACTTATTTCATCCCAAATTACAAACTTGATACCATTCACAGACCTCAAAATTCACTAGCCTTTATCCTCCCATGCATGAAGTTTTCAAAGAATGTGTATCATCTAGTGGAAAATTCAAAAGAGTAATTAATAAAAATTATAAAATATCCTAGTAATGTCCACTTAAAGTAATTTGTCTTGGCATACATCTTGTTTATAAGTATATGGATTTCACCGTGTTAGAGTTTAGAACTCCCAATTTTTTGGTTGGACATTCCACCCATCATCAGGGGAACAAGAATAAGTTGCAATAGGTTAAAGAGAGTAGAGTTTGATTGATTAAATAGGATAAAGGGAAACAACTGTTAGGATATAGAGAGAAGAGAGGATTGTTGGGGCAAGTTGAGAAAGGAATAAAAGAGTTCATAGAAATAGTTAAATATTAATGAAAATAAAGAAACCCTAATTAAATTAATTATGATAATAATGAAGTTAGAAAAGAGGATTTAAGAATTTAAAAGAGGAGAAAAATAAATATTATTTTAAAGAAAGGTGGATCTAAGACACAAAAAGAGACAATAAATTATGGGGATATATAGTTAAGAGATATGATTTTTTTTAGTAACTAGGGTAATTGAAAAGTGGGATGGGGATGGTACTCGCATGACACGGGATCCATTGGTCCAATCCCTTCCTCTACCACTATACCCCTAGGTGAAACCATCATGCCTGCCATAATAGAGCATGGGTTATCCGGGATTTGAACCAACAACCTCTATTTCAAAGCTTACATGGGCTTGTCAGTTGGTCTACACCCCGACAAGTGAGAATTGATTAAATTAAACAATAGTTAAAATGAAGATTAAATTGTTGAATATATAAAAGAATAAGTTTAGAATAATCTATAGCCAAATAATTATTAAAATAATAAATATTTTAAACAAGAGATTTAGGAAATGAATACGGGTAGGAAGAAACAGTAATTGGAAACAAGGGGACCTAAGACAAGGCCCGGTAAATAATTAAAAGATTAAAAAAAGAAAGAAAATGTACAAATTAAAAGGGGAGGGGGAATGTACTCGTAATCTACTTAGAGAGGAAAAATGTAAATAAATAAATAAATGAGAGACCTACAATGAATCTAAGAAAATTCGAAAGTATGTCAAAGTGAAAATGAGAGAAAAATAAAGAATATAAGAGGAGGAAAGAGGGATAATGGGTATAAAGGGATCAAAATTGAAGATTGGATGATAATGGGAAAAGGGAGAGATTTATAATAAAGGTAGGGAGAGGTGATAGTGAGAGGTAGGGGGCGAACCAAGTTAATGGATTAGGTGATGGGTAAGGGGTTTCCAGGAGTGACTCAACATATAACCATCTTCTTGATTAAAATTATTAGGGTTATTTTTCAATTTCCAGAGATTCTCTTACAAGGTGGAGGAGTAATGAGAGGTGGAAGCGAGAATTATGGTTTGATCAAAACATATGAGATGTTTAGAGTGAAAAGAGTGTTCATCTATGGTGTATTTGATGGGACAATTATGATTGGTATCAACAATGCGTTCTTTGAGTTGGGCTTGAATGGGAAGATCAGTTTGTACAATATAGAATTTTCCGTATGAGCAAGAAATATGGTAGACCCCTTTAGAAAGAAAAGGGTTAGATTTGTATTTAACACTTCTAAATATTGATTAAGTATTTTCTAGGGTTTGTGTTAGGAACCCATGTCTTTACTTTGTTAGTATATTGTTGTTGGACACATATGCTTTGTAAGTCGTCCCGTAGTATTTGTTGATCAATAGTTTGTGTTATTGTTGTTGGCGCATATGCTTTGTAAGTCGCTCGTAGTATTGTTGATCCATAGTTTGTAGTGGCCCATGGTTTTGACCCATAGTATTGGTGCCTAGACTTAGTATATAAGTGTGTGTTGAGACCTATGAAGGCACCGTGAAGTTATTTGTATTGAGCTTGCTCATAGGAGGTTGCCCCCTCAAAGTGGCCTGTGATCAATATAAAAGTGATTCTGAGTTCTATCATTTCTGCTATTTCACATATTCTTATTAATTAATTGTTGCAGGTGCTTCACATCTGGTATCAGAGCACTTTCTTGGGCTCGCTGGGTGAAATTTCTGCCAAATTTTTTTTCGCATCTGTTGCAGGTTCGAATTTGGGAATAATCCCTATCCGCTTAATTATGGGAAGTACTTGGGCATAAGCCCTAAAACTCATTGTGAGGAGTACCACAGGCACCCCGAAGTAGCTGGCCCATTGAGAGGACCTACCAGTGAAAAGGGCAACGACCCCTACCTGATTGACTAGTTCCCACCCGTGAGGTAAACCAAGAGTTGTCGTTTGTGGCAAAGCGGTTATCAGTTTTACCTGAGCCGTGGAGTGAGGGGTACTGCCCCAATACTCAAGCCGTTAGACAACATTGGTGGCCGAGTGAAACCCCTGAACTGTTAGGAAGCTGCACATACCTGGGGTCCATATCTATTTTTAGCTGAACTGTTGTCGATCACTGCTGCATCATTTCAGATCCAGCCGTTCAGATCCATTCTAAAATTCGTTCCAGATCCAGCCGTTTTCAATCTGTTCGACGCCGTTTCAAATCTCTTCCGAGTCATAGCCGCTCTAGTCTGGAAAAAAAAAAGTATTCAGTTTTTTCTCCATATCTCCCGTGTTTTCACTCTGTTTCCCTTGAAATTTTTGGGGAACCCCTGTCATCCCATTCTGCATATTTCATTCCTAAGGACCTTATCCCCACTTCCCCTTCCCAAAGCCCGAAATCCCATATTTGTCTATTTTTAGGGTTTGCCATAACTTCCTCAGATTTCACCCAATCACCTTCAAATTTTACCACAGAGTTCCTTTCTGAATTCTGCTTCTTTGTCCCCCTCTGCCAAATTTTCCCATTCTTTCACCTCGTTATGAAATCCTCATTTTTTGCTTCCCTGTCTATTTGACATTGTCCAAAACCTAGTCAAACCCCAATTACCCTTCAGAATTTTTCCCGAGTCCAGATTTTCCTTTACTCAAGCAGTTTTTGTTTTTGTTTTCCTACCCAGTCAACCAAAAAAATAAAAAAAAAATCCTGGTTATGGTTGTCACCCGTGCAGGAGCAAAAACCATGGAAGAAGCACTTGCAGCCATCCAAGCCAAACTCTAGGATCTGGATGAAAAATTTCTTGGCCTCCATATTGAACATTCAACTATGAACAACAAACGGCAGTCCGAGTATTCATTAGACAATTGGTTCTCTTCTTCCAACAATTTCCATGGTCCAAAGCTTGACTTTCCTCGCTTCAATGGTACTGATCCAACTGGATGGATCTATCGTGCAGAACAGTATTTCAGTCTGCATAATACTTTTGATGTCAACAAAGTTTCGCTTGCATCCTTTCATTTGGAACAGGAATCTCTTCAATGGTACCATTGGTATATCAAGGCTCATGAAGAGCCAAATGGCCATACTTTTGCCAGCTCCTTTTGCAACGATTTGGTCCTAGTGCTTTTGATGACTTCACAGGAGCCCTCACTAAACTTCGCCAAATTGGCACTGTGAGAGAGTATGAAACCGAATTTGAGAAACTAGCCAGCCACACTGAAGGATTGTCTAATGACTTTTGCCAGAGTTGTTTTATCAGTGGTCTAAAAGATGCCATCCGCTCTGAGGTCAAAATGTTCTGTCCCAACACAATGATGGAAGCCTTAGGATTGGCTAAGTTGGCAGAAGACAAGATTGCAGCCCAACAGTGCTCCAAGCCCACTTTTGTTCCCTTCCGAAATATGGGTTCTCAACGACCACCTATACTGCAGGCTCCTCGATGAACTCCTATCAAGCATTTGTCTGAAACAGAGATGCAAGCATGCATAGAAAAGGGGCTTTGTTATAATTGTGATGAGAAATTCACTCGGGGACATAGATGTGTTCAGCAAAAGCTCTATCTCTTGGATGTGGATTCTCCGCCTGCCTCTGAAATTGGTGACGAAGATCCAGAAACAATGGATGCTCAGGTCGACATTTCGGACCCGCCTATTGACCCTCCATCTCAAGATGACCAGCCAGAGATATCTCTCCATGCTTTAGCTGGAATCACCACCCCCCAAACAATGCGGGTCAGGGGTTACTTCAAGAAGCTTCCTCTTACAATACTCATTGATTCTGGTAGCACTCATAATTTCATTGACCCTCGAATCGCCAAACAAGTTGATTGTTTTATCCATCCTTGCTCCAACTTTGAAGTCATGGTTTCCAATGGGGGCACCTTACCTTGCAAAGGGAAGTGTCGAAATGTGCGTATCTCTATGGGAGATTATACCTTTCGCTCTGACATGTTTTCCTTGACCTTAGGTGGATGTGATGTGGTTTTGGGCGCTCAATGGCTACGCACACTTGGCCCTATCTTATGGGATTTTGCTGAACTTTGGATGCAGTTTTCCCTCAATGGACAAAAACACACATTAACAGGATTACAACCAGGTTCTCTCAGCATCATCAGTTCACATCGCATGGAAAAAATCCTCAAGAAGAATTCACGTGGTGTCATCGCTCAGATCCATTCCATTCAGATGCAACCATCAGCAGTCTCCACTACTCCTTTAGATCTACAAAAAATTCTAGATCGATATACAGGTGTCTTTGCTGAACCAGAGGGATTGCCACCTTCAAGGCCAGAAGACCATCATATTCAGCTCCTTCCTGGCAGCGTTCCTCCCAACATCAGGCCCTATCGCTACCCATTTCACCAAAAAACAGAGATTGAAATGCTCGTTCGGGACTTATTGAAGCAAGGTATTATTCGCCCAAGCACTAGTTCCTTTTCTTCTCCAATTCTTCTTGTCCACAAAAAAGATGGGTCATGGCGCCTCTGCATTGACTTCCGAGCACTTAATCACCTCACCATCAAGGATAAGTTTCCAATTCCTGTCGTTGATGAGCTTCTTGATGAGCTTCATGGGGCTCACTTTTTCTCCAAGTTGGATCTTCGTTGTGGGTATCATCAAATTTGGGTTCATGAGGATGATATCCCTAAAACAACTTTACGCACACATTATGGCCATTATGATTTTTTGGTCATGCCCTTTGGCCTCACTAATGCTCCTTCCACATTCCAGGCCTTAATGAATAAAATATTTCGACCCTACTTGCGGAAATTCATTCTGGTATTCTTTGATGATATCCTCATCTACAGTAAAACATGGGATGAACATCTCCAGCATCTGGATCTTGTCATGCAACTTTTCTCTGACCATCATCTCCACGCCAAGCCGTCTAAATGTGTTTTTGGACAGAAGGAAGTTGAGTATCTCAGGCACATAATCTCAGCACAAGGGGTTCGCGTGGATCCTGCCAAAATCGATGCCATGAACAATTGGCCGCATCCTCAGACACTCAAGATCCTTCGTGGTTTTTTGGGGTTGACTGGCTACTACCGCAAGTTTGTCAAGGATTATGAGAAGATTGCAGCTCCATTAACTGCTCTATTGAAAAATGATGTTTTTACATGGACACATGCTGTTTAGTGTGCATTTGACAAACTAAAACAAGCTATGTGTACTACACCTGTTCTAGCTATGCCCGATTTTTCCAAGCCCTTCACTATTGAGAGTGATGCTTGCGGCAATGGACTTGGTTTTGTTCTCCTTCAAGATGAACACCCAATTGCATTCACCAGCAAAGCCCTTTCAAGTAATAATTTAGTTGCCTCTACCTATGAGAAGGAAGTGATGGCTATTTTGCATGTAGTACAGAAGTGGCGACCATACCTATTAGGGAATCATTTCTGCATCAAGACTGATCACCAGAGTTTGAAATATTTCTTGGAACAGCATGTCTCCTCCACAGCACAACAGAAATGGGTTAGCAAACTCATGGGTTATGACTATGAGATCACTTACAAGAAGGGTAAAGACAATATTGTGGCAGATGCTCTTTCTCGCACATTTGATGCCCAAGGTTCTCTTTCAGCTATTTCTATGCCTATTCCAAATTGGTTGCAATCTATTCAACAGGGTTTTGACAATGACTCTTCCTTATCTCAAATCATCCAACGCTTGACCAACAACCCTTCTGTTGTACCACATTACTCTTGGGATGGTGCTTCTCTAAGATACAAGGGTCGTCTGGTGCTTCCCCAGAGCATAGATCTTCAAGAGGTTGTCTTCTATGAACTCCGTGCTTCTCCATCAGCAGGGCACTCTGGGTTCCTCAAAATGTATAAACGGGCACAGCGTAACTTCTTTTGGAAGGGCATGAAAAGGACAATTCAACAGATGGTGGCTGAATGTGATACCTACCAACGCAATAAGGGTGAAAGAACACTCCTTCCAGGATTGCTTGAACCCTTGCCCATACCTACACGGATTTGGACAGCTATTTCTATGGATTTCATTGAAGGGCTCCCTAAATCTGGTGGGAAGACAGTGATTCTCATTGTGGTTGATCGCCTCTCCAAATATAGTCATTTTTGTGCTCTCAACCATCCCTATACAGCCTCCTTAGTCGCTCAAATTTTCCTGGACCAGATCTTTCGTCTTCATGGCATCCCTTCTTCCATTGTCTCAGATTGTGATGCGACTTTCACCAGTCATTTTTGGACAGAACTATTTTGCCACACCGGCACCAAACTGAAGATGAGTTCAGGGTATCACCCACAAACAGATGGTCAGACTGAAATTATCAATAAATGCTTGGAAACTTATCTTCATTGCTTCACCTCTAAACAACAACATCAGTGGGAAAAGTAGCTCCCTCTCGCTGAATGGTGATACAATACCTCTTACCACACTGCCTCTAAAATGACCCCATATGAAGCAGTCTATGGTCAGGCACCTCCAGTTCTTCTTCCATACACCCCCAACAGTTCCCCAGTTCAGGAAGTTGACACGGTCCTTCGAAACCGCGATCAGATTCTTCGCATTTTGTGGGACAATCTTCACATGTGATGAACTTGCAATAATTAATTAATGCAAATATACAAGATATCAGAAATAACAGAACAGAATCACTTTTATATTGATCACGGGCCACTTCGAGGGGGCAACCTCCTTTGAGCAAGCTCAATACAATTAACTTCACGGTGCCTTCAATGACCTCAACACACACTTATATACTAAGTCTATGCCCAATACTATGAGTCAAAACCATGGGTCATATAATACTACAGGACGACTTACAAAGCATATGCGCCCAATACTATGGGTCAATACTATGGGCTAATATAAACTACGGATCAACAAATACTACGGGACGACTTACAAAGCATATGCGTCTAACAACAATATACTAACATAGTAAAGAGAAGGGTTGACAAAGGTTCCTAACATCCCCTCTCCCTTAGAAAAAGCTTTGTCCTCAAAGCTTTGGTTGGAGAAATTGCTGCAAAATCTGAAGGAGTGGTTCCCCGGGTAGCATCCTCGGTTTGCATTTTGGGCCACTGACGCCTTTGGAGTGTCAAGGAGGATTGCTTGGAAGGCTGTAGATGAAGAAGAACCCTGTCAGCTGCATGGAAAATGCGCTCAGAACGGTGCTGATCGGCTTGTTGTTTCCGGCAAATTCTGGCCATGTGAAGATTGTCCTGCAGAATGAGAAGAATCCGATCGCAGTTTTGAAGAACCGAGTCAATTTCCTGAACTGGGGAGCTGCTAAGGGTGTATGGAAGAAGAACTGGCGGTGTTTGTCCATAGATTGCTTCATATGGTGTCCTTTGAGATGTGGTATTGTACCACCAGAGTGCTGCTAGGAAATCCATAGAAATAGTTGGCCAAAGCTGTGTAGGGATGGGCAAGGGTTTGATCAATCCCGAAAGGAGTGTCGGTTCCCCCTTGTTGACTTGGAAAGTATCATCGTTAGCCACCATCTGTTGAATTGCCATTTTTAGTCCCGGCCAAAAGAAGTTACATTGTTCCTGGTCATACATTTTGCAGAACCCAGAGTGCCCTGTTGATGAAGAAGCATGGAGTTCATAGAAGAGATAGCCCTGTTGAACATATTGCAACCAATTTGGAACAAGCAGAGAAAGAGCTGTAAGAGAAACTGGGTCATCAAGTGTGCGAGAGGGAGCATCTTCCACCATATTATCCTTACCCTTCTTGTAAGTGATCACATAGGGATAACCCATGAGTTCGATAACCCATTACAGGTGTGTTGGGGAGGAGACCCATTGTTCCAGAAAATGTTTCAGACTCGGGAGATCAGTCTTGATGCAGAAATAATTGCCTAATAGGTATGGCTTCCACTTCTGTACTGCATGCAAAATAGCCATCATTTCCCGCTGAGAGGTAGATGGGGCTACCTTCTTACCGGAAAGGTCTCTTGAAGGCAGCAAGCTCATTGGTTCAACAAAGATACCTGTATATCTATCCAAGGGAGTAGTGGAGACTGTTGATGGGTGCATCTGAATGGAATTAAGCTGAGCGATGACACCATGTGAATTCTTCTTAAGGATTTTTTCTAGGCGATGTGAACTGATGATGCAGAGAGACCCTGGTTGTAAGCCCCTAAATTTGTGTTGTGCCCCATTGACTTTAAACTGCATCCAAAGTTCAGCAAAATCCCATAAGATGGGGCCAAGTGTGCGTAACCATTGAACGCCCAAAACCACATCACATCCGCCTAAGGGCAAGGCAAACATGTCAGAGCATAGGTTATAATATTCCATAGAGATACGCACATTGTGACACTTCCCCTTGCAAGTTAAGGTGCCCCCATTGGCAACCATGACTTCAAAGTTGGAGCAAGGATGGACAAAACAATCATCCTGTTTGGCAATTCGAGAGTCAATGAAGTTATGAGTGCTACCAGAATCAATGAGTATGGTAAGAGGGAGCTTCTTGAAGTATCCCCTAACCCGCATTGTTTGTGGGGTGGTGACGCCGGTTACAACATGGAGAGAGATCTCGGGTGGATCGTCCTAAGATGGGGTGTCAACAGGCGGGTGTTGCATGTCGACTGGATCATCTACTGTATCTGTAGCTTCTTCACCAAGTTCTAAGGTAGGCGGAGAATCCACATCCAAGAGATAGAGCTTTTGTTGAACACATCTATGTCCCCGAGTGAATTTCTCATCACAATTATAGCAAAGCCCTTTTTCTCGGCGTGCCTACATTTCTATTTCAGACAAATGCTTGATAGGAGTTGGTTGAGGAGCAGGCGTGATGGGAGGTCGTTGGGAACCCATATTTCTGAAGGGAACAAAGGTGGGTTTGGAGCGTTGTTGAGCTGTGATCTTGTCCTCGGCCAACTTAGCCAACCCTAGGACTTCCATCATTGTGTTGGGACAAAACATTTTGACCTCTGAGCGGATTTCATCCTTGAGACCACTGATAAAACAACTCCTGTAGAATTCATCAGACAATCCTTCTGTGTGATTGGCTAGTTTCTCAAATTCCATCTGATACTCTCTCACTGTGCCAGTTTGGTGAAGTTTAGTGAGTGCTCCTGTGAAGTCGTCAAAAGCACTAGGACCAAATCGTGGCAAAATGAGTTGGCAAAAATCTGTCCAGTTTGGCTCGGGATGAGCTTTGATGTACCAACGGTACCATTGAAGGGCTTCCTGTTCCAAATGAAAGGATGCAAGTGGAATTTTCTGAACATCAAAAGTATTATGCAAACTGAAATATTGTTCTGCTCGGTATATCCATCCAGTCGGATCAGTACCATTGAAGCGAGGAAAATCAAGCTTCGACCCACGAAAATTGCTAGAAGCAGAGAACCCGGTGGCTGCAAAAGATTCTGGCTGTCTGGTATTGTTCATGGCTGAATGCTGCAGATGGAAGCTGAGAAATTTTTCATCCAGATCTTGGAGTTTGGTTTGGATGTCTGCCAGTGCTTCCTCCATGGTGTGTGCTCCTGCACAGGTGACAACCATAACCAGGTTTTTTTTTTTTTTTTTTTGGTTGACTGGGTAGGAAAACAAAAACATGAACTACTTCAGTAAGGGAAAAGTTGGATTTGGGAAAAAATCAGAAGGATAATTGGGGTTTGACTAGGTTTTGGACACTGTTGGATAGATAGGGAAGCAAAAATGAGCATTTCAGAAGCGGGGTGAAAGAATGGGAAAATTTGGCAGAGGGGAACAAAGAAACAGAATTCAGAAAGGAACTCTATGGTCAAATTTGAAGGTGATTGGGTGAAATCTAAGGAAGTTATGGAAAACCCTAAAAATAGGCAAATGTGAGATTTCGGGCTGTAAGAAGGGGAATTGAGGATAGGGTCCTTAGGAATGAAAAATGCAGAATGGAATGACAGGGGTTCCCTGGAAATTTCAAGGGAAACAGAGGTAAAACAAGGGAGATATGGAGGAAAAACTGGTTTTTTTTTTTTTTTTTTTTTTATTTATTTATTTTCAGACTAGAGCAGCAACGGCTCGGATTTTTTTTTTTAACAGACTGGAGTGGCTATGGCTCAGAAGGAATCTGGAACAACGCCGAACGGCTGGATCTGGAACGGCTTGCAAAATGGATCTGAAACGGCGCAACAGTGATCGACAATAGTTCAGCTGAAAGTAGATATGGACCCCAGGTATGTGCGGCTTCCTAACAGTTCAGGGTTTTCACTCGGCCACCAATGCTGTCTGACGGCTTGCGTATTGGGGCAGTACCCCTCACTCCATGGCTCAGGTAAAACTGATAACCGCTTTGCCACAAACAACAGCTCTTGGTTTACCTCACGGGTGGGAACTAGTCAATCAGGTAGGGGTCGTTGCCCTTTTCGCTGGCAGGTCCTCTCAATGGGCCAGCTACTTCGGGGTTCCTGTGGTACTCCTCATAATGAGTTTTAGGGCTTATTCCCAAGTACTTCCCACAGTTAAGCGGATAGGGATTATTCCCAAATCCGAACCTGCAACAGAAAAAATTTGGGCAAAAATTCCACCCAATGTTCAAAAATCGGATCTATATTGCTCAGAATCGCTATTATAGCATGTTTCCGGAACTGGAACAACCACTCTGCTTCTACCCATGAAAACAGAATAGAAATCTGGGCACTCGGTCAAAAGATTTTCTTGCCGCAATTTCCGCGGCCGTCACTGAAATTCTGAAAAATTGCTGATTTTAAATCCACGATATCTCCACTTTTAGAACTCCAAATGAGATGCTTTTTTTTTTGAAACTGCGTATTTTTGAAAGAGAAATTTTGATATGCAATCGGTTTCTTCTGATTTTGTGCAGAAAGTTTCAGAAATTGATCTGAAAGTCGCCGCCCAAAAAAATTAAAAAAATTTCCCACTTGTGCTAAGGAAAGTGCTCTGATACCAGATGTGATGAACTTGCAATAATTAATTAATGCAAATATACAAGATATCAGAAATAACAGAACAGAATCACTTTTATATTGATCACGGGCCACTTCGAGGGGGCAACCTCCTTTGAGCAAGCTCAATACAATTAACTTCACGGTGCCTTCAATGACCTCAACACACACTTATATACTAAGTCTATGCCCAATACTATGAGTCAAAACCATGGGTCATATAATACTACAGGACGACTTACAAAGCATATGCGCCCAATACTATGGGTCAATACTATGGGCTAATATAAACTACGGATCAACAAATACTACGGGACGACTTACAAAGCATATGCGTCCAACAACAATATACTAACATAGTAAAGAGAAGGGTTGACATAGGTTCCTAACATCACATGGCAAGAAATCACATGAAGCAACAAGCTGATCAACACTGTTCTAAGTGCACTTTTCAAGTAGACGATATATTTTTTCTTCATCTCCAACCGTACAAGCAATCCTCCCTGAAACTCAAAGGGCGTCATAAGCTCGCTCCAAAGTTCTATGGGCCATAGTGGATTCTTCAGAAGATTGGGTCCGTTGCTTATAAATTGGAACTTCCTCCTTCTTCCCGCATTCATTCAGTCTTTCATGTCTCTTGTCTAAAGAAAGTTCTTGGCACCAACATCAGTGGACAAACGATTTTACCCGAACTAGATAATGAAGGATCCATCCTTTCGGAGCTAGAGGTCGTCCTCAATCGGCGCACTCGTCAGCTTCGCTCTCGCTCTATCATAGAGGTCTTAATTCAGTGGCACGGCATGCAACCAGAGGATGCTACATGGGAACCACTCCTTCAGATTCAACAACAATTTCCACATCTAAAACTTTGAGGACAAAGCTTTTTTTAAGGGGGAGGGGATGTTAGGAACCCATGTCTTTACTTTGTTAGTATATTGTTGTTGGATGCATATGCTTTGTAAGTTGTCCCGTAGTATTTGTTGATCAATAGTTTGTGTTATTGTTGTTGGCACATATGCTTTGTAAGTCACCCGTAGTATTGTTGATCCATAGTTTGTAGTGGCCCATGGTTTTGACCCATAGTATTGGCGCCTAGACTTAGTATATAAGTGTGTGTTGAGACCTATGAAGGCATCGTGAAGTTATTTGTATTGAGCTTGCTCATAGGAGGTTGCCCCCTCAAAGTGGCCTGTGATCAATATAAAAGTGATTTTGAGTTCTGTCATTTCTGCTATTTCGCATATTCTTATTAATTAATTGTTGCAGGTGCTTCACAGTTTGAAGATGTCATTTACTTCTATTACACTCCTCTGTTGATAGAGGAAATTAACCAATTCCAAGAGTTCAAACAATTTCCATCACACACATACACAAGGGCTCTATACCCATCAAAGTTTGGACTTGTATTACTTGAATGGAGGCATCCCATCCCAATGGCTAATCCACAATCTAGTAATTTGTTTTGCTATGTATTCAATGTTTTTTATGTGTTTTTATCATAAGGTGAAACATTTCTCCAACTCAATTCTATATCCATGCTAGGGTTCACATAATTTACTTAATGTACTATAATTATATATATATATTCCACCAAAGTCCTTCAAATTCATCATAATCAAATGGCTTAGTGTACTATGTGATTTACATGTTATCCAAAGGTGACACAAATGATCATTCCATTTGTCTCAAAGAACATTGTTTTGTGTTAAATTCAATATAACATGTCATTTTAAAATAGTTGATATATCCCTAGGAGTGTGGGATAGGGACCCTTTCCATCCATGATCTTGATCCCTTAAGGGTTTGAATCATTTTTCAACACCATCAAGGTTTAATTTAGAATATTCAAATATTTTGAATGGTTATATCCAATATGTGTTAGCAAGTATTATCTCAAAGGGTCAAAATATAAGTATTAAACTCCATGCAACTTCTCATGACATTTTGGAACAACGTTCATAGGGGATCGCATGTTAATGATAGACAAAAAAGAAACAATTGGATTTTTTTGAACATGCTCATGTAGGAATGTGCACACATTCCTTTTGCTACCATATCGACACCCTCCACCATGGATTTCCATCTCAACTAAAAGGTCATGGAAAAAAAACACATGTGCACTTAGGAATGCATATGCATTATTAATGCACATGTGTTCCTAAGTGCATGTGTGTTCCTCTGTTGAAAAATAGGTCTTAGGCCCTAAAGGTGGCTGCTAAGGCTTAAGGAAAATGAACAAGGCCTCAAACCACCACATAGGATGTTAATTTTGGATCTTTATCTTATGAGAAGGGATACATGCCCCATTAGCATGTTTTTAGCAACAAGATTGAGTCATGTGGTTTTGAACATGGTAGAGGGAGGAAACTAAAGCATGAGACCCTAAATTAACCTTCTAGGAATCCATGGAAAATAATTCCACCTTCTCCTCCAAGTGAGGATATGGGCACCATTAGGAGTTTTGGAGCACTAGGTATGGAGGTTTGAGCATTAAACATGGTCAATTGAGAAAGTTTAGCCATTAGTCTCTAAAGGAAACTTCTAGAGATCAAAGTTGATGAATAACACCTCAAACAACCATAATATACCTTGTGTGGTGATCATTGGCCTTCAAGTGAGAATATGGGAACCATTAGGATCTTTATGATCAAGGAAGAAACTCAAACTTTAGACTAGGGCCAAGAACAATGCATTATATTACTGCAAAGTACCTTTCCAAGGTATCCTTGGCCTCCAAGAAAGGATATTTCTACCATTATGAGGATTTTGGCACTAGGTATGGGTTTTGAAGCCTTCAACATGGTCATGGGATGAAACTTAGGCCTTAGGGAATAAAGGAAGTCTTTAGAAATTTGGGGCAAAGAGTGATGACTTTAACCATTGCAAATGACCTCTTGAATGCATATTTTTCATCTCACTAGGTGTTGTGGGGGAAAATGCACCTATAGTTCAGGGGAGAAACTACCAACTTACGGTGATAAAGATAGACTTACAAGCATCCTGCAAGTACAACAAATAAGTGTAGAGATTAGGGTTTAGAGAGGTATGCACCTTATTCAGAAGATTGATCCTAGCTTTGCCTCCCTCGCTCTTCAATGCTTATCCAGTGTCGCAATGCCCAGACTTGCAAAACAACTTGATACCTTTCTCAAATACATTTGACTACATATATAAGACTGATATCCATGATATAATAAGACATCAAACTATAATCAAACAGTAATCAAATCTAAGACACATTAATAGGTCATATTTGGAAAGAGAAGAACGTCTGATCTTTATTAATGAATGAAAGCAAGTACATAAAGTTATACCTTCCTTCAAGCTTGGCACTTCACGAAACCCATGATTCAAGGTCTCCTGCTTCCGTTCTCCAAGGATCCCAACCTCTAACTAGCAGTTCTAGGGTTTATCAAAAACTAAGCACACAAGAGGGGGATGAAGGTTTCCATTCCTCCAACATAACAATGTTGTAGACTTGGTCCCCTCACATGGCCCTTCTACCTTCCTTATATAGTCAGTGAGGAAGAGGAAAAGAAGTTATAACCGCTCAGGAGGTTTCCCAACCAACTTAACTTACTCAAATTTTGAGATTTTGACCAAAACAGGGGTGTACACTACTATTTCACAGTGGAGTAGCGCTCAAGAAGGTTGAGCACTATTATTGTACACTAGAGTAGGGTACACATGCTAGTTTTTTAAGGTAGAGTAGTGCTCATGTGAAAAAATGGCCAAAAACAGGCTTTTCTGCTCATTTTCAGGAGATGGTTTGGTATGGAAAAATGTTCCTAAGGGTCATAAACATCAAATGGGTCAAGAATGAGGTAATTTCAACCATTTTTAGTGTCCCAAATGACTCCTCCATCCACAAGTGTCCTGTTGTGTGACTGAAACTTGATCTCAAGAAGTGTCGTCATGCGACCAAGGGAAGCAAGTGTCGTCACGGACGGAGAGGTGTCATTTCAAGCTATAACACTAGGGATATGTGTTTCATTAGCATTTTTTGAGCACTATGTATGGGTCGAATAAATACGATACCCATCTTAGAGCCCATGGGATTGGAAATTAGTGATATTATGATGTTTTGAATGTTAGGTATGGGTCTTAAGGTCTTGGAGATGGTTCAAGGAGTAAACCAGCTAGGTATTGAGACCTAGATGAAGATGATAGGAATCCATGCCCAAGAACAATTCCTTGTAAAAAACACATGACCTCCAAACGGGATATTTGTCCTCCAAATGGAGTTATCATCACCATGATAATTTTCAAGAAAAAGGTATGGGTCACATGGTTCTCAACTATTAGTAAAATTTTATGAGAGATATAGAATCTAAGCATGAAGCTATACATTAATTAATTGCAAAGAAAGAGATGAGAGAAGAGTAAAATTGTTGCAAATAATAATTCTCATTAGTATCAAAAACTCTTTCCCCATTGAATGTTGATCAATGAGTTAATACGTATAGCTCACTAGAGTGATATTTTGGAAATAAATCCATGCAAGGCATGCATCCAAATCTCACCATAAAGCAAGGAACAAAGTAGCTAAGTTAAGATTAATTGCATGCAAGCACAAAAGCACTAAAGATATATAAAAGAAAGAAACTAGATAAACTAGAACTTGAAAAAATTAGCAAGGGTGCTTATACCGTGTGCATGTATACCAACACTGTTGGAATAAACACCACACCTCTAGGAATTGGTATCATGGAATAACCACCACCCTAGGACCATGGGACTAACCACCCACTTAAGGTTATCTGGTTGGTTTGGAATCTTACCAATATTTGTGGGTTTTGGTGTAATGGTAAACATTAATGTTGTTGGGAAAAGTGTTCCTATAGTAGGGGAGAGACTACCAATGTACAAGGGTAAAAGACAGACATACAAGGTTCTGTAAGTACAATTATTAAGAAAAGAGATTAGGGTTTAAGAGAATGTGTACCTTATTTAGAAGGTTGATCCAAGCTTATCCTCTTGTTCTCCAATGCAACAACCTGCAAAACAAATACAAACCTTCCTCAAACCAATTTAACTACAAATAAAAGATTGATATTCATAAGATAATAAAACATCAAATTGTAATCAGAACTGAAAAATACATGAAGAAATCTATTTGGAAAGGGAAGAATGTCAAATATTTATTAATGAATGAAGCAAGTACTTAAAATTATACCTTCCTTCAAGCATGGCACTTCATGAAACCAAGATTCAAGGTCTCTTGCTCCTCTTCTCCAAGGATCCCATCCTCTGATGATATGTGCTAGGGTTTACAAGAAACTAGGGCACAAGTGAGGGGGATGTGAATCCAAATTCCTCCAGCATAAAATTATAATGGGAGTGATGTCCCTTTCATGGTCCCTCTCCCTCTCTTATATATAAAGTGAAGAAGATAGGGTCGAGGAGGAAGTAGTTACAACAGAAGAGGAGGTTCCAAACTTACCCAAACCAACCATTTTTCACGATTTTACATACTTTTTTAGTGTTTCTGAGGTCCCGTGACTTTTCACATGTGAAACTAGCAAATGCCCACGAATTTTACCATATGCAACCTGTGTATTTTTTGGGAAACCCATGGCCTTTAACATATGCAACCTTCGTTTTTTGTGGAAAATGGTCAAAAATAACCTTTTCTGGGGGTTTTCTGGAGAAGTTTTGGTCTCCAAAATTGTTCCTAAGGTTATTACCTATCAAATGGGCCATGAATTGTTAGGATATCTCATCATTCACTTATGTACTTTGCATCCATGCATTTTGCATGCTGCCCAGTCATCAGTATGGTACCTCCAACACCTAGTCCTTAGTCTCCTAGCACTCGGGAGCTACTTTCCACTCAGTTAAAGCCCTCCTAGCCTGTCATGCGCCCATTTCTCACCTTCCACTGAAGAAGGGTGCCTTTCTCACCTACCAGTCCAGTTACACTTTAGTTATCATTCTGATTTACCTCTAATTGACCCATAACTAATGTTATCACTCCGATTGACCTCCGATGAGACATGACTGACAGTTCTGAGTGCATTTAACTCCTCATGCACCCTCCACTGAGCCTCCATCCCTAGATTAGTGCCACTTACCATCAATTGCAATTATTACACTCAGTTAGACTCAGTTAGACTTAGTTTGACACATGTTTGACAATGACTTGTGCATTGATGACCACCACTGATTGATGATGAGGACTCCTAGTTGGAGCCAAGCTATGCCATTCAGTTAATTGGAATGACCTCCTTGGTTAATTCGAATTGCTCACTTAGTGTGACATTATTGTATTGTATTTTCACCCTTATTGGGATTATAGAGCACTGATGCATGCTTTTGCACAGTTTACACCATATTTTCTGAGTTTCATCTATTGTGATTGATTTACTTGTTCATTAGATCTGTTGTGACTAATTTTACATGAATTAGGTAATTCCATCCATCTAAAGTCCCAAATATGGATCTTCCATCCACAGAATTCCTTTTATGTGACTCACAGTAATCTCATGAAGTGTCGTCATGCGACCAAAAGATGTAAGTGTCATCACAGATAAAGAAGTGAGAATTTTGGCTATAACAGATGCCCCCTAATGTATGAGGTCATAGGGGAATAAGATGTCCGAAATACATTATAAATAGTAAGAGGTTGAGTCTTGGAGTTGGAGGAACTGGATAAAACAAGAATCATAGGCTCGAATGAAGTACCTGAAAGAAAGGAAAATGTCAGACAATATCATCCCTAGGATAAATGTACATGTTCAAAATAGTGGAACATGACCTCCAGGAGGATATAATAATGATCCAATACTAATGCATATATCATGGCCACTGGAATACAAGTGTGGATCCATGAGAAACATAACTGTGATCATAGCCAAAAAAATACAAAGGTGGATCTATGTCAAAACTGGAGATCATAGCCATAGAGAACAAACTGGATCTATTTCTCATCAAGAGCCAAAAAAATGGGTGTGGCTCAGTCTTGCTCAACTTGGGAAATAACAAAATGATGATGCTATTATAGGCCCAAGGTCTTCATCCAAACCGTCTCAAGGTATGAATCCCAACCATGTGAATAAATGAGTTGATGTAGAACATGGAGGACACCATTTGATTACCAATCATTGATGTGAATCGTTAACAAACGCGAGGAAATCCCACCAATAATGAAAATGGGCCCCAAGTTACCTAGTACATTCTCACAGGTGTGAATATATGTTCTTGAATTCGAACACCTGAAGAATCCATCGAGTAAGGGACATTAATGTATTCCCATAACTCAATGACGGGGGAAATTGCCATTGATGACTGCAGTCCCGAAGGTACTACCAAAAACTCTAGACTTCATTCCCATAGTAAGATGAGTTGAATTCGATGGGAAGAAGTCCGTTGGAAGGGAGGCCTTAAGGCATCCTCCATCGTCCAACATGAGGGACAATCAAAGGTTGATCTCATCTGGAGTAGGACTGAATACATGATGAAACATACGGAAATCAATGAATGGCCGACACATGAGGTCAAGGAAACTGCAGAATGGATGACATAGGTTATATCATTGAACAATGAGAATGACAAAAGAGTGACTTAGGAAGCTTTGAACACAAAGGGACCATGATATAAATCTGCAATGTAGGAGACTTTAACAGATTCTCCATATGATTGGAAAAGTAACCAACCGGAGGAGTAAAAAACTCTAAAATTAGGTTTATCCTAAGGCCAAAACTAGAACCCAACTTGTTTGATAGACTGAAAAAAGGTGCTTTGTTCAAGGACATAGTTGACTTGCTGCCATTATATTGAAATATATTTAACACTCTTCCCTTCCCTTTTCTCTTTTTAGGTACCTTTTTCATTTTTTAACGAGCTTGACAAAGAACTAAAGCATGCTCGATAAGGATCCAACCATGTGTAATTTCATGATTCCATGGAAGGGAAACTCAAGACTTTCTTCTTTGCTTTACGAGTTTGAAGAAAAGATAGACTAATACTCGATAAGATACTGATCCGTGGATTTTAATATCAAACCCGAATCTGTTCTTGCTCGTCGGTGTTTTCATATTTAAGGAGTCTAAAAAACTTAAACAATAACTCCATATACCTACTCTTGGATTTGAATATCGATCCCGAGTTGGTAGATGCTCACTGGTGTTTTCAAATTTCGAGAGTCTGAAAATCCTAAAGAAGAATCCAAAAATTCCTTTTTCGTAAAATTAGTTTTCTCACCCGAAAAAGGGTAAAACAATGTGAGAGAGAACTCTTCTAGCCAAGTATGACTAGATTTTTCCTTTTTCGTAAATAATCCACAAAGGTCTGGAAAAGGGATAAACTTATACCTAAGTGGATGTCCCTTCAATTCCTTTAATGAGTTTGAAGTGAACAAGTATACTCGACGATCTTGTCAATTTTAAGGAGTCTGACAAGAGCATGAATAAAACTCCATAAAAATATTTTTCGTAAAGGTTTAACGAGCCCGAAAAATTAAACTCGTTGTTGACACAGGGTCTTTCGACAGGGGTTCACTCTATCGTCAACAACACCAACAATCCCTTATTCACCGGCCCGAAAAGGAGTTACCCTTCCCAACAACACCTGCAAAGTAGGTGAGGTCTCACCCGAGGCAGATAAGGGTGCTACAGGAACCAAGCTTCCGCAGTTGCGAAGAGGATAGGTGCTCATTAACCAGGTATTACAATATTTACAATAGTCTTATTTAACCAAACATTCACAGATTTATCTCAAAGTATATTCAGCAACATATTAACAAACGACATGTATCAACACAAATCAACAGAAAGCATTTAGATAACCCATCATCACATAACAACAGAATCATAACCGAACATCTTAATTCATTAACATCTGCGAAACAAACCTCGCAGGGAATAGTCAACAAAATCCAAAAGATCACATTAATATCTAAAAATTTGTTGCCCTTAGGCTTACAATATACTTATATTTGTATGCTTCTATCCTATTACAAAATGGCCCATGTTGGCTGACTCAGCAATTAAATATTCTAAACTATTCTTGCGCTTCCTTAGACTTCGCGGCAATTCCTTCTTTCACGGGATTTGGATTTTGTGTCTGTCGGCTTCCGCACTTCTTGTGGATCTATCCCATGCCAAGAAGCCCCCAACACAAACTTGTGGCTCGTCCCGAGCCACCTCAGCCGGACTCTGTTGTTGTGCGCCCGCCTTGGACTGTGCTCGGTCTCTGAAACTGTTCTTGCTATCTGGAACTCGCTGTTGTGTTTTTCCTATCTCCGTCTGTCGGGCACTGGTTCGCTGTCATGTACTTCTTGCACTCAACTGCCAATCCCTTGGAACCTTCATCATCTACCTCTTCGGTCGCTACCACCCTGCAGAAAATTTCATCTACGTAACCAAGGTGGAAGACAGGCTGACTACTCCGGCACATCTGTTTCGCACCCTAGGAAGCCTTCTACCAGGGCTGTGGAGCCTCTATTCCTGGAATTCTGGTGGTCATCAAGACCAAAAAACTTCGCACTTCCACCACATACTCAGACATCTTAGATGATACCTCACCGGTGTTTTCCCAGAGTCTCTATGCTGCTTCCCTCGCTGGTTGTGTATGGACGCTCGTCGTTCTAGCTCTTAGTGCACCTGGTGTGCTACCATGCGAAATGAAATGAACCATTTCCACAACCTCCTTGGAACTCCTTATTCAACTCACTGTCTGGTCAACTTGCAACATGCATTTTCCTGAATGTTCTTTCCCTATTCATCGATACCTTATTGTTCTAGGGGCCTCCTCCATCGATATTTATGCTTGTGCTTTGTCTCTACGGGGTCAATTACCATCATCATTCGTACAATCCCGTCCCTCCTCTTTCAGTTCAATCATCCTTTCCCTTTTCTGTCGACTGTGGTCACATGCGCGGATGCGATTCGATCATCATTTCCTTCGCCATCTTCCGGTGATGCTTATCTGTGGTTGCATGCTTAGGTGTGGATTCGCATGTGCAGATTGGACTTCAACACATAGTGGCGATATGTGATCTTCCTGACCGCCCCCTCTCTTTTCACTGTCCTAGTCAAAGTCTAGCTGGCCTTCATGAGTCTAATTGGCCTTCATGTCTCCGAGTTTTGTTTGTTTTTTTTTCTACTGTGGCGGATCACAGCGATAGGGTTTTAGCCTATTGCCGTTCACCATGCAAGGAAACAATACCCCGTCTAAGGTCTGTAACTGTACTGCACCACCATTAGTGACAAAATTGATGATATAGGGTCCTAACCAATGCATTTGTAATTTACCTAGGTGTTTCACGAATTTGCTGTCATATAGCAACACCGTGTCGCCTTTCTAAAAGTATCTCTGCTTAATGTGACGGTCGTGCCATGCTTTCTGGCGATCCTTTTCAACCTGCTGGTGGAATACTGTGATGAACCAATATTCTTCTAAGTGTATTGATTGTGCTAGTCGTTCTTCCAACCCACTGTCATCACTCATGTCTATGGCGACTGTAATACACAAACTTGGAATGATGTATTCCATCGACATAACTGCTTCTTTACCATAGACTAGTTTGAATGGAGTTTGGACAGTTAATCACTTGCATGTGGTTTGATAGGCCCAGAGGACCACTGAAATTTTAAGGTCCCAATCATCTCGATTTGTGTTGCATACCTTTGTGAGCGCGTGTTCCAAGATTTTGTTGAATGCTTTTGCTGTCTCATTTGCTTGAGGATGGTAGGGAGTACTCTTCTTATGCTGAACTTGAAACTCCTCCGTTAGTGCTGCGATTGTCTTGTTCACAAAGTGCGCCCCTTGATCGCTTAGTAAAATTTTTGGGCATCTGAATTGGGTGGCCACGTTGTTGAAGAGGAATCTAGCAGCTGTTGATGTGGTGCAATCCTTGAATGGCGTGGCCTCCTACCAACGTGTCAAATATTCTGTTGCAGTTATTATGTAGCATGATCCAGTGCGTTTTCCTGGAGGGTTAATGGGTCCTACAAAATCTATCGCCCATTTTTCAAATGCCTGCAGCGTGACCTTTGGTACTAATGGCATCTCGTCCTGTCTCGATGGTTTCCCTGTGCGTTGACAGACGTCGCAGGTTTTGGCATAGTCAGTGACATCACTGTGCATGGTTGGCCACCATAACCCGGCTGTTAGGATCTTTTTCGCAGTGGCTCGGCCTCCATAATATCCTCCGGCAATGCCATCATGTGCCTCGGCTAAAATCTGTTCCTGCTCATGTGGGAGAACATAGCGGCGTAATATCTCATCAGGGACTATCTTGTACAACTGCCCTGCGATTAGTTGGAAATCCACAGCTTTGAAAACTAACTGTTTCTTCTGACTGGTGGTGAATTCTTCTAGTGCCTTTTCTACTACTAGGAAATGAATAATTGGTACATAGTAGTCGTTGATCATTTCAACTCGGAATAGATGAGCATCTGGTAATCCTTCGTCGATTCTTTGCGGTTCCTCCCCTGAATCGATTCTTGATAGGTGGTATGGTCCTGCATTCAATTGTCCTGGCTTCACGATGATCTCAAAATCAAATTCCTGAAAGAGCAATAGTTATCGACAAATCCCCCCCCCCAACACAGGCTTGTTCACCAAATACTTCAGCACTGAATGGTCAGTGAACATTTTGAAGTGGCCCCTAAAAGATAATGTCGAAACTTCTGTAGGGCGTAGACCATCACTAGTCCTTCTCGCTCAGTGGTTGTATAATTCTTTTCTGCTGTCAACAGCTTCCTACTTGCGAAATCTATCGGATGGTCGATGTCACCTTCACATGGTTGGACCAAGATAACACCGAGTGCGATGGATGACGCATCGACGTGGACATGAAACTCTTTCTTCCAATATGGGAAGGCAAGGATGGGTGCTTCCATCATCTTTGTCTTCAAAACATCTAGGCTATTCTAGCATTCTCCGTTCCATTCGAATTTCACATCCTTCTTTAGTAGTTTCTCCATAGGTTCTGTGATTGCGGCATATCCTTTGATGAACTTGCGGTAATAGCCTATGTGGCCCAACGTCACCCTGAGTTGCTTAACTGTTGTTGGCGGTGGAAGGTCAACAATGATGGCAATTTTTTATGGATCGACTAATAGGCCCTCCTTGCACACAATGTGTCCCAACAGTATCCCGAATGGGGCACAAAAGATGCATTTCTTCAAGTCAAGAGATTACCGGTGGTGATGACATCATTCTAACATTAGTCTAAAGTTTGCAATGTGGTTCTTGACTAGCCCATAGACTATCCAGTTGTCCATTTATACTGTGAGAAATTTATGGATATAGTCTTTGAATGCGGCAACTACCAGTCGCGAGAATATTGTGGGGGAATTTTTCAGACCGAATGGCATCACTGTATATTGGTAACACCCCCATTCCATGACAAACGTGGTCTTATGCCTATCCTCCTTCGCAATCCTAATTTGGTGGTATCCTGAGAATCCATCGATAAATGAATAAATTTCCTAACCGCCAACTCCTTCGAGTACTTCATCTGTGAATGGTGTCAGGAATGGGTCGTGTAAACAGGCATCATTCAATTTTCGTAGGTCGACACAAATTCTTACTTCTCCGGTTTTCTTATCTTGGACGACCATCGGACTAATCCATTCCAACTCTTCAACTGGTTCAATGATGTCGGCTTCCAGCATTCTCTCAAGTTCATCCTGTACTCATTCCTTGTGTCGCGGGTTTAAATGATATGGTCTTTCTTTAACCGGTTTCGCACCAGATTTCAGAGGAATCTTCATTTCACCGAGGTCCCTGGAGATTCCCTTCATTTCTGAGAATTTCATTGGGAACAAGTCCTGAAACTCATGCAGCAGATCTGTCATATTCGCGATAGTCGATTCGTCCCAATAATCTCCAATTCTTGCCAATTTCAGGTTTTTGTCTGACCCGATGTTTACCTTCATAATATTCACCGGCTGGTTGTACTTGTCGGATGGTAGCTTAGGTGCCTTCACGTTGCGACTTCCTCCGGAATCCGGCACATATGTGGTTCTTGGGTCATTGTCATCATCGTTCAATTCTCCTGAGATGTTGTAGCAGTCCATCATCATTTCGAGTGTCATGGTCCATTGGAGTTTTGATAACTATGTTGTTGGTTCTACCTCAAAAATCTTCTTCTTGATTGCCTGAAGTGCATTATGGATGAAGGGATTTTCGTATGAGAAGGAGAAAATTTGGCTAAATCCAATTGTTAACTGATCCTAGGAAAGTGTACCGAGTCGCAGATCCATCGCGACGTACCAACTCCGTGGTACTTCATCCAACGTATGCACGAAGGCATGCACCCACTACTGTTCTGGTCGCGCTGCCCATTGGTACTGACAAGCCTTCACATGTTCGTTTGGGTTACCCTGGCCATCATATCTTTGTCTGTTCCATGTTGTGGTGTCGCCGAAACGTACCTCTAGGAGGCGTGAGCATAGTGGCCAGAAAAACCTGTTTTTGGCCATTTTTCCACATGTGCGCTGGTATTCAAGAATGATAATAGGGCATATGCGCTACCCTGCTTCATTAAAGTAGCGTCCACCTCCACATGTGCGCTAGTTTGTATACTGTAGAGTAGAGCACATTACTGTACTAGTCAAAATCTCAAAATTTGGGTAAGTTAAGTTGGTTGGAGAACCTCCTACTCGGTTATAACTTCTTTTCCTCTCCTTCACTGACTATATAAGGAGGGTAGAAGGGCCATGTGAGGTGACCAAGCCTATAACAATGTTATGCTGGAGGAATGGAGACCCTCATCCCCCTCTCTTGTGCCTCAGTTTCTCATAAACCC
Source organism: Larix kaempferi (assembly GCA_027924585.1). Lineage (NCBI taxonomy): Eukaryota > Viridiplantae > Streptophyta > Pinopsida > Pinales > Pinaceae > Larix > Larix kaempferi. The sequence continues at coordinate 7,025,742 of BSBM01000364.1, read as the reverse complement.
TAGCATAGCTGATTAGAGGTTGGGATCCTTAGAGAATAGAAGCAAGAGACCTTGAATATAGGTTTCGTGAAGTGCCAAGCTTGAAGGAAGCTATAACTTTATGTACTTGCTTTCATTCATTAATAAAGATCATATGTTCTTCTCTTTCCAAATATGACCTATTAATGTGTCTTAGATTTGATTATTGTTTGATTATAGTATGATGTCTTCTTATGTCATGAATATCAGTCTTATATAAGTAGTCAAATGTATTTGAGAAAGGTATCAAGTCGTTTTGCAAGTCTGGGCATTGCGACACTGGATAAGCATTGAAGAGAGAGGGAGGCAAAGCTAGGATCAACCTTCTGAATAAGGTGCATACATCTCTAAACCCTAATATCTTCACTTATTTGTTGTACTTGCAGAATGCTTGTAAGTCTATCTTTATCACCGTAAGTTGGTAGTTTCTCCCCTGAACTATAGGTGCATTTTCCTCACAACAATGCCCTCTGAATGTCAACTACACGAGCCACTCCTATATTATTATTGGAAATTCGACGAAGAATATTTCATGGATGTTCGAGTATATATGCTTTTGTAACCAAATTTCCACTATCTCTACCGGGTTCCTCCTTTCTTCTTTCGCAAACTCTTCTGCTTTCTGACTGAACCACTCTTGGATCTCTGACTTCGTCGGATGCCACAGCATATCCTCTTCTTTCTTCTTAGGGTCCCAGCAACGGAACCATTTGTTGACATAGGGTCTTTCGACAAGGGTTCACTCTGTCGTCAACAACACCAACAACCCCATATTCAACGGCCCAGAAAGGAGTTACCCTTCCCAACAACACCTGCAAAGAAGGTGAGGTCTCACCCGAGGCAGATAAGGGTGTTGCAGGAACCAAGCTTCCACAATTGCGAAGAGGATATGTGCTCATTAACCAGAGATTACAATATTTACGATAGTCTTATTTAACCAAACATTCGCAGATTTATCTCAAAGCATATTCAATAGCATATTAACAAATGACATGTATCAACACAAATCAACAGAAAGAATTTAGATAACCCATCATCGCATAACAACAGAATTCATAACCGAACATCTTCATTCATTAACATCTACGGAACAAACCTCGCAGGGAATAGTCAACATAATCCAAAAGATCACATTAATCTCTAAAACTCCGATGCCCTTAGGCTTACAATATACTTATATTTGTATGCTTCTATCCTATTACAAATGGCCCATGTTGGCCGACTTAGCAATTAAATATTCTAAACTATTCTTGCGCTTCCTTAGACTTCACAGTAATTCCTTCTTTCGCGGGATTTGGGTTTCATGTCTGTTGGCTTCCGCACTTCCTGCGGATCTATCCCATGCCAACACTCATGACCTCCTTACTATTTTTAACGAGCTCAAAGGAGATATGGAAGAATGCTCGTAGCCTCCTTACTTTTTTTTAAGAGATCGAAGAAAAGGTGGAAGAATGATCGTAGCCTCCTTACTGTTTTTAATGAGCTTGAAGAAAAGGTGGAAGAATTCTCGTAACCTCCTTACTGTTTTTAACGAGCTCGAAGAAAAGGTGAAAGAATGCTCATAATGGGAGGAGACGAGTTTCAGGGACATGTGAGACTAGTTCCAAGCGCATGGAACAAAGCTATGCATAATGCAAGGAACATGAGCAAGATAAGGACACTCAGGGTGTATCTCCTCCAGGTAAAGGATGTGAAATCACAAAGGCAAAGTGATACATAGCTTAACATAAATGAGATCAAAGATGGAGGCTTATATAACGAGCTAAGAGCATGGAAGCCGGCATCAGGTTCATTAGTGCAAGCGAGATCAAAATAAATGCATATGCAAATTAAACACAAATATGGGAGCCTTATAAGGGATGGCCAGAAATATATGAGGAAGAAAGATATGAGGCTTCTTCTCAATGTCATAGTAAATCTAAAAAGGCTCTCGAACCTATGATAACAAATCAGCATGGGCACCAAAATGGCATAAGGGTGCTGACTAGGGTGACCCATTTTAGGTAGGCTCTGCTACCGGACTGGTGCACAATGCATATAGAGATGTCTAAGACACCGATATCCAACAGGTTCGACCCTATGGCGAATTCAAATGGATAAAGGTTCAAATGCATCATAACAGTGGGGAAGCCTAAACCTATATGCAAGGTTCCGAATATACCTGACATGGTCGAACGAAGTGACAAAAAGGATCAGTAAGCAAGTATAAGTCTAGCTAAGAATATTGTCTCCAAGAAACATTAGTACCAAGATCATATCTAAAACATATGTAAAGAAATATCCGATACAAGTCACTCTGGTAGAAAAAAATTCAACTTCACTATAATCAACAATGGGAATAATTAAGACATAGTTAACCAATGAAGACTCTATAGTACCGAATCCTGAGGGATTACAATCAAAATGATCAACTTCAGGATGAAGATCAATATTGAACGATGTGATGGAATGTGCAGGAAAAAATTCATCATCACGGGAGTTGAAAATTCTAGAAGCAGAATCAAACTCAACAGGAACACTGATTTGCGGATCTATAGGAGAGTCCAAAGACTCAACATTGGTAAGATCAGATTCCAAATTCAAATCGGAGATGGAAATAACTGCAACTGTATTAATGTCCAAATGAATGGCAGACTACATTATAGACTCTAGGAAAACTTCATCAGAAGGAAGTATATCATCCGAGCTAGAACACATATCTAAACATTCAGATGGAGGTATCACCTGTTCAACTGCCGAGACCCAGTTCCGAGAAGGTAAGCATGTATTCATAGGCTTCTTATCAGTGGCAATTGGGCTCAAGGAACAATATGCCACATAATTCTCTTGTGACATGGTAGTTCCTACTGACATGGGATATACTTGGTCTACAGTTGGTTAATAAGAGGGATCAACAAATGCAAGTTGATCAATAGTGACAATGCTTTCATTATGAGGAAAATGCATCATACGAAAGAGCATAGACACCACAGCATGCATAGCATATACGGAATCACGCTCAAGGATCATATCAAATTCCATAGGGTCCTTTAAAACCATAAAATAAAATAAGATTTTTTTCCACCCAAAGTAATAGGTACCTGAGGGAGGAATCCCACTGGTTCACTAGGTATTTTATCAAAGTTCGATGACCAATTAACAGCTGGAACAAGGTTAGGGAAAGATAAATATCTCCAAGCATCAGGGGATAAGATACTAACAGAGGCTCCTTCATCTACAATACATCGGTGAACCATATGGTTGTCGATATCAACCCTTATCTGTAAAGGTGTAGAAGAAGGAAGACGAGGCCCAACTAGACTATTCCAATCAAAGGAAATGATCCTAGAGCTTGGTAGGGGTTCACTCATCACATATGAAGTGCCCCCATTTTCAGAAACATTTGAAATGGTAATGCAGAATAATTCAGGGGTAAGTGCATCAATGTCTGAAGGACTGATTGGATCGGTCAAAGATTGCATTGAATCGATCACTTCACTCTCCGAAGGAAGAGTGGGGTTGACCAAAGATTGTTTTGGTTCAACCACTTTATCAACCAAAGGTTGAACAGGATGTTGGGAATCTATAGACAATTCAGGAGTAGAGGATCCTTCAGACATGGACCACACTCTCCGCACCTCTAAAATATCAAGGCACATGTGAGTAAGGTGATATCCCTTGCAAATTTTACAAGGGAACTTTGGCTTACTATCTATAAGATTAGACTCCTTTACAACATCAGTACTCTGCGAATGACTAGCATTGGCTGATAGCTTTACCCCAGCATGACTTGTAGTGGTTGGATTCTCAGAAGCATAAGAATTTTGAACTACGAACCACACTTCTTGCACTTCTGGAAGTATAGGGCACAAATAGGTCAGGTGGTCTCCCTCTCAAAACTTACAAGGCAACTTAAGATTTTTTTTATTAGGCTTGTTGACAATGTCAACTTTCTCAGCATGACCTGCAGTGGCTAATTTAGTGTCTCCAGTATGACTCATAGTAACTAGTGACTTGTCATTAATATGACCAACAATGATCAATGACACGCCCTCAACATGACCAACAATGGTTGAAGACATACTTTCAGTATGATTTGTAGTAACTGATATTTTTCTCCCAGCATGACCTCCAGAGGATGGGTAGGTTCCCCCAGCATAACCTCCATAGGTTGGGTGGGTTCCCCCAGCATGACCTCCAGAGGATGGGTGTCTTCTCCCTTTCTTTGGCATCTTCTCCCTATTCTTCCTCCATCTATTCCTTTTAGAATGTTGATTACTAGTATTACTACTTTCACCACATGAGGTAGAAGGAGGAGGAGAATATGTTACTGGAGAAGAAAGCATAGGGTTCTGATGCTCTTGATTTAAGTTTCTTACTTGAGAAGCATCAAGAGCATGCAAGGCATTCAGAGTGGAAAAAAAACAAACCGGTATCCCTATAGTGAATCTCGGAAGATTCAAGGTAGCCATTAAGGGAGTACCAACGTTCCCAATGAATGGAAAATCACAAGGAGCCCCTTGGAAATTGGTCCCTTTATTGGTTCTCACTGGAATGTTATCCATAGTTTCCGACTCAACAAGCAAGAAATATCTAATGCAAACAAAGAACAAGTAGCACAAATAGCACACCACTAGAAAGGTCATAGGTAATCCAAACCAGGAAAACATATGCCTTTCGGAGGGAATTATGGGATGATTAGGGCCCAAAAAAAACCAACGAAGGATGAAGGACAGTTACCCAGCATCCACAATACAAAGTATTCGGGTACAAGCGTTTGAATCACCAACCACCCTCCCAAATAAGTGCAATGGATTTCCTCCCACGTCTGTCCCAGGTACAGTGGAAATAGCCTTCCACCCTCACCTGTGTATGAATCCTAGAGTATGGATACTAAGGCTACCAACCTTGCAGAAATGGTCCGGGGGGGACAGTTGCAGGTCGAATCAATGCGCATGGGTAGGGTAACAAAGCCCGAAACTCAAATGCACCAAAAGGTACTAGTAAGTCCCTGTACGCACACTGATCCTAGTAGATGCTCAATTGAATATCGAAGGGGTATCTCCTTTACTTAATATTGCATGACCTTGTGCTTGACTCCGGTGTTAGTGGAGCTTCCTGGTTCACCTTCTACAAAGATGGATTTTCTCCCTAAACGAAGACGCCTATGTTTTGACAAGTCAGAGTGATCGTGGAAGAGTTAACTCACATATCCTTACCTCCACAATCCTACATAAGCTATTAGGTGTGTTTCTAAACTAGAAGAAAAACTAAGATCCTATCCAAGTTACTGATTGCTTTCTTTAAAAATGTACTTCAAAAAATTTCAGAAGAAGTAAAACAAGTACAACTAAAGAAAGATATCTTTTAATTGAAACATGAAGCACTTAAATTACCAAAAATATGAACTCGCCCACTCTCCATTTGTTTTCAATGCAATTCCTATGATATAATCTAGAATGCATATGCAAAATACTTCTATCCAATGCAATTTTTAGTTTTTTCGAATGCAAAAGGTAAAAATTTAAAGTCTAATGTTCAAAATCAAACTCAAAACCTAAGTGTGCAACTACTCAAACAAATAGCTATGCAAAATAAAAATAAAAATATTTTTTGATGCAAAGCACTCCCAGATCCTTTAAGCCACTTGCAAAATATTCTACAAACACTAACTTAATTTTTATTTTTTTTCAAGGTGAGAACAAAACTGAAACTCAAAGTAACACATTACCAAAGCAAATGCCAAAACTTTCAGATCTCCTTATTAAACAGTGAAAGAAACCATAAACTCTCAACTTCTTATCCCGTGAGCATGCCAAAATTGGGAAAAGCATAGAACAATTACTTTTGAACCAAATCAGAACAAATGACCTACAAATAAATATGGTTTGGTAAAGCTAGGTCTGCACATAAACAGTGCAATCAAGGTCTTAAACCACAGAAAGGACACTTGAGCTTTCACTACAAAAGAGAGACCAAAAGCATAAGGAAGTACAAGAAACCAATATAAAGAGAAAAATATCTCAAATATATACAAATATTGTAAAATAGACTCAATAGGTTCCAAATCCAATCAAATTGGTGCAAGTAGATTCAAATGGACTCAAATTAGGGAAAAAAACACCAAACTAGTTCACCAACCTCCAACTTGAGTCAACAAGCCCCAAAACTTTCCAAACAAGCCAAAATTACTTCAAAAATATCCAAAAACTCAAATTAACATCAATCAAGAGACACAAAACACTTCCAAGGGGCCTTACACAGACCTAGGATCAACATGAACTCCAACCACTGCAATCAAGAACCCCCCAAAGAGCTTCAAAATTGAAAAAATCATGCTCGCGAGGTACCCACGACTGTGTAAGGATACAAGTGCGAAGTACCCACAGGTATAAAAGGATTAAACCCATGAATATATCTCAGACCCGCAACTATAAGTACTACAAAATCGCGAGTATGGATAAAAGTCCTAAAATTTGCAAAATTCCACGCAAAAACTGAGCCAGGAAGGGTGTAACAAAGACTAAAGATTGGTCCTAACATGGAATTAAACTCAGACCTTCAAATAAGCTGGAAAAAATGGCCTTCAATACCCCAAAGTAGATAGGCTTCTCCCTAGCGGAGTTGTCAGTTCTGTTGTTAGGAAAAGTGTTCCTATTAGGAAAAGTGTTCCTATCGCAGGGGAGAGACTACCAACGTACAGGGGTAAAAGACAGACATACAAGGTTCTGCAAGTACAATTATTAAGCAAATAGATTAGGGTTTAAGAGAATGTGTACCTTATTCAGAAGGTTGATCCAATATTCTCCTCTTGTTATCCAATGCAAAAACCTACAAAACAACTACAAACCTTCCACAAACTAATTTAACTACAAATAAAAGATTGATATTCATAAGATAATAAAACATCAAATTGTAGTCAGATCCGAAACATACATGAACAAATCTATTTGGAAAGGGAATAATGTCCAATATTTATTAATGAATGAATCAAGTACATAAAATTATACCTTCCTTCAAGCATGGTACTTCATGAAACCAAGATTCAAGGTCTCCTGCTCCGCTTCTCCAAGGATCCCATCCTCTGATAAGATGTGCTAGGGTTTACAAGAAATTGGGGCACAAGTGAGGGGGATGTGAATCCAAATTCCTCCAGCATAACATTATAATGGGCTTGATTTCCCTTTCATGGTCCCTATCCCTCTCTTATATAGCAAGTGAACAATATAGGGTCGAGGAGGACGTAGTTACAACCGAAGAGGAGGTTCCAAAACTACCCAAACCAACCATTTTTCGTGAGGTGCATGTGACTTTGCACATGGAAAACTAGTGGGTTCCCGCGACTTTTACCATATGCAACCTGCGTATTTTTTGAAAACCCATGGCCTTTACCATATGCAACCTTCGTTTTTGTGGAAAAATGGTCAAAAACAACCTTTTCTGGGGATTTTTTGGAGAAGTTTTGGTCTCCAAAATTGTTCCTAAGGTTATTACCTATCAAATGAGCCATGAATTAGGTAATTCCATCCATCTATAGTCCCAAATATGGCTCTTCCATACACAAATTTCATTTTATGTGACTCACAATAATCTCATGAAGTGTCTTCATGCGACCAAAAGATGTAAGTGTCGTCATGGACATAGAAGTGTCAATTTTGGCTATAACAAATAACATGGTATCAAAGCTTTGGCCCAAGTTCAATTACCCCAAGTTATGTCGGAGGGGAGGGTGTTGGTTTAACTGCCACACCTCTAGGAATTGATATTGTGTACTAAACGCCACCCTGGGACCATGGGATTGTGAAATTCTATGTCACAGCAGATCTAAGAGACGAGGATACCTCACAAATAAAGAATGACCAAAAAAGTTGAATAAGAGTGAAAACCGCAGTAAAAAAGAGCAGAAGAATAATTATGCAGCAGAACTCAGATAGGAGCAGAATAATGTCACATGATCTAATAATCAGTATAATGAAAAATGATGTTACAATGGAGAGAATTCGAATCACACAGGATAATTCGAACCTCAGTTGGTCTAGCATAGGGATTATCACCACGAGAGTGCTCCAGAAGACTCAAACTCAACTGAACTGAACCTAAACTTAGCTAACTGAAGTCAAAATCAATTAGCTAACTAAGGAGGGTGCAATAGTGATTTTTTCATGCATGTCAATCATAAATGGGTGCATGAGGCCACAATTAGTGGCATCCGAAGCTCTAACCCCCCACAAGAGTCAGCTAACTCAAGTGGATTGCAGTGGAACACTCAGTAGGTTCCTATAAAATAGGGAACTGACTGAATTGGTCCTAAAATGATGCATGCATGGTTCAAAAGGTGGTATATGGATACTATATGACATCTACACACCACTAGGGGTAAAATGACATCATCAACAACTAGGAAAAGATAAATAATGCTAGGTAGGACAAGAATGGAGTATTGAAATATCGTAACAACCCTCCTTAATCCATACTTTTGCATCCTGGGCCCTGGTTACTGAGACCAAAGGTCACCCATATAATCAAATAAATGATAAAAAAAATAATTTTCCATGAACCAAGGAAATGGGTAAAAACCTCATGGCAAATATAAGCCCCTAAAAAAGAACAACAATAGGGAACTCAAAGAACCTTCATGCTAAGCAGAGAAGGAAAAAACTTCCCTCTGTGAAAGCCTTTGCAAAAATATTGGCAAGATGCTCCTTGGTAGGATAGAAATGCAGGTGCTAGATCTGGATCTAGATCAAGATCTAGATCTGGATATGCTCCTTTGATGTACATCCCACTGTGTAGAAGTTGTATTTGCCAAAACAAGTCTGTCAAGAACCCTTCTTTCTACTGGAGTGAATGTCTCATTATGTTCCAAATCATGAACCTTTGAGTACCTTTTGTCAGACAACCGAGATTTGTACTTGGTTGTAGATCCCCCATGGCAAGTCTCTCCACGAGATTGTGGATCAAACCCCGCCATCATGTATCATCTCTTTGAAAGAAGTGGATCTGGATGACATTGTGCAACTTTTGCATGATACTGAGATCTGGTGGTTTTATGGTCAAATGGATCCCCAACTGTGTTCCCAACAGCTGCAAGGTCTTTATGAGCCCATATTTTCCTTGGCCATGGATTGGGAGCATGTGGTGGATCTGGTATTGGATCTGAATCTCCTTGAACTTTATTCTCAACATCAAGATCTTGATCCTCATCTTCATTAGAAGAGATATCACTCTGATCTTCATCATACTCCGATGGGGTAGGCAAAGAGTATGGAAAAAATGTGAGAATCCATATGCCTTGGAGGCATGGTTTGAAAACCCTTTCGCTATAATCTTCCCAGTAGAGATCTATGCAATCTCAACTATGTTAAGACCAAAGACCACTTTCTTTGGTGATCCTGTGTGAGTCATCTGATATACAAACAAAAAATTTGCTGAAAAACAAGGCACAAATAGAACCATTTTGAACTTCACATGCTCCATATGTATTGTGCCCTTCCCTTCAGCAGAGATCTAAGAGTTGTCTCCCATGTGAATAATTGGACCATCTTTGAGATATATAGAAGAAAATGATTCTCTGGAGGAAACCATGTGGTTGGAAGACCCAGAATCTATGAGGAGGGCTTGTGATTGCAAAAATCCATCCTTCGGTGCATGGCATCTCTCATGACCATCAGACTCACTTCCAAAATTAGTCTCTCTTGCACATTTTTGGATGGTAATGTTGTGATGTTCAAGAATCTTGGTCATATGATCTATATCATTTTGCATACAAGATCTCTCTGGGTGGTTTCCTTTCTTGCAATAGGAACACTTGGATTTCTCAAATCCCTTATGTTTGTCCTTCTTAGAGTTGTAGGATCCTTCTGATGGACTTAAATTGGCATTCATCTTGGGTTCAGATGGCCTCTTATCCTTTCCCTTGTGCTTCCCCTTCCCATTCACACTTTTTTCTTCTCCAGCCATAAGAGATTGATATTTGGAGGCCTTCAAGGAACTCATCTGTATCGGATTATCTTGTTCTTGGATGAGAGATTTAGTGAAAACATATAAGGAGGTAATTTCCAACCAGGGATTGACATTCACCCATAATGGAAGGTAGAGACAAAGTTATAGAAATCAGGACCTAGCTTGCTCAGAATGGATAGCACCTACTGCTCATCCTTCTTCTCAATGCCACACTACTCGCATTGCATAACCAGAGATTTGAATTTTGAAAAGAACTATTGAATGGTATCGAAACTGCTCGGTTGAAGAGAAATCAACTCATTTTCTAGAATATTTCCGCTTAGCTCATCTTGCTTTCTGAAGAGGGTCTCTAACTTCAACCATAATTCTCTTGGAGCCTTCAATTCGTCGAGGTGGAAGAGTATGTATCTGGAAATATGAATACAAATGAAACCAAATGCTTCATCCAATCTATTCAGATACTTGGTTTTCTCCACAGCTAATTGTGGTTTAGGATCCTTCCCCATTGTCACCTTGTACAGTGATTTGTTGCACAATACCATCTGCATATCATCCCTCCAATCAAGTTAATTGAAGGGTTTCAGGATCCTGGGAGAGAGAGGAGATTTCAAATTGTCCATTACAACTATTGGAGCAAATACAAGGTGAAAACTGTTGCTTATGCAAAAAAATTGCTGCAACTGCTGCAACACTCAAAAACTTTGAATAACCTGCAAAAAATTCTCAATAATGGATGTAGACTACTACTGAGCACTACTTTAGGACAATAGAAACTTTTATATGTATCCTTCACACCTGGATAGATCTCATTGGATTTCTTCAATGAATTCAATGCAATGGAACCAGGGTTTGCTATGTAAATCCAGAGGCTTCTAGTGCGCTACCGAAATTAGCTGCTCAACCTATTTGATCAATGGCTCTGATACCATGTGAAATTATAATTCACAGCAGATCTAATAGATGAGGATACCTCACAAAGAAAGAATGAGCAGAAAAGTTAAATAAGAGTGGAAACTGCAGTAAAAAAGAGCAGAAGAATAATTATGTAGCAGAACTCAAATAGGATCAGAAGAATAATTATGCAGTAGAACTCAGATAGGAGCAGAATAATGTCACATGATCCAATAATCAGTATAATGAACAATGATGTTACAATGGAGATAATTCAAATCACATAGGATAATTCAAACCTCAGTTGGTCTAGCATAAGGATTATCACCACTGGAGTTCTCTGGAAGACTCAAACTCAACTAAATTGAACCTAAGCTCAGTTAACTAAAGTCACAATTAATTAATTGACTAAGGAGGGAGCAATAGTGAGTTTGTCATGCATGTCAATCAAAAATTGGTGCATGATGCCACAATCAGTGGCATCCGAAGCTCTAACCACCCACAAGAGTTAGCTAACTCAAGTGGACTACACTGGAACACTCAGTAGGTTCCTATAAAATAGGGAACTGACGGAAGTGGTCCTAAAATGATGCATGTAGGGCTCAAAAGGTGGTAGACGGATCCTGGATGACATATGCACACCAATAGGGGGGAAATGGCATCATCAACAACTAGGAAAAAATAAATAATGCTAGGTAGGACAAGGATGGAGTATTGAAATATCCTAACAGGGACTGACCATCCACTCAAGGTTATCTTGTTGGTTTGTAAGTTTACCAATATCTGTGGGTTTTGGTGGAACGATAAAACTTAACATCAACATGGTGGACGGAGGAAACCTACAAATTACACCCTAAATGAATATTTTATGAATTGAGGGCCAATAGAAACATATTGAATCAATATGCATAACCTCCTAGGGGAATTATTTTCCTCTTAGTGGTCACATTAGCACCATTATATATTTTACAGAACTAGGTATTAGTCTAAAGGTTTGTACAAATTTAGTTAATGAAACTTAGACTTTAGTCCTAAAAGGTAGCTTATAATACCTTATTTCCATGAGTGAGGCCTCGAACCACTGATGGTATATGTCTATGGAATGTTTCTCCTTAAAGTGATGATATGGGTACCATTAAAAATATTTGAGCACCAAAAATGAGTCTTAATTTTATAGACATGGACAAGGGAGGAAACCCAATACTTAGGACCTCATTAGGATGTGGGGATTATTAGGATATTTTTAACACTAAATATTGGTCTTGGTTCCTTCAACATGGTCAAGAGAGAAAACTAAAGCCTCCAACCCTAAAGGTAGATTTTAAGTCTCAACAAACAAGAACACGTCTTCGAACCACCACATAGGGCCTTACTTTTGGATATTTGTCCTCTGAGAGGGGAAAGGGCCCCATCATAACTTTTTTAGTAACAAGGATTAGTCATGTGGCCTTGAACATGATCGAGGGAGGGTACTCAAGTATGAATCCCTATTATAATATTCTATACATCTAGGGAAAAAATGTCATGTTAACCTCGTAAGTGTATCATTAGCCTCAAAGTGAGGATATGTCACGTCCCCATCTAGACCCTATCACTTTAACATTTTAAATGATGTAATATTGTTATGAAATCGTGGTCAGGAGCTCAAGGCCAAGGCCCCGCCATCAATTTATTGATGCATATGGTTTGTGTGCTAGCCAGGCACATTGGAACTTCAACATCATGCAATATGCATTTTAATAAAAATACCCACAACTAACTATGCAATGCAACAAAGAGATGTGGGCATGATTTCACAAGGAATTGGGAGGGAAAACATTCAAACCCTTGAGCCAATCAGGTCAAGCCAAGTTTCAATGAGAGAACCCATCAAACCCTCAACTACCCATGTTGACTTTTGCACCCAACCATTGATTTCTCCCAAGAGTTGGTTGAGGTAGTTAATGCCTTGGGAATGGAGAGGTATGGCTGTCCAAATTCGGGTATGGGAAAGCCACCCTTCATGGAAAATCGTGTTTGTCTCCTTGGGCAAGAAAAGAGCCATGAAATTGCTCTCTAAGCCATTATGCAACCATTAGTCTTGCTCCCTCACACAGCTCTAGCTGCCTGGTCGTTTTCCTCCATGGTTTTTCTGGGTTCCCCTTCATCTTTTACCTGGGAAGGGGCGTTTTTGTGTTGATTACCAGTGGGGAAGAGAACAACATGTTTTTGGGTCTTCCTGGAGGTAGTTTGGGCCATTGGAAAGGATCATAACCAGTGGGGAGAAATCGGTTTTACTCCCTGGGGTTGAAATCGAATTACTCTTTCCACAGTCTGTTTTAGTGAGCCACGATTTGGGGAAAACCCATGGACCCTGTTTTGTAAAATACCCTTGTTGTAAATGGTATCTATGCCCAATGTTTGTGCTTGTTGTGTGAGAAATGAGAATGTTGGGGTATGGGATTTGGGTATCCATTGCTTTGGCTTGAGCTTGAGAATAAGCATCCATGGTTCAAATGGAGCCTGATAAACCCAGCTGTGAACTGGCTTGGCTGAGATGAAATTAGTAATTGGCAGTGAATGAGCTGGAATGTTCCCTTTCCTTGTGAGAACCATGCCCAGATCAGGGGTGGCCTTCAGACGGACTCAGTATAAGCTGTCGAAAAGCCTATGGTTGGGTGGAACGTTGCAGCGACATAGCTAGTTGCTTGGGACAATTGCACAATGAAGATATGTGTTTTCTGTTTATGTATTTACTTCTGCAATGCATTAATTTGTTGAATGTTTTGATATGCTGGATGGGCATGAATTGTGTGTGTGGATTAGTTCTGATTCCGCTATGCATATTGCCTAATTTGTATCTGCACACCAATGTTTTTATTCATATGATGCTAATGACTGGGATGAATTTTATGAAAAGCCCCACAGATTGCCATCATGTTCCCTCCCTTGCCTTGGATGGATGGGTGGGTACGTGACAGATGGTATCAGAGCTGCTGGTTGCAGCATTGGGCCTTCATGGGCTACCTGTCAAAACTTGCAGAGGTAAGTATGCTTCCTGCCCAGCATAGACTGTTAAGAAAAATTTCAAATTTTCAAAATTTATCAAAAAAATTTCTATGTATCTATGAGTTTTCTGCCAAAAAAACTGAGCTGGCGAAAAAAAATTGGTGAGTTCGCCCGCAACAGTGGAAGGACTCGGCAAGTTGTTCCGCAACGTGGTAGAAAATCAATAAGTTCGCCGAAACTGCAAAAGAACTTAGCGAGTTATTCCGCAACGGAAGAAGAACTCGACAAGTTGGCCTGAAGTTGCGGAAGTGCCCGAGGAAAGGAAGAAAAATTTCAAAAAAATTTCTAAGTGTTTTCAGCGACCGGACTCGGCAAGTTGGCCTGAAACTGCGGAAGGACTCGGGAAGTCGTTCCACAACGTGGAAAAACAAATCAATAAGTTCGGCGGAAAGATGGAAAAATTTTGGAAGGAAAAGCTAAGTTCGATCGGAAGAACTCGGTAAGTCGCCCCGCAACGGCGAAAGGACTCGGCGAGTTGGTCCGAAAAACTTTCTAAGTGTTTTCGACGTCAAAGAAGAAATTTCGGAAGAACTTGGTGAGTTGCTCCGAAATAGCGGGAGAACTCAGCGAGTTGCTCCGAAACAACGGGAGAACTCAGCAAGATGGTCCGAAATGGCAGAAGGGTTTTCTAAGTATTTTTCGGCGTCTAAGAGAAAATTTTCGAAGAACTTGGCAAGTCACCCCGCAACGGCAGAAGGACTCGGCAAGTTGGTCCACAACGGATCGGAAGGAAAAGCTGAGTCTTTGACCGGAAGAACTCGGCGAGTTGGCCCGAAACAGGTCGAAAGAACTCGCTGAGGTTCTCCGAAACAAGGAATTTGAGCCATTTTTCAGAGAGATTTTTTCAAGCGCCGAAAGTTGAAAAATGCCATGGAACTTGTGCGCCAGATTGCGCGAAATTGAAGGATTTACAAAAACAAAAAAAATGAGGGCGTTGCCCTCGACCCGCCATGCAATGGCGTAGGGAATCCATAAGGGGGCAAGCCCCCTTGACCCTCGTCTTCCCCCGGAAGATAGTCATTGAGAGTGTGAAATGCATTCTTGGGATGAGAAGCACGAATTGCATAGAAGGTTGTGGAGAGTAATTGGATGTAATATGAATTGCAGAAGAGCAATGGGAACAGCAAGACAATGTTGATAAGAGGGAAACCTCTCACCTTGACTATTTCTGTTATAGCCTAGGAATTTCATGGTTGAAAATTAGCAACTAAGGATGTTTTACATTTGTATTAAATTGCTACTTGGTGAGAAATGACAACTAATGATTCCTTGCGTGCTTGGTAGGGAAACCAAGAAAAGGATCAACTATGACGTGGAGAAGGGACCCCATGTCATGCTTGGAAAGGGATAATTCCTTAACTCCGCTATTGCTATTGTTTTTGTATTTTACAAGTTTTATATGCATAGAAGTTGTGGCATAGGAATGCTGGAAATGAAAAAGGGATAGATAGATGGCATATTGCACAAGTGCATGTGAAAATGTTTTTGCATGTATATGATATTGCATATTGGTAAAAAGTGAGGATTTACATATGCAATAAGCCACTTAAGATCAAATGATGGTGGTTGCTAATAATTAGTCATCTTCACATTGGTTGTAGGACCAAAGACAATCGAAGGATGGCTAAGGATGTGGATGATGATTGTTGCATACAACCTTATGAAGAGATGATGGTGCAACAAATCCGTGATCATGATGTTGGCAAAAGGACGGAGTAGCCTTGGTAAGAGGCCAACTGATCAGGTAACATCAAGCGATGTTAATGACAGCCATGCAGGTAATGGTTATTTATGCTTAGTTGCATGAATGTTGAAGGAGGATTTGGTAAGATCCCTTCAACTACAGTTAAACTATGTGATTTGGTTTGCATGTGGTATTGAGTGCCTAAATGTGAATGTCAACCTACCAAGTATGGTGAAGTATGGGGTAGTAAGGGCAAGGAACCCTCTACCATATGATTGTTTTAAATGCTAGAATGCATTCATAGGGGATTATATCATGCCATCTGTGTATGTCGGTTGTGAGTTTAACAACCAAAGCAAGTGAGGACTTATGGTCCTATCATGGTAGTGCATGATATGTGGGGAAGACATGGTTAGGCCATAATATGTTTGAAGGCATAATATTTGTGAATTAATGCAAGGTTGGATTGAGGGGATGTGCATTAAAAATATTTTGTACAATCTCGTGGTTATGCACGAAATGGTGATATATTTAATGAGCTGCTATGAATGCAGGAGAAGGATTGTATGAAGAAGGTAGACATGTGATGGGCTACCAGAGCACTCTGTTGGAAGGACATAGCTGCATGGAATATGAAGTAATGAGTATTTACAATTATTTAAATTGCATGGATAGTGTGACTATGTCTTGCAATTTTATTGTGATAATGATGCATATATAGAAATGTATATATTTCATTTCATTTCAAATGTTAAACAGCTGAAGGTGTTTGAATTATTGAGTATTATAATTATGAGATCACTTCAGTGACTATTATGGCAATGAATGATTATGTGCATAGATACTCACAACATGGTTGGCTGATTGAAGTTTCAATTTTCAGGTAGAAAAGTCTTGCATATGGCAATGAGGATAAGTCCATAGTAAAGACCGAGATCTACCATGTGCAGGAGCCAAAGGTTATGAGAAGGTTCTCATGGTTGTAATTTATGCATGAAACAAATATGAAAATTGTCTGGTTTAAGTTTATGAGAATAGTCTCATAGTTGCAAATCTAATTTCTGTAGGAAAACAAATTTACAAATTTTAGATTTGAGAAATTGCTTATAATTGCTAATGACTGTTTGGCTTATATAGAATTGTGTCAGGAGGACATGTTGTAGTTGGATGTTCAGGTATGGTAGCAAGGGTGAAACCATAATGGACAGAGTGATACCGCTTACGAGAGCCAAACAATATGAGGATAGCCTCATTGCTAAGAAAATCAATTTCTGTAGGAGACAGAATTGTAAATTCATGTTGAATTTAATTATTAATGCCATTGATTGGTTATGAAGCAATCAGATTTGAAATTATTGTTAAATGTTGCTAATTGTTTGGCTATTTGATAAGTGTTCCAGGATGACACATTGCAGGAAGACCATGTGTGATGGCCTGCAAAAGCAAAACTAGTTGGAAGGATCCCATGATTTGGAAATGGGTTTCGGGTGAAATGCCATTGTAAATGGTGATAATGTTTGAACTGAACTGCATGTTGGTAAACGATGTGAGTGAGACAGTGAAATTATGTCAAGAAGACATGTGTGTGTTATGGAACCTGAAAAATATTGGGGGTGGAAAACCGAAGGACTGTTGACTCAGAGAAGGGAGCCCCCATTCTTCGCAAATGAAGAAAATATACATCTATGAATGTTAAGATCCTGGTGGGCGGCCTTCACTAACATCTTGAGGTTTTGGTGTAACGGTTCGTATCATTTGGTATCAGAGCACTTTCTTGGGCTCGTTGGGTGAAATTTGTGCCAAATTTTTTTCACATCTGTTGCAGGTTTGGATTTGGGAATAATCCATATCCGCTTAACTGTGGGAAGTACTTGGGCATAAGCCCTAAAACTCATTGTGAGGACTACCACAGGAACCCCGAAGTAGTTGGCCCATTGAGAGGACCTGCCAGCGAAAAGGGCAACGACCCCTACCTGATTGACTAGTTCCCACCCATGAGGTAAACCAAGAGCTGTCATTTGTGGCAAAGCGGTTATCAATTTTACCTGAGTCGTGGAGTGTCCTGCCCCAATACGCAAGCCGTCAGACATCATTGGTGGCTGAGGGAAACCCTTGAACTGTTAGGAAGCCGCACATACCTGGGGTCCATATCTATTTTCAGTTGAACTATTGCCGATCACTTCCGCTCCAGATCCAGCCATTTCAGATCTATATCTATTTTCAGTTGAACTATTGCCGATCACTTCCGCTCCAGATCCAGCCGTTTCAAATCTATTCTGAAAGTCGTTCCATATCCAGTCTCCGTTTCAGATCCAGCCGTTTTCGATCCCTTCCGCGCCATTGTAGATCCATCTGTTGCGGATCCCTTCTGTGCCGCTGCTGCCGATCCACTTCTGAAAAGAAAAAAATTTCAGAGTAAATTCAGTTTTTTCTCCATATCTCCCTTGTTTTCACTATGTTTTCCTTGAAATTTTTGGGGAACCCCTATCATTCCATTCTGCATCTTTCATTCCTAAGGACCCTATCCCCAATTCCCCTTCCCAAATCCCGAAATCCTACATTTGTCTATTTTTAGGGTTTTCCATAACTTCCTCAGATTTCACCCAATCACCTTCAAATTTTACCACAAAATTCCTTTCTGAATTCTACTTCTTTGTCCCTCTCTGCCAAATTTTCTCATTCTATCACCCCGCTTCTGAAATCCCCCTTTTTGCTTTCTTGTCCTTTCGACAATGTCCAAAATCTAGTCAAACCCCAATTACCCATCAGATTGTTTACCCAATCCAAATTTCCCTTTACTAAATCAGCTTCTGTTTGTGTTTTTCTACCCATTCCACCGAAAAAAAAAAACTGGTTATGGTTGTCACCCGTACAGGAGCAAACACCATGGAGGAAATAGTTGCAGCCATCCAAACCAAACTCCAAGATATGGATGGAAAATTTCTCAGCCTCCATCTTCAGCATTCAGCCATGAACAATAACCGACAGCCAGAATCTTTTGCAGCCACCGGGTTCTCTTCTTCCAGCAGTTTTCGTGGGCCTAAGCTTGATTTTCCTCGCTTCAATTGTACTGATCCGACTGGATGGATATACCGAGCAGAACAATATTTCAGTCTGCATAATACTTTTGATGCCCAGAAAGTTCCACTTGCATCCTTTCATTTGGAACAGGAAGCCCTTCAATGGTACCGTTGGTACATCAAAGCTCATCCTGAGCCAAACTGGATAGATTTTTGCCAACTCATTTTGCCACGATTTGGTCCTAGTGCTTTTGATGATTTCACAGGAGCACTCACTAAACTTCACCAAATTGGCACAGTGAGAGAGTATCAAACAGAATTTGAGAAATTGGCTAATCACACAGAAGGATTGTCTGATGAATTCTACAGGAGTTGTTTTATCAGTGGTCTCAAGGATGAAATCCGCTCAGAGGTCAAAATGTTTTATCCCAACACAATGATGGAAGTCCTAGGGTTGGCTAAGTTGGCCGAGGACAAGATTACAGCTCAATAACACTCCAAACCCACCTTTGTTCCCTTCCGAAATATGGGTTCCCAACGACCTCCCATCACGCCTTCTCCTCAACCAACTCCTATCAAGCATTTGTCTGAAATAGAAATGCAAGCACGCCGAGAAAAAGGGCTTTGCTATAATTGTGATGAGAAATTCACTCGGGGACATAGAGCCTCCACCCAGGTTCAAGTCACAGAGCGAGTGGCAACGTCGGCATTGCAGTGTTCGCCCGGGGCTCGTACGGCGCAAAGGGGACAGCACCGTACGGGTGCACATCTAGCCCAGAGTCTGAACTGCAGAGCATGGTGGGATGTTAAGATCCTGGTGGGCGACCTTCACTAAAATCTCGAGGTTTTGGTGTAACGGTTCGTATCAGTGAAACGAATGAGTATTCGGTAACCCTAACTGAGGATATACATGTCTGGTTATTAGATTTAATATGCAAAGCATGTTTTATTATTTCATTACTATTTCAGACTACTTGAGTATGATTAGGGCCTACATGGCGCTCATTGGAAAGGGATGCATACCTTTCAGGTGATGGGTTATGTTAGGGTTTTTAATATTGACTACACCCTAAAGGAATGGACACATTCCTGGTGTTTCAATACTTGATAGTGAATGTTATTAAATGTGGTTACAATTTTAGAGAAACAATACTGATGAGTCTGCTTATCCTTCTTGTGCTATCAGCTTACAAAGATGCAATTTGGTGTTGCATGTAAGAGGAAAAGTGAAGAAAGGGTGCTCAAGAGGACTGTATGGGAAATGGTAACCTTTCTACACTCACACTAAAGGACACTAGAAGAGATGGATAGGTCCGAGGAGCTGTGTTACAGAAAAGGGGTATCATCCTTGTGTAGTGTGAGTGGGTATTGTGGGGCCATGCTAGCCTGCAGTCAAGTGAGTCACCTATGGAGTTCCTGGAGGGAACCACTGGTTGCATAAGAGAAGGAGCCACGTAATCATATTATGTTGTTCATATTACTTGATAAACTCAGTCGATGTACTGGCTTGGCAATGGTTGTTGTATGCCTAATAAACCCAGCCGGTGTACTAGCTTGGCATTGGTTATTTGGGTGTTGTGGTGAAGGGTTGCTAGATGCCTAATAAACCCAGTCGGTGTACTGGCTTGGCATTGGTTATTTGCATGTTGTGGAGGTATTGGTGAAGGGTGTTATTTCCTGACAAACCTAGTCGGAGAAATAGCTTGGAAATGGTTGTTGTATGCTTGATAAACCCAGTTAGTGTACTAGCTTAGCATACTGATTTTTGAAATGCTTAATAAACCCAGTCGGTGTACTGGCTTAGCATACTGATTTTAGGGATGCCTGATAAACCCAGTCGGCGTACTGGCTTGGCATTGCCTATTTGGATGATGTTGTGGAGCAACATGTGTGCTGGCCAAGCATCCACCCCACAAGTGATCCAAGGCTTGTAAAGCAAAGAAGGAAACCTGTGGAGTAGCGAGGAAATGCACAATACAGATAAGTATTCATTTCAATTTATTTCTTGTTTGGAATCATAAATATTTTAGGTATAAGTCTTCTAATAGCTAAGCTGATACACTATTGTTTCCTTGTTGGAAACCTTGGCCATTGTAGGAAGCAAGGACCCTGAAAGAACTATAAATGCTTGGTAAAGCCAGAGAGTAACTGGTTGGGCACTATAAATGCTTGGTAAAGTCAGAGAGTAACTGGTTGGGCGCTATAAAATTCTTGGTAAATTCAGAGAATAGTTGGTGGGAACATAAACCACTTGATGTTGTGGAGCAGCCGGCGTGCTGGCCAAACATTCCCTAATTAATTGATAAAAACCAGTCGACGTCCTGGCCTGGCATTGCCTATTTGAATGGTTGTGGAGTAGCCTGCGTGCTATCCCAACATTCATTATTGTATCCACGGGAAATCCAATGCTTGGAAAGCAAAGAAGGATCCTGTGGAATAAAGTGAAGACATCCGATACAGATAAGTATCTGGTTATCTTACAAGTTCTCGTTTATGAATATACGTGTGTATATGATTTGATTATGATTTCCTCAAACTCTTGTCTAGAGATAAACCCTATGAAAATACACTAAACATGTGAATTGATTCAATGTTTGAGTATAGGTATCACTGGAAGCAAGGACTATGAAAGCATCTGGAGGATGCATGTGGACATGTGACCATCCTAAAGAGAGCTCAGTATGAGCAGTAATGAAAGATGGTGTTAGTGGAACTGTGTGGGTCCTAGTAGCCAAAGGTTCTATAAACAACAATGGGGAAGGGTTCCCTAGTTGAAAGGCATTAGACAGACCTTAGACACTAAAGTGTCATAGCCAAGAAAGGGCAAGTCAAGCATTCACATTGAAGTGAAAGAGGCTAAGGAGCATAGAACCACAAGTGATGGTGTGGCTCCGGATTGGAACAAGACTAAGAGGGGGGAACTCTTACTCTTCTCTTTCCTTTTGACTGATGTATCTTAGAAACAAGAGATTGTTGAGTGCATGTCATAAATGAAAACAAATTGTGTTTAATTGCTTGACATGAATTGTGAATGCTGAAATAGTTATTTTCCTGTGAAAGGATGAACATGAATGAATTCATGTGTATGTGGAAAGCATGAAATGAGTGGAAGCCCCATGAGTAAAGCATCGATGTTCCATGTCAATTAGGGAAAATAATTGACTAACTTTAATATTGTGATATGCTTGTCCTAACAGGAATTGCCATGATAAGTCTCACAGGAGAGACATTGAAAGCCATTGTTGCAGCTGTGACTAGCCAAGTGATTGCTAGTGAGAAAAGCGAGAGCCAGTTGTGCACATTGATCATGGCAGCAGGCCAAAAGCTATTTGTTTTGACTGGAAGTCTTCCTTAGATAGTTGTCGGGACAACAAGAGAGATGGCATCCATGAAATTCCAGACTTGTAGATCAGCTGGAAGGTGAATAAAGGGAAGGAATTGCTCTGGAGCAATGCCCACCTGCAGAGCTGGAAGACCAAAGCTAGCAGGAGTAGCTTGAGGAAGCCAAAGGACTTGATCCTGAAAGTTCAAATTAAAGAGATGAAACGCAAGACAGACCTGCCCCCAGTTGTGAATTTTGAGGCATATGTAAAGTGGGCATTTATTCCTAAGTGTTGGAACACTGAGGATGGTGTTATTCCAAGGGGATGGGAATGTCACATCCCCATCTAGACCCTATCTCTTTAACATTTTAAATGATGTAGTATTGTTATGAAATCGTGGTGAGGAGCTCAAGACCAAGGCCCCGCCATCGATTTATTGATGCATATGGTTTGCATACTAGCCAGGCACATTGGAACTTCAACATCATGTAATATGCATTTTAATAAAAATACCCACAACTAACTATGCAATGCAACAAAGAGATGGGGGCATGATTTCACAAGGAATTGGGAGGGAAAACATTCAAACCCTTGAGCCAATCAGGTCAAGCCAAGTGTCAATGAGAGAACCCATCAAACCCTCAATTACCCATGTTGAATTTTGTACCCATCCATTGATTTCTCCCAAGAGTTGGTTGAGGTAGTTAATGCCTTGGGAATGGAGAGGTATGGCTGTCCAAATTCGGGTATGGGCAAGCCACCCTTCATGGAAAATCGTGTTTGTCTCCTTGGGCAAGAAAAGAGCCACGAAATTGCTCTCTAAGCCATTATGCAACCATTAGTCTTGCTCCCTCACACAGCTCTAGCTGCCTGGGCGTTTTCCTCCATGGTTTTTCTGGGTTCCCCTTCATCTTTTACCTGGGAAGGGGCGTTTTTGTGTTGATTACCAGTGGGGAAGAGAACAACATGTTTTTGGGTCTTTCTGGAGGTCGTTTGGGCCATTGGAAAGGATCATAACCAGTGGGGAGAAATTAGTTTTACTCCCTGGGGTTGAAATCGAATTACTCTTTCCACAGTCTGTTATAGTGAGCCACGATTTGGGAAAAACTCATGGACCCTGTTTTGTAAAATACCCTTGTTGTAAATGGTATCTATGCCCAATGTTTGTGCTTGTTGTGTGAGAAATGAGAATGTTGGGGTATGGGATTTGGGTATCCATTGCTTTGGCTTGAGCTTGAGAATAAGCATCCATGGTTCAAATGTAGCCTGATAAACTCAGCTGTGGACTGGCTTGGCTGAGATGAAATGAATAATTGGCAGTGAATGAGCTGGAATGTTCCCTTTCCTTGTGAGAACCATGCCCAGCTCGGGGGTGGCCTTCGGACGGACTCAGTATAAGTTGTCGAAGAGCCTATGGTTGGGTGGAACGTTGCAGCGACATAGCTAGTTGCTTGGGACAAATGCACAATGAAGATAAGTGTTTTCTATTTATGTATTTACTTCTGCAATGCATTAATTTGCTGACTGTTTTGATATGCTGGATGGGCATGATGTGTGTGTGTGGATTAGTTTTGATTCCGTTGTGCATATTGCCTAATTTGTATCTACACACCAATGTTTTTATTCATATGATGCTAATGACTGGGATGAATTTTATGAAAAGCCCCACAGATTGCCATCATGTTCCCTCCCTTGCCTTGGATGGATGGGTGGGTACGTGACAGGATATGGGAAACATTACGAGTTTTTTAGCACTACGTATGGGCGTATGAGAATTAACTATGGACAATTGAGGAATTCTAGGAATTCTCTAAAGGAAACTTATAGAGCTCAATTTCCATTAATGACACCTCAAAAAACCATAAATTTCCTCTTGTGGTGATCTCTAGCCTTTGAGTGAGTATATGGGCCCCATTAGGATCTTTATGATCAAGGAAGGAAACTTTGACCTTAAAATAGGGACAATAACAATGCATTGAATCACAACATGGTACCTTTTCAAGGTATCCTTCACCTCCAAGAAAGGATATTGCTATCATTATGAGGTTTTGGGCATTAGGTACGGGTCTTAAGGACTTCAATATGCGGTCATGGGATGAAACTTGGGCCTTAGGCACTAAAGGAATCCTTTAGTGATTTGGGGCAAAGAATGATTCTTTGAACCACTACAAATTACCTCTTGAATGCATATTTTTCCTCTCACTAGGGATATGTGTTTCATTAGCATTTTTTCAGGACTAGGTATGGATCGACTATAGTCCATACCCACCTTAGATCCCATGGAATTGGAAATTAGTGATATTATGATGTTTTGAATGTCAAGTATGGGTATTGGGGTCTTGTAGATGGTTCAAGGATAAAAACTAGGTCTTAAGCCCTAAAGGAAGATGATAGGAATCCATGCCCAAGAATAATTCCTTGTAATAAAATACATGAACTCCAAAGGGAATATTTGGCATTGAAATGTGGTTATCATCACCATTATAACTTTCAAGCACAAGGTATGGGTCACATGATTCTCAACATAGTGGAGGGAGGAAACTGACACCTTAAACCATGAACCAATATGAATGACATCCCAAGGGGATTATTTTCCTCTTAATGGGAATATTGGCACAATTATGGAATTTAGAGAACTAGGTATTAGTTTTATGGTTTGTATAAAGGTTAGTTAATGAAACATATACCTTAGTCCTAAAAGGTATCTTCTAAGACTTGAAGGCCATGAATTATGCCTCAAAACATTGATAATATATGTATATGGAACAATTTTCCTTCAAGTGATGATATGGGTAATGTTAGAAATATTTGGGCACCAAAAACGAGTCTCAAGACATGAACAGGGGAAGAAACCCACTCTTTAGGAACTCATTAGGATGTGGACATTGTTAGGATGTTTTCAACATTCAATGTAGTTTTGGGTTCCTTGACCATGGTAAAGGGAGGAAACTAAATCCTTTGGCCATAAAAATAGCTTCTAAGGCTCAAGGAACATGAACAAGCTGGCCTCAAACTAGTCCACCACAACAAACCTTACTTTTGTACCTTTATCCTCTAAGAGGGGATACATGCCCCATTATAAGGTTTTTAGAAACACTGTTGAGTCATGTGACTTTTAACATGATCGAGGTCCAAGAAAGTCAAGCATGAGGTCCTAAATGAAGCTTCTAGGAATATAGGGAAAATAATTTCATTGTGGTATCCTAAGGGTATATATCCTTTCCCTCCAAGTGAGGATATGGGCACCATTAGGAGGTTTTGAGCATTAGGTAAGGAGGTCTAAGAATTAACCGTGGTCAATTGAGGAAGTTTAAGCATTAGTCTCTAAAGGAAAATTCTAGAGCTCAAGGTCCATGAATGACACCTCAAACCACCATAAATTACCTCTTGTGGTGATCTTTGGCATTCAAGTGAGCATATGGGCACCATTAGGATCTTTATGGTTAAGGAAGGGAACTCAGAATGTAGACTAGGGCCAAAAACAATGCATTAAATCACCACAAGGTACCTTTCCAAGGTATTTTTATCCTCCAAGAAAGGATATCTCTATCGTTATGAGGTTTTGGCACTAAGTATGGGTCTTCATGCCTTCAACATGGTCATGTGATTAAACTTATCTTTTAGGTAGTAAAGGAATCCTTTAGGAATTTAGGGCAAAGAGTGATGCCTTGAACCACTACAAATGACCTCATGAATGCAAATATTTCCTCTAACTAAGGATATGTGTTTCATTACCATTTTTTTAGCACTTGGCATGAGTTTAATAGAGCCCATACCTAGCTTATATCCCATGGAATTGGAAATAGTGCTCACACACTTTCATACCGCGTGCATGTTCTTTGAAGTCAATTTTTTTTTGGTGCCATTGTCAATTATGAATTACTTGTTTTTTGACTTGGTTAGCTCAGATGTAGGTTCAAAAAGACAAGGCTGGTGGTTTGGGATCCAAACACATCAAAAAATCCATTTTTCATAATCTTTCTCAATAGCTGCATTTTTTATTCTATTTTTATGTAGGCAGCACAAATCCTTTATCAATGAAACCACATATACGTATAGATTCATGAATCTACATTTCACATATATAATTAAAAAATATATATTATCATTTACTATTTTTATTTATCTTATGTGAGAGTGATTGTACACTACACTAATGCATGACCTCGTAATTTTATGGGTATATTGGATTTATTAATTCTATAAAAATATAAAACCAACATTATAAATTTAAAAAAAAATTATTGTGCACAAGAAAAATCCATTCTCTACAATTGTACAAAAAATGGTAACAAAATTCCAACAATTAGGTACTCGACACCTGCACTAACGTCAACATATACATTATGTTTTTCCTAAAAAATAACATACCAATGTTAGAACCAGGGAAAAAACATACCAATGTTAGAAAAAATAAAATTTAATATATTTATAAGAAAATCCATAAATAAAAATTATATATTTTGGACGCTTACTCAATTTTCTACAATTCATCTTCTTACACCATATTAAAATTCATTACGGAAGTACCTTAAATCATCCTTCCAAGTACCTTAAATCATTCTTCCAAGTACCTTGAAAATAATATACATCTATAAATGACAAAGCAATAGTAACACCATCACGATTCTTCATACATAAAGGAAATAATAATTTTAAAGAGATTTTAAAATTCAAAATCCAAGACAAACAAGGAAGGAACTGAGTTCGAAAACATTTCTATAACACATTACATACATAATCACTTCAACCTTTCGCATATCTAAACATTATTACTGGCAAAGTACCAAAAACAGAGTATTCAAATACTTTACCCCTGCTTGCAACATACAAATATAAAACAAGATACAGAAATCGCCCAATATAGGGGGCGGAAAATAGAGAGCATAGACATGCACATATAATGTCTACATTATAATTTCACACACACACACATACATATATTTAAAAATAACTACAATAGTACTTGCCATTATAAATTCCTTTGTTCATAATAATAATAATAATTACACTTGGAACAATGAAACTGGTTGCTTGGAGAATCATCTCCTCCCAACCATACGAGAGAGAAACTCGACTGTTTTCCCAACTCCACCCCATAGCTGGATCACCACCATGCACTAGAATGCTAATTAATCACTTCCACGCAACACTCTCTCTCCTAGAGTCCGTAACAAGAAATGATGGACTTATGAAAAGAGAGAACACTCAACAAATTTCCTCTATGCACAAAACGTTGTCCCACGCTATCTCAGTGCACTATTATATATAGGTATTCCCAGGTCTTGTGTAATCCCAATCAAATCTTCAATCAATCCATCAATCCCTATGATTTAGGATCTTGTCTGGTAGTTGATTTTTAGATTGTATTTGATTGGTAAAGATCTATCTTGCTTGCTTACACATGTTCTTTGTACCATGGTGGTGTCCCCTCATTTAACTGAACTCTCCAAGTGTTTTTTTTATTTAATAATAAAAATAGTTTGTTGTGCAAAGTCTCACTTTGTGTTTTTTTTTAGTTTTAAATAACTCTTACATAAAAATAATTGTCACAAATATTAAATCCAAAATAAAATAAAAAAATGTTTTTGGGTATCACATTTCTCCCCCCCTTATTCTACACCATCCTCGGTGTTCTTTATTCTGAGCAATCTTGATCATTCTCGAACATGGAGGGATATGCCTCTCGCATTCTATCCTCCATTTCCCAAATTTCATCTTCGAGGATGGAGTGATTCCATTGCACTTTTATTTGAACGATGGCTCGATTCTGTAGCATACGTTCCTTCCTATCTAGGATGCAAAAAGGTTCGGTTTGGAACTCGCCCTCGAGTTCTACCTAAATCACATTCTAGTCAATTACATGAGTAGCATCATGCACATATTTTTAACAATGAAACATGAAATACATCGTGCACTTTTATATTAGGGGGAAGTGCAAGTTGATAGGATACCAACCCTATCTTAGCTAACACTTCGAAAGGTCCACAATACCTGGGTTCCATCTTGGAACACCTTCCAAAGATCAAGGCACTTTTCTTTGCTTTACCTTTAGATATACATGATCACCGATGTTGAACTCTCTTGGAGTTCTTTTTAAATATGCATAACTATTATGCTGATGCTGGGAAACCTTTAAGTTTTGTTGCACTTCTTTCACCATCTGTTCCATCTCCTTTAACATGTCAGGTCCTAGAATAATCATTTCAACATGGTTGTCCCAAGACATAGGAGTGTGGAATTTTCGACCGTACAAGGCTTCAAATGGACTCATTTTTAATGAACCTTGATACCCATTATTAGAAGAAAATTCTACTAAATGAAAATACTCTTCCCATTTACTTGGTTTATCCATTACAAAAATTCGCATCATATCTTCTAACACTTGATTAGTTCTTTCAATTTCCCCATCCATTTGAGGATGATAAACAGTACTAAAATCCATCTATGTATGTAGACCTTTAAACAAGGACTTCCAAAAGTTACTTGTAAATTTTGCATCTCTATCAGAAATCACAACTTTTGGAATACCATGCAAATGGAATATTTCTTTCATAAAAAATATCAGTTATGTTAATAACTTTAAAAGTAGATTTCACGGGTATGAAGTGTGCAAATTTACTTAACTTATCAACAACTACCATTATTGAGTCATGATGTTTATTCGTTTTAGGTAATCCTATCATAAATTCCATACTTATTATCTCCCACTTCCATTATGGAATAGGTAAGGGTTGGAGTAACCTAGCAGTATGTTGATGTTATGTTTTTACTGGTTGACATTCAATGCATCTAGCTAGGTAATTTTCAACATCATTCTTCATGTTAGGTCAATAATAAATTCTTGTTAGCTTTATTATCATCTTTTGGTATCCCAGATGTCCGGAATACGGTTTCTTATGCAACTCATTCAAAATTAATTGTTTAACTTCATCAGAATTTGGTATATACAATCAATTTTTGTAGATTAACAAGTCTTCTAAGCTTATAGAATAGGATGAGAATTCACTTCCATTAACATCATTTTCCAATTTCTCTTTAATTTTTAAGTACTCTTCGTTGTTTTTAGCTTCATCTTTTATCAAATCTTATATAATTGTCTTATAACTGCTAAAAGCAGCCAAACAATGTGGAATGGCATTCTTACTCAGGGCATCTGCCACCTTGTTCTATTTTCCTTTAATGTGTTTTATTTCAAAATCATACTCGCTCAAGAAGGATAACCACCTTGATTGACGAGCATTTAAACTTTGTTGATGAAATAAGTATTTTAAGCTTATATTATCGGACATTAAAGTGAATTTAATTCCTATTAAGTAATGTATCCACATCCTTAATGCTTATATTATAGAAACTAGTTCTAATTCATGTGTCACATAGTTACATTCATGTTGTTTAAGTTTTCTTGACTCATAGCTTATTATATAATCCTCTTGCAATAGCACGCCACCTAATCCTTCTAAGCAGGCATGCGTACATACAACGAAGTCCTTGTACGGATCCAATATTCTTAGAATTTGTGTGGTAGTTAGCAAGTGTTTAAGCTTTTCAAATCTTTCTTGACATTTATTAGACCATATGAACTTAGTTTCTTTCTTTTGAAGTGAATTTATCGGGTAAGCAATTCTTGAGAACCCCTCCATGAACCTACAGTAGTAACCCATGATCCCCATAAAGGATGGAATCCCGGTTACATCCTTAGTAATTGGACAATCAATGATCACCTTGATTTTATCTAGGTATACATAAATGCCTTCCTTAGATATTACATGACCTAGGTATTGAATTTTAACTTGAAAGAAATCACATTTATTAAACTTTGCATAAATTTTATGTTCTCTCAAGGTTTGTAATACTAACTTTAAATGTTCTTGGTGCTCTTCTTTATTTTTTGAATATATTAAAATGTCATCAATAAATATTATTACAAACTTAGCTAAGTACTTATGGAGAACAATGTTCATCAAACACATGAACGTGGTCGGAGCATTGGTCAAGCCAAATGGTACAACAAAGAACTCGTAATGCCCATACCTTGTTCTAAATGTCATTTCACGAACATCCTCGTCCTTAATTCTTACTTGATTGTACCCAAACCTTAAGTCAATATTAGAGAATACCGTTGCTCCCCATACTTGATCAAACATGTCATCGATGCGAGGGAGAGGATATCTATTTTTAATTGTCATTTTATTTAATTTCCTATAATCAATGCACAACCTTAGTGTGCTGTTAGGAACCCGTGTCAACCCTTCTCTTTACTTTGTTAGTATATTGTTGTTGGACACATATGCTTTGTAATTCGTCCCATAGTATTATATGCTCCATGGTATTGATCCATAGTTTGTATTATCCCATAGTATTATATGTTCCATGGTATTGATCCATAGTATTGGACGCATATGCTTTGTAAGTCATCCCGTAGTATTATATGTTCCATGGTATTGATCCATAGTATTAGCTCATAGAATTAGTGTATAAGTATGTGTTGAGGCCAATGAAGGCATCGAGAAGTTATTTGTATTGAGCTTGCTCAAAGGAGGTTCCCCCCTTGAAGTGGCCCGTGATCAATAAATATATTATGAGTTCTGTTATTTCTGATATATTGTGCATTTTCATTAATTAATTATTAGAGGTTCCTCACATCTGGTATCATAGCACTTTCTTGGGATCATTGGGTGGAATTTCTGCCAAAATGTTTTTTTTGCATCTGTATTGTTCCTTTCAATTGCATGTTCGAATCCAGGAATAATCCCTATCCACTTAATTGTGGGAAGTACTTGGGCATATCCCTAAAACTCATTGTGAGGAGTACCACATGAACCCCGAAGTAGCTGGCCCATTGAGAGGACCTACCAGTGAAAAGGGAAACAACCCCTACTTGATTGACTAGTTCCCACCAGGGTAATTTTTAAGGGCGAAATTTCGCCAATTGGCTATTTTTGGGGATTTTTTTCAAAAAATAAATTCGTTATTTGGTCATTTTTAGTCTCCAATATCGCCTGTATTTACATAAAATATGTTTTTTTATCATAATATTCGCCAAATTTTACACATTTCAGTAGTAAATTGTATGTTTCATATTTAATATTCACCTACCTATCTATATAGATGTTTTTTTCAATCCAAAATAATCGCCTAGGATAATACACTAAAGTATAATATTAGAATTCTTAAAAAATACCCTGGTTCCCACCCGTGAGGTAAACCAAGAATTTGTGGAAAAGCGGTTATCAGTTTTACTTGAGCCGTGGAGTGAGGGGCACTGCCCCAATAGGAAATCCGTTAGACAACATTGGTGGCCGAGTGAATCCGTTGAACCTTTAGGAAGTCATGCATACCTGGGGTCAATATCTATTTCCAACTAATAAATCACAGATTACATCTGTCCAGAATTGTCAGAGATCACTTTCGCGCCATTGCAGATCCATTCTAAAAACAAAATCGCCATATCTTTTTTGTTTTAACTCCATTTCCATTGAAAATTCATTGACACCCCTGCCATCCCATTCTATATATTTCATTCCTGAGGACCCTATCCCATATTCCACTTCCCAAAGCCATAAATCCCACATCTTTCTATTTTTATGGTTTGCCATAACTTCTTCAATTTTCACCCAATCGCCTTCAAATTTTTCCACAGTGTTCATTTCCTATTTCTACTTCTTTGTCCCTCTTTGAAAAATTTTCTCATTCTTTCATCCCGCTTATGAAATCCCCATTTTTTGATTCCCTCTCCATCCGTAAGTGTCCAAAACCTCGTCAAACCCCAATTACCCATCAGAGTTTTTCCCAAATCCAAATTTTCCTTTACTAAAGAAGCTTTTTTTTGTTTTTCTACCCATTCAAAAAAAAAGAACTCTTGGTTATGGTTGTCACCCACACAGGAGAAAAAATCATGGAGGAAGAACTTGCAACCCTCAAAACCAAACTCCAATATCTTGATGAAAAATTTCTTAGCCTCCATATTCAACATTCAACCATGAAAAATAAACGATAGCCAGAATCTTCTACAGACACTAGGTTCTCTTCTTCCAACAACTTTTGTGGGCTGAAGCTTGATTTTCCTCGCTTCAATGGTAATGATCTGACTGGATGGATATACCGGGCATTACAATATTTCAGTCTGCATAATACTTTTGATGTCAACAAAGTTCCACTTGCATCCTTTCATTTGGAACATGAATCCCTTCAATGGTACCATTGGTACATCAAGGCTCATGAAGATCCAAAATGGACAGATTTTTTCCAACTCCTTTTTCAATGATTTGGTCCTGGTGCTTTTGATGACTTCACAGGAGCACTCACTAAAATTCGCCAAATTGGCACTATGAGAGAGTATCAGAAAAAATTTGAGAAACTATCCAACCACAAAGAGGGATTGTCTAATGAATTCTACAGGAGTTGTTTTATCAGTGGTCTCAAGGATGCAATCCGATCATAGGTTAAAATGTTTTGTCCCAACACAATGATGGAAGTCCAAATCCACTTTTGTTCCATTCTGAAATATGTTTTCCCAACAACCTCCCATCACGCCAACTCCTTGACCAACTCCTATCAAGCATTTTTCTGAAGCAGATATGTGGACACGTAGAGAAAAATGGCTTTGTTATAATTGTGATGAGAAATACACTTGGGGACATAGATGTGTTGAAAAAAACTCTATATCTTAGATGTGGATTCTCTGCCTACCTATGAACTTGGTGAAGAAGCTCCTGATACAATAAATGATCAGGTCGACATTCAACAACCACCTGTTGACCATCTGTCTCAGGACAACCACCTAGAGATATCTCTCCATGCTTTAGCCGGAGTCACCACCCCACAAACAATGCGGGTCAGGGGTTACTTCAAGAATATCTCTCTTACAATACTCATTGATTCTGGTAGCACTCATAACTTCATTGACCCTCAGATCGCCAAACAGGATGATTGTTTGGTCCATCCTTGCTCCAAATTTGAATTCATGCTTTCCAATGGGGGCACCTTACCTTGCGAGGGGAAGTGTCGCAATGTGCGTATCTCTATGGGAGATTATAACCTGTGCTCTGACATGTTTTCCTTGGCCTTAGGCGGATGTGATGTGGTTTTGGGAGCTCAATGGTTATGCACACTTGGCCCCATCTTATGGGATTTTACTAAACTTTGGATGTAGTTTTCAGTCACTGGGCAAAAACACACATTGACAATCTTACAAACAGGGTATCTCTGCATCATCAGTTCACATCGCATGGAAAATATCCTTAAGAAGAATTCACATGGTATCATCGCTCATCTCCATTCCATTCAAATGCACCCATCAACAGTCTCCACTATTCCTTTGGATCTACAACAAATTTTGGATAGATATGCAAGTGTCTTTGCTGAACCAGTGGGATTGTCACCTTCAAGAGCCCTTTCCGGCAAGAATTTAGATGCCTCTACATATGAGAAGGAAATGATGTCTATTTTTCATGCAATACAGAAGTGGTGGCCATACCTATTAGGGAATTATTTCTGCATCAAGATTGATCGCCAGAGTCGGAAATATTTCCTAGAACAACAAGTCTCCTCCCCAACACAGCCGAAATGGGTTAGCAAAATCATGGGTTATGACTCTATTGATGCCCCGAAATTTGCAGCACTGGTAGTAGGGATTCTCCCCGGTAAGCAATCCCAATTAGATCACTTACTATTTGGTGTGGAGAATCTATCTGGTTAACGGTATGGTTGCCGTGTGTGTGATTATTTAAGTTCTTTACCAGTTGCGGCCTAATTCACCGTTTATGTAATTTTATCTTTAATTATGAAATGCAAGTTCCCTAATTAAATGCAATGGAATTGACAGGTAGAAGCCTCACAAGTGATATGTAGGTTCTTACCTCCCGTCTTATCACTCCTACCAGATCAATTCAATTATTAACTAATCTAAACTAACTATTCTATCATATCCCTGCAAGGAGCAAGTTTAAAATAAGAGTAATATGCTGGGAAATGTAAATACAAGTCTAACAGATCGTTGTTCCAACACAACATTCACATTTATAGAAAAAAGAATACCAAAGATAGCTCTGATAGAATTAAAACAATTATTACTCATTTACACATAAACCTTTGCATAGAAAGTAAAATTATTCATAACCAATGAATTAGTTCAAGAAAGTTAGAATGATCTCACAGTATGAGTTATGGATGCAAGAAGAAATAGTTCCACATTAAGCATTCAACACATTCCAATAAAAAATCTCTGTGTAGCTTTACCCAGCAAACAGATCCTTCTTATTAAGCAAAAAAATAGTTCTCTTAAAAAAATGGTCCATCTCTATTGTGCTAGCAAAATTCCTTCCATCTGTATTCTCCTCCTCTATTTATCTTACAAAATAATTTGTCCCCTAGTGACTTTTCATCTACCCTAACCCTAGGGATTCCCAAAATTTTGTCTTTTAGTGTTTATCCAAAGAAAATACAAATATTAATTTCCAACTGGCCTTTCCAAATCAGAAATGTATTTGTCCCACATGTCAGTTTCTTCAGCAATAATATTACTTTGCACGGGGTCTACCATTTTCAAAGTGATCTCATGATTATATAGTTCTGCTTCTACACTCTTTACTCCCTCAGCCGCTTCCTTGTAGATGTCTTCTAAAAAGTAAGAATTAATGGAAGCTTTCCCAGTGAAATGATGAAGGTCTTCCCCTGTTGGCACGTCCATCTTCTTAATGTAGTTTAGATCGTCACTCAGCACATTCTGCAACTCCAATAGGTGTTGGTCCCTATCAGGAAATTATTACATAGTTGAAGGCATAACCAACTCACACTTTTCATGGATTTGATGAATTTTTTGATAAAGGTCTGTACACCTCTCGATAGTTTTCGGAATCCTATTATTAATCTGTAGACTATCTTTTCTACAGAATTCAAGGAGGTCTAAGTCCATATTCAAATCTGCAGTGGTCTTGTGAGGAAACTACTGAGGGAATCCTGATTTCCCTTCTCTACATTTCATTTATTTACCAATCTTAGCCATGGTGTGTACTAACTTCCACTTGATTCTCAAAGATTCAGCATCAATCTCCCCCATACTAGATATCATTTTATTCATCTTGCAGACTTCCTCAATGATAAGTTCTTCTGATTTATAGATCTTCTTCTGAATGTCACATGCTTGCTCATGAAAGGGAGTCAAGTCTTGCTTCTTATTGTCTACAAGTTTCAGTTGTTCCATCATAAACTCCTTTACCTTTATCAATTCCTACCTGAACCTTCAAGTCTTCAACTTGCTTCCTGTTGTCTGCCTCTCTTTTCTATGATTCATTGATGCAAGTTTCCAGATCATTTTTTTCTCCTTTCGTAATCATTAATTGGAGAGTTAGTGCATCCTTTTATGTTTCCAAACTCTAGTATTCTTTCACTATCCTTACCTTTCCGGATAGAATGGCGTCATGTTTCCTTTTCAATTCTATCCCTTCTCCCCGTATCTTCACCAAATTGTCTTTCAGTCTGAGCATTTTCTCTTTCTTTCTCTCCACGCCGCTCATCAACTTGTCAACATTGTCTGCACTTGCTTGCGTAGCAGCTATGTTAACATATGCCATAATATTAGGGTCCCTATGGGTACCCTCCAAGATTGTGCTCTCCTGAACTGTAACAACATCGGCATGGGATGGTAATTTCAACCTCTTTTCCGACCTCTTCATGATAGTATTTATTTTTTAGTCAAAAAAAATTGTGTCTAATATGGCTACCGTATGTTGTTTTGATGGGGTGAATGGGATGAGACCGATCTCCTGCAATGGGAAGTGTCCTCTTGTGATTATATCTGGTGGGTCTATGTCCATATCTTGCACATTCGGGCTCCTTTGCTCCACAACTTCCTTGGACTTTTATTCCTCCTCCTTTTTCCTTTTCTATTCAGTTACTTCTTTGTCCGCTCTTTCTCTCATTTCTTGTACCCTTGCGGCTTCTTATTTATAAATACTTTCAGTCTCTTCCCTCCGGACTCTTTCAGTTTCTTCTTTCTATATTCTATCTGCCTCTTCTTTCTCGATCTTTTCAGCTTCTGCTAACTGCAACCTTATGACTTCATCCTTTTTTTTCCTTTCTGCTTCCCTTTGTTGTTCTTAAGAAGCTTCTCTTTCCTACCTCTGGGTCTGTTCTTTGAGATTCCTTTCTGCTTCCCTTAGTTGTTTTTGTAACTCTGCTTCTTTTTAAGATTTGGTACCAGCACTGGAACTATCCCCACTTTTGGGACAAAAACACTTGTTCAACTCAGTCATGTCTCTTGTGCTCTGATATACTTATTCATCTTTCAAGAAAAGATGTGCATATTCAAAGGTGATCTTGCAAGAAGCACAATGGGTAGCTACCTTACCTTCGCTATCATTCCTTCTGAAAATCTTGTCCCAAAATGAAAGGCCTCCAAATATTTAACAAAATATTCAGCCTCTTTTGCTTTGGTAAATTTGTATGCACCGATAGCGAATGGAAGCATTGGGTAGGAATCCTTTTTCTTGTCATTAAGAAAACACCCAACCCCATTAATGAAAAATTTCCTTAAGGCCTCCTTATGTACAACAAAATCGGTGGCATACTAAGGCAATAGAGAAGGGGGTTAGGTTCCCCCATAAATCCTTATGTAGGTGCCTTCTGCGGAGAAATAATAATCTCCATATTCCTCAATAACTGGCGAGGTATCCAATAATATCTCAATGTCTGAGTCTGATTCAGCTAACCTTTTGTACTTTCTCCTAGCGGACTGCTTATGCATAAGTCTGATGAGACATAAGATAGAAAAATGAGGGAACCAATTATTCATAAACAACTTATTTCTCATGGTATAAATGAGCAAAAATGAAATTAACATCTGAATGTTTCGATTGTCTGTTTTATACTTGAGCAAAATAAGTTTTTAGTTATTTTCAAACTTCTGTATGGTTGGAAACCTATATGTCTTTGAAAAAAATGTACAAAGTCTTACAAAAGAAACAATCTGAAGACAAACCAGTGGTTTATTAACTGAAGAAATTCATGCAATTACTAACGTTCATTTGGCTTTAGTGAGCATGCAAATAACAACTTGTGAAAAATTAATTTTGACCAAAAAAATATGAAGGACTTCATTGATACACACTGAACAATTAGTTGTAAAAAATTTAGGCTTCCTTTTATGTGAACTCAAGGCTTAGTGCACATGTTGTATAAAGGTCATTAAAACTATGCATAATCAAATGTGTTTTATGTATTCCCAATGCGCTAAAGTGGTTGAAAACAACAACAGTGCTGAGGGAAATGAACTTTATGCATTTATCTATCGGCAGGCGAAGCATACTGGCTCCAAAACGAAAAGATGATAACCCACAACACACTGTTTGACCAAAAACACAATCGACGATGGGGTCACACCCTCGTTTTGCTACCTAGACCTCTAATTTTGTGTGGCCTGGGGCGGTCCAATACAGTGAAAGGATTTAAAAAATGCAACATTGCAGTTAGAGATTGCTTCGGGCGTGCATGAAAGCAGTGTTTCTCGCATGCGCCCAGGGTCTCGACCTTTTCCTGGAGAGGAAAGGGGAAACCCTAAGACGACAAGCTCTGTTAAGATCATGGTCACACAGGGGAAAATGACAATCAAAACTACATCCTCACCGTTCAATTGAATCCCTCTCAACTGCTTAAATGACTCAAAAGATACGATGCGAGGGCTACGGTAAGCCACTAGAGACAAGAAAACCCCGCTAGGTGAGGCCATGGCGTAGTTGAAAAAAAAATGGGCTAAACCCTAACCCCACATGACCCTCTACAATCGTTCAACAATTAAAAGTGACCAAGCAAAGACCAAAACAATTGAAAATAAAAGAACAAGGTCTATCGGGTGCCTACCTGGAAAATGTGCACTGGGCGAGAAGTAAGCTTGGAAACATTAAAAGCCTAACGTCCAACGAGCGATAGTAAAATGACGTTTTTCTCTTGTTCGAACGGTAGTAAAAAATAATTAACCCCCATCTCTATATATAAAAACAAAATCCCCTATCATTAATGCGAATGGGATTTCGGTAGGTGGTGTCATTTACGACTGCGCCTCCTTTTCGCTGCGTCAAAGCTAACTCCGCCGACCCTTTCAGCAGAGATTGTTGGTCTCCATTTTGTCACTATTTTTTATCATCAAATCTATTTTGAATGGCGTTAATTTCACTATTTTTGATATATTAAGTTATTCTTTTAGCCATTCAGCCCATCAAACAGACCAAGTATGCATGTATTCGTTTATCATATGAATTTTGGTCAAATATCGTTATATTACGATTTATTAATGATTAAATTAACAATTCCAGTCATGCATGGCATCTAGTTTTGATTCATAGGCTATGGTTTCTCAAACAACCCTTCATTCAGACTGCGTGTTTATATTTCTTAAGCTCAGACGTGTTCATCTCATCGTTCAGCCTTGCATTCAGCTCGCGAGATCCACAGTTGGTATGCTTCGGGTCATTAAAGTAAAAAATGGGCACATGGGTTCTGTTAGCCACACGGTGG
Organism: Larix kaempferi; assembly: GCA_027924585.1. Classification (NCBI taxonomy): domain Eukaryota; kingdom Viridiplantae; phylum Streptophyta; class Pinopsida; order Pinales; family Pinaceae; genus Larix; species Larix kaempferi. The sequence continues at coordinate 6,987,304 of BSBM01000364.1, read as the reverse complement.
TGATGGTTAATGAGCCATTGTTCTGGAAGATATGTCCCTATGCTCTCCAAGCTCGACAGTGCATCCCACATCCACGCCAACACTCCAACACGTCGATTCTCCTGGGCATTCAACCTGGAATCATGCTTCCTGTTCACGCCGGTGTTTTGGAAGAAGCTCAGATCACACACATTCATCCTGCCAGCACAACGCCTTGCCACGACAGTTCTCCAATAGCCCTTTCCTATGCTCTCCAAGCTCACTAGTGTGCTACCTCTCTGCCCACGTCAAAGGAAGTCGACATTGCAGCTGCTTCGTGAAGGAATCAACCCCGTGAAGCACTAGAGGATGCCCCCTATGCTATCACGCACCATTCAAAGCAGCCAGTTATTCATAAACGCCTTTGTTATTAGAGAGGTTGACTTTGTCGACCCTCTCATCCATTGTAAAATGTATAAATAGATTCCTATAGATAGAAACAGAGTTAGCTTGTAGTTGAAGATCATTAGATTAGAAGATAGTTCATAGATTTGCAAGCAAATAGCGGACATTGTGTAATTTTCTCAAGTTAATGGAAGTTCCAGTTTGTTGATATTCTGAGTAGCTAAACCAGTTTTGTTTTCCATCTCTGATTGCTGGGAAGGGCCCCTCATCAACCGGAGGTTTTGCCTTTGTTTTCTATATTTCCTTTTCTGCAATTAGTTAGTTTACTTTCCTGTATATGTTATTAATTTCGTTTTCTGTGCATGGTAATTCTTTCTCTATAATTTATATTATCTTGCTAACATAATTTGTGTTTATAGAACTAGCAAATGGTCGACCAATAGTATAGTTTGATAGTTTTATTTCAGTCTTTTCTAATTAGCTAGTTTGTTTTTCTAACCTTCTGCAATTAGATAAAACTTAGCTAATTGTTGTTTCCAGTCTGTTAATAGATAGAATTAGTTTAGTTAGCTTCTTTTCTGTAGCTGTAGGTTAATTCTCTTCTCTCATCTCAATCTTGATTTAACATAGAATATGAATAGTTTATCTTTCCAACCATGATTAGAATAGGTTGCTTTCTACTATCTTAGCTTCTCAACAAGTCTTCTCACTAATTTATCTGCTTTGTAGGTTCATCTGCATTCGCAAGCTGACGTCAAGATCATCAAAACTCTCCTTTTCCTTAGTTTAATTCATTTTTCCTCCATTTGGATTGTCATTCGGACTAGCATTCGGATCGTCATTCGGATTTTTACTCTTTCTGCATTGTTTTATGCTAGTTTGAATCTAGTTTCTTGGTTTTCTTTACTGTAATATTTCCTGCTCTTAATTAGTCTTCTCAACCATAATTAGGCCTTTGTTTTACATTCCATAAAGTTTTAATTCAAGTCTTGTTATTATTCTTAGTTTGCTTTAACTATCCTTTCAATCATGTCTTTCATATTTTATCTTGCTAACAAGTTGTTGTTTCAAAATTTATCAATCTTATTCCTAGTCTAGTTTATTACATGCTCTTAAGACGTAGTTAGAATAGAGTTAATAATTTCATTCTAGTTTCGATAGTTTCCTTCATTTAGATTAGGATTAGTTTCTTATCTTAATAAATAATGAAGATGTTTATGGAATAGGATTTGGATTCAAAATTTAATATCTTTATCAAGTTTTCTACTTGCTTCCAAATCAAGTTCAAAAGTAAATATCTTTATCAAGTTTTCTACTTGCTTCTAGTTTTCATTAGTTTTATATTATTTTTCTGCTTATGGATAGTAGATAGATCAGAATGTTGAAAGTTAACTATAATTTGTCTCTTGGTAGTTTACATCTTTTTGTTGAAGTTAGATTAGATTTACTTCCATTTTTTTTTGCTATTTCATTTGAAATCCAGTATGATACACTCAATCCAGTTCCTATTACATAGGAATAGATGTTTCTCTTGAATTAATTGTTGAAGTTATTTAATAATTTTTAATCTGTTTACAGTTGTTTCCTAATTCTTAACTAGAATTTGAAATTGTATAGTTTCCATTTTCATAGTCAACAGTTTGCTTTTCAATCAGTTTCCATTATTTAATTATAAGATAGAGTAGTATGAATTGATACTATTCTAATTCATCTGTTTAACTAAATGTAGTTTAGTTCCTTTTACTGTTTTTCTGAAGTTTGACTCGGTTTTCATTTTGAAAGATCTTTTGATCTTTTCTTTATTAAATATTTCTAAGGTCTGACAAGCCGAAAAACTTAGGTTCCATTATACCTTAGCATATACTTTGCCTCAACTATAAGATTACCAACCCTGGTCGATAACTAAATATTAGGTGTTTTCTTTAAGATAGCTCACACACCCAACAGAGATTCTTCATTCGCCGCAAATCGGTCGGCGTAAACTTACCTAATCGCTGTGACTATTCGGCATAATTAACTAAACATCAACGATTGATCGCCGTGGGTTTTCCAGACTTCCGTGAAATGATCGGCACGATTTGCTTTGGTTGCGACGACCGCTTGATGAAGTGTCTCGATCATTGCGAACCGTCGGTGTGATTTTCCCAAAAGCTGTGAAAGAACGGTGCCAACTTTCCAAACAAAAGAGAAATGGTCGGCAACAAATGACTTGAATTCCACGACCGGTCGGCACCGAATCGTCGGATTGTCACTACACGATCGGTGCAATTCGCCGCAAAAATGCAAAACAATCGAGGTTAATTCGTCGACAAGCTGTGAAATGGACGACGAGAATTAGTCAAAAAGATGCGACCGTTTCGGAGTAAAAAAACCTGAGCTTGTACTTAGGCTGGAAAAATACTTGTTCTTCAAGATTTTCTAAGAAAATTCTACGTGTCAAAAAGAGGAAAAGTTCTAAGGAGAAACAAATCTAAAAACAAAGGAAGGGCCCTACAAAATTTTGAAACTTTTTGGGGATCATGTTGCAGCAACAACAGACTCTGAGATCACTTACAAGAATGGTAAGGACAATCTAGTGGCGGATGCTCTTTCTCGCACATTTGATGGCCAAGTTTCTCTTTCAGCTATTTCTATGCCTATTCCAAATTAGTTGCAATATGTTCCATAGGGCTATGTCAATGAATCCTCATTATCTCAAATCATCCAACTATTAGCCAACAACCCTTCTGTTGTACCATATTACTCTTGGGATGGTATTTCCTTGAGATACAAGGGTCATCTGGTGCTTCCCCATAACATATATATTCAATATGATGTCTTCTATGAATTCCATGCTTCTCCATCAGAAGGGCACTCTGGGTTCCTCAAAACGTATGAGCGGGCACAACGTAACTTCTTTTGGGAGGGAATGAAAAAGACAATTCAACAAACGATGGCTGAATGTGATACTTTTCAGCTCAACAAGGGTGAAACGACACTCCTTTCGGGATTTCTCAAACCCTTTCCCATCCCTACATGGATTTGGATAGATATTTCTATGGATTTAATTGAAGGGATCCCTAAGTCTGTAGGGAAGACAATGATTTTGGTTGTGATTGATCACCTCTCCAAATATAGTCATTTTTGTACATCCTCCTCAGTCACACAATTTTTCCTAGACCAGATCTTTCGTCTTCATGGAATCCCTTCTTCCATTGTCTCGGATCGCGATGCAACTTTCACTAGTCATTTTTGGCCAGAACTATTTCGCCACACTGACACCAACTTGAAGATGAATTCAAGGTATCACCCACAAATAGATGGTCAGACTGAAATCACCAATAAATGTTTGGAAACTTATCTTCGTTGCTTCACCTCCACAAAACAACATCAATGGAAAAAGTGGCTCCCTCTCGCTGAATGGTGGTACAATACCTCCTACCACACTGCAGCAGTCTATGGTCAGGAACCGCCAATTCTTCTTCCATATACCCCCAACAGTTCACTAGTTCAGGAATTTGACACGGTTCTTCGAAACCGCGATCATATTCTTCACATTTTTGTAGGACAATCTTCAGATGGCAAGAAATCGAATGAAACAACAAGCCGATCAACACCGTTCTGAGTGCACTTTTCAAGCAGGTGATATGGTTTTTCTTCATCTACCTCCTTACAAGCAATCCTCCCTAAAACTCAAAGGGCGTTATAAGCTCGCTCCAAAGTTCTATTGCCCCTATAAGGTTCTTCAGAAGATTGGGTCCGTTGCTTATAAATTGGAACTTCCTCCTTCTTTCTGCATTCATCCAGTATTGCATGTCTCTTGTCTGAAGAAAGTTCTTGGCTCCAACATCAGAGGACAAACTATTTTACCAGAAATGGATAACGAAGGATCCATCATTTTGGATCTAGAGGCCATCCTCAATAGGCACACTCGCCAGCTTCACTCTCGATCTATCACAGAGGTATTCATTTAGTGGCACAGAATGCAACCAAAGGATGCTACATGGGAACCACTCCTTCATATTCAACATCCATTTCCACATCTAAATTTTTGAGGACAAAGCTTTTTCTAAGGGGGAGGGGATGTTAGGAACCCGTGTCAACCCTTCTCTTTACTTTGTTAGTATATTGTTGTTGGATGCATATGATTTGTAAGTCATCTTGTAGTATTATATGTTCCATGGTATTGATCCATAGTTTATATTAACCATAGTATTATATGTTCCAGGTATTGATCCATAGTGTTGGACGCATATGCTTTGTAAGTCATCTTGTAGTATTATATGTTGCATGGTATTGATCCATAGTATTGGTGCATAGACTTAGTATATAAGTATGTGTTGAGGCCAATGAAGGAATCCAAGAGTTATTTGTATTGAGCTTGCTCAAAGGAGGTTTCCCCCTTGAAGTGGCCCGCGATTAGTAAATATCTTCTTTGTTCTATTATTTCTGATATATCGTGCATTTTCATTAATTAATTGCTGGAGGTTCCTTACAATTACCATCAATTGAGTTCATTCTCTTATGTTTATGTCTCAATATTTCTTCTTCTTGTTCTTGCATATCTTTGAATAATTCTTGTGAGGACTTCTTTGCTTCAAGATTCTTGGCTATTAGAATTCTTCCATGGTATTCAACCTATATAGAATTCTCACAAGTTCCAACTTACTTTTCTATCATTGATTCTTTTTTCTCTTTTAAAGTCCCACCACCAAATCTCATCCTTTCCGACTAGATTGAAGATGGCCATTTTTTCCTTCATAGAGTTGGAATAATTGTACATAGTAAAGTACTTCATCCCAGAGATCCAAGCCTCATATTATTCTCCATTTTTTACTTCACTGTCAAAGGTAGGAGGCTAAATTTTTTTAAATTCTCCTGTTAACTCATCTTTATATTTTCTCTTCTTTCTTCATCGGCTCTCAAAGCTATCACTAGAATATTTCGATTCACTAGATATAGGGATTTCATTAGAAGAAGGATAGCCAGAAGATGAATTTTCTCATTTATGTTTATTTTTATTCTTATCATTAGTTATCTCATTCAATTTAGACACTAAGGCTTCATTTAAGTCTTCCTAGGTTCTCAGTACCCTTTCATGTTCAGTCTTAAGTTTCATCAATTCGACTTGTAAGTCTCTTATTGTTTGTAAAATCTCATTATTAACATTGTTATTCTCATCATTAATTTCAACCCAAATAGGTGGAATAGGGGATTGTTTTCGGACAATCTACTCGAGCGGACGCGAGCATGATCTCCCTAGTCCAGGTGGATCTAGAACAAATGGAAACAAAATATAGACCTACTTTCCTAGATCAATTAGAGATTGAAGTAGATAGATGTCTTACCTTCAGATTCGTGAATCCTTCTCCTCTTTGTTGCTCCAAGCTCTGTGGTTGTCAGATCTCAAGCTGCGAAACCTGTCAAAGCACACAGAGACAAAAAAACAATAAAAGCACATCTAAACACTAACTTATCTAAGCTAACAGTTAAAAAAGAAATCTCTAAATATCATTAACAAAAATACATTTATGGAAAGAGATTATATTATTGTAAATAAATGGGAAGTACTTAAAAGAGTGATGTGAAGAACCTGCAACAATTAATGAAATGACACGAGATAGCAGAAATAACAGAACTCGGAATCACTTAATTGATCGCAGGCCACTTCGAGGGGGCAACCTCCTTTGAGCAAGGTCAATACAAATAATTTCACGGTGCCTTCAATGGCCTCAACACACACTTATATATTAAGTCTATTCCCAATACTATGGGTCAATACCATGGGACATATAATACTACGAGATGACTTACAAAGCATATGCGTCCAATACTATGGGTCAATACCATGGGTGTATACAAACTATGGATCAAAAAATACTACGAGATGACTTACAAAGCATATGTGTCCAACAACAATATACTAACAAAGTAAAGAGAAGGGTTGACATGGGTTCCTAACATCCCCTCTTCCTTAGAGAAATCTTTGTCCTCAAAGCTTTAGATGTGGAAATTGATGCGAAATATGAAGGAGTGGTTCCCCTGGAGCATCCTTGGGTTGCATTCCGTGCCACTGAATGAATACCTCTATGATAGATTGAGAGAGAAGCTGACGCCTTCTATGTTTTAGGGAGGATTGCATGTAAGGTTGTAGATGAAGAAGAACCATATCATCTGCATGAAAAGTGCGCTCAGAACGGTGCTGATCGACTTGTTGTTTTAGTCAAATTTGTGCCATGTGAAGATTGTCTTGCAGAATGAGAAGAATCTGATCGCGGTTTTGAAGAACCGAGTCAAATGGTGGTGCATGTCCATAGACTGCTTCATATGGTGTTATTTTAGATGTGGTATTGTACCACCGGAGTGCTTTAAGTAAATCCATAGAAATAATTGTCCAAATCTGTGTAGGGATAGGCAAGTGTTCGAGAAATCCTGAAAGGAGTGTCATTTCATCCGTGTTGACCTGGAAAGTATGACAGTCAGCCACCCTCTGTTGAATTATCATTTCCAGCCCCTTTCAAAAGAAGTTACATTGTTCCCGATCATACGTTTTGAGGAACCCAGAGTGTCCTGCCGATGGAGAAGCATGGAGTTCATAGAAGAGATAGCCCTGTTGAACATATTGCAACCAATTTGGAACAAGCAGAGAAATAACTATAAGAGAAACTGGGTCAGCCAATGTGCGAGAAGGAGAATATGCCACCATATTGTCCTTACCCTTCTTGTAAGTGATCGCATAGGCATAACCCAGGAGTTGGATAACCCATTTCAGGTGTGTTGGGGAGGAGACCCATTGTTCCAGGAAATTTTCTAGACTCTGGAGATCAGTCTTGATGCAGAAATAATTCCCTAATAGGTATGGCGGCCACTTCAGTACTGCATGCAAAATAGCCATCATTTCCTTCTGAGATGTAGATGCAGCTAAATTCTTACCGGAAAGGCCTCTTGAAGGAGACAAGCCCACTGGTTCAGGAAAGACACCTGCATATCTATCCAAGGAAGTAGTGGATACCGTTGATGGGTGAATCTGAATGGAGTGGAGCTGAGTGATGACACCATGTGAATTCTTCTTAAGGATCTTTTTTAGGCGATGTGAACTGATGATGCGGAGAGACCCTAGTTGTAAGATCGTAAATTTTTGTTGTTTCCCATTGACTGTAAACTGCATCCAAAGTTCAGCAAAATCTCATAAGATGGGGCCAAGAGTGCATAACCATTGAACGCCCAAAACCACATCACATCCTCCTAGGACAAGGCAAACATGTCAGAGCGTGGGTTATAATCTTCCAGAGAGATACGCACATTGTGACACCTCCCCTTGCAAGTTAAGGTGGCCCCATTAACAACCATGAATTCAAAGTTGGAGCAAGGATGGACAAAACAATTAGCCTGTTTGGCAATCCGAGGGTCAATGAAGTTATGAGTGCTACCAGAAGTATTGTAAGAGGAAGCTTCTTGAAGTAACCCCTGGCCTGCATTGTTTGGGGGGTGGTGATTTCGGCTAAAGCATGGAGAGATAACTCTGGGTGGTCTTCCTGAGATGGAGGGCCAATAAGCGGCTCCTAAATGTTGATCTGATCATCCATTGTATCTGGAGCTTCTTCACCAATTTCAGAGGAAGGCAAAGAATCCACATCCAAGAGATAGATCTTTTGCTAAACACATCTATGTCCCCGAGTGAATTTCTCATCACAATTATAACAAAGCCCTTTTTCTCTACATGCCCGCATCTCTATTTCAGACAAATGCTTGATAGGAGTTGGTCGAGGAGCTAGAGGGGTGGGAGGTCGTTGAGAACCCATATTTCAGAAGGGAACAAAAGTGGGTTTGGAGCGTTGATGGGATGCAATATTGTCTTCTGCCAATTTATCCAACCCCAGGGCTTCCATCATTGTTTTGGGACAGAACATTTTAACCTTTGAGTGGATTTCAACCTTAAGACCACTGATAAAACAACTCCTGTAAAATTCATCAGACAATCCTTCTGTGTGATTGGCTAGTTTCTCAAATTCTGTCTGATACTCTCTCACAATGCCAATTTGGCAAAATTTAGTGAGGGCTCTGGTGAAGTCATCAAAAGAACTAGGACCAAATCGTTGCAAAAGGACCTCACAAAAATATGGCCATTTTGGCTCTTCATGAACCTTGATGTACCAGTGGTACCATTGAAGAGCTTCTTGTTCCAAATGAAAGGATGCAAGTGGAACTTTGTTGACATCAAAAGTATTATGCAAAATGAAATATTGTTCTACACGATATATCCATCTAGTCAAATCAGTACCATTGAAGCGAGGAAAATCAAGCCTCGGACCACGAAAATTTCTGGAAGAAGAGAACCCATTGTTTAATGAATACTCAGACTGTCGTTTGTTGTTCATGGATGAATGCTCAAGATGGAGGCTGAGAAATTTTTCATCTAGATCCTAGAGTTTGTTTTGGATGGTTGCTAGTGCTTCCTCCATGGTTTTTGCTCCTACACGGGTAACAACCATAACCAAGAGTTTTTTTTGTTTTTTTGTTTTTTTTAAATGGGTATAAAAACACAAACAAAAGCTTATTTAGTAAATGGAAATTTGGATTTGGAAAAAACTCTGATGGGTAATTGGGGTTTGACTAGGTTTTGGACACTTTCGAATGGACAGGGAAGCAGAAAATGAGGATTTCAGAAGCGGGGTGAAAGAATGGGAAAATTTGTCAGAGAGGGAAAAAGAAGCAGAAAGAGGGAATGAATATGGTGGAAATATTTGAAGGCGATTGGGTGAAAATTAAAGAAGTTATGGAAAACCCTAAAAATAGACAAATGTGGGATTTTTGGCTTTGGGAAGTGGAATTTGGGATAGGGTCCTCGAGAATGAAAGATGCAGAATGAGATTACAGGGGTGTCAGGGAAGTTTCAAGGGTAACATAGTGAAAACAAGGGAGATATGGAGAAACATATGGATCTGCAACGAAGCAGAAGGGATCGGCAACAGATGGATATGAAATAACATGGAAGGGATCGACAATAGATAGATCTGAAACAGAGTAGAAGGGATCGGTAACAGATAGATCTGAAATGGTGTGGAAGTGATTGGTAACAGATAGATCTGAAATGGTGTGGAAGTGATCGGCAACAGTTCTGGACAGAGGAAATCTGTGATTTATCAACTGAAAATAGATATGGACCCCGTATGCTCAGCTTCCTAACGGTTTAGGGGATTCACTCGGCCACCAATGTTGTCTGACGACTTGCGTATTGGGATAGTACCCCTCACTCCATGGATCAGGTAAAACTGATAACCGCTTTGCCACAAACGACAGCTTTTGTTTTACCTCACGGGTGGGAACTGGTCAATCAGGTAGGGGTCGGTGCCCTTTTCGCTGGCAAGTCCTCTCAATGGACCAGCTACTTTGGGGTTCCTGTGGTACTCCTCACAATGAGTTTTAGGGATTATTCCCAAGTACTTCCCACAGTTAAGCAGATAGGTATTATTCCCAAATTCAAACCCGCAACATATGCGAAAAAAAATTGGTAGAAATATCACCCAACGATCCCAAGAAAGTGCTCTGATACTAGATGTGAATAACCTGCAACAATAAATGAAAATACAAGAAATAGTAGAAATAACAAAACTTAGAATCGCTTTATTGATCACAGGACACTTTGAAGGGGAAACCTCCTTTGAGAAAGCTCAATACAAATAACTTCACAGTGCCTTCATTGGCCTCAACACACACTTATATACTAAGTCTATGCCCAATACTATGGGTCAATACCATGGGACATATAATACTACGGGACGACTTACAAAGCATTGCATCCAATACTATGGGTCAATACCATGGGCTAACACAAACTATGGATCAACAAATACTACGGGATGACTTACAAAGCATATGCGTCCAACAACAATATACTAACAAAGTAAAGAGAAGGGTTGACACAGGTTCGTAACAAGTGATAATTACAACCAAGCCTTAACGCTGTAATCTTCCTCCAACAATCCAAACCAAGCCAAACCTCCAAAGATGAAAGAAGTCTCTCAAAGATGAATGAGAGTCACCTGGGGTAATCTCACTAGCTTGAGAATACTATAGACCTTCCTCTCTTGGAATGGAGAGGAGCTTCATATTTATAAGACCAAGTGGATAGAGTAGGTTGAATAGTATGGGGAGAGGATTAAGGGATCAACCCTTTGAGTTAGGGAACTGAATTACATATCACCTAGGAGTTCGGGATAGCCCTCCACCTCACCATGCTTCGAGAAGTCACTTGAAGGTCACCTTTATCCATTTTAACTAACACCAGTGCATGTTGTATGAGGGAAACTTGTTCCTGAGAGGGAAAGCGCAGGTTTCAAAAAGGCAACCTGAGCCATGGGCGCAGTCTTCCAGATGATAATCTGCGCCTAACCTAGTTGGGTGCTCCTTGCTAGAAGACAATATTTGTCGGCCTAACTAGAACTTGTGGAAAAAGGTCAACAACTTTACCTAGTTGATTTTTTGATGAGGGAGACTTCATGGATCAAGGCACTAAGTTGACATAGGTCTCATGATGAAGAAAGCGGGGAGTCCACCGCCATTTCTAGAATAAGGTGTCCCTACCCCTCCTCCATTGAAATAGGGTGGACCTCCACCTCCACCGCTGGAATGGGGTGTCCCTCAACCTCCACTGCCGGAATAGGGTATCCCTCCACCTCCGTCGTTGGAATAGGGTGGCCCTCCACCTTCACCATTGGAATAGGGTGGCCCTCCACCTCCACCATCGGAATAGGGTATCCCTCCACCTCTGCCTCTAGAATGAGGTGGGCTTCTGCCTCCTCCGCTAGAGTAAGGTGGGCCACCGCCACCAGAGCGAGGTGGGCCTCCGCTAGAAGGTGGAGGTATGCCCCTTCCGGAATGAGGTGGGGGCCTGCCACCTCCAGAATGAGGTGGAGGTGGACCAAATGGTGGCGGGGGTGGAGGGACTTGAGGGAAAGTTGGTGGGGGTCCAATTGGCATAACATGGTGATTTCCCCATGGAGCGTTTGTGTTACCGGGATAAGGTATCCTAGGAATTATGTTCCCAGGATGGTATTGTCCTGACGTAGGATTGAAATTTCCTGGATACATATGAATCCATAGTGATTGATTTAGGTTGGATGGTCCCCTACCATGAAGTAATCCCATGGTAGGTGTCACGACTGATAAAGAGCTTCCAACATAATGACCAGTTGGGATCCCTCCACTCATATTATGGTTAGCGAATAGGGGTTTCCCCCGAGTAACAATGTTTTGACCACTTGTTGATGGTTGAATCACAATAGGTTGTTGGTGATTTACTAGTGGAGGAACATTAGCTATGATGAAATTAGGAGGTAAAGAGTATCCTCCCCTTGAATTTTGGGGCGAGGGAGGAAGCAGTGTTCTGGCAGTAGTAAGTGGGGTGTTGGACAATTGTCCTTCAATTTTTTGAGTCATCTGAGGTATGGAACCGGTCTCCTAATTAAGAGGTGTACTCGCAGAAAATGAGGGTTGACTAGGTTCATAAGTGGTCATATTGGGTGTGGGTGTTTCCGGTGAATCATAAGATAAAGAACGAAATGAGGTATGTCTAAATATGGGTATATCCGAGTCCTGATTCCTTCGTGAGAGACTTTGTCTTCTAAGTTCCTATCCGAATGTATGTATCCGGTTAAGGCGATCATGAAAGGGTGCCAGACGCTCGTCATTGGAAGCCCAAATGGGAGGTGAGATGGAAAAATGAGCCCATTGTTTCCCTAGAGTGGTTTCCCAAAAAGATGCATATGGACCAAAATCCGTGGATACAGGTTCATCCTGGGGTTGATTGAACCATTTTGTAGCCCCACGCTCTCCTTCCATCGAATGATGGAAGGATGTGTCTCATGAAGAAAACGGTTCCATGGTCGTAGACCTTGGAGGGTCAGTGATGGGTGGAATCAAAGGAATCGAAAAGTTTACTCCCAACTCCATGGTGGATTTTTCTACTTCAGGTGATATGATAGCAGTTGGTGGATCCATGTGTTAGCACCACCTTTTTACATGGCAAATGATGGTGTATAATAGAGGAATGTTTTGAAAATTTCTTAATATGGTGAGAAGGACCCTAAGAATTTCATTGGTTCCATGATCATGCGACTAGATGTGACCAAGAGTGGAAGGTAAAAGCGTTAAAGAGGACAACAAAAATAAATTTCAAAGAAAAATGCAAAAATCAGCAATTTGGATCAAAAGAAATGGAATACAAGTTAAAAAGCATTGATCCGAAAGGCAAATAACAAAGGTGGTAAGCCACGCCCAAGATCCATCGTTGATCGGGTGTTGGAAAGGAGATCAATGGTACACACAGTTTCCATACCACCAAAGTGTGTGGGAGTTAGAAGCGGTAGGCGGTTGCAAAAAATAAAACAGCCAGCTACGTGTCGCGTCCCCAACGTTTCGCATGGTGAAAAAGCGGTATCAAAAACAGCTTATGTGTTATGCAAAAACCATTGAGTGGTCACTACGCCAAAAACATGGATGGTTAAGATGGTTAGTGAAGAGATCCTACGGCTCAGGAGAAAAGTTTAAAGAGTGCAAGTATGGTTAAAGGTTGAATGGTCTAGATTTAATCAAGCTAAATCAACGGCGGAAAACTTGTTCCATTATAAGAAGAAACGTAGAAGTTAGTGGAAGGAAGTCCAATCGTTGGAAAGAAATGTTTCAAAAAGGCACAAATGTGGTTGGAAATTGGATGGTCCAGATTACACCGCGATAGATCAATGGCTTCAAGTGATTCCGCATTATGAAAATGCGCAGGTGATAAAAGGAGAAGTGGTTGCGAAAAGTGAAACTCCTAGACAAGTGGCAGCTCTGCAGCGATTCGTAAACAGGAAAAATGGTAATGGAAACCACTTCAAGGGGCTGCGAAACCACCATTGGTGGAGATGTAACACTAAATGATCGGATGGTGGAGAAAAATCATCATGATGGTAAAAAGAGTTTTAATATGATGGTTCAGATTGCAGCATGGGAAATCAATGGATGTGGAAGGTTAGCACCAATGGAGAAGCTCGAAGGATAAAGAAAAGCGGTTATATAAATCCGTGATACCCGTGAAGTTTACATTTGTCTTCGCAGTTCTAGCGTTAGAAGCTTCTTGACATGTGTGTGGAGAAGAAAGCGACAGAGCAGGTCACTCTCTAATGTTTTCAATAACAAGTAGGGTCTTGCAACCAGTGATGTCAGTATTAAGCTTGTTTATAAGAAGAGAAAATGGAGGAGGTTCTGAGTCTTGACAATGTAAGGTTAAGAATGCCCTAGAAGATAGGGATTGTGATTTTTTTGATACAACAATTAGATTTCCTGTCCATGAAATAAAAACGAGGTTAAAAAATATACATAAAGAGGGTATGGATGTACATAGAGTGGTTCAGTCGTCTTTAATTTTCTTCTTCCCTGACCAAATTATATCTTTCCCCGAGTTCGTATCATGGTGCACATAAAACTATTCTGAAGTTGAAAGAGTCATTATAAATACTCAGAAAACTAGAATTGTCTGTCCAATAGAGTCACCAGTCGTTAGAATTTCTCTTGAAATCGCTACGTCTCAAGTGTTTGAGTTAGAAAGTTTCTCCGAAGAGTATGTCGTCAATTTGTATCGTTAGTCTTCTCCTGAGAGTCAACAATATTTTTTAACCACTTGTCTTAAACCCGAATTGGAAATTGAGAATACCCCATACCCTTTAGATGTCAATTTTTTCGATGATAATACCAATTGGTTCTTTCCTTAATTGCCCAGTTCTTAGGTTTGGATACTAACACAATGGTGATAGAGTTACAGTTATCTTTATTATTCATAATAAGTGTTGGTTTACCTAGAGTTGAATATGACTCGACACCTTGTCTCAAATTTGAAGAGTTTTTAGCATAAAGTCTCCATTCATAGCTAGTAAGTTTCCCCAACACAAGGCACTTTAGGTTTCAATCACATTTGATGAAGTTGGTCATGTTTTTTAGTCACAAAGAGCTATATTTTCCACCAATACTTTTCATAGGCACTTTGGATGATAGTATGTTCAATTATATGAACTATATTCTATATGAACTATATAGAATGATATTTAGGGAAGAATTACATAGGGTTTTTCCTGAAATGAAGTCCCTGATGTAGTTAAAGGAAGATTTAGCAGTGGGAGATTGGTTCTTGTTAAGAGATCACATGGTGATTAGGTTGTATGGCTTTGTGCATGAGCCTTATGTGCTACCGTCCTTTTTAATGTTGAGAATGTTCGCTTTGGAATTTATTAGACAGAAGTTGATGGTAGAAGATGATCATTTCTTTATTTTTAAGAAAGGATATGATGTGAAATACCCTTGGAAAGTAGGTCCATTTATTGTAAAAAATATACATGCTATTGTACATGTGAAGAAATTATTAGAAAGTATGGAATTTAAGAAAGACATGGCAATTGAATATGTTCCTCTTCATATCATTTCCAAGAGTAGGAAGAAGAATAATACCAAAGATTTTGATCACAAAGAATTGGAAGGATTGTTGAAGAGAAAAAATTTGTTGCAGTGTGAGTCTGATGATGAGGAAACTGCAAGTTCATAGGTAGAAGATCTTCTTTTGACAGAGTTTGCAGCAGGGATGGGATATACATCAAATACCACAGAGGTTAGAGAGAAAAGAAGCTTGCAAGATATTATTGATTTAGATGATGAAGTATCAGGTAGAGAGAAAAAACTCAAGATTGATGAACAACAAGATTTGGTTGTATTCACAAGTAGTGAAGAGCAGGAAAAAGAAAAAATTTCGGCCCCAGAGGTCCAAATACAGGAATACAGTTTTTCAGGAAGCTAAAGAAGTTGGAGATACAAGTAAATTTCAATCCAGAGTTGAAATGTACGACAAATATGGGAAATATAAACGAACTTCTTCTTGTATGACTTATAGTTTGTTTCCAAAGGTTAGAGATTTAACAAATTCAGAGATTACTTTAGTGTCAAGTAGAGATATCAAGGAGAATACTTTAAATTTGGCAGTGTCAACTGAAGAAAAAGTGACTGAATTTAATGTAAATTTGAAAAAGATAACAATTCCTGATAATATCCAACTACACAGGAAGACAGGAGAGGTAATATATGATGATCTTGCACAAGAAACTTTGAAAGTCGCTAAATTGGAGAATACAATAAGCATACTGGAGAACCAGTTGAAACAAGAAAAAGTAGAGAATAAAGCTCACCAACAAGAAGTCAAGAAATTACAGATTGACTTAGTTGGGAATAGTGATGGAGGTGATGCAGGAAAGAAATTGTTGATGAGAAAGATAATATGATTCAAGTACTAAAAAAGAAAGTAAAAATTCCAACAACTCAATTAATTCAGGATTTTGAATTAATTGTGTTGGAGAGAGAGAAAGAAGATTTGTCCAAGGAAATTGATGATAGTAAGGCCAAATTATTAAAATTTGTTGAAAATGAAGCAGAGTGCGAGAAAGACAAAAAAAATCTAAAAGGCCAAATTGAAGATTTAAAAGGGAATCTAATGTCTTTGGCCCAACAACAATCAAGTACCATCCATGTAAGTGGAGAAACTAATACAACTGACCTCATACAATCCATGTCTCAAGTGAGTCTCAAGGAAGTGGAAATAAATGAATTAAAAGAGGAGAAGCAGAAACTAGAAGATCAGAACGAGAAGAAGGATGAGCAAATAAAGGGTCTTCAGGGAAAAAATAAATATTTGATAGATACATACCAGAGATTCATTTATCAAGTAATTGGACAAGTCCCAATGCAAGGGTGTAAGCATATGATTTTGGATATTATCATTTAAGAAGCTGCCAAACTCATACCTTGAATTTTGTAAAATAAAAATAAAAGGTAATAGAAGAAGCTTTAAAGAATTGCACAGCAGTGAGGGAAAATTTAAATAAGAAGCCAAAAGAGAGCGCAAAATGCCATGGTTTTCCTGAGGGATTTAACAGAAGATGAGGTGAAAACAATGGCTATCAAAAATCGAATTTCGTTGATCGCTTGGGCGAGGAGAATACTAGGGAAATATACGCATGTGGAAAGTGTTGAAGCCAGATTTGCAGGGATGAAAAGACAAATTGTTGATTTCAAGAAAAAGTTTGAAAGAGTTTTCCAAAAGGGGTTTCCTGCTTTCTGGAACGAAAAAAAGGAATTGATTCCCCAGAATGATTATAAAAAATTATTATTTGCAATAAGAATGAATCATGATAAATTTTAGAATTTAACTCATGTCCTTACAGGTAAGATCTTGTTGGAAAAGCTTGCAGAGGATTTCAAAATCATGGATATGTTGAAGATTCTAGGTGAAAAAATCCCTCATATTTCTATTGAAGAAAATGTGGAGCTGAAGGTTTTAGCGAAAGAAATGATACTCTACGAGACTATTACTACTGAGCAATGGAACACTATATATAAATATGGAAAAATGAAATATACTATCCATCCATAAAGACGTCCGTCAACAACCATCAACAAATGAAGACTATTGAAAAAATTCATTTTGAAAAAATCTTGTAATATTTTTTATAAACTTTGACTCAAGTGACATGTGGAAATTAGTTAAGTTATTTAACTATTTGGTTAAGAAAGTAGTTAGGTTTTACCTCAAAGAGGTTTTTATATAAAGAGACAATAATGATCATTTGGAGGGGTTGGAACTTTTTGAAAGCAAGACACTTTTTGTAACGAGCTGTTCTATTTTTAATATAAGACATCCACGCCGAAAATAGCACATTTTTGCAGAACAAAGATTCATGTGTTGATCGAAGTTACAGTCTGTTCTTTCTTTTTCTCTATGATCATGTATACTTTGTTTGTTATCACTTCCATTATGTTATGTCTTCTATGCTTGGATGAGAATTGAAATAAGTCAAAATTCATATGTATATGCTCTGATTTATTAGGTCCGGGTATCCATCTTTTCTCTAAAATCGATATTGGATTCATCTGAAATTGGTGCCCATATTGATGGAATGTCTATCTTTCTTTCCTTTATCACCTGCAAGATATTTTGAATGTAATGTGACAACTATCTTGCCTTTGTGAAAATAATTATTGTTGTTTATCTGTTGGTCCTTTAAATTTCTCAGTTTTGACTCCATGCCTAATGGTTCTTGCGTATATTTCAGCCACATATCTGTTTCAAAAAACCCTAATCATTTTCATACATCCCTAGCCATTCACATATTTTTGAGAGAGCCCTCTCTAGTAGGAAAAAGACTAGTTTTCCTCCTGAAGGTTGGTTTGAAAGAGTTACCTTAGGATTATCCTTCTACAACCAAGAATATTTTCTAAGTGCTAACACCATGATTTCCCTCGAAAGTACCTCTGGGTTAAGGGGATAATCGGGTGGTAAGTTTAAAATTCTATGGGACCTTCTCAAAGTTTGTTCAACCAGCATGACCGAACCAGAATTTCTCCTAAGTGTCTTTTATACAAAAGAAAAAGCAATCCAGAAAAATCTACACACACTGAGGCTACAAGCAAACTTATATGATAGGTGTGGATTCAAAAGTCTGGAACCTCATAGGATTGTCAAGGATTCGCAACTCGCGATATACTCTAGGGTCCAACAGTTATACTCGGCCCAATTTTTCAGAGCACTAACTAGGGAGGATTAGGACCGTACCCCTGACCATATAACTCGACTACCTGATAGTACGTGCGTAGTAGCTCCCCGAGTGTTGTTCTCAGGGTATTGCTCTGCCAAGATGACCAAATGGTTAGCTTGTTTGATTTCAGGAATCCTAGGAGAGTCTCTCCATATACTCAAGGTACGTGGGAGCACAAATCCGTAGTGGTGTTGTCTAATGCACAACCGTACGACAAGAGCCTTCTTATATACTACCAAGTATGTGAAGTGCCTTTTGATATAACCTAAGGTAAATGAAAGAGGCTTTGATATACCGGTTGGTACGTGGAATAAATACAGTGCCCCTGGGATGCAATGCAGGAAAATAACAACAACTTCCACATTTTATGACGTTGGAACACATCACTAACTTAACACACAAGTTACTAGTAATTTTTAACCTAGCTCTATCGCTAAATTTTATCTAGACGGTTAGATGAATGCATGAGGTGAAGACATGAATTTAAACATAATGCAACCCTAACTAAATGAAAGTGCACTTTATATTTTGATGAAACCTATGTAAAGGAAGGAGAAATTTCTTTTTCCAATGATTTCAATAAGACAACAATCCCAAAAGTTCAAAATCTACCAAAGATGATTAAAGCACTCTTTTCGTTTTTTCGAACAAAACACAAAAAATAATAACACACCAAATCAAAACTTTTTCTTTTTGTATTTTCCAACTAGAATAAACTAAATACTGATGAAAAAGGAGAACTTCTACCTAGCATTGCACCAACTCTTAATTTTCGCGATAATGAACTAAAAATCATAAAAAGACCAAAAGTGCATAGAATGCTTCAAACTTGGAACCACTTTGCAAAAGCTTGAATTCACTTGATTTTAAAAAGGATGGATAACTCAAAATTTAAAAAAAATACAATCAACCGATTTCCTTTTCAAACTTCTCAAACATTGGCGAATAATGAATTCCAATGCATGAAACAATCCTACAACAATTTCCAAATGACTTTGAAAACAGAAGGAATGAGACACTTTCGACTTTTTCAATGTGTGTATCAAAACAAGATCTAATAACAAGTATGCTTTTCAGATGTAATAGCAGAAAACAAGAGACTAATCGCGGCACCCTAGTAACTCAGAAAATTCTAAAAGACAAATGACAAGCACTCAAATGAACCCAAAGACACTCAAGTCACTCAAAATCAATCAAATGCAAGCAAAACTAAATGGCTAAGTGCAAGAAGGTTTTGGAATCAGATCTAGGGTGATGAATAGATCTGGTAGGGTGATTAGGGAATGCAAGATCAAGCAGATAACCGTAAGGGGATTGAAATTTCCCGCCACCACCAGATCTCTCACTTGACCAAATGGAACCCAAAATTCAACGCAAATAAAATCCAAACACAATTAATGTTGAGTAACCAAGTCTCTGACTGGAAGGTATAGCCCCGAGAGGTCCATTGGTCATACCAAAATTAAAATTTGGAGAGGGGATAGACCAAGCACCAATATTGAAGGGTCGGTGCAGTCTGTGGTTAGGCTCAGAGCGCCCGACGCAGACTGTCTATAGGGATAAAGCACCAGTGGTGCCAGATGTAAAAAAGGTGAAAGCATCGATGTCGCGGGATGCTAAAAGGAAATAAGTGCTTGAGATGGAACAACGCACTGGATACACTACCTAGGTGTGTTGGGAGAATAACCCAATGCAAGAAGTAAAAAATATCCAAACAATGAATAAGTAAATGGACTGATAATGATCCAAACAGGCTTAGAGAAGGTCGGCAGACTCTCCAATAAGAAGATCTGATGAAAGGAGGGACTCAGGAGGCAAAGAAATGGTTCACTAAGAAATCAATGAACAACAAATTCAAAATGAAATAAAAGTTAAGTACTCCCCAGTATGGTCTCCAGATTTGTTTTTGGACAATCTACTCGAGCGGACGCAAGCATGATCTCCCTAGTCTAGGTGGATCTAGAACAAATGGATACAAAATATACACCTACTTTCCTAGATCAATTAGAGATTGAAGTAGATAGATGTATTACCTTCAGGTTCATGAATCCTTCTCCTCTTTTTTTCTCCAAGCTCCGTGGTTCTCAAATCTCAAGCTATGAAACCTGTCAATGCACATAGAGACAAACAAATAGTAAAAACACATCTAAACACTAACTGATCTAATCTAACAGATAAGGAATAAATATCTAAATATCATTAACACAAAGACATTTATGGAAAGAGATTATATTATTGTAAATAAATGGGAAGTACATAGAAGAGTGATGATTACAACCAAGCCTTAATGCTGCAATATTCCTCCAACAAGCCAAACCAAGCCAAACCTCCAAAGATGAAAGAAGTCTCTGAGTGAGAGTCACCTGGGGTAATTTCACCAGCATGAGAATACTATAGACCTCCCTCTCTTGGAATGGAGAGGAGCTTCATATTTATAAGACCAAGTGGATAGAGTAGGTTGAATATTATGGGGAGAGGATTAAGGGATCATCCCTTTGAGTTAGGGAACCGAAGGATGACTCACCTAGGAGTTATAGGGATAGCCCTCCACCTCACCATGCTTCAAGAAGTCACTCGAAGGTCACCTTTATCCATTTTAACTGACACCGGTGCATGATGTATGAGGGAAACTTGTGCCTGAGAGGGAAAGTGCGGACTACACAAAGGAAACCTGAGCCATCAGTGCAATCTTATAGATGAAAATCTATGCATGAACTAGTTGGGCTCTCCTTGCTAGAAGACAATATGCACTGGCCTAACTAGAACTTGTGGAAAAAGGTGAACAACTTGCCCTAGTTTATTTTCTGATCAGGGATATTTCAGGGATCAAGGCACCGACTTGACATAGGTCTCATGATGATGATATTTAGGTGTAACAGGGATCATCCTTTGACCATTTCTTCCTGCAATTTAGTAAACAAAAATTCTTCTATGCACAAAAGAAGAACATTAAACAAAATTAGTTTTCTCATCACATCAATGGACACCAGAAGGCCAAGTGTCGTAATTTAAGCTCTGATACCACAATGAAACAACCTTAAAATCCATAAATGCGGAATATTTAAAAAGTTTCAAAATATTTCTCTAATACCAAGATATTTCATTTTTAGTGTTGTTTTCTTTTACTCTAAAAAGATATTTCATGAATCTACTTTGAACTTTCTTTACTTCCATGTCTTTCTCTTTTATGAAGCATATTTCTATCTATAGGTTTTAAGTACAATAATCTACTTTCTAAGAAAAGTCTTGAAATATTTATGATCTCCTCTTTAATATAATAAATGTGTGGATGTAACAAGCAACCTTTTTCCAACATACGCCTTTCCAATTTATAACTTAACATAATATTTTGGGAATCTTTTCCAGATCGATTAGACAATCATTTTCATGGAGAATGGTTACTTCATTTTTCTTTCCTATATTTTATGATAACCACACACACACACACACACATATATTAGTTACAACTTTCAATATTCACAATTATATGCATCATACAACTATCCCAATTATATGTATTATACAACTATACACTTAGATAGATATATGTTTATATATATAATAATATTCCAACGATTAACATCAAATTAATTACATGTAAGTTGAATGGAAAATACTTCATATAAAAATAAGCATTAAATTCCAAAAAGTATTTGAATGATAACTTCCTATCTAAGAAAAGCATCTTAACTATTACTCAATGTCAAGTGAAGTTCTTTTAAATATTGACCAAGTAATCTTAGCGAATTTTCTACATAAGGGAAAATTCCCCAGCTATTACGTAACACAGTAATTTAATTACCAAATTACATACATGCTTACACTACATTAAAGAGAGATTGATACACTTAGTTTAGAGGTGAAAACATGTTGCCAACCTTTAACTTGGGTAATCGAAGTTATCTTCATTTAAAGAATCTAGTTATGACGGGATCGCATATCCGAGACAAAGTTCAACTGGGGCGTAACTTTATCAATGCAGAAAAAAAATCAGATCAAACACATGAGATGGAAAGAGTCGTAGCTACAGTATGTTACTTAAAACATTTAATAATATCAGCGATGCGATAATATGCAGGTGTAGATCACTCAGCTAGAACAAACCTCACTAATTCACTCATAGAATTGCAGAAAAGAAGAAGAAAAATTGAATCAATATTCACACATGAACCCAAAGAAGTGGAAAAAATGTTGTAATCATGTTCATCAGTTGTAATCTGGAAAAAATGTGAGAGTACAATAGAATGAATTCGAATACATCCAAGGTGATTCGCATTCTCCTCAAGTTGTGGCTTGGATAGCATAGGAGACATCACCCAATCAGTGGTAGTAGTCACAAATAGTCAAATGTCAGTTAATATTAGTCTAATTGAGTCTAACTAATCCATTGGAGCACAGATGTAGGGAAGGAGACTCCAAGGAGGGAGCATGAGGACTATTAGTATTCAAGAGGCACTCCAATATAGACAATTGGAAGCTACAAGAAGTTAAACTAAGCAATAAATCAATGAACTGAGAAACCAATGCAAGAATTGACTGTTGGAATCCAAGAGTGTGTATTAGGGCGCATTTGTAATCCAGATTATGAAAACAAGGCGCACTAGGTGTGAAAATCCTCATAGCAGATCTAAGAGCTGATGTATACCTCACAAGAAAGATTAAAATTAAGCAGGAAAATAGAAGAAGAGTGGTCAATGCAGTGTAAAGGAGCAACAAAATTATGATACAGTAGAACTCGGATAGAAGCAGAATAACATCACACACTAATTCATTAATCACAATATGGACAAATAAATAATACAATAGTGAGAGGATTCGAATGCTAAGGTGGCAATTCGAATTAGCCTTTATGGAGTGATCATCATATCAATGGAGTGTCATCAAAGCACAACTAGGAGTCCTGATCATCATCAATGGAGTCATCAATGCACAAGTAACTATCAACCAAGTGTCAAATTGAGTCTAACTGAGTGTGGTAGGTGTAACTGGCACATGGAGGCACTAACTGAATGAAGGAGGCTCAGTGGAGGGTACATGAGGAGCTAATTGGATTCAGAATAGGCAGTCTAGTCTCACTAGAGGTCCATCGGAGTGATACAATCAATTAGGAGTCAATCTAGCCTTAAATCAAGGAAAGACAACTAGCTAACTGAAGTGAACTGAGTGGTAGGTGAGATAGGGCGCCTTTCACAAGTGGTATCCTTAAATCAAGGAAGGAGGGTGCACTAAGCACTAGGAGGGATAAAACTTATCTGAAAGAAGCTCCCGAGGCTAGTTAATTGAGGGCTAGGTGCTGGGACTGATGACTGGGATGCATGCAAAATCATGACTGCATGCAAAATGCATGCATGACTGAAAATGCAAAAATGAATAATGCTGGTAGGACTAGGATGGAGTATAGGAATATCCCAACACCTCCCCATTAATCCATCCTGGGCCCTGGTAACTGAGACCAAAGGTCACCCAATACAATGAATAATAATAACAATCAATAAACTGAGGAAATGGGGAAAACCTCATGGGAAAAATACCTCCCCTCAAAATAGACTGTAGGGCACACACAAAAATAAATGCTCCAAACTCAAGCAGGTGTGATGCTTGGTCATATGTCTGGAGGTATCTTCTTCTTGGGAAGAAGTGGATCATGATAAAAAAGCATGTGCTTGTACTTGCTCTTCATATCGATTGTGATGAGAACAAATTCAAAAGTATGAGGATGATCCTGGAACCTGTTATTCGAATCAGCTAAGGTAGAATCAAATCCATGAATGTGCAAATAGTCCTTTTTTTCTCCTTTGAACCATCATGGGTGAGAGTATGCCCAAAAGAACCATCAAATGTTAGTGATTGCTTGGAATCCAAATTAGATCCAAGAATTGAAAAATGGTTTCTTGAGATCTCCTTTGAACCATTAGAGGTGAGATCAAAACCATGATATGCATGAGAAATTATCCCAAGTAGTGATTGCTTGGATTTTAAATCAGCACCAAGACTTAATGAATGGTTTCTTGATATCTCCTTTGAACCAATAGAGGTGAGATCGAAACCATAAAATGCATGAGAAATTATCCCAAGCGAATGGCAATGCCCTACATCTTCAATAAACTTCTGAGAGCATGTACAAATGATCATATAGTAGTACATAAGAGGTGAGTGATCAAGGAGAGCGAATGCATTACCTCCAATTGCTGATTTGACCTCCGAAAAATTCAATAGATAATGATGCAAACCACTAGACTCTTGTGCAAGAGAGGATTTAAGAACCTCTACAGTTTCTAGAGTGTGAGCTGGCACAAAATTTGAAATAGAAGAATTTGAGAGCATGAGTGTAGAATCTGCAAGTTATTCTTCTTTGTGGACAACTTCAATATGAGATATGTTTGATACTAATTCATGATCAATGAGATCATCAAGGAGGGCGAATGTAATAGTGGGATTTCTCTCGAAATGGATTGGACCAATCCCTTCATTCTGTTTGCCAAATATTTCATCCAGATGGGCCCATAGCCCTTTTGGAGATTTAGCAGAATCAATGAAGTGGGGTAACATACAATGAGACATAGCAAACAACATGGTTGCATGGGCTCTTTCACGTTCATTTAACCAGTCATTCTCTTCTTCAGAGGATTTGAACTCTCTTTCAAAACAATAATCAAAGAGATCATGGCTCTTCAAATATGCTATCATTTTTTGTTTCCATTCATCATAGTTGAATGGAGAAAGAGGAGGGATTTATTCTGAATTCATGGGAGCTTTAGAAGACCTGCAAAAACAATAGAAAAAGTTTGCAACTGCTACTGCTACAAAAAGTGCATAAACTGCTACAATTGCTGCACTCAAAATCTTGATAATAACCTGCAAAAAACTCTCAGGAATGGAGATAGACAAAACTCTCAACATGCTCTGATACCATGTGAAAATCCTCACAACAGATCTAAGAGCTGATGTATACCTCACAAGAAAGATTAAGATTAAGCAGGAAAATAGAAGAAGAGTGGTCAATGCAGTGTAAAGGAGCAACAAAATTATGATATAGTAGAACTCAGATAGAAGTAAAATAACATCACACACTAATTCATTAATCACAATATGGACAAATAAATAATACAATGGTGAGAGGATTTGAATGTCAAGGTGGCAATTTGAATTAGCCTTCATGGAGTGATCATCAGATCAATGGAGTGTCATGAAAGCACAACTAGGAGTCCTGATCATCATCAGTGGAATCATCAATGCACAAGTAACTGTCAACCAAGTGTCAAACTGAGTCTAACTGAGTGTGGTAGGTGTAACTGGCACATGGAGGCACTAACTGAATGAAGGAGGCTCAATGGAGGGCACATGAGGAGCTAACTAGAGTCAAAATAAGCATTCTAGTCTCACTGGAGGTCCATTGGAGTGATACAGTTAGTTAGGAGTCAATCCAGCCTTAAATCAAGGAAAGACAACTAGCTAGTTGAAGTGAATTGAGTGGTAGGTGAGAGAGGGCGCCTTTCACAAGTGGTATCCTTAAATCAAGGAAGGAGGGTGCACTAAGCACTAGGAGGGATAAAACTAATCTGAAAGAAGCTCCCGGGGCTAGTTAATTGAGGGCTAGGTGTTGGGACTGATGACTAGGATGCATGCAAAATCGTGATTGCATGCACACTGCATGCATGACTGAAAATGCAAAAATGGATAATGCTGGTAGGACTAGGATGGAGTATAGGAATATCCCAACACTAAGTAGATAGGAGGGCTACTGATGGATAAAAACAAGATCTAGGGGGCTAAAAATAAGCTCTAGGTGCTGGGGAGACTACCATATTGATGACTAGATGCATGCAGTATGCATGCATGCATGCAAATATAAATGATGATGGTGAGAATATTCCAACACCCCCCCGCAAGCCAAACTATGAGGAAGTAATTGAAAAATTAGGGCCCTGGTAACTGAGACCAAAGGTCACCCCATACAAAAATATAAATAAATAAAGTGAGGCAAGAGGGAAAACCCAGTTGGAAGAAATCCCCCCCCCAAAAAAAAAAGACTATAAGATGCTAATGTAGCATGGAATCACTCACCCCAAAAGGAGGAAAGTGACCTTTACCGAAGAAGGATTGATCGGAAAGAAATGGATCATTGTGTGTATGATCAATTTTAGAAGGATGAAACCTTCCATTCTGAAATCAGATCTGGTTCTCCTTGGATCAAGTGGATCACTAACAATATCAACGATAGATCTAAGAGTTGTGGTTTCCCATCTCGGAAGAGGAGGATCATCAGGTTGTACATATGGATGAACCATTCGCTCATCTTCACTGTCAGGTGCTAGATCTTCAGGTTCTTGTGGATTTGGATCTAACATTCGCTCATCTTCACTATCAGTTGCTAGATCTTCAGGTTCTTGTGGATTTGGATCTAGAATTCACACTTCATCAATTTATGGAGGTATCTTTTGCTTGGGAAGAAGTGGATCATGCTCCAAAAGCATGTTCTTGAGTTCGCCTTCAGTGGAGGCAAGAAAATATGGAGGCTTCCTGATCTTTCTCTTCAGACCAACATGGTGAAAAAAATTCCAAAAATATGAAGATCATTTTGGAACATGTGATTCGAACCAACTGAGGTAGGATCAGCTCCATTAATGTGTATGTAGTTATTTTATATTTCCTTTGAACCAATATAGTTGAGATCATAACGAAATGAACTATGACATAATGGTGGTGGCTTGGACTTCAAATCACATCCAATAATTGATAGATGGTTTCTTATGATCTCCTTTGAACCAACATGGGTGATATCAAAGCCAAAATCAGAAGGATATGTCTGAGACTTGAACCCAAGCGAATGATAGTGTCTTCCATCTTCGGTGAAACTCTGAAAACATGTGCCAATGATCAAGGAGAAGTCCATAGGAAGCATTTGATCAAGGAGGGCGAATGCATCACCTCCAAAATCTGATCTAACCTCCAAAACACTCAGTAGATCATCATCTTGCACATCAACAGGCTCATGGGAAGTAGATAATTTGAAAGTCTCTTCAACTTCTAGAGTAGTAGATGACATATCTTTCTCATAATTCGAAATAGAAGATGGATCAACTCCATCAGTTGTGTTACTTTCATCTGCAACAGCTACATGGGGAGTAGACAATTCGAAACTATCTTCAACTTCTAGAGCAGCAGAGAAAGGAATTTCTTCTTCTTCATCTTCTTCTTCAGTTGAATCTGCAATAGAGAGAGCACTGGAGGCAGTATCACTGGGATTTTTCTCCAAATGGATAGTATCATCCACTTCCTTCTGCTTTCCAAATAATCTCTCCAATCTTCTCCAGAGATCACTTGGATGTTCATCAAGATTAATGAGGTAGTGCTTATTGGAATACATAGTAATACATATTGCTTCTGCAACTTTGTCACAATCATCTTCCTCTTCATAGGAAACAAAATATCTCTTAACACTAATACACATATCAAAAAGACCATGTCTCTTCAGATGTGCTATCATCTTTGGTTTCCACTCATCATAGTTGAATGGTGAGAGAGAAGGAACTCCTTCCAGATACATGGAAGCTGTTGTAGAATTCTAAATCTACTGTTGTAACTGCAGAGAACTGCTGCAACTGTAGAAAACTTCAAAACTGCTGCAACTGTAAAAAACTTCGAAACTGCTACAATTGCAGGAAACTGCTTCAACTGTAGAAAACTTCGAATAACCTTAAAAAAAATGGAGATCCATAGTAGCTACTGAATTTGAATCTGCTGAAGATGGAATAACCTACAACAAAACAAACAAATTTTGGTGGAGATTTGCTGCAGAGTCTAAAGAACACTGCTTTAGGACAGTGAGAACATCTGACTAGATCCTTCACACCTGGATAGACCTGACTAGATTGCTCTAGTGAATTCAATGCAATGGCACCGGGATTTGTTGTGGAAATCCATAGGCTTTTGCTCCTCAACTGAAAGATAGTTGTTTAATAAACTGCTGCAAATAGCTGCAATTCGAATAGCTGCACCTTGCTCTGATACCATGTGATAATATGCAGGTGTAGATCACTCAGCTAGAACAAACCTCACTAATTCACTCATAGAATTGCAGAGAAGAAGAAAAAGAATTGAATCAATATTCATACATGAACTCAAAGAAGTGGAAAAATTGTTGTAATCATGTTCATCAGCTGTAAGCTAGCAAAAATGTGAGAGTACAATAGAATGAGATCGAATACATCCAAGGTGATTCGAATTCTCCTCAAGTTGTGGCTTGGATAGCATAAGAGACATCCCCCAATGAATGGTAGTAGTCACAAATAGTCAAATGTCAGTCAATATGAGTCTAACTGAGTCTAATTCAGCCATGTGAGCACAAATGTAAGGAAGGAGAGTCCAAGGAGGGTGCATGAGGACTGTCAGTAGTCAAGTGGCACTCCGATATATACAACTGGAAGCTACATGTAGTTAAACTGAGCAATAAATGCATGAAATCAGCAATCAATGCAAGAACTCACTGTTAGAATCCAAGAGTGTGTAGTAGGGCGCATTTTTATTCCAGACGATGAAAACAAGGTGCACTAGGTAGTTAGGAGGGCTGCTGATGGCGAAAAACAGGCTCTAGGGAGCTGAAAATAAGCTCCAGGTGCTGGGGAGACTACCATACTAATGACTAGATGCATACTGCATGCAAATACAAATGATGATGGTGAGAATATTCCAACAAGCGATTGATATGAGGATTTTTCTTTAAAGGGAATATCTGAACAACAGTTTGACTAAAGAGCTAGAAAGTATGGAAAAATTGGGAAAACAACATGAAATAGATAGTCAATTGTTCAAAATCAATAAAACATATAGTGTAGTTGAGAGTACTCGTCAAGTCCCAAAATCCCCCTATTTATACACACCGTTTCAAAAATTATTAACCAAAGATCAGTTCCCAATTGACCCAGGGTTCGATGTGTTCCCTAGAGTTAAACAATAAAATAAAAAATAAAATATCATGTCTCATCAATCAAACAATGGAAGTATACCTATCGACTTCGAGATGCTACACCGTTCTCTATACAAGGGATACATCTATATATCAACATCTCTATATCTTAAATCGTGATGTTTTTCACATCGAAAAAAAAAGACAGAGGTCCTAGATTTAAAATGTTTCATGCACGGGAAATAAAATAACAAAAATAATATTTATTACATCATTCGATCTGATTCGAAATCAACTTTCTTAAAAAGAAAGGTCTGTCATGTTAAGTGACATGAACCATAAACTGACAGTCAAGGAGAAAGTAAAAATCCTCTAAACCAAAGTTTGACCATAATTGTATTCTAAAATCACTATAGTTCTATTTAAAACTTTTATATACATCATGGTACCCACGCTAAAACCCAAGGAATATTGGATAACCTCTTTCCTCGATTTAACAGAGAATCACATAATCTTTACGACTCGGTTTTGAACACTTAGACAACTCTTTGTAAATATAAAAGAAAATACATAGAAAAATTTACCGTAACTCCATTTAAACCTTTTATATAAATCATAGTGCCTACGCTAATACACAAGGATAAAAAATATAGAGGACCCGGATTGTGCAAAAGATAATCGAATAAGAAGGGATCCAGATTGTATACAACATTTACAAGTATATATAAAAAGTAATAATAGAAAACCCAACCTATGCACTAATATTTCAAAGAAAATAATATACATCTATAAACGATAGAGCAGTAGTAACACCATCACGATTCTTCATACATAAAGGAAATAATAATTTTAAAGAGATTTTAAAATTCGAAATCCAAGACAGATAAGGAAGGAACATAGTTCAAAAAAATTTCGATAACACATTACATACATAATCACTTCAACCTTTTGCATATCTAGACATTATTATCGGTAGAGTACTAAAAAAACAGAGAATTTAAATACTTTACCCCTGCTTGCAACATACAAATATAAAACAAAATACAGAATTCGCCTAATGTAGGGGGTGAAAAACAGAGAGCATAGACATGCACATATAAGGTCTACATTATAATTTCAAACCTATATATATATATAACATAGTACATAACCTGAACTATACCAACATGGTTATATATATATATATATATATATATATTTAAAAATAACTATAATAGTATTTTCCATTATAAATTCATTTGTTCATAATAAAGCAAAATTTACACTTACTTGGAACAATGAAACTAGCTCCTTGGAGAATCATCTCCTCCCAAACATAGGAGAGAGAAAATCGTCTGTTTTCCCAACTCCACCCCCAAGCTGGATCACCACCATGCACTAGAACGCTAATCAATTGCTTCCATGTGGCACTCTCTCTCCCAGAATCTGTAACAAGCAATGATGGACTTATGAAAAGATAGAACACTCAACACATTTCTTCTATGCACAACACGGTGTCTCATGCTATTTCAGTGCACTATTATATATAGTTGTGCCCAAGTCTTCTACCATCCCAATCAAATATTCAATCAATCCATCAATCCCTATGATTTAGGATCTTTTCTGGTAGTTGAGTTTTAGATTGGATTTGATTGGTAAAGATCTATCTTGATTGCTTACACATGTTCTTTGTGCCATGGTGGTGTCGCCTCATTTAGTTGAACTCTCCAAATGCCTTTTTTTTTTTATTTAATAATAAAATTAGTTTATTGTGCAAAGTGTCACTTTGTGTTTATTTTTGAGTTTTAAATAACTCTTACATAAAAATAATTGTCATAAATATTAAATCCAAAATAAAATAAAATAAATGTTTTGGGGTATCACATCTCTATCTATTCTATTGTTCCTATTTTTTAGAACCTGATATTTCGCTCTAGGGAAAGTGCATTAATCGCAAGTATGCATCCTAATGTGGCAATCCATTTCATTAAAATAATTTCAACATTTTTGATAAATTCTCATTATCAAGTACGCTAACACAACACTCCAAAAATTTACGTAAACCTAGACTTTTGATCTCACAACATCATTCATTTTCCATACCCATTATTCAATATTGGACTCATCAAACCTCAATGCTTCACACATTTCTTTTAATTTCTTTTAATACCTTATGAAAGAATCGTTTATTCTTAGTAGGATCAAATGTGGTTGCTAAAAAATGTGCTTTCTTAATATACCTTTCCAATACAACTTCAACATCATTTTTGTATACATGCACCTCCTTGTGTCACATTGCTCACTGTATGAGAATTGGTTTCCTTATATTCACTTGGATTACTAATCACTTTATTAGATCCCCTCCACTTCTCTTTGATTCTTAATCAACTGAGAAAAATATTTGATGGAATATTCCAAATTGTGGCAATATACAACCTTTGTTGTGTACCATCATTTCTCATTGCTACATAAAATTTATTTTTAGACATATCATCGTAGAAATATTTATAATGATCTATATTTATTTATTCATTAATGGGAAAATCCATTTGATAAACCTATGTAAAAGAATCAATGTTAATATATTTTTACAATAAGTGTAAATAAAGCAATGGCAAATTCATAGTTTACACAATATATACCATGGAAACTCTAAATCAAAAACCAAAAAAATGGTGAAGCATTTTTAATCCAATGAACTCAATTGTTTACAATAAAAGTATAGCCATTACATGACTCCACTTAATCCAAATATGTTAATATATATTACAATAAAATGGGTATATAAAATCATGGATTTAAGATAACCCATAACCCATAAAAGATCCATAAGGCATGTATAGTTTATTTGCACGCAAATTATAGTCTATCTACATGTAAATAATACAACACATAACCAACATTTGCATCATTCCCTATATATTTACAAAATTCAAAAATAGATTGTTTGTTGAACTTTGGTTATCATTGATGTCAACTAATATCAAAAAGGATGCCAATTGATTCAGTTTAAGTCATTGATGTCAACTGATGTCAAAGTGGATACACCATTCCTATGCTTGCTTAAAGAAGTATATGGAGAATCCACTTTGAAGAAGTATATGCACAAGATGGTGAAGGATATGTATGCTAGTGTGAATAAGGATATCTAGAAGTTGCATCCAATATGAATATGTGTGTCCAAGGATACATCATGCATGATCAGTATGAAGAAGAACATAAAGAAGGTACATCATGTAGATGCAGTCCAAAGAAGCACATAAGCAATGTATCCTACTACATGTGGTACCAGCACAGATATCAAGTCCACCAAGTCATACTCTCTCAAGGAAGCAGTCAAAGAACTGGTTAGACAAAGGTACATAGGTAGAAGTAGCTAAGGAGTTGGCTAAAAAAAGGTACAAGTGTGAAAGCATGTTTAAAGAAGACTCTGGAATGCGCAAGCATTACTTGGTCAGAGATCAGGAGTGCGCAAAGAGTAAGACACTGAATAGTCTTGAAAGCGTGCAAGTCTTTCCAATCAGAAGATGCTTTTAGTTAGTAAAGGGTGCACAAGTTCCAAGAAAGGTACAACAACTGATTTGTTTATGCACAAACCCCACAAGCCGATGATACATTAGGAGCACAACATCCACAAGGGATGGTACGAAAAGGGTCAAAGACTCATGAAATTGAAGAGCAAGGATGTGCACATGCCTTAAAGAAATGGTACGTCAAGAGCACAAGAGTACATCAATAAGGTGTAAGTCCCACTAAGTCATGGAACATGGATGCACAAGACCCATAAAGGATGACACATCGGCAGTGCAGAAGATGACATGTGGAAAAATCAAAATCCGAGAAATATGGAAGAAGGGATTCCACAACCAACTTGTGGACATACAATCCATGCAGGACATGTATAAATAGAGATGCAAGTTGGAGATTTGAAGTAAGCTCAATGGAGAGATTGTAGAGCTTCAAGTGGAAAATACATATTTATATTCGGAGAATCAAGGGCTCGAGGACATAACAACATGATCTAGCGAGGATCCGAGTGCACACATATAGAGGAATGATACAGTTGATGGTGCACATAATGATGTTGTATATCTGTGACGGATGCGCAAATATTGAAAGGAAGAAACACATAAGTATGCACAACTGCATGAAGATTGAATGACATGATTATAGACAACATGCAGACAATCACAGATGTTGTAAGTAAGGAATTAACGTAGAGATAGAACCAAAGTATACCAGGTGATGCGTAGATGTTTGGATGATGCATGAAGACTAAAGTGAAGTGTGTAAAGTTGAGTAGTCCATCTGATGCGCGAAGACAGAGAAACAACAAGATCCAGTAAGTGTGTCATGATGAGGATGATGTGAGACAAGTGTGTTAAATCGAAAGGACAAATCAATTGATGCATGGCATGTTGCAGATTTTCTAAAAGACTGTCACACTTAAATAGAACGGACACATCAGTAAGTGCACAGTTCCATCTGTTACTGGTGCATTATCTCATAGTAGCAAACTATCAATTGAAAGCACAGTATCACTTGGTAAGTGCAGTTACATAGTAGTAGACCGACAGAGCATACCTTAGTGTAGAATACAAAATTAGTAGTACATAGTACATGAAGTAAGACATCAACATAAGTGTTGAATTGGGAGGAATGAGAAGTCAAGTGGTGTATGCAGCACAGTGACAATGAATTGTTTGCATATGAAGATAGCACACAGCAGAACTAATATAAGAAGATAAAAAGTGTGCGCGAGTTAGAATTTCAGTAAGTCAGAATCGTATATTAGATATCTGGGCGGTAGGACAAGGCAAGGAGCAGGGCGTTATAGCCTCCTTCTATTTGGTGCTGGAGAACACAGGGAGTTGGAGCTTCCTTCAGGTCAGTGCTTGTAAAACCAGGGGGTCTGTGCCTCCTTCCAATTGGTCCTGGTAAATATAGAAAGTTGGTGTTTCCTTGAATGTATTATTTTCATTACAAAATAGCAGTCTGTGGTTTTCTCCCAATTGGGTTTCCATATCAAAAATCCTGTGTGTTCTTTGTATTGGTGCATATATGGATGAATGATTTTTTTTATATTGGATGCATAAATAAAGATCAAGATCAAGATAAGAATAATATTTTAAAGAAGGTAAAAATTATTGATAATTGTGTTAATACTGATTCACCCCCCCTCTCAATATTAAATCGATTCAAACAATTGGTATCAGAGTGGGTTACTTCAGTAACATATTAACATCTGGAAGACATATCCTTGTGCAAAAATCAGTAGACATGGATTCAAAGTATGAACAAATGGATGAAGTAGATTTTGAAGGGGGACTAGTTAGTGCTCTGGATGAACTAAAGAAGTCAAGGAAGAAAAGCAAGCTCCTGCAGGAATTTCTTTTGAGATTGGAGGTAGACACCTCCATCCAGTTGAATTTTAAAGATGACAAGTGCTAGAGTCTGGAAGCCGAAATTGTCTCTATGAGAAATGAACTACAAAAATTAAGATTTTAGTTAGAAAGTGAGCAAGAATGCATAAATAACATCAATGAAGAATTGTATTTTGATAAAAGTTATGTAGACGCACTTAAGACTCCACTTTTGAGGACAGATCGAAAATTTGAAAGAGAACACATAAATCCAAGTCATCTATAAAACGAGCTTGCGCAACTCCGAGGTTTTCATCCTACTAGGTACCAAAATATTTTCTTGGGAAATTGCTATTTCTGTCACAATTTTGGTCATAAAGAATTAAATTGTAGAGCTCGTGCATTGTAATAAGTTAGGAAGAATGGTTTGCGCAATCAAATAAATCCCAAACAAAGAAACCTCAAAAAACTTGCTGAAATATTGATAGAAGACCCAAATCCCTTCAGTCTATTAAGCCCAGAAGATGAGTGCAATCCAGATCATTACAATCAGAACTACGGAAATCAGTAGCAATTTGCGCAATCCACTAAAACCGCTAAAGATCAGAAGGATCAAGTTCATCAGGAAGCTTGCAGCTTAGCTTTACATGCACAAAGTAAAAGGGGGCAATGGTATATAGACAACGGATGTTCCAAGCATATGACGGGAGATAATAACACATTTTTGAAGTTTAGAGAAGACAAGGGAGGCAATTTTTACTTTGGGGATAATGGTTCAGCCAAAATCTTAGGTAAGGGCTTAGCAAGTTTGGGAACCAAAAGGACCAAGGCAAAAAATGTTCTATTGGTTGAAAACATGAAACATAATCTTCTTGAGTGTCATCCAAATGTGCGTCCAAGGATAGTCTCTCAATTTTGACTTGAAAAAATGCAAAATAAAAAACAAGGATATAGGCAAAATTGTGGCAACAACTTCCAGGACTCCTAACAATGTCTATATTCTAGATGAAGAAAAAGAAGAGAAATGTTGCATGGGATAGACCGATGAAATTTGGCTTTAACATAGAATATTGAGAGACATTAATTTTGACAACCTTGTCATAATTAGTAGGAAACAAGTAGTAAGGGACATTCCAAGAATTACTAAGCCATCAAACCCATTTTGCAAACACTTTGTACATGGGAAACAAACAAGAATTAAGTATAAAAAAAAAGAGTACACTACCTCAAAACCCTTGGAAATGGTTCATTCATATCTTTGTGGTCCAATGATAACTAAAGGAATTAATGGTGAGTCTCACTTCCTTCTTTTCATTGATGATTACACTCGAATGGCGTGGGTGTTCTTTCTTAAAGAAAAATCAGAAACATTCGAATGTTTCAAAATTTTTAAAGAAGTGGTTGAAACCGAAATCGACTTAAGAATAAAGTGTTTAAGATCTGAAAATGGAGGAGAATATACTTCAAACAAGTTCGATAACTACTATGACAAACATGGAATTAGAAAACAATTTTCAATAGAACTCCACAACAAAATGGAGTAGCGGAAAGGAAAAACAAATTGTTCAAGATATGGCCAGGACGATGTTGAACAAATCAAACTTGTCATATATGTTCTGGACACATGCCATTCATACAGCTGTCCACATTCTCAACAGATGTTTGATAAGAACAAACAGTTATTCAACATCGTATGAACTCTAGAATGGAATACCAACTACAGTCAAGTATTTCAGAATATTCGAAAGCAAATTCTACATCAAAAGAAATGAAGAAAACATTGGAAAATTTGATTCCAAATCAGATGAAGGATTTTTCCTTGGTTACTCCTCCAGAAGCAAGGCCTATAAGTGCTATAATTTGCAACTTAGAAATATAGTTGAAAGTAATGAAGTGAAATTTGATTAGGTACTCACTCATATACGAATTGAAGAAGATGATGATTTACCCTTACTAAAACAGTTGTATGAATAAAATCAATAAACATAATTTCCACAGGAGGAATTATATCAGGGAAAATTAGAAAAAGTAATACCGAACACAAATGGCCCTTCCAAATATCAAATATGTCCAAAATAATCATTCAAAAAATTTGATTATCAAATACAAAGATGTTGGTGTAAGAACTAGAAGAAGTCTGAGCAATTCAACTGAGGAAGTGCATTTCTCATACCTGTCTCAAATAGAACTAGAAGGAATTGAAGAAGCCGAATCTGATGAAGGTTGGACGAAGTACGTGAATGAGGAATTAGATCAAATTAAAAACAATGAAACCTGGGAACTTATTCCACGACCTAAGAATAAGAATGTTATTGGAACATAGTGGGTATTCAGAAACAAACTAAACAAAGAAGGACATGTTGTCATAAATAAGGAGAGACTGGTATGCAAAGGATACACGTAGATCGAGGGAATAGAATTTGAATAAATTTTTTTCCTTGTGGCATGAATGAAAGAAATCGGGCTATTCCTGGCCTATGCTTGTGCAGAAGATGTCAAAGTATATCGGATGGATGTAAAATTAGCATTTCTGAATGGAGATATTGAAGAATAAGTATACATTGAACAACTAGGTGGTTTTTCACTCTTAGGAAACAAAGATTATGTTTTCAAACTAAATAAATCTCTATATGGACTTAAACAATATCCTAGGGCTTGGTATTCGAGGTTGGACAAGTACTTGCAACATCAAGGTTTCAGAAGGGGCAGTGTAGACATCAATCTCTACATAAGAATTAAGTATGGAAAGATGACAATCGTGGAAGTATACATTGATGACATCATTTCTGGAAGCAATGATATGAGAAATTAAATGATATGACATCCTTTAGTTATCTTCTCATCCCCATTTACTTATCTTCTTTTAAACTATCCAATAATCCAAGTGCCTTGATTTCCTTGCCTAAATGA
Organism: Larix kaempferi; assembly: GCA_027924585.1. NCBI lineage: Eukaryota > Viridiplantae > Streptophyta > Pinopsida > Pinales > Pinaceae > Larix > Larix kaempferi. The sequence goes on along the minus strand of BSBM01000364.1, from coordinate 6,950,192 downwards.
GAAAGTAAGGTTATACCAACATCTTGAGACAGGTATGAGAAATGCACTTCTCAGGTTATATGTATTTCTCATCCCCATTTACTTATCTTCTTTTAAACTATCCAATAATCCAAGTGCCTTGATTTCCTTGCCTAAATGAGAAAGTAAGGTTATACCAACATCTTGAGACAGGTATGAGAAATGCACTTCTCAGGTTATATTCATTTCTCATCCCATTTACTTATCTTTTTTTAAACTATCCAATAATCCAAGTGCCTTGATTTTCTTGCCTAAATGAGAAAGTAACGTTATACCTTACGTGAGCATAGTGAAAGCTTGGGATAATGTTAAATTCTATTTCGAGGAAGGTAGACCTAATAAATATGGTTTAAATACTTCTTTGTTTTTATTCACAATATATGCATTGAATTGGTGTCTAAAATTAAGGTGAAAGGACAATACAAATTTGGCAAATGTTTATCATCGTCTTCTCTATTAACTATTATTAAAAAATTATCTAAGTTTTTCTTCTTGAAAATAAATTTTATTTAAAAAAATTCAAACCAATTATGGTAATTAGCATGGATGATTGACATCACTAATTGTGAAATTGGAGTGAAACTTGCATAGAGAATCTAGCTAACAACAATGAACAACAAACTTGCACATTTGAGAGAAGAATTGGAGAAAGAAATGAAATGATTGTATTAATACACATGCAATACTATGCATGGATGAACTAATTCATCTCCATAGAGCTTCTAGAGAGATGTGGTGACAAACCAACAGCCACCAAAGTGAACTTCCACCTACTAACAGTCATTGGAGTGAACTAATACCTAGTCCTAGTCAACTAGTCACGCAGTCGACAACTAACTGGATATAAACAAGTGGAGTTGATAGAATCTCATGCATACAAAAGTTTAGCACATACCTAGCCTCATGGAGAAGAAAATGCACCTTCTTGGTGATGATTCCAATGTTTCATGCGACACTTGGTGACGATGTCAAAGTTGGCAGGTAATACTAGACTCCACTAGTCTAACTGAGGTGTAATTGAATGATGACTAAAGAGGATGTGGCACCTTTTTCTAGGAGAGAATATTTTCATATAAGGGAGAATATATCATACCAAGGCCCCATTGAAGTACACTAAATAAATATAGGAAAATAAATACTAGGTGGATTCATAATATCTCCAATAATCCCCCCCCCTGGAAGCACTATGGGGAGTACAAAATGAATGGGTCCTGACAAAAAAATCCATGTTAGGTGTCATTTCACAATGCATCTATGACAGCTGAAAAAGAGGAAAGGGGGAGAATATCACAAGAAAATCCCCCTCGAAATACAATGCTGGAAAAGTGAGACAACTGCTAGGCAACTATGTCATTGACCCCAAGGAGGTCTCACAAAAAGTGAATTTTTTTCTTAGTGAAAGTCTTCATTAATATGTCTACAGTCTATTCAGAAGAAGGACAGTACTACAAGTCGATGATCCCATCATGTACTAGTCTTCTGATGTAATGCATGTGGATATAAATGTGTTTGTTCTCTATCGCTACATTGGCTCTTTGCAAAAATTGAGTGTGCTCTAATTGTCGTACCAAATGATAGTCACATAGTGAAATAGGATACCAATATCTACAATAAATTATTGTAGCCAAATGGACTAAGTTGTGACATTGCACGCATCTCTGTACCTTTCCTTTGTTGATGAAAAAGAAATTGACGATTACTTTTCACTGGAACAACAAATGGGGTTAGATCCCAAACTGAGAACATATCCTGAATTGGACTTGCAATTTATGCTATCACTATCCCAATGTGAATCGGTGTAACCAATGAGATTTAGTGTACAACATACTGCATAATGAATCCCATAGCTTGTGGTACCTTTTACATATTTTAGGATGTGCTTGGAATCTTTCCAATGAAGATCATGTGGCTCTTACATGTATATGGAAACTGCTCCCACTGCATACAAGATATAGGGATTGGAGTGAGTGAGATATATGAGAATTCCCACTAGCTTATGATACTTGGTGCAATCGACTAATGGTGTATCCCCGCCATCCTCTAGATTTACCCCTGATAAGAAACATGTGGTGGCTGACTTGTAGTCAGTCATGTGAAATCTAACCAAGAGATATCCTTCATAATTTGATTGAACCATCATGATCCCTGAATCATCCTAGCTGGTTTCAAGACCAAAAAAGAAGTGTAATAGGCCCATGTTTTTCATGGTGAACCTATCATGAAAAAAATTTTAACTACGACAATGGTGGTGACTGTACTACCTATGATTGGTAGATCATCTACATTGAGCACTATAATCAACATAGAGTTAGAATTTCTCAGCATATAAACATTTCATATTTGCATCAAATGAATTTTGAGATAGTAAGTAAGAATCCATTTTATCATTCCATGCTCTAGGTTCCTGCTTGAGGCCATAGAGTGATTTCTTGAGTCTGCAAACTAGTGATGAATTCTATACATACCCTTGTGGATGATCCATGTAGATTTCCACTTCAAGATCACCATGAATAAATGCATTCTTCACATCCATGTTGTGAACTTCCCACCTTCTTTTTGTTGTAATGGCTAGAGCACCTAGCTAAATGGAATCCATTTTTACAACTTGAGAAAATGTTTCATCATAATCGATCACATGAATTTGTTGAAATCATTTTTCCAACAATCTTACTTTTTACCTGCTCACAAGTCCATTTTTTGCTTTCTTTGTCCTGTAAACCCACTTTCATCTAACAAGATTGTGATCTAATGGAACCGGAACCAAGTCCCATGTTTGGTTCTCGATGAGGGAGTTTTATTTCTCATTCATGAATGATTCCCAGTAAGGACTCCCTTCATCCTCTACATAGGACTAAGGTTTTAATGCTAGAACTGTGTATCAATGAAAGGGAATTATAGGTTCTATAGTTGTGAGTGCATGAGGAGCTTATTCAAATTGGAATCTTTTCCTCATATCATCTATGGGATCACCCATAAGATCACCTATTTATTGTAGAATGGACGATGCCACGACTGTTCCCTCTTGGGTATTGGATCTAGATATTCACTTGCATGCTCATCATATTCCAAATCAGATTCAGAAATCAGATCTGAAAATTGATATGAATCATAAGATTTATTATCTCTAAGATATACTACAAGAGGAAGCAAAGAATTTTGTGCATGTTGTACATGAGGTGCATGCAAAGGACTTTCATCAAACCAGACTCTCCTTTTAACAAACAACTTGTCTATTGAAAGATCTATCAGTCCATATCCCTTTACATCTTCGATATAAACAACAAACATGCATTCTATGCTTTGAGGTTCCAAAACCTTCCTCTTTTCTGAAAGTATGAGGGCCCATGTGCGAGATCAAAAAATGTGGAAATTTGTGACTTCAAGCATCATGTCACTCCAAGCTTCAAAATGTGTCCTTCATTTCACAAATTTATGAGGAGATCTGTTTTAAATGTACAATGAACAATTTATTTCTTCATCCCAAAATTTAGAGGGAAGGGAACTTGCATGCAGAATGCAACTCGCCATCGCTTTTAGAGACCGGTTCTTCCTCTCAGCTACTTCGTTCTGCTTAGGAGTGTATGGAACTATGTGTTGTAACTAAATAACTGCTTCACTGCAAATATTTTTTACATTCTTGTTTATGGAATCCCCCCATTATATATGAAAAGGATCTTGATCATCTTCCTAGATTGTTTCTCTGCATGTGCTTTGAAATATTTGAGATGTCGAAACAATTCATATTTGAGCCTAATAAATTACACCCATGTGTGCCTTGTGAAATCATCAACAAAATAAAACATATATTTTTCCTTGTTTATGGAAGTATGGGGGAAGGGAACCATGAGATCACTGTGAACAAGCTCCAAGGGAGAGGAGGCCCTCCATGCCTTTCCTTCATCAAACTTCTATTTTCGATGCTTTCAAAGAACATGTCCTTGACAAAATGCTTCAAATAATTTTATGTTAGGTAAGCCTTTTACCATCCCTTGTTTATTGATATGATACATGTACCTGAAATTTAAGTGGCCAAATATTCCATGCCAAAGTCTATTATCATCATTGGCATGGGTTAGTAGCAATGTGCAATCATATCTAGCAATAAATTCATAGAAAGTGTAAAATCTAGATTGATGATTTACCTCACCAACAATAATTAGAAAGTTGTGTTCCATGTCAAATATGGACATTGAATTCAAGGTGAATTCAACCCTCTTTCCCTTTCCTACATGTGTTGTTTGGTAAACAAAGAGTAGATTTATGGATAGTTTTGTAACATGCAAGACATTCTCAAAAATTCCATTTTCGAGATCCACTCTCCCTTATCCATAAATTTATACCGGAGAGTCATATCCCATTAGAATATGAGGATTTGTACATGATTTTAAATATGAAATACATATTTTTTGTCTACCATATGGTGTGATGCTCCTGAATTAATGATCCATGCTTATAGAAAAGAATTAATTGCAATTAAATAACAGTGCATTACCTCGATTTTATGGTGCTTTTTCTCTAGACTTCTTCTTGGCATTATCGGGAATGGATTCCCCAAGATTGTTATGTTGGAGTGTTTATTCCATAATTTCAATGGTTTTAAGCATGCAAGAGCCACACTTTGATTCCCCTTTCTTTCCTTTTACTGCTTTAGAGATAGAGGATTCATCAGATGGTTTGGAGTTTCCTGCCTTTATTGGCTCAATATCCTTTTTTCCCTTTCCTTTTTTCTTGAACTTGGAGCTATTATTTCCACTTTCATGCATAGAAAATGTGTGGGAATTGGATATTTTTAGTGTTCCCATATTGATGAGCTTGTCTTGTTCATGAATCTGGGACTCAATGAATGCATTCAATGAGGGAATATCCCAAGTTACATGCATTGTGAGATTTCTTGTGTGAAATATGGAGACAAAGATGGCATACTATGGACCCAACTTTGATAATATAGAAATAATTGATTGATTTGATTGCATTGATTTCTTGATCATGCATCCTTTGAGTTGGAGAAACACTAATTTGAACTATGTGAAAAATTCTTGGATGTTTTCGAAATTCCTTGGATCTAATGAGTTTAACTCATTCTCTAGAATATGACCATACATTTCATCCTATTTTCTGAAGAGAGTCTCTAGAGAAGTACAAACATCGTTTGGAGTGGTGGATGATTCAACATGAACCAATAATCCCAGAGAGATATATAAGCAAAGGATACTAATAGCTTCATCCATGAGGTTGAAATATTTTCTTTCTCAATGGTGGATGTGGGATCTATTTATGTTTCCATTGTTATTCGATATAAGGCTCTACTTCTAAGTTAAAGTTGAATATTTGGCTTCCAATCAAAATAGTTGTATGGCGTACGAATGAATGATGAAGTAGAATCCATTCTTTGTGATTGCTTCAATATTCTATACCTGAAATAGATAGTTTGTTTTCCTCCTTCCTAGCACCTATGGGCTCTGATACCATGTGAAATTGGAGTGAAACCTACACAAAGAATCTAGCTAGCAACAATGAACAAAAAACTTGCAAAGTTGAGACAAGAATTGGAGAAACAAATGAAAGAATTGTATTAATACACATAAAATACTATGCATGGATGAACTAATTCACCTACATATAGATTCTAGAAATATGTAGAGACATATCAACAATCACTAGAGTAAAATGCCACTACTTACAGTCACTGGATTAACTTCCACCTAGTCCTTGTTAATTGGTCATGCAATCGATGGTTAACTAGATAATAAACAAGTGGATTTGAAAGAATCTCATGCATGCACATTCATGCACAATTGTAGAGCCTCCCTAGCCTCATGGAGGAGAAAATGCACCTTCTTGGTGATGATTCCAATGTTATGTGCAACACTTGGTGATGATGTTGAAGTTTCCATGCAAGACAAGACTCCACTAGACTAACGTGTAACTAAATGATGGTTGAAGATGATGTGGCACCTTTGTCTAGGGGAGAATATTCTCATCTAGGGAAGAATATCTCGGATCAAGGGCCCCTCAACATAAACTAAATAAACATAAAAAAAGTAATACTAGGTAAATGTGTAATATACCCAATACTAACTCCCTTATTGTTTATTCTATTTTTTATTTCATTACTTAGAATCTTTCTCTTTAAACATAAAATTGGTTTTTTAATATATATATATATAATTTTTAAAAATTTTGAGTCTTTAAACATAAAATCGGTTTATATATATATATATAATATTTTTAAATTTTTAAGTATTTATTCAATTTTTCATTAAATTTGAAATACATCTCATACCTTTATGTTTCTTTATTTAATTATAAATTGATTGATGATATTTTCAAAATTATATTTAATTATAAAGTGATTGATGATCTTGTCAAAATTATAGAAATGTTATAAGATTTTGTAAGTGTGTCTAATCAATGTTTTATTAAAACCTCTTTTTTCTTCTTTTTAAGAAGTAATATCAAGATTTATGAAGGTGTTGATGATTTTATTAACGAAATTTTAAAAAATTGGTTTTTTTTTTTTTAAGAAGTAATATCAAGATTTATGAAGGGTGTTGATGCTTTTATTATTGAAATTTAAAATAAAAATTGGTCAAAATGATACTGATATTTTTGGATTTTATTGTATGAATTGATTTTAGGTAAAATACAAAATTAGAGATTATGATATACGGGCACCAAAAATTTAACTTAAGTTAGTTTTGTCCAACTTCCAATAAAGTGAGTTTGTTTTAGTTTATTATCATTGGAATATAGAGTTGGAAAACTACATTACCAAATAATATTACATCATAAGAAGTAATGTGTACTTATTTTCCCACCGCCCTTATGCAATGTCTGATTTAGAAGTTAAATCAAACTTCTAGAGGTTGGTTCTTTAACTAAAGAGTTAGGATGAAACTTGAAAGAATTTTTTATTATTAAATGAAATAATGTTGTGATGAAGTTAATAAATATGAAACTTGATCACAAGTTCACTTGATTGATACCTTAAATTAAATAAGTGAAAATTTTGAATAACATTATACGATCTTTTTTCTACAACTATCAAGTAAAATCTACTATTAAGGAAAATCTACTATTAAGTAAAATCTAAATTGTGGGATTCTCATGTAAAATGAAAATAGGTTTTTATGAAAAATTGAACCAAAGATAGTTATGATACACCTTCATAATTTATAATTAAACATATTTGTTTAATCTTGTAATTAAATAAAAATGGATTTGAATTGTAATTAAATTTTAATTAAAATACACAACAATCTCTTCCAATTAAGAAAATGATAGAAATGACTCATCCTGAAGAGTCATCAAGGAAGAAAATGAAAATGTCCAAACCCAGTCTTGTTCATACACTAATAGCGGATGATATTGATCAAATTGGGCTGGAGGTCAAAGATATTACTGAATAAGCAATGGAGAATGTGGATACAAAGGAAGAAATTGAAGATCTTGCAAAACAATAAGAGGAGATCTTGTTGAAGATCGAAGAAAAGTTTGCGACAATGAATTAGCTAATACTGATGACCAAGATGGGAAAAGGACATAATGATGTGGAGGCACACTCAAACGCACATCTATGTAGTTCACAGACACACCCTGTCACGCATATAAAGGAAATGACAGAGTCACATCAAAGACTGAAAATTTCATCTGTAGCTCTAGTGCTTCCTACTCAAGAGATGCAGGAGTCTTTAAGTCATGTAGAAATGATTCTATAGCACTTACCTTTGAATGATATACATGCACTAGATATGTCCATATTCCAGCATGAGAAGGAAATTATACAGGAAGAATGTTCCAGGATGAAAATAGAAAAAGAAAAGATTGCACAAAAGACATCGGAGTTGGAGAAGAAATTAGAAGAAGCAGCCACAAAAGGTGATCAGTTGAAACAAGAAGTGGAAGAAGTATATAACAAGGATTTAAGACTACAAAAGGTAGTAGAGGAAGTATACAATGCACTTCCAGAAGTTCAAATAGACAAAGATACTCTTCCAGAAAGAAAAGTGTTGAAGATAGGAGAGGCCATTCAAGGTCTATATGTTACAATTGAAGAAATGTTAGTAAGACAACAACCAAGAACACATCCAGAGGTTAGAGCAGAACTTAAAAAAATATTAGAAAGAATAAACTGTGCAATAGAAAATATCAAGACCTTGGATTTAAAATGTACATAACTGCATGAAGAAGGTGTTCAATTATGGGGAAAGATGGTTGCATACAAACAATTGAAAGAAGTAGATCAAAGGCTACAGGCTGCACAAGAACTAGAACAAAGGATGTGTGATGGCTTAACTTGCAAGAAGTAGTGAAGTAGGCAGGATCCAGGATGAATGACATAAGATAGCTGACAAGATTGAACCATTACAAGAAGAAGCCATTAGCATCACAGAACCTTTTCCATAGTTACAAGGGGAGATCAGGGAAGAAATTAATGAATGTTTAGAAACTCTAAAGTCGTCTTATGATGAGAAGGTGGAAGCAAGCGTTTTGGACAAAGAAGGAGAAATGAAAGAAAAGGTTGCAACTACAAAAGCAACTCTACAAAATTTTGCAACTACAATTCAACTAGGAACGTTAGCAGAAAATATTAATCTGGAATAAAGCATGAATCCAGTGAGAGTAATCAAAACAAATGACATCATGAAGGCCATTGCAAATCTAAAGTATAAGTGCAGAAGAGAACCTGAAATTGTGCATGGAAAGCATCTCTTTTCCATTGATGTCAAAGGAGGAGAAATACCATGAAGAATGTATCAGTAACAGTGAACTGCGCAGAAATGTAGTGAAGTATTGATTGAAGGTTGCGCAGAAAAAAAAAAAAATTCAAACTGACAAGAACACAAGGGGAGTACTATGTTGTGTGCAAGTAGAAAAAAGGAATTCATGATCAGGAAAAGCACATCTTCATAAGGTGTTGGAATCAATGATAAAATGGAGAGATTATTGAACTTTGGTTGTCATTGATGTCAAAGAGGGCTTAGTATCTGTGTGTTATTTTGAATAAGTACATAAAGAACTGTTTGTGCAAGTACCTAATCCATCTAGTTGTGGTACTTCAAAGTGATTTCAAAGAGATGATTGGACAAGTCTCGAGAGTGCACAAGAGTCTCGGAAGTAACAGGTGGTTGGAAATGTATGCAAATATTGGAAGTGAGCAAGACCCACCAAGAAATGGTACTTCAAGGGAGAAAGACCTAGCAAGTAGTGGTTCCCAAGTGCACAAGTCCCACTACGCTAAGGACCAAGTGTGCACAAGACCCACAAGTCATGATACCTCAATTGTGCAGATCACAAAAGTGGCGAATGCGTAAGTAAGCTTGACCGTGAAGAAATAAAGAAGGGATGTTATCATCCAACTTGTGGACACATGGTCTACACAAGTCGAGTATAAATAAGAATCCAATTTGGTGAGTGAAAAGTAAGCTTGAAGATGAAAAATAGATAATATTCTAAATTGGTAAGCTTTGAATTATTGGGGTATCAATGGCTCATTGATATGGAACAACATGATCTAGCAGAGAGCCAAGTGCGCAAGAATAGAAGAGAAACACAACAATTGATGCACAAGAAGATATATTTTATATGAGATAGATGTGCAAGAACATGACAACAGCACAATAGATGATGTGCATAATTGAATGAATATGCAGTTGCGCAGAAACATAATAGTATGTTGAACAACATGCAAAATACATAAGTATATGAAGTATGAGAACCAGAGTGCAATACTGAAGCAGAGAAGTGAAGTAGAAAATAATTGATGATACAGTACAATAGAACATAGCATATAGCAGGTGCGCCAAAGGAAAGTAATGCAGCAAGTCTGAAGTGTGCGCAGAAAAATAGACATCAAGAATAAATTCTACAGTTATATCAAGGTGGCAAGATGGGACAAAGACAAAGAGTCAGTGCTTCCTTCAAGTTGCACCTTGTAAATCAGGGGGTTGGAGCCTCCTTCCAGTTGGTGCTGGTAAATGAGGGAGTTGGTGCTTCCTTCAAGTTGAATCCTGTAAATAAGGGGGTTGGAGCCTCCTTCTAGTTGGTGTTGAAGAATCTTGGAAGTTGGTGCTTCCCATGAATGTAATCTTTATTATAGAAGAAAGCATTCCATGGTCTTCTCCTATTTGGGTTTCCACATCAAATATTTGTGTTATGTGTCTTATGCATGTGTTGATGAATGACATTGTTTATGGTGAATGCATAATATAAATAATGTTTGAATTTGGTAAAAGTGAAAATTGTTTAAAACTGTGCTTAATATTAATTCACCCCCCTCTCACTATTAATAATATTTCCAACAATACTAAGTGGATGTGTAATATCTCCAATGCTAACTTCCTTATTGTTCATTCTGGTTTTTTTTCAATACTTGGAATGTTTCTCATCCAACATGTGATTGGTTGTTTTAAAATATATAATTGTCACATTATAAAATTAACAAAAGTGAAAATAAAATTATTGAGAATTTATTCACTTTTTCATTAAATTTGAAATTCATATCTAATACTTTATGTTTCTTCATTTAATTATAAATGTATTAATGATCTTGTTTTTTATTTAATTATAAAGTGATTAATGATCTTGTCAAAATTATAGATAATGTTACACGATTTTTTCGAAATGTCTAACCATTTTTTTATTAAAATCTCTTATTCTTCTTTTGTAACCATTAATATCAAGATTTATTATTGAAACTCTTTTATTAAAATCTCTTATTCTTCTTTCTAACAATTAATATCAAGATTTATTATTGAAACTCTTAAAAGAAGGTAAAAATGAAATTGATATTTTTGGATTTTATTGTTTAAAGAGATTTTAAGTAAAATACAAAAAAAAATTATGAGATATAATAAACATAGGGTGTATCAAAAATTGAACCTAAGTTAGTTTTGTCCAACTTTCATTTTATTAAACTAGGTTTGTTTTATTTTATTATCATTGTAATATGGAGTAAATAATGTGTAGCTATTTTCCCACCACCAATCTGTATGTCTTAGAATAAATTTTTTAAAAGTTGTTTTTTCTTAACTAGAAGAATCATAAAGATAGATAGAGAGGAAGACTGCCTTAATTGGTATTTCTTCTCGATGTTTCGAACCATAGAGTAAGGTTCATTATCAGGAGAAAGTAATGAGGATGAAACTTGAAAGCATTTTCGTTTTTTATCACATGAAATTGTTGTGATAAAACTAATTAACATGAAATTAATGTTGTGATAAAACTATTAAAAATAAAACTTGAAAGTGATGAAGCTCATTTTTATTAGACCATTAATAATAATAAAAAAGAGTGAAAGAAAATTTCATTATTAATCACAAGTTCACTTGATTGATTCCATAAAAGTAAAGAAGTGAAAATCTTGGATAATATTATACACCATTCTTTCTACAATTATCAAGTAAGAGTGTTTGAGCACAAGTTTAATGAAAGCCCTTAGTTTTTTAGTAGAAGTAGGACAAGATTCATGGAGGGTGTCTTTTTCTTCCAATAATCTCCATTTATTATGTCGAGTGGGATTGAGACAATCTTCAAGATTAAAATTTGTTTCTTCAAAAAAATTTAAGTAAATCTAAAATGAAATTTTTTTATATAAAAGTAAAATAGAATGCATAAAAATTAAATCTAGTAAACCTTCATAATTTATAATTAAACATATTTATTTAATCTTATAATTAATAAAAATAGATTTGAAAAATACACTAACAATAACACTACATCATAAGAAAAAATATCATACAAAATGCTTTCTATATAATTTGTGTCCCTTGTACTAATAGCCTCCATGATTCTTTTGTCCCCACTCACCTCCCTCATGCAATATCTAATTGGGATTCAGATTCTTAAAGGCTGTTTCTTTTCATGAGGTCAAATTGAAAATTAAGGCTCTCAAATAAGAATGAAAATAAAGTGCACTAAAATTGGACTCAAACTAATTATGATAAGACTTCATTAATTCACACTTAAACAAGTTTACGTGTATATAATGGGTGTCCTATGTACAATCACCGCTAAGATCTTTTATGTATCCAACCACCTCCGTTATGCAATACTTATGCAATATATAATTGGGATTTAAATTCTTAAAAGATGTTGTTTTTTATTGAAAAAGTATCATAAAACTAATGAGAATGAGACTTAAAAGTGATGAATAATCTACCTTGTCATTAAATCACAAAGGCACCACCATCCCATCACCATGTCACCTCCATATTCTTATTTAATTATAAGGAAGCAATGACTTTATTAAAGAAGTGAAAAGATTTTGTTACCATTACATACAAGCTCATGTCTAATGACCTTGTGTGATTAACAAGCTTGATAATCAAGTGAAAAGCTTGGTTAATAGGTTAATATCATGACATCTTATTTTTATATATATATATATATATATATATATATATATTTATGAAACTTGCAAGGAATCTCATCACAAGTTTATTCAAAGGCATTATTGGATTTTTTAGAAGTGAGATTGAGATTCATAGACCAAGATTTTTGGAATTTGTTTCTTAAATTATTTTTTAGATAAAATTGAAAATTTAGGATTTTTAACAACAACAACAAAAAGATGTATTGAATATTATACCTAAGCTAGTTATTGTAGTAAATTTTCACTAACTTGCAATTAAATACAATTTTATCTAATCTTATTAACAATTAAAGATGAAGTTGGTAAACTAAACTAATAATAACATTACATCACAGGGACAATTTTGAAAATATATAATTAATGTCTCATATACTAACAACTCCCCATATCCTTTTTTTTATGTCTACCCACCTCCCTTATGCAATATCTAATGAATTAGACAAAGGTGCATTGAAGATTATACTTAGGCTAGTTATTGTGGTAAATTTTCATTAATTTACAATTAAACACAATATTTTTGTCTAATTTTATTAACAATAAAAAATGGAATTAATAAACTAGAAACTAATAACAACAAGGACAGTTTTGACAATATATAATTAATATCTCGTATACTAACAACTCCCATATCCTTTTTGTGTCTACCCACCTCCCTTATGAGTTACAAATTATTAGAAGATATTTCCATTTTTTGTATTATTCTTCACTCTTCCCTTACTGGATAAAGCTTTAATTTATAGAAAGAATAATAGACATAACTTCAAATAATGATATTGGAATATATATTACACTCACAACAATATTATATCATAAGAACAAATGTAACAGGAATCTCAACTACACTCACAACCAGAGTATCTTACAATGACAAAAATATGATAAAGGACAACTTCAAATAATGATGTTGGAATATATATTACACTCACAACAATACTATATCACAAGAACAAACTACACTCACAACCACATTATCTTACAATGACAAAAATATGATAGGGATTTTGAACACAACAACATTATATCAAAAAAGTACAAAGAAAAATATGAAAAGATACCAACTATACTCACAACAACACTATGTCAGAATGACAAATATGAAGGGGATCCCAACTACACTCACAACAACACTCCATCACAAAGACAAATGTAGTAAGAGAATGAAAAATATGAAGGGGATCCCAACTACACTCACAACAACACTCCATCACAAAGACAAATGTGGTAAGGAATCCAAGGGGATCTCAACATCACTCCATCACAAGGATAAATTTGACAAAGAATGTTTTGTGTAGTTGTTTATCTTAGAATTTGGGGTGGACTAGCACCTATGATTTTCCTAGATTGCATGAGGATGAGACAAGTGTACTGTCTAGATTGATTTTATGACAATCGTTCAAAATTCAAAATAAACAATTATAAAAGAAAAAAGAATATAAAAAAATTTGGTATTTGATGCAAGGATAACTGGTAGTTGATGCATGGATAACTCCTATTTGATGCATAGATAACATTTTCGTGATAGACAACGGGTATAACTAGAAAAAAAGAGCGATAACATGTAACTGGTGCATAGACAATAGGTGATTACAACTACCCATAAAAAAATAAGTAACATATAACTTATCTGTAACACTTAACTTATAACATATCAATTTTTAGTTTCACCAACCACAAATTAAATGATTACAATACTAATTCTAACTATCTATGTAACCCTACCACCTCTCTATACCACCTCTCTACTGCAATTCATGCTTTAACCAAACCATGAAGCCAGGCACCATCCAATCCATGAAGCCAGAAAACGATAAATTTGACGAAGAACGTCACCACCAGGCTCACGTGTTGTCGTTTACGATAAGGTATAACAAGCCCTGTGAGGCGAGATTCGACGTTCATGGCCTTGGCATTTTGCAGTACTGACAATAACTATTTTTTGCATTGGGTGGCAGCAGAATCCCGGCAGCATATTACGCAGTACAAAGCGGGACGGTGGATCCTTTGAGCATATAATTATTTCTGCATGAATGATCTGGCATTGGGACCGTGCTTCCCATGTAAGACCAGACAGCCCTCCTATTCCGGAAATGATGCTCTCTCTGATTAATGGTCATGGGCTCCTGCCATTCACAAACTACAGAGGATAAGACGCAAGAAAGCAAAAGCAAGAATCTGAACCAGCAGGAGCATATACATTGTGCTCATCATGCCCACCGCCTTTGTCTGTTTGCTTCTTTTATTTTTTTTGGTTTGCTTGACCATCAGTTACGCATGTTTTTCTTGACTATCAATGAATAAGATTTTGATATTTCTTGATATCAGTGTATAAGAATTTGATACTTCTTGATAATCAAATAAGAATTTGATACTTCTTGATAATCAAATAAGAATTTGATCTTTTCAAGGTTATAGGATCCAATTTTTTTTGGAATTAGTGTAAAATGTTATAACAAAATATATCATAACTTAGTTGTCAATCAATAATAAATATAGTAAATGAATGTGAATCTATCCAAGATTCAAGGATTCAATGTTTTTGGAAATTGATATAAATTTTATAACAAAACATAATAATTTAATTATCAATCAACAATAAATACAATCAATTAATGTCTATTTATCCCTCCAAAATTAAACATCTAATTTTTCTTAAAATCAATATAATTTTATAACAAAACATATCATAACTTAATTCTCAATCAATAAATACAACCAATAAATCTAAATCTATCCAAAATTTAAGAATTTTTTTGAATCTATATAAATTTTATAACAGAACTTATAATTGACTAACCATGAATACAGTCAATAATAACTGCTATCTTAACCATTTTTATATTTATTAAACAAACAAACTAATGTAAAACTTCAAACTATTCTTATTATATTTATTAAACAAACAAACTAATGTAAAAATTCAAACTATTCTTATCAAAAAATCCATATTCAAGTTATATATATATGTAAACAATAATGGTATTTCAATTTACCATAAATGAAAGAAACGACGTCCTTATAACCAGGAAACATGCTCCTTAGACATGATTCCTTGTAACACTTTGCTGCACTTTAAAGTCCTCATAAGAAGATTTGAATGAAAGCATTCTCCATTGGTGTTGCTGGTTGCTTGTAATACGTTAGTTTAATAAACAAATAGTGAAATAATAAAATTAATTATAATCATATTTGTTAATGTTTTTAATTAAAAAAATGGATTATAACAAATTAGGTTATAGTTAAAAATCTAATTTATTAATAAATATATAACAAAATTAATAATAATAGTATTTTCAACAATCAACATTTTGAGTATAGTTTTAATAAATATATATATTATATATGTTATAGGTGTAGTCTAAATATTTTAAGTTTTCAATTTTTTTCGAGCATAATTTTCATTTGTTTCTATTCCGGTTAGAAATCTTTAAAAAATCTTAGCATCACATATATTAGCTATAGAAATTGCATAATTTAAGTGCCATGGGAATATTTGAATAAAGTCTAAAACTTAGAATAAATAGACTACTCCTATGTTATATGATAAAAGACTTTAAAACTAAATATGCTCTTTTGTGATTAAGAGTATTAATTTTTTTGCAAAATTTTTTGTTTATAATAATATGCTAAAGAAGTTTTTGGAATTTATATTATTGTTATAGATAAGAACGAACTTTTATAAGCTTTATAGCGAAACATGACGATGGACAATTCCTAAAACACCATGGGAGGAAAGGATCTGTCAGCTCTGTGAGTCCATGAGCGTTGAGGACGAATCTTACTTTCTTTTAAAGTGCCCTGCGTACACTCACATTCGATCACAATTTCCTAATCTTTGCTACAACTCTAATATCTATGATCTTCTGACTTGTCAAAATTATGGGAACCTACTATCTCAACTTTTCCTTCATAGGAATCAAATTTTACGAAAATCCAAGTAATTCATTTATCTTTATCTTCTCTTAAGGATAGACCAAAGGGTCTCAATGGACATTAATCATCATCATCATCATCATCATATCATCATCATATGATGATGATGATGATAGTTAACGTCCATTTAAATCGATATTCAAAAAGCTCGAAGAGGAGTGTTCCTAAATTACTATAATTTTGATGAGATAGAAGGTTGATCAAATTTGTATTTTGATAATCTATGGAGATTTAGGATCTTTTCAACCCACGTAGTTTTAGGATCATTATGGAGCTCATGAGAATTCGTCCTTATTTTAGTTATGTAGATCTTCTTCTTTACCTAGTTAAAACATAGAGATAATATTGATCTTAAGATTATGGTTGTAATATATTAATTTTGTTTTATCTTCTAAATTTTCATCACATCATAACTTCTTTTTGAATTTTGAAGTAATAATATTTTTAATATCATCTATATTTTGCAAAGTGACATTTTCGTTAATGCCCCATATCTTTAACCAAAACAAGGTATATTAATGCTCACCTCACTTTAACATTAGGTGGTTTTAACTTAAATTTAAAACAAATTATGGAAGTCTTTAATTTTCTATATTATTTATTTTTTTCTCATATAATAAAATACTTTAGAAAGAAGTATGTTTTATTTTTGTTACTACATCAAAGTTGAGATATTTTAATATTGTAAATAAAAGTTAGAAATATTATATAATAAATTTATGATGTATTTTTTAATAATTGGTTAAAAATGATAGAGTGTCAAACTAAAATGTTGGAAAGTTTAAAAATTTATATAAAATTTAATTCAAATAACATATAAATTGAAATTAAAAAAATAAAGAATAATTATTATAAAATATAATGATAATAAGTATTAATATATAATTTAAATAATTTTCATTTATGTTGCTAAATTTATGTGGTTGTTTGTTACAGGTGCTCTCGAAGCATCCACAGTGTCAAAGTTACGACACTGTTATTTTTTTTATTTACAATTTTATTTATATGTTTGAACAGAATTAAGAGAAACATTCTTGTATCACCATAATTGTGATGAGTTAAAAGGTTAAGAAGGTTAGTATTATAATAAATATTTTGAAATTTCTATTTAATGTGATTTATTTTCATCTTCAACCATTTTAATGTCACAATTAGGAATTTTCCAATGCTCTCTTTCACTATGGAGTTAGTGAGAGTTTATTATTATTTTAGCAATGTTGATTTTATTTTTTAATTTAGTTAAAACATAAAGATATTTTGGATATTTTAGATTAAGGTTGATCACTTCTTAAAATAGATTAATTTTCACTTATTCTCTAATTAGTTATTGTATTACAACTTCTCCTTAAATTTAGATCCATAGTAGTATTGTTCTACTATGGATAATTTTCACTTATTCTCTAATTGCTTTGTAAGTCACTTGTAGTATTGTTGATCCATACTTTGTACTAGCCCATGGTTTTGACCCATAGTATTGGATCCTAGACTTAGTATATAAGTGTTTGTTGAGGCCTATGAAGGAACCGTGAAGTTATTTGTATTGAGCTTTCTCAAAGGAGATTGTCCCCTCGAAGTGGCCTGTGATCAATATAAAAGTGATTATGAGTTCTGTTGTTTCTATTATTTCGTGGGTTTTCATTAATTAATTATTGCAGGTTCTTCAGACTAGAGAGCTCATTCAAGATGCAGAAAGGTTTGTCATTCCAGAAGAGGAACACTGAGAAAGTAAAAGGACAAGATCACATACTAGCTATGTTGCTTTACTCTATGACATAATGAACAAAGAACCTTCCAGTTATGAAGAAGCAGTAGAAAAGAAAGAATGGAAGGATGTCATGGTCGAGGAATACCAGTCGATCATGAAGAATGATGTTTGGGATGTGGTCCCAAGGCTGTATGGGAAGTCTTTGGTGACTTCCAAGTGGATCTATAAGATCAAGCATGCTGTAGATGGCAGCATAAAAAAATATAAGGCAAGGTTTGTAGCTCGTGGCTTCTCCCAGAAAGAATGGATTGATTATGAAGAGACCTTTGCTCCTATGGAAAGATACACTTCCATTAGATCAGTACTTGCTCTGGCTAGAGTGATGAAATGGAAGGTACACCAGATGGATGTCAAGACAGCTTTCTTGAATGGTGTAGTTGAAGAGGAAGTGTATGTGGAGCAGCCACTCGGGTTTGAGACACATGACCGAGAGTCACATGTGTGAAAACTGAAGAAATCCCTATATGGTTTGAAATAGGCACCCGGGACCTGGTATGGCAAGATAGATGGCTTCCTATCCAATTTGGGATTTACCAAGAGTAAAGCGGATTCCAACCTTTACTACAAGGTTGAGGAAGGAAATCCAGTGATACTACTATTGTATGTGGATGACCTGTTTGTAACAGGTGAGGATAGATTGATTGCTGACACGAAGAGGAAGCTTGCTGCCGAGTTCGAGATGAAGGACTTGGGTATGATGCACTACTTTCTTGGTATGGAGGTGTGGCAGAGTGCATATGGAATATTCCTTGGACAAGGGAAGTATGCAGTAGAGATCCTGAAGAGGTTTGGGATGATCGACTGCAAGGCCATGGCCACACCTATGGCATCGAACCTGAAGCTTCTGTGTGATGCTTCATCTGAGCTGGTTGATGCTACAATGTATCGTTAGATGATTGGGTCCTTGATGTACTGAACGAATACAAGACCAGATATCTACTTTGTAGTGAACACCTTGAGCCAGTACTTGACAGATCTGAGACATGTTCACCTGATAACTGCAAAGCATATTCTGTTGAGATATTGTAACTTCAAAGAATATTGTATTTGTACTTTATTATTCTGGAGATGTTTCATTCCTCCTTGAAGATCTTATTGTATATTCGGAGATGTTTATTCCTCCATCGGAATGTGGTAACTTGGGTTATTAGACTTCCCTAGTGGGGGTCGGCCCTGTATGTGTTATGTGGGTCAAAGGTTTATTAGACCACCCTATAGGGGTCGGCCCAGTCAGTTGTAGTGGGGTATTTAACCCACTGGTTAAATACGAGCCTACATGATTTGTGTAAAAGACAAGTCCGAGTAGTGTATAAATAGAGGAGGTGTATTCCTCATTTGACACACACTCACTCACTTGAGAGTAGCGCACTTGTGGAGGAGAGGTCTGCTATGGAGAAGGAGGAGCTTATGCTCAAGGTTACATCTTTTTATATTGCTGGTCATCTATATTGAGGAAGCTTTACTGGGTTTTCTACCCCATGAGGGTTTCCCAGGATAAATTTGTGTCCCTTGTGTTTATGCTGTGCTTGTTGTTTCTTCAGTGATCCTGTATATGATATTATTGTGAAATGGAATGCAATGCTACTATTTTCTGTCTTAGCATATTAAATCTTAACACGGTATCAGAGCTAACCTGAAGGAAGGCAATGTATGGCACTTATGACACTTGCTTTACTTATGACAATTTGAAGGTTAGGGTTTTATATAGCAAAAACCAGTCATCGTGGAACTTTCGCCATAAATCCATTTTGGAGAAGGTTCAGGATCTGAAACATTTACAGGTAGTAGATAACATCTCCAGATATCTTGTGTCCAAAGGGAACCCTCATATTAGTTGTAATTTGTAAGTTATGATCAGTACAAGTTAGGGTTTCTGCTTCTTCCAGATCTCAGTCAAAATCAGGTGACCTAGGAAAAAAGGTCATAACTTGGGCTAGGAAGCTCCAAATGAAATTTCGTAAAAATTGACAGGTAGTGCACAGACTGTACTATCTCAGGAAACGTTTTCAAAGGCCGAAGTTGAACCAGTGACATGTGGAATGCCGTACAAGTTCGCTCTCTTATTTTATCCCATAAACAGGTCACGTTGCGACACTTGGCATAACTTGGGCTAGGAAGCTCCAAATGAAATTTCGTAAAAAGTGACAGGTAGTACACAGACTGTACTATCTCAGGAAATATAGAGGCCAAAGTTGAACCAGTTACATGTGGAACTCCGTACAAGTTCGCTCTCATGTTTTATCCCATAAACAGGTCACGTTGCGACACTTGGCATAACTCTCTCTCAGAAAATCCAATTGAGGTCAGACCTGTCGATATGGAAAGATGACAGGTCAGGCTACCACAAAAAAAATATTCATACCCTGTGGAGAGAAAATTTTAGAGTTACAGCAGAAACAATCAGGTACATATTTCTGTCAAAATAGAATTATTTTTGGAGCACCTTCATTCATGGCTTCCGGAATTTAAGGTTTCGGAGAAAGTTAGAATTTTTGGAATCGGAATCCACGGCTGAATGCTACTCAGGAAAATCAAAATTTAGAGACCAAGATCAAATTTTTTAGTTGGGTAGAAGACCGGGCTTGATCAAACCCCAGTTCGGGATTTTGATCGGAAAGATGGAAAATTAGGGCTTCAACAAAAGTTGGAATTTTTGAAGTCTGTAACCACGGCTGGAAGCTCCTCAAAAAAATAAGAGTTTAGAGCCTTGGATTGAACCTTTTGATTGGACAGAAGGGTGGGCTTCATCAAACCCTATTTCGGGTTCCTGTCCAGAAGATCCAGAAGTTTCGAAGGCAATTTTGAGGGATCAAATTTTGGAGATTTCAAAATTGAAGTATGCTAGCAAGACACATCCTTCCATCCATTCAGAAGTGTGAAAGTCAAAGATTCAATTTTTAGGGTTTCTCTAGAAAACCCTAATCAAGCTCCAGATCAAGTTTCAGGGGGAGTTGAGGCTAAGGCCTTACATAAGAAGACTACAAGAAGTCTCGACAGGTATGACTTAAGGAAGTTCAGGTATGTCTTGAAATCTGATTCTTGATTAATTCATGATGTGTTTGTCTTCATATTATTTATTAGTACAATCTTGATTAATGTTAGAATTGTCTTATCACCCTAGTAACAGTATGAATGCATGTGAATGATCGAAGACATTCATTGATTAGGGCTATATGATTGTACTAATGCATTATGGTGTTGTGTGAGGTTGATGTTGTCTGCTAACAAGATACAAGTACATCACAAAAGACAAATCAAGTTCCATGAACATGACAAAATGAAGACAAAGACTCATCCATAATCTTTGTTCTACTTATGATGTATGTATGACTTTGTTATATTATGCTTAACCTATGAGACATGCAGGTTCTAGCTCAGGATCTCTAAATCATTGAAGAGATTGTTTAGGTATGTTGTACATAACTAAGTAGGTATACTTATCCAGGTATGTTTTCTTATGTCAAGTTAGAATCTTACCTTGTGTTAGGATCCCTTATATAAGTATACTTGGTATGATTGGTTATGCTTATTCATAAAGTTAGTAATCAAGGGTTTATGCATATTATGTCTCTTGTCTTGATGATTTAATTAACCAGAAGAGTACTATGATCAAACAAGAATATGCATGAGTAAAAGAAGACTTCCTTGAAACCCTGAATACTAATGATCATGACTATACATATTCAAGATTATTTAGAATTAGAATGTTTTGAGAATATACTAATGAATGTATGTTTGTGTATGAGATCATGAGGATTACACTAGTGCACACTTGAGCATGCACAGTGGTACGGAATGAATAGAAGTTCAAAAGACATATAGAAGATCAAGTGGGAGGCAACCACACAAACATAAAAGATAAGTATTTGAGTTGTTATTTGAAATAGTAAATGATATTGCTTGTATGCATATTTGTATTCCTAGAATATATCATGCTGATTGTAAACATTCATAGAGCATTGAACAGTATACTACTAATATGCATATGATTGGTAAGTTGGACAAACATTCCATTGTTGCTTGTATAGAATGAAACCTCTTTGTTGACATGCTGAGAGATGTGCACACTCTCGATAGTATGTTCTGGTAGAGATGGAAGGCATCTAGATAGCCACTGTATGCATACAGGATATGGGAAAGTGTTGTGCCAAAGTATTGGTCAAAATAGTTGCATAACTATGTAAATGATATCTGTATGCATAATAGGTTATCATGTCAATATGATTTGATGATTATGAAGTATTACTAATCATGTACTTAATTTTGAATTGTAGTAAAGATCACGATGAATGATGAACACTGAACAAGCGATGGATGTTCAACAAAAGATTTACAAATCAAACACACTATAGAAGGCTTGTGGCTAGAATATTCTCTTAGAAAGAGGAAGAGAATCATGATGAGATGTTTGCTCCAAGTGGCTAGATAAGACCATTCTCTTAATGGTGTAATTAAAGAAGAAGTGTGAATCAGGTTATGTATGGGTTCCCAGGATCGATAATCAATTGATGAGCTTAATGATCACCATGGGTGATGTGGATCTCAACCTTTGCTACAAGGTTGAATATGGTTTCTCTACATAGATATTGATTGGGCAGAAATTGTATTAGACAGGAAGAGCACATCAAGAGGATGTTACTGTCTGGGATCAGCCATGATCTCATGGTTTAGAAGGAAGCAATCTAGTGTGGCTCTCAGCACAAGCGGAATATATGGCTGCTTGCTCTGCTAGTTGTGAATCCGTATGGCTTTAGAATGGACCCAACTGTGATCCTATGTGACAAACAGAGTTGTACCAAAGTGGCAGAGAATCCAGTATTCCATGATAAGTCAAAGCACATAGAGATCTGACATTTCTATATACAAGATATGGTGCAGAAAAGAATTAAAGTTCAAATTTGTAACAAGTTACCGATGTACTAACCAAACCCCTACCTCAAGTATAGTTTTCTGAGACAAACTTAAAATAGTTCAGAAGGACCCTCCTCGAAAGGGGGAGCGATGTGATCACTTATGATGAGATTTCCCGCATCGACAGTGAGGTCGATGATGTGAATACCTATATTGGTGATCCTGATAGAGAGGTTGGTGGATGGTCCTTAGACAGGGTCTAAGGTGACAAGGGGATTGCATCATCCTTGAACACATGTTATAAAAGAGAGCCATAGACGTATGTCTTCGAGAATGAAGTCCTTGGTGGACATGAGGGGATTGGATCATCCCTAGACTTAAGTCCTAAAGAGAGCCGTAGACGTATGTCTTCGAGAATGAAGTCCTTGGTGGACATGAGGGGATTGGATCATCCCTGGACTTCAATCCTAAAGAGATCCGTAGACGTATGTCTTCGAGAATGAAGTCCTTGGTGGACATGAAGGGATTGGATCATCCCTGGACTTCAGTCCTAAAGAGAGTTGTAAATGTATGTATTCGAGAATGAAGTCCTTCGGTGGACATGTGAGGATTGAATCATCCTTGGATTGCAGTCCTAAAGTGATTCGTAGACTGGGTCTCCGAGAATGTAGTCCTGAATGAACAGGTAGGGGATTGTATCTTCCCTGGACTTTGGTCCCAGAATTGATCCGTAGACTGATGTCTTCGAGAATTGAATATAGGACTGCATCGTCCCTAGACCTCGGTTCAAAATGTACGTGACAGGATTACATCATCCCTAGACATGAGACTTGTCTTAAAGCGATAAGGACTGATCATCTTGGAACTTGATCGGGATTGCATCGTCCCTAGACATGAGACTTGTCTTAAAGTGATAAGGACTGATCATCCTGGAACTTGATCGGGAGTGCATCGTCCCTAGACATGAGACTTGTCTTAAAAGTGATAAGGACTGATCATCCTGGAACTTAATCGGGATTGCATCATCCCTAGACATGAGACTTGTCTTAAAGGTATGTGTGAGGACTGCATTGTCCATGAACTGGGTTCAAAATGTACGTGATGGGATTGCATCGTCCCTAGACATGAGACTTGTCTTAAAGTGATAAGGACTAATCATCCTGTAAGTAGATTGGGATTGCATCGTCCCTAGACATGGTGAGGTGTCTTAAAGTAATAAGGACTAATCATCCTGTAAGTAGATTGGGATTGCATCGTCCCTAGACATGGTGAGGTGTCTTAAAGTGATAAGGACTAATCATCCTGTAAGTAGATTGGGATTGCATCGTCCTTAGACATGGTGAGGTGTCTTAAAGTGATAAGGACTAATCATCCTGTAAGTAGATTGGGATTGCATCGTCCCTAGACATGGTGAGTTGTCTTAAAGTGATAAGGACTAATCATACTGTAAGTAGATTGGGATTGCATCGTCCCTAGACATGGTGAGGTGTCTTAAAGTGATAAGGACTAATCATCTTGTAAGTAGATTGGGATTGCATCGTCCCTAGACATGGTGAGGTGTCTTAAAGTGATAAGGACTAATCATCCTATAAGTAGATTGGGATTGCATCGTCCCTAGACATGGTGAGGTGTCTTAAAGTGATAAGGACTAATCATCATGTAAGTTGATTCGGGATTGCATCATCTCTAGACATGGTGATGTGTCTTAAAAGGATAAGGATTGATCATCCTGTAAGTTGATATGGATTGCATCATCCATAGACATGAGAGATGTCTTAAACTGAGAGGGATTGATCATCCCGTAAGTGGATCAGGATTGTATCATCCTTGGACCTATGTCCTAAAGTGAGAGGGATTGATCATCCCGTAATAGGATCTTGTGTGTTGCAAAGTATGCTACTATGTATTGATGATAGATGTATTAGTGAGAATACATGCTTTTGATGATAGATGTATTAGTGAGAATACATGCTTTTGATGATAGATGTATTAGTGAGAATACATACTTTTGATGATAGATGTATTAGTGAGAATACATGTTTTTGATGATAGATGTATTAGTGAGAATACCTGTTTTTTTTATGATATATGTATTAGTAAGAATACATGTTTTGATGATAGATGTATTGGTGTGGATACTAATACAGATGATCCAGATGCTGTAGATCGAGATGATCCAAATGTTGTCGATCTTGATGATCCAAATGCGGTAGATCGTGATGATCCAGATGTTGTAGATCGAGATGATCCAGATGCTGAAGATCGAGATGATCGAGATGCTATAGATCAAGATGATCCAGATGCTGTAGATCGAGATGATCCAGATGCTGTAGATCGAGATAATCCAAATGATGTAGATCATGATGATCCAAATGTTGTAGATCGAGATGATCCAGATGATGTAGATCGAGATGATCCAGATGATGTAGATCAAGATGATCCCGATGCTGATGATCATATGATGACGATGCTGATGATCGTGAGGATCCAGATGTTGATGTTGTTGTAGCTATTCGAGTGCTACAGAAGATAAAGACTCAGTACTGAAGATGTTGATATTTCAGTATTGAAGATGTTCCAGTAACTGCTTGAGTTACTAATGATGTTGAGAAAGCTTCCAATGATTTATAGATGTATCATGTATGATGTTGATGACTCCTTGCTCGTGCAGATGTTGTTATAATATCCTTCTCGTTAAGGGGGAGTGTTGAGATATTGTAACTTCAAAGAATATTATATTTGTACTTTATTATTCTTGAGATGTTTCATTCCTCCTTGAAGATATTATTGTATATCCGGAAATGTTTATTCCTCCGTCGGAATGTGGTAACTTGGGTTATTAGACTTCCCTAGTGGGGGTCGGCCCTATATGTGTTATGTGGGTCAAAGGGTTATTAGACCACCCTAGAGGGGTTGGCCCAGTCAGTTGTAGTGGGGTATTTAACCCACTGGTTAAATACGAGCCTACATGATTTGTGTAAAATACAAGTCAGAGTAGTGTATAAATAGACGAGGTGTATTCCTCATTTGACACACACTCACTCACTTGAGAGTAGCGCACTTGTGGAGGAGAGGTCTGCTATGGAGAAGGAGGAGCTTATGCTCAGGGTTACATCTTTGTATATTGCTGGTCATCTATATTGAGGAAGCTTTACTGGGTTTTCTACCCCATGAGGGTTTTCCAGGATAAATTTGTGTCTCTTGTGTTTATGTTGTGCTTGTTGTTTCTTCAGTGATCATGTATATGCTATTATTGTGAAATGGAATGCAATGCTACTATTTTCTATCTTATCATATTAAATCTTAACATATTCTGAGGTACCTTAAGGGTACAATTGACTATGGGCTCAAGTATGAGGTGAATCAAAATTTTAACCTGTAGGTTTATGTTGATTCGGATTGGGCAGGCAGTGCCATTGATCGGAAGAGCATTTCGGGGTGTTGCTTCAGTTTGGGATCTGGTATGATCTCTTTGTTTAGCAGGAAGCAGTCCTGTGTGGCACTGAGTACAGCCTAAGCAGAGTATGACGCAGCTTGTTCGGCTAGTTGTGAGGCAGTATGGCCTAGGAAGCTATAGTCTGATTTGTTTGATCTCCAGCTGAGTGCTACTTGTATATATTGTGACAACCAGAGTTGTGTGAAGTTGTCGGAGAACCCAGTGTTCCATGACAAGTCGAATCACATTGAGATCAAGTATCACTATATCATGGATATGGTGCAAAGAGGAGGAGTGAAGCTCCTGTATGTTGTGACGAATGAGAAGACAGCTGATGTGTTGACCAAGCCGCTGGCTAGAGTGACTTTTGAATACTTCAGAGGGAGATTTGGTGTACTTCAGATCAAGATACCTTCCAAGGGGAAGTGATGAGTCCGGAGACACAGATGCACACAGGCCATTATCACATAGTGTTAGGAAATTCCTCCTATGGTGTGTATGTAAGGGCTAGCGCCATTCTCAAATAGTGGTGGGAAAGTCCTCCTATGGTGTAGATGTAAGGGTTGGGGCCATTCTTACATGGGGGTAGGAAAGTCCTCCCATGGTAAGATGTAAGGGTTGGGGCCATTCTTACATGGTGGTAGGAAAGTCCTCCCATGGTAAGATGTAATTGTTGGGCATGGCTTTTTCGACATGGTCAGAGGAAAGTCCTTCCATGGTTGTGATGTAATTGTCAAGCTTTTCCGACATGGTCAGAGGAAATTCCTTCCATGGTTGTGATGTAATTGTTGTAACCGTTCTGACATGGTCAGAGGAAAGTCCTTCCATGGTCGTCAATGTAAGTGTTGTGAGCCTTTCTCGGATGGTCAGTGGAAATTCCTTCCATGCCAATGAGTGTAATTGTTGAGCCTTTCCCAGCTGGTCAAAGGAAAGTCCTTCCATGCTGGTGAGTGTAAGTGTTGTGTGTGTGCATCTGGGTTGTGCTCCGTGGACGATGACGATGATCTAAAGATGATGATGTGACAGTATGGTACACAGGTTTTGTAGAAGCATATGATTAGTCTTGTGATGCTCTTGCAGGTTTTGCAGAGGTAGTGAAATCGGTCCTGGGAGATATTGCAGGTTTTGCAAATGCAGTGTAATCAGTCCTGAGGTGTACCTACTTGATGGATTGCTCGCAGATATGTTGAAGACCTACATGGAGGCTAGGCCTACATACAACATGAAAAAGGGCTAGCTCTATAGATGATGAAGACCTAGAGGTGGTGGGCCTACATCCAGTATGAAAAAGGACTGGCTCTGTAGAACTTCCTATGACGAGTAGATTGGATATTGATTGAGATAGCAGCAGCAGTGACAATGATGATGATTCGATGACGATGGTCCAATGAGGATGATCCAGAGAAGAAGACTTGTTCCAGCAAATACGTGTCGAGAAATACCTTCCTATTTAAGAGGGAGTGTTGATGTATATGTAACTTCGGAATGTATCTCACCTATGTATATTGTACTCCTATAGAGATGGTATTATTCCTCTATACGAAGTGTCATCATTTGTATTGACAAGTGTCTCAAGTGTCGTAACTTGCTGTGATGGGTTATTAGACCACCAAGTGTGGGGTCGGCCCTAATTAATGTAACCACGGGTTATTAGACTCTTCTAGAGAAGTCGGCCCTGCTAGTTTATTAGGAAAGTCAAGATAAGTATAAATAGAGTGCGGGAGCACTCTATTTGATCATCTCATTATTCACTTCTACACTACTCAAAAAGTGGCGCACTAGTGAGGAAGGAGGAGTAGTTGCTAGGAGGAGACTATCTCTTGTACTTGGGTTGTATTATTTCTCTTTCTATCTCTGAGGAAGTTGTGGGGTTTTTCACCTTTATGGTTTTCCTCAGTGAAACTCTGTGTGTCTATTGTCTCATGTGATTGTTTGGTGTGATTGATATGCATTGTTATACTTGATATGTTGTACATGTTATTCTCTCAGTAAAGATCCTAGAGTATATTGAATTAATGCTCAAAATCTAACAATAACCATGATGATGTGGAGTGTAAAGGAGTCCCTAAAGTGTCCTGAAGAAGTGTGAAGAATTTCCTAAAGAAATGATGTTGGATCCACATGACCACGATAATGGGTCATAAGACCATGATGGTGGGTCACCTAACCATGATGATGAGAAGTGTAAGGAAGTCCTTAAATTTTTCTTGAATTAATGTCAAAAAAAATTGTAAAGAAATCCCTAAAATAATGGTGTTGGGTCCACATGACCATGTGGTTGGGGTAACATAACCGATGGTGCAGAAGGCCCTATAGAGTCCCCAAATTTGGTCTTAAGCAAGTTTGTTTGAATCTTGAATTATCCCCAAAATAATGATGTTTGGTTCATATGACCCCGAAATTTGTGGTACTTTGTCCCATTGTACCACATGAAGTGGCAAGGATCCCCACAAGAAATAATGATGTTTCAGCCAAGTATGATGACGTGGAAAATCACTAAGGCCACTTTGAGAAGATATGGAATGATATTGAAGTTTTGGTGAAGTGTCATGATGGATCCTTGAAGTTGGGTACTAACCCTTGAGACCCCCCCTAAAAATTGGAAATCATTATTTTAAGGAAGAGTAAAATGTTTTTGCAACCTCAGGGGGTTGGAACCTCCTTCTAATCAGTGTTGGTAAATCAGGGAGTTGGAGCTTCCTTCAGGATGGTGCCTGTAAATCAAGGGGTTGGTGCCTCCTTCCAGTCTGTTCTGGAGAATATTGGAATTTGGTGCTTCCTATTAATGTAATATTATTATTATATAAGAAAAGAATTATGTGGTTTTCTCTGTGATGAACCTGCAATAATTAATTAATGCAAATACATGAGATATCAGAAATAATAGAACAGAATCACTTTTATATTGATCACGGGACACTTCGAGGGGGAAACCTCCTTTGAGCAAGCTCAATACAATTAATTTCACGGTGCCTTCAATGACCTCAACACACACTTATATACTAAGTCTATGACCAATACTATGAGTCAAAACCATGGGACATATAATACTACGGGACGACTTACAAAGCATATGAATCCAATACTATGGGTCAATACTATGGGCTAATATAAACTACGGATCAACAAATACTACGGGACGACTTACAAAGCATATGCATCCAACAACAATATACTAACATAGTAAAGAGAAGGGTTGACATAGGTTCCTAACATCCCCTCTCCCTTAGAAAAAGCTTTGTCCTCAAAGCTTTGGTTGGAGAAATTGTTGCAGAATATGAAGGAGTGGTTCCCCGGTAGCATCCTCGAGTTGCATTTCGGGTCACTGAAGCCTTTGGAGTGTCAAAGAGGATTGCTTGGAAGGTTGTAGATGAAGAAGAACCCTGTCAGCTGCGTGTAAAATGAGCTCAGAACGGTGCTGATCGGCTTGTGGTTTCAGGTGAATTCTGGCCATGTGAAGATTGTCCTGCAGAATGAGAAGAATCTGATCGCGGTTTCGAAGAACCGAGTCAATTTCCTGAACTGGGGAGCTGCTAAGGGTGTATGGAAGAAGAATTGGCGGTGTTTTTCCATAAACTGCTTCATATGGTGTCCTTTGAGATGTGGTATTGTACCACCAGAGCGCTGCTAGGAAATCCATAGAAATAGTTGGCCAAAGCTGTTAAATTTTCAGAATTTACTTCAATCTGATCTAGGATCTTAACTGAGAGAACAACATGTACAGCATATCTACAGCATATCAATCATGGAGACAATAATGCAAGCACACAAGAGACACAAAGATTTACTTGGGGAAAACCATAAAGGTGAAAAACCCCAATAACTTCCTCAGAGATAGATAGAGAAATGATACAACCAACCATAAGAGATAGACACAACCTAGCAGCAGATCCTCCTCCTCCATAAGTGCACCACTCCTCCTTGAGTGCATGTGTGAGAAGTGAGTGAGTAAATAGAGTGCCTCCCGCACTCTATTTATACTTGACTTGACTTGCCTTTTTACCTAACTCATGTAGGCTCGAACTTAACCACATAATATAATGCTGACTGGGCCGACCCCCAATAGGGTGGTCTAATAACCCTTTGACCCACATGGCCGACCCCCAATAGGGTGGTCTAATAACCCTTCGACCCACATGACTTATACAGGGCCGACCCCAACAAGGTGGTCTAATAACCCATCAAGTATAAGTTACGACACTTACAATATAAATGACGACACTTCCGTATAGAGGAATAATACCATCTCTATAGGAGTACATACAACATACATATATGAAATACATTCCGAAGTTACATATACATCAACAAAAGCTGTGTAGGGATGGGAAAGGGTTTGAGCAATCCCGAAAGGAGTGTCGTTTCCCCCTTGTTGACTTGGAAAGTATCATCGTCATCCACCATCTGTTGAATTGTCATTTTTAGTCCCTGCCAAAAGAAGTTACATTGTTCCCGGTCATACATTTTGCAGAACCCAGAGTGCCCTATTGATGAAGAAGCATGGAGTTCATAGAAGAGATAGCCCTGTTGAACAGATTGCAACCAATTTGGAACAAGCAGAGAAAGAGCTGTAAGAGAAACTGGGTCATCAATTGTGCGAGAAGGAGCATCTTCCACCATATTGTCCTTACCCTTCTTGTAAGTGATCACATAGGGATAACCCATGAGTTGGATAACCCATTTCAGGTGTGTTGGGGAGGAGACCCATTGTTCTAGAAAATTTTCCAGACTCGGGAGATCAGTCTTGATGCAGAAATAATTCCCTAATAGGTATGACTGCCATTTCTGTACTGCATGCAAAATAGCCATCATTTCCTGCTGAGAGGTAGATGTGGCTAAATTCTTACCGGAAAGGTATCTTGAAGGCAGCAAGCGCATTGGGTCAACAAAGATACCTGCATATCGATCCAAGGAAGTAGTGGAGACTGTTGATGGGTGCATCTAAATGGAATTGAGCTGAGCGATGACACCATGTGAATTCTTCTTAAGGATTTTTTCCAGGCGATGTGAACTGATGATGCAAAGAGACCCTGGTTGTAAGCCCATAAATTTGTGCTGTGCCCCATTGACTTTAAACTTCATCCAAAGTTCAGCAAAATCCCATAAGATGGGGCCAAGTGTGCGTAACCATTGAACGCCCAAAACCACATCACATCTGCCTAAGGACAAGGCAAACATGTTAGAGCGTAGGTTATAATCTTCCATAGAGATACGCACATTGTGACACTTCCCCTTGCAAGGTAAGGTGCCCCCATTGGCAACCATGACTTCAAAGTTGGGGCAAGGATGGACAAAACAATCAGCCTGTTTGGCAATCCGAGGGTCAATGAAGTTATGAGTGCTACCAGAATCAATGAGTCTGGTAAGAGGGAGCTTTTTGAAGTATCCCCTGACCCGCATTGTTTGTGGGGTGATGACGCCAGTTACAGCATGGAGAGAGATCTCGGGTGGGTCATCCTGAGATGGGGTGTCAACAGGTGGGTGTTGAGTGACGACCTGATCATCTACTGTATATGTAGCTTCTTCACCAAGTTCTAAGGCAGGCGGAGAATCCACATCCAAGAGATAGATCTTTTGTTGAACACATCTATGTCCCCGAGTGAATTTCTCATCACAATTATAGCAAATCCCTTTTTCTTGGCGTGCCTGCATTTCTATTTCAGACAAATGCTTGATAGGAGTTGGTTGAGGAGCAGGCGTGATGGGAGGTCGTTGTGAACCCATATTTCTGAAGGGAACAAAGGTGGGTTTGGAGCGTTGTTGAGCTACGATCTTGTCCTCGGCCAGCTTAGCCAACCCTAGGACTTCCATCATTGTGTTGGGACAAAACATTTTGACCTCTGAGCGGATTTCATCCTTGAGACCACTGATAAAACAACTCCTGTAGAATTCATCAGACAATCCTTCTGTGTGATTGGCCAATTTCTCAAATTCTGTCTGATACTCTCTCATTGTTCCAATTTGGTGAAGTTTAGTGAGTGCTCCTATGAAATCATCAAAAGTACTAGGACCAAATCGTGGCAAAATGAGTTGGCAAAAATCTGTCCAGTTTGGCTCGGGATGAGCTTTGATATACCAATGGTACCATTGAAGGGCTTCCTGTTCCAAATGAAAGGATGCAAGTGGAACTTTCTGGGCATCAGAAGTATTATGCAAACTGAAATACTGTTCTGCTTGATATATCCATCCAGTTGGATCAGTACCATTGAAGCGAGGAAAATCAAGCTTCGGCCCACGAAAATTGTTGGAAGAAGAGAACTCGGTGGCTGCAAAAGATTCTGGCTGTCTGGTATTGTTCATGGCTGAATGCTGAAGATGGAGGCTGAGAAATTTTTCATCCAGATCTTGGAGTTTGGTTTGGATTGCTGCAAGTGCTTCCTCCATGGTGTGTGCTCCTGCACGGGTGACAACCATAACAAAGTTTTTTTTTTTTTTTTTGGAATGGGTAGAAAAACACAAACAGAAGCTGATTTAGTAAAGGGAAATTTGAATTGGGGAAACAATCTGATGGGTAATTGGGGTTTGACTAGATTTTGGACACTGTCGAAAGGACAAGAAAGCAAAAAGGGGGATTTCAGAAGCAGGGTGATAGAATGAGAAAATTTGGCAGAGAGGGACAAAGAAGCAGAATTCAGAAAGGAACTCTGTGGTAAAATTTGAAGGTGATTGGGTGAAATCTGAGGAAGTTATGGCAAACCCTAAAAATAGACAAATGTGGGATTTCAGGCTTTGGGAAGGGGAATTGGGGATAGGGTCCTCAGGAATGAAAGATGCAGAATGGAATGACAAGGATTCCCCAAAAATTTTAAGGGAAACAGAGTGAAAACAAGGGAGATATGGAGAAAAAACAGAATTTTTTTTTTTTCAGAAATGGATCGGCAATAGTGGCGCGGAAGGGATCCGCAACAGATGGATCTGCAACGGTGCGGAAGGGATCGAAAACGGCTAGATTTGAAATGGCGACTGGATTTGGAATGACTTTCAAAATAGATCTGAAATGGATGGATCTGGAGCGGAAGTGATCGGCAACAGTTCAACTGAAAATAGATATGGACCCCAGGTATGTACGGATTCCTAACAGTTCAGGCGTTTCACTCGGCCACCAATGTTGTCTGACGACTTGCGTATTGGGGCAGTACCCCTCACTCCACTGCAACAGAAAACTAGGACGCGAGATCCATTTTGAATAAGATATATATAATTAAATTGATAAGATGCTTAACGCTTTACAAGAGCTCGCCTTTTATAAGGTTGGAGCATTTCTTTAAGAAGGGTTACGTCCCTTCAATTAAACTAATTAATAATTTAATGATTAATTTGATACAATATTTAATATTCATAGCATTGCCACTCCCTTTTAAAAAGCTTTGTCCTCAAAGCAATGGTAATGAGGGATGTAACTGACGAAATTGTTCTGATTCCCATGTTGCATCTTCTTCGGGAAAAATTTTCCACTTTATGAGGTATTCTTTAATGACTCGCGTTCTTAATCTCTTCTCTCTAGTAGCAATGATTGATTCTGGCTCGAATATGATTCTTCCTTCCTCATCTAACAAGGGAAGTATTGTTTGTTCCTTCTGGTGTTGACCTATCATCTTTTTCAAACATGAAACATGAAAGACATTGTGGATGCGACTTGTAGTTGGCAATTCCAATGCATATGCCACCTGACTAATCTTCTTATTGATTTGATATGGGCCATAAAAACGTGGAGCCAACTTATTTTTTCCACCTTGTTTAAGTGATAATTGTTTATAGGGTTGTAGTCTTACATATACCCAATCTCCAATTTCAAATTCTCGTTCTGTTCGATGTCGATCTTCTTGTTGTCTCATTCTATTCCTGGCAGTATTCAAATTCTCTTTAAGTACTTGGACAACCTTTTGGTTTTCTTCTAAATGGTCATTTACTGATGCGACCCTTGCTTGGTTGGTGATGAAATCCTTCCATTTTGGGGGTTCATATACATATAGGGCTTGAAATGGTGTCATTCTTGCAGATGTATGATAAGTAGAATTATACCACCATTCCGCAAGATGTAGCCATTGGAACCATTTATTTTGCTTATCAGTTACAAAACAACGAAGGTAGGTTTCTAAGCATTTATTGACAACTTCTGTCTGTCCATCTGTTTGGGGATGATAAGCTGATCTGATGTTAAGAGACATTCCAATTTGCTTGCAAAACTCTCTCCAAAAGTTCCCTTTAAACTTGGCATCCCTATCACTTACTATAATCTTCGGAAAACCATGTAATTTGTAGACATTTTTACAAAAAACTTCGGCTGTTTCTTTTGCCGAATCAGTTTTCTTCACTCCAACAAAATGTGCATATTTGGTTAGCCTGTCTACCACAACTAGTATTTTGTCTTTTCCATCTGACATGGGTAGACCTTCACTGAAATCCATTGAAATTTCCTCCCATTTCTTATTCGGAATATGTAACGGATGGAGTAACCCTGGACTTGAGATATTCTCAGTTTTATTCCGCTGACAAATGTCACACTCTGCAACATACTTGTGAATGTCAGCATACATACCCTTCCAAAAGAATGATTGCCTTGCATTATAGTAGGTTTTAAAAATTCCTACATGACCAGCGGCTGGGCAATCATGTGATTCTTTAAGCACCTTGGTCTTAAAACTGGAATTGGAACTTAAGTAAATACGTCCTTTGTACCATAACAGTTCATTCTTCCATTCAAACTTCGGATACTGATTTATGTTGTTAATTAGGGAGCAAACCTTTGAATTCTTGGCATATTCCTTACGAATTTCGTCCAAAAATTCTAGGATCACCATGGATACGGTGTAGACTTGTATCTCTTCGTCTTTCCTTGATAAAGCATCAGCTACTACATTGTCCTTCCCTCTTTTATGTAGGATCTCCATATCGAAGGTAGAGATTTTCTCTATCCACTTTTGTTGCTCGGTTGTTAATGTCTTCTGCTGTAACAAGTGTTGTAAACTATTCTGATGTGTTCGGATTAGGAATTTACTTCCCAAAAGGTATTGTCGCCATTTAGTTAATGCATGCATGATGGCAAGCATTTCCTTATTGTATGTAGACTGTAGGTATTCTCTTTTGTTCAACTTCCTACTTTCAAAAGCGATTGGATGACCTTCTTGCATTAGCACAGCTCCTATCCCAAACCCTGAAGCATCACATTCGATTACGAATGGTTTTGCAAAATCAGGTGTTGCCAAAACGGGAGTTGAAGACATAATTTGTTTCAACGTTTCAAAGCATCTTCTTGCTTCATCATCCCATTGAAAAGAATTTCTTTTTAGGAGATTTGTTAGTGGGGCAGTGACATGTGCATAGTTCCTGATGAACCTTCGATAGTAACCTGTTAATCCCAAAAATCCTCGCAACTTTGAAACATTCTTTGGTTCGGGCCACTCCTTCATTGCCTGGATCTTCTTTGGGTCCACCTTAACTCCTTCCTTTGAGATTATATGACCGAGATACTCCACTTCTTGCTTCCCAAAGGTGCATTTTGACTTTTTTGCATAGAACTGATTTTCCTTCAGAAGAGATAGAACCTCTTCTAGATGCGTCAAATGTTCTTTCCATGTCTTTCTATATATAAGGATGTCATCGAAGAATACTAACACAAATTTCCTTAGGTATGGCTGAAATAGTTCATTCATAGTTTCCTGGAATGTGGCAGGGGCATTAGTTAACCCAAAAGGCATTACTTTGAATTCATAATGTCCTTCATGAGTTTGGAAAGCAGTCTTTGCGATATCCTCTAATCTGACCCTGATTTGATAGTACCCTGACCTTAAATCGAGTTTCGAAAAATATTTTGCGTCATGAAGTTCATCCAGCATGTCATCGATGAAGGGAATTGGAAACTTGTTCTTAATTTTTATTTTGTTTAATCCTCTATAATCTATACATAATCTAAACGATCCATCCTTCTTTCGTACTAGTACGACTGGCGCTGCATAAGGGCTTCTACTCTTGGTGATGACACCACAATTCAGTAGATCTTGAACCAACCTTTCTATTTCTGTTTTGTGGTGGTGGGGATACCTATATGGTTTAACCTTAACAAGATTTGACCTCGGTTTAATCTCAATTATGTGTTCTATACTCCTTTCTGGTGGTAGCTGCATGGGTAAGTCTTGAAATATGTGTTCATGCTTCTGGAGTAATTTTTGGATTTCCTCATTGAACTTATTTGGTTCCTCCTCCTTTCCTTCCAGTTGATGACATTGTATTACGTATGCTGATGCCCCTTTTCGAATGAGTTTTTCCATATGCTGAGATGAAACTACCTGTGTGTTTGGTGGATGAAAACCATATAGCTTAAAATTTTGCCCTTGCCACTTAAATTTGATGAAATGTTTTTGATGATTGGCAGAATATGTTCCCAATGTTTGTAACCATTGGACTCCCAAAACGATATCTACTCCTCCCAACGGTAAGGTGTAGAGTTCTGATTCCAGTTCGAAGTCTTGTATTTGAAGTCTCACCTTGTGACACTTTCCAACTTTTTCGATCTTCTTGCCATCTGCAACCATCACCTTCATGTCTGGAACTGGATGTACGAACAACTTGAGTTTTCGTGCCACTCTTATATCAAGAAAGTTGTGAGTGCTTCCAGTGTCTACTAGCACTGTAACATTCTCATTTTTTATATGCCCTTTTAACTTGAGAGTCTGTGGTTGACTAATGCCTGTCATGGCTGCTAGGGAGATTTTGGGGTTCTCGTCGTTCCCGGCTGCCATATTTGCAGTTTCCTCCTCTTCATCTTCTGGCTCTTCTTCTTCTTCTTCTTCTGATTCACTATTCTCCTCTGCTTCACAAGTATATAATTTCTTTGAGTTGTCCTCGGGGCGACACCTATGTTTAGGGTTCCATTTGTCTCCACATCGTCGACATTTTCCTTCCCTCATACGTTGATTCTCGAGGCTCTTCCTATCGTCCCTTCTAAGTGGAGGGATGTATTTGTTTGTATCATCCTCTGGAGTCGACTGGATGTTTCTTTGTGAGTATGACTTCCCTTTATTTGATTGAAAACTATCAAATTTGGCCTCGGCTGCTTTTGCTTTTTGTCTTGCTGCCTCGACATCTGTTATGTCATGCATTTTTAACTCTTTTTGTATGTATGGTTTTAGTCCTCCTAATTAGGTTTCCAACCGTTGTTTGTCGGATATCCCAAATACTCTGGTAGCGAGGGATTCCCATTGATGCGTGAATTCTTCGACGCTTCCCTTTTGTTGTAATCTGGTAAGTTTTGAGAAGAATTCATCTTCTGTGATTCCTTGAAACCTTTTTAAGAAATCATTCTTGAATAAGTTCCAAGTGTATGCAAAGTTGTCTCCCTTCCACCACATATACCAGTTGCAGGCATATCCTTCAAGGTGCATTGAAGCATACTTGACCTTTTCCTCGTCCATTGTAATGTTATATATGTCGAAATACTCTTCTGCTTTATTCAACCAAGCGACGCATTGGTCTTCTCCTCCATTATATTTCGTCATTTCTATTTTTGCTCTCGGCGGGTACATTACGAATGGTTGGTATTGAGTACCTTTCATCCTGTTGCGTTCTGGTGACTCAGAATTGGGAGATGGGGTAACCGACATATCCGAGCCATGTTGTTTATGATTTTTTTCCTCATCCTTCATTTTTTGTAATATCTCCTCGATACCTTTCTGGCTCTCAGTCACTTTTTGATCTAACATTTTTTTTTCCTTACTTATAATGTCGAACTTGTCGTCTATTTTCTGCTCCATTACCTGAATGACTTCCTCCTTAATTTCTTTCTTAAGTGCTTCCTGGCTCTTGGTGATCATTTCCTTGAAGGTTCGAAAATCCTTCTCTATTTTCTCCATTTGGGCTTTTAACTCTGTCGTCATGCTTCTTAGGTGTGGTGGTGAATAATTGGATGCAATTTTGGCTTAGGAGGGGTGGAAAATGAAAACGACTTGGAAAAGTGGAATTACTATAATTTTTGGAATACTATAATAAAAATATTATAGTATTATATTTTTTTTAACTAGGAATTAGGGTTTTAACCCTAAATTTTGGATTGCGCAGGTCGTGCGAAGGAATGTAAGCCAACAGTGTTGGAGTGGCTTGATGGCAGGATGATGGAGGGAAACGAAGGTGAACGCAGGTCGTGGAGGAAAGATTCGTGGAAGGAGCTAGCAATCGGCGACGGGAAACATTTGATGGGGAAGACGCCAGGGGCGTGGACGTGAGATGGGATGCGCGGGGTGGATCAACGCTGGGTGGGATGGCGTGACAGGAAGGCTGGGCGGAGGTGAAGGTGGGACGTAGCAGCGGAGAGAGGATGGCGGGCGCAGAAGTGGCAAGCCGGGGAAGAGGGAGGCCGGGTGCTGGAAGTCGAGGAGAGGCAGTGCGGGAGGGCTGCTGCGGTAGAGGGGAAGAAGGACACAGCGTGGGGGCACGAGGGAGAACTGGGATGGAGAAGACGACGGCGTAAGGGAAAAGGAGAGGGGTGAGAGCAGGGAAGGACGAGCAAGCAGGGGGTGGAAAAGGAGCGCGGGGGCGGACTAGTGGTCTGCGTGGTGGAGCAACGAAGTGGATGGCTAGGACGGATCGAGATGGCGGCATCTATACGATAACTGTACGGCTCTAGGCGTCGACTGCTCTGATACCAAATGCAACAGAAAACTAGGACGCGAGATCCATTTTGAATAAGATATATATAATTAAATTGATAAGATGCTTAACGCTTTACAAGAGCTCGCCTTTTATAAGGTTGGAGCATTTCTTTAAGAAGGGTTACGTCCCTTCAATTAAACTAATTAATAATTTAATGATTAATTTGATACAATATTTAATATTCATAGCATCCACGGCTTAGGTAAAACTGATAACTGCTTTGCCACAAACGACAGCTCTTGGTTTACCTCACAGGTGGGAACTAGTCAATCAGGTAGGGGTCGTTGCCCTTTTCGTTGGCAGGTCCTCTCAATGGGCCAGCTACTTTGGGGTTCCTATGGTACTCCTCACAATGAGTTTTAGAGCTTATGCCCAAGTAATTCCCATAGTTAAGCGGATAGGGATTATTCCCAAATCCGAAGCTGCAACAGATGCAAAAACAAATTTGGTAGAAATTCCACCAAACGAGCCCAAGAAAGTGCTCTGATACCAGATGTGATGAATCTACAATAATTAATTAATGCAAATACACGAAATATCAGAAATAATAGAACAGAATCACTTTTATATTGATCACGGGCCACTTCGAGGGGGCAACCTCCTCTAAGCAAGCTCAATACAATTAACTTCACGGTGCCTTCAATGACCTCAACACACACTTATATACTAAGTCTATGACCAATACTATGAGTCAAAACCATGGGACATATAATACTACGGGATGACTTACAAAGCATATGCATCCAATACTATGGGTCAATACTATGGGATAATATAAACTACGGATCAACAAATACTACGGGACGACTTACAAAGCATATGCGTCCAACAACAATATACTAACATAGTAAAGAGAAGGGTTGACATAGGTTCCTAACATTCTCCCATTTGAGTTTCCACATTAAATCTCTTGTGCACTGTGTATGGTTTATGTAATGATAAATGACATTGTTAATGGTTAATGTTTGCATGATATAATTAATGTTTTAAATGGTAAAAATTTCTCAATATTGATTCACCCCCCCTCTCAGTATTTCCAACAATTGGAACCAGAGTAGGTTCCTTCAGGACAGTCTATCAGATAGAGGGAAGATCTCAATAGCACGTGGATGAACATAAAATTATTTACTTTGTAGATGGGGTTCCTCTTTTCTATGGATTAAATTTTGATCATTGGATTATAAGGATGAGACTCTACTTATAGGAACAAGGTCTTAATATCCGGAAATCTATTGTGAATGGTTACATCACTCCAAAAATACCACCAAAAACAACATCCAAGAAGGAGTTAGGGAAGAATAATGCAATGGAAATGGATATCATCTTGGCATGGACCATCTGATATTGTGAAAGACAAATTTGGAAAGTGTACATCAGCTAAATAAATTTGGGAAAAGATACAAAACCTCTACATAAAGGGATTTCTCAATCAAGACCATGAAGACAATCAAAAGGAAAGGTCAGATAAAAAAATAAAGAACATCCAGAAACAGATGATGAAGTTTCTGAAAGCGATGCTTCTGAAGATAAAGAATATTCATAATTTGGAGGGGCTATAGATATTGAAGCAGAACTAATTAGTTTCCTAGATGACTTGACGAAAGAAAGAAAGACGAACAAGATGCTAGTGGAACAACTGCAGAAGTATCAAGAAGAGAATATAGTGCTAGTTTAAGAGGCTAAGAAGACTGAAGAAACATTATCAACTCAAGTAAAAGAAAAGGTGGAACCATTTAAAGGAAAGGAAAATTATTTTCAAGCACAAGAAGTTGAAATTGGCTCCTTAAAGAAAAAATTGAATAAGTTGAGTTTGGAAAACATGGAAATTGAAGAGCTTAGAAATGAGAACTAGTTACTAAAAGGTTAGCTGCAAAAATATCATGAGGATGATCATAATTCAAAAGGATAGTTGGAAGAGAGTATTAAAGAATGTGAAGGAACCATTGTTGTGTTGGAATTCTTAATGATGTTAAGAGGGGGGTGAATCAATATCATGTGTAGATTAAGAAATTTTCACTTTTAAACTATGCACCAATTGTTATTTAAAACCACATCAATAAAAACAAGTTGTGCATAGAATGTTCGAAGAAACTTTTATATATATGTATAAAATGAAATTACATAGAAATATGGGAGACACCAATGTCCACTAATGTGAGCACGAACTCACTCGAAAACCCATATGAATGGGACACCAATCCCACTAACAAGAAAGAACTTGCAGACTATAGGCTTCAACCTATGAGGACACCAATCCTTTACGCAAGCACCAACTTTCTTAATCGGGTTCTTACCTATGAGGACACCAATCCTTTGCACAAGCACCAACGCTCATTGTTCAGGAACCAACATGAGTGGATACTGTAATCTCCTTTCCTTGCCCCAATATCCAACTTCCATGAGATATATGTTGTACTTCTGACACACTAACTTCATATCTACATGCACTATGTTCTATGCTCTACTTTATTTCCTTCTGCACTCTCTTCTGGTTCAATTCTAGTCATTTCTTTTCTTACACTATATCCTACTACAGTTCCATTTTACTATACAGATTATGCACACATATACGTCTACATGCTTCTTGGGCCTTTCTCACAAATGATCCTTTTGTCTGTGGGACTAACGACTGCTCCTTGTTCTTTTTCATTTCTTGTAACCTTGTGCACTTCTTTAAATCATATTTCCTTTGATTCCCCTGAGAATTTCATCTAAACTGAAAATTGCAGATTCAGAATATTACTCCATTTGTTCTTCCAAGCTTATTTCTCATTCGTCAATGTCACTCTTATTTATACTCAACTTGTTCAAACAATGCATCCACAAGTTGGGACTTCTTTAAATGGTAAGACCCCTTGTTCCTTTCTTTACGGTCAATCTTACCAAAGCATCTACCACTTGTCTAATATTGCATGAATGAGGTACCATTACTTTGTGGGTCTTGCGCACATTAGTTCATTTGCTTAGTGGGACTTATGCACACTATTTCATTGGATTAGTGGTATTTGCACACTAGAGTACCATGACTAGGTGGGATTATGGACTTGTGCACATATTTTATATATTTCTTCAAATTGAAACTTAGACACCAAGTCCAATAACCTCTTTGACATCAATGACAAAACCAAAGTTCAACAATATCCCTCTTTGGCATTGATGTCAAGACTAACCAAACACTAAGCTCCCCCTGAATGTGAGCTATTATTTTATGCACAACATGTCAATTGACCCTTTGAGTATTCCTGTGAAAATATTGATTCAGCATTTCTCTGCAAGACCATTTACCTAGTATTTCTCCCACTTTGACATCAATGGAAAAGAAATACTCCCCCTATCTTTATGATTCATCCCCTTTCTTTCTTGTTTCTTCCACTGCAATGTGCTAAGTTTTCTTGCATCCTGAATGTGTACATATATCACTGTTACCAAAGGTATGTTCCCCCCGCGCAGCTGCAAATTCTCCTTGATCTTGAGCTTTTGTTCCTATCTTTTATTGTTCATTTCATAATGATTGCTTCAGTTTTGCATGATTATTCATGTCGGCTACATCTCACTTCCTGTATTGTTGTTACATTTTAGTTTCTCCCCCTTAGTCACACTAATCTCTTGTTTTACGTGATTTTCACTTTTTTTGTTGGTTGCTTCCATATTGCACGGTCCTTTGTTTGCTTGTCTTTGCGCACAATGCTCTATTGCAGCTTCCTAGATTCATGCTTCCCATTTATTTTATTTGACTACGCCATATTTCCTCTGCCTCAACAATTTGGTCTAGTTTCTCCCCCTTAGTCATATTGGTATTACTGCGTTATACTGAATTTTCATGTCGTCGCACTATTCTCTTACTTTATGTGAATTGCACTTTTAGCGGACACAATCAGGATTCGTAGTGAATTGATGTGATTAAAAACTTCATCAATACGTCATGTGACATAAGTTTGCATACTTCAAATTTTAAGAGGATAGAGAAAGCATCATTAAATCACTCATATGCAGCAATCAATTGAATTCCTCTTTTTTCCCTTTCGAATTTTTGCAGGTGTTGGCACAGTATTTTTCTAGATTGATTGGGAGGTGACTAATCTCATATTTGGTTTTCAATATCACCTAAACTTGGTAAGAAAAGTGCAAAAAGAAATACTTAAAGTTTCATAAGTAAAAAATTCCATATGACTGATGGCGATGATTACGTGGAGCCAAAATAATTAATGAAACAACTTGGGATAAAGTGGAGAAACCAACGGTCCATATAAAAGCAGAGAATGAAATTAATCGTGGAGATAGGTTTCAATGGAGGAAAAAGCGAGATGTATAACATAAGTCAGAGTTTCCAAAATGACCGTTGCAACACAATTAAAAGGGAAATATCAACGGTCAACAATCTGTGGGAAAATAGATCGACGGCTTGTGTTAATTTTGCATAACCAACATGCACGCGAAAATAGAATGGTGAGTGGTTACGAAAATCTAAACTGTGATATTCTACAGGTGTAGATCACTCAACTTGAACAAACCTCACAAATTCACTCATAGAATTGCAGAGGAAGAAGAAGAATTGAATCACTATTCACACATGAAACTCAAAGAATGTGGAAAACTGATGTAATCATATTCATCATTTGTAAGCTCGCAAAAATGTGAGAATACAATAGAATGAATTCGATTACCCCAAAGGTGATTCGAATTCTCCTCAAGGTGTGGCTTGGATAGCATAGGAGACATCACCCAATCAGTGGTAGTAGTCACAAATAGTCAAATATCAGTCATTGTGAGTCTAACTGATTCTAACTAAGTCATGTGAACACAAATGTAGGGAAGGAAACTCCAAGGAGGGAGCATGAACACTATCATTAGTCAAGTGGCACTCTGATACAGACAACTGGAAGCTACCGATAGTTAAAATGAGCAATAAATGCATGAACTGATGCAGTGAACGTATCTGTTCACTAAGTTAACTGTGTCCGATTAAGGGTTAATAGTCGAATCTGACTCTCATATTGGATAATAAGTAAGAATAATATATTAGATAATAGGATAAAAGATGATAAGTTACAATGATAGCCCTGCCTTAAATATGGCTCGGGCATTTGATGTTGAGGAGATGCCTCATTTCATAACCTAACTTTAGTTAACCTAATTATTAATTATTTAATTATTATCTTATTTTATGTTCGTAGCATTGCCACTCTCTTAGAAAGGCTTTGTCCTCAAAGCCTTTAATGTTTCTGCATCATTTTATGTGGTGTCGTAGATGACGAAACATGTCGATACGAATTGCTAAGATTTGAACATAACTTCTGATATGTCGACGGATCTATCATGTCCCAAATTTGGAATTGGTTCACAATGGCCTAATCACATTAGCCATATTCATTAGAGTTTGTAAAATTGATGTTAAGGGTCAAATAATTGCCAAGGAGGAAAATTACTAGTTTCCTAGGTTTGGGGTGGAAGCTTTGGGATTTGGAATAAGGGGGATAATAAATGATGTTTAGACATTAGAAGGGTTCAAGTATTTAATAAATAGAGTGAATAAAGAAATTCAAGAGAAATCCTATGTGACAAATGGTTTTGGAGACATATGGAGGATGTGGGACCCACACTAGCTTGATTTTTCATAATACATGGTATCTCTCTTTTGCAAATTCAAATTAATGGGAATGTGAACACTCTTGGGTGAGTTGGTAAGTCATAACACATATCATTGAGCATATTAGGTCTAATTGGGAAGGATTGGTAACCTCCATGGAAGATAAAGAGTCAAAGTGGAAGTTTGTGGACACTTGGGCTAGATTCCCTAGCCCCT
Source organism: Larix kaempferi (assembly GCA_027924585.1). Classification (NCBI taxonomy): domain Eukaryota; kingdom Viridiplantae; phylum Streptophyta; class Pinopsida; order Pinales; family Pinaceae; genus Larix; species Larix kaempferi. Next base: position 6,905,371 of record BSBM01000364.1, on the reverse strand, counting down.
ATGACACCAATGATGGAGCATCTATGACAATTATGACAAATTGCAGACCTGACCTCTGAAATATGACCACTATGACATGTCAGCCCCAAAAATAGGCTCAAGGAAGGCGAATTTGGGAGTTGGAGAAGCCAAAGAGACTCAAAATCAAATTTGGGAGAAGATGGAAGGTTGGAACTAGGAGACAAATGGCAAATGTGGAATATTTCCTAAATGGAAATCTATTGAATCTATTGAGAGGATTTCGACCCTTAGAAAGCTAATGTTGGTTATAAAATGTATAAATGAAGTATGAGAATAGCTTTTGATCATTTGTAGAATTTTCAATTGCATTTGTGAAGAGGGAGAGCTAGTGGATGACTAGTTTCTTGCCTTAGCCAATTTCGAGGGTAAAAGATTCCCATCCAAGTTGGTAATTGGAAAGGCCATTCATAATTTTCATTTGGAGCTTTAATGGAGTCTTTATTTGCAGGTGTAAGCTACAGGGAAGCTCATGGTTTCTTCTATTGCAGCTCACTCCTTCAACCATTTCCATTTTTTATGGCATATTCTTGATCCTTGAGGGAGGGCATTTTTGGTGAGCTATTGTAATCTTTGGGGAAGCTTTTAATGCCCCATTTATTTTGTAATATGAATTAAATGCTCTTTTATTCATCTCCAAAATTTTTCAGGTCGAAATTCCAAGTAGAAATGTATAAATCTCATTTTTAATGGAAGAACAATGCCATTTCCCCACTACCTTGTTGTGAGCCAATGTATTGATGATGATTTAGAATGAATGGATGATTCTATGATATATTTGTGATAAATATACTGCCATGGATTTATTCTACAATTTTCATGTACTGTACTTGAGCATTTGAAGCATTTTTACTCAGTTTAGTTGTATTGGGAGGTGAAATAGTGCCATTTCCTCAAGGGTCGAATTGGGGATTTTTGCAGTTGAATGGGAGAGGGTGAGAACAGTTGTAATAATCCATTAATGGTGAATATGAGACTTTAATAAAATACTTAACACATTACATACCTCTTTTCATAAATTTGAGTGGGTTCGGAGGCATTTGGGAAGCCATTTTCAGTACTTACCCCAGGGGGATTTGAACCCCAAATTACTAGTAAAATTGCATAATTGGTCCAGAATATTAAGAGAGTTTGCAGAGGTATTTTGGTGGAAATTTTCATCCATAAAAATCATATTCAAGTTCTAATATCATTCATACACTTTCCTTGAATATTTGAAGGCATTTGGAGTCAATTTGAGACCTAGAGACCAATACTAGTCAAAGGAAAATCACTAGTAAAGTTACCTACATTGATCAGAATTGAAAGAGGATTTGTAGAAGTATTTTAAAGGTCCAAAGGCATCCCTAAAACACATATTTATGTTCTAATATCATTCATATACATTCTCAAAATATTTGGGATCATTTGGGGCAAATTTGGGACCTAGAGATCAAAACTAATCAAAGGTCGAACTAGGGAAAAAAAGTGGAAAATTGCCATTTTAATAAAATTCCTAACAAGGGACATTACAGGATCAATCCATCCCAAATTGATTTGTTGTGGACTGATGGGATTCCCTACTGATGTGTCGTCAGGAGATTTGATCACATTAGTACCATTATCTTTCGACATTTCCCACTTTTTCAAATATCGGTTTTTATGGTTGGGGTGTCGATAGGGAACTTTCATGATGTCATTTTAGTTTACGAATGTCGCCTTTAGAGAATTGATCTGAGTTGGAAGTTGTATTTTCGTCTCTCGAGGATTTAAGTTTTTGTTCTGTATCTTTTCCAACTTGTTTTCTAACTGCCTATTATCATTTTGAAACTTCTTAATCAATTCGACTTGCGGTTTTCTGTCATCTTCAGATGTCTTAAGTTCTTCCTTAAGATCTTCATTATGACTTCTGATACAACTATTTTCTTCCTGCTTGTCTAGAAGTTTCCCTTCAATGTTGTCCATAGATTATTCTATCTTTCATCTATTTTTCAACTTCTTAATTTTTGTGACTAGTATCTTGTTATGATTTCTTAGTCTAAAAATTTCTTCAACATTGTTAGATAATGCTTTATTACTCTTCGCGATCTCTGACTTATGTGTCTTTTTAGAGTCGTAATTTTGTTGTTGAAGAACTTTTATCTGTTGTCGACACTGGCCGACCTCTGATTCTTGACTTTCTAATTTATGTCGTAACTGCATTAGTTCTTCATCTTTGTCGCTAACGATTTTGTTCAAGTATATTATTTCTGCTTCGTAATTATTTATTTCCTTCTTTATATCTTGATTTCCTAACCTCTAATTGAATTTATTTTCGGCTTTTAATTCATCAATTTGCGCATACAATTTTTCTATACGCCTTTCCTGGTCAGAGATTTTTATTTCATTGTACCTTTCTTGTAATTCAATTCTTATTTCTGAACTGTTATTTATGTCGCGCAATTCTTCATTGTCTTTTTCGATAACGTTTTAATGTGGCTTCTAATTTTTCTCGCAAATTGGCTTCCATGGTTTCTGACTTCTTCGGTGATCGATGACCTTTCTTTCATTTCTTCAGCGATAGATAGTCCTCGACTTTTTCGATGATAGGAGTCTTTGACTTCTTTAACTGGTATTCCTTTGACTTTTTCTTGATTTTGTCTTCTTTGATCTGTCTTATCTCTTCTTCTTTTTTAAATAATTATTATTTTAATAAAATAATAATAATAATTTATTTTTTTGTTGTGACTTCTTTCACTATCTTTTTTTTCATTTTTTTTTTAGGGGGGGGGCGGTTTTTTTTTCTTTCCTTTGAGCCTTTCTATAATTGTAATAATTTACAACTACTTAATAAGGGTGAATGAAGTAAAAATATATATAATATAATAATAATATGATTATTATTATAATTATAGAATTTTAGTTTTATTGTAAACTTTTGATAATAGAAATTTTAATAAAACAAAATGGTAATAATTTTAAATATTATATAATAATAATTAATTTAGAATAATTTTTGTTTAATTAAAATTTGTATATTTTTTGGATTTGAATTAGGGTTTGAAGGAGGGAATGGGGTGGCGCGCTAGAACTTGCAATGTGATGGTGTGGACTAGATGGACGCAAGGAGGAGTGGGAGGGATGGCGAGTAGGAGGAAGGAGCAGGTGGAAGCGCGGGCGTGGCGTAGGGGATGAGCCACAGATGGGGTGGCAAAGCTAGATGCCGAGGGAAGAGGAGCAGCGGGAGCAGGTGGCGTGGGCGGAGAGGGTGTAGGAGGTGGTGGGCGCAGGTGGAAGTGGAGTGTGTCAGGGGCAGAGGGAGAGCGCATAAGGAGAGGCATTGGAGGGGACAAATTAAATGTGGAGGTAGATGGGAAGAGCAAGGGCATGAAGTAAGGTCATGGTGTGGAGCAAGTAGATAGGGGGGAGTGCAGGGAGGGCCGAGAGGGCACGCATGTATGCAGGCATGGGAAGGTGGAGTTGTTGACGGTGATAGGGTTTAGGGGAGTGAGGGAATGCGATGGGAGAATGTGCAGGTGCTTGGGGATCACGTTCGTGAAAGAGGTGGGCAACGGTGTATGGGAGTTAGCACAGGGATAAGGCACTGTGGAGTTCACAGATTGATATGAGGGAGGTGCAACGAGACCCAAATCGTGGAGAGTGTGGAAATGGAGCAGGTCGTCAGTGTCTTTTCCTTCACGTGATATTTTTTGTTTTTGTTTTTGTTTTTGTTTTTGTTTTTTTTGTTTTTCAACTTCTTCACGTAAATGGATTGAATGGCTAAAATCTTGGATGGGACAATGTCCTCGATTTCATATATACTCTGAGATGATGGCTACCTGCCAGATCAGAATCTAGCTCTGATACCAAATGCAGTGAACGTATCCGTTCACTAAGTTAACCGTGTCCGGTTAAGGGTTAATAGTCGAATCTGACTCTCATATTGGATAATAAGTAAGAATAATATATTAGATGATAGGATAAAATATGATATGTTACAATGATAGCCCTGCCTTAAATATGGCTCGGGCATTTGATGTTGAGGAGACGCCTCATTTCATAACCTAACTTTAGTTAACCTAATTATTAATTATTTAATTATTATCTTGTTTTATGTTCGTAGCAACTGAGAAATCAATGCAAGAAATTACTGTTGGAATCCAAGAGTGTGTAGTAGGGCGCATTTGTAATCCAGATGATGAAAATAAGGCACACTAGGTATGTAGGAGGGATACTGATGGCTAAAAACAAGCTTCAGGGGGCTGAAAATAAGCCTTAGGTGCTGGGGAGACTACCATACTGATGACTGGATGCATGCAATATGCACACATGCATGCAATGCATGAAAATACAAATGATGATGGTGAGAATATTCCAACACCCCCCCTTGCAAGCGGGACTATGAGGAAGTAATTGAAAAAATAGGGCCCTGGTAACTAAGACCAAAGGTCACCCCGTGCAACAATCTAAATAAAAATGTGAGGAAAGAGGGAAAACCCAGTGGGAAGAAATCCCCCCCTCAAGATAGATTGTAAGATTCTAATCAAGCATGGCATCACTCACCCCAAGAAGGGATCAAAGGTAAGTGAATCTCTTCACCGAGAAAGACTTAGTGAAGATATCTGCAATCTACTCTTCCATAGGGTAGTAGAGAAGTGTGATGAATCTTCTCTTCCATAGGGAAGTACAGCAGTGTGATGGTACTGTCATGCACTAATCCTCAGGTGTAATGCATGTGTATCTCAATATGTTTGATTCTCTGTCTCAGAACCGGATCTGTAGAAATCCCGATAGCACTCTGACTGTCACAATAGATGATTGGTGGAGTACTGAAGTGGATCCCAAACTCTGACAAGATGCCCCGCAACCAAATGCACTGTGTGGTTACATTCACTGCACCTCTATACTTGGCCTCAGTTGAAGAAAGAGTTAAAGAAGTATTCTTTTTTCTCGACCAACAGATAGGTCCAGATCCAATCTGTTTCGCGGACAATTTACCGAGAGCGGACTCAAGGCCCGATCTCCCTAGCTTAATGTAAGTCTAGAAAAAATAGGACAGAACATAAAAAAATTTCCTAGATCGTATAGAAATACAAATGTAAGAGTAGATCGTTTACCTTAGATTTGTAGATCCCTTTCTCCTTCGTTGATCCAATGCTCCAGCGCTGCCAGATTGCGAGTAGCTAAACCCTGTCGAACATGTGATAGACCACGAGAGATGAAAGCATATATCTCATATGATAGATCTAAGTTAACAGTTAAGGAGGAAAACTCTAAACATCATCAAAGAGACAACATTTATGGAAATCAATTATATTAACTGTATTGAAGAGAGGAGAAGTACAATAGAAAAGAGGATTACAACCATTGCCTTAGCACTGCAAACTCCTTCCGACAAGCCATGCCAAAGCTCCTAGAGAGAAGTGGAGGTTCCTCAAGCTAGAGTGTTATATCTATTGGGCTTAGTTTCACCAGCATAAGAGTACCATAGACTTCCTCCCCTTGGGATGGGAGTGAGATTCATTTAAATAGGACTAAGTGGATAAGATATGGATAGGATAGGTTGAGATATGATAGGAGAGGCTTAAGGGATCCTTCCAAAATGATAGGAATCGAATGCCAGCTCTTCCAAGAGATCAGGGATAGGGTCCCAAGTCAGCAAGCTTTGAGAAGAAGCTCTAAGAAGCTATTTTTTCCATTTAACTGACTTTGACGCACCCTACAATGGAGCAAGTTGCGACGTCGCATGTTGCATGAGTGCAACCTGCAATGAACTCTCAAAACCTAGTACAAATGGGTACAAATCCTTCCAGGTTAATCACTCAATCAAGGTAACCCCAGGGGTGTATACACTGAAACTCATGATGGGAATATTTTAGGTGTAACAGAATTCCCCCCAAAGCATGAAGCTGTTTGAAAATAGACAGGTGAAATGCTTTGATAGAAGGAATGGCAATGGACTTGTCGGATGAAGGACGCTGCTGCAGTACAACTTGACTCTGAGTACATAGCCTCAAATGAATCACAACATGGCTTCCAACCAATACAATGTAGATCCATAGTAGTAATGACCGACCGAACACAATCATGGCTAGTAGACACAAGCGTAGATCCATGATGAGATGATAACACAGTCACGACCAATACAAATGTGGATTCGTGTAATATGACTCAATACAAACTTCATCGCAACCTGGGTAAAATATGATTTCCCGGGGTCTTTAAGCCGAACCCGAAATGATACGGATCTAACCATGTGATTACAAATGTCTTGATCTCAAACATGGTAGAAACCACTTGATTACTGGTCATTGATGTAAACCGTTAACAAGCGTGAGGGAGATCACCATTAATATCAATGATTCCCAAGGTATCACATTACATATCACCAAGCATGAATAAGTGAGTTGAATTCGAACGCGAGATGAAATATTTCAATCAAGAGCCAATGATGTAGACTCATGTTGAAAGCGAGTTAACCTGCCATTGAGGCATGCAGGACCAAGGTACTTGGTCGGTTTCTAGATTCGATCCTCGGAATATGAGCTAAAGTCAACAAGGATGAATCCCCTATAAATCGACACGAAACACAACAAAATATGTGTATAGTAGATCGGACGGTGTAGTAACACATAATACTGACTCAGAGTAGACCGACAAAGTGATGGGCATACTAACTACAGATGATAAATGGTGGACGTATTCTTGAACATGGGCATGGCATGACTTGGTAGTATTGACATGACGAGTACGACACTAACTCCTAATGAAACTGATGAGGGGAGATTTCTTTAAATAAATCAAAGGAGTAACAAGACTCGGGAAGTAGGCAAAACTCAAGGACAAACGGATGATCCAAGTACAATATGCAAATGCAGATGAGTTCCATGTTCAAGAATGACTACGTACTGCCACTGGTAAAGTGTGTAACATAAAATCTTTCCTTTTTCCCCATCATGAATGATGAGTGCCTCTTTACGAGCTTGATGAGGGTAACCAAATGCTCGGTATAGCTCATCTCATAGATGAGTCCAATCCCAAATATTTTTTGAACCTGGGATAGGAGGGGTTCGTCCCATGGCGAGCCCTTCAATGTAAGAGTTTAACGAGTCCATAGAAGGTAAATCCGGTCATCATTTCATATTTAGAGTCTGAAAAGAACTAAAGAAGACTCCAACGGTACTTTTTCGTAAAGTTGGCCTCATCACCCGAAAAAGGGTAAAACAATGCAAGAGAGGACTCTTCTAGTCATGATTGGCTGGAGTATACCTTTTTCGTAAATAGTGCCCCCTGGTCCAAAAAAGGGGTAAACTATCACCAGGAAGACGATCATTCAAATACTTTAACAAGCGTGAATGTGACAAGTTCGCTTGGCAATCTTTTCATTTTTTGAGAGCCTGAAAAGAGCTTAAAGGTAGACTACAGGGGGTATCCTTTTCCGTAAGAGTTTAACGAGCCCGGAAAAGTGATAAATCGCAACTCGGTACTTATTCTCATAGTTTTAAGAGCATGAGAACAAACAAAGAGTAAGATAATCATCATAAAATAATTACAATCTGACCGTTGCAAAATAATGACAAAACATTCAAGGGAGATTTCATACCAGAGATGACCATTGTAATGTGAGAAATGACACAAAATACCACTTAACAACCCCTGCACACTTGGAAACTCGATCAAATAGTCAACCGATATTCCAAATATGATTAAAGGTGATCAAAACTATAGAAAATGACCTCAAAGAATCAAATATTTGAAAAAGGAATATTATATTTCATTTATAAATAGAAAAATGGGTCAAATATAGTCACCATTGTTTCATTTGCCAATTTGGGAGAAGAAGTGCCAATTTGAAGCCAAGATTTCATTCATCAATTCCGGGAGCTACGAGCCGCCATTTCATCCACCGTCTGGAGCAGGTAAGCCTAAACTTCATCTAGCAAAATTGTAGTGGATTGCATTTTGATTTTAGGTCCATTTTTTAGGTTTTTTGATGGATTTATGGAGGGATATTGCGCCCTTGGCTCATCGCAGTCTTCCATTTCGGGAATTGCGACGAGACCTACTCGGTGCAAGTCCCGAAAACGTGGAGTGCGACATCATCGCACTGTGTGTAATAGCACAGTGTGACGACGGAAATGCATATCCCACCCATCAAATTAAACCCAAAAGGTAGACTTCCCATGGTTGAAGTAAGGTATAACAGTGTTTAAATGCCCACTTTGGCAGGTTGATAGCAAGCAAAGATGGTATTAGAGTGGCGGGAAAGAGAACACGAGGTGAAAGATGTACAATATGTCGAAGATCCACAATGCGCAAATGATTTGATAAACTATGGTTTTCTCAAGTTCTTTGAGATTCAGGGCATGAGGGCCCAAATCCCACTGCTGACACACATGCTCCAATTCTAGGATGTGGCCTAGCAACACTTTGTGATCGGTGAGCACATCCTCACTATAGATGTTGAGAACATCTATTTCCTTACTGGTTTATCCCAGAGAGGGGACCCTATAGTTCTCACTGGATCACGAGCTAATGATCACACTATTGATGACATGGTGATGCAGCATTGTACTACTCATGCTTGATCCTCTAGTGGGAAGATTCCCATTAGGGATGTTGTAAACCTCCCACTACGTGCCATATCATTTACTATTACTAGAGTGGAGGGGAGCCAAGCCCCACACATGGCCACTCAGACTCAGATGCTCTATGCGGAGGAGTGTATGTCCCCCACGATCTTCTACTGGCGCAAGGGTATCCTTGCCAACATCTGAGCTCAGCTGACCAAGTGTCGGTGGGGAGAGCTCAAGCATTTCAGATACGGATCGATAGTGATATCGTTCCTCTTGGAGCGGATCCCTCTCTTGCACCCACAAATACGACTGGATGACAGGGATCCTAGGGATCCACACATGCTCAGATGGGCAGAGGTGATGGCCTATCATGGTGGGGGCCCTATCATCATCTTTGGTCTCAAGTTCTTCAGCTGGCTAGAAGGTCAGTTGATCATGGTTGAGGACTACCCATACGGAGGTACGGATTTCAAATAGGATCCCGACTTAGTGTTTCCCGAGGGTACAGCATGGGGAGACATCGGTAAGAACAAAACCCTTGTATTTTTTTAGTTTTGTATCTTTATGATTTTTTTTTATGTAGTACTAACAAGTATATGACATGTGTGTGCAGATGTGGGTCCCATACGGCCCGTAGGAGTTTCTCTTCTGGCGAGGAGAGACAGAGGTGGGGAAGCAGTTGTGCCCCCAGGTGCTCATGCTACCATCGTAGAGATGTAGGATGTGTACAGGAACTTGTCCCAGCTGACAGTGGATGTTCCCGAGCCAGCGATAGATGACTTTCCAAGACCTATATAGAGGTTCGGAGTTGGAGCATCTGTATGCTTCAACACCTTGCTCCACAAGGTAGCGAAGAAAGTGGAGTGCTTCCATTCTCAGAGACAAAGAGTTGTCCACCCTAGGGGTGTATGAGCCAGGCGTCAGGCCTGATGATATACTTGTACTGAGAGCTTAGAGGCCTCATATTTTGTACTACTGAAAGTTACGAGGCTTCAAATTTTGTAGAGACTTATTTAAAGCCATAGTGCTTCATATTTTTGTACCAGCACTACTTTTGATGATATATATATACAAACATTCCCGACGATTTATACATTATGTGTTTTTAGAAATGATGAATGATGTGATCTTGTTCATATGCTATGCTTTTTATACAGTGCATTATTTACATGTCGTGAATGCTTTTACATATTATGAGTATTATGTGTGTGCAATGTACCAATCTAAAATGAAGTTGGCCATCGAGTCAGCATTTACGTTTAACTCTCGTGGAATGTGCAAGTATTGAATGGATTCAAATGACCTTTCCAACAAACATACTCGTATGAAGAGAGGGAGTAGGGTGGGATCACGGATAGCGTAGACCCGATTAAGATGGGAAACCACTAATTGAGAATCCATGTGGATGACAATGTGGTCCACACCCAAAGAAGTAGCATCGGTTAGGGTTCCAATTACCACCTGATATTCTACGGCATTGTTGGTTGCAAACCCAAGACAACTTCCACCTGAGCTGATGAGCTCGCATGTTGGGGAATACACTACCCAGGCTGTGGAGGCAAGGTTAAGGGTGTGCCAGCTGGCACCGTCCGTGAATCCGTATCATGTTGCCATCTACACATGCAGACAGGACATGGTATAAGAAGCGGAAACAAGATCAAGACACACTCGAAAATAAATGTGTCACACCACACAAAAACACACACACACCATGTACAGTATATACAAGAAAGTCTATGCATGACAGGTTCAGGCATAGTACCTCTTCAAGTAAAGCCCATTACGGGGTTCACCCAAAGATATTCTGTCATAATATTCAAGCTCGTAAGTGTAAAATTAGTCACAGCAGATCTAATGAACAATTAAATCAATCACAACAGATGAATATAGAAAATATGGTGTAAAACTGTGCAAAACACGCATCAGTGCTCAATATCCCAATGAGGGTGAATAATTACAATACAATAATCTAACAATCACTGAGAAATTCAAATTGCCTAAGGATGTCATTCAAATCACTGAATAAAGTAGCTTGACTCCAACTAGGAGTCCTCATCATCAATCAGTGGTGGTCATCAATGCACAAGAACCAGTCATCCAGGTGTCAATCTGAGTCTAACTGAGTGTAACATGTGTAACTGAAGTGTGTAGCACTGATATAGGGAAGTGGGCTCAGTGGAGGGCACATGGGAGGCTAACTGAATTCAGAACAAGTCATCTAGTCAATCTAGAGGTCCAACGGAAGTGAAACAGTCAGTCGAGAGTGAAACTAGCCTCAAATCAGGGAGAATCGGAGCTAACTGAGTGTAACTGAAGTGGAACTGCAGTGGTAGGTGAAGAAGTGTGCCCTTATCTGGCATTAGGTGAGAAGTGGGTGCCTTCCTAACTAGGAGGGATAAAACTCTGAAGTAAGTGGCTCCCAGGTGCTAGAATAAGGTGGCTAGGGTGCTGGAGGCATCAACCTGGTGACTGGGATGCATGCAAAGTACATGCAAACCCTAGAATTTGCATGCAAACCCTAATTGCATGCAAGATTCTGAAAAAGATGATGTGGATATCCGAACACCCCCCCTCAAGCTAGACTATGATGTGCAAAAGAAAATAATGTGGGGCCCTGGTAACTAAGACCAAAGCTCACCCCAATACAATAATCCAAAAAATGCTGAAAATAAACTAAGTGAGGAAAGAGGGAAAACCCAGTGGGAAGAAACCCCCCCTCAAGCTAAAGCATAATAATGGATCAATCTGTCTCCGCCATGATGGAACTCACCCCCAACAGTGAACAGAGGTAAGAGAACTTCTTCTCAGTGAAGCTCTTGGTGAAGATGTCTGCAATTTGCTCATTAGTAGGGCAATATTGCAGAATGATGGTGCAATCATGCACCAACTGTCGAATGTAATGCATATGAATCTCAATGTGTTTGGTCCTCTGCCACTGAACTGGATCTGTGGAGATCTTGATAGCACTTTGATTGTCACAAAATAGGGCAGTCGAAGTAGTGCCACCAAAACCAAACTCGGAAAGAATACCCTGCAACCAAACTGCCTGAATGCAGGCATTGACTGCCCCTCGATACTCTGCCTCTGCTGAAGAAAGTGAAATGGATGCTTACTTTTTGCTGGACCATAAAATAGCACCATGACCAATCATGAAAACATAACCGAAGTGGACTTCCGATCAATGCTATCACCTGCCCAATCTGAATCAGTAAAACCAATGAAATCAAGCTCAGAATCTGCAGCATAATGTATGCCAAACTGTCTCGTACCTTGCACATACTGCAAGATCTGCTTGGCTGCTCGCCAATGAAGCTCATGTGGCTATTGCATATACCTTGACATGACACTCACAGCATATGAAATATCAGGCCTTGAGTGTTTCAAATAAAGTAGTGAACCAATGAACTGTTGATACATGCTGCAATCTGCAAGAGGTGTAGAATCTCCCTCCTCAAGACTGATTCCTGAGAGGAATGGGAATGGGGCTGCCTTACATTCAGCCATATTAAACTTCAATAACAGGTCGGAAGCATATTTTTTCTGATATATAGTGATCCCATCAAAATTTTGAGCTATCTCCAAGCCCAAAAAGTGACTTAGCAAGCCCAAATCACTCATGTCAAAAGCTAGATTTAAGGCAGTTTTTAGCTTGTTTATTGAAGTAAGAGTGCTACCAGTAATGAGAAGATCATCAACGTAAAGTACAATAAACAAAAAATTACCTTTAACTCACTGAAGATACACATTCGGATCAGATTTGCATCTTTGGAAATTCTGAGAAAGAAGGAAGGAGTCCATCTTTGCGTACCAAGCTCTTGGGGCCTGTTTTAACCCATACAAAGATTTCTTCAATCTGCAAACTAATGATGGATCTGATGTGTATCCCTATGGCTGCTGCATATATACCTCTTCATCAAGGTCTCCATGTAGAAATGCACTCTTCACATCCATGTGGTGCACTTCCCAGTGCTTGGATGTGGAAATAGCCAAAACAAGGCGGATGGAATCCATCTTTGCAACTGGTGCAAAGGTCTCAGTGTAGTCCACTCCTTGGACTTGGGAGAAACCTTTTTCCACCAACCTTGCTTTGTATTTTCTAATAGAGCCATCAAAAGCAACTTTCATGCGGTAGACCCATTTACACTTCACTAATTTTCTTCCAGGTGGAAGAGAAACTAGCTCCCATGTGTTGTTCTTTTGAAGAGAACTGTACTCTTCATCCATGGCACTTTTCCATCTTGGATCTCGGTGGGAAAAATAGTATGATGTGGGATCTGAACCAGCCATCAAATAAAAAATCTTAGCAATTAATGGATCAGCAATAGAAAGATCCATACCTGCTCTTTGAAAGCCTGCTCTTGTTCGTCTCGAATCAGCAAGATTTCCAAGGTTCGAACCAGCAGATTGAAGAGTGTTTTGGGCCCACTTTGGTAACTGAGGATAATCATAATGGTCGGATTCCAAACCTGATATTTCATGATCATCATATGCTTCTACAATATCAGAAATATCAGAACTCATACCTTCATTATCGATGCACGGATCTTCTTCTGGTGAAGGCGGTGAATCAACAGTCTCTTCCTCGACTAGTTGCAATTCTTGAAGCGGTTCTTCAACTTGCACACTGTGCTCTATGAATATCTTTTTAGATATGATATCCATGAGTTTGTATGATTTTTATTATTCACTCAATACTTTGTGGATCCAAATCTCGTCTCTTCTTGGAAGGAATTCTAGCCCATGCAGTAGAGCCAAAAACTCTCAAATTTGACAGATCCGGTTTGTGACCAAAGAATGCTTCGAAAGGAGTCATACCTTTCATGGATGAATGTGGAACATGGTTCTGTATGTATGCAGCAACATTTATTGATTCAGCCCAAATATTTGCAACCAAACCTTTTGATTCAATCATGCATGTAGCCATCTCTTTCAGTGACCGATTTTTCCTTTCCGCTACACCGTTCTGCTGGGGTATGTAGGGAACTGTATGTTGGATCTGAATTCCGCTTTGGGTACAAAGTTGCAGAAACTCGAACTTGATATATTCTCCACCATTATCAGATCTAAGAGATTTGATCTTGCTCTCAGTGGCGGTCTCAACAGAAGCCTTAAAATCCTTGAATTTTCCAAGCACTTCTGACTTGTTTTTTAGAAAGAATACCCATGTATTAGGGAAAAATCATCAATAAATGTCAAAACATACCTTGAACCATTTAATGACGTATGGGGCAGTGGACCACTGATATCAGAATGTATCAACCCCAAAACTGTAGAAGCTCTACTAGTTTTTCCGCGGTCGAATCTGTGCTCGAGGTGCTTCCCAATAATGCAACCAGTGCATATTCCCTTCGAGGAACGGAGTTGTGGAAGACCATCTACCATGGATTTGTTTGATAGAAGCAGAAAATACTTATAATTAAGATGTACAAATATTTCATTCCAAATCCTACTAACCTCATTACCATGTGTGCGAAGAGCAGTGGGCTTTGCAAGCGGAATAAAGTGTGAAAACTCATAGCATTTTGCAGTGTGGTTTGCCTTTCCAACTGCAACAAGTCTTCCACTTTTGATATCAACAATTTCAACTGTATTAGGGCTGAATGTACTTGCTTCGGTTCACCAGTGTGTGTCATTTGATACACAGAAAGAAGATTTGAATCCAAGGAAGGCACATAGAGAACATTCTGAAAGTTTCCATGATCTACATGAATCGTACCTTTTCCCTTTGAAGAAATTTTTGAGTCATCTCCCAAATGGATGGGGATGGAGCTGTTTGGATCAAATGAAGAAAAAGAATCAATATTTGCAACCATATGATTCGATGCACCCGAATATATCAAGAGAGTAGTGGGCTTCAAAACAGTTGCCATGAGTGCTTGTCCTCTTTCATGATCATCATTCCTATCCTTCTTCCTTGCACAGTCAGGAAGAGTTATGTTGTTCTTTTCCAAAAGGAGGGACATTTGATCTATAGTCTTCTTCATACATGAACTTTCGGGATGAAATCCACGGTTGCAATAAGTACATTTATATTTTTGGTTACCTTCTTTTCCCTTTTTCTTGAACTTTGAACTGGATGGTGCATCCGTCTGTTTGCCTTTCTCTCTTTGCTTGTGAGGCTCGAATTTGGGCTTCTCCTTCTTTTGCTTTCCTTTACCATTCGAGATCTTGGGTCCTTGAACATATAGGGCTGAATCTTTGGATATTATGGACCCCATTTGAATCAACTTGTCATGCTCTTTTGTGACGGACTCAATGAAGGCATTCAAGGTAGGCATCTTCCAATTCGGGGTAGTTAGCCGACCAGAATTGAAAGTAGAGACAAATACCGAATAAGCTTTACCAAGCTTGCTAAGAATGGAGAGGATCAATTGTTTATGCTCTTTGATAACTCCACTGTTCTTCAACTGCAAGTTCAAGTTCTTGAATTTTGTGAAGAATTCATTAATGGTCTCGAAATTCTCAGGACTAAGGGCAATCAATTCATTCTCTAATTGAAAATCCCTAAGCTTGTCTTGCTTGCCAAATAGTGTTTCAAGTTGCTCCCATATAGCTTTTGGAGTCTTCAATCCGCTGAGATGGAAGTGAAGATATTTGGATATGGAGAGACAAACAAGACCATAAACTTCATCAAGCTTATTGTAGTTTTTGGTTCTATCTGACAAATTTTTTGGCTCCAATTCAAGACCAAGAGTGACTCGGTAGTAACCTTTTGAACGTAATATGATCTCCATATCATCTTTCCAATCAAAATAATTGAATGGGGTGAGGATAGGCTTTGAAGAAGAGTATTCCATTGCTAGGAGCGAGTGCACACTGATGTAGAGAAGCTTGCAAGGGCAGAGTAGCGAATGCAAATGATGGAGACAATAACCTACAAATCACAATAAACCAAGAACAATGAGGTCGAACAATCCACCCTTTTAGAGTTGCATCACACCTAGGATTGGAGATCAAACAATGTTGAATGGGTCCAATGTATCAGATCCAGGAATTATGTGGAAACTCAAGCTTCTGGAGTGGTATTGGATGTATTTTCAAGCTTTGCATGCACAGGAGCGAATGCCCTTGAGATCTTTCATGCCAAAACTTTTTGCAATTTTTGAGCAATTCACTCAAATCTTCTTGTAGAAACACCTGTAGAAAAGAGATCTTGTCCCTGCAATGGCTCTGATACCATGTAAAATTAGTCACAGCAGATCTAATGAACAAGTAAATCAATCACAACAGATGAATATTGAAAATATGGTGTAAAACTATGCAAAACACGCATCAGTGCTCAATATCCCAATGAGGGTGAATAATTACAATACAATAATCTGAAAATCACTGAGCAATTTGAATTGCCTAAGGAGGTCATTCAAATCACTGAATAAAGTAGCTTGACTCCAACTAGGAGTCCTCATCATCAATCAGTGGTGGTCATCAATGCACAAGAACTAGTCATCCAGGTGTCAATCTAAGTCTAACTTAGTATAACATGTGTAACTGAAGTGTGTAGCATTGATATAGGGAAGTGGGATCAGTGGAGGGCAGATGGGAGGCTAACTGAAGTCAGAACAAGTCATCTAGTCAATCTGGAGGTCCAACGGAAGTGAAACAATCAGTTGAGAGTGAAACTAGCCTCAAATCAGGGAGAATTGGAGCTAACTGAGTGTAACTGAAGTGGAACTGCAGTGGTAGGTGAAGAAGTGCGCCCTTCTCTGGCAGTAGGTGAGAAGTGGGCGCCTTCCTGACTAGGAGGGATAAAAATCTGAAGTAAGTGGCTCCCGGGTACTAGAATAAGGTGGCTAGTGTGCTGGAGGCATCAACCTGGTGACTGGGATGCATGCAAAGTGCATGCAAACCCTAGAATTTGCATGCAAACCCTAATTGCATGCAAGATCCTGAAAAATATGATGTGTATATCCGAACAGTAAGCTCCCTTTTCCAAAACACGTTTGACAATGTAAGGTCCATGCCAGATGGACTCAAACTTTCCTGCCCCCATCTTGTCATGCTTATGGTCGTATGTGAGGACCAGGTCACCCTCGTTGAAGATACGGGGTTCTACTGACTTGTCGTACTAAGCTTTGATGCATTTCTTATGTGCTTCGTTAGCAAGAGCGGCATCTCGGTGGGACTTGTCAAGTTTTGCTAAGTACATGAAACTTTCTTCCTCGGCAGTAGTGTTAGGAAGAAGTTCGACAGCGAGTTGTAGAGATGGAATTTTGCACTCTATAGGAAGGACAACCTCCAATCCATACACCAATTGGAAAGGAGTAAAACCTGTGGCGGTTTTAACGAAATTTTTGTAGGCCCATAATGTTGAAAAGAGCATATTATGCCAATTGGACTTATGCATGCCTACCATCCTTTGGACCATAGCTTTCAAGACCTTGTTAATGGCCTCGACCTGTCCATTGGACTGCGGGTAGTAGGGTGTTGAGTTTTCATGGCGAAAACCCAATCTATCGCTAATTTCATTAACCATATGGTTATGAAAGTGAGAACCATGATCAGTAACTATCTCCTGAGGAACTCCAAATCGTTCTATTACATGATTGAACATGAAGATTGCGGTGGTTTTGTTGTCATTTTGGTATGTAGTCATTGCATCGGCCCATTTTGTGAAGTAATCCACAGCTACGATTATGTAACTATGCCCCTCGGTCGAGGTAGGCTTACAATGCATAAAATCAATGCCCCATTTTGCGAAGGGGCCCACGGCAATAACCGAGTGTAACGGGACGGGATGGGTGTGTTTCTTTGTATGGAAGTGTTGACATGGAGGACATCTTTTCACGGCCTCAATACAATCTTTCAAGATAGTAGCCCAATAATATCCTACGCGCAAAATCTTATGGGTTGTAGCCATCCCAGAGAGGTGACCGCCACACGCCCCAGCGTGACAGTCATTCAGAACGCGTTCAGCCTCATCATGAGTTAGACAATGTCAAAGAATTGAATTGACACCACGGCGGTACAAAGTATCACTGATGATCAGGTAATACTTCGCATGGTGACGTATACTGCGATGGTCATCGCGAGAGAGTTGAGGGTTGAAGCGTTTGTTGGGTGTGTTATATCTCTTCACATGGTGGGTATGTGAGGGGGGGGGTATCCCACCAAGCCCCCCCCCACCCATTCGTTTCGGACCGTTAGGTACTGAAACGACACGGAGGGGGTCGTTAGGCCCCCAAAGTCCACGCAAAGCGCAAAAAAAAATTGGGCTATTTTTTCTTTTTTGCAGTTCCGGCCCATTGTATTCTATCTAATCCCGGTAAAGGGATTAGGGTTGTAACCTAATTTCGAGTAAACGAACTAGGGTTTTAGATGCTGCGAATACCATATATTGTATTGTAAATGGTTAAGAAAACATATAATGAAAAGAGTTGTGCGGCTGTAAGTTTTGCTGGTTTTTTCCCGGTTAAGGGTTTCCAGGTGAAAATCTCTGTGTTATGCATGTGCCATTGTGTATTTTCTATTATTGGTTAAGAATCTGTATGGAATGTGGCACCAGCATTTTTAAGTCCAAACGGGAGTTTGCGATATGCAAACATCCCCCAAGGACAAATGAAAGCTATCTTATGTTGGTCGGTTGGGTTGATCTCAATCTGGTTGTAACCGGAGAATCCATCCATGAATGAAAAGATCACGCTCCCGGCAGAATTGTCAATGATCTGGTTGATGAACGGGGTCGGATAGTTGTCCTTTGGACAAGCCTTTTTAAGGTCCCGATAATCGACACAGGCACGAATGGTACCCTGCTTTTTGTTCACAGGGACGACGTTTGAGACCCAATCCATCAATGGGACAGGGTAGATGAAGCCAGCCTTTAAGATTTTTTCAATCTCTACCTTAATCACTGCAGTCTTCCGGGGGTGTACCAGTCGCAACTTTTGACATACAAGTTTGATGTTGGGATAGGTTTTTATTTCATGAGAAACAATCTCAGGGTCTATCCCAGGCATCTCCTCATAGGACCAAGAGAATATGTCTCAAAATCACTTGAAAAAGGCCGTACCAGTAGCTATTTCTTCAGGGGAACACTTCTAGCCTATGTGAATGTGTTCCACTACACCAGGTTTCACCAAAATTTCTACCAGAGCGGTAGGCTCGATGTTGGCCAGGTTTCCCTCAGAGTTTGAAAGACATGTAAGTATGGGAGAATGAGGGAACGGGTAGATATCTGGTGAAAAGATAGTGGTAAGGTTGTCCTCTACGTACTCCAAAGGTGGAAGAAAAGATGACCTATGGTGGAGGTCATCCCACAGACCATCATCAACATTCATAACTTCTATGATGGACTCATCTGAATGAAAAGTCCGAAGTAAGAGATCAGGTAGAGATGATGCTCATTGTAGAGAACAGGGTGGGGAGGCCAAAGTTAAGTGGTCCTCCTATGATGATTGGATAGCCTCGTAAATACGTTCAGTGGGCGAAAGAGGCATCATGTCTCCAATCAGGTGTGTTGTGGCTTCGTCAGGTACAAGCCAAGTATCAGTGGAGTGATATGAAATCTCTGCGGAGATCATGTTCACCAAGGTAACATGATTAGGGGGGTCCGAAGTGGGAAAACCGCCCATGAGAGATGAATCTTTCAAAAGGCCAACCCCTATACTCTCATATTGTTTTGACGTTTGTCCAATGGCAGGAACATGGTCACCAAGATGAGTAGTAGCGTCCGGTGTGCAAAATTTTAACTAGTCGACGGTAACAATTCGTCCTTGATGGGGGAATTGTACTACACAGAAGACTGAAGAGGCTACCTCTTGCATGGCGTAAAATCATTTGCGACCAAGCAAGAGATTATAATCTATTGGGGCGGAGACCACTTCCACATTGATGGTTATGGTATTTCCACCTAACTCGACTGTGAGAGCTTGTAAGAGCTCATGAGGTTGAAATCCACTTCCGTCGAATGCTTTCAACGTGGTAGGAGAACGATTAAATTCGGGAGAGCCGATGGCTCTCCAACAGGCGATCGACATGACAGAAGTAGAGGCGCCTTTGTCCAAAAGGGTACGATGGACAATTTTCCCAGCAATGTTTGCAGCTACTTGGAATGCGAGCTGATGGGAAAGCCTCGGCTTGAAGTAGTCAAGTTGAAACATGATGGTATTCGAAGAATCAGGGTCAACCGCACCGATTGCTGCAAGGAGAGTTTTGCGTTGATTAGGATAATTCTGCAAAACTTCCAACGTGGACATGGTGCAAGGGGATTGTACCAAGTCTTCTACGATATTGTAATTATGTGTTGCCCAAGCATTAGGATCGAAAACAACTTTTCTAATCGTGCTCTTGGGCGATCACAATATCGAATCTAAGGATGGCTTCTTAATGGTGAGATAATTTGATGGTACAGTGACATCAGGTAAGGAGTCAGAAGCTTTTTCAATATTAATTCCAACAGGTGCCTTTGAAGGGACCGAGTCATATGATCGCAAACGAGTGTTCAAATTGATCATCTCGTTACGCACCATGAGAACATGCGCAGTATTGGATGGTTCCCCCTGGGCTGGGGGGTTGAGCAATCATCTGTTGGTTTTGAGCAGGAAATGGGTCTTTGAGGACTGCGGGAGTGGGTTTACCCCTAAGAGACTTTTGGACTTCATCTCTATGGGGACACTCTTTGCAGAAGTGATCATCTCCACATAGTAAACAAGGATACTTTAGCTTATGCTTCTGTTTGGTGTCATCAGGAGTGTTCTTTTGTTCCTGCTGGGAAAAATATTTCTTAGGTTTTCCTTTGTTTTTCTTCTTATTACCAGACTTATGAGGTGAAGCGGATGAGACATAATTCACTTATTCAGTAGCAGCAGGAGCGAATTACTTGGTGGTGTTGAGACCAACCTGTGTTGGTTAAGGGGACGAACCCTGGGGGTGCGAAGAACCAACAGTTTAATGAGGATGCTGGGTGTGAAGGGATCCAATGATGCCATTGGCTTGGGGTCCCTTGAGTGGTTTCGCAAGGTCGTTAGCGTCATGGAGTGCGTTGGGAAGAATATCAAACAATGTGTTGAATTGAGTATAAACTAAGTCTAGCACATAGGCGCGCGCGATGGCTTGTTCTTCAATGACAACACCTCCCATGGCAACATCTCATGCTATGACAGGGATGAGGGACTTCGTAAACCAATCTACTAGGAGTTGTTCTGGGATAGGAGCTTTAGTGAGATGACGTCTCCTTTGCCACTCATGAATATGATTAGAAATGTGAGTGGCGGTATTTGGATGAAGCGAAGTTAAAATCTCGGTGCCAATTTCATACCATATAGGCAGCTGGAAATGAGTCAAAAATTTCATGGCAAGAGAACCAAAATCAAGAAAAGAGTGGGGTGGTAACTCGATATACCATTTGGCAGCCGAATTGGTGAGATTCCTTTGCAACAATCTAAGATGGATCGAGTCATCAATTAAGGAATTAGATGAACACCATAAATGGTATGTCATCACGTGGTTTTTAGGATCTTCACCCGGCTTGCCATCAAATTTCGGGATATCAGACGGAAGTTTCACCGGAATAGGTGTCCAATTAGTTTCGTGGTAATTGAGTTCGTTGGTTAAACAAGATAGGTCAGGTAGGTCCAAGGTAGCCAGAAAGGGCAACTGTGGATTATGTTGCGCATATTGATAGTATGGATAAGGCATGTAAGGACCAGTATGACCATAGCGTGTACCAGGAGGAAACTGACCATAGGGAGCTGTGCCGCCCGAACCGTAAGGGGGTCTGCCACCATAACGTGGTCCATTCTAATAAGGTGGGGGTCCACCTCCACCACTGGGAGGAGGTGGAGGTCCGTCACCACCACCGGGAGGAGGTGGAGGTCCATAACCATAATAAGGTGGCCCGCCACTGCCTCCTCTTAGAGGGGGTGGTGGACCACCTCCACCTCCTGAAGGATGGGGGCCCCCACCACCTCCACCGCCGGAAGGATGAGGGTCCCCACCACCACCACCGCCACCATAATAATTAGATCTGCCACTGCCTCCACCTGGAGGGGGTGGTGGACCACCTCCACCGCCCGAAGGGAAATTTCCTCCACCATAATAGGGTGGTCCTCCGCTGCCTCCGCTTGGGGGGCTGGACCATTCCTGCCACTGCCGGAAGGGTGGGGGTCGTTGTTGGTAAAATGAGTTGGACCTCCGCCAAAAGGGAGAGGTCTACCTCCTCCAAAGTTAGGTGGGGTCCCGTCGCCTCCAGCAGGAGGTGGGGGGGGACCGATTGGGGGTGGTGGCGCTTGAGGGATAGTTGGTTGGGGTCCATGCTGTAAAACGGGATGTTTCCCCCATAGAGTGTAGGGATTTCCAGGATACGGTATCCTGTATGGTGCATTTTCGAGATTAGATTGGCCCGGTGCAGGGTTAACAGAACCTGGATACGCTTGACTCCATGAGGGTTGAGTTACATTGGATGGCCCCCCAACATGAGATAATCCCATAATGGATGGTCTAGCGGGTTGGGGAGGTCCAATGGGAGGTCCGTTGGGGATTCCACCACCTATGTTCTGGTTAGGAAATGGGGGTTTCCCCCCAGCCACAATAGGCTGACCACTATTTAAAGGTTGAACCAACATAGGTTGTTGATTAGCTACTGTAGTAATAACGTTACCAATGAGATAATTCAGGGGAATGGAGTATCCTCCCCTCGAATTTTGAGGTAGGGGAGGAGTTGGTAAAGTAACTGTGGTAGTAATAGGTGTGTTGGACTATTGTCCTTCAGCCGATTGGTTCACTTGAGGTGCAAGACTTGACTCTTGCGAGGGTTGACCAATCTCATTAATGGCCAGGTTGTGGAGGGATGGTTCGGGTGAACCAAAAGATATCGGATTAACTGAGGTGTCTCTATACCCAGGTCTTTGCTCGAGACTTTGTCTTCAAAGTTCATCACCCCTAACACGTAATTGTTCTAGATGATCATGAATAGGGCCAAAAATCTTGGCAGGGTCGGTCCTGTAGAAGGGCCTAGAGAGTTCTGGAGTAGTCCAGTTGGGTGGGGATGCGATGGCAAAATGAGCCACTGGGTGACCCGTAGAAGATGTCCAATAAGTTGTAGCTGGACCAGCAGCTGCTGTGGGGTTGTCCTTGGGTTGATTTATCCATTCCAACGATCCAGGATCTCCTAGCATAACTGTCGGGAGGATATCATATTTTGAAGTAGAAATGTCCACCTCTTCACCCCGTGGGGGGTTGGAGGTGGATGAATCTAGTGGAGTTGAGGGAAAAAAAAGTCCCCCAACATTCAGGGTGGGTTTTATAACTTCAGTAACTACGATCGTGTTACGCTGATCCATTCTTACCCTCGAAATAACCTTCGGATTAAGGGGATATTCGGGTGATAAGTTCAAGATCCTACGGGATCTTCTCCAAGGAAAATCCTCCAAAGCGTCAGGAAAATCAGCCAGGGTGGCTAAAACAACGTTTCTCCTAAGGGTATGCTACAAAAGAAAAGCAGTCCAGAAAAACCTACTCAAACTAAGGCAACAAGCAGACTTATGTGACAGAGTGGATTCAAAGTCTGGAACCTCACGGGATTATCAAGGCATCGCAAACCGCTATATACTGTAGGGTCCAACAATATGACGCGACAAGGAGTATGGGGACCGTGCCCTTGCCTGCATACCCGATTACCTGGACAGTACATGCATGCTAACCTCCTCGAGTGTTGTTCTCAGTGTATTGATTTGCCAAGACGGCCAAATGGTTAACTCAGTTGGTTTCAGGAATCCTAGTGGTGTCTCCCAATATACGCAAGGTACGTGGGAACTAAAATCCATAGTGGTGCTATCTAATGCACAACCGTTCGACAAGAGAAATTTCGATATACTACCAAGTACGTGATACACCCTTCGATATACACCAAGTACGGATTATGGTTCTTGGATGGTACGTGAAGGAGCTCGATATACCGATAAGTATGTGGAAGACTACAATACCCCTGGGATACAGTGCTGGAAAATACGACATCTTCGACGCTTAACGACGTTGGAAAACGTCTCTAACTTACACACAAGTTTCTAAATATTTTACCCTAGTTCTACCTTTAATTTTATCTGGACGGTTAGGTGAATGCATGAGGTGAGTACATAATCGAAAACATAATGCAAGCCCTAGCTACATGCAAAAAGTATGCTTTTCTTTCGATGAATGCTACCTATGGGAAGGAGGAATCTTCTTTTTCTTTCCAACAATTTTTCCAAAGCAATGGAATGTAACACAATCCCAACTCTACGAAAAATGATATTGAAACATTATTTTCCTTTTCAACGAAACAAAAAAATCACAACACTACTAATCCAAAGCACAACATTTTTTCCTTTTCTTTTTCTTTTCAAAGCAAAATGACACTAGGTAATGAAAAGAGAGGATTCTAAGATGGAGTATGCAAGCTTTTCAATTTCACTTTCAATGACCTAAAAGCAATAAGAATTAAAAATGCATCTATCTTTCCTTAGCATGGAACTAATTTTGCAAAAACTGAAACATGCTTTGAGTCTTTCAAGAAGATGAGCAGTTCATAATTCAAGAAAAACGCAACTGATCACACATTCATTCAATTTTTCCAAAAAATGCATAAGCAAAACATTCTAATGCACAAATTTTCTTCAACAATGCTTGATAAATGATGGGAAAGAAACACTTTAACTTTTCAATGGATGCATCACAAGATTAGCTTGATAGCAATTGCACTTTCAGATGTAAATGACTAAAAAGAAAACACTACTTGCAGCACTCAGTACACTCAGAAAACTCAAGAAAAGACAAGCACTCAGTCAGGCTGGAAGACACACAAGACTCAAAATCAAACAGTAACAAGCAAACCAAGCGAGCCAAGCTCGAAAGATAATGCAAATGAGGTCTGGGGGATGATCTAATGAAGTAACCAAATCAGTTAATGGAGAGGAGGGAATGCAAGGGTGAGCGGATGAAGGTGGAGGAGACAAGAGTGTCTACCACTACCAGTTCTCAGACTTGTCCAAAGCAAAACCCAAAACCAATCCAAACTAAGCCAAACACTCAACACACAAATCAAAGATGGGATCTCTAGGTGGATCTTGCAGCACATAGTGAGTTCATACAGCAAACCAAAGCTCATATCAACAAATGGAGAGGGCATGCTTGCATGCCAAATTCAAAAAATCGGCGCACTCTGTGTTTGTACACAGTGCGACATCACAGTTCACCAATGCGGGAAGTGCGACGGTGTCACAGTATACCAATGAAAGGACTGCGACAAGTGGCTAACAGACAAAGAATAGAGACTAGAAAAGACATAGTGTCACTCTGTTTTCATTAAATAGGTGCGACAAGTGAGATCTAAGTTCTGAAACGGAGCAGATCTCCAAGCAATGAAATATGAAATGGTTTGGAAATGAGTAGTATAAACTCAGAGGAAGCAGATCAGAGTCTTCAATATGAAGATCTGATGGCGAAATCGATTCAAGAAGCAAGTGACAAATAAAAGGATTGTGTCAAGAAATCAACTAAAAATGACTCCTAGATTGACAACTATTAAGACAAAATGAACCTTCCCCAGTATGGTCGCCAGATTTGTTTCGCGGACAATCTACCGAGAGCGGACTCAAGGCCTGATCTCCCTAGCTTAATGTAAGTCTAGAACAAATAGGACAGAACATAAAATACTTTCCTATATCGTATAGAAATACAAATGTAAGAGTAGATCGTTTACCTTATATTTGTAGATCCCTTTCTCCTTCGTTGATCCAATGCTCCAGTGCTGCCAAATTGCGAGTAGCTAAACCCTGTCGAACATGTGACAGACCACGAGAGCTGAAAGCATATATCTCATATGATAGATCTAAGTTAACAGTTAAGGAGGAAAACTCTAAACATCATCAAAGAGACAACATTTATGGAAATCAATTATATTAACTGTATTGAAGAGAGGATAAGTACAATAGAAAAGAGGATTACAACCATTTCCTTAACGCTGCAAACTCCTTCCAACAAGCCATGCCAAAGATCCTAAAGAGAAGTGGAGGTTCCCCAAGCTAGAGTGTGTTAGATATATGGG
Organism: Larix kaempferi; assembly: GCA_027924585.1. Lineage (NCBI taxonomy): Eukaryota > Viridiplantae > Streptophyta > Pinopsida > Pinales > Pinaceae > Larix > Larix kaempferi. The sequence continues at coordinate 6,879,802 of BSBM01000364.1, read as the reverse complement.
CTTAGTTTCACCAACATAAGAGTACCATAGACTTCCTCCCCTTGGGATGGGAGTGAGCTTCATTTAAATAGGACTAAGTGGATAGGATATGGATAGGATAGGTTGAGATATGATAAGAGAGACTTAAGGTATCCTTCCAAAATGATAGGAATCAAATGCCAGCTCTTCCAAGAGGTCAGGGATAGGGTCCCAAGTCAGCAAGCTTCTCGAAGAAGCTATTTTTTCCATTTAACTGACTTTGCCGCACCCTACAATGGAGCAAGTTGCGACGTTGCATGTTGCATGAGTGCAACCTGCGACAACCTCTCAAAACCTAGTACAAATGGGTACAAATCCTTCCAGGTTAATCACTCAATCAAGGTAACCCCAGGGGTGTATACACTAAAACTAATGATGGGAATATTTTAGGTGTAACACAATCATGAAAACAAAACCATATGTAGACTTCCGATCTGATTTATCTCCAACGCAATCAAATTATGTATACCCAAATAGGTTCAAAGGAGACCTAGCTGCATAGTGAATACCATGGGTCTTTGTCCCGGCTTGCACATAATGCAAGATCCTATTTGATGCCTTCCAGTGAATCTTGTGAGGCTCTTGCATGTATCTGGAGACATCATTGACTGTATAGGATAGATCAGGTCGAGTGTGTGTAAGAAACAAAAGACTCCCAATCAACTATCGATACAAAGTACTATCCACCAAAGGTGTAGAAGAACCATACTCAAGGTTGATCCTTGAAAGAAAAGGAAATGTTGATGGCTTGCATTCACTCATATGAAACCTGTCAAGTAGATCTAATGCATATTTGGACTATGCAACTTTGATTCATGAATCACTCTGAGTGACTTCAAGACCAAGAAACTGTTTTAGCAATCCTAGATCTAACATAGAGAAGGCGTTGTGCAAAGCAGTTTTGATAGATCTAATGCATGAAGAATTGCTCCCAATAATCAACAAAGCATCAACATAAAGAACAATAAAGGAGTAGGTAGTTACCATCATGTTTCATGTAGACATTTGAATCTGATTTGCAACTTTGAAAATCTTGTGACAGTAAGAAGGGGTCCATCTTTGCATACCAAGCTCAGGGAGCTTGCTTGAGCCCATACAAGGACTTCCTCAATATGTACACTAGAGAAGGATCATCAATATACCCTTCAGGTTGCTTCATGTATATATCTTCCTCTAGATCTCCATGAAGGAATGCACTCTTGGCGTCCATGTGATGCACTTCTCGGTGCTTGGATGCAGCAAGAGAAAGAACAAGACGGATGGAATCCATCTTAGCAACAAGAGCGAATGTCTCAGAATAGTCAATCCCACGAACTTGGGAGAAACACCTTGCAACCAATCGAACCTTATACTTGCTTGTGACTCCATCTCAACCCATATTTGTTATGTATATCCACTTGCATTGAACAAGCTTCCTCCCAAGAGGGAGAGAAACAAGCTCCGAAGTCTCATTTCTTTGAAGAGATTGATACTCTTCATCCATAGCTACTATCCATATTGGATCTTGGGAGGCCTCAAAGAATGTTTTTGTATCTGATCCAATCATAAGAAAGCATCTCTTAGCAAGAAATGGATCTATGTGAGAGAGGACAATCCTTGTATCTTGAGAATCAGATCTGGTTTTTCTTAGATCTAGAGAATCTCCAACAAGATCAATGGTGGAAACAGGAGTAGTGGTGGCCCATATAGAAAGAGTAACTATATCTTTAGGTGCTATATCTTCAGGTTCTTATGGATCTAGATCTAGCATTCGTTCTTCATGACTTATTGAAGTTTTTATATGAGCCTTCTCCTTCTCAACCTTATGCTTTGGATGCTTTTCAATCAAGCAACTTTTACAGGTGCCTCTACCAAGTTTGATGTTGGGTAGTCCTTCAACCATTTTCTAATTTTGCATTTTGTGCAAATACTTGTAGTTGAGATGCCAAAGTCTACTCTCCTACTCTCCTCATTAGCATGTGTGAGAAATGCATTCGGTTTTGAGTAAGGTATAAAGTGAGAAAACTCATGGAGTTTCGAATGATGATTAGCAATACCTTTTACAATGACGTTTACAGTTGAGATCTCTTGGATCTCGACCTAATTTGGAGTGAATATGACCTTCTTGGGTACTCCTGTATGATTCATTTGGTAGATGGAAATTATATTTGATACAAGAGTAGGATCATAAAGTACATCACTAAAATACCCATGCTTAATGTTGATCCTTCTAATCCCCTCAAAGGAGACCTCGGAATCATTTCCCATCAAGATTGAAGGGCCAACTGTGGATTCAAAAATAGAGAAGAGATTCTTGTGAGAAAACATGTGCCTTGATGCTCCAGAATCAATGATGAAGGAGGAACCATTGGAACTACTAGCCATGAGTGCATGGAAGCTCTCCTTGTCCTCATCTGTTGGATCAACTTTTTCTTTTCCAATAGTTGTTCCATCAGTTCTATTGTTTTCTTCATACAAGAACTCTTAGGATGGAATCCCCTGTTGCAATAGGGGCGTTTTCTCTTCTCCTTTTGAGATTGCTTGCCTCTCTTAGAATTTTAAGCCCCTTCTGACTGATAGGAAGCCTCTCTTAGCTTATGATCATTCAACTTTACCTCTTTAACTTTTTTCTTCCCTTTGACATTCACATTCTTCCCTTCGGCAGCTGCAAGTGCTAAATTCAATCTTGGTTTGATCACTCCCATATATACTAGTTTGTCTTGCTCTTTTGAGAGAGACTGTATGAAGGCTTCAAGAGTGGGCATCTTCCAATTTGGAATGGATAGCTTCACTGACTAGAAAGTGGAGAAAAAAACTAAGTAATCAGCCCCCAATTTTGAAAGAATGGAATGGATAAGTTGCTTCTCTTCTTTCTCTATTCCATATGACTTCAACTGTGAAATCATATTTTTGAACTTGGTGAAGAACTCATTAATTGAGTCAAAGCTACTGGGGATCAGGGAGATAAGCTCATTTTCCAATTGGTGACCCTTCAAATCATCTTTCTTCCAAAACAGTGATTCGAGCTTGTCCCAAACTTCTTTGGGAGCTTTGAGATCAATGACATGAAAATGTAGATCATCGAAAATATTGAGGAGTAGCAGTCCAACTACTTCATCAAGTTTATCAAGATACTTTGATTTCTCAACTGCTCCAATGGGCCCAAATGTAGAACCATTCAACACTCTAGAAAGGCTTTTATACTTCATGAATATGTTCATCTTTTCCTTCCATTCGAAATAGTTGAAGGAGGTGAGTTTTGGATCCATAGTAGCTGTTGAATTCGAATATGCTGAAGATGGAATAACTTGCAATAAAACAAGGAAATTTTGATGGAGATTTATTGTAGGATATAAAGAACATTGATTTAGGACAGTGAGCACATGTGACTGGATCCTTCACACCTAGATATACCTCACTGGATTGCTCTAGTGAATTCAATGCAATGGCACTAGGATTTGATGTGGAAATCTAGAGGCTTATGGTGCTCTACTAAAAAACAGTTGTTCAATAAACTGTTGTAACTGCTGCAATTCGAACAGTTGTATCAATATTTGATACCATGACATATTCTATAGGTGTAGATCACTCAGCTTGAACAAACCTCACAAATTCACTCATAGAATTGCAGAGAAGAAGAAGAAGAATTGAATCAATATTCACACACGAAACTCAAAGAATGTGGAAAACTGTTGTAATCATGTTCATCAGCTGTAAGCTAGAAAAAATGTGAGTACAATAGAATGAATTCGATTACCCCAAAGGTGATTCGAATTATCCTCAAGGTGTGGCTTGGACAGCATAGGAGACATCACCCAATCAGTGGTATTAGTCACAAATAGTCAAATATCAATCAATGTGAGTCTAACTGAGTCTAATTGAGTCATGTGAGCACAAATGTAGGGAAGGATACTCCAAGGAGGGTGCATGAGGACTGTCAATATTCAAGTGGCACTCCGATATAGACAACTGGAAGCTACAGGCAGTTAAACTGAGCAATAAATGCATGAACTGAGCAATCAATTCAAGAACTGACTGTTGGAATCCAAGAGTGTGTAGTATGGCGCATTTGTGTAGTATGGAACATTTGTAATCCAGATGATGAAAACAAGGCACACTAGGTAGGTAGGAGGGATATTGATGGATAAAAACAAGCTCTAGGGTGCTGAAAATAAGCTCTAGGTGCTGGGGAGACTACCATGCTGATGACTAGATGCATACAGTATGCATGCAAATACAAATGATGATGGTGAGAATATTCCAACATAAACCACCCTCCACACATCAACACTGCATTATTTCACAAGTTGAGAAGGTGGTAAGAGAAACTGCCTTCTACCATTACGAAACTACCTTTCGAAGGGTATAAAGGGTTGACTGCACATGAAAAGGAGACATTTTTCATCTAGCATCGAATTCCTAGGACGTGTCGCGTGCAATGAGAAGACAACAAGAGATACCTTTTCCAACTCGTTCGTTGCTAGGTAGGTTTTTCAAAAACGTGCAGATATTTAGAAGCTCTGCATGATGGAAAGTTGCAGTGAAATAGGGGTCCAAAGTGACGAGTTGGTAAACATAGAAGAAGTCCTAGAATATAGAGATAGGGATGTATATGATACCATTATGACCAAAAATACAGTCAAGGAGAAAAAGAATAGGTTGGCAGATTTATAGAAATAGGATATAGATATTCATAAGTCCCATTTCATTCACTTTTCCCCTGAACAAACCCTAGGTTTTCCCAACTTCATCTCCTGGTGCGCCAAAAACTATTCCCAAACAGAAAGAGTTGTCATGAATGCAACAAGAACTAAAATGTTGTGCCCTATGAACTCGTCAGTCATTAGGAAGTCGCTAGAAATTCCTTTATCTTTTCCCCCAAAACCTAGAAGACTTCACCGAAGAATATTTATTCAACCTGTACAGACATTCGACACCTGAAATCAAGCAAACAATCCTGTCAAATACCCTCAAACCAGATATTTCAGCTGATGCTACACCTTTCCCACTAGACATTACCCTTTTTAATGAAAATTCACATCTAGTTTTGTCATTAATCAGTTAATTTATGGGGCTTGATAATGAAAGATTCAATTTTGTCTCCAACATCCCAATCATCAATGTATTTCACAACAATTCCACATACTATATATGCACCTACCTGTAATATTGAACCAAAATAAAGTGTGAATATTGTTACCACCATTTCTACAAGGTGTTCCCTACATCACTTTTGGGCAAGTGTTGCAATAGTTTTAATAACAGTTGTTGGAATATCTTTGTAGCAGTATGAATTTGTTCAAAGGTTGGGTTGAGTCAAAGTAGCATTGGTTTCTTTTAATAATACATTTACAACTAAGCCTCGACCTCTGTCATAGTAAGCTATAGAAGTAGTGAAGAATCTAGTTGGTGGGAAATTCTGAGCCTTAAAAATGATGCTTTCATTTTAAATAGTAACTCTTTGAATGGAGGAAACAACCCAAAACTTAATAGTTGATCAAGTAAATCTTGTTATGACAGATATGCAGTCAGAGCAGAGAATATGAGGGACGTCGGTTTAGGTTTTAAGGCTTACAACACCCTGTCATGTTAAGGGAATCATTGTTCTAGCATCCCATCTCACTGCATTTTCTAACAAGTGTTTGGCCTGTTGGATGAAGAAATATCCAAAACCTTAGCACAATCTGTATACAACGATTTGGCACTTTGAGGATGTATAAAGGTTTAAAGTAAAAGGATCTTGGATGATTTTCCAGCATCCTTAAACATTAGTAGTAATAGAATGCCTTAATTGCATCCCTGAAAGGAAGGACATGTCAAGGTTTGTGATAGGTCACCTATGGGAACTAGCACTAGAATGCAGCTTAGAGAGGGATTTAAAACTACCATATTTCAGGCCTCGTATATCACTTTTACCTCATCCACCTCCTCTTACAGCTCTATATTAGTCCAGTTTTTCCTATGCACAAAGTTGATGGAGTGTTACAGCCAACTAACCTAAGAAAACCTTCCCTTCCCGAAGAATGTGACGCCATCTTTTGAGGGATTTGGAGAACGTGGCCACAACCTTAAATGAGTCGTAAAACAACCCAAGTATCAACAACCTTTCAACCTTGGAGGAGGACACAGTTTAGATTAGTTGTACAAATTGTTGTTTGGGAAATATACAGGAAACAAAGGTCGCAGGTTCAGCCTCAAGGGTCTGCCCAATGCACCTAGCAAAAGAACCTTGTTATATATCCATGTGCCTTATATTTATCTCATTTGAAGGTACCTTTATTATGGTTGATTTTACTTTAAGCTATGGTCATAAGATGTCACTCCAAAGGAGCCAACAAGAAAGTATGTTTAGGCTTGATTTCATGAGAATTAGCCCTCATTTCAAACCATTTTAAATGTGGGAATTCCTTGGGCGTTTTGCATTACTATTGATGAAAGGGTTTGAAATAATATATTGGTGTCTTTGAGGATGTAACTTGTGGAAAATTTTGCTTGGAATACTTAGATGGATTTTTCCAAATGGAGACATGGACAAGCGTTGAGGGTCTTAAACCCCTTTGGGAACATTGCTTAATGGAGAACTAACGTTGAGACAATCCCTTGGTGGTTTTTCAACCCATTTGTAGGAATTGATTAATGATTTAGTTATCTTGAGAGAATCCTTCAGAGGCTAATGAGAACATATTGTAGTTGCTCGGAGCATGTGGTGGGTTGAAGACCCCACTTTGGAGGAAATTTGAAGGCTTGTGGATGTTACTTGGAGCATTTTCTCTTGGAGGGGCCTTTGCAGGCCATGTGGCATCTTCACCGACTATGATCCTCACTTGTTGGATCATTTCCCCTCATTAAGGGGCCCTATGTGCCTCATCATTGTACAAGTGCCATTGACCACCTTATTTTAGTATATTGTCAGGGTTTAACTATTGGGGCTTGTTGGCGGGAAAAAACTACCCTATAGTAAGGAAACGAATACTATCAACTGAAAGGGGATGATAGGTAAGAATATTAACTACGCTACAGAGATGTTCATGAAAGGAAATAGGTTATAGGCCTTGAGAACATACCTTTCGAATGACATTCGATCCTAGCTCTTATTCGATCTTGTGCTCGATCATCAAGTCAACCTCCCGTTCAATAAACTTGCAATACAAGTACCTTTCTCAGTGTATCTTGGATAATATATAATGATGAAAAAGACAAAGCAACTTAAACATCCAATTTTAACCAAAATAGATCCAAACAAGTATATCACTTCAATGAACACTTAATTTGGGACAAGAAAGACGCTTCAACCTTTTATTGTCAAATGCAAATTGATGTTACAAAATATACCTGACTTTATGACATTCTCCTGCAACTTGATCCTAGGGTCCTGCTCTTCTCGGGCTTGGATATATTCCAACATAAACTCCTCCAAATGCAAGCTTCTCTCTAAAAGTCTCTTAATAACATTCATGTCTCTAACCCCTCTCTTTATTCTTCCTTGTATTTATAGGACAAGGGAAGCAGTCCAGGTCGAGAGATGGTTATGGAGGAAGTTAGGGAAGTTGGGAAACCAACTGCAACTAATCCTCTTCGTGAAATTAATTATTTTTTAATCATCTTTTGAGATGTACCCTACTATTGCTCAGTAAAGTAGCATTAAGGGTGCTACTATAGTGTTTGTAAACTAGCACTCATCACTTTTTGAATGTTGAGCGCTACTCTACTGAAGAGGAGTAGCGCTCACAAGGCTTGAGCTCTACTATTACACATTGGAGTAGGGTATAGACGCTAGTCTATTGAAGTAGAGTAGTGCTCATATCTCAAAATGACATTTTTAGGGTTTTTCCAGTCTTGTCAGGAGGTGGAGTAAGTCAAAGTCTCATCTAGGGTCAACATGCTCCTCCATCCAAGTTTTCCTTTTGTGTGATCAACAGCTCAAGGTGATCACGGACGGAGAGCTGCAGGTTTGACCTATAACAGATTCCCCCTAATGTGTGAGGTCAGAGGGAAACGATGGCCAAAATACATTATAATCCAAAGCCAGAGGAGGAGCAAAGAACCGCATAAACAAGTCACAAGAACACCTGAAACAAAGATCAAGGTCAGCAAGCAATTACATCTGTGACATCATATAGATGTGCAGTGTGATACAACATGATCTCTGATACATAACAAGGATATGTATATATAGCATGGCCACTTGGAATACAAGCGTGGATCCATGTCAAACTGAGAGATCATAGCCATAACAACAAACTGGATCTATGTCTCATGGAGAGCCGAATATAAGTGAGGCTCAGTCTTGCGCAACTTGGGTGATAACATAATGAGGTAATGTCATCCAAAATCCCAAGGTATTCATCCAAAACATCTCTAGGTACAAACCCTAACCATGTGAATAGATGAGCTGACAGTCGAACATGGGAAGTATCGTTTGATTACCGGTCATTGATGTATACCGTTAACAAATGCGAGGATTTCCACCGATAATGATAATGGGGTCCAAGGTACCAAGTACGATCCTCCAAGTGTGAATAGATGGACTTGGAGTCGAACACCTGGGTATCTTGTCGAAGAAGAGACATTGATGTATTCTCAACATTCAACAGCGAGGAAAATTTCCACTGGTGACTGCAATTTCCAAGGTACTAACCGAAACTCTAAACTTCATTCCCAGAGTAAAATGATTTGATGTCGATGGGAAGAAGTTCGTTGGAAGGAAGGCCTTAAGGAATCCTCCATCATCCAACTCGAGGAACACTCAACTGGTATGAGCTGATATGGAATAATATGTAACAAGACTAACACTAGGATGGCCGACACATGAGGTCAAGGTAAACTGTAGAATGGCCGACACAGGGTATATCCTTGAATAGTGAGCACGATACAAAGTGACTCAGGCAGTTTCCGACATAATGGGGTAAATGATAAGCCTGAAATGTAAGAGACATTATCAGACCCTCCATATGGTTGGAAGAATAACCAAACGAGGGAGTAAACAACTCGGAGATCAGGTTCACCCTGAGGTCAAAAACTAAACCCAACCGACAAGATAGACTCAAGTAGGTGTTGTGTTCAAGGATAGAACTGACTGAACTGCCTTTGACATTGAAGATATGACACATATTTCCCATCCCTTATTCTTTTTAGATAAAAGAATACCTTTCTTGTTGTTTTAATGAGTCCAAGAAAGAATGAAAAACTCAATAGATCCAACCATGTAAAAATTTTAACGAGCCCATGGGAGGAAGACTCATGACCTTCTTCATTGTTTACAAAATTTGAAGAAGAGATAGAAGATTACTCTATATTACTGATCTCTGGATTTTAATATCGAGCCGAGATCTATTATTGCTCGCCAGTGTTTTCAATTTTAAGGAGTCTGAAAAACTTAAACAATAACTCCATATATCTACTCGTGGATTTTAGTATTGAGCCCAAGCAGATTAATGCTCGCCGGTGTTTTCCTGTTTATAGAGTCTGAAAAACTTAAACAATCCTCTTTTCACCTATCCGTGGATTTTATATCGAGCCCAGATTGGTCTGTGCTCGGCGGTGTTTTCTTGTTTATAGAGTTGAAAAACTTAAACAGTCCTCTACTTACCCTCTCGTGGATTTCACATCGAGCCCAAGTAGGTGAATGCTCGTTTGGTATTTTCATTTTTAGAGAGCCTGAAAACCCTAAAGAAAGGCTCCAAAAGGTCCTTTTTTGTGCAGTTAGTCTCCTCCCCCGAAAAAGTATAAAACAAAGGGAAAAGAACTCTTCTAGCGCATACAGAAGTATACCTAGAGTATACCTTTTCCGTAATTAATCCACCTAGGCCCGGAAAAGAGAGAATTCTATACCTGAGTGGATGAGCCTTCAATTAATTTAACGAGCTTGAAGAGGACAAGCTTGCTCGACAATCTTGTTTAGGTTTAAATAGTCCAAACAAGAGCTTAAAATGACTTAAAGGTCAGCTTCTGGGATCATAGATTCATAATCTGCCAAAACTAGGTCTTCAACAAAATATTAGTTAATGCGACAAAAAATCTCGAATGATATATGAATTTGAACTATTAACTAGTTGACAAGGTCTAACATCAATAATTTTTAAACTTAGGAGATCGATCCTACAAAAATTTAAAAACATGCGAGCTGGATTAGTATTACACCATATGTATGTTTCAATTGATTAATTAGGTGATTTTGATAATAATAAAAATTGAAACTATAGAGAACTAAACAATGGTGGGTAAAAATTAAAATCCAATTCATATATATAATTTCATTTTAAAATTCAATTTCCAATTTGTTTTTGTAGAGCAAAGATTTGGGGCAAACTTGGAATTTTCAAATCTCCGTGGCGCTCAAATCAAGCATCCAAACACCGTTCTTCTTCCACCAAGTGAGCTAAAATCTTCCCTACTTGCATTTTTATGGTTTAGTTTTTTTTTTTGAGCCAAAAATTGCTTGCCACGCATTGCTCACAACTTTTACTGCGCGGGCACTACTGTGTAACAAGAGCAGTAGTATGTAAAGGAGATGAGCGCTACTATGCTCACACGGAGTAGTGCCCATACGTTACTGTGTGGTATACACAGTAGCGCTCAAGCCTGAAAACTTAAAAGCAAGCGCCGAGACTTAAAAAATGTCACTTTTTTGAGAAGGATGGTTCTTGAATGGAGGGAGAGAGAACATGAGGACATGGATAGGATGGCCATGCAAGACCCAACCACTCTCCATGCTCTCCGAAGATGCGGTTTATTGAAGTTTTATCGAACTGTAAACATGAGGGCCCTAAACAAATTATTTTGAAGACTTATTCAGTACTGGAATGTGTATACCAATACTTTTGTCATCCGTGGGCAAACTTTGGAGCTTACAGTTGATGACATTTATTTCATTACTGGTCTCTCATGGAGGGGAGATGTAATAAATATGAAAGGGTCTTCTCGTGTGGGCATAAGGTCTGTGAAAGAGTACTTGAATACATATTTTGTGGCTGGAGCTGAGAAATCAAGAAGCCAAATCTTGATTTCTACCATTGAAGGCCTCCCCTTGAAGGTGATAGTGAGTATGATTAACGGAGTGGCAAGTAGTGCCTCACTACACCTAGCTTCCAGGCACTCTATGCATGTTGGTGTACAATGCTTACATGGTCATGTATATGATTGGTGTACTAGTTTACTGGCGAGCATGAAAGCTCAATTGACAGGTTGTAAATCCGGCACAATGAAGAATTTTGGGTACAGTAGTATTTTGTGTACTTTATTCTTTGAGAGGATTCCTGCTATTAGTTTGAGGATGCCTCTACCTCAGGTTAACCCCTGTGAGCCTAGACTAAGTTGTTGGGGTGACATATTCCTCCACCGGGGTGGTGGGGAAAGTCACTACTGTTATCATACTGATGATTTCTGGGGGTGGTGGGAGAGGCAAGTGCCTGCTTTCGAGCAGTTACCATATGCTGGATTGGATTTCCGTCATGATCCAGAACTGGTGCTTCCTTTAGGTGGATCCTAGGGAGATATTGGTATGTTTAATTTTGAGAATTATTTAATTTTTTCAAACTTTTCAAGTATTTTATTTTTATAAATGAATTTTGAAGTGCTAAACAAGTTTCATATGCAGATCTTGGGCCTGTCCATCCCGAGGGACATCCTACCATCTTTGTGAGGCCAGCTGATATTACTGCAGCATATGCTATGTTGGGAACCATAGAGAGAAAAGTGAGTCGGTTGACTCATGAAGTTCCTACATGTCGTATGGATCATATACCTATTGATATGCAGGAAGAGGTGGTTGGGGTGCCCCTAGCATCGCTTAGGGTGTTGCAGAAGATAGCTAGGCTAGTCATATGCTATCGCAATGCAGTAGATGATGATGAGGTCCCTCCTTCTCCATAAGAGAGGGATACATTCTATGTATATATTTTTGAGGCTACTATGCCCAGTTTTGTACTTTTATTACATGACTTGATAGACTTGTGATCCAAAACTCATATATTTTTTTGATACAGTATTGGTTATTTACATATGTATGTGTTTGAATTTTATGTGTGCAATGTTGTTTATGAAAGTGTATGATACAAATGCCAGTCTAACACATAGTTTGCTAATGAATCAGCTAATGTGTTTAAATTTCTTGGAATGTGTTCATATATAATAGAATCAAACTGTCTTTCCAATAGTCTAACTCGTAGAAACTGACGTAGAAATCTAGGATCTCTAATCTGGTAGACACCTATTATCTGAAATACAATTAGTTGTGAGTCAAGTCTTACCTCCAAATGTGAAATGCCATGACTGAGAGCATCTTGGAGAAGTTCTATAACTACACTGTATTCAACCACATTATTCGTGGTAGGACCCAAACAACCCGCCCCCGAAGAGACAAGTTGGCCAGCGGGTGAGTAAATGACCCAAGCTATTGCAGCCAACTGACAGGTGTGGCGACTGGCGCCATCAGCAAATCCTAAGAAATGTTTGGTTGACATCTGGTACATGAAATGAAAAACACACATAAGATTAACTAACAAGCATAACGAAAACTAGCTTTACAAAAATATACAGCCATGTTACAAGAAAAAGTACGTCATCCTAAGCGTAGTACTTCTTCAGGTAGAGCCCATTTCTAGGCTTGGCCCACTTATTACCTTCGTAATCTATCAGTTCATAGGCACCTTTCTTCAGTGATTTGGAAATTATACAAGGTCTGAGCCACCTGGATTTGAATTTGTCGGGTCCTAGGGGTTCTTTGTCTTGATCCCAAAGTAGGACCAAGTCTCCTTCAATGAAAACCCTAGGTTTGACAGATTTGTCATACTGTCCTTTGACTCATTTTTTATGGACCTCGTTTGTTGTGAGAGCGTCGCAACGTTGTTCATCTAGATGTTCTAAGTGTAACAAACGTTCTTCTAGTATTGAAGTATCTGGTAGTAACTAGACTGCTAGTTTTAGCGAAGGAATCTCGCATTCAATCGGTACGACTACTTCTATCCCATGCACAAGTTGGAAGGGAGAGAATCAAGTAGCAGTCTTAACGTTGGCTCGGTAAGCCCAAAGAGCCGGGTACAGCATGATGTGCCAATTATTTCGACTTGCATTAACAGTTCTTTGCAATATAACCTTTAAAGTTTTGTTCACTTCTTTGACTTGTCCATTTGCCTGTGGATATATGAAGACGAATGTTCTTGTCGAATTGGTCATCATGCTATTTTGGAAATGACTGCCATGCTCAATCAATATCTCTTTAGGTATGTTGAACCGTGCAATAATCTGATTAAACATGAAATAAGTGGCAGTTTCTCCATCTGCCTTGACAGTAGGCATTGCCTCCGCCCACTTAGTAAAGTAGTCAACGGAAATGATGATGTAATGATGTCCTCCAGCCGAAACTGGATTGCAAGTCATGTAATCAAACCCCCATTTTGTGAAGGGACCTGTTGTAATTACAGGATAAAGAGGAGCTGGGTGTGCCCTCATTTTCTTAGTGAAAAACTGACACGGACGACAGCGTTTCACTGCTTCCACATAATCTTTAAATATCGTGGGCCAAAAATATATGGCATGCAGTATCTTCTGAGTTGTTTCCAACCCGAAAAGATGTCCCCCACAAGCTCCACTGTGGGCATCATTTAATACTGCTTCAGCTTCTTCTTGAGTTAAGCAATGTCGTAAAATGGAATCTACCCCACGTCGATACAAATTATCTGAGATGATGAGGTAGTTCTTCGCATGGCTTTTGAGCTTGCGTCGCTCTTCTCGAGAAAAAGTAGTAGGAAACCTCAAAGTATGGAGATATACTAAGATATCCCCGTACCATGGGTCAGAGGAAGCAATGAGGAAGATATGTTCATCTGGGAATGATGATTCTTCCTCAACGTATTCTAGGTCACTTGGAAACTCTGATATTAACTCAACGAACACTAGTAATTTCTTCGACTTGGCCAATTCGAAGACCAAATCGAACTCTTGTAGGATTACAATCCATTTATTATATTTCCCACCGATGATTCATCGGGTGAGAATGTACTCAAAAGGATTGACTTCTTCTATCACAGTAGTAGTTCGTAAAAGTATATAGTGACGAAGCCTCTGTACCGCATAGACCGCAGCAAGTGCTAACTTGTGATGCACCTGCAACAATTAATTAATAAGAATATGGGAAATAGCAGAAATAATAGAACAGAATCACTTTTATATTGATCATGGGCCACTTGGAGGGGGCAACCTCCTTTGAGCAAGCTCAATACAATTAACTTCACAGTGCCTTCAATGACCTCAACACACACTTATATACTAAGTCTATGCCCAATACTATGAGTCAAAACCATGGGACATATAATACTACGGGACAACTTACAAAGCATATGCATCCAATACTATGGGTCAATACTATGGGCTAATATAAACTACGGATCGACAAATACTACGGGACGACTTACAAAGCATATGCGTCCAACAACAATATAATAACATAGTAAAGAGAAGGGTTGACATAGGTTCCTAACATAACTTCTCAACGTGCGAATATTTAACCTCAGGGGCTATCAATGCGCGAGAAAGATAGTAGATAACATGCTCCTGGAGCGTATCATCTTCCTGAACCAAAACTATACCAATTGTATTAAGAGACACTGCCAGATATAAGAGAAAATCTTTTGCGTAGTCTGGCGGGCTCAACAAGGGTGCTGAAAGAAGTGCCTTTTTTAAGGCTTCAAAGGATGCTTGAGTAGCCTCATCCCACACAAAGTAGGAGTCTTGTTTGAGTAGCCTCATAAAACCTTTAGTAATTTTAGCATAGTTTATGATGAATCGCCGTAAGAAATTAGACATGCCTTGCATACTTTGGATTTGTCGCAAGGTGCGAGGAGGAGGCAGATTTACAATCGCCTCTACTTTCAGCGGGTCGACCATTATGCCACGACTAGAGACAATGAAGCCCAGTAGACGTACCGATTCGACACAGAACACACACTTATTAGGATTCAAACGAATCTTATATTGTCTGCATCTTTCAAACACCTGTCTAAGATGAGCTGGATGATCCCGTCTCTTTCGAGATCGCACCGGGAGATCATCCAATTAAGGTTCTACTATGTGTTTGATATCATGAAAAGCGAAATTCATCACATGCTAGAAGGTAGCTCCAGCATTCTTCAAGCCAAATGTCATCTTCCGGTAAGCGAAGGTCCCCCATGGGCAAATTAAAGTTGTTTTATGCTGGTCCTCGAGTTTGATTTGTATTTGATTGTATCCCAAAAAACCATCCATGAAAGAGAACATCTCATGTCTCGCACAAGCATCTATGATTTGATCGATAAACGGTGTAGGATAGTTATCTTTCGGACAAGCTTTGTTCAAGTGTCGGAAGTCAATACAGACTCTAACGGTACCTTGCTTCTTATCAACCGGAACAAGGTTTGAAACCCATTCCGTCATGTCAATCGGATAGATGAAACCGGCTTTAAGCAAATTTTCAACCTCCACCTTAATGGCGGACGCTTTTCTAGGGTTCACAGGATGGAGCTTTTGTCTCACAGGTTTTGTGTTAGGGTGTGTCGTGATGACATGCTCCACGATGGCTAGGTCTATACCTGGCATCTCCTCATATTCCCAGGCAAAAACGTCGCGGAATTATTTAAAAAGTTTTGTATACAGAGCGATCTCTTCTGGAGAACAGTCTGCACCAATAAAAATGTTTTCCACGACCCTAGGTTTGGTGGAAATGTTGATTGGAATTATTCTCGATATGTTAGCCATATTTCCCTCAGCATAAATAGCTCTCGAAGTAGAAGGAAAAGATGACAAATCAACCAATCCACCGGGTCTCACAGGGAATTCCCCTCTCTCAATCCTATCTAGATCTGGAAGCATGTAGGACCTGTGATGCATATGTTCCCATGGTTGGTCCAGGCCCATCGTGACTTCTAAGATGGATTCATCATACGGTAAAACCGTGTCTAAACAATCGAACAAGTGAGTGGAATTCAGTGACCATGCCGGAGCATAGTCCATATCTGACTCAGCAGAGACTGGTGGAGTCATGATATGTTCCATTGCAGCATGTTGTGTTTCCATATAGGACACTTATGCAATGGATAGAGGCACAAAAGGTTCTGACGTAATGGGAAGGATCCAAGGATCAGTTCTTAAACCAACCGTGAATGTTTCAGTAGCAGTACCGACATCAAAACGCATAAAACGAACAGGGGAGGGGAGGTCGAAAGTGCCTATTAACAACCCGTATAGCCCTTCTCCTAAACTCTCATTAACCGGGGTGGTTTGATCAACTAAGGGAATTGTGGTCTCTGAAGAAGTCTAGTTGTTTCTCTGAATGAAAGAAAGTTGATCGACTGTAACGACCTTACCTTCAAACGGGAACATAACAACTCGAAAAACTGCCGATGCAATAGCTCGCATGGCATATGTCCAACTCCTGCCTAATAACATATTGTAATTAAGCAGAGCGTCCAGAACTTCTACTTCTACAGAAATTGTCTTACCGGCCAATGTGACATCAAATGATGGCAAAACTCCATGTGGAGGGAAAGTACTGCCATCAAATGTTGTAAGTAGTTTGTTAGAAGGGGCTAACTTGGGGGAACCCAAATCTTTCCAACAGGAAATTGACATTATGCAGGTCGACGCGCCCTCATCTATGACAGGTCGTCTGATGGTCATTAGGCCATGGACGACTTCAATCTGAAGAACAACGGTGTAGGGAAACTAGTATTTGATATCAGCCATATCAAATCGCGTAGACATATTAGAGGATTCCATACTTCCAATAGCTTCCAGAAGTGCATTCCGTTGTAAAGGACAACTTTGCAAGACTTCTAAGGTAGACATGGCACAAGGGGTCTGGGATAAATCTTCAACCACATTGTAGTTGGAGGCGGCTTGAGTGTTGGGATTGTGCGATGCCCGTTTCAAGACACCTTTTGGTATCTTGGGCATTGGGTCCACAGGTATGTGGAGTGTAGTGGAGGATTCTGGAATCTCTTTATCCTTTTTCTATGCGTCCGGGGTATAATTCTTGGCTCTCGTTTGTAAGAGTGCATCCGAATTAACCATGTTAATAAAATTTTGATCAACCGTAGCATGTGTAGTGCCCCCAGTGTTGGAGGTGCCAGAAGCTGAGCTCTACCCCTTAGGAAATGGATCTTTCAGTATGGCAGGCTTCTTTTCTCATAATAGCTTATGGGCTTCTTAGAGTAGAGGGCATTGGTGAGTAAGGTGGTCCTGCTTGCAAAGTTTACAAGGGAACTTAACCTTCTTTTTCTCTTTGTTACCCTCCTCGGCATTCTCTTTTTTGGCTTCTGATGGTTCCCCTCTCCTTTCTTGCCCTTATTTTTGTTATTGGGCTGCCAAGGGCCCTTTTGATTGTTCTGAACCTGGTTGACAGGTTCAGAAGTAGAAGGAGAGGTTGTGACGGAAGAAACTTTTGCAGTCGATTGTTTGACAGATAAGGCATGAACCTGTTTGGTTAATGCTTCGAAAGCTGCCGAGTCAACTAAACCCACTATACCGTTAGCATGTGGTCCAGGTTTAGGTCTACTCAGATCGGTATTCGATCATGGTGCATCAGGTATGATATCATACAATAACCTAGATTGTGCGTAAACGAGATCTAACTGCTGGGTCCGTAGGATGGCTTCTTCCTCATTAGACACTCCAGACATAGCTACTTCCTTAGAAATGTAAGGAAGAAGTGATTTCAAATACCCCTCAAGAAGGAATTCTGGAGGTATGTTAGCTTTAATGAGCCTCTTCCGTCTTCACCACTCCTGAATGTGATCAGATAAATGAGTGGCTTTATTTTTCCTAAATGTAGACAAAAGGTTTGTTCCAGCATCATACCAAATAGGAAGCTGGAAGTGATTCAAAAAGGCAGTCGCGAGATTCCCAAAATTAAAGAATGTAGGGTCAAAAAAGGAGAACCACCCATAGTTTGACCCATGAACTGCTGGTAGGGGTTGCCCCCAGCTGTCTGCTGGTAGGGGTTACCCCAACCATCTGTTGGTCTGTTGATAGGGGTTGCCCCCAGCTACTTGTTGGTAGGGATTGCCCCCTGCCATCTGTTGTTGCATGAAAGTATTATTGAAATTTCCCCACCCATATGAAAGTGGGTTAGTGCTCTGTGGGTTTTTCCACTGTGGCTGGGTGTTAGCCCCGCCATATTGTTGATTAAAAATATTACCCTATCCTCCTGAAAATAAGGAAAAAGGGACGTTACCTGCAGGCATATTACATTGATTCATGTTGGGACCTGCAAAGGTATTGAAACCAGTGGTAGCTGACGTGGACGGTACAGTCATGGTACTCATGATTGGCACAGTTGCAGAAGCACTTGGCCCTACAGCGGGTGTGGAAATCCAAGTACTGGGTATATGATATAATGGTTGAAACACGGGAGGTGGCACTAAATTGGCTATACTTCTAGGTCCAACAATAGGTGTAGAGGTGGATGCCATAGTTTTTGAACTCAGCATACCTAACGTACCAGTATTAAAACTGAGAGACGGAGTGGACACAGAGGTTGTCTATGCCAAACTCGGTGTAGCAGTAAAAGGAGGATTTATAGTGTTAGTGTTCATGCCTATGGTGGGATTTTGTGGAACTCCCTGTTCACCTCCTAGAGTAGACATCAAATTTCTAGGCAATAAATTATATGCACTGTAATCGGGCTGCTAGAAACCAACGGGTAACATAAGCGGATTTCTAGGATTGGTCAGAGGAGGATTAAAGGGAGTGCTATAATCCACAGAAGTAAGATCTTCAATCTCAACTGAACTAAAATGTCACTGATCTAGAGTACCCAGTTGTGGTTCCTCAGGAACCTCTATTTCAGGGTTTTCTATTGTTGTTTGTTGTTCTTTAGGAAACTCAATTTCAAGTGGTAGTTCCTCAGGAATTCCTATTTCAATATTTTCTGTTGTAAAAATTTCCTCAGGAAGTTCTATTTCAAGAATGGTTTCCGAAGAAACATTGGGGTTTACCCGTTGTCGTCTAGCTGGCGGTAACGGTTCTGTTGTAAGTGGCGGAAGGTTTTGAAGCCTTCTCGATCTTCGAAGTTCTCAGTTCTCCGTGATTATATATATAAATAAAAACTAGAAAACCTAGTGGCCACTAAGACTAGGGGGAAAACAACACACCAACTAAAAAGTCCTAAGTATGCAAACCAAGCAAACGAGATCCCTTCTGGAGAAGAGTCTAGGATGATGAGGGCCCAGAACATATCAACGAAGGATGAATAATAGTTACCCGGGGTCCACAATATAATGACTAAGGGTGCAAGCGCTGGAATCACCCAACCGCCCTCCCAAAGACCTGCAAGGGATTTCCTCCCACATCTGTCCTAGGTACAGCAGATATACCCTCTGTTATCACCTGTGTATGAACCTATGGTCAGATACTAAGGATACCACATCACCAAAAACTCCTCGGGGAACAGTATCTGGTCAAATCAGAAGGCGTGGGCAGGGTAACGGAGCTTGAAACTCAAAAGAGTCCCCAAACGTGATCCAATCCTAGTATATGCTCAAAACAGAAAGTAGGAGGATTATTCCCAACAATCAGATCTCACAAGACCTACTGCATAGATCCCAGGCAAGCTTTGAGTGAAATGGATTTACCTGTGATAGTCGAACTATGATTTTTGCGTAATTTGTGATCTTGAGTGGTTTAAGGTGATTTAAACTCAAGATCCTAACCAAGACTAGTTGGTGTAGTGTATCCCTAAAAAAGAAAAATTGTTTTTATTCAATTTTATTAAATATTTTTAGGGTTGTTATTACTCAAAAGGTAGTGTGTTTGTGTGGCGTGATTGCAACAGAAAAGAAAAAGTGCATAAATTCTAACTTTCGACAACAAAACTTTTTTTTTATTTTTTCATTAAAAATTCTTTCCAAACTGAAAAAACTGAGCAAATCTACTTAAATTTGTTTTTTGTTTTCTTTTGAAATTGTACACAAAATAATCTATGTTATCTTGTAACAAATATAAGCCTTATTAATCTTAAGCTACCAATTTTTTTGTTTTTTTTGTTATTATAAAAGAAAAAAGAACTATAAACATGGAAAGCAAATAAGATTTGTGTGCAATGTGCAAGTATGGCTAAAAAATGGTTCTTAAGCTTACAGCTGTCAAGGCACTATCTCAACAAAGACTTGTCCTACATGTTTTTTGCAAAAGAAAAAGCCTTCATACTCGGAAACAAAGTGGGGAGAAAAACAAAGGAGAAAGATACTTAACACTGGGAATCCAACACAATAGGACTAACCCAAAGCATCAAACCCTAACAAGATCACTATGTCAAGCAAAAGGTAGGCAAGCAAGCTACCAACCACCCTACTAATACAAGGACTGAGAAATGAATCAGCCTAAAGCACTTTAAACACACTTGAAACCAGAAAAGACAAAAAGTCAAAGAAGGTTGGAAATCAACAAGTTCGGAAGACACCCTAAAGGCTCCAAAACAGACCAAACCCTAAAACAAAGGATAAGATAGGTAAAGAGCAAACAAATGTTTCTACAAACAGCGAATGCAAAAGCATAATGGTTTGTAAATTAGCAACATACAGTCAGGGAAAGAATAAACGGAAGTGTTCACCAAAGAACAAAGCCTAGTCTTCCAAAAGAGTTATAAATAGTCCAAACATTCCACAAGTAAGAAAGCGAGCTAAAGATGGTAAAAAGACTCAAAGAAAGGTTCTAAGACTTAAAGAAAAGTTATAAACCTCAAATACCAGTCAAGGAGATCTAAGAACAAAGTCAGAAGACCACCAAAAAGGCAGAAAACTCAAACAGACCACTAACAGAAGGCTACAGGAAATATACTCTATTGTGTAGTAGGGAAACTAGCGCTCCTAAAGAGATGGGCGCTACTATATGTATAGCAAAGTAGCATATGGTTGCTATTGTATGTATAACAAAGTAGCATATGGTTGCTATTGTATGTATAACAAAGTAGCACTCGGGTCTTAAAAGTTAAAAACTGACTTTGAAAAGATGCAAAAAGACTGATTGAAGCAGAGAAAAACAAGCAGGGGGGTACCTACAGGGTCTCTCAGCACATAAAAGGAGTTGAAATGGTTCTGGGAAGACAAACAAGAAAAGTTTCCTAGATAAAAAACACAATTATCCCCAGCGGAGTCGCCAGTCTATTGGCGGGAAAAAACTACCCTATAGTAAGGAAACGAATACTATCAACTAAAAGGGGATGACAGGTAAGCGTATTAACTGCGTTACAGAGATGTTCATGAAAGGAAATAGGTTATAGGCCTTGAGAACATACTTTTCGAATGACATTCGATCCTAGCTCTTATTCAATATTGCGCTCGATCCTCAAGTCAACCTCCCGTTCAATAAACCTGTAATACAAGTACCTTTCTCAGTGTATCTTGGATAATATATAATGATGAAAAAGACAAAGCAACTTAAACATCCAATATTAGCCAAAACAGATCCAAACAAGTATACCACTTCAATGAACACTTAATTTGGGACAAGAAAGACGCTTCAAACTTTTATTGTCAAATGAAAATTGATGTTACAAATTATACCTGACTTTGTGACATGCTCCTGCAACTTGATCCTGGGGTCCTGCTCTTCTCTGGCTTGGATATCTTCCAGCATAAACTCCTCCAAATGCAAGCTTCTCTCTAAAAGTCTCTTAATAACATTCATGTCTCTAACCCCTCTCTTTATTCTTCCTTGTATTTATAGGACAAGGGAAGCAGTTCAGGTCGAGAGATGGTTATGGAGTAAGTTGGGGAAGTTGGGAAACCAACTACAACTAATCCTCTTCATGAAATTAATTTTTTTTAATCATATTTT
Organism: Larix kaempferi; assembly: GCA_027924585.1. Lineage (NCBI taxonomy): Eukaryota > Viridiplantae > Streptophyta > Pinopsida > Pinales > Pinaceae > Larix > Larix kaempferi. The sequence continues at coordinate 6,857,998 of BSBM01000364.1, read as the reverse complement.
GAGATGTACGCTACTATTGCTCAGTGAAGTAGCGTTCAAGGCACTACTATAGTGCTTGTAAACTAGCGCTCATCACTTTTTGAATGTTGAGCGCTACTCTGCTAAAGAGGAGTAGCACTCATGAGGCTTGAGCGCTACTATTACACACTGGAGTAGGGTACAGGCGCTAGTCTATTGAAGTAGAGTAGCACTCATATCTCAGAATGACATTTTTAGGGTTTTTCCAGTCTTGTCAGGAGGTGGAGTAAGTCAAATTCTCATCTAGGGTCAACATGCTCCTCCATCCAAGTTGTCCTTTTGTGTGATCAACAACTCAAGGTGATCACGGACGGAGAGGTGTAAGTTTGACCTATAACAGGGCTTTTGTATTGTTTTACCCCACCTTAGGCTAAATTTAAAGAAACAATTATTATTTTATTGGATAATGAAGTTGTATCCTCTCCTATAAATAGAGAGGCATGTCCTCATTTCATTTCATTGTTGGACTTTGAGAGTTCTCTCTATTTTGGAGCATCAACGATATATCTTTCTTTTGTGCAATTTAGGGTCTTAAGGGTTATTTCTATGTGGCGAAAAGTGTTGTCAATGTTTAAAGTCCCTTACTTGGTTCTATGTTGATGCTTAAAGGATTAATGGTGGAATGTTTAAGGCTTTAAAAACCTATCAAAGATTGATCCAATTTAATAGTTGTGATAAGTCTTGGAAGGAGGGTGTCTTGAGCTCTTGGCTTGCCTATTCTCCTTTATGGTTTAAGTGTTTTGGACCTTGTCTTGCATAGATTTGGCTCCCTTGGAAAGGGTTCTTGTTAACACCAAAAAAATGCTCACCAGCTCATCCATTTGGACATACACCTCTGTTGACCAAATTCCCTACCAACCTAGCCTCCAAAACCCCAAAAATACCCAAAATTCCCTCAAAAACATACCAGGACCCCAAAAGTGGGTCAAAATAAAAATAATAGGGAATAAAACTCAAAAGAAAATTTTAAAGAAAAAGATAAAATATGGAAAAAACCCTAAAAAATCCCTAAAACCCTAATCAAAATTTATAAAAGGGGTGGAGGCCCCTCATTTCCATATCCCTCAATCACTCTAACCTTATGCTGCTAAATTTTTTCCAAAGCCTTAAGCCATCCATCTTTGAGCTTTTTGGCCTCCCTTGAGATAAAAACTTTAGCCATCGCCGAAGCATTGGAGAGGAGAGTACGGAACCAAGGAGCTCCGGAACACACCGCCAGAACTCTGCCAGCCTCATCTCTGAGATAAATCTTTTTGCAAGCCCTTTACTTTCCCATAATACAAAAAAAAAATCAAAGATTCTTTATTCTACAATTTTTCAAGTGTATTGTTTATTGTTTCAAGTTATATTTTATTTCATGCACATGCTAGATCGAATGGTTTATTTCCTTTTATTCTTAGTTTAGTTTTTTATTGCTTCCCTTCAACCTGCTACTAAGGGTCCTTTCCCTTAGTAGGTGCCCCTTTGCACAAGCAGGGGTGAAAACCCCGGCTACATATTAGTGACTCCGCTGTCTGACCCTTTCTCTAACATTTTTTAAGTTTTATTTTCATTTATGTTTACAATTTTGTATTATGTTTTTATTTGCTTAGTTCAACAATTCTGCGTGTTTTTCTATATGGTTGCAACCAATTTGCATCGTTTTTCATGCAAAAAACCGCATCTTTTTCATCGAAAACTACGGTCCAAACCGTGGCTGTTCTCCATTTTCGCGTGGTCTTCACATCAGCTCTTTATCCTTTTGCTGCGATCCAAAGCGCAGCCTTACTGCGTCTTCCCACGGTTCACACCGCACCTTTCCTGCACCTTCATGCGGTTCTAAATCGCAGCTTAAAAACTCACAGATGTGGTCCACACCGTGGCCTGCACGATCCTACCCGCGTTGCGTCCTCTGTACACAGACGGCGCCGCTCACCATCCTGCCACCTCCACGGCCCCCACTTCCCGCCAACTTACGATTTTCGCAGCCCCAACTGGCAGAGCCCCTAGCACAATACGCGCAGCACACCGCGCAGTCCGTCCTGGAACTAGCGCTGCACTCAGCACTGACCGACATGCCACTTCTGCACTACACACCGCACGGCACGCCACGCCCCTGCCGCGCTGCACTCCGCACTAACCGGCACACCCCTGTCGCGCTGCACACTGCATTGCCCGGCATTCCTACCGTGCTGCACACCGCATTTCACGACCTGAAACTCGCGCTGCACACCGCAGTTCACGACCTGAAACTCATGTTGCACACCGTGCAGATCCAGCCATTAGCTGCGCCCTGAGTTCCAAATTCTCACTTTTCATTTTTTGTCTTTGTAGCATTGTTTCCATTTTTCTAGCATTTAAATGCCATCGTTGTACTTGCTAGTTTAATTTCCAACATTATCATTGCACACACTTTGTCACCTAACTCAAGTGAGCCCTAAAAAACTACTTAACTCAACCAACTTTTAACCCCACTTGGGGAACACGGAAGAATGTTGTAGATAGGTAGGACAAGGGGGATAGGTATCCAAATAACACCCCTTTGTCTCTTACATTTGAGACATAGTTGTTGTCATATAGGGTGCCAAAATCCCCTAGTATTTTTTGACATGGTTACGACCAATTTGTCAAAAAGGCCTCTCCCTTAGGAGGGTTGAAGTGGTGAGACTGGTTCTGGAGGCCTGAGTGGAATACCGCAATCCATTCAGTCATCGAATGCTACCTACTCATTGGTCTGCATGTGGTGATTCCTTTTAGGCCCACATGGTGATAGGACTGGAGCCGCAAATTCACCTTTCTGTACGTGTCATGAACGAGGTATCTTAGTTTCCTTTTTTCTAGGATTGTCTACCCAGTGTCCCTCCCGGTAGGGGGATATCATTGGCTTTTGGTTCCACTTTTCGTATTGTCTGACCGGGATTTCATCACCCTGCAAAGGATATGCCTAGTCCGAATCAGCATACCTTTTAGTTAGGCATTTGCATTCTCCCTTATCTCTCCCGAATCTAGTGAGTACAACTTTTATCACTTTTTAGGAGCCTTTGCCTATTGGTATTCTGACCATTTTTATTACCACTCTTTTTGATTGCAACACAGTTGTTGCAACCAACATTTTGAGCATTGTTGTTGGCCTAAGTGCCACCTTTTTTACACTCTCCTTGTGCACACACGGTTGCACTAGGATTTTTTGAGCTTTTCACTCACCACACCTCACTTGGAATACCCTCATCATCATCATTGAGTCCCAAAGACAATCCCAGCGCCAACGGGGCCAACCCCTGCAGCACGGTTTACTTGGCTCTCCTCGCCGCCGACGTAGAGCCTCGTCGCCGAACCCGGACGTTCCTTATACCACATTCGACTCGAAACCAGAATACAACACATACACCGCTCCATCTATCCCCTTGGCTGGTATGACATCTAACTCCTTTTTCAGCGGGATGGTTGGCGGAGGTTCCACCACTCATCCAGCCACCACATCAACAACAATCCCTGTCACATCACCTATAGGCCCTATGCCTTACATCCCAGTCACCACATCCATTTCTATAGGGATTGCATTGGTCACCAATACAAATCTACTAGTGATTGGTAGCACACTAGGGGGAAGTGCGCCCACCATGGTCGTTATGGCCCACACCGTTTCCCCACACATTGGGGGAAGCACCTCCACCATGGCCGCTACGACCCACACCGTTTCCCTAAACATTGGGGGCAGCGCCCCCACCATGGCCTCTATGTCCCACACCGTTGCCCCACACATTGGGGGCAGCACCTCCACCATGGCCTCTATGTCCCACACAGTTGCCCCGCACATTAGGGGCAGTGGCCATACCATCGCCGCCACGGTGGACACACTTCCCCTACCACCCCCAATGCATATTCCTGGTAGTTTTCCATTCATGTCCAGTCTGAACCTCCCCGACATGGCTAAGTTAACTAATGATACGATACGACATGATCCTATGTGGCCTCCCATGCCCACCAAACTCCCCTCGGACATACCCAAATTCGAGGGAAAGGGAGGAGAAGACCCTCAAAATCATATCATGTCTTTCCACTTATGGTGTTCCTATAAGTCCATCTTGGATGACTCTATTCGCCTTTGACTACTACAGATAACCCTTACTAGAGATGCAGCTAAGTGGTATATTGACCAACCTCATGGGACCCACCCTACATTCACATCCCTTGCTTCCACTTTCCTGCAATTCTTCCAGCTACCCATTCATTACGATGCCGATGTAGAGATCCTCCTATCTTGTAGGCAAAATACGGCCACCCACATCACAGACCACATCTATGAGTGGCATAAATGGCGCACTTTATGTAAGATCAAATTGGACAAATGTATCTTCTTAGATTGGTTCCTGAAGTCCCTCATACCAACCATCGCCAAGGACGTGGCCTTCGAGTGACCTCAATCTGATAAATAAGCCATCCTCAAAGCCCAACATTTTTATCTTATCTACACCCAATCTGGCTACCTATACTCTATCTTACCGAATGCCCCTCGCATCGACTCGTCCCAGAGTGACGCCCCAGGAGCATCCCATGCCGCCGATGCAATCATTGGAAACCTATCATCCTACACCCAACCGTACATGGCTATGCCTACTCCTTCTGGACCTAATCTATTGCGTGTCACGTCCCATTCTGGAGAAACTACATCTTACTCTCCGGTCATTCGATCTCCTCATACTCATGGACCATCATGCCCACAGCATTGTTATGGCCATGCATAATCCTCTTACACTCCTCCTGCGGTCCAACGCACCTTTTATCAACACCCAGCTCCACCCGCACATTCACACCCCCAAGTTCAGCAGGCTTACTACCCTCTGCAAGCCCCAATTGCGCAACCACCAATTCCTACAGTTCATCATCCACCACCGACCCCACTAGCTCCAACCCAACCTCAAGCACATCCTGGTTACTACCCACCGTCAGCACCTTCACCACCTACCCAACCACAGAATCCTCCCAACCCCCAACAGAAATTTTATGCCCAACAACACCCACAGCAAAACCATCCTGCTCAACGCAACCAGCAAGGCCAACAGAACAAGGGGAGAGGATGGAACCATAGGAATAACCAGCCTCGGGAACAAGGAAGTCAACAACCAAACCCCCCCAATAACAACAACGCCACACCACCTGACCAAAACCCCAACAGGCCACCTCGTCAGGGAAAGAATCCCAATCTATGAATGAATCATCCTTGTTTCATATGTTGGGTATACGGCCACTATACGCACAATTGTCCACGCTTAGATCGTTCTCGTCAACTATGGATGGATGATTCCCAACGCCAAGGACAAGCCGCTCCTCCTACCCAATCCAACCCCTAGCCACCGCCCTTGGTGCTGCAAAATCCCTTTCCCACGCAAGGAGTAGTAAACACCCAACCACTACCTCCTCCTCAAGGAGCCGTACAAACACCTCAGCAAATCACATATGCTACACAAACAAACCAACCGATAGATTTGAGCATCCACCATCTCCTGATGATCTCATCAACCGACATCAATCTTCAAACGTGTCGAAATCAATACGGAACTAACCCAGAAACCCCCCCCCTCATTGATACCGTTACTCCCATAGACCATCCCTTACGCATTACCCCACCACACGGCGATGGGGCCCCTCGAGGTCATCGCTTCCCACTATGATGGATCAACAACAATCCTAACGCTCACACCGTAGCAAATTATAATATTGTAGAAGATCTAGCGCAGTCCCTTGCTGCTATGTCTGCCTTGGAAGTCCTAAAGAACTATCCTGCATAGAGGAAATTGTTGTTATTTACCATCGGTACGATAGACCCTAACGAATCATGACTGATGGCATTCGACTTAGACCAAGCTGAACCATGCTTTCCTTTGACACTAGCTTTCCAGGTTTCTGTATCAGTTCGGAACTTAGTCATCCATCGATGCATCATCGATGAAGGCACCTCCACTTGCATTATCTCGACGTTTTTTTGGCAGAAGCTTGGATCTGCCACTCTATAGCCATCAACAACTGCATTAAGACCTTACGATGGCCGCGTATCCCAAACTCAGGGCCTCTTGACCAACGTTCTCATTCAGCTAGTAGGAAAAATGGTCCTAATCGATATCGAGGTTATCAATGCACAGCTTGATTACAACCTCTTACTTGGTCGTAGTTACATGTATGCTATGAAGGCCATCGCTTCGTCCGTATTCCGCATCATGATGTTCCCCCATGAGGGACGTGTGGTCAAAATTGACCAAATAACATACTATGATCCCAATGCCCTCGCTGCTCCCGAGAATGTTCTCCCCATGATTGAACAACCCATGCACAATGCTCCTACATCGTTAGTCTCCACATTCGGACCCGAATTATACTTGGATGTTGATGTATATGTAACTTCGGAATGTATTTCATCTGTATATTTTATATATATTTATTGTGCCCTTATAAGAGATGTGTTATTCCTCTATAAGGAAGTGTCGTCATGTGGATTGACAAGTGTCGCAAGTGTGTGAACTTGCCGATGGGTTATTAGACCACCATTTGGGGTCGGCCCGGAATTATATATAATATAATGTGGATGTATCTAAGTAGACAAGTCGGCCCCAGTAAGTCACTGGGCAAAAAGGTGAGTATAAATAGAGATAGGAGATCTCTATTTTACTCACTCGGAAAAGTATCTATCTCTCTCTCTGAAAAGTGGCGCACTAGTGAGGAGGAGGAGGATCATCTGCTAGGAGACTATCTCAGTGTTATTTGGTTGTATTTTGGTTGAGCCATTTCTCTCTCTATCTCTGAGGAAGTTGTGGGGTTTTTCACCTTAGGGTTTTCCCCACGGAAACTCTGTGTCTCTTGTCTCTATGCTTTTGATTCTTGTGATGCTTGTGATGCTTGTCATATTATGAATGTTATGCATTGATATACTGTAGATGTTATTCTATCAGCAAAGATCCTATAGTATTGTGATTTAATACTAAAAATTTAACATGGTATCAGAGCTTAACTGAGAAGAAGACATTTTGCAGTGACGGAAGCTTGTATTCCTTGTTTATTGAGTTTCTCTCCACAGATTTTTGAAATTCAGTATAGTAGATTGGATCTACTCATCAAGGCGCATCTATCTGTCCAATCAGAATTCAGTTCCGAGCATTTTCAGATTTGGCCCTAAAAATTAGGGTTTCCACAAAAATAGGAATTTCTGGAAACTGAAGGCATAGCTGGAAGCTCCTTGCAAAAATCGAAGGTTTGAGCTTTGGATCGAGATTTTTGGCTGGGTAGATATCCGGGAAACTCAAACCCTAATTCAGGTCTCTCCCAAGTGAACCCGGGAGGACAAAAAGGCAATTTTGGAGGGCAAGACTTTGCTGATCTCAAATTCTAAATGTACTAGGCTGATCAGCTCTCCAAGGCGCATCTTTCTATCCTTTTGGAATTTTGAAATTCACATTTTGAATTTTTAGGGTTTCTCTGACAAACCCTAATCCGGGACCAGATCCAGTTTTCAGCACTTCAAGTGGTAAGTCCTAAATCTTTTCTATTTCCATTTGAAGTACTCTTAAAGATGTCTCTCCACACCAAGCTTGAGGATAAGCTTGAAGGGGCTGATAACTTCCGAGCCTGGAAGTATAGGATTGGGCTAATACTGGAAGAGAATGAGTTGGACTCATATGTGAAAGAAGACATCCCTATCCCAGAGGATGAAGAGGCCAAGGCATTACACAAGAAGAACTTGGTCAAGGCAAAGAGAATCATTGTTGATTCTATCAAAGACCATCTCATACCCCATGTGTCTTCTCTCAAGACACCCAAAGAGATGTTTGAATCCTTGACCAAGCTATTTGAAGGAAAGAACATAAATCGGAAGATGACCCTGCGGAACCAATTGAAAGCAGTAAAGTTTCAGAATGGAGAAACCATTCAATCTTATTTTTCAAGGGTCTCCCAGATCAAGGAACAACTAGAAGCAGTGGATGAAATGGTGGAGAATGGTGAAGTGGTGATGACCACTCTGAATGGCCTACCCAGGTCATGGGATTCCTTTATTCAAGGAATTTGTGCAAGAAAGAAGTTGATCTCCTTCAGTAGACTTCGGGAAGAATGCTCTCAAGAAGAATCTAGACTTATAGCTCGTGAAGAAAAGATGGGAGGTGAAGATCAAGCTCTTGCAGCTCACACCAAAAGAGGTAAATCCAAGAAGGAATCATCTCATAATAGAAGATCCTCTCACCACCATTATCATAAAGATAAGAAAGATCTCAGATGCTTCACTTGCAATGAGAAGGGACACTTTGCTTCAGATTGTCCCAAGAAGAAGAAAGACAACAACAACAACTTCAACAAAAAGAAAAAGAATAACAAAAGAAGATATCATGCTCATGCTGCCGAAGATGATGAACCTCCAAAGAAGAAGGCTAGGGAAGAAAGTAGTAGTGATGATGACTCATCAAGTGAAGAAGAGTATGTTCTGATCTCTGCACTCACAGGTACCATCTCCCATGGTTGTAATGATTGGTTGATTGATAGTGGGGCCTCCAAACACATGACTGGGTTCAAGGAATCTTTTGTGAACCTTTCTGAACATGAATCACCCCATAAGGTGAAACTTGGGGATGATTATCAATACCCAATCAAAGGAAGTGGTGAAGCCTCCTACAACCTAGATTCTGGAAAATCTCTGAAGATGAAGGAAGTCCTCTATGTACCGGGGCTCAAGAAAAACTTACTCTCCATCTCTGCTTTAGATGCAAAAGGTATGAGGGTTGCATTTGTTGATGGCCAAGTCCTAATGTGGCCAAAGGGAAAGACCATAGATGATGTAGTAGTGATTGGAGAGCAAGAGGGAGGATTGTATAAATTGAAGGGACAACCTGAACATGCCATGGTGCATGAATCCATGGAGCCAAGTGAACTTTGGCATAGAAGACTTGCTCATATGCACTATAGGGCACTCCCAATTGCAAGCAAGGCAGCAGAGGGTCTTCCTGAAATCAAGACCAAACATGAAGGTGTTTGCAAAGGATGTGCAAAAGGTAAGAACACTAAGAAGGCTTTCCCAAGCAGTGAAAGCAAGGCAAAAGACATTCTGGAAATCATCCACTCATATGTATGTGGCCCTATGTCATCCAGTTCCCTGAGTGGGTATGTTTACTATGTATCATTTATTGATGACTTCTCCAGGAAGACTTGGGTATACTTCTTGAAGGGCAAAGATGAGGTGCTTGATAAATTCAAGGAATTCAAAACCTTGATGGAAAATCAAACTGACAAGAAGATCAAAACATTCAGATCCGACAATGGTGGAGAATTCACCTCAAATGACTTCAAGAAGCTTTGCAGTGATTCAGGGATTAAGAGGGAGTTGACTGCTCCTTATAATCCTCAACAGAATGGTGTTGCAGAAAGGAAGAACAGAACTATCATGGAAGCAGCAAGGGCAATGTTGCATGACCAGGATCTTCCTATGCATCTATGGGCAGAAGCAGCTAGAACAGCTGTATATGTGCAGAACAGAACACCCCACAAGATATTGGACAACAAGACACCAGAAGAGGTCTTTTCTGGTAAGAAACCTGAAGTCAGTCATCTCAGAATATTTGGTTGTCCAGTGTACACTCATGTCCCAAAGGAAAAGAGGACTAAACTAGATCCTTCAGGAAAGAAGGGTATTTTTGTGGGATACAGTGAAAGCTCGAAGGCTTACAGAATATACTTTCCAGGGTTCAAGAAGATTGATGTCAGCAGGGATGTAACATTTGATGAAAACTCAGCATTCATCAAATCAAGGAAGGCACCTACTGAAGTTTATGAAGAACCTAAGGAAACAAGATTTCAGGACACTCCCATGACTGAAGCAGTTCCAGAAGCTGTTCGTGAGTTTGAAGATCCACAAGAACCTATAGATCCACCCTGTGAGGATAACTCTCACAAGAGGAAACTTGTATGGGCTAGAGAGCTCATTCAAGATGCAGAAAGATTTGGTATTCCAGAAGAAGAACACAGAGCAAAGAAAAGAACCAGATCACAAACCAGCTATGTTGCTTTACTCTGTGACATTATGAACAAAGAACCTTCCAGTTATGAAGAAGCAGCAGAAAAGAAAGAATGGAAGGATTCCATGGTTGAGGAATACCAATCAATAATGAAGAATGATGTTTGGGATGTTGTCCCAAGACCTAAAGAGAAGTCTGTTATGACTTCTAAATGGATCTTCAAAATCAAACATGCTGCAGATGGCAGTGTGGAGAAATACAAAGCAAGATTCGTAGCTCGTGGATTCTCTCAGAAAGAGGGAATAGATTATGAAGAAACTTTTGCACCTGTAGCCAGGTATACTTCCATCAGAACAGTACTTGCCCTGGCTGCAGCTATGAAATGGAAAATACACCAAATGGATGTCAAGACTGCTTTCCTGAATGGTATAGTTGAAGAGGAAGTATATGTGGAACAGCCACTTGGTTTTGAAATACATGACAGGGAGTCATATGTGTGCAGACTGAAGAAAGCCTTGTATGGCTTGAAGCAAGCTCCCAGAACCTGGTATGGTAGGATGGACAGTTTCCTATCTAGTTTGGGCTTTACCAAGAGCAAAGCAGATTCCAACCTTTACTACAAAGTTGAGGAAGGGAATCCTGTGATTCTACTACTGTATGTGGATGACCTATTTGTGACAAGAGATGACAGACTGATTGCAGATACTAAAAGGAAGCTTGCAGCTGAATTCGACATGAAAGATTTGGGAATGATGCACTATTTCCTAGGTATGGAGGTGTGGCAAAATGCAGGTGGGATCTTCCTTGGTCAAGGGAAGTACACAGTAGATATCCTGAAGAGATTCGGGATGATGGATTGCAAGGCCATGGCCACACCTATGGCATCGAATCTGAAGCTTCTATGTGATGCTTCATCTGAGCCGATTGATGTTTCTATGTATCGTCAGATGATTGGGTCCTTGATGTACCTGACGAACACGAGACCAGACATTTGCTTTGCTGTAAACACATTGAGCCAGTTCCTGACGGATCCGAGGAGTGTTCACCTGGTTGCTGTAAAGCATGTTCTGAGGTACCTGAAGGGTACAGTGGATTATGGGCTCAGGTATGAGGTGAATCAAAAGTTTAACCTGCAGGGTTATGTTGATTCAGATTGGGCTGGCAGTGCTGCAGATAGGAAGAGCACATCCGGGTGTTGCTTCAGTATGGGATCAGGTGTGATCTCTTGGTTTAGCAGGAAGCAGTCCTGCGTAGCACTGAGTACAGCTGAGGCAGAGTATGTTGCAGCCTGCTCAGCTAGTTGTGAGGCAGTATGGCTACGGAAGCTACTGTCTGAGCTATTTGATCTCCCATTGGAAGCTACTGGTATCTTCTGTGACAACCAGAGTTGTGTGAAGCTGTCCGAGAATCCAGTGTTTCATGACAGGTCGAAACACATAGAGATCAAATATCACTATATCAGGGATATGGTACAGAGAGGAGCTGTGAAGCTCCTATATGTTGCGACAGACGAGCAGATTGTAGATGTGCTGACGAAGCCACTAGCCAGGGTAAAGTTCGAGTACTTCAGAGAGAGGCTTGGCGTTCTTCAGATCGAGGACACTTCGAGGAAGAAGTGATGGACACATTTGCTGAAGCCATTCCAAGCATGTTGGAAGGAGGATCCTTCACATGGCTGTGGATGTAAGCGCTGGATGATGAGCATCAGGATGATGTTCTGGTTTCTGCTTGGATATGATCAGTTGGATCATTTTTATGTATGTATGTACGCATCATGTTGGATGCTGGATATGATCAGTTGGATCATTTTTTATGTATGTACGCATCATGTCGGATGCTGGATATGATTAGTTGGATCATTTTTATGTATGTATGTACGCATCATGTTGGATGCTGGATATGATCAGTTGGATCATTTTTATGTATGTATGTACGCATCATGTTGGATGCTGGATATGATCAGTTGGATCATGTGTATGTATATGCATCATGTTGGATGCTTGGACCATGTATCTGTATATGTATCGGATGGGTACATTGTATGATCAGGTGGATCATGTATGGTGATATGTATCATGTACTTGTATTTGTATCAGGTGGATACATTGATGATCAGGAGGATCATGTATGATGATATGTATCAGGTAGATACTTGGTATGCATCAGGTAGATGCATTGATGATCAGGTGGATCAGGTATGATGACATGCAGCAGGATGTTGCAGTGATGATCAGGATGATCATAGATGACGAGCTTCAGGATGTTGCTCCAGATGACATGCAGCAGGATGTTGCAGTGATGATCAGGATGATCATAGATGATGAGCTTCAGAATGTTGCTCCAGATGACATGCAGCAGGACGTTGCAGTGATGATGATCAGGATGATGTATGGTGAGTATCAGGTTGATACTCTATGGCCGTGGATCAGGTTGTGCAGATAAGCATGTAATTTGTGCCCTGGGAGATTTGCAGATGGTCTTTCGAGGTTTTGCCTATGGCAGGTAATTTGTGCCCTGGGACATCTGGCAAATGCTCTTTCAAGGTTTTGCTTGGGAGGACATATAATTTGTGCCCTGGGAGATCTGCAGATAGTCTTTCGAGGTTTTGCCTATGGCATGTAATTTGTGCCCTGGGATATCTAGCAGATGCTCTTTCGAGGTTTTGTCCTATGGCATGTAATTTGTGCCCTGGGAGATTTCAGGTCGGAGTTGTGTACCCGTAACATCCTGAAATGCTCTTTCGAGGTTTTGCCATGACCACATGTAATTTGTGTCCTGGGAGATCCGATAGGTTGAGCTGTGTGCTCGTAATCAGTCCTGGGATGCTCTTTCGAGGTTTTGTGGTGACCACATGTAATTTGTGCCCTGGGAGATCCGATAGGTTGAGCCTTGTGCTTGTAATCAGTCCTGGGATTCTCTTTCGAGGTTTTGCGGTGAGGTCACATGTAATTTGTGCCCTGGGAGATCCTATAGGTAGAGCCGTGTGCTCGTAACAGCCTGGGATGCTCTTTCGAGGTTTTGTGACACACGTAATTAGTCCTGAGGATTCCACAGTATGGCCAGTGATGATGAAGACCTGCAGGTGGTGGGCCTACATCCAGTATGAAAAAGGACTGGCTCTGTAGAACTTCCTATGACGAGTAGAGACAGAGATTGGTTGAGATAGTAGCAGCAGTGACGATGATCCAGAGAAGACTTGTCTAGCAGATCTGTGTCGAGAAATACCTTCCTAGTTAAGAGGGAGTGTTGATGTATATGTAACTTCGGAATGTATTTCATCTGTATATTTTATATATATTTATTGTACCCTTATAAGAGATGTGTTATTCCTCTATAAGGAAGTGTCGTCATGTGGATTGACAAGTGTCGCAAGTGTGTGAACTTGCCGATGGGTTATTAGACCACCATTTGGGGTCGGCCCGGAATTATATATAATATAATGTGGATGTATCTAAGTAGACAAGTCGGCCCCAGTAAGTCACTGGGCAAAAAGGTGAGTATAAATAGAGATAGGATATCTCTATTTTACTCACTCGGAAAAGTATCTATCTCTCTCTCTGAAAAGTGGCGCACTAGTGAGGAGGAGGAGGATCATCTGCTAGGAGACTATCTCAGTGTTATTTGGTTGTATTTTGGTTGAGCCATTGCTCTCTCTATCTCTGAGGAAGTTGTGGGGTTTTTCACCTTAGGGTTTTCCCCACGGAAACTCTGTGTCTCTTGTCTCTATGCTTTTGATTCTTGTGATGCTTGTGATGCTTGTCATATTATGAATGTTATGCATTGATATATTGTAGATGTTATTCTCTCAGCAAAGATCCTATAGTATTGTGATTTAATACTAAAAATTTAACATTGGAATCACCCATGACTTCCACGTTCCAATCCATTCCCCCCCCTCTAAAGATAACTAAGATATCAGATCTATGCATAATTTCCTCCACCCACACAGCGCCCAACCAGCAACCGCCTTTACTACCGCAACCACCATCAGTACCAAGTTACATTGGGGCAACACCCATCCATACGATCTTGTTTTTATTTCCACCATCTGGAGTGATAAGTACACCATTGATGGCCACTTTGAACCTTCATGGCTTAACCCTAGGTCTACCCATGTGGTATTTACCTACCCCTACTCCCACACCAACACCACAAGTCGTTCTTCAACCAGTTCAACCTATTAAAACTTCCAACCGCCCACCACCAAGAGTTGCGAACATGCCCAACTATCCCCCTCCTAGCGTAGCATCCACATCTACTACAAACCCTCCCCCACCACCACCTAAAAACACCGAGTGTAGAGGCCCACAAAACTATACCGCCCCACCAGCAAGAAAACCGGTGGAACCTCAACCACCCCCACGAGCACCCCCTAAGTGCTCCTTGTGTGATGATATCGGCCACGCTACCCACAACTGTCCTCAATTGCCCAATCTCCAAAAACACATGCAGACCTTGGACAACGACACCAACATCCCCGTAGTCATACTAAACCCCCCAACCCATCAACGCAATAAGGCGTTACATAATAACCACACTTGCGCTATCTGTGGCATATACGGTCACTACTCACACCACTGCCCCGACCTCCCGGATTACAGAGCATCCCTCTACGAGTTGAATAATGCCGACCTGGAGACATCCCCTCCTACCATTGAAGAAATTTACCCTCCAACATATTCCCCTTCGGAAGAATTCAATACCATATAAATGGTCTCTATGGTCGATAGGAACGACTCTACTCCAACATCTACCCTTCCCTCATATGACTTGATCACTCAGCACTTTCACAGCGATGAGGAAATCCCTGAAGCCCTTACGGAACCAGAATACCCATTGGATGACATGCACCATCGATCATATTTCATCCCTAGTGAGTCCACCCCTATCACAGCCAACCAACTAGCAATTGAAACAAAAGACTTTCTCCCCGAGAAGGTTGACTAGTTCAAGAATCCCATCCCCGCCCCCGACGCCTTCGAGGAAGGAAACATGGAAAAAATTTCCCCCATCACACAAGTAGACATCGCACGCCCGAGTGGCCAACCTGAGATCATCACCTTAGATGCCACTTGTACGGAATACGAAATTGGGGAAGCCAAAAAAAAAAATCAGAAATTATGTGAAGTCTTTGCCTGGTCTTATACCAAGATGCCCAGCCTAGATCCTACTATCATTGAACACCACATTGACACATGGCCCGAGGTCCCACCTGTCCACCAGAAGCAGAGACCAATTCACCCCTCCAAACTCCCTATAGTCAAAATTGAAATTGAGAAGCTCCGAAAATTCGGATTCATCTATCCCATTGCTTACACCACCTGGGTGTCCAACCTTGTACCTATCAATAAAAAATAGGGCACTCTCCATGTTTGCACAAATTTTCAAGATCTCAATCAAGCATGTCCCAAATACAAATTTCCCACACCTTTCATTGGCCAACTCGTTGACGCTTCTGCCGGACATGAAGTCCTCTCCTTTATGGACGGCTTTTCCAGATATAACCAAATACACATTCGTAAAGAAGACCAATATAAAACTGCATTCACTACCCCATGGGGAACCTTTTCCTACTAGGTCATGCCATTTGGTCTAAAGAATGCGGGTGCCACTTTCCAATGAGCCATGACATACTGCTTCTACGACCTAACTCATATCATCCTGGTTTACGTAGATGACCTTACCGCTTGCTCCAAAGAACGATCGAACCACCTAAATGACCTCTGACAAGTCTTCCTCCGTTACTGCAAATACAGAATCCGCTTGAACCCCTCAAGTGTGTATTTTTCATTCTTGCAAGATGGTTGTTAGGATTCATCGTGTCACAGAAACGGATAACCGTTGACCCCTTAAAAGTTCAAGCCATATCTGACCTCCCCCCCCCCCTCGCACCATACGTCAGTTACAGAGTCTACAAGGGAGAGACAACTTCCTCCACCGCTTTGTTCCCGAATACACCACGATGGTTCACAGATTTCTCCACTTACTCCGCACTCACAACCCATTTGTCTGGGATGAGCAAGCTCAAGCATCCTTTACAGCCCTTAAAAAATCCCTAACTAATGCCCCTTGAATCTCCCCCCGGGATTTCTCCAAGGATTTTATCCTGTATGTTTCGGCATCTGAACACGCCGTCTCTGGGGTGCTCGTTTAAGAAGATAGTGCACGGAAAGAACACATAATCTACTACGTGAGTCAAACCTTATCGGGCCCACAGTTGCGATACCCCCCAAAAGAGAAGTTGGACCTCGCTGTCATATTCTTTGTACAGAAGCTTTGTCACTACATATTGCTAAGCCCAACTACTATTGTGGCCGACTCTAACCCTATGGTTTACCTTTTCAGTCGTCGCCTCCTACAAGACCGTGTGGCTAAATGGGTCATTATT
The DNA here is from genome assembly GCA_027924585.1 of Larix kaempferi. NCBI lineage: Eukaryota > Viridiplantae > Streptophyta > Pinopsida > Pinales > Pinaceae > Larix > Larix kaempferi. The sequence goes on along the minus strand of BSBM01000364.1, from coordinate 6,841,624 downwards.
CTCCAAGAATATGACCTCACGTTCACAACACCAAAGAGCATCAAGGCCCTTGCATTGGTGCAACTTATGTCAGACCTACCATCATCATCAAGTTCAACCCCCATCAATACCATCCTCCTGGATGATCATTTATTTATCATTTCTTCAGATGACCCTTGGTACAGCGACATCTTGGTGTACCTTCGCACTCAGAAATTTCGCCCTGATCTTGACCGCGATGGGCGTCGACGCATACGTCACCACACTTCATGTTACCTCCTCTTAGGAGATGTGTTATACCGTCGCTATGTCGACACCATTCTACGTCGCTGCCTCACCTGCGATGAGGCCGAACAAGTCCTTAACGATTTCCATAGTGGATCCTGTGGTGGACACTTTTCCAGGGATGGCCACCACCCAAAAGGTTATCCACGCTGGATATTTATGGCCCTCCGTCTTCACTGACTACATCACTGCAGTGAAACATTGCCACAACTACCAGCTCTTTGCACCAAAGGCAAGGACCCCACCCGCCCCCCTCCACCCAGTCGTCTCTGTTGGACCCTTTTGTAAATGGGTCATAGATTTCATGGAAGGAAACCCAACCTCAGCAAGTGGCCATAAGTACATCATCGTCACAGTGGATTACTTCACCAAATGGGCCGAAGCCATGCCCACATTTAACTGCAAATCCGACACTGCAGCTCGTTTCTTTTTTAATCACGTCATCGCTCGTTTCGGTGTCCCACAACAACTTGTGTCTGACCACAAAAGACACTTCGAGGAATCCGTCTGGAAGGAACTGTCTATCCTTCTTAAATTCAAGCATCAATACTCTTCCGCCTATTACCCTCAAGGGAATGGCCAGGTAGAGGCCATCAATAAAATACTGAAGACCATTCTTCAACGTACCATAGATCGCCATAAGTCCAATTGGCATCACATGTTATTTCCAGCACTTTGGGTTTATCGCACTTCCACTAAGACCGCCACAGGGTTCACCCCTTTTCACTTGGTCCATGGCGTCGAATCGTTCCTCCCCATAGAGTGCAAGATTCCCTCCCTCCACATAACTGTAGAACTTCTTCCTAATACCTCCCCACTTGAACAACGCTTAATCCTTTTGGAACAGGCACACGAGGATCGCTAGACGGCCCTCCAAACCATCGAAGCTACAAAAAACCACTCCAAAGCGGGTTATGATAAACACGTTCACCCACGTAATTTCAGGGAAGGAGACCTTGTCCTAGTCTATGACCAAGCACACGATAAGACTGGGAAAGGAAAATTTGAATCCATGTGGCAAGGACCATACATCGTGCATACCTGTTTGGGACATGGGGAATACATCCTCACCAATTCTGAAGGGAACCCTTTGCGCAATCCTCTAAATGGATTGTACCTTAAACGCTTCTATTTGTAACCCCCTTTTGAGGACCCACCAGTCCCCTTTTGTACAGTTGCATTCCTTTTTGTTTCCCACCTTTTTTTATCTTCAACCTTATATTTTGATTACCCTGCATGATCACAGATGGGCTCCCTCCCACCACAATACGTCGGATTTGACGATGGCGCAAGTCGTTGGTCCCCAAACCTGGCCTCTGCAGCTTGGGTCTTATATTCCCCCTCACACAAGCTCATCCACCTCGATGGAGTGTGCATAGGTGCTGCTACCAACAACCAGCCTGAGTATGATGTTGTGGCTGGTCTACTGACTGTCGCCCTCCATATGGGCATATGTCACCTTCGTGTGTTTCTTGACTCCCAACTGCTTGTCACTCAACTCAACAACTGTTACCAAGTACGGGATCCTTTCCTTTTTAGAAAGTTCTTGCGCACTAAACAAATGATTGGACAGTTTGAATCCATTACATTCACTCATGTCCCACGAAATCAAAATAGTGTAACACACCAAATGGCTAACAATATTCTATATTGGCACACGAATCACCATATGTAGGGCATCAATCATACATACCACCCACATGTACATAACAATATCATTTAAAAAAATATCAAAAATAAAATTAACCAAAATTGCATCCACATGCATAATCATAACTACATCCACATGCATAACTATACATGCATCCATGTGCATAATCATAACTACATCCACGTGCATAACCATAATTGCATCCACATGCATAAACATAATTAGATCCACGTGCATGGAAAGCAAAACATCATCACAAAAGGCATCCACGTGCCATATATATATATATATATCATGAAAATGTCACAAGTACTCACTGTACCCAAATATACATATAAACACATCAAGGAGCCCCAACAGCATCCTCGGTAAATATCATGATCTGTATATACAAAAAATACCACATGATCATCACAGTGGGGGCAGCCCTATCAACCGCCTAGTCAGAGTCCTACCGGTAGTCCTCATAATCATCATCTCCCGCTAAACCCCCTGCCCCTGCGGCGACGACCGCATCTTCCTATGCTGCCTCCTCATCCTCCCCCTGCTCCTCTTCAGGAAGATCCTCCTCGGGATCCTCCTCTTCAGGATCGTCATCCTCATCATCCTCCCCAAGATAAGGTACATCCCCTCGAGAAAATGTCCTCATTGTCTGTGCGGCCATTGCAATGCACCGCATAATAGGCCTCCACTCCTGTGGAGCATCATAACAAATATCGATCAGCTCCTGATCTAAATGCTACCAGCCATCGCTCTCAACCCCCTCCAGGATCCGATCAATCCCCTGTCACAACACATCTAAGGTAATTGCGGCACTCCAGCGATGACCTTGTCCACGACCGACTGGGTCCACCCCCTCCACATGCCCTCGTCGTATCCTATGACCCAGTGGTGGTAACGGTCCCACATCTTCCAAACAAAAACACCAAAATGTCAATACAAGTCAAACCACTAACATATGATATCATAAAAAACACCTGACAAACTAAAATAAAACAGACATACCATCTAATCCCCAAACCTGGCTAGGAGGTCTTGGCATCTCTAGGTCCCCACGAAAGTCCATCCCGGCATATGGGTAATCCTCAATCGATACCGGTATCTACATCCACTGTAGAAACAACTCCTCTGTAAAGAAATGGCCCACTAGCCCTCCACCCCTGCGAGTCATCATCTCGCTCCATCGCCGCATCCACGGCTCTATCAATGCCACCGCCCGTATAGGTCTGTGAGGCCACAGCATCTGGACCCACTCAAAGAAAAAGGCACACACAAAGGACAGGAAACAAAACTCCTTCCGCAGGTGTCAGACCTTGCTCAACTCTCACTGAATAGCGGTCACATACATCTGTCCCCAAGCGTAGTACGTCTCGTTAAGGATGCCCTCTATCAATAACATCTACCCTCTCGTGATCCAATTAGGGCCATGGGAACCAAAAACCCATACCACTTCCACTGCAATAGCTTGCGTAACCAAGCTCTCTATGTCACACAACATGAGTGAAGAACCACTCACCTCCGCCACAAGCAAACAGTGTCTCTCCAGTAAAGTCTCCATTGATATGTTCCCTGGCCCCCTCGGCTGAGTCTTGGCAACCATACATAACCGGGGCAACCCAGTGAGGAAATATACATCAGCTAGGGTCAGATCTAGCCACTTGTCCTGGATCATGAAAACCTCAATGTCAAATTCCAATAACTCAACTAACTTGTTCAGCAACAGAGGTGTTGAACGCATATACGGGATCTGTGCAAACTTCAGGAGCCCACTATCAGCTAGTGCCTCCCGAACTGCTCGATACATCTGGATATTCCTATGGATGTTGGGAGGAATCTCCCACTCTCGCCATCCCACCTCTAGCATCCTGCCAATAACAACAATAAAGCTCATCATATCCCCTAAAAAAAAAAAACCCTCTGGAGCGCGCCTTCTCCCTTGAAACGCGCGTTCCAGAACGCATTCACCAAACACTTTCCTGCGCTTCACACCGCGCTTTCCTCCCAAAAATCTGCGGTGCACACCACAGCCCCAACAAGCTCCTAGTTGCGCTCCCCAGCGCGCCTTCCCCTCTGAAAGGTGCGCTCCGGAGCGAAACTAGGTTGGGATCACCCGCGGTGCACAACACGCATTCTAGATTCCCAAGTGCACCCTGGACCGCGCTTTGCAGTGTAGCTTCCTCGGCCATTGCCGCGGTCCAGACCGTACCAAACTATCTGGAACCCGTGCTATGTTGCGTAGGTTCCCATTTAGGGCCGGTATGACCCCCAGAGCCCGAAAAGAAAACAAAAACTCTTAAATGACAAAGCTAAGCACATGGGCTCTTACCTGCAACTCCCGGAACGCAAATCCACTGGTGAAATCTCCCACAAACTCAAGTTTTACCTCTGACCTCCTCTAATCCTCTATCAAACTCACCACACACAAATGACACCTATTATGGGGGACCACTTACTATTTATAGACATTGGCCTTATTTTCTTTTTTCCATTACGGGATCATCCGACGCCCGTTTCTCAAACCGTTGATACCAATGAACTCAGCACAGCTAAACCTTCGCGGTGGTCCAGTCAGTTTATAGTTTTCACTGGCACCTTTTTCGAGCACCTTTTAATGCCCTTTATTGCCTCGATTTGCGTGCCACATTGGTCGTTGTCCGTTTTCGGCGTTCTTTATATCGTCGGATTTAGTTTTCCGCGCATGTGATGATGCTTGAGATCATTTCTCGCTCTCACCTCTATCTCTTCCATGCATTTTTTACAGTACCCTCGTTGCCTTGGTTTGCATGCCACATTGGCCGTTGTCCGTTTCGACATTCTTTATATCATCGGATTTAGTTTTCTGCGCTCGTGATGATGCTTGAGATCATTTCTCGCTCTCACCTCTATCTTTTTTGGGCATTTTTTACAATACCCTTGTTGCCTCGGTTTGCGTGCCACTTCGACCATTGTCCATTTTCAACGTTCTTTATATCACCGGATTCAGTTTTCCATGCTCGTGATGATGCTTGACATCATTTCTCGCTCTCACCTTTATCTTTTCTGGGCATTTTTTACAATACCCTCGTCACCTCGGTTTGCGTGCCACTTCGGTCGTCGTTGGCTTCTAACGTTCTTTATATCACCGGATTCAGTTTTTCACGCTCGTGATGATGCTTGAGATCATTTCTCGCTCTCACCTCTTTCTTTTCTGGGTATTCTTTACACACCCCTCGTCGCCTCGGTTTGCATGTCACTTTGGTCGTTGTCCATTTTTTATGTTCTTTATATCGCGGATTCAGTTTTTTGTGCTCGTGATGATGCTTGAGATTATTTCTCGCTCTCACCTCTTTCTTTTTTGAGTATTCTTTACACGCCCCTCGTCGCCTCGGTTTGTGTGTCACTTTGGCTGTTGTCCGTTTTTGCCATTCTTTATAGCACCGGATTCAATTTTTCGCCCCCATGATGAGGTTTGAGATCATTTCTCACCCTCACCAAAAACATTTTTACATTGTATCCCTACACCTTGTCACCTCGGTTTGCGTGTCGTAGGCCGCTACCGATTTTTTTCAAGTTTATGCATCACAACTTATCGATAAGCCCTCTGCTCCATCCATACTGCAATTATGGCATTGTTTTTCTATCATTCATCAACCCGCAAGGAGGCCCCATCAGTGCCCCCCCACCCCATCACTCTACTTGATCCCCATACTTGTCCCTTGATTGAACACTTCCTCCTTGCCTCACCATTACTTTTGGTCGATATAAGTTTATCCCTTTTTTGGGTCGAGCAATCCATTTACAAAAAAGGCATTTATGGAGTTTATGTTAAGCTCTTTTCTGACTCCTAAAACAATGAAAATATCGCCAAGAAATCTTGATTCCTTTCATGCTCACTAAAAGTATCTGAAAGGGTGTCTACCTGGTATAAGTTTACCCCTTTTACGGACCTTGTAGACTAATTACGAAAAAGGAATACTCTAGTCACATTGGCTAGAAGAGTTCTTCAATGCATCATTTTATGCTTTTTCTGGCTTTGGAGACTAACACACGAAAAAGAACCCCCTTGGAGTCCTCTTACTACTTTCAGACTCTCTAAAAGTGAAAGCAACCACGAGCAATCACCGTCCTAGGATCCTACAAATCCACAAAATGATACATGTCCACCATTTCATAGTCTCCTTATCGCTTTCAGACTCCTGAAAATTGAAAGCACTTACGAGCATTAACTATCCTAGGATTGCACAAATCCACACGACAGTACCATTTTGAGCACACTTTTATCCTTTCTTCAAGCTCCTTAAACCATGAAGAAGGCCCCAATGGTGCCTCTCGGCGCCACACCAAAGCATATATAATCACACTATTATGGCAGCTTCCCCAGATTGGTCGCCTTTGTTCAAAGCATTCTGCAATATGTCAATTTGAGAGTCTCCTGATATGATCCATAAGTTTGTCCCCCTGGGTCTTTCCCTCTGCAATACTTATCCTTGATCCATTAAGCTATGTGATAGTTTTAAACCTTAACAGTGCAGTAAAAAATCATACAGATTCTTAACCAATAACAGAAAATACACAATGGCACACGCATAACACAGAGATTTTCACCTAGAAACCCTTAACCGGTAAAAAACCAGCAAAACTTAGAGCCGCACAACTCTTTTCATTATATGTTTTCTTAACCATTTATGATACAATATATGGTATTCGTAGCATCTAAAACCCTAATTCGTTTACCCGAAATTAGGTTACAACCCTAATCCCTTTACCGGGATTAGATAGAATACAATGGGCCGAAACAGCAAAAAAAGAAAAAACAACCCAAAAAATATAACACACCCACCATGTGAAGAGATATAACACACCCAACACTATGATCCCCATACCCAAAGTTAGTTTCACATGCTGCTAGGTCATCCATGTCATCATGCTCTGAATAAAGGAAGTTTGAGTCCTCCCACTCCATGACCCCAATTATTCCCCATCCCCACAGTATGTCAATCCTGCCATCAGTACCATCACATCTCAATCGTACACCTCGCGCTCCTATCAAGGAAACATCATTGCCTTAGTTGTTGCAAGGTCTCCCTCTGTCGACGCCAACCAATCTATTCCAGAGGATAAGCCCAAAGGTCCCTGTGCCTTGGACTCATCGCCATCAGCAGTGAGTGCCTACGAATCATTTTGAAAGGAGTCCTTAATGCCTTTCTAAATGATTGTTTCTCACATGCTCGACGTCAACACCTTGATCGCATCGTTGAGATTCGTACAGGGCATCGGTTGTTTCAGTTATTAGTTGAAGACCCCGGATGTCACCTGACTCTAGCACATTTGTGAGTCTACTTGAGGAAATAACCAGTCACATGTTCCTGTAGATATCTGGGCTGCGCATGGAGACAGTTTTATGAAAATACCCCAGTGACACGCTTCTTTGACCTACAGTTATTGGACACCTTCAGATCCAGCATTTTTATCAGTCATTCTGGTGCCACAATCAAGATGAGGAATGTTTTCCAATGTATCATTTGTTCACATCAACCATGGTTAGACCATGGGTATGTCCCATATTTGCGTCCCCTCTGGACCAATATGATGTGCACAACAGTTTTTTCATGTATTGTTCTAGTCCCCCTTCTGGGACCTCATTATTATATTTTGACAACGAGCATGGGTATGCCCACCTCGTCCATATGTTGAGATACTCCTCAGTGAGACATGTATTTTTTAGTTCTTGGAATTCAGTATAGACCGTGTGTTCTGGTCTCCATCAAGTTCGTGCTCTTCTCCATCCCAATGCTTATCACACAGGAAAACCACGGTACTTATGATGTCCATCACCCATACGATGAGCTCCTACCCTCACACATCATGAGGCAATCTGTTAACACCAAAAAAATGCTCACCAGCTCATCCATTTGGACATACACCTCTGTTGACCAAATTCCCTACCAACCTAGCCTCCAAAACCCCAAAAATACCCAAAATTCCCTCAAAAACATACCAAAACCCCAAAATTGGGTCAAAATCAAAATAAGAGGGAATAAAAATAAAAAATAAAAAGAGAAAATAGGGCAAAAACCCTAAAAAATCCCTAAAACCCTAATCAAAATTTATAAAAGGGGTGGAGGCCCCTCATTTCCATATCCCTCAATCACTCTACCCTTATGCTACTAAATTTTTTCCAAAGCCTTAAGCCATCCATCTTTGAGCTTTTTGGCCTCCCTTGAGATAAAAACTTTAGCCACCGCTGAAGCATTGGAGAGGAGAGTACGAAACCAAGGAGCTCCAGAACACACCGCCAGAACTCTGCCAGCCTCATCTCTGAGGTAAATCTTTTTGCAAGCCCTTTGCTTTCCCATAATACAAAAAAAAATCAAAGATTCTCTATTCTACAGTTTTTCAAGTGTACCGTTTATTGTTTCAATTTATATTTTATTTCATGCACATGTTAGATCGAATGGTTTATTGACTTTTAGTATTAGTTTAGTTTTTTATTGCTTCCCTTCAACCTGCTACTAAGGGTCCTTTCCCTTAGTAGGTGCCCCTTTGCACAAGCAGGGATGAAAACCCGGGATACAGTTCTGTTAGATTTTAAGATAGCAGTAATATATTTCAATTATATGTAGTGGAAATAAATAGGATCATTGAAAGATAAACTATGCACAGAAACAAATAGATTTATATTGAGATCAGGGATGCATCCTACTTCGTTGTAGTAGAGAGATAGATGAATGATTCACTTGGTGTTATGAGTTCGTACAATAATGAATTAACCTTTAGCAATATATAGGTCTTCAAGGTAACTTTTATGTAAAGTCGTGTCTTTACATGATTTTACCTTTTCACTAAATAAATGCATTATTAATAATATTATGAGTTTACGGGAATACCTCTCGAAGCTACATAAACATCAACACTCCCTCTTAGATGGGGAGGTATTCTCATTTCTAGAAATCTCTCCAACTGAATGACAAGTCCATGTCATCATATATGGAACACTCCCTCTAAAGAGTAGAACAAGGCATGTCTTTAAATATCCAAGGCATGATATTCAACATTGGCTTTCTTCTTGTTTTCTGAATATAAGAGAAGTTTTGTCCCTTCTAATCAAGTCCTTCTAACCAGAACAAATTTCCCCACTAGAATGACATCATCTTCTCAAAGAATATATCTTAATCAATTTGATCGTCTTGTTCATCCTAGACCACAAAGGATTTACTTCCTCATGCACTTTATCAGTCTAAAACTGAAAGGAGGATGCACTCCTTAGGAAGACTCTTCTTCCAACTTACTATTCATTACATCTCGAAGACGATGGTGACTACAGCTAGTCAACCCCTCTAGGTGCATGCTCCACATAGGATCACTCTCCACATAGGAGAACATCTCAGATAGTGATCATCCTACATAGGGATACACTCCACAAAGGATTCTTCTCCTTATTCAAATGAAGAACTGAAGAATCGACTGTATGCTGACATACACAATGTTAGCACTTCAAGTCTCTTCTCGAGACTCTACTTGAGCTTCTCCTCAATCAAAATACCAACCAAAGAATCAGCTCAACCCTTGTTCTTCATTACATATGAGTATATATAGGTATCCCTAGCCTTTAGGCTCGAATCTTTCTAACATAAAATAGTTACAGCCATATTGACACCTACACGGCCTATTCCGTTGTCTCTAAGAGCATAAATGGGTAATGACAGATAGGCCTACCTGATTTTATATGTGTCACTGTGCAATTGCTAACTACGACAACTTCCAAGCAGCTGGCAAGTCTTAAGTGGTTCTAGAGTATAAGAATATTACATATTCAGAAAGAGTCTGAAACAGATTGACACAACGGGATGCAAAATATCACAAAAAAGGCCGCCACCCTACGTCTAAGATATTACTTGGCCTTGTGGGTCAAAGAAATCCTCCACCCTTAGGGAATCGACCACCTTTTCACTTTCTGTGGAAGGAGGTGGTGCCACTTCCTCAGTGGGAACCACAAAATCTTTTAGAATCTCATTGGTCTAGTGGGTGCATTTTTCAATTCTTCGGGCTTCTTTCTTTTTCCTTCGCGGAGTCTTCTTGCACACTTGTCGCTCTCTGTGCTCCTCGGGTTCACTGGCAGTACTCTCCTCCACGTGGTCAAATTTTATAGGGGATGAGGGAACGTGATTATCCTCCACATCGTACCACACCTGCACTGGTATAAAAATCACCCTTGCTCCTTCGTCCCTTTCCATGACCGGCCTTCAAACGAAATATACATAGGCTGCTGAGCCTACAACCCTTTCGAACGCTACTGCAAACAGTAATATTTGGGATCCCATTTATAAAGACTGCGATAATGATGGAAACCCGGAGTAATGATTGGCATGATCATCCAACTGGACTCTCCAAATAAGCGATAATGATGACTGAGCTCTAGGTTGGTGTCAAATGGATTTGACCAGAACTTCGCGTTAAGTGAAAAATCATATGACGGCTCTGACGTGGCTTCTTTCCCGTGGGATATCATTCATTCGTAGCAAGGGTGTTTTTCAACCTTCCATCTCCATGATCAACCCAGCACCGTCGATCTTGATCTCACTCACATCCAAGTCATCCAAGGATGCGCCCCCTACCGTGCTTCGCATATTTTTGGATCGTTGGTTGTGAGTGCTAGTTCAATCAGTGAACAACTACTCCACCTTAGATCTCAGCTCCTCCAGATCTAGGTCGTCTAAACCATGCGGGGTCTACCCCAACTTCATGAATTTTGAAAGCTTCTTCATCTACTCATGTTCCAATGGAGAAATAAACAGCGACAGTAGATCAATCTTCATCTAACGATCTAACGGTTGATTTTCCTATAGGTTAAGCCTGAACCACGGATTTCCATTGGTAGTTGAAGCCTTTGACCCTGGTGGCTTTAGCGTTTACAGTTTAGCGATGATGTGGTATTAGAATCGACCTTGCGTGCTATGGCCGCAGTCTACACGAAGCATGGAGCGTGGCCTTTGGGAAAAAATACCTTTGGTAAAAATCTGAATGAAAATGGACAAGAAACCTATTAAAGGCCGAGAAGCTAGAATTAGGATCAAAATCCATTATTTTTATGTTCTAATTGCATAAATTCATATACTTTTGCCTGAAATTATACTGTGCTAACAACAAGAATCTAATATCTTTTGAAGTCCTTCTAAAGCTTTCTCATCCCTTAACAACTTCATACAACTCTACATAAATGATTTTAAATTACTTACTTGATCGGTCGAAGTTCCATTTTGTTCCAAAGGGGTCTCTCTTATAGGAAACTGATGAATCCTTGATGTCAAAGCTCCAAGGTCCATGAAATATTTTCTTGCTTCCATAAGTGCATGTTTTTCCTTCTTAACATCGAATGCAGGTGGTCTTCCTACTGTCTTTCCAATCCACATTCCTTGGGGTTCCTTGTCTGCCTACATTCTATCTAATCCTGTCATAGTTCCTGCTCTAGTACTACATTTATTTTAGGATCCTCAATTCTCTTTTCAATAGCTATCATTTGAATATTTTGGGTTGTACCTTGATTTATTTTCTCTTGCATCTTAGAAATAAGCACAGGGAAATCCTCTATTACATGATCGAAAGCTTTACAATACTCACATGTAGTAGTCTGGTTCTGGCAATCTCTAGCAAGATGTCCTGGTTGCACGCAGTTAGAACAAATAATTTGTCCTCTATCTCGACCACGGCCTTTGAAACTACCACGACCACCTCTATGTCCTTGTTCATCAAGTGTATGCTCCTCTGCTTGCATTCTATAAGCATCGACGACAAGATCTATCATCAAGTTGTAAGCTCGACAATTATTTTCATCATGTCCCACTGATTTGCAAAATTTACAATATAAGATCCTTGGAGTTTGAATATACTTCTGTAATAAATAGCAGTCTTCAGGTCGATGTTGTCCACTAGTTCTACATATTTTGCACCGGAGGCCAGGTCCTTGATTCATGGGATTAGGTGCCCCACTATCCAAGTAATTTCTGAAAACAAGACAATGTTCCTTGGAATGTCCTTCTACCTTACACTTAGTACATCATACTTCCTCTCTAACATCCTACCTTTCTTGATATCCTGCAACTGTAATTTTAGGTTAGCTAACTGACTCAGGATATGGGCCATCCCTGCACTATTTTCTCCTACAGGGGATGCCTCTAACTTCATGGAAATTTCTAAAGATTCTGTCTGACTTGCTACTTTTTGCTGCATCAAAAGCAATCTAATATGGTGTACCAGCGCTACTATAAACCATTCTTTATGTTTTTGAGGTGCAATATTGAAACTTACTTGAACTAACAATACCTTGAACCTTTGATCGAACTCACATACTAATTCATTATCCTTTTGTTTAATCTCTTTTAACTCTGTAATGCACTGTGACTCAAATTTAGGTTTCTTAAACTCTCTCACTAGTGCATCCCTGATATCTGTAAACGATCTATTATGGCCATTCGAATACTTCATAAACCAATGCAAAGCCCTGTCTCTGAAGGTAGTAACAATATGGGCCTTATTTATGTTTTCATCAATGATCTGCTTAACTCTCCATACTGCTTCACATAAGAACCAAAACTGTTATGGATCTTCTAATCATGTTCCTTTAAATATGGGCAATTTAATATCATCGGCCATAGTTCTTCTCGGAGGTTGGAAAAAAGTAGGAGGGGAAAAAGGAGGAGGGGGAGGTATAGGGGGAGGGGGAACACCAAGATTCCCAAAAGAAAAACTATGATTATTACTGCTTTCGGACTTCGACGTGTTCACAGAATTGGCTTCGACAAAGAATGAGCGTTGCAGAGTAATAGGGGGGTTGCTAGGCAATTCTGTTCCTTTCTCACTATCATATTCACTCTAAAGGAGATGATTATACTCACCGTGATTGGTTTCTATAAAATTTCTAGGTTCTTTTCCAAACATTCCCTCTCTGCCTTCAATCTTATATCTTTTTCCACTTTGCAGTATCCCACTATCTATGTCGAAGTTATCTTCTTTCTTTCCAAACATAAGTAGAAAAACCTCTAGCAATCTGATTGAATTCTTAAGATACCTTTTTCAGCTAAGAGAATTTTAATCCACAACTTCATGGAATTTAGATACTTACCTCGTGTTTTAGGTACAACAGATCCCATGTTTACATTAAACATGGGAGCCCCAATTTTTCATTTGCTAAGGTAATGTTTGAGTTTCTGCTTCATTTTGGGGTTTTTCATAATTGCTATATTTCATTTTATTTCTTGGTCATGATTGAGTCCAATAAATAATTTTTCCTTTGAAAAATTCATTGATTTTGTGTGTTTTTTGTGAGTTGAGGAAAGCACGGGTTTTCCCAAAAGTTTGTTCATTCCGCAACCCACAATATGCAATCCACAATGCGGATTCTGGAAACTTGGTTTTACGGTTGTGAAATGTTTACTTTTCGCAACCCGCAATACGCATTGGTACAGAAATAATTTTAAGTAAATACAGGTTTTCCCTTCCGCAACCCGCATTTTGAATTGCAGGAAGCATTTAAAAAAAAAATAAGTTCACACTTTGTGTTTCCACAACCCGCAACCTGTAATTGCGGATTACGGATGCGGAAAGTGTTTGAGTAATAAAATTTGTGTTTTGCTTTTACACAATCCTCAACCCACAATTGCAAATTGCGGAATGCAGAAAGTTTATTGTTTTACTTTGCGTCATTTGTGATTCCGCAACCCGCAATTGCGGATTGCGGAAACCTTTGGTTTGTTTACTTTTTGAGTTGTGTTCCCGCAACCCACAGTCCTCAATGCGGATTGTGGATTGCGGAAAGAATGTATATATTTGAAAAATAAACTCCAACAACTCTCTTTCCGCATCCCACTTAATTGGATCTGAGCCGTCGATTTCTTTGATCCAACGGCCTAAATTTTGTCCAATGAACTTGTTAAATATCTCGAATTTCTTATTTTATTTTATCATTTTCATTTTCGAGAATTTACCTGCTATGAAGATTTTTACAACGAGATTTTACCAAGGTTGTTTTCTATCATTTTCATCAAACACGGATCAGTTTTTATGTCATTTTCCTCTTGGTTGTTTACTGTTGTCCGTTATTTCCAAAACTGTTTTTATTTTGTTTAATTTATTTATTAGAATTTCCAATTTTCACCATGTCGAGGAATACACGCTCCAAAACAGCTCAGAAAGACCACTTAAACAAAGACCCCAACTTCGACATTCTAGCCGATACCAATGACAAAGTTTCTGAGACCTACCAGATAGATTGGTCCAGGGTTTACACCATTTTTTATAATGATGACCTATCGGAGATTAAGGAAAACCAGTCTGTTTATGAGAGGATTAGGGATTCTCAACTGCATGCCATAGTTGCTAGGCCAGCCATTCTCCCTTACATAGACGCGGTTAAATGGATTATTGACCATGCAAACCCTAAGGATTGTTCCTTTAACAATAGTGCAGGTTCTCAATTGGCCTCTTTCCGATTTTCATCAGAGCATATGCCCTTAAGCCGGCAACCAAGCCTCTTAATGTTGCATTCCTGGACTCTACTAAGACTAGGTATAATTTTGATGAAATAGTGAATTGTTGGATGAATAACCCGGCCACTTTCATGCCTAGAGCTGATAACTCATACCCAGTTTCATGGTTCAAGGAACCCTATTCCCTTTTGGTAGTCATGCTTTGGAGGATGTATGGTCTTCCCAACTGTTTAGTGTTCAAAGTTGAATGGTCACCTATGGCCCATCATGTCCTTACAACAGGGGAGTCATTCAATTGGGCTTCAATTCTGTCAGCTAAGTTAAAGTCATCCATTTAGCGGTATCAGAAAACACCAAAGAAGCCACATTTCTTTTATTCTACCTATGTAATTAATGTCTTCTGCTCAGAATTCCAGTACCCCTCCATGGGGTGGAATTGGACCTTGTCATCACCTCCAGTCCACATTTACTATTCAGCATTATGGGAGAGAAACTATGTTCCTTTGTTATATGATATCTGTGACCATTTATTTGGTACAATCTATCATTAGATATTCAGGGAAGATGCACCTGCTTTTTTTCCCAATGCCAAAACTCTAATCCCTACACTTGGTGACTGGTATGTGGGAGAATCTTTCTCCTATATCAGAATCTGGGAAATCAATACAGTGCATTTGCTGCCAAAGGTAGTCCCAAATAGGGTGCTCTTGAAGAAATATCCTTCCAAACTGTTACAGATGGGGTATTCCTTAATCTTACTGGACCTAAGAGAAGGGGATGGCCTAAATTTCCTCTAAACCTTGGGCCTTTGGTCATTCCAACTTCAACATGGGCTGTAGTACTGGGTAAGAGGATTGCTTCGTTAAAATCGGGATGCGCTCCCAAAAAGATGCATGATCCCAAGGAATTCCTAGATGCTCATTTCAAACAAGAACACGTGAATACTGGCTATGCTCATGAAGATACCCCTTATGACTCCATTTATCAAGGTGTGAATTTCTTTTTTGAAGTCTCGGTTGGGTTAAAATTAAAGAGGAATAGGGCTACATTCTTCAGTACCAACAGGAGCTCAAAACTAAGGTTTTGAGTTATAGGAAAATCGAATTACAGCTTGAAGAGAAAACCAGAAAAGACAAAGAAGAAAAGGAAGCACAAAAAGCAAGTGCTCCACTAATGTTAACCTATCCAGATGAAGGCAAAGGTAAAAGCCTTATGGAGGATGCTCCAAAACTGAAGACTGCTACAGAACTAAAAGATTTAATTCAAACATCTGAACAATTGAAGAAACAATTGGCACAAATGACTTCGGTACTTGATACCCAAGTAGTTTCTACAAGCACTCCTGGAAAGAGGCAGAAAATTCAACTCACTGCATCTCAGATTCCTACCTTGAATATTGAAGACAATGATGTGGAGCTTCCAGCAAGCTCTTTTTGTCCTGTTGTGCCTATTGTACAGGAAGTTACAAAATCCTCTCAGGCTATTACAAATTTACTTGACAGCATAGTGATGGATGACCCTATTCTTGATGACCATTTTCCAAAAGCCACCACCACCCTTGCTGCATTAATTTCCACACTCCCACTTGCGAGGCCCCTTACAGGAAACAAGTTAAATACTGTAAATGAAAACTATTAATTTGCAGGTTGGTTGGATGAAAGCTAAGGTTTCTATGCAGTGATCGGGACCTGCGGCTGACAGATTTTCTACCTTTGGGGTCGCATCCCCTATGGCACCCACGATCGTGATCCCGCCATGATCTTTGCAGGTGCGATGTCCAATACAGTGGGAGGTGACGTCAAGACTGGGGAGGATGGAGCTCCAGAGAAAGGTGCCCCACACCGCTTGAGGTCGAGAGGTTGCCTCCTGAAAACCACCACTATTCCGTCTATCTAGATCCGAGCGGAGAAATTCTGTGAGAAAACTAAAGTGTGGAAGGAAAAGGCCCTAACGGGTAAATTTATTGGGATCTGGCCCAGGAAAAAGGATCTGGTCAGGTGGATCAAAAGCACCTGGAATTCGAAAGGGCATTATGATCTGCATCTAGGATCCAAGGGCTTCTTTACTATAATTTTTTTCAATGTGGAAGATAGAGACAGAGTTCTGGAAGGAGTCCCTTACTTTTTTCTTACTGCGAGGCTCTATCTCCGACCTTGGAAAGAACGTTTTAATCCAGAAACGGAGGACCTAAAAGTAGCCCCAGTCTGGATCAGACTCTTTTCTCTTCCCTGTAAATTCTGGGACCTAGAAATCCTACAAGACATTGGCAATACACTCAGGGAATTTGTAAAGGTAGCAGAGTAGACAAAACAGCAGCAGTATACTGCTTATGCCCAGATCTGTATCTACATGGACCTCTCCAAAGATCTCCCAGAATCTATTAGTCTAAACTGGGAAGATGAAGAGTGGATCCAGCCACTTGATTATGAGCAGCTCCCTTCTAGATGTAGACTTTGCCATGAATATGGACACTTTGGTAATATTTTCCCTCAATCCAAAAGGAACAACCCTACTACAAACTCTGCTACTAATGGCAAGAAGGACAACGATGGGTAATCGTAGGAGGAGCAAAACTGGCGACCAAACTCGGAAAGGCAAGGAGAAAGTCGACAATGGGTCGACCAATAAAAACCAGTTTCAGATCATGGAAAATATTACTAAAGAGGATCAGGCACCAAAGGAGGACAAAGATGTTGCAATCATGGTGGAAATTAAAAATCTAGATGCTTTGACCCAGGAGAAGGACTCTGCTGAGACCCCGGAAGATATGGAGGAGGATGTTGAGGAGGAAGTCGATCTAGGGGATCTTGATCTGGATGCCATCGAGAAAGAATGCGAAAAGCATGGGAAAGGTTATGTATCCAGGCAACAATTGGATCTCCTCAAGGACGCCATCATCAAATCTAAATCTCATAAGGAACTGGGTATTAAAGCAGACCCCTCAGGGTTTAAACAAAAATCACAGGCAGAGGACCTAAAACGTGGAAGGAAATCCAATATACAGCAAATTGCAGAAATAGGAGTTAAACTAATCGACTCTGGATAGTACCCAATGATCCGGGAAGCCTTCTCTGAAGTAAATCAAGTTACCCAATGAGGATCACAACCTAGAATATCAAGGGGTGCAATCATCCCCGTAAAATAAAAACACTGGCTCGCAAGATAAAACAGGAAAGACCTGATGTTCTTTTTTTACAGGAAACCAAATGTTCATCCTCTACTATGGAAAAAGTGGCAAAAAAAATTTGGAAGGGATCGGAGGTCATGGCCCTTGATGCCTTTGGTATGTCTGGTGGCTTGGCAGTTATCTAGCGACCAAACCAGATCACTCTTTCTAACTGGAGGGTACCCCATTTCTCCCTGACGGCTGACTTTGTTGTGCATAATTCAGGGATCTCTAGATCTTCGGTGAATGTCTATGGACCGAGTGCCGCCCCCGACAAGGATGCTTTCATTTTATTCTTGGAAAGGCTCTCCACGCAGGATGAGGAAGGGACGTGGATTGTCCGTGGAGATTTTAACCTCATTTCTTCCCTCAATGAGAAAAAGGGAGGTCGTAGGATTCTGGATAGATTCCAAGAAAAATTTAGGGATTTTCTTGTCCTTAGTCCTTTTGTTGATGTGGAAACGGGAAATGGATGGTTCATGTGGAACAATAAACGAGGTGGGGAACACTTGGTCGCCTCCAGACTGGACAGATTTCTGACGACTGGGGATATTGCATGGGAAATGGGCGAATTTCATGCCAGTGTCCTTCCGTCTGCAGGCTCTTATCATTGGCCGATAAGTCTGAACTGGGATCTCACGAATTCCTTCCTTTTCGGACCCTTTCGTTTTGAACAATTTTGGTTGGACCGTAAAGGCTTCAAGGACTTGGTGGGTCAATGGTGGCAAGAGCTGGTCCCCCCGAAGGGGTCTGGAATGTACCAATTTCAACAAAAAATGAAGGCCCTGAAATCTAGGATCCGCACCTGGAACAAGGAAGATTTTGGCAACATCTTTCAGGACAAGAAGAAACTAAATGAGGACCTTGAACTCATTTATAGGCAAGGCATGGATTTCGGATGGAATGAGCAACTCCATGAACAGAAACATTGTCTTCTGAAGCGTCTTGAGGTGCGGGAGAGACAGGAAGAGATATATTGGAAACAAAAGTGGCGGAACCAGTAGCTTCAAGAAGGGGAAAGGAACACAAAAAATTTCCATAATTCTGTCATTCAAAATCACCACAGGTCTAAAATCCTCAATATTTGAAAAAGCGATGGGGCTCAGGCGCACACTAGAGGCGATATTGAAGAGGATTTGGTCCACAACTTTGAATCTGTTCTCAAAGAGGATCAGATTGATCGCTGCCAGGATATTACCAAAATTACCAGACTCATTCCCAACTTGGTGACTAGAGATCACAATGAGCAGTTATGCAAACCTATTTCTATGATGGAGGTAGAGGATGCAATGAGCCAGATGGATTTGGGAAAAGCTCCCGGACCGAATGGATTCACTACTAATTTTTTCCATCACTTTTGGGATCTAATTAAAGGTGAGGTTCATCAGATTGTTGAAGAATCTCGTAGTATCCGTGGGGTTTTTAAAGCTTTCAACGCTACCTTCTTATCTCTCATCCGGAAAGAAGAGGGTGCGAACACTCCGGGCAAGTTCAGACCAATAGCTCTGTGCAATGTGATCTATAAAATTATCTCCAAATTTATTTCCAATGGGATGAAGCCCCTTCTTCTCATCCTCATCAATCCTGAGAAATCTGGTTTTGTGGAAGGTAGACAGATTGTTGATGGCATAATCCTGGTTCATGAGACCATGCATTCCCTTAAGATGACTAAAAATCTAGGAATGCTTGTTAAATTAGATATTGGTAAGGCCTATGATAAACTGAGCTGGCAGTACATGAGAATCATATTGAAGGCTTTTGGGTTTAACAGAGAATGGATTGCATGGATCATGAATCTGGTCTCCTCCCCCTTCTATTCCATCCTCCTGAATGGTTCTCCCACAAAGCTTTTGCAAGCGTCCCAGGGTATTCGCCAAGGAGATCCCCTCCCCCCTTTTATGTTCATTCTTATGGCAGAGGGTCTTGGTCGACTTCTGCAGTTTAATGCCGATTTGGGAGATCTCAGAGGGTTCAAATTCCATGAGGGAATGGAAAAGAAGACGCATCAAAAATTTGTGGATGACATTGTGCTTATGGGGCACCCTTCAGTCCAAGAGGCTCATGTTTTCAAAAAGATTCTTGATCAGTTTGCGAAAGCTTCAGGGCTGGAAGTCAATCCTGGAAAATCACAGGTATTCTTCTTTAATACTCCTAGCCTTACCCGGCGCAATATTATCAGAATCCTTGGTTTTGCTCGTGGGACGCTATGATCTAAGTATCTGGGAGCTCCACTGGAGGAGGGCACGATTCGCGGGATTTCTTGGAAGGACTTATTGGATAGAATGAGACGCAAACTTGTCCGCTGGACTCTTTGTCCCCTAAATATTCCCAGCAGATTGATGTTAGTCAAAACGGTGCTCCAGGAAATGCCTGTCTATCTTTTCTCCATGCTCTCTGCCCCAAAGTCCGTTCTTAGAGAAATTCATGGTATTCAGCGTAACTTCCTTTCGGTAGGTAGAGAGGCTAAGCCTAAGTTTGCACTGGTTGGCTGGGATCACTTATGCAAACCCAACACTCATGGGGGTTTGGGGGTGAGGGATCCCGAGACCCTACGTGATGTGTTTGGCTCTAAAATATGGTGGATATGGTGAAATCATAGATGTGAACCTTGGGCCTGTTTATGGTAGATTAAGTATGCCAAGGACAGACTGCAAGGGATCCTGATCAAATTTAATGAGGAACAGATCGGCTCTCATATCTGGGCCAAGGATTTCGCAAGGCACAAACTTGTCCAAAATTATTGCTTTTGGGAGATTCACGACAGGAATTTGGCTAACTTTTGGGAAGACTCATGGAACCAGTTTCCTAAGCTCAGTGATGATCTTAGATGGCATCCCATCAGGGACCTTGGATTGGTTCACGATTGGTTGAAGGAAAAAATAAAGTGCACCATTATTGGGAACAGCCAAACTTGGATGGCACTCAGTAGTGGCTTGATCTCAGGGGATGGGGGTAGTTCATTCCAGCTGAGACCCTTCTATCCTTCTCCTCTACCCTTAAGGAGAGGCTCATTAGGCTCAGCATTATCCCTGACAAACTGCGTTGGGGATTTTCCCATCAAGGCATCTTCAATATCAAGGAAGCTTATGCTCTGCGTTCTATACCAGAAGAGGATGCGGACAGTATCTGGGTGTTATAGGTCAAATATGCACTTCTCCGTCCATTATCACATTAAGCTATCGATCACACAAAAGGACAACATGGATTGAAGAGAAATATTTCCCTAGATGATGCATGGACTTGGTTTACCCCTCAGCAGCTGACAAAACCCTGTTTTAACCCACATTTTGACATGTGCGCTACCCTACAGGAATGATAGTAGCGCGTTTCTTGAAGTGTGCCCTACTCTTCAAGCATAATAGTAGTGCACACCTGCTAGTATGCCCTACTTTACTTAAGCAAACTAGTGCACACCTCAAAAAATAGTTGCAAACACTGGTTGTAAAGCACTGAAGTTGCATATTGTGTGCTACTCTACTGTGAAAAAATAGCACACATCTTAAAATGTAATCAAAAATATATTAATTTGGAAATTGGGATTAGTTGAAGTTGGTTGGAAACTTCCCCAACTTCCCAATCAAACTACCTCTTGATCCAAACTGCCTACCTTGTCCCATAAATACAAGGGGGATAGATGAGAGAGAGGAAGAGAAACTATGCATTAAGGGTTGTTATGCTGGAGGAATTCCAAGTTGGTGTGAAGAGTAGGAGCTCAGGATCCGGTTGCACAAGCACTCTGAATGATCAGGTATAATTGTACTGATTATTTGCTTTTGACAATAAAGGTGGAAATACCCTTCCCATCCCAATCAAATGTCTAATGGATTGCATATTTGTTTCGATTAAATGCTTGATTGTATTTGATGTCTAAATTGTATTTCAATTTCATCATTGTTATATCAGTCAAGATATGCTAAGGAAGGTATCTTTTGTATTACAGGTTCATCAAACGGAAGATCAAGTGGAGAATCGATCGAAGGAGCAAGCGAAATCTAGGATCGAACATCGTTAATAAGGTATGTCTTCAAGAACCTTGATCTCTTTCCTTTTGTAGAAGCCTATGTGATATGATTAATGTATTTACCTGTCACCCCAGAAATTGGTAGTGTCCCTCTCCTCGCTATAGGGTAGAAATCTCGAACAACATACTGGCGACTCTGATGGGGACCGGTTGTTTTCTGCTTTAGGAGACATAGTTAGTTTTCCTTCCAGTACTTTTTGGTCTTTTTTATCCTCTAAGAGGCCCTGTACGTCACTATTACCTGTTTCTGCTTTCTTGACTCATCCCAGTCTGATATTGTAAAGCTTGTTTTTTACCTCCTCTGACATGTGCGCTAGTATACATTATACACAATAGCGCATACCTGATGATGAGCGTTGCTTTCACTACTATACAGTAGGGCACATCTCCCAGTGTGCGCTAGTTTATGCACTACACAGTAGGGCATATTCCTGTAACTCTCTGTTTACTGTGGGGATTTGATTTCCACGTGTTTGGTTTGATTTCCAGTCTCTTGCCTTGCTTTCTTAACTGATCCTTGAGGTATTTATGCCTGTGTTGAGTCTTGTTTGCCTCTCCTAAGTCCCTTAGGTTATCTTTTGCTTTCTTGAGTACTTTTGACGTGTCTTGTTTGTTTGTGACTCTTTTTGAAGACCGCTTACTGTTCCTTGTTGGACATAGTTACACTCTTGTACCCTAGATGTTTGTTGCAGTTATACAAACCTTTGTTTTGTAACATTTTTTGTTTGTGGCAACACTAAGCACACTTTGACGGTGTCTTGACCTTTGATTTAGGGTTTGTCCCCAAGTTGGAGTCCTTAGGGTATTTTCAAAAGCTTTTTGAGTCTAGACACTTCCTGATTGCTTTGTCGATTTCAGTCCAAGTAAGTTGAAGTCTTTCAGTTTGCTTCCATTCGAGTCTTTGTGATTGTAAGGCCATCTTTGGTTCACTTTCCTACCTTTTTGCTTGGCTTAGTGCTTTCTTAGGGTTCTTGGTGCTTGGAGAAACCTTTGAGGTTTTCCTTTCCATTTTAAGCGTCTCTTATCCCTCTTTTCTTTTCACTTTGTTTTCCAGGCCCAAATTGTTTTCCCTTAAAAAACTTTGTAGGACAAGTCTTTGTCAAGTCGTCGAGTTGATTGATGTGAGCATTAGAGTTGCTTTTCCTTACTTACATTGCTCTTTTAGGTATTACTTGCTTCCATTTTTGAGTTCTTTTTCTTTTACGTATATCAGAAAAAGCAAAAAATAAGTTTGGTAGTTTAAAGCAGTACGACTTATGATCATTTCGAAGCAGCGTAGTTTACTTTGTTTTGAATTTGAAAAGAAAAGAAAAAAGAGACTTGTTTTAGGTTTGCTTAGTTTTCATTTTGGAAAGAGCATAAACGGAAAAAAGAAAAAGTGTCTTTTGTTTCTTTGAAAGTTATTTCTTTTGCACTTTACTTTCTCAAACCATTCCACACAATGCACTACCCCATTGAGTAAAAAGTAGCCTTAAAAATAAATCTTAATAAAATCAATTAGAAACATTTTCTTTTTAGGTATACACGAGATCAACTATCTTAGGCTAGAGTTTCGAGCTTAAATCACCTTAAACTGCTCGGAACTGGCTTCATTACGCAACAATCGTAGTACAACTTTCATTTAGGTAAATCCATATATATCAAATAGTCCTGGGATGCCGTGGGAGACTGGAATTGTTGAGGATATCCCCTCACTTTTTTTTTAACCATAAACCAGAGTGGATTCGCATACGGAGGTCCTTTTGGACTTTGGGCTTTGCTACCCTACCCATGCATTTTGACTAGGCTAACAACTGTCCCCCTAGGTTATTTCATATTTATGGTAGCCTTAGTATCAGACCTTTAGGATTCTACACAGGTAGATTGGGCGGCTATTCCCACTTAACCTCGGACAAGCGTGGAAGGTAACCCTCTAGCAGTAATCCCGAGAAAGCGGTTTGGTGATTTAAGTGCTTGCACCCAGTGGACCTCCGGTGGATGCCTTAATCATCCCAGACTTGCTTTCGAGAGTATTTTCTATCCGTTTGATTGGTTTGATTACTTAGTATTTTTTTTTTAGTGGTATGCTATTTTCCCCTTAGTATTAGTGGCCACTAGGTTTTTTACTTAGTTTATTTTTATATAATTGTGGAAGACCAATAGATTCGTAGGTCTCGGAGGTTGCAAAACCTTCCCCCACTCATTGTGGAGCCAATACTGCCACCACCACCACGGAGGACAGACTCCAGTGGTCTTTTTGAACTTATTGGTGAAATAGAGGTTCCTGGTGAACCACAACCCAGAACCCCGGATCGACAAGTTCTTAATACTGTTGAGGTTGAGGATATTACTTATAGTGAGTTTAACACTCCTTTTAACCCTCCTCTTACTGGACCTAACGATCCGCTTCTGGTTCCTATAGGTTTTCAGCAACTCGAGTATAGTGCATATCTTTTCACACCTGGTCATATTATGACTAACCAAGGAGACGAGCAGGGAGATCCACAGACTCCCATAATGGGTAGGAATACAAGGATTGTGAATCCTTCTTCCACTGCTACACCGAGTTCGTCGCAGACAGCTTCTGCTTCAACTCCATCTTTTAGTTTTAACGCTGGTACTTTAGGCATGCCAAGCTCAACAACTTTGACATCTTCCTCAGTTGCCACCCCTACTTTTGGACCCAGCAATGCAGTGAATGTCACTCCACCTCCTGCGGCTTTATAGTCATACCATATACCTAGTACTTGGATTTCCACACCTAATGTAGGGTTGAATCCCTCTGCAACTATGCCTTTCATGAGTACCATGACTGCATCGTCCACCTCGACTACCCTTGGTTTTAACACCTTTGCAGGTTACAATATGAATCAAAGTAATATACTTGCAAGAAATATCCCCTTTTCTTTGTTTTCTGGAGGAGGGGGTAATATCTTTAACCAACAATATGGCGGGGCTAACACCTAGCCACAGTGGACAAACGCAAAGGGTGCCAACCCACTTTCATTTGGGTGGGAGAATTTCAACAACAACAGATGACTGGGGGAAACCCCTACAAGCAGATGGCTGGGGGAAACCCCTACCAGCAAATGGAGGGGGGAAACCCCTACCAGCAGATGGTTGGGGGAAACCCTACCAACAAATGGTTGGGGACAACCCTAACCAACAGTTTATGGGTAAAACTATGGGAGGTTCCCCCTTCATGACTCTAGCTTATCAAATGCCATTTTATAGACCTCGTTTACCATTTCTGGAAACTCTGAATTTTCCAGATCTTTCCAAGTTAACGAATGATCCGGTGTGCCATAACGTTACGTCACCACCATTTCCCACTAAGCTACCTTTAGACATTCCAAAATTTGAAGGTAAAAGTGGTGAAGATCCTGGTGATCATGTTACCACTTTTCATCTATGGTGTTCTTCGAACTCGTTGAACGAAGATTCCGTTAGGTTGAGACTTTTTCAAAGAACCTTGATCGGTGTTGCAGCCAAATGGTACATTCAGTTACCTGCAGCCACCTTTTTTAACTTTCACGATCTCTCCCTAGTCTTCCTAAACCACTTCCAGCTTTCTGTTCGATACGATGCCGGGACAGATCTTTTGTCTACCTTTAGACAAAACAAAGCCACCCATTTATCTTATCATATTCAGGAGTGGTGAAGACGGAAGAGGCTCATTAAGGCCAATATCCCCCCAGAGTTCTTATTAGAGTGGTATCTAAAATCACTCCTTCCTTATGTTTCTCAGGAAGTAGCTACTCCTGGGGTGTCATCAGAAGAAGAAGCCATTTTAAGGACCCAACAACTAGACTTCGTTTACGCTCAGTCTGGGCTCCTTTACGAGATTATACCTGATGCACCGCGATCGAACATTGATCTAGGTAGACCAAAAGCTGGACCACATGCTGACGGAATAGTAGGCTTAGTTGATTATGTAGTTTTCGAAGCATTGACTAAACAGGTTCATGCCTTATCGGCCAAACAATCGACTGCAGAAGTGACTTCCATCACAACTTCTCGTTCTACTACTAAATATGTACAGCAGGTTCAGACTAATCAAAAGGGTCCTCGGCAACCCAACAACAAAAAGAAGGGAAAGAAAGGAGAGGGGAACCAAAAAAATCCCAAAAACAAAGAAAATTCTGAGGAGGGTAACAGAGAAAAGAAGAAGGTTAAGTTCCCTTGCAAGCAGGACCACCTCACTCACCAATGCCCTCTAATCGAAGAATCCCAGAAGTTGCTTCAAGAAAAGAAACTTGTCATCCTTAAAGATTCATTTCCCAAAGGGAAAGGCTCAACTTCTGGCACCTCCAATGCTGGGGGCACCACCCATGCTTCAGTTGATCAAAATTTTATTAATATAATTAACTCGGACGCTCTTTTACAAACGCGGGCAAGAAATTATACCCCGGATTCGCAGAATAAGGATATTCCTGAATCTTCCACTCCTCTCCACATACGTATGGATTCACTGCCCAAGATCCCGAAAGGTGTCTTGAAATGGGCTTCACACAATCCCAACGCATGGGCTGCTGCCAATTACAATGTAGTTGAAGATCTAGCCCAGACCCCTTATGCTATGTCCACCTTAGAAGTTTTGCAAAGTTATCCATTACAACGGAATGCACTTCTGGCAGTGATTGGAAGTATGGAATCATCCAAGATGACTGCGCATTTTGATATGTCTGATATCAAATACCGGTTTCCATACCACGTTGCTCTTCAGATAGAGGTAGTTCATAGTCCTATGACCATTGGACGAGCTGTCATAGATGAGCGCACATCTACGTGCGTAATGTCAATTTCTTGTTGGAAAGCCTTGGGTTCTCCCGACTTAGCCCTCTATAACACACTGCTTACTGCATTTGATGGCAGAACCTTCTGTCCACATGGATTATTGCCATCATTTTACGTCACACTTGTCGGTAAGACAGTTGCTGTAGAGATTGAAGTTCTGGACGCTCCGCTTGATTACAATATGTTGTTAGGCAGAGCTGGACATATGCCATGTGAGCTATTCCATCGGCAATTTTTCGAGTTGTAATGTTTCCTCACGAAAGTAAGATCGTCACAGTCGATCATCTTTTGTTCTCTCGGTGAAACAACCAGACTTCATCAGAATCCACAATTCCTTTAGCTGACCAATCTGCCCCAACAAGCGAGAGTTTAGGAGCAGGGATTTATGGGTCATTAATGGGCACTTTTGACCTACCTACTCCCATTCTTTCCATGCGTTCTGATGAAGGTACATCTACTAAAACTTTCATGGTCAGTTTAAGGACTGATCCATGGATCCTTCCTACTGTATCAGAACCATCAGTGCCCTTATCCATTGTAGAAGTAGCATACATGGAAGCACAACATGCTGCAACGAAACATATCATGACTTCGTCGGTTTCTGTCGAGTCGGATATGGACCCTGCTCCTGCACGGTCAACGGACTCTACCCTCTCTCCTGATAGTTTAGACACGGTTTTACCTTCCGACGAAACATTTTTTGAAGCTATGATAGGCCTAAGACGCCCTTGGGAACATTTACACCCTAGGACCTATTTACTTCCTGTTCTAAACCTGATAGAGAGAGGTGAGTTCCCTTCGAGACCCAGTGAGAATGTTGATTGGTCCTCTATCCTTTCCACTTCACAAGCTTTTTTTTCCAAATGGAATAGGATGAGTACAATGAGAACCATCCCCATCAACATTCCCACTGAACCTGGGGTCACAGAACATATCTTTATTGGAGCGGACTGTTATCTTGATGAGATCATTCCATACATCAATTTGTTTAATAATTTCCGTGACATCTTTTCCCGATCTCATGAGGAGATTCTAGGCATCGACCCTACTTGAAGGAGTCTACAAGCAATCTTCCACCTTTCCTTCGAGCTCATTAAAAACAGTAAGGAGGCTATGAGCACTCTTCCACCTTTCCTTTGAGCTCGTTAAAAACAATAAGGAAGCTACCATCATTCTTCCACTTTTTCTTCGAGCTCGTTAAAAACCGTAAGGAAGTTACAAGCATTATTTCACCTTTTCTTAGATCTCATTAAAACAGTAAGGAAGCTATGAGCATTCTTCCATCTCTCCTTTGAGCTCGTTAAAAACAGTAAGGAGGTCACGAGTTTACTTTTTCGGGCTTGTTAAAATTTTACAAAAAATATTTTTATGGATTTCTCTCTAATCTCTTGTTAGACTCTTTAAATATGACAAGATTGTCGAGAAGACTTGTCCTCTTCAAGCTCGTTAAAGGAATTGAAGGCCCATCTGCTTAAGTATAAGTTTAACCATTTTCCAGACTTTTGCAGATTACTTATGAAAAAGGAATACTCTAGTCATCCGTGGCTAGAAGAGTTCTTCTCCTATTGTTTTATACTTTTTTGGGGGAGGGGACTAACTATACAAAAAAGGCCTTTTGGAGCCTCTCTTTAGGGTTTTCAAGCTCTCAAAACATGAAAACACCAAGCGAGCACTCACCTACTCGAGCTCGATGTGAAATCCACGAGAGGGTAAATAGAGGATTGTTTAAGTTTTTCAGACTCTATAAACAGGAAAACACCGGCGAGCATTAACCTACTTGGGCTCGATATTAAAATCCACAAGTAGGTGTATGGAGTTATTGTTTAAGTTTTTCAGACTCCTTAAAATTGAAAACACCAGCGAGCAAGAACAAATCTTGGCTTGATATTAAAATCCAGAGATCGGTATTATAGAGTATTTTTCTATCTCTTCTTCAAAGTCTGTAAACAATGAAGAAGGTCCTGAGTCTTCCTCCCATGGGATAGTTAAACTCTTTACATGGTTGGATCTATTGAGTTTTCATTCTTTATTGGACTCATTAAAACAACAAGAAAGGTATTCTTTTATCTAAAAAGAATAAGGGATAAGAAGGGTATATCACATCTTGCAGTTTCAAAGACAGTTCAGTCAGTCCTATCCTTGAACATAGCACCTATTTGAGTCTATCATTTCAGTTGGGTTTAGTTTTTGACCTTAGGGTGAACCTGATCTCTGAGTTGTCTACGGTTATTCTTCCAACCATGTGGAGGGTTTTTTAATGTCTCCTACACTGCAGAATTATATCACTTTCCCATCATGTTGAAAACTGCCTAAGTCACTTTGTGTCGTGCTTACTGTTCAAGGATACAGCCTGTGTCGGCCATTCTGCAGTTTATATTGACCTCATGTGTCGGCCTTCCTAGTGTCAGTCTTGTTACTTGTTCTACTCCACTTCAGCTCATACCTTTGAGTGTTCCTGATGTTGGATGATGGAGGATGCCTTAATTCCTCCCTTCCAAAGGACTTATTCCCATCGACATCAACTCATTTTTCTCAGGGAATGAAGTTTAGAGTTTTGGTTAGTACCCTGGGGATTGCAGTCATTAGTGGTAGTTTCCCTCGTCATTGAATAATGAGAATACATCAATGTCTTTTATTCAACAGGTTCCTCAAGTGTTCGACTTCAAGTCCTCTTATTCACACTTGTTGGATCATACTAGGTACCTTGGGCCCCATTATCATTATCGATGGAAGCCCTTGCATTTGTTAACGGTATACATCAATGATCGGTAATCAAACGATTCCCCCCATGTTCGACTTCAGCTCATTTATTCACATGGTTAGGGTTTGTACCTGGGTTGTTTGGTTGAATACCTTGGGATTTTGATAGCATTACCTCATTATGTTATCACCCAAGCTGCGGAAGACTGAGCCTCACTCATTTTGGCTCTCCATGAGACATAGATCCAATTTGTTGTTATGGATATGATCTCTCATTTTGACATGGATCCACGCTTGTATTTCAGTGTCCATGCTATATATACATCTCCTAGTTATGTATCGGAGATCATGTTATATCATATTACACATCTTATGATGTCAAGATTGTAATTGATCGCTGACCTTGATCGTTATTTCAGGTACTTTTGTGACTTGGTTCTGTGGTTTCTTGCTCCTCCGCTGACTTGGAATTATAATGTATTTCGGCCATCATTTCCCTCTGACCTCACACATTAGGGGGCATCTGTTATAGGTCAAATCTGCACTTCTTCATCCGTGATCACATTAAGTTGTCGATCACACAAAAGGACAGCATGGATTGAAGAGCAAGATTTCCCTAGATGATGCATGGACTTGGTTTACCCCTCAGCAGCTGACAAAACCCTGTTTTAACCCACATTTTGACATGTGCACTACCCTACAGGCATGATAGTAGCGCATTTCTTGAAGTGTGCCCTACTCTACAGGAATAATAGTAGTGCACACCTGCTAGTATGCCCTACTTTACTTAAGCAAACTAGCACACACCTCAAAAAATAGTTGCAAACACTAGTTGTAAAGCACTGAAGTTGCATATTGTGCGCTACTCTACTATGAAAAACTCGTGCACATCTTAAAATGTAATCAAAAATATATTAATTTGACGAATTGGGATTAGTTGAAGTTGGTTTGCAACTTCCCCAACTTCCCAATCAAACTACCTCTCGATCCAAACTACCTACCTTGTCCCATAAATACAAGGGGGATAGATGAGAGAGAGGAAGAGAAACTATACATTAAGGGTTGTTATGCTAAAGGAATTCCAAGTTGGCGTGAAGAGAAAGAACCCAGGATCCAGTTGCACAAGCACTCTGAATGATCAGGTATAATTGTATTGATTATTTGCTTTTGACAATAAAGGTGGAAATACCCTTCCCGTCCCAATCAAATGTCTAATGGATTGCATATTTGTTTGGATTAAATGCTTAATTGTATTTGATGTCTAAATTGTATTTCAATTTCATCATTGTTATATTAGTCAAGATACGCTAAGGAAGGTATCTTTTGTATTGCAGGTTCATCAAACGGAAGATCAAGTGGAGAATCGATCGAAGGAGCTGTAAAATTAGTCACAGCAGATCTAATGAACAAGTAAATCAATCACAACAGATGAATATAGAAAATATGGTGTAAAACTGTGCAAAACATGCAGCAGTGCTCAATATCCCAGAAAGGGTGAATGAATTACAATAGAATACAATTTCTGTCAATGAGCAATTCGAATTGACTAAGTAGGCCATTCGAATCACTGAATGGAGTAGCTTGACTCCAACTAGGAGTCCTCATCATCAATTGGTGGTGGTCATCAATGCACAAGAACCAGTCATCCAGGTGTCAATCTGAGTCTAACTGAGTGTGTCATGTGTAACTGAAGTGTGTAGCACTGATTAAGGGAAGGAGGCTCAGTGGGGGGCACATGGGAGACTAACTGAAGTCAGAACAAGTCATCTAGTCAAATTGGAGGTCCAACGGAAGTGAAACAGTCGGTCGGGAGTGAAACTAGCCTCAAATCAGGGAGAATCGGAGCTAACTGAATGTAACTGAAGTGGAACTGCAGTGGTAGGTGAACAAGTGCGCCCTTCTCTGGCAGTAGGTGAGAAGTGGGCACCTTTCATCCTAGGAGGGATAAAACTCTGAAGGAAGTGGCTCCCAGGTGCTAGAATAAGGTGGCTAAGGTGCTGGAGGCATCAAACTGGTGACTGGGATGCATGCAAAGTGCATGCAGGTGCATGCAAACCCTAGAATTTGCATGCAAACCCTAATTGCATGCAAGATCCTGAAAAAGATGATGTGGATATCCGAACACCCCCCCCTCAAGCTAGACTATGATGTGCAAAAAATAATGTGGGGCCCTGGTAACTAAGACCAAAGGTCACCCCAATACAATAATCCAAAAAATGCTGAAAATAAACTAAGTGAGGAAAGAGGGAAAACCCAGTGGGAAGAAAGCCCCCCCTCAAGCTAAAGCATAATAATGAATCAATCTGTCTCCGCCATGATGGAACTCACCCCCAACAGTGAATGGAGGTAAGAGAACTTCTTCTCAGTGAAGAACTTGGTGAAGATGTCTGCAATTTGCTCATCAGTAGGGCAATATTGCAGAATGATGGTGCGGTCATGCACCAACTGTCGAATGTAATGCATATGAATCTCAATGTGTTTGGTCCTCTGCCGTTGAACTGGATCTGTGGAGATCTTGATAGCACTTTGATTGTCACAAAATAGGACAGTCGAAGTAGTTCCACCAAAACCAAACTCGGAAAGAATACCCTGCAACCAAACTGCCTGAATGCAGGCATTGACTGCCCCTCGATACTCTGCCTCTACTAAAGAAAGTGCAATGGCTGCTTGCTTTTTGCTGGACCAGCAAATAGCACCATGACCAATCATGAAAACATAACCGGAAGTGTACTTCCGATCAATGCTATCACCTGCCCAATCTGAATCAGTAAAACCAATGAAATCAAGCTCAGAATATGCAGCATAATGTATGCCAAAATGTCTCATACCTTGCACATACTGCAAGATCTGCTTGGCTGCTCTCCAATGAAGCTCATGTGGCTGCTGCATATATCTTGACATGGCACTCACGGCATATGATATATCAGGCCTTGAGTGTGTCAAATAAAGTAGTGAACCAATCAACTGTCGATACATACTGCAATCTGCAAGCGGTGTAGAATCTCCCTCCTCAAGACTGATTCCTGAGAGGAATGGGAATGGGGCTGCCTTACATTCAGCCATATTAAACTTCAATAATAGGTCGGAAGCATATTTTTGCTGAGATATAGTGATCCCATCAAAATTTTGAGCTATCTCCAAGCCCAAAAAGTGACTCAGCAAGCCCAAATCGCTCATGTCAAAAGCTAGATTTAAGGCAGTTTTTAGCTTGTTTATTGAAGTAAGAGTGCTACCAGTAATGAGAAGATCATCAACATAAAGTACAATAACCAAAAAAATACCTTTAACTCATTGAAGATACACATTCGGATCAGATTTGCATCTTTGGAAATTCTGAGAAAGAAGGAAGGAGTCCATCTTTGCGTACCAAGCTCTTGGGGCCTGTTTTAACCCGTACAAAGATTTCTTCAATCTGCAAACCAATGATGGATCTGATGTATAACCCTCTGGCTGCTGCATATATACCTCTTCAGCAAGGTCTCCATGTAAAAATGCACTCTTCACATCCATGTGGTGCAATTCCCAGTGCTTGGATGCGGCAATGGCTAAAACAAGGCGGATGGAATCCATCTTTGCAACCGGTGCAAAAGTCTCAGTGTAGTCCACTCCTTGGACTTGGGAGAAACCTTTTGCCACCAACCTTGCTTTGTATTTGCTGATAGTGCCATCAGCAGCAACTTTAGTATGGTAGACCCATTTACACTTCACTAATTTTCTTCCAGGTGGAAGAGAAACTATCTCCCATGTGTTGTTCTTTTGAAGAGAACTGTACTCTTCATCCATGGCACTTTGCCATCTCGGATCTCGGTGGGCAGAATAGTATGATGTGGGATCTGAACCAGCCATCAAATAAAAAATCTTAGGAATTAATGGATCAGCAATAGATAGTGCCATACCTGCTCTTTGAAAGTCTGCTCTTGTTCGTCTCGGATCAGCAGGATTTCCAAGGTTCGAACCAGCAGATTGGAGAGTGTTTTGGGCCCACTTTGGTAACTGAGGAGTATCATAATGGTCGGATTCTGAACCTGATATGTCATGATCATCATATGCTGCTGAAATATCAGAAATATTAGAACTCATACCTTCATTATCGCTGCACGGATCTTCTTCTGGTGAAGGCGGTGAATCGGCAGTCTTTTCCTCGACTAGTTGCAATTCTTGAAGCGGTTCTTCAAATTGCACACTGCGCTCTATGAATATCTTTTTAGATCTGATATCCATGAGTTTATATGCTTTTGATTCTTCCCCATATCCTATCAGTATGCACTCGGTACTTTGTGGATCCAAAGCTCGTCTCTTCTCAGAAGGAATTCTAGCCCATGCAGTAGAGCCAAAAACTCTCAAATTTGACACATCCGGTTTATGACCAAAGAATGCTTCGAAAGGAGTCATACCTTTCACGGATGAATGTGGAACTCATTTCTGTATGTATGCAGCAACATTGATTGCTTCAGCCCAAAGATTTGCAGCCAAACCTTTTGATTCAATCATGCATGTAGCCATCTCTTTCAGTGATCGGTTTTTCCTTTCCGCTACACCGTTCTGCTGGGGTGTGTAGGGAACTGTATGTTGGATCTGAATTCCGCTTTGGGCACAAAGTTGCAGCAACTCAGACTTAATATATTCTCCACCATTATCAGATCTAAGAGCTTTGATCTTCCTCTCAGTGGCGGTCTCAATAGAAGCCTTAAAATCCTTGAATTTTCCAAGCACTTCTTACTTGTTTTTTAGAAAGAATACCCATGTAAAGCGGGAAAAATCATCAATAAATGTCAAAACATACCTTGAACCATTTAATGACATATGGGGCAGAGGACCACTGATATCAGAATGGATCAACCCCAAAATAGTAGAAGCTCTGCTAGCTTTGCCGCGATCGAATCTGTGCTCGGGGTGCTTCCCAATGATGCAACCAGTGCATATTCCCTTCGAGGAACGGAGTTGTGGAAGACCATCTACCATGGATTTGTTTGATAACAGCAGCAAATACTTATAATTAAGATGTCCAAATATTTCATGCCAAAGCCTACTAACCTCATTACCATGTGTGCGAAGAGCAGTGGGCTTTGCAAGCGGAATAAAGTGTGAAAACTCATAGCATTTTGCAGTGTGGTTTGCCTTTCCGACTGCAACAAGTCTTCCACTTTTGATATCAGAAATTTCAACTGTATTAGGGCTGAATGTAACTTGCTTCGGTTCACCAGTGTGTGTCATTTGATACACAGAAAGAAGATTTGAAGCCAAGGAAGGCACATAGAGAACATTCTGAAAGCTTCCATGATCTACATGAATCGTACCTTTGCCCTTTGAAGAAATTTTTGAGTCATCTCCCAAATGGATGGGGATGGAGCTGTTTGGATCGAATGAGAAAAAGGAATCAATATTTGCAGCCATATGATTTGATGCACCCGAATCTATCAAGAGAGTAGTGGGCTTCGAAACCGTTGCCATGAGTGCTTGTCCTCTTTCATGATCATCATTCCTATCCTTCTTCCTTGCACCGTCGGGAAGAGTTATGTTGTTCTTTTCCAAAAGGAGGGCCATTTGATCTATAGTCTTCTTCATACATGAACTTTCAGGATGAAAGCCACGATTGCAATAAGTACATTTAGATTTTTGGTTACCTTCTTTTCCCTTTTGCTTGAACTTCGAACTGGATGGTGCATCCGTTTGTTTTCCTTTGTATTTTTGCTTGTGAGGCTCAAATTTGGGCTTCTCCTTCTTTTGCTTTCCTTTACCATTCGATATCTTGGGTCCTTGAACATATAGGGCTGAATCTTTGGAGCTTATGGACCCCATTTGAATCAACTTGTCATGCTCTTTTGTGACGGACTCAATGAAGGCATTCAAGGTAGGCATCTTCCAATTCAGGGGTAGTTAGCCGACCGGAATTGAAAGTAGAGACAAATACCGAATAATCTTTACCAAGCTTGCTTAGAATGGAGAGGATCAATTGTTTGTCCTCTTTGATAACTCCACTGTTCTTCAACTGCAAGTTCAAGTTCTTGAATTTTGTGAAGAATTCATTGATGGTCTCGAAATTCTCAGGACTAAGGGCAATCAATTCATTCTCTAATTGAAAAGCCCTAAGCTCATCCTGCTTGCCAAATAGTGTTTCAAGTTGCTCCCATATGGCTTTTGAAGTCTTCAATCCGCTGAGATGGAAGTGAAGATCTTTGGAGATGGAGAGACAAAGAAGACCATAAGCTTCATCAAGCTTGTTGTAGTGTTTGGTTCGATCTGACACATTGTTTGGCTCCAATTCAAGACCAAGAGTGACTCGGTAGTAACCTTTTGAACGTAATATGATCTCCATATCATCTTTCCAATCAAAATAATTGAATGGGGTGAGGATAGGCTTTGAAGAAGAATATTCCATTGATAGGAGCGAGTCAAACTGATGTAGAAGGAGCTTGCATGCACAGTGTAGCGAATGCAATTGCTGTAGAGGAGCTTGCATGCACAATGTAGCAAATGCAATTGATGGAGACAATAAACCTGCAAATCACAATAAACCAAGAACAGTAAGGTCGAACAATCCACCCTTTTAGAGTTGCATCACACCTGGGATTGGAGATCAAACAATGTTGAATGGGTCCAATGTATCAGATCCAGGAATTATGTGGTAACTCAAGCTTCTGGAGTGGAATTGGATGTATTTTCAAGCTTTGCATGCACAGGAGCGAATGCCCTTGAGATATCTCATGCCAAAACTTTTTGCAATTTTTGAGCAATTCAGTCAAATCTTCTTGTAGAAACACCTGTAGAAAAGAGATCTTGTCCCTGCAATGGCTCTGATACCATGTAAAATTAGTCACAGCAGATCTAATGAACAAGTAAATCAATCACAACAGATGAATATAGAAAATATGGTGTAAAACTGTGCAAAACATGCAGCAGTGCTCAATATCCCAGAAAGGGTGAATGAATTACAATAGAATACAATTTCTGTCAATGAGCAATTCGAATTGACTAAGTAGGCCATTCGAATCACTGAATGGAGTAGCTTGACTCCAACTAGGAGTCCTCATCATCAATAGGTGGTGGTCATCAATGCACAAGAACCAGTCATCCAGGTGTCAATCTGAGTCTAACTGAGTGTGTCATGTGTAACTGAAGTGTGTAGCACTGATTAAGGGAAGGAGGCTCAGTGGGGGGGCGCATGGGAGACTAACTGAATTCAGAACAAGTCATCTAGTCAAACTGGAGGTCCAACGGAAGTGAAACAGTCGGTCGGGAGTGAAACTAGCCTCAAATCAGGGAGAATCGGAGCTAACTGAATGTAACTGAAGTGGAACTGCAGTGGTAGGTGAACAAGTGCGCCCTTCTCTGGCAGTAGGTGAGAAGTCGACGCCTTTCAGCCTAGGAGGGATAAAACTCTGAAGGAAGTGGCTCCCGGGTTCTAGAATAAGGTGGCTAAGGTGCTGGAGGCATCAAACTGGTGACTGGGATGCATGCAAAGTGCATGCAGGTGCATGCAAACCCTAGAATTTGCATGCAAACCCTAATTGCATGCAAGATCCTGAAAAAGATGATGTGGATATCCGAACAGGAGCAAGTGAAAGCTAGGATCGAACGTCATTAATAAGGTATGCCTTCAAGAACCATGATCTCTTTCCTTTTGTAGAAGCCTATGTGATATGATTAATGTATTTACCTATCACCTCAGAAATTGGTAGTGTCCCTCTCCTCGCTATAGGGTAGAAATCCCGAACAACACTAGGGAAAAATATGGGGGATGAAAAAATGGCCCAAAATTGCTATCTTTTGTTGGCTCATAGCTTGGAACAGAATTCTCACTAGTTAGAACTTGAGGAAACGAGGGATCTTGGAACCCTGTCGTTGCATCCTCTGTCTCAATTCGGAAGAATCCACCGGCCAACTGTTGGACTCTTTCCCCTTTGCCTCCACCCTTTGGGACAATGGGGCTTTGATCTTCAGATGCAGTAACAGGATCCGAGGGTATCCTAATCAAACTCTGAAGAATTGGGATATTAAATCCTTTCAGAATCCAATCATCAGTTCCCTCTGGTTAATGTTTCCTAGTATGGTTATCTGGTCCATCTGGAAGGAAAGGAATGGTCGCATCTTTCGAAACATTTCTAATAGAGAGCACGCTGTCTAGGGGAACCTGGTGAATAACATGAAGGACACCATTAGGAGTCAACAATGGGATGACAAGGATAAGGTTTTAATAGATGGCGATCTACATATTGCGGCAGGTTGGGGTCTAACCCACTCCGATCTGAATGGGCTACGGAAAAAAGAGAGAATCTGTCGTCCCATTATCCCAAACCGATGGTCACCACCCCATCCCCCTAGTCTCAAAATTAATTTTGATGGGGCATCGCGTGGCAACCCAGGGTCTGCTGGATTTGGAGTGGTGTGCAGGAATTCGTCAGGGATACTCTTGATGGCTTTCTTTGGTTCTATTGGCATTGACTCGAACAATGCGGCTGAGATGGAGGGACTCATTCGGGTGGTCGAACTGGTGCACAGAAATGATTGGTTCCCAGTTACACTGGAAGGAGACTCCCATATTATCAACCACATGGAAAGGATAATGCTAAGTGGCAAATCTATGAAGAAATTTTCAACGAGTTGGCGCCTGATGGCCAGATTGGACCACCTGGGGATGCTCCTAGCCACTCAACAAGCCATCTCCTTTAGCCATGTTAAATGCAAAGCTAACAAAGTGGTGGATCTTTTCGCAAATATTGGGATTGAGGATGGTAGGACCATGGTTCATGGTACGTTGGCAGATTTTAGCCACGAACCCTGGTTAGCTAATTGTAACCACCTAGATGAGGGTGACGTGGTCAGGAGCAGACAGGTGGCGCGGAGGCGGCCCACTAACCATAATGGGATGTATCGAGGACACCTCGTGCCTGAAGCGTGTGAATCATGATAATTAAACATACTATCCTCTCGAAATACAGTGATATCTTGCACAAGTACAAAGCCAAGATCCGAAAGCCTGCAGATAGGTACCTGACCTGGGTTTGGTACATTACCACTAGCATTTTATTCATTCTTCCGCATGGGAAGCTTGAGCTGTTGATTAATGAGTTATTAAGTATGACGGGAGCTCATAACTTAGCCATCACCCTCATCATGAGGCCTGGTGATTTATATCTGGAGATAATCCCTGGCTTTTCTTCCACCTTCGCTTACTGTTTCTGTGCCAGTAGTCTGAGGGAGATTTCCTTTCGTAATTGGGATTGTGAGTGCGGGTGGTTCTCGCTGTATCGTCCACTTGATCAGCTAAGGGATCCGGTCATGGTGTTGAAACGTAAGCTTAGCCCTGTGAGCTCCACGGGTGTTGAGGGAAAGATTCAGAATATAGAGGATACACTCCCAGAGCCCTCCTCTGCCCGCATAGGGTGGGTGATTCGTGCTTCCACCAAGTCCAGAACCCAGGAGTCTACAACGTTCTTTCATGGGCGCATACCACCGTTGATAAGGGATGAGATGGAGTCGGTTGAGAAGGTTTTGTGGCAGACGGTGCATGTTCTAACCATGGAGGATGTTAGACGCGAGGTGGAGGACTAGGTAACTGACCCTGGAACCACCTCTGTACGGGCCTCTACTTATGATAGAATCATGATGACATATTGGGTGACCAAAAATTTGATGGCTCATGTGTTAATGGATTTTCACAACAAAAGCAAAGGGGACGAGGATCATGTCAGGTCGTGGAAGGCCCACAATTCAGACAATAGGGTGATGCATATGAAAATTGACTCCATAGATAATCAATTGGGAATTACCTTCGTCATCAAGGGATCGGGCAAGGGGGGTTCGTCGTGCAGCGGGACCAGGTCTACCAGGAGTTCCGCGGTGATTATTGCTGAGGTTGACAACAAGAAAACCCAGCCCACTGATATGAAGACGAACTAGGACGAAGCTGGTAGGGGCAACATGCCTGTTATTCATGTTTAATGCCTGTTATTTAGTGGTTTTTTGTGGACTCTGTAGGCTTTCCTGGTTTAAGTTTATGCGGTCTACTATGCTTAGGAGTTACGTCTAGATGCTATGATACTTGTACCTCTCTAACTGAATGTTTATGCCATAAGTCCTGTTTGGCCGACTATAGACGGGACGTTTTTGGTTGACAATTTAGTATTTCAGTCTATGCTTGGTTTCCTGTTTGGCCTTTTTTGAGCCGGGAATGCCTGTTTTAGATGACTTTGTGTGACAAGCTGTAATTTTCCTGTTGTAATATAATGTTTAATTACAACAATAACAAAAAACTCGTTTCCTGTAGATGATGTTGTTTCATTTCTTGTACATGTCAGTTCTTTATTTCCTGTAGTTTATATCTTGTTGTTATTTTAATTTACAAGTTAATGACCGACCATGCATAAGTCATCTTAGCTTGCTTTCAATCTTGTCATTTGCAATTAGATAAAGTCAACTAGTTAAATCTTTCAGTAGTTCAAGTTTAATTCATATTTAGAATTAGTTCTGCTAGTTTTTCCTATAGCTATAGGTTAGTTTTATTTACATCTCAGCCTTGTTTATTCTGCCATAGAAATAGTTGTTTTCCCTAGATAATGATTAGTATAGGTTGCCTCTTGCCATTCCAACTTTAAACAATCCACTTACTGATTTTATTGCACTGTAGGTTCATATGCACCAACCAGCTGGCGTTAAGATCATTCAATCTACTTCTTTCCTTAGTTTAAATCTTTTTCTTCCATCCAGACTGTCATTCGGAGCATCTTTCAAACCGCCATCTGAATCGTCATACGGACTTTTATATTTTCTGCATTGTTTTTATGCTTATTTAGAATCTAGTTTCTTAGGTTTTCGAACTTTAATATTTCTTGCATTTAATTAGCATTCGTAGATATAATTAAGATCTTGTTCCACACTACATAGAGTTTTAATTAAGTTTCATCATCATTCTTAGTTTCCAATCCATTTTCCTTAACTCTGCTTTAACTGCTTTTCAAATTATGTCTCTCATGTCTGATTTGCTAATATGTTACTGTTCTAGAATTTATCATTTTCATTCTTAGTGTAGTTTATTACATGTTGTTAAGATTAATTTCGGATTAGACTTAGTAATTTCATTCTCCAAAGTACATTAGTTTTTGATAGTTTCTCAGTTCAAGCATAGGATTAGTTTTCTCATTTACATAGTTAATGAAGATGTTCATAGAATAGTATTTGGTTCATAAATAAGACATCTTTATCAAGTTTTCTACTTGCTTCTCAATCAAATTCAATTTTAAGTAAATATCTTTATTAATTTTTCTACTTGCTTCTAGATTTCATTAGTCCCATGTCATCTTCTTATGGATAGAAAATAGATTACAATGTTTAAAGTTAGTTGTAATTGGACACTCTTTACTTTGCATTTATTTGTAGAAGTTAAACAAGATTTGCTTCCATTTTTTTTCCTTGTTACATTTGAAAGTCACCTTGATACCTTCTCTCCCGTTTCTATTACATTTGATACATTTCCTCAGAATCCTCAAGGAGAATGGAATTAGGTATTTCAGTTTGACCTTGAGTTGAATGTATGAATAGTTTTTGAATTCATTAAGTAGTTTGTAGTTTTTCTTTAAGATTATATAGTTTCTTGTTTCCATAGTTAGTTGTCAATTGAATTATATCATAGATAGGTTTCTGAACTCATTTACAATTGTTTTCTAATTCTTAAATTAGAGCATTATCAGTAGTTTTAAGTTTCATTACAGTAATTTTGTTCTAATTGAGTTTTTCTTCCTAGAATAATATTGTTGTGTTTATCTTTTTAGTTATCATCCATAGAGTATAGTAGTATAGCTTGATACTATTCTGATCTGTTGGTTTAGGTAGTTTTCATTAGTTCAGTAGTTGCATTTTTTTTTAAAGTTTGACTTGGTTTTTCATTTTGAAAGATATATCGATCTTTTCATTATTAAACATTTCCAAGGTCTGCCGAGCCAAAGCCTTAGGTGCCATTCTACCTCAGCATATACTGTGCCACAAATCTAAGATTACCAACCCTGGTCGATAATTAAATATTTTGGTGATTCCTTAAGACAGTAAATACACCTCAACAAGCTCCCCCTTACTTCATTAGATAATGTTTCTTTTACATCAGCTACATTAACTGAAATATTTACTACCTTTGCAGTTATTTCGCAGCTAATTCTGGTAACTCAGCCATCTATCTCACTACCACCAGCCACTGATGTCCAAAACCCAATTGCCCCTTCTCCACCATTAGTTACTTTTGTCCCTATTTCCCTTCCTGAAGTTGTCTCTTTGACTACTTCTTATATTTCTGAACTTTCCACTGCTATACCTTCCACTTCAACTATCGTTGCCACT
Organism: Larix kaempferi; assembly: GCA_027924585.1. Lineage (NCBI taxonomy): Eukaryota > Viridiplantae > Streptophyta > Pinopsida > Pinales > Pinaceae > Larix > Larix kaempferi. Next base: position 6,800,258 of record BSBM01000364.1, on the reverse strand, counting down.
TCCTCCATGCTTATTTCTCAAATCACCATGCCCATCCCGAATGCTACTATTACACAGACATCTCCACTAGTTGCAACATGAGATGTAGCTACATCTTCTACAGAATTGATAGTTTCCTGTGAAGAGGATGTTGTGGTGTCCCTTGGAAAATATTTTTACAACAAATCAACCAAGGCAGTGGTGAAGAGAGGCAATAAGAGAACCAGAGAGCAAAGTGTGTTGCAGGCACCTTTTCCTAATCAAGTTATTTTGGCCAAGCAATCTGATGATATCCAGTAGGAAGCATTGGATATTGCTACAGCTATGGGAGCTTTTGCAGGAGCCAATTTTGATTCAGTGACGTCACTGAATAAATAAATTGACATGAAAAAGGAAGAGTTAAAGAAGCTTCAGGAGCAGCTGGCCAAGGTTAATGAGGAACATGAATCTCAGGTTCATGAATTAACAGGTCAGTATGAGAAATAGCTCAAGGATTTGCAGGAGCAGAATATTTCTCTCCAAACTAAATTGAAAGATGTTGAAGTCCTAAACACTGTAAATATTGAAAAGATAGCAGTGTTGGAACAACAGCTAAAAGATGCAGCTGCCAATGCAGCCACTTCTGTTTTTCCTAGGTTTTCTCAATAGGATTTTAGGGACTTAGCTAATCAGGTAAATGAGGAACGTCATAAGCTCCTAGCTGGATTATTTAGTTCCCTAAATTAAATTCAGGAAACTAATAATGCTTTTGAGCGAATGTCTGTCATCCTTGAGCAGCATATTGACAAGAGGCAACAGGCTTCCAAATCTATCGATGACATTATCGATTGGAAGAGGTATATCAAAGAAAAACCAAACGACATCCCAGTGATGGATAGCTTCAAGTTAAAAAGAGTCGGAATTTCTTTGAATTCCTGGTATAATATCCTTGATATGGTGGATGAAACAATCAAAAAGCCATAGGCTATCTGTGGAAGAAGGTGGTATGCTGTGGATAATATTATGGTCAGCCTACAGTTTTCTACTATGGATCTCATTGAGAAGGCATGTCCACCGAAGTTAATGATTGAACAGGTTGAAAGCAGGTGTGAGCAAGTCAAGGAACAGATCCAGCAGCTCGAGCACATCCAGATTGCAGAAGTGGACAAATTTATCAAGCAACCTATCACTTTAGAAGGAAAGATCCACATTTTCCTGTGCAGCTGGCATAATCTATCCAAGAATGAAATGGATATCTTTACGTGTGATTCCCAACTGGGGCTTGAGTCAGCTAACTATCCAAATATTGATGAGTTGCTAGAAGTTTGGACCAAGTGGCAAGGTGCCCTTGGTTATTCTTAGATTAGTTTGATTTTGTAATCCCTGTTTTATGGGAATTCTATCCTTTGTATCCATTTTGTAATTATTATTTAAAGGGTAGAGGTCTCGTGGGGTAGAGGGGAGATGAAATCGGGAAAAGAAGACTGGAGATACTCTCATTAATGAAGAGATTGTAATTTTTTGCAACTTTGAAGTAATACAGTTAGTTCTTCTCTTGATTCCTCTTTTGTTAATTTATCAAATTTGTTTGATGAATGTTGGTTTTCACTTCAGCTTATGAAACTATACTGTTTTAATTTTGCAACCATAATTTATGCATTGATCTACAGTTCGGATTTCTCTTTACTTATGATCTGTGTGTCTGTATGTTTTAAGTGAATTTATTTATTTAAAACATTTATCTATTTCTACAAATGATTAACAGACATTAATAAATTAATACTCATTTTTCAATTAGCATTTCATACATAGGATAACCTTGCATGCACTCCAATCCTTAGGTCACAATCATTCAATTTTAATTCTATGACTATGTCTTGAGATAATAAGTAAGAATCCACTCCGCATTTATGTTAACTACTGAAAATACTTATTAAAATTTAGGTCAAGTTATCCTGCACCTTAAAACATACCCTTTAAAATTAGATCTAACTTAGTTTAGGTTCCCTTTAAAAGCTAATTCACTTCTAAGAGATAGAACACTTTGATCTACCCTCACAGGAAGTCATATCCTTTCAGGATCAACCCACATCAGTGCCAGCGGAGGCCTAATATTCGTGGGAATTAACTACACCAAACAATCTGGGGATAGAAATTCTCTTGCGCAGAGCCTTTTGAAGCCTTTACGATTGGTTTTTCACCCTCTGTTGCTATCCTTGGACAACATTCCAGCAACCTACACAACTGTGGCTTTAACAAATGGCGCTAGAAGGAGGGCCTGAAGCAAGATATGCCTAAAAAAAACACCAATAGAACTCCTCTAGCAAGATCACCGATTGTTATTCGTAGCCAAACTTGGGCATCAACATCTGCATAACAACCAGTGCAAGATCCAACCGCGATTCCTGCTGCCCCTGTCATAGAGCAGGAAGCTAGAAGGGCAGAAATTGTTTTTATATCACCCACTAGGGGACCCATCACACTTGGACAATTATTGAAAGGTTCTTCTGATAGTGTTGCTAGATTACAACAAAGGATCGAACAACAACGTAATATCGTACTAGTAGCAATCCAACATCATCAGATCAACGATCCGCAGGCTAATAATCAAGATAATCAACATTCAGGTGACCAAAACACTGAACACCATGATTCATCTAGCCACCAATTGTCCCCTGAGTATTACCTTGATTCATTGTTCGAAGAAAGAGAACAAGATCAGCACAACGTTTCCACAAGTGGACCACCACCAACTCCTCTTTCATCATCTCCATCCTCATCTGAAGAGTCATCACATAGTGAGTCATCCTCCAGTTCATCTTCAGAGGACATACCCATGGCAGAAGGTGGAAACAGACCCTGGTTGGACCAGGATGTTGTATTTATTGTTGGAGAACAACATAGACTCCCTAAGAACCCTGAAAAATGGCTTCCTAAGTTTAACCCCGATGACAAATCACCCGCACTAGATCACATTAAAACTTTCATGCAGGTCATCAAACTTAGGAATGTTATACATGAAGATGTTGTTTGTAGATTGTTCCCCTACACCTTCGAGGGAAAAGCATCCAATTAGTACTTTTCCCTTGAATCTCAATCCATTTCTTCTTGGGATGACTTTGAAAAAATGTTTATCCAGAAATTTGGAGATGACAAGACTCCAGATGACTTGGTCATAGATTTGTCTACAATGAAAATTAGAGGCAAGGAAAGAGTTACAGATTATAACCAAATATTTTCATACCTAAAGAATAGAATCTCTGCTAATTTTCTTCTTGTTGAAGAACTGTTGGTTTCTTATTATGTCAATGGTTTACCCGTTCCCATTACTATGTGGTTCAAAGGAGCCCATAAAGATAACTTGCAGGAGGCTTTTGCTGAGGCCATACAGGTTGAAAAAGATATATTATGTCTGAAAGATAACCCTAATGCTTCAATCGAACAACCCTCAACCTCCCACAAGAAACCAGACAATCCTCCTAAACCCACTGTGCAGAACAAAGACCCTTTTGAAATGAATGACGTGAAGAAATTCCTTCAAAAGATCTCAAATGAAATGGTAGACCTAAAGAAGACCAGCACACACAACCAAAACAATAATAGGGGATTCAATAAACCACCTTTTAGAAGACCTTATCAACCTCCAAAAAACCAAGTCCCACCTAACCCTGATGAGGGATTGAACTCTAAATAAATTCTTTCAATCTTTAAAGCTTTGGTTTTGGAATCCCATAACTCTCCTAACCATCCTGATGAAAACCCACAAGAGAATCAGGATCCTAAACCACCAGATGAAGGGGAAGACTAGCAAATAAACACAATCAGTTATTTTTCAGAACTTCCTATGGCTGAAGAGGAGGATGAGCCTGAGGTTGTGTTCAATGTCCAACATCCCTATAATACTAGAAGCAAATGACAACCTACATAGGAAGCCTCTACTTCAATTTCTGCCCCAAACAGAGGTAAGGCAGCAACACAAAAGGACACTCTCATTCCTGAAATAGAATACAGCTTGATTGAGGACTTGAAAAGAGTGAAAGCTAACATATCTCTCTTTGAACTTCTAAAAATCCCTGCCATGAGAGATAGTCTACCCAAAACCATGATTGTCAATAAACCCATGGAAACTCGGAATAACAATCTAGAGACATATTCTAAACCTGGAAACTAGAGAGCAAGTAGCAAGAAAACACCCCCTTTCTTTCTCACTTTTGAATTTTTCAATAGGAATGTCCATAATTGTATGATAGATTCAGGGGCTTCATCTAATGTGATGCCTCTATCTGTCTGCAAAAATTTGAATGGCTCTTGGGATCCCTACCCTACTCAAATTGTTCAACTTGACAGATCCAAAGTTAGGGTAGTGGGAGAACTGAATAATGTTCTGTTAACACTGTCTGCCGACCCTAGAATCCACTAGACTATGGATATTGTCGTGGCTGATATCCTTGAAATGTATGGAATGTGTTTGAGCATGGATTAGTCAGAAAATATCAAAGGCTATTTCGCTACTGACTGGTCCCACTTATGGTTTCCTTATATTTGAAGGCCAAATAGAATCAAAATCATCAGAGAACCCTACATGAAACAAATTGTTACTGATTTAAATGATTCTAGTGAGAGTTCTGCATATTTTAGCTCACACGTAGAACACTACACCTTCGATACATTCTTTGGAGATCTTCCTGTCGATTCATCACCTATTGAGAATGCACAAAATGAGTCTCAAATTGTTAATCTTACTTATGTACCATTCTCTGGCACTGTCGTACATAATGTATACAATGTAAATATTAATTTTAGGATAGATTCGAATGCATGGACTCTGTTTTTTTATGGCTCTAGATCTAAAGATGGAGCTGGTGCAGGATGTGTCTTAATTCACCCAAAAGGGACCAAAAAAATGATTGCATGCACGCTTGAATTTGAATGCACCAACAACATTGCTAAGTATGAGGACCTGGTTCAAGGACTCAGGAAGGAAATTGACATGGGCGCCCTGGTAATTGAATGTTATGGATATTATGAGATTATAGTAAAATAGGTGAGAAACAAAATCTATTGTTTATCTCCTCGTTTGATTAACTATCAGAAACTGGTAAGGGAATTGACTAATTCTTTTTCTGCATTTAATATCAAGTCAGTCCCAAGGTCCCAAAATTTTGATGCAGACCTGTTGGCTAATACTGCCTCCAGGTTAATTCCTCCAGAAGGTTTGTCACCTAACACTTTTTCTATTGAGTTGATGTACAGACCTTCGATCCTGACAATGTAACTATTTGGAAGGTATTTGATGATGACCAGCAGATATTAGATTTTCTCACAGCCCAAGACACTTTTCAGGATGTGGCAATAGATGAAGCTAAGCATGAGAAGTCTTTGTCTGATCCTACCTACCCTTCCAATCTGATCCCTAAGTCAGTTATTAACCTGAAAAAGTATTATTATCTGCAAGATAAGTTCAAGCATAAGACAAACTGTAAAACTCAGAGTTCCTGTTAAGTTTAAACCAAATAGACAAGCAAGATCACTGAAAGAAACATAATCACAAGATAGACACAGAATATACCCTGGGAAACCCTCATGGGGTAGAAAACCCAGCAAAGCTTTCCTCAATAAGATGATCAACCAAAATACAAGATGTGCTCCTTCGTTCTTTGTCTCCTTAGCAGATCTCCCAGACAAGTGCGCACTCTTCCACAAGTGAGTGAATGATCTAATGAGGAGTTCACCTCTCTTATTTATACTGACCCCCAACTAACTAAAAGACCTAATGGGGCCGACCTCTCCTGGAGAAGTCTAATAACCCCAAAAATATAACCACAGGGCCGACCCCCACATGGTGGGTCTAATAACCCTAGTTAATACAAACCCTCGGAGGAATAAACATCTCCGGATACATAATAGGGTTACCTCGGAGGGATGAAACATCTCCGGAATAATAAAGTACAAATATAATATTATTTGAAGTTACAATATTCAACACTCCCCCTTAACGAGAAGGATATTATAACAGCATCTGCAGGAGCAAGGAGTCACTATACATGATACATCTATAAATCATCGGAAGCTTTCTTCAATTTGTCTTCATCAGTAACTCAAACAGTTACTAGTACATCAATGTCAACATCAACATCAATATTACGATCATCAGCATCGTAATCACATGATCAGCAGCATCGTCATCACACGATCAGCAGCATCATCATCACATGATCATCAGCATCGTCATCACACGATCAACAGCATCGTCATCACACGATCAGCAACATCGTCATCACACGATCAGCAGCATCGTCATCACACGATCAGCAGTATCGTCATCACACGATCAGCAGCATCGTCATCACACGATCAGTAGCATCGTCATCACACGATCAGCAGCATCGTCATCACACGATCAGCAGTATCGTCATCACACGATCAGCAGCATCGTCATCACACGATCAGCAGCATCGTCATCACACGATCAGTAGTATCGTCATCACACAATCAGCAGCATCGTCATCACACGATCAGCAGCATCGTCATCACACGATCAGCAGCATCGTCATCACACGATCATCAGCATCGTCATCACACAATCAGCAGTATCAAGTATTCATGCCAATACAAGTGATCATATCAACAATACGAGTATCCTACCGATACAAGTAGCCACATCATGAATACAAGTATCCTACCGATACAAGTAACCACATCATCAATACAAGTATCCTACCGATACAGGTAACCACATCATCAATACAAGTATCCTACCGATACAAGTAACCACATCATCAATACAAGTATCCTACCGATACAGGTAACCACATCATCAATACAAGTATCCTACCGATATAGGTAACCACATCATCAATACAAGTATCCTACCGATACAAGTAACCACATCATCAATACAAGTATCCTACCGATACAAGTAACCACATCAAAAATCACTTTCTCGGAGACCATACGTCTACGGATCAATTCAGGGACCTAAGTCCGGGGATGATACAATCCCCACTTCTCGGAGACCATACGTCTACGGATCAATTCAGGGACCGCAGTCCGGGGATGATACAATCCCCACTTCTCGGAGACCATACGTCTACGGATCAATTCAGGGACCGCAGTCCGGGGATGATACAATCCCCACTTCTCGGAGACCATACGTCTACGGATCAATTCAGGGACCTAAGTCCGGGGATGATACAATCCCCACTTCTCGGAGACCTCACGTCTACGGATCAATTCAGGGACCGCAGTCTGGGGATGATACAATCCCCACTTCTCGGAGACCTCACGTCTACGGATCAATTCAGGGACCTAAGTCTGGGGATGATACAATCCCCACTTCTCGGAGACCTCATGTCTACGGATCAATTCAGGGACCTAAGTCCAGGGATGATACAATCCCCACTTCTCGGAGACCTCACGTCTACGGCTCTCTTTAGGACTGAAAGTCCAGGGATGATCCAATCCCCTCAACTGTCCACTAAGGACTTCATTCTCGGAGACCTCATGTCTACGGCTCTCTTTAGGACTGAAAGTCCAGGGATGATCCAATCCCCTCAACTGTCCACTAAGGACTTCATTCTCGGATACCTCACGTCTACGGCTCTCTTTAGGACTGAAAGTCCAGGGATGATCCAATCCCCTCAACTGTCCACTAAGGACTTCATTCTCGGAGACCTCACGTCTATGGCTCTCTTTAGGACTGAAAGTCCAGGGATGATCCAATCCCCTCAACTGTCCACTAAGGACTTCATTCTCGGAGACCTCACGTCTACGGCTCTCTTTAGGACTGAAAGTCCAGGGATGATCCAATCCCCATCTGTATTCTCAACTATACAGGTACAAATATCCAAGAGCATGTATTCTCACTAATACATCTAATCATCAAAACATGTATACATCACAACTAGCATGTATTCTTACTAATACATCTAACATCAAAACATGTATACATCTAGTATGTATTCTCACTAATACATCTAGCATCAAAACATTTATCCATAAAAATATAAGAGTTCTAAATATAAATAATTGTAAGTAGCTAAGTGCAACAAAACAAAATTGTTATCAAATACTATACTACTCCCCCTTTCGAGGAGGGTCCTTCTGGACTATACCAAGCATGTCTCGGAAGTGTTCAAACTTTACTCGAGACAAAGGTTTAGTCAGGATATCGGCAATCTGATCCTCAGTGCTTATGTACTCGAGCCTGATGGCTCCTCTCTGCACCATGTCTCGTATATAGAAGTAACGGATCTCAATGTGTTTTTGACTTATCATGGAACACAGGATTTTCAGTCATCTTAATGCAGCTTTGATTATCACACATAATCACAGTGGGATCCATTTCTAAGTCAAAAATTCCAGATAAGAGTTTCCGAAGCCACACTGCTTCACAGCTGGCAGAGCAAGCAGCTATATATTCTGCTTCAGCAGTACTGAGGGCCACACTAGATTGTTTCTTGCTGAACCAGGAGATCATGGCAGATCCAAGACCATAACATCCGCCTGAAGTACTTTTTCTGTCTGAGACACTACCTGCCCAATCAGAATCTGAGTAACCATGTAACTTGAGTTCATTACTTCCAAGATAGTATAGGCCAAAGTCCACAGTACCTTTTAGGTACCTCATTATATGCTTTGCAGCTATAAGGTGAACCTTTCCAGGTTCTACTAGATACTGACTTAGGGTATTTACAGCAAAGCATATATCCGGCCTAGTATTTGTCAAATACATCAATGATCCAATGATTTGTCTATATAGGGTTATGTCCACTAGTTCTGATGAATCATTAACTAATAGTTTCAGGTTGGAGTCCATGGGAGTGGCCATGGCTTTACACTCCAACATATCAAATCTTTTGAGAATCTCCACAGTATACTTACCTTGATTTAGAAAGAGTCCTTTTGGCTCTTGCCACACTTCTAGACCTAAGAAGTAGTGCATTAATCCGAGATCTTTCATTTCGAATTCTGAAGAAAGATTCTTCTTGCTTTCAATAATTTGATTCTCATTTCCGGTTAGAAATAGATCATCTACATATAACAGCAATATAACAGGTTCATCATCCATCACTTTAAGATAAAGATTGGGGTCAGCTTTACTTTTGGTAAAGCCCATGCTTGTTAAGAAACTGTCAATCCTTCCGTACCAAGCCCTGGGAGCTTGCTTCAATCCATATAATTCCTTTTTCAGTTTGCATACATGGGTCCTTCCGTCTTTGACCTCAAAACCTTGAGGTTGTTCTATGTATACTTCTTCTTCAATTACACCATTCAGAAAAGCTGTCTTAACATCCATTTGATGCAATTTCCATTTCATCATGGATGCAAGTGCCATGATAGTTCTAATTGAAGTATACCTAGCAACAGGTGCAAATGTTTCTTCATAGTCAATTCCCTCCTTTTGAGAGAATCCTCTGGCTACAAACCTTGCCTTGTATTTTTCAATGCTACCGTCTGCAGCATGTTTTATCTTGAAAATCCATTTGGAAGAAACCACACTTTTATCTCTTGGTTTGGGGACTATATCCCAAACATCATTTTTCATTATCGACTGATATTCTTCTGTCATTGCTTCTACCCATTCTTTCTTTTGAGCTGCTTCTTCATAGCTAGTAGGTAGTTGATCCACAAGATCACACATCAAGGCCATATAGTTGGACACTAGCTTTGGTTTCTTTCTTTCTCTAATGGAGCCTTCAGGAGCACCATATTTTTCAGCCCCTTGGATAATATCTCTAGCCCATGCTGGCCTTCTTTTCTTTGATAAATCTGAGATAGGAGGTTCTTGTGGTTCCAACATGTCATGATCCTCTGGTGGATTATCTTCAGGGATGTGAACAGCCTCTGAGTTTCTAGAAGAAGGATCTTCTTCATAGATTTCTTCAAGTTGGCATTTTCTTGATTTCTTGAGAGCTGCTTCTTCATCAAAAGTTACATCTCTACTGATTTCTATATGATGAAAGCCTGGTATGTAAATCCTGAAAGCTTTGGATGATTCACAGTAACCAACAAATATTCCTTTCTTACCAGAAGGATCCAACTTGGTTCTCTTTTCTTTTGGAATGTGGATGTACACAGGACACCCAAATATTTTAAGATGGCTTACCTCGGGCTTCTTTCCAGTAAACACTTCTTCTGGAGTTTTGAAATCAAGAGCACTATGAGATAATCTGTTTTGAACATATACTGCTGTCTTGGCTGCTTCAGCCCATAGATACATGGGAAGATCCTGGTCATGTATCATAGTCTTCACAGCTTCCATGATGGTTCTATTTTTCCTTTCTGCAACCCCATTTTGTTGGGGATTGTAGGGAGTGGTTAGTTCTCTCTTGATTCCAACTTCTTTACAAAATTCTTCAAACTCTTTTGAAGTATATTCTCCACCATTGTCTGTTCTGAGAATCTTGATTTTCTTTTCTGAGAGATTTTCTATTAGAGCCTTGAACTCTTTGAACTTTCCAAAAACTTCATTCTTACCTTTTAGAAAGTATATCCAGGTTTTCCTTGAATGATCATCAATGAATGAGAGATAGTATTCAAATCCACTCAGAGAGGTGGTGGGCATTGGACCACATACATCTGAGTGTATTAACTCCAAGATACCCTTAGTCTTTGTTTCACTCTTTGGAAAGGGGTTCTTGATATTCTTCCCTTTCTTTCATCCTTTACATGAGCCATCATGATCAACCTTCAAATCCGGTAGTCCTATGACCACCTTGCTTACATAGGGTAAGGCTTTGTAGTTAATGTGGGCTAGTCTTCTATGCCATAGCTCACTGGGACTAGAGGTTTCATGAACAAAGGCAGCTTCTGGATGACCCTTGAGTTTATACAAACCTCCTTCCTCTTCACCAATAACAATTGCATCCTTAATGGATTTGCCTTTGGACCACATTAACACTTGTCCATCAATGAATGCAACTCTATAGCCTTTCTTGTCTAATGCTAAGATTGAAAGCAAATTCTTCTTCAATCCTGGAACATACAAAACTTCCTTCATCTTCATGGGGGTTCCAGAATCGAGTTTGTAGTTTGCTTCACCAATTCCCTTAATGGGATATTGATAGTCATCTCCTAGAGATACCTTTTGGGGAGAAGTCTTTTCTTCAAGATTTGAAAGAGTCCTTTTCTGACCTGTCATGTGCTTTGAAGCACCACTGTCAATAAGCCATGTACCTTCTCCAGGGGTTATAGATCCAGAGAGTGCAGAGAAGAGAACATATTCTTTTGCATCTTCTTCTGTATTTCTCCTTGACCTTCTTTTGAAGAAAGTCCTTTCTTCTTCTTCCTCTTCATTTCTAGGTCTTTTATTGTGAGACCTTTCTTCCTCTACTTCTTCTTCTTCACTTTTATCTTCTGCAAGATGTGCTTGGTGTCTTTTGTAGTGAGTACCCCTTTTCTTTTGTAGAGGGCATTCTCTAGCAATGTGTCCTATTTTGTGACAAGAAAAGCACTGGAAAGAAGAGTAATCTCTTCTTTGAGTAGTTCCTCTTTTCTTCTGAAATATGTGTGGAGGATGAGACTCCTTGTGACTACCCTCTTTAGAGTAGGATTGATTCCTTCTTCTTTTGGTGTGGGTGGCCAAGGCTTGGTCATCCTCTTTGAGCAAGGCTTCTCGATTTGCAACCCTAGCCTCCTCTTGTACACAATCCTCCCAAACTACATCAAACTTCATACTTTCTTTTCTGCCACACATAGTTTGAATGAATGACTCCCAAGGTCTAGTGAGACCATTTAGAGCTGTCATCACAAGTTCATCTTCATCAAGAGTATCACCAATGGCATCTAGTTGCTCCTTGATTAGAGAGACTCTTGAGAAGTAGTCTTGAATGGATTCTCCTTTGTGCATCTTGGTACTCTTCAACTGAGTCCTTAGATTCATCTTCCTATTGATGTTCTTTCCTTCATACATTCTTCCTAGGGCATCATACATTTCCTTTGGAGTCTTCTTGGAAGCCACTTGGGGAATCAAGTGGTCTTTAATAGAATCAGCTATGGTTCTCTTTGCCCTAATCAAATCCTTCCTGTGTTTTTCTTTGGCTTCATCTTCTTCTGGTTCTGCAACTTCCTCCTTGATATAATGGGCAAGATCATTCTCCTCAAGAATGAGACCAATTATGTATTTCCATGCCCGAAAATTTTCTATACCTTCTAGCTTGTCTTCAAGCTTAGTGTTTGGAGCCATCTTCTCTTGGGGGAGTCCAAGAGACAAAGTAGACTTACCTGGAAAGTTACTTTTCACTTTTCCGGAATCTGGAACAGAATTTTATCGCACTTTTGGTAGAATTAGGGTTTGACTTTCCCGGAGTTCTACCCAACCAAAAAGTTCGATCTATAGCTCAAAAGAATGCTCTTGAGAAGGGCTATCCAGCCATGTAATCAGAATTCAAAAATTCCAACTTTTTTCTGAAACCAAATTCTGACGTATCGCACTTTTGGTAGAATTAGGGTTTGGATTTCTCGGAGTTCTACCCAACCAAAAAGTTCGATCTATAGCTCAAAAGAAAGGTATTGAAAAGATCTATCCAGCCATGCAACCAAAAATCAATAATACCAACTTTGGGATGAAACCCTAACTTCATCGGAGAGAGAGAGAGAGGTATTCTTACCTTGTGAAAGATGTCCTATTCAGTCTAACTCTGATACCATGTTAAGTTTAAACCAAATAGACAAGCAAGATCACTGAAAGAAACATAATCACAAGATAGACACAGAATATACCCTGGGAAACCCTCATGGGGTAGAAAACCCAGCAAAGCTTTCCTCAATAAGATGATCAACCAAAATACAAGATGTGCTCCTTCGTTCTTTGTCTCCTTAGCAGATCTCCCAGACAAGTGCCCACTCTTCCACAAGTGAGTGAATGATCTAATGAGGAGTTCACCTCTCTTATTTATACTGACCCCCAACTAACTAAAAGACCTAATGGGGCCGACCTCTCCTGGAGAAGTCTAATAACCCCAAAAATATAACCACAGGGCCGACCCCCACATGGTGGGTCTAATAACCCTAGTTAATACAAACCCTCGGAGGAATAAACATCTCCGGATACATAATAGGGTTACCTCGGAGGGATGAAACATCTCCGGAATAATAAAGTACAAATATAATATTCTTTGAAGTTACAATATTCAACAGTTCCTCCCTAAATTACGAGCCTGTCAACCTAGGAACTAAACAAAACCCTCGGTTAATCAATCTAGGGATTGACTGTTCTCCTGAAGAGAAAAGGGCTTTCATTAAACTATGCAAGGAGTTCAAGGATGTGTTCGCCTGGACATATGATGAACTCAAAGATTTTGACACCAATGTCATGCACCATAACATACCTATGAAACCTAAAGTTAAACCCTATCAGCAAAAGTTGAGGAAAATGCATCCCAGCCTTAAACATTCTATCAAAAAGGAGCTTGAGAAACTACTAGTAGCAAGGATTGTTTTTCCTATCAGACATACATAGTGGATTGCAAACTTGGTACCTGTTCGGAAGAGGAATGGGGAAATTAGACTGTGTGTTGATTTCAGGAACCTAAACAAAGCTTCTGAAAAAGACCATTACCCTGTTACCCCCATGGAACAGATTTTAAAAAAGGTAGCAAGAGCTGAGATGTTTTCTCTCCTTCATGGCTTCTCAGGATATAACCAATTCCTATTTGCTCCTACTGATCAATTGAAAACAACTTTTAGAACCCCTTAGGGGACTTTTGCCTACAGGCGAATGCCTTTTGGGCTAATAAATGTAGGTGCCATGTTCCAGAGAGATATGGACATAGCTTTCAGAGGTTTAATGCGCAATTTTGTTGTTGTTTATTTAGATGGTATCACTATTTATTCTAAAAAATGACATGAACATTTGTCTTCTTTTAAACAGGTGTTCGAGTGATGCAGGAGATACGGAATTTCATTGAACCCCAAGAAATCAATCTTTGTAGTTACTGAAGGTAAGTTGTTAGGTTTTATTGTTTCGAATCAAGGCATGATCATTGACCCAGAATGCACAAATGCTATTGCAAAGATCATCCTACCCAACTCACGTAAAGCCATGCAATCGTTTTTAGGTAAGATAATTTTTGTTAGAAAGTTTGTTCCAAATTTTGCTCAAATTGTTAAGCCATTGCAACAATTGATTAAAAAGGATGCCCAATATAAGTGTTTTGATGAACAAAGAAATGCTTTTGCTGAAATCTGGAAGGCAATTGCGGAAGCCCCCGCTCTGATGTCTCCTGACTTCCGCAAAGATTTTATTTTATACACTTTTGCTATTGATTTCTCCTATGCAGCTGTTCTTACACAGGAGCATCCAGATGATGTTGATATTCCAATCTCATTCATGAGCTCCACGTTCAAAGGGGTTGAACTTAACTACTCCCATATTGACAAACAAGCATATGCAGTCTACAAATCGGTAAAACATTTTAGACCATATTTATTGAAATCTCGAACTAAAGTCATTGTTCCCTATGCAACTATTAGGAATATTCTGATTCAGAAGGAGCTGGGTGAAAAGAGAGCTCACTGGATGAAAGATCTGCAAGAGTATGACCTAGAAATTAGACCAGCGAAGATTGTGAAATGCCAAGGCTTGTGCTTGCTCACTGCCCAATCTAACGATCTTGTGTAGCAGCAAATTGAGTGGGAGCAAGAGGAAAGTACATCAACAGGTTCTATAAATGTCATTACAACTGAAACATCTCAATGGTATGATGACATTAAGTTTTTCTTAATCCATGGGTTTGCTCCTGAAACTCTTTATTTTAAGAAACGTAGAGCTTTAAGGTTAAAAGCTACACCATATCAATTTATTGATGGTGTACTATTTAGGAAAAACTATGATGGTGTTTTTCTTAGATGTTTGGAGAGAGTTGGAACTAATAATATTCTTTTGGAATTTCATGCAGGACCTGCGGGAGGGAACTTCTCGGGAGAAACTACTGCACATAAGATCCTGAGAGAAGGCTATTGTTGGCCAACCTTATTTATGGATGCTTATGCTTATGTCAGAAAATGTGAAGCATGTCAGAAGTGTGGTGGAAAAGTTAAGAAGCATGCATTTCCCCTCCAGCCAGTCACAATCCAGTTTCCATTTCAACAATGGGGCTTGGATTTTGTTGGACCCATTAATCCTACCTCCTCCTTACAGCACAAGTACATCTTGATGGCCACAGACTACTTTACCAGATGGGTAGAGGCAGTTCCTCTCAGACAAGCCAATACAAACCAAGTGATATCCTTCATTGAAAGTCATATAGTCACTAGGTTTGGTGCACCCGAGTTCTTAGTGTTTGACAATGCCTCTTATTTCTCCTCAATTGAACTTACATAGTATGCCCTTGAAAAAGGGATAAAACTTAAATATTCTGCCAATTACTATCCCTAAGGGAATGGACTAGCAGAGTCTTCCAACAAAAATCTTATCAACATTTTAAAGAAGACAGTAGCCACCCACCATAAAGATTGGCATACCCAATTGTACAATGCTCTTTGGGAAGACCATGTTACCCCAAAAGCAGCCATTGAAAACTCCCCTTAATATTTGGTTTATGGTAAGGAGGCCATCCTACCATCCAACCTTATCATCCCTTCACTACAGCTGTCCCATTCAATACAAGAAGATGATTCTTCCCCACTCCACCAAAGGATTGAGACATTACTCAAGCTGGAAGAAAACAGGGAAAAATCCAAGAACAAGCTTTATCAACACCAGCAGCTGGTGAAGAGGTGGTTTGATGAGAAGTCCTCATCTAACATGGAGTTTATTGTGGGGACTTGGTGTTAAAGTGGGATAAACAACACAAAGACAAGAATGATTACACCAAGTTTCAACGTTTATGGCTAGGACCATTCATTATTACAAAAAATCTTGGTCCTAGTACTTCCCGGTTGCAAACACTGGAAGGAGTCTTAGACACCTATCCATTGAATGTCCAACTGCTCAAAAAGTACTTTGTTTAGAGGAGCATATTGGCTTACTTGTACATAAGTGTGGTTTGTTTTCTTTTCCTTCTTTGTTTTGTTGAATTTTCCTTTTATACTTTGGTTTCCCTTTGAATAATGTCCACACATTTGGCAAAGGTTGTTGATCAGTATGTCTCAGATCAATACAGTATGAATTTTTTAGGTAGCAATGCCAATTTTATTTTACTTGGCCTATATCTGAAAATGTTTTTCATGAAATCAGAATAGCCAATTTTGCAGGACTTGAATTGATACCTTCTCACCTCAATCACTATCTTTATAGATGTTTCATTTGGTTAATTAAATATTTGGGAGTAATTAGGCTTTCTTATCCTATGTTTCATTAGTGATTGGTAGCACATATTTATAGCCTAGTCAACCTTTATCTATTCTGGATCCCATTACAGTCATTTTGAAAATAATTCATCTTAATAATTGTAGATTACAAGATGGGGGGATCTTATCACAAGCTAGCCCATTATGTTCATAGATGTTTAGTGGAATGGCATCTCCACATTTGGTCACCAATCAAGGGAGATGAATTTCAGTTATTGCTGGAAGGTGGAATATCCTATCATAGGTCGGTCCACTCATGATCTGCAAAACATCAGTCAATAACACTACTAACATATGGTTACCAAGCCTTAGTAGTGTCTTGTAATTTACACATCGATAAAAAAATTGTTTCTTTCTATAAGACAGTTTGTTGTATATGAGGATAGGGGGGTCTTATTACAAGCCATCCCTACCATAATCATGGATTTGATTTTGGATTGAAATTATCACCTTATGGTTATCAAACCATGGTAATTGCTTTCAATGTCAAAAGCTGAAAGACAAGGAGTCTCCTTACCGAGCTAGCTTGTTTAGTTTCCAGGTCATGTTTGTGAATCGCATTGCCAAAATATGATCACCAAGTCAGGGCAATGAACTTGTCTCAACAAAGTCTTATGTGCATATTTTCATTTTTTTTCAAAAGAAAGAGGAAAGTTTAAAAAAAAGAGAGAGAAAAAGAAAAAGAAATGTATTTTTTTTCCAGTAATGCATCTGTACATAATCAAGTTATTAATAAAGTCAAGGTGATTCATAATTTGGTAATCTAGAATGGTTCTAAGTTTTTTCTAAGGTTCAACTTAAACTTCCCTCCTATGACTGCATAATGGTAAAGAAATCCTTTTCATTTCTAAAATGCCTTATCAAATAAACATCATCATTAATTGGTTTTGGATGGGAACATATAAATCATGTGATTAACTCTGCTATTTGGTTGTCTCTTTATGAGAACACTTTGTAAATTGCAGGTTGAAAAATCAGTTTGCTAACATATCTTCCTTATAACTAAAAATTTCATTTACAGATAACTGGTTCTTCCTAGCCAGTCGCCATTTGTTGTAGGTACAACAGATCCCATGTTTACATTAAACATGGGAGCCCCAATTTTTCATTTGCTAAGGTAATGTTTGAGTTTCTACTTCATTTTGGGGTTTTTCATGATTGCTAATATTTCATTTTATTTCTTGGTCATGATTGAGTCCAATAAATAATTTTTCCTTTGAAAAATTCATTGATTTTGTGTGTTTTTTGTGAGTTGCAGAAAGCACAGGTTTTCCGAAAAGTCTGTCCGTTCCACAACCCGCAAATCACAATCTGCAATGCGGATTACAGAAACTTGGTTTTATGGTTGTGAAATGTTTGGTTTCCCCAACTCGCAAATGCGGAAATAATTTTAAGTAAATACGGTTTTTCCCTTCCGCAACCCGCATTCCGGATTGCGGGAAGCGTTTAAAAAAAAAAAAAGTTCGCACTTTGTGTTTCTGCAACCCGCAATTGCGGATTGTGGATGTGGAAAGTGTTTGAGTAATAAAATTTGCGTTTTTCTTTTTACTTTGCGTTGTTTGTGATTCTGCAACCCGTAACCCACAATTGCGGATTACGGAAACCTTTGGTTTGTTTACTTTTTGACTTGTGTTCCCACAACCCGCAATCCGCAATGCAGATTGCGGATCGCGGAAAGAATGTATATATTTGCAAAATAAACTCCTGCAACTCTCTTTCTGCATCCCGCTTAATTGGATCTGAGCCGTCAATTTGTTTGATCCAACGGCCTAAATTTTGTTTGATGAACTTGTTAAATATCTTGAATTTCTTATTTTCTTTTATCATTTTCATTTTTGAGAATTTACCTGCTACAAATATTTTTACCACAAGATTTTACCAAGGCTATTTTCTATTGTTTTCATCGAACACAAGTCGATTTTTTATGTCATTTTCCTGTTGGTTGTTTACTGTTGTCTGTTATTTCCAAAACTATTTTTTATTTTGTTTAATTTATTTATCAAAATTTCCAGTTTTCACCATGTCAAGGAATACACGCTCCAAAACAGCTCAGAAAGACCAATTAAACAAAGACCCCAACTTCGACATTCTAGCCAATACCAGTGACAAAGTTTCTGAGACCTACCAGATAGATTGGTTTAGGTTTTATGCCATTTTAAATAATGATGACCTATCGTAGATTAAGGAAAACCAGTCTATTTATGAGAGGATTAGGGATTCTCAACTGCACGCCATAGCTGCTAGGCCAGCCATTCTCCCTTACACAGACGTGATTAAATGGATTATTAACCATGCGAACCCTAAGGACCGCTCCTTTAAAAATAGTGAAAGTTCTCAATTGGCCTCTTTTCGCCCTAAAGTTTTCATCAGAGCATATGCCCTTAAGCCGACAACCCAGCCTCTTAATGTTGCATTCCTGGACTCTACTAAGACTAGTCATAATTTTGATGAAATGGTGAAGTCTTGGATGAATAACCCGACCAATTTCATGCTTAGAACTGATAACTCATACCTAGTTTCATGGTTCAAGGAACCCTATTCCCTTTTGGCATCCATGCTTTGCAGGTTGTATGGTCTTCACAACTGTCTAGTGTTCAAAGCTGAATGGGCACCTGTGGCCCATCATGTGCTTACAACAAGGGAGTCATTCAATTAGGCTTCAATTTTGTCAACTGAGTTCAAGTCAGCCATTGAGTGGTATCAGAAAACACCAAAGAAGCCACATTTCTTTTATTCGTCCTATGTAATTGATGTCTTCTGCTAAGAATTCCAGTACCCCTCCATGGGGTGGAATTGGACCTTGTCATCACCTCCAGCCCACATTTACTGTTCAGCATTGTGGGAGAGAAACTATGTTCCTTTTCTATATGATATATGTGACCATTTATTTGGTACAATCTATCATCACATATTCAGGTAAGATGCACCTGCTTTTTTCCCAATGCCAAAACTCTAATCCCTACACTTGGTGACTGGTATGTGGGAGAATCTTTATCCTATATCAGAATCTGGTGAAGCAATACAGTGCATTTGTTGCCAAGGGTAGTCCCAGACAAGGTGCTACTTGAAGAAATATCCTTCCAGACTGTTACAGATGGGGTATTCCTTAAGATTACTGGACCTAAGAGAAGGGGATGGCCTAAATTTCCTCTAAACATTGGGCCTTTGGTCATTCCAACTTCAACATGGGCTGCAGTACTGGGTAAGACGATTGCTTCGTTAAAATTGGAATTCACTCCCAAAAATATGCATGATCGCAAGGCATTCCTAGATGCTCATTTCAAACAAGAACACATGAAGACTGACTATACTCATGAAGATACCCCCGATGACTCCATTTATCACGGAGTGAATTTATTTTCTGAAGTCCTGGTCAGGGATAAAACTAAAGAGGAATAGGGATACATACTTCAGTACCAATGGGAGCTCAAAACTAAGGTTTTGAGTTATAGGAAAATGGAATTCAGCTTGAAGAGCAAACCAGAAAAGACAGAGAAGAAAAGGAAGCACAGAAAGAAAGTGCTCCACTAATGTTAACCTATCAAGATGAAAGCAAAGGCAAAGGCCTTATGGAGGATGCTCCAAAACTAAAGATTGTTGCAAAACTAAAAGCTTTAATTCAAACATCTAAATAATTGAAGAAGCAATTGGCACAAATGACTTCGGTACTTGATACCCAAGTAGTTGCTTCAAGCACTCCTGCAAAGAGGCAGAAAATTCAACTCACTGCATCTCAGATTCCTACCTTGAATATTGAAGACAGTGATGTGGAGGATGAAAGGCTTCCAGCAAGCTCTTTTTCTCCTGTTGTGCCTATTGTACAGGAAGTTACAGAAGCCTCTTAGTCTATTACATATTTACTTGACAGCATTGTGATGGATGACCATTTTCCAGAAGCCACCACCACCCTTGATGCATTAATTTCTACACCCCAACTCACTTCAAGTGAGCTCCCTCTTACTTCATTGGATAATGTTTCTTTTCCATCAACTACATTAGCTGAAATATTTACCACCTTTGCAGCTCTTTCACAGCCAATTCCCGTAACTCAGCCATCTATCTCACTACCACCAGCGATTGATGTCCAAAACCCAATTGCCCCTTCTCCACCATCAGTTACTTTTGTCCCTATTTCCCTTCCTAAAGTTGTCTCTTTGACTTCTTCTTCTATTTCTAAACTTTCCATTGCTATACCTTCCACTTCTACTATCTCTACCACTTCCTCCATGCCTATTTCTCAAATCACCATGCCCATCCCGAATGCTACTGTTACACAGACAGCTCCACTAGTTGCAACAGGAGATGTAGCTACATCTTCTACAGAGTTGATATCTGCTTGTGAAGAGGATGTTGTGGTCTCCCTTAGAGAATAGTTTTATAGCAAATCAGCCAAGGCAGTGATGAAGAGAGGAAACAAGAGAAGCAGAGAGCAAAGTGTGTTGCAGGCACCTTTTCCTAATCAAGTTATTTGGGCCAAACAATCTGATGATATCCAGCAGGAAGCATTGGATACTGCTGTAGCTATGGGATCTTTTGCATGAGCCAATTTTGATATAGTGACCTCACTGAATAAATAAATTGACATGAAAAAGGAAGAGTTAAAGAAGCTTCAGGAGCAGATGGCCAAGGTTAATGAGGAACATGAATCTCGGGTTCATGAATTAATAGGTTAGTATGAGAATCAGCTCAAGGATTTGCAGGAGCATAATATTTCTCTTCGGACTAAATTGCAAGATGTTGAATTCCTAAACACTACAAATATTGAAAAGATAGCAATGCTGGAACAACAGCTGAAAGATGCAGCTCCCAATGCAGCCACTTCTATTTTTCCCAGGTTTTCTCAGCAAGAGTTTAGGGACTTAGCTAATCAGGTAAATGAGGAACATCATAATATCCTAGATGGATTATTTAGTTCCTTGAATGAAATTCAGGAAACTAATAATGCTTTTGAGTGAATGTATGTCATCCTTGAGAAGCAAATTGACAAGAGGCAACATGCTTCCAAATCTCTCGATGACATTGTCGATTGGAAAAGGTATATCAAAGAAAACCAGATGGCATCCTAGTGTTGGATATCTTCAAGTTCAGAAGAGTCAGAACTTCTTTGAATTCCTGGCAGAACATCCTTGATATGGTGGATGAAACAATCAAAAAGGCACAAGATATCTGTGGAAGAAGGTGGTATGTTGTGGATAATATTATGGTCATCCTACAATTTCCTACTATGGATATCATTGAGAAGGCCTATCCACCAAAGTTAATGATTGAACAAGTTGAAAGCAGGTGTGAGCAAGTCAAGGAACAAATCCAGCAGCTCAAGCACATCCATATTGCAGAAGTGGACAAATTTATCAAGCAACCTTTCACTTTAGAAGGAAAGATCCACATTTTCCTGCGCACTTGGCATAAGCTATCCAAGAATTAAATGGATATCTTTACATGTGATTCCCAGTTGGGGCTTGAGTGAGCTAACTATCCATATATTGATGAGTTTCTAGAAGTTTGGACCAAGTGGTGAGGCGCCCTTGGTTATTCTTAGATTAGTTTGATTTTGTAATCCCTATTTTATGGGAATTCTATCCTTTGTATCTATTTTGTAATTATTATTTAAAGGGTAGAGGTCTCATGGGGTAGAGGGGGGATAAAATCAGCAAAAGAAGACTAGAGATACTCTGATTAATGAATAGATTGTAATTTTTTGCAACTTTGAAGTAATACAGTTAGTTCTTCTCTTGATTCCTCTTTTGTTAATTTATCAAATTTGTTTGATGAATGTTGGTTTTCACTTCAGTTTATGAAACTATATTGTTTTAATTTTGCAACCATAATTTATGCGTTGATATACAGTTCATATTTCTCTTTACTTATGATCTGTGTGTCTTTATGTTTTAAGTGAATTTATTTATTTAAAACATTTATCTATTTTTGCAAATGATTAACAGACATTAATAAATTAATGCTCATTTTTCAATTAGCATTTCATACATAGGATAACCTTGCATGCACTCCAATCCTTAGGTCACAATCATTCAATTTTAATTCTCTGACTGTGTCTTGACATAATAAGTAAGAATCCACTCCACATTTCTGTTAACTACTGAAAATACTTATTAAAATTCAGATCAAGTTATCCTGCACCTTAAAACATACCCTTTAAAATTAGATCTGACTTAGTTTAGGTTCCCTTTAAAAGCTAATTCACTTCTAAGAGATAGAACACTTTGATCTTCCCTCACAGGAAGTCAAATCCTTTTAGGATCAACCCACATCAATGCCAGCGGAGGCCTAATATCTGTGGGAATTAACTATACCAAACAATCTGGGGATAGAACTGCTCTTGCACAGATCCTTTTGAAGCCTTTCAGATTGGGTTTTCACCCTATGTTGCTAGCCTTGGACAACATTCCAGCAAACTACACAACTAGGGCTTCAACACCTCGCGGACCTTTGAAGAATACCCTCTCTACTTTGTTGTATGATTTGATTGTATCTACTGTGAACTCAGTGATATAACCTCCAATAATGTCATTGATCCAAAATTCAACAGCTCTTGAAATACTATTATTGATTCTCTTTAATTGTTGAATTAGATCGGGGGTCCACACCAAGGGTTCCCCACCCTTGAAGCACGTCTTCCTTTCTGTCAACCTTGATAACCACTCGTGGATTTCAACAAGTAAGAAGGAAAAGAAAACTTCATGTAAATCAGTTAAAATGTACCTTTGTAGCCATTGTTCTATATTGCGATGTGGATCCTTGTTCTCTTGTTCTACAAATTCTCACAACTTTGAACTAGCCCGATCTTGAATTTCCTTCTTCAATGGATGCCACATCCACATGCCCCTCAATCAGATCCCAGTCTCGGCAACAGAACCATTTGTTGGCATCTTAGGGATGACCCGGGTTCAATACTTTAACTATGCACCGATAAAACCCTTAATCATTGGCCCTTTCAGCAACGACCTGCAGATAGGTCGTAGTCTCACCCGAAGTGATAATGGGTGGATGCGGAACCATGTTTCTGCAAGCGAGAGGAACACAGGATGTGGTAATTGTAATCTAGTATCCTACTCATTAACAGTACTTAAATTCTCAACATTCATAACATAAACATATAATTGTAAATTGTTTGTTGCTATAATCAAAGTGATGTGTGATTACTACTTATTCTGCGTAGTTAGATATGATCATTATATGCATCCATTCAACAAATAATAATAAAATAGATAGAGAAATCACACAAAGACACTAGAATTAACGTGGTTCACCCCAAAGTGGGGCTACGTCCACAAGAACTATGCTTTGTATTATGCAAAAAGAGGGTTACAACAGTCCTTGGTCTAGACACTAAGTTGCAGATTCTCTTATTTCTTCTTGAGGTCTCTGTGCACCCAGCTACATAGCCTTCCTTGCACTAAGCTGGATCTTCACTTTTCTCCATAGTAAGACTTCTTCCTTTTTTTCCTATATTTTTTTCCTTCTTGTTTCAACTATATTTACTCAATATATAGTTGTGCACCCATAGGTTGCATATTACAAAACCATGGCCGCAAACCATGTGCCCATTACAAAACAATTGGATTTACAAAAAGGAGGGGCTTCAACCCACCCCCAAAGCCCCTCAAAGCACTCGGCAACATCCTATTTTCCCAAAATTGTGGGGTCTTCAACAAAACTTGGACCAAATTGGCCTCGTCCAATATCTTCGACAGAACTTGGACCAAATTGGGATTTGTCCAACACAAGTCTCTTCTCAAGACTCTACCTAGAGCTTCTCCTTAATCAAAATAACAACCAGAGAATCGACTCTATGCTTACATACACAATGTTATCACTTCAAGTCTCTTCTTGAGACTCTACCTAGATCTTCTCCTTAATCAAAATACCAACCAGAGAATTGGCTCTATGCTGACATACACAATGTTAGCAATTCAAGTCTCTTCTCGAGACTCTACCTGGAGCTTCTCCTTAGTAAAAAAAACAACCGGATAATCAGCCCTATGCTGACATACACAATGTTAGCACTTAAATTATCTTCTCGAGACTCTACCTGGAGCTTCTCCTTACATGCATGTATATTCATGTATAGGGATCTAATGTGTGTGCACCCACATTAGACTAGACATTGTTTATTCCACAAGGGGTATCTATACCCTATCAAATAAAAAAGTCAAACCTACTCTATAATGAGATAGATCACTCCATCACGGAGAACTCCCTCATGGAATATGCAATGTGGCCTCAAGCCTTATTCACACTTATCCAAATCTCATGACTAGGAAAGGTTGTGCAAGAACCTCAAGCCCTAATCACACCTATCCAAATCACATGGATAAGCAAGGCTACACCAGGGCCATTCACCACTAGCCAAATCACATGGCCATTTCATGTGAGTGAACGTATCATTCTCCTTGGTCAAATCACATGACCAATCTGGTAGAATGTCTGCCTAATGTTGCACCCTGGAGAAACATCAACATTTGTTTTAAAGCATCACATCCACTATAGTTGCTCCCTCTGTTATAGAAGCCATCCTGATCCCTTTGCATATAGACAGGCATCTCCCTTTGCAACTGAGTATAATGTGCTGAAGCAACATGCTACCTTGGAACCCGAAACCAGCTTCCTATGATAATGAGTTTCTATGCTCCTTCTGAAGCTCAAACTAATCAAGTAAAAAATCTGCAAACATGGGACATCTTCCCATTTATCTTAAGGCTCTGTGATTTCTCCCTTTGTCATGGAGGCAATACTTCCTACCTCTATTGTTGTCTCCCTCTTGATCCATGCCTTCTTGCAGAAATCATTGAAGTGTAACCAACAAGACTATACTTGTTTATCCAAGAGTTTATAAAATTACTCTTGAACCCATTTACCGGTTTCCAAACAAAGTCTTAGACATAGGACAAAATGCCTCTGACTCTTTAAGAGTGGCTAAAATAGGCACATTTCCAATAATGTGCGACAATTAATATTTTAAATGCAAAACCATACCATGGATTGCATCTTTCCACAATACATATGGAAATATACATCACCAAGTGCCACTTAACATGAATGGAAACTATTACAAGGATAGGTTTTAAACATGGTTCACATGACATAAAAATAAATAAAAGAAACATCTAGCAAATATGCATATCAAACATATGCAATAAACTAACCCTTGATCTCTTGGTAGGATAATATGCCTTATGTGAAACCATGTGTAAGAAGGAAGTGTTGGTTGTGGAGCTAGATCTTCTAGTCTCATAGATGATATTGTCTCAGCCGTGTACCCCAGCGTTATATGATATGCAAAAGGACTGTACACTCGTTCCCCAACCTGGGGGTTTGGGGAAATTTTTTTGGGATGTTTGTTATCGCCAACGGTTTACGGGCCCATGGTTTTGGGTAACCCATGGTATTTTCCCATTGTATTTCCCCTATAAAAGAAAGACATTGTAATACGGCTAGGGCAAGATGTATTAGATATTATGCATTGTAAAGATATCTGAGATCGTGAAGAGAGACTATGAGACAGTGAAGAGGAAGTGCAGTGGATGTGCTGCAGGTTGTATCCATTCATTTACTGGATGGTATAATAATAAGGACTGGCAATTTCAGTGTGGACATAGCCCATCTTGGGTGAACCATGATATATTGGTGTCTCTCTTGTAATGTGTTTGTATGATTATATTTGCATTTTTGTTTATTGTTATTGCTCTGCGATCCTGTTTTTCTAACAATTGGTATCAGACCCAAAGGTCTATTTGGCAGATAAACCCGCAGGAAACTAGGGTTTCTGGTTCAAGTGGGAGCAATGGCGGAAGAAGGAAAGTTTAAGGTCGAGAAATTTAATGGCCAAAACTACCAGTTATGGAAGATGCAAATGGAGGACTATCTGTATTAGAAGGATTTATTCCTACCGTTGGGAGGAAGAGCAAAGCAGCCAGCGACTATGAAGGACGAAGAATGGGAGGTTCTTGACAGAAAGGCACTGGGAACAATACGACTGTCCCTGACTTCGTCAGTGGCTTTCAATATCTCAAAAGAAAAGACAACAGAGGGTTTGATGAGCGCATTGGGTAAGCTGTATGAAAAACCCTCGGCCTCAAACAAGGTATTTTTAATGAAGTGTTTATTTAATATCAATATGTCTGAAGGTGGATCTGTTGTTGATCATTCAAATGAATTTAATACGGTTACAAATCAACTAAGTTCTGTAAGTGTGAACTTTGATGATGAGGTTAGGGCTCTTCTAATCTTGTGTTCATTACCAGAAAGATGGAATAGCTTGGTCATGGTTGTAAGTAACTCTGTCTCTGGTTCAAACACCTTGAAATTTGATGATGTTATTGGTGTTATCCTTAGCGAGGAAATGCGAAGAAAAAGCACAGGTGAGACATCAAGTAATGCGTTGACCATGGAGAGCAGGGGAAGACAAAGGGAGAAAGGAAAGAGCCAAGGTAATCATGGCAAGTCTAAAATGGAAAAATCCAAGTCTAGACTGGGAAAGATAGAGTGTTGGAACTATGGAAACAAAGGACATCTGAAGAAAGACTACAGATCTCTAAAGAAGAAAGGAGATGGACAACAGGAAACTACCCAGGAATCAAATGTAGCAGGTGATGTGTTACAAGATGCTTTGATTATTGCATTAGATAATACTAGTGATTATTGGGTAGTAGATTCAGGGGCTTCATGTCATGCTACACCCCATAGGAAATATTTTCATGATTATGTTCCAGGCAATTTTGGACATGTTTTATTGGGTGATGATGAGCCATGTAAAATTGTTGGAATGCATAAGGTATGGATAAAATTTAAGAATGGAATTGACTGGTTGCTTAAAGATGTAAGGCATATTACTGCTATGAAAAGAAATCTGATCTCAACGGGACAGTTGGGAGATGGCGGCTGTCTATCTATGTTTGGAGAAACATGGTGGAAAATCACTAAAGGATCAATGGTGATATCAAAAGGAGACAGGGTAGGTACGTTGTATTTATGTCCTCATATTACTGACCATTCTGTCTCTTTAGCTTCCACAGGAACAGATACAGCATTGTGGAATCATAGGCTTGGCCACATGAGTGAGAAGGGGATGCAGATTCTCCACTCAAGGAAGTTGTTGCCAAATTTGAAGCAGGTAAGTTTGGAATTCTGTGAGAACTATGTTTATGGAAAATAGAAGAGAGTCAGATTTCTCAGGGTTTGGAAACATAAGAAGAATGAAAAGTTAGAGCTTGTGCATACAGATGTATAGGGACTGGCTCAGGTACAATCTCTTGGTGGCTCTCATTATTATGTTACATTTATTGATGATTCAACTAGAAAAACTTGGATTTATTGAATTAGACATAAATCTGAAGTGTTTGCTACTTTTAAGAAGTGGAAATCTTTGGTTGAGAATGAGACAGGAAAAAGGTTGAAGTGTCTCAGATCTGACAATGGAGGTGAGTACTGTGGCAAGGATTTTGATAGTTATTGTTCATACCATGGGATTCGTAGAGAGAAGACAGTCCCAGGAACACCACAAGAAAATTGTGTGTCAGAAAAGATGAATAGAATGATCATGGAGCGTGCAAGGTGTATGAGATTGCATGCAGGGTTGCCTTTACAGTTTTGGGCAGATGTTGTAAATATTGTTGTTTATTTAATAAACAGAGGGCCTTCAAGTGCTTTGGATGGTGGTCTTCCAAAGGAGGCATGGACAGGCAAAAAGGTAAACTACTCATTTCTGAGAACGTTTGATTGTGAAGCATTTGTCCATATTGATAAAGAGAATAGAACAAAGCTTGAATCTAAATCCAAGAAATGTACCTTTATTGGATATGGGGTTGATGATTTTGGTTATCGCTTATGGGATTATGAAAATAACAAAATCATTAGGAGTAGAGATGTGATATTCAATGAAAATTTTATGTATAAATATCAGTTGCAGGGAAAGAAACAGGAAAAGGAAAACACAAAGTACACAGTACTTGATGAAATTGAATAAAATGAAGTTCCAAAGGTGCCAAAAAATCAAGAACAACAGAAAATACCTGAAACTCCTGCAAGTGTAAGAAGATCTACCAGGTTAAGTAGACTCCCTGAACGATACTCTCCTTCAATGTATTATTTATTGATGACTGATGTTGGTGAACTAGAATGTTATGAAGAAGCAATGCAGGTGGAAACTAGAAAGAAGTGGGAGCAAGGCATGAATGAGGAGATGGACTCATTGGTAGGAAACCAGACTTGGGATTTGGCTCAGTTTCCTGCTAGTAAAAGAGCATTGCACAACAAATGGATTTACAGGTTGAAGGAAGAAGAAGGAGGTAAAAAGCGGTACAAGGCCAGACTTGTTGTAAAGGGGTTTGCACAGAAGAAAGGTATATACTTTGATGAAATATTCTCTCCTGTTGTTAAGATGACTTCAATTAGGACTATCTTAAGTCTAGTGGCAGTAGAATATTTGCATATTGAACAATTAGATGTAAAAACAACCTTTCTCCATGGGGATTTGGAGGAATAGATATATATGCAGCAGCCACAAGGGTATGAGGTCAAAGGGAAAGAAAATTTGGTATGCAAGTTGAAGAAGAGCTTGTATGGCTTAAAGTAACCTCCAAGGCAGTGGTATTTAAAATTTGACAGGTTTATGACAGAACAAGGTTATAGTAGATGTCATTCTGACCACTGTGTTTATTTCAAGAGGCTAGATAATGGAAGTTATATTATCTTGTTATTGTATGTGGATGATATGCTTGTTGCAGGGTCTAACATGCAGGAAATAAATGTGCTCAAAAGGAAGTTAGCAAATTCATTTGCGATGAAGGATTTGGGTGCTGCAAAGAAAATCCTTGGTATGAGAATAACAAGAGACGGGAAAAATCGCAAATTGACATTGTCCCACGGTGAGTAAATACAAAAGGTGTTGGAGAGGTTCAGAATGCAAAATGAAAAACCCGTTAGTACACCTTTGGCCAGCCATTTCAATCTAAGTAAGGAAATGTGTCCCAAGACACAGGAAGAGATAGATTACATGTCCAAGATTCCCTATCCATCAACAGTTGGCAACTTGATGTATGCCATGGTGTGCACAACACCAGATATTGCACATGCAGTGGGAGTTATGAGCATATATATGAACAATCCAGGTAAAGAACATTGGAAGGCAGTACAGTGGATTCTCAGGTATTTGAGATGTACTACCACTTAGGCATTATGTTTTGGAGGTTCAAACACTGTTCTACATGGATATGTTGATGCAGATATGGTAGGTGATAAGGATAGAAGGAGGAGCACCCCAAGGTATTTGTTTACTGTAGGTGGAACAACAGTAAGTTGGATTTCAAAACTGCAAAAGGTTGTTGCACTTTCAACAACGGAAGCAAAGTATGTTGCTGTTACAGAGGCTAGTAAAGAGATGATTTGGTTGCATAGGTTTATGGAGGAATTGGGTAAGAAGCAGAAGGATAGCAGGTTGTATAGTGACAGCCAGAGTTCCATTCATCTTGCAAATAACTCAGCATTCCATTCCAGGACTAAACATATACAGCTCAAGTACCATTTCATACGCTCTGTTCTGGAAGATGAACTGTTGAAGCTGAAAAAGATACATACTAGCCAGAATCCTGCAGACATGTTCACAAAGGTAGTGACCAGGGATAAACTGAGTTCTTGCTTGGTTTCAGTTGGCCTTCTAGCATGAAGGTGAAGATGAGAAATTTGCCAGGTCCAAGATCCAGCAAGTACAGCAGCAGTGGAGTTGTTGTGATCAGTCTTCAAGTGGGATATTGTTGGTTGTGGAGCCATATCTTCGAGTCTCATAGATGATATTGTCTCAGCCGTGTACCCCAGCTTTATATGATATGAAAAAGGAATGTACACTCGCTCCCCAACTTTGGGGTTCAGGGAAAAAAAATTGGGATGTTTGTTTTCGCCAACAGTTTATGGGCCCATGGTTTTGGATAACCCATGGTATTTTCCCATTTTATTTCCCCTATAAATGAAAGACATTGTAATACGGCTAGGGCAAGATGTATTAGGTATTATGCATTGTAAAGATCTCTAAGATCGTGAAGAGATACTATGAGACTGTGAAGAGGAAGTGCAGAAGATGTGTTGCAGGTTGTATCCCTTCATTTGTTGGATGGTATAATAATAAGGACTGGAAATTTCAGTGTGGGCATAGCCCATCTTGGGTGAACCACGATATATTGGTGTCTCTCTTGTAATGTGTTTGTGTGATTATATTTTCATTTATGTTTATTTTTATTGCTCTGCGATCCTGTTTTTCTAACAGGAAGTTGTCTTGTATTTCTAAATAATATATTAGCTACATTTGACTTCCTTATTTGTAATCATTGTTTTAACTGTCTATGGTAAAAGCATTTTTAGCTTGTGCATAAAAATCACCAACAAATTGGTAAAACCATGTGTTGGAAAGAAAAATGTGTTCATATGTGAAAGCCCACATACAAAACCATGTTTATACGTGAAATTCTACATATAAAACCTATCCATAGTAAATAGAAATTAGCAAATACCATATACTAATGAAGTACCATGGGTTGGAAGGGAATACCATCAATTGGAAGGGGATACCATGCGCCAATACCCTCACAACTCCAAACCATGCACCAAGACACCACATATAATGAGACTATGGAAAATATCCTAGTAATTAGTTTCTGACAATGGTTTCTTTTGGCAATGCTCTGATACCATGTCAGATTTTAAGATAGCAGCAATATATTTCAATTATATGCAGTGGAAATAAATAGGATCACTAGAAGATAAACAGTGCACAGAAACAAATAGATTTATATTGAGATCACAATTGCATCCTTCTTATTACTTCATTGTAGTAGAGAGATAGATGAATGATTCACATGGTGTTATGAGTTCATACAATAATGAATTGACCTTTAGCAAAATATAGGTCTTCAGGGTAACTTTTATGTAAAGTCATGTCTTTACGTGATTTTACCTTTTCACTAAATAAACACATTATTAATAATATTATGAGCTTATGGGAATACCTCCCGAAGCTGCATCAACATCAACATGTTCTAGGTGTTTATCTTTTCCATAACCAATCTTAGGTGGCTAGGAATTTCCCTTGTAGTAGATTGTTATTGTAGACCTTGAACTTCATTTTTATCCTCATGGTGATGTGACTTGTACCCTAGCCTCGACCTAATCTTTGGAGGAACTAGACCAATTCTTGAAGGACATTCTCCTTGCCCTCACTTCCCATTTGATTCACCTTGACTCCATTTCCCTGGTTGGATATTGGCATTAATCTCCAATCTTTCTACCACTTATTATAAAAGCCCTAAAAAATCCAAACCCTCATTTTTCTAAGGTTGTCATATTGCTCAAATAAAGAAGTAAATGATTATACAAATTTTTGAAAGAGAGATTATACCCCATCTCATCACAAAAAGTTGGGTGTGTTACATTCTTACCGGCAAAGCTCCACAAATTGGAGAATGTTTTCCACGAGGGAGATGTCTACGACCCCTTAAATCCAATACTTAGATTACAATGGGGTTGGGGCTAGGGATAGGGATTTTGTAAGTGGATTTTTTCCACAGACTATAAAAAAAAGTGGATATTATTTATGGCAATACTTTATGGATGATAATCAATCAATCTTATTCTCAAAACTTAATCATTACATGCTCCACTTAAAATATATAGCATCAATCATTTTAAAAAATTACTCCTAAGACTAATCAAGTCTAGTGTTGGCCATCATCTAAAAAGAAAAAGGTCCAAATATAAAATTACCATTTTATTTCTTCAACCTATATGCCAAATTTTTATTCAAGGGACTTTTATCGGTTATTTTCAACAATTGTACATTTTTTGATGATCCAAATGGGGTTGAATCATATTGCATAAATCATTTTAAAATCAAGTGATTCTTGTCAACACTTGCATATCTATATAGCATGGCAAGGAAGAGAGGAAAGGTCATCCATGTTTCCATTGAAAGAATAGGTGTTAATGAATTATCTCAACCCTACTTGTATATACAGAGAGTCAAAGGGGGGAATATGGGTTGATTTTGAGACAACCTATAGGTAACATGGAAGGTTATTTCTACTTGTAAAGACAACGATCCATAATCAGAAAGAGTTGAACTTCGATACAAAGTATGCATGAGATCCAAGCAACCAGAGACATTAATTCATCTCATGCTAAGCAAAAGCTATGGCATCTGTAGAAGGGATACAAAATATGAAGATGGGATGCCGTTCATTTTTCAAGGTTTGTCAAGTAGGTAGTAAACAAAATTGAAAACTTTTAAGGGAGAACCTCTACTGAACAAATTGACGAAGAACTTTTACAATGGATCCCGTAAGGTTTTTTAAAAGTAGTCAACTAAGTATATGAAAATGGTGGAGCTTTCCTATGACCTCTATTGAACAAAATGATGAAGAATTTCTGCAATGGATCGATCCCACAAGGTTTGTTACAATAAGTTCAACTAAGTATCTAACAATGGTGAACCTTTCCTATCATAACATAACTTTCATATCAAAGAAAAAAGGCACTTAACACCAAAAAAATATGAACAAACTTGATAAACTAAACCAACAATATTAAGAGTTGATAAATGTCATTTAACACTAGGGCAGTATTCGTTCAAAACTAGATCCTCAAGAGATACAATCTGCCAATACATATTCATATGGACTCCAGTAAGAGCTAACCCACCAATACTCATTCATATGGACTTTATTGTTCAAATAGATGCCTAGCTGCAAACATTCCATGGGCCTCAATAGTATCAAGGGATGTAGATAGTTCCCAGTATAGTTGGTGCTTGTTTCTATTTTCTAGTGTTTTTTTTAATGTGGTTCAACCTCACTTAGAATAAAAAAGGGGCAACAAAATAGTCCAATTGTATAGACAAAACTCACAAATTTTAGTATTGATAAATTTTAGAATAGACAATTCATTTGTAATATCGAGTCCAATTGAAAATTTTGTCTGCATTCAATCTATATGCTTACTTTCTATTTCAAGAGGCTTTCATTGGTTTATCTTTACAAGGTAGTAATTCAAATTTTACTTCAAACTAAAATCCCTATCAATATTATTCTTAACTTTTCAAAATTTTGTGGTCAACATCGAATGGCTCCATCTAAATACAAACCAAGTTATATGATTAATATTCTTTCCTTTTAGAAATTTCTATGTCAACATGTATCTAAATCCAAACCAAGATATACCCCCCAACGATGTAAACATAGAGGTATTGATGCATTACTCTTAAATGTTTGGCATAGTTATATGGAAACTTTCACCTTCTAGCATGAATAATGAAATTTAGAGTAACACAAAAATTTCCATCCATATTGAATGCGATCCTAAATTTCCTTTCTTGAACAAAAAGCAACATGGAGATGCAGGTGATATGGTCTATCAACTTAGAGGGCAAAAATTTCATGGATCTAAAAGCTTTTCCTAGACAACAAAGAAAACTAAGGGTTGCAAGAAGGTGATAGCATTCAAAGTATAACTAAGAAAATTTTGGAACTATGTTGCATCTACATTAGAAATGTGGCAGAAGATTTCTGCAGATAGAAAGTGTTCGACTATAAGACGATGGTAATATTAAGTGATAATATCAAACAATGGTTAAACAATGAATATACATCATATTTATCTTGAATGAAGGAAACAACTTGGGACAAAACAAAGTTCAAGGCATATTTGAAAAATTAACCATTCATAGAACCTAGATTAAATTTTAACACACCAATGTCAATAGAACAGCTAAACATAATGTATGTAGTCCTGCAAGAAAACCAGAGCATGCTTCTTATATATACTAGTTCTCAGTCGGTGCCCATATAGGTCCACTACCAAGGCAACCCACTATTTACATATACATTTTTAAATTTGACCCCTTATTACCCTATGAGGGTCAATACACACACACACACAAACACACATATGGTGATAGTGAGGAGGTGGTAGGATGTTATAATTGTGCATTGAAACTACTCAATACATAAATCAAAAGAAAAGTATATTTCTAATCGTCATTGGAAGTTGGAACATGTAATCCTCTAAATGAATGTTTGACATCTCCTCCTCTCATATACAATGGCCAATACCAAATTGCTCATTTTCTAACTTACAAATATGTTTCCAACTTATTTGAATTGGAAAATAAAACATTTACGGCAGTAACCACAAAACTATAAATTTATGAACATCACCTAAAAAAGTAGGTTTGATATGTGAATCAAGGTGGGTATTACATTGTCTTATATATCCAGTGCAATCTTGAAGTAATGTTGAAATATCCAATTGCATTTCCTTTATCACCAAAAAGGTTTGATACATTGTTTCTTCATTTGTTTAGAAATGATAAATGTACATGATTGTTTGTAGGAGTAAATAGTGATCAAGTGAATTCCAAGCAGAATCCTATCTAAAGAAGCCTTCCAAGAACATATGTCTATCAGTATAAACCAATAATAAATTTAAATTTAAAACCTTAATTACAATTAAAATGTTCCAACAACAATTTGCATACCTTGACATTGTTCAACAATGGGACATATTTATCAATGAAGACTTGTAATTTGTTCACCTCCCCACCAAGACTTGTAAAGGGAAAATTATAGATTCTTCCTGCCATTTTTAACAACAAAGGAATCTCCACAGATAGAATGCATAGACAATCAACAAGGTGTTGCAAAGGAAAAAGAAAATAGGTGTAGTTATTGTTCTTGCACTATGTGGAATGCGTGATGAACAAGCAAAGCCAGTGTCTACTTTGTTATTGCAATGATAACACTTGCACCTTTATGACCTGCCCACATAAGTATACATGTAGTCAAGTGCATGTTATCAATTGGATCATTTTCTGCATAGTTCATAATATTATTTAATTAAACTGTCATTGATACAAATTCATATTCACCTGAAACAATAGAGAGCTCCAAAATTTCTTAAATGGGTGTTTCAAAAATCTTTAAGACGGAACGTGTTGAATGTATGTGACACAAGAGTTAATATATTGTATTGTCTTGCTAAATATTCCTACTATGACACTGCACATTCATGTACTTTTGATTTCACACTTTGCAGCCTTATATAGTTCTTACGCAACTATTTTGTACCATAGTACTTGTTACAATCGTACTCAAATACCATAAAGATGCTTTGATGCATGTAAGAAAAACACTTGAGTTAATAGCTTAGAATAACAGCATGTATGCCCATTTAAGTAAAAAAGAGACTATAGTTGCTTGAGCTTGATTACATGAGATGAAAGGTACCTAAAAAGAAATAAAATTGATTGATAACCCACCATCTCATTAAGCTCCATCTACTACAAGAAGTCAGATGAATATGATGTGGATCTGAAACACGCATTTTTGTTTCATAAAAGTGGATATAAACTATATAAGAAAGAGAAATATGGTATCCCTAAATTGCAGGATAAAACAATTAACAATTTATCATCCATGTCTAAAGAGATCAAACAAGGCATTTACCAATATCGAGACTCAAAATATATGGTTTAGGAATCCAGAAATGCATTTCCACGAGTAGCCACAGTCTATGAAATACAAAAATATATTCCCTAAATATTTTATAGTTTCTACGCAATTTTACATCATAGTACCAAAGGTTCTCATGATCTCTACTACACTGCTAATTTTTCTTCCTATTTTTTTTTGGTATAAGATCCACAATTTTGCCATTGGGATCTAGTTCTTCCTCATCCTCTTTGTCATGTAATTTATTTGCTTAAATGGATGATCACTAAATTATCAATCTAGGAGCTTGTAAGCTTTTGAGACATTGGCACTGTATTTGCAAGACTAGGAAAAAAACCCTAAGCTAATCCTATTGCATTAAAATTCAAATGGAAATGCTACAAGAGTTCATTTTGGTCATTGGAATTATATGACAGTCAATCACATTCCTGTGTTTTATTGTTAAGAGCATCAACTTGTTTTGTGATCGCTTATAGAAAATAAACCTTCAATGCCAGAATTTGTAGGGAAACCACACTTGCAATGCAAAAAACACTTTGTTTGACAAGACACTTCCAGGAACCGAAGTCAAACATACAAGTATGATCTTATTACACGTTACAATCCTTATGATGAAATAATCATTTTTACTCAGTAACCAATTATGATACAAGCTTACTTGTTAATCCAAATAATTCTCTCAGTTTAATCAAACTGAAATGAAAACACACTCAAATGAAATTACAATGTGGAAATGAAAACCAAAAGGTCTTGTTATTGTAGGTTCGAGTCTTATGGTCTTTCAACTACTGCATAATATCTAAGTTAAGATGCTCACAAGATCTCTGGTACACACCTGAAATTCTGTTTCACACTTGAAAGCATCAAATGGAAATTAAAAACATAAGCAATGAAAGCAAAGGTAGAAATTAAATAATAATATGAAAGCAAAAGAAATGAAATAATGATTCAATTAACTACCTTAATAAATAAATATGTGAAATGCATAAAGAAATGTACCTACAGAAAGGAAATTAAATGAGCATGGTATACTTGAGAGAGGGGGGCCTTCCTCTTCCAGCACACTTGCTTGAGATCTACAGTGCATGGCGAAGGAAGGTTACAACAAAAGCATCCTTTATTCCATTGTCAAAGAGAAGTTACAAGTTGGTTACAGTCCATGCGTACTCTGTTCACTACATAACTGATACAAGAATACATATGATAATTACATTGATTACTAGACCACTCTAACACTCCCCAACAATCCTCCCTAATCTATCATCTG
Organism: Larix kaempferi; assembly: GCA_027924585.1. NCBI lineage: Eukaryota > Viridiplantae > Streptophyta > Pinopsida > Pinales > Pinaceae > Larix > Larix kaempferi. The sequence goes on along the minus strand of BSBM01000364.1, from coordinate 6,763,232 downwards.
ATTGCATATTTATACATCAGAACATAACTAATTCCCCATTGCCAAAATTGCCCAAATCTGTGAATTAGGAAATGGTGGTAACATGATTATGTCGTACTGCAATTTGGATCAATTTCTATGAGAGAATGGATTGAGATCCAATTATACAAGATCCTCAAAACATACAAAGGTTGAGAATAAATACTATTTTCTAGAATTAAACTCTCTTCTTTGATTGGGCGCTCCAATTTGGCATGTGGTTTGAAAAACAGTTGCAGCGGGAAAGATAGGAGAATCCTCTTTGAAGAAACGCCCATGCATCCCTCATCATGCACATTCTGAGGAATCTAATCGTGCGTCGTCTAATTGGGAACATAGTGCACAAAAACCCATGTCTCGTTTTTTTTAGATGTGTCCTCATCTGCTTGCCAATGATGTGGCAAAACCGCCTCTACCAACTGTCTGCCACATGGATTTGATTGAAAGATTGACCGCGAGTTAGAGATGAGAATATTTGACTAGGTATGATCTAAAGAACATGAAACCATCTTGAAACACTTGGAAAGAAATCATATGTGGTAGATTTCCTTATGAAGTTGTGTTGATATCCCAACCATGGAGGTGGCCACAACAAATGGAGCTTCCATTGGTGAAGAAATATATCTATAGTCACTGTTCTCCTATCATACTTCTTCTACTAAGGATTTTCTATCAGTTATTGCTTTAGAAGATAAGCATTCTTCCCATGAGTTTGCTGATGTGTAAGATTGTTTTTCCTTGGATATTTTGGATTCTAGATCAGATTATGGAGTTCATGCATTCTCACTCCTTGGTCCCATGCCTCCTCTCACTTCCTACAAGGTCACATGCACAATTCCTGAAGCTACTATTGAATATGGAGACAACATGCATTCGCATGGGTTAAAGCCTCAATCACATCAAGTTTCATATGGTTCTAAGTTCAAGCATTTGGACTATCTACAAGCATTTGGAGTTGATCTCCAAACCCCTTTGTTCTCTCATTACTTCACATTCGAATTCTGAGGATTATCAGTCAGTTGTTGTAGCTTATTCACACTCAGAGCAACGTCCACTTCTTCCAAAGAAGAAGGTTCCTCCAGAAATCTGACCAAGTTCACACCTACTTGAGTTTTGGAGTAGTTCAATTTATTTTGGTGTATTTCATGTCCATTTTAGAGGGGAGGTTTTATTTCCCATGTGGTTTTCCTCCTTACCTCGTTTACATGGACTAATAAAAATTGTTGTTGTAAAAGGTGACTTGAGCCTTAGTTTCCAAGGCCTTATTTTTGTTTTGGCTACATAATTCTAGCTTATAGGGGGGTGTTAGAACATTATTAAACCTTAATTTGAACATTATTAGGACCTAAGTCATACATTAATTTGATGATTAACTGGTCCAAAATAAGGTTAATGATGTCAATCCAAGGTTGTTAGAAGTTAGTTGGGGCAATTATGACACATTCCACCACTTCTGGGCCAAAATATAGTCAAACTAGCTGTTAGGCGCCCTATTTATGGCCACCTCCAACATTTATTACCACTAATTGAGCAAAACCACTCTGTTTCCCCGTTTTAAGGAAACTGTCTTTGACTAGAGGCACCCATGCATTGTATGTGGACATTTTGGCTCTTTTTGGCTGTTTTGGCCTATCCTTGGCCACCTACACTCCACCAAATCCTAACCACCACATGTGTGACCATCATTTATGCCTTCCCATGCCTACCCAATGTTCACATTGACAATTAGTAGCTTTTTGAGGTGATTTGGGAGCCTATTGGCCAACCTAGGGGGGATTGAGGTCCAATGTAAGCTAGCCACTTGTAGCTACCTCCAAAGGAAAACAAATTCTTCCAAATGCTATATAAATGTATTCACAACTCATTTTTGAGTTGGATAGTTGGAAAGTAATAATAAACCTACTATTTGATCATTTTTGTTCTGGTTTTTTATCATTTGTGACTGGTTTTTTATCATTTTTGTTTCCAGAATTCTTTTTACACTATTTTCTTGCATACTTAGCTAAATTTCTTAATTGTGAGGTAATATTTAGCTAGTAGATCCTACCGTGACTTAGATTTCACAGTAGGATTAAATTGTTTAAGAAATGTTTGAAAATGATGGAAAAATCTCTATAACAAGTTGATTGTCTATTATTCCCTCTATTGGCTCAAGATAATTGAGTCCATTATATTGGGGGAGATGGTATTTAAGTATGCGAAGGAAATACTAAGTTGGAATCCTTGTCAATTTCGATATGTGGTTGTATAGTCAACCATTTTATTTGACCTTGGTTGAATTTGAATGATTTTAGGGTAATATGTGTGGTCTTTAATGTGTAATTTCATGAAAAAATTGGATTGTGATGAATCCATTCCATGTTTCTCTAATGTTTATTAATAGTATGCTCTAGAATACTAATTATATGAAGAATGAAATTATTATTTATATAAATGGGAAACTATTATTCTTGACATTGTATGTAGTACAAAAACTTTATTGCCTATCTTGGTTAAATCCTATGATTATTTTTGTTCTGATGGGGGTAGTTCCCAATGTGGAGATGGGATATTATTCATTTGTTGCCTGAATAATTAACTATCCATAAATACTTAAAAAAAGGGCTAAGTTTTATATTGTCTCAATTATTTAGAGAAATTATCATTATTTAGAGAAATTATCACAATTCATATACATATGAATATGATCCATGACCTTTTTGGATCTTTGCTAACCTATGGTTTTTAAATAAATGATATGCACATAGATAATATCGTTTGTGTAGATAGAACTTAGTTTCTTTTGAGCTAGATGGTGGACATGAAATTGTATGAAGGTCCGATTTTGAGTTCTTATTAACTCACTAGAATGTGTACTCTAGTTATTTCAGTAAATGGGTAATTGAATGGTAAAATTCCACTATTGGTGAATTGGAGTGTTGCATTCATAGGGTATCATGGATTATACTATGGAATATGGAATGCAAAAATAAATTGATTTTGGGTATTTTTGCTTTGAATGCATGAATGTATGGGTAAGCATTGCTCCTAATAAAATATTTTGCATACAAAGTGTTTGATGAAACATTTCAATAAGAAAAATACAGGTGAATGGTGAATAAGGAATGCAATTACGGGTTAATGGATTTTATGTTTTTTAGAGAGTATTAATTATATGTGCATCTTTTATCTCGCTAACGTATTGTTGTTTATGCAAAAGGATGATCGTGGGAAAGGGATTGACGATAGGCAGGTAATCTAAAATATGACCATTTTTTATTAGTCATGAACAATGTTGGTTGATGTACTAATATAATGTTTGTTTATAATTCCCCTAGTTTTGACTTGGAATGTATTTAGCCAAAATTATGTAAATGATGTAAATATGCTATGGATTCCTAGTGCGGAGCTCAAGGCCAAGGCTCGATTAGTGAATGGCTAGGCATGTATTATGTATATATTTTATTTAGATTGTGTGATTGGATTGTCATGCCGATTTAGAATATATTTAAATATTATGTGCATAAATAATAAAATGGTACAACAATGGCTGTGTAACGAGCACCAAAGGGGCTATGATTCCACTAGAGGGAAAGAGGAAAGGGGGTCCATGGGAGACTAAATCCTTGCTGCCAAGTGTCAACCTTAGAACTCACCCAAAATTCTGTCATGTGATGTGAATAAGACATTTATCTCCTTTTCGACTATTCTCCAATCATTGAATGCATGTGTGAGGTTGGTGGGAAATTCACCTCATGCAGTTATTGAAGCATGGGGCTGACTACAATTTTGTGACAGCAGTCAGTCTACAAATGCCAGGAGTCCTTTCTTCTACTGTTAGAAGCTATGTCAGTTTCCTTTTCATCATTTTCTCATACCGATTGGATTCAACCCTCATTCTCTCAAAGGCTCACGTAGGTCTACACTATGCTAGAGCTCTCCATTGCTATCCATGAACATACCAAACTATTCCTAATAAAAAAATTCGAATTTGGAGACCATGATGCATATTTGGAAGTGAAAACTGATGGTTGTAGGTGAGCAGAGAGGTTGGGAAAGCTAGGAACCCTTGCCCATTGAGTTGTGTTGCTTGTAGGTGTTTGAGAAGCCACAAATTGAAGCTACATGTGGTTCTATAGCATCATAGATCAGATTGGACTTCTTCTATGCATACAATAGAAGCACTAGGCAAGATGGATCGCCTAGGAGAACCGTGGATTGGTGAAGGGGATGCTTGAGACAAGAAGGGTGTTGTGTGGGGCAAGTATTGTGGAAGCCAAGGCTGTGAGGGTTGAGTGAGACCCTTATGGAGCTCTATATGAGCATTTGGATCAACATAGAGAGAAAAATGGGTTGTGGGTTGAGAAAGAGAAGCCTGTAGTTGTTTCCTTTGCCCTGGTGGCCTCATAACCTAGCTTGGGGGTTGCCTCTGAGCAGAAAGAGTATATGTTGGACATAGTGCCTATGGTTGGGTGGAAAATCACTCTTACATAGCGAGTTGCTTATATCTGTGTTGGATAGAGATAAGTATTCTCATGCATTTGAATCTGAAATGGTTTTAATTTAATGCATGTAATGTTTATGCTTGTATTTGTATGCTATGTGTGTGTGGATAGATTTTAATTCCATTATGTATGCTTATTTACATTTGTGCACACATTTTATATATTGAAATTCATATTATGGATTTGGGGCGAAATATGAGAGCCCGAATTTAGTTAGTGTCCCCTCCCGATGGTCAGATTGGGTGAAGGGGACGTTAGATTATTATTGTTTAATGATGTTATATGTTTTGATTTTTTATAGGATATGACATCTCCTAGTCATAATGATGATGACGAATTAGCCCTTTGTAATCATCCCAACCCCATTGCTGCCATTCAAAAGTAGATTAAATATTGGGGTAATGAATGCATGACATTGATGGTGGGTGAGAACACTTCCAAAAGCAATGCAAGAATAAAATTCTTGCTTGAAAGACTCAAACAATTTGATGTATGTTTTTTTATTGGATACATTGCTTGAATGAACACAACATTTTTGTTTGTTGAATCCAAATACTTGACTACATAGACTTGTTTTTTTATAGAGCTTCGTGAGAATAATGGAACATCATGCACCAAATACTGAGAGTAACACACATGCATTTGTTTCTAGAGCCTCTGGCACTACTGCTGCACTTCCCGTTATAGATTCCCATACCTATGGTGTGGGTGCTAGTGGCCATGCCAACTATTATGTACCTAGTGTTGGTGTTCATTTAGCTCCTTCTACCCCTGCTCTTACAATTCCTGCACCTCCTCCATAAGAGGATGATGAGAGGATACCGGGCATAATCATGAAGAGCACTAGGGAGATACCAGTGTCTTTACATATGGACCATGATTTTGTCCCATTGGAGAGAAAAAAAATCACTGGTAATTACTATTCCATCATTAAATATTTTTACTTAATTTATACAATGAATAATAATTTTGTTGATCTTATATATCTAATCATAATATATATGCTTTCAATGCTAGGGAATAACTTGTTCTACCAAGAATTGCTTGAAAATGAATTTTCTATTTTTCGACCAACAATTAGAACAAGCTATAGACACCAAAGCGAGAACTTAAAAATAGACTTGATGAAACACATGGTGAAAATGTTTGGTCTCGTATTCAACCAAAAGTTGTTGAAGCAATGGTAGGCAAGTACCTCAAATCGGTGCCAGAAAATTACCGCACTAATCTCACCCACTGCCCCGATTATGAGCGTCCCGGGATAATTCCAATAGAGGATAGGGCTACATTATTTGACGATGCTAAGGAGAAGAAGATGAAAAAAGAGGGAACCTTGCCTCTAAGCTAGAGAACAACCAAAAAGGTGCAAATAAAATTAAATATAACATACAATGAACTCGTAATTAACAATGCATTTGACCTTTTTAAATCACATTAAGATGCAATTCATGTTTCTTGTAGACTCAAAGACACTTCAAAGGCCACATGGGCTAGATTGGACAAGGTCGAGCAACACAAGCTTGGCCCAGGGGGCTATGTGAAAATAAAAGGCATATTTGTAAGTACTAAAATTAAAAATAAAAAATTGTTGTTATTGATTCTTTCAACTACAATTGAAAACATTTCCTTACTAAATGTTGTTATGTTGTATAATATGGTATGCAATCCAAGGACTTCGGCATCATGCCCACCGACGAAGAACTAAAACTTGCCTTCATGATGTTAGGGTATAAATCCATGCTATAATTTAAAAAATGAAAAGAAGGGCTATCCATTAATGTCAATGAGGAGGTAATCATGGCCCTTCTACATTTTTGAATAGATAATTATAAATGAGATTAGGTTTTTGGGTCATAAAATATCTTTAAATGTATGCAAGTAGAAGTATGGGTAGAGGTTACTGTTGACTAGATAGAGGTTGGTCATGATGTGTCGAATGTTGTTCATGATCAGTGAGAGGTTAATCTTACCGCACTAGGTACTTGCATGAACGAGGCCACTATAAAATTATATTTTTTACTTCATGTATAAAATAAATGAGGTCACTTAACAATGATTTGATTTAATTGTAGATGGCATGTATCGACACACTAGACATCCTGCTAGATGATGCATCTTGCATTTCGGTCATGGTAGCCAACCATTGGATTTGAGAGGTTGAGAAGAGTGTCGCGTCACCATTTCGTCATCTTTTCACCGTCTAAAGTGTCCCACTTTGATCATTTTGTTTCGTACCTTCACCCATTTACTCCAATTTCTACCATATTTCCTTGTGAATGTGCCATGGAAAGCTTACAAGTATTAGGTGGTTAATTATAATCTATTTTCTTATTTTTAATGAAGTAAAGAGAGTTATAATTGGTTTTGCTAATGATGGTTTTATGAGTTCAATTCCCGCAACCATAATTCAATTCTGGTAGCCATGTCTTCATCATTACCAGCAACATATTGTGCAATAGATGATGTCTCTTCACATTCTACTTCATAACAAGTAGAGGAAGCATTCAAATCAAAGAGATTTGTACCAACAAGAACTTGTGTTGAAGATTCCGCCATTAGATCTTCATGAACAACTTCATCAAAGAGAGTAGAGGCCGAAACATTAGGAGGGAGAGCATAAGTTGAGGTGTCCATACGCTCACTCCATGCACCATTCTTCTGCTCATCAAGAGCCTTGTCCAAGTTGGACCATAGCTCAAATGGATAGTCTGCAGAACCAATCAAGTAGTGCATACTTGGAGACATGGCTAGATACATAGCTTTGAATGCTCTGTCACATTCATTTAACCAATCATTTTTCTCTTCATCAAACTCTGGTTCGTTCTCAGCACCAATGGACACATCATAGAGACCTTGTCTCTTGAGATATGCACACATTGTAGGCTTCCACTCAGCATAATTGAATGGAGTAATAAGAGAAACTTTCGAATCCATGTAGAAGTTGTTGCACCTGCAATGCAAACACTCAATCACTCAGGAGGGGATCCTAACTAGCTAATCCGAACCCTGCATTGACAAAAGGCACATTCAGGAGCACGTCACACCCTGGGTAGACTCCAAAGGATTGCTCCAATGGCTTCAAGGTAATGGCCTCGGGGACTTATGTGGTTTCTCCACTGCTTCTGGTGCACTTTTGAAGCAGTCTTGGTTTGAATAGAAGCTCCAATAGCTTGGATACCATGTGAAATATAAGTCATAGTAGAATCTACTAGCTAAATATTACCTCACAATTAAGAAATTTGGCTAAGTATGCAAGAAAATAGTGTAAAAAGAATTTTGGAAACACAAATGATAAAAAATAGTCACAAATGATCAAAAACTAGAACACAAATGATCAAATAGTAGGTTTATTATTATTGTCCAACTATCCAACTCAGAAATGAGTTGTGAATACATTTATATAGCATTTGGAAGAATTTGTTTGCCTTTGGAGGAAGCTACAAGTGGCTAGCTTACATTGGACCTCAATCCCCCCTAGGTTGACCAATAGGCTCCCAAATCACCTCAAACAACTACTAATTGTCAATGTGAACGTTGGGTAGGCATGGGAAGGCATAAATGATGGTCACACATGTGGTGGTTAGGATTTGGTGGAGTGTAGGTGGCCAAGGATAGGCCAAAACAACCAAAAAGGGCCAAAATGTCCACATACAATGCATGGGCGCCTCTAGACAAAGATAGTTTCCTTAAAATGGGGAAACAGGGCGCTTTTGCTCAAGTAGTGGTAATAAATGTTGGAGGTGGCCATAAATAGGGTGCTTAACAGCTAGTTTGACTATATTATGGCCCAGAAGTGGTGGAATGTGTCATAATTGCCCCAACTAACTTATAACAACCTTGGATTGACATCATTAACCTTATTTTGGACCATTTAATCATCAAATTAATGTATGAATAAGGTCCTAAGGTGTAATATTGTTCTAACACCTACATCAATAAATCATACACCACAAGTTCATATTTCAACATGACATAGCATAATTACCCAATCATGTCCAAGAAATCACTAAACAAACATGCTTAACAACTAACAATATTAGGCTTACAATTAGGTTTAAACTCTTATTCTAGTGCCCATACTTTACTTGTAAAATTGCATTCACAATCAACATTCCATAGTTGAAAGATAACATTTTCCAAGTTTTCCCAACTTTTATTAAAGTTCCCATTAGCATATAATTATCTAATCAATTTCAACATGCTAAAATACAATGATTTAATTAATGGCATCTCAATCTCGATGTTATCTTCTTACACATTACCAAAGCACGCATTGAGTCACCATGCCATCATCCATATTCAAGCATACACATTCATAAACACAAGCATACGCAAGCATAAAACATAAATAAACAACTGACACCTCGAGATCATATCACTGTGCTCAATATAAAAATGTATTATACACAACATTTGACATGCACAAAACAAGTAAAATGTATAACTTATAATTTGCATTCGAAGTTGTATTTTACACTCATATTCATAATCATTAAAGCATACACAATCATCTTCCCCACAGAGGCACCCTCGTGGCCTATCATGTTCTCCATCCTCTAGAATAGGAATTATGAGGGCATTGTCAAAATCCTTTACAACAATGGATAGCCAAGCCACTTCTAATTGTATCTTACTAGTGGCCAGGCTGAAATGATGCCATGGGTCTCCCATAGTTCTCTTAGCCACAAACACTTATTTTTTTATCTTGGTATGGCGCGCCCATAGTAGCTCAAAGGAAAGTAGGTGTTAAGGAGGCTTATACACATTTTATTTGTGGACCGGGAAAATCTAGGAATTATCAGTGTGCTCATGCATCATTCATTCAAAATCATATTTGTTATCATGTTGCATTTGTTATCCCATTCACCATGGTTGATAAGCACAACTAGAAGATGTGATGAATCAACTTAAAGTTCATAATGCGGATAATCCACAACGTAGGACTCTGACGGAAGTTTATTCATCATGGATCTACAATTGTTGTCTTGACTTATAGTGTGCTAGTAGGAAATCAACGTAGATCTCATCAGATACACGAAAGAGCATTTTCAATCTGCAATGCACAAAACCAAAGTATGCATGTACTTGATTAGATAAAATATGTATAAGATAAAGCTTTTGCAAATGATGAAATTCAAACATTCTACAGTAAATGAATAGAATTTGTAAATGGCAATTACTTGATTCCTTAATTTTATTCAAATTGTAATCAATCAATCAACTCCTTCCCCAAACCTATTGATTTTATTGCACAAACAACAACTATATTTCCATCATACTCCTCAAATGTGCAATTTGGTATCTTATTCGTGCTTCCAAGGCGTGAACTGTTTATAAACCTCGTTGTTTTTGTCCTTCCATCAATATATATGGAATTTCCTTTATGTTGATTGTTTTGTTTCATTTTGTGGTAATTTGTACAAACACAATATTTGCTCATGCTCAATAGATACCTAGCTAACCTTATCCAATGGTTATAATTGTACTTTCGGCCAACATACTCCATCAATTTAACTATGTTGTTGTACGGAACATTTACACTATCCATAGAAAAGAGGCCCAACCCATGTAGACTAGATGGAGCAATTAGATATGTTCTCCCATCAACGATGAAATCGGATTTCACCTCAAGAAGTGGGTTTGGTTACTAGTTTTTCACATAATGTTTGTATTTTAATTGCACTCCTTGTCTTTTTCAATCTCATTGTCATGAGAGCATGTCCCTCCTTTAGAAAGAAATAAATCCATATGTTTTCTAAATTTTGCTCTGACATTATGACCTCTAGTCATTCTTGACGTGTTGCTTGATGTTTCCCCTTATCCTATTTCCCTGAGGACATCATTGCTACTTGAATCAATATCTAACATGTATCTATTTGGTTGTGCTCACATTAATAAACATGGAAGCACAACAGTCAAGTTAATCAAAAGATGAGCCTCCATAGAATTAAATATTTACAGGATGATCCATGATAGAGTTATACCTTTGGGTAGGTCCATGATAGTTGAGTGGTTCAAGGTTGCCTTTGGGTAGATCTAGATTGTATTTGTCAAAAAAATTCCAAATCAACTTATTTGTTGATGGATATATGTATCGTTAGTGTGCGGATTTACTAGAATTTTGAGTATGGCTCAAATCTTCACCTTCAAAAGTATGTATAAAGAGTTTTGAACAACATTTTTTCCATCCATGTTGAGGTAGTGCATGCTTTGAGAAGGAATCATAATCTCCACGAAGAGTATATTCCCGACTTGGCTCTATGCGTTAAGGTATATAAATTTCTATCCAAACTTAGAGTCCAAACTATTATCCAAGGAGTATTTTTTCATTAATGTGACATGGAAACTAATAATGTAAATAGTTGAGGTTAGCAAAGACTAGACTATAATGCATTTGGTAGAGGATAAAATCCATTGCATTTAATGAATCAATTGTGAGGTTTCTAATAGTATTTAAGGCAGATGATGGAACGAGTTCTACTTTTACTTCTTATTTTGGGGGTTTTATGGATTTTATAACTACATTATTTTTGGTTACCCTCTTAGAGAGTCTTCTTAGGCATGTATGATGACATTCATTGGTCTTTCTTGGTGATTACTTACTTATTGAGCAAATGGTATCCCTTCTCTATCCATGATATAAAATCACTACATAGTAGATAATGATCCATGCATCTCTAGTGGACTTGATCATTTTTGTTGACACAAATTTGTGTACTACTAAATATATACCTTGAACTTCTAATCTATACAAACATGTGTACATAAAAGGTAGAACTTTGCTTTGATTTTGGAAGCATTTTTCCCTGTTGATTTCTTTAAAAGAAATAAATTTTAAATCTTCCAGGATATTTTGACTATGCCAAATTAAATTATCGAGTAAATGGACATAATATACAATAAGATTCTACACATTGTAGAAATATGTTACACACATAACAATATTGTGAGGGTACCAAAAAACTAACACTAAAAGATTTTGAGTAATTTACCACCAAAATAACATTTAGAAAAACTTTCATCCTAATCGTCTCTTGAAATTGGTTCTCTTGTGTTTAAGGGTCATTTATATGGATATTTGTGCATCACCATATATGACCATAACTGAATTCAAATGAGCATCCACATTTAACTTGATTATATCAACATTAAAGACATCCTTAATGTCATGATTAGCATTGACATTAGCATCAACACTTTTCCCCTAACAATGTACTCTAGTTTGGATGTTGATATGGACAATCTTTAATCTAAAATTGGTTAAATAATCATTCATATGTATGTCTAAACAAGAAAAAAAGTAAATAAATCCAAATAGCAAATATGATTAACTTCGGTTGACAATAGGTGTCCATGGCTGAATGTATCCCTAACACGTCAATGTATGAAGTTACTAAGACACTAACTCACTAACCACTAACCTTCTAATTGCTTTGTTTGTTTATGTGTGTGATTATATGTTCTTTCTCCCCCTTTCCCTTCAATTGGTATTAGAATTTTAGCTCTGCCCTTCACCAGTGACGCATACTTCTCTACAATGCATTAGATAATGGCCTTCTAGTAAAAAAGAGTAAGGGTTTCTCTGTAATTTACCAATCAATGGCCTTCTATTATGGCTCTAAAAATTGTTGCCTTTAGGGGTTAGGTGTTATGGTTTCAGGGTTTTAGGGGGTCAGGGGATAGGAACTAGTCATTAGGGATTAAGGGGTCAAGGGTTTAGGGGATAGATAGGGGTATTGAGATGTTCAAAGGGAACTGCGACAAAAGTCAATAATGCTCAACTAGAACAACCACAATCCACCCTTGTGGAATATCAGAATGCGACATAACCTACCATATTGTGAAACATCTTGATTCGACATTCCATGAATTCAACTAGATTCACTCAAAGTTAACTAAGGTCAACCATGTCAAACACAATGAGACAAGTTATCACATGATAGTCAACCTTAGTGATCAAATGATCCAAGTGAATTATAGTCATCCAACTATAGTCAAACACAGTCGAAGATAGATAACCATAGTTATCAAAGTCAATTATGCTCACCCAAGGTTAACCATGGCCATCAAATTTAACCATAATGAAAAACATTGAATAAAACTCAATGACAATAAAACTAAACAACATGCAGCCATGAATCAAACAAAGGAAACTAAAGTGAATGAAAATGAAGGAAGGTTGACCTTACTCATTTAAGTGAACCAAAGTTATACAACTACAATTAACCCAATTCAAACATGTTCCTATTGTAATGACATAACCATTTAGGGAAATAGTAGTTCAACATAAGTCAACAAATAGAAACATTGCCATGTGGATAAATAATTAAGAAATGTCACAATCCAACATAACCCTTTGAAAACATCTCAATACGACATAACCCTTTATGTACATGGTGATGTGGCATAACCATTACAGAACAAAACAATTTGGCATAAGTGAACAAAAATGAACATCACAATACATATACATTAATCAACATCGTATACCAATAGAACCCTTAAGGAATGATGCAATGCCACAAGTCCCTTTATTATTATCAACATCTTAATGTTACAATGTGACATAATGAGGTTGACATTTTAATGGTCGACCCTCTTATTGTTGAAGTCAACTCTCGCAGTATTGAAATCAACCTTTTCATGGTCAACCCCCTTAATGTTGAAGTCAACATTTTGATGGTCAACCATCTTAATGTCAACTGTCACCAACTCTCTTAATTCCATAATGAAACGTAACCGATAATCCAACATAACCATTTAGGAACATAGAAATTTCACATAAGTCAACAAAGATGAACAACACAATCCACTATAACCATTCAATAATGTATCAATTTCACATAATTTGATATAGATAATCGAGACAATAAAAAATAACCATTACAGAACCCCATAATTCAACATAACTCAACCAAGACATACATCTCAATCACACATAAACACAGCCAACCATTATCAACCATAGTAAACCTTCTCTAACCATGGTCAACCAAAGTCAACCTTTATTCAACAAAACTCAACTAATGCCAACCATAGTCCAATTTTGCAAACTAAATTCAAATATGATCAACCACATTCAACAAAAGTCAACCATGGTCGACTATGTTGAACAAAATATATTAACATTGAACCGTAGTATGTAATAGATACATTTCAATGATAACAAAACTTAGAAATTACATGATTGAAATTTGGATATAAGCTATCAAGTAATAAGTAATTTTTAAACACAAGGACAAAGAAAGGAAAAATAACTTTCCTTTTCACGGTTCTTCATTCATGTAATTCCATTAGACAAAGAAAGAAAACACAACTCCTTGAATTCTTGTTGATTTCACAACCCTTGCTCACTTTGGTCTTTTGGATCTGGAACATTGGAAATCCTTAAACTATGTCCTTCAAGAGAGGATGTGCTTCACAGTGCAAGTGTTGCTTTTAGACAATCATTAAAGGAAATGGCTATTAGATAAAAGTCAACCAAGATGAATGTTGTAATGTTGCATATCCATTGAGGAATATCGTAGTCCTACATAACTCTTGAGGAATAGTGTAATCCCACATAAAAAACTATGAATGTCAAAATCCATCATATCCATTGAGGAATGTAGTAATTCCACGTAAGTCAACAAATATGTACATCGCAATGCAACATAACCATAGTCCACTGTAGAATGTGCAACCAAAGTCTACCATTGTAAACCATAATCAACCAAATCCATTCATATACATCCAAAGTATTCCACAATGAAATATTATTAACAATAGTTAAACGTGTTTGAAGATAACCATACATAGGAGTAGATGGCATGAATAGGAATTGAGTTGATTTTTTAGGAAACTCGACGTTTCGATCCCTACTCTGGGATCATCATTAGGAGAACAAAAAGCTCAAAGAAATTAAGTTGCCAGAGACCATTGATATATAATTTTCAATTTGTTCGAGAGGTAAAAGATAAATGTGAGGTGTCAGCTAGGGTTATCAATTAGGGTGTGGAGATATAATAGGGTTAAAAGGAAAATTAATAATAAGATTAAATTATTAATATAAGAATTAATTCTAAGATTAAATAAAAATGAAATTAAATAATGTTAATTATTATACTAATATCTATGTCTAAAATACCAAGCTAAATTGATCATTCATAAATATATTATAACAATAATACAAATAAATTAATAATTGTAGTTAGGGAAATTATCTAACTAATACTAAGACTAGGCTTAAAAACTTTAAAAGGCAAATTCACTAACTAACCCTAAATATAGTTTAAAACATATATATAATATTTTATAATATACCAAACCGAGTACTAAATCTAAATGCTATCCAACCTAAAAATTAAATCTAGGACTATTTAAACTAACTAAAGATTTTAATAAAATAATAAAACCAAAATCTAACTAATAAAAAGTTTAATTGCAAACTAATAAGCCACCTTATGCAATCAAGGTATATGAAAAAGTTTAATTGCAAACTAATAAGCCACCTTATGCAATCAAGGTATATGAAAGACCTAGGAAAATGACTACTCAAAGGTCCAATTAAGCTAAAGTGTAAGAAATAAGATATTTTTGGGTAAAAGATGATCGGACTAGAAAACTATGAAGGGAAAAGGATAGAGAAAAATAAACTAAAAGGATGAAGTACCTACCTTCATTAAGTTCATTAAATGTTGCTAACCATTAATTTAACGAATGTTGCTAACCATTAATTTAACGAGTGATTGTGAAGGGAATGTAAAACTGGTAATCATGTGTTACTAAGTCTTGTGTCATCGTCTTTGTTGAGACAATCTTAAGTCATATTAATTTATATTTTCTCTCTAACTTTATGGTTGGTTAGGTTTTCTTACTTTGTAATGACTGAGGTGTTTTCTAAGCACATATGGTGTCAAGTTAAGTGAAAATGCTCTGCCGCTAAGGTAGATTTCTTGTGCCTATCATGTTTAAGGTCAGCAATATATTCTTTAAGTCTTGTTTCTATGGATCTCCCAGTCTCTCCAATGTATACTTTTCCACATGAGAAAGGAACGGAGTACACACCTTTGCAAGCATTAGGTTCAATAGGAGCTTTTAGAGAATCCATCATTGTCCTAATTGTATTGGGAGGGGTGAAAAATACTCTGAACCCTTTTCTCCTGAGAGTCTTAGCCAATATATCTGCGGTGCCTTTAATGTAAGGAAGAACACTTTTATGTTTTCTTCATTGTTGCTCACATTTTCTTTTATATTCCTATTACTATTCACCACTACTTTTCTAAATTGTCTATTCTCATAACCATTTCTCTCAAAGACCTGGGATATGTGTTCAATTTCCTGCTCAATGTGTTCACTATCATAGATTCTTAGAGCTCTCATTACTAAAGTCCTAATAACACCAGCTTTTGGCGGGGGGAAGTGGTGAGATTTAGCATGTAAGTACCTTTCAGTGTGTGTCTATTTCCTATAGACTTGGTGTGTAATTGAAACGTCTTATTTATTCGAAACCAAGACATCAATAAAAGGTAGACTATTGTCTTCTCAATCTCCATGGTGAACTTAACACTTTTGTTTTGGTTGTTAATATGCTCGAGGAATCTAACTAGGTTGCTTTCTCCATGAGGCCAGACCACATCCATATCATCGACATATCATTTCCATATTTTAGGTTTTAGAGGGAACGAGTCTATGACTAGCCTCCCAAATCTTTCCATATAAAGATTCACAACAATAGGTGAGAGGGGTGACCCCATTGCCACCCCTTCTACCTGCTCATAGAATTCTTTATGGAAAGTGAAAAAAGTAGAACGTAAATCTTTTATGGTCCTAATGGCCTTGTCAAGAAGGATTTTAGTGTATAAGGAAACAACATGAAAGCTCACAAGGATGTCATCCTTACTAATTTCTACGTTGTGAATTTCATCCATCCAATTCGTGGAGTTTTTGAAAAAGGAATTTGTCTTTCCTACTAGTGGTTTGAGTAAGTTTGCTAGAAATTTGGCTAACCTATATGTGGGCGACCCGATGGTGTTTACAATTGGGCGAAGAGGTACTCCCTCTTTGTGTATTTTTGGAAGTCCATAGATGTGTGGGACTATTCCTTCATTGGGTTATAATCTTCTTTTCAACTCCTCATCTAGGTTGGAATTCCTTCATTGGGGTATTCCCCATAGTCAAATATTGTCAAAACATGGTCAACACATAATTATGTATGGTACACCATGGTCAAACATAGTCAATCAACTAAAATGGAACCCCTACTCATATGTTGCTAAAGAGTTCATCTTGGAACCCTTGCTCATAATTGGGAATTGGGTTTTTGTTTCCATAACAATTTCCACGTCATAAATAAAAAATGTGGAATATACGTGTCGATGAAGCCACTATCCATCAATCTAATGGTTACATACAAATTGTTTATAATCCTCGGTGCCAATGAAGCAATAGTGATCATAATAGTCTCTAAGATGTGTTAATGATGACGATGATGATGACCACAATGATGATGATGATGATATATTAATGGTGATGATCATCAACATCAATGTCATTGTCATCATCACCATATACACTATCTTCCTCCTAGTCATCGTCGTCATCCACCATCAGGACACATTTGTAACTCTCCGGCATCATCATCATGGCCATTCTCATCATCCTTGTCATTGTCATAATCGTCACACCCAGCATCATCATCATGATCATCATTATCATCATAGTCACACCCATAATCATCATGATTGTCATAATCACCGTATTCATCATCATGATCATCATCACCATCATCATCGTCATCGTCATATTCCTCAGCCCCATCACTTTCACGTGATCCTCATCATTGACGATGACAATGTTGTTGATGGTAATGATGACAATAACAATGGTGATGACATTGACGGGGTTAGGGGTTTAGTGAGGTATGGGTTATTAAAACCCACATTATCATCTTTGTTGCAATCAAACATCATTTTCATAATCACCATCTCCACTATCTTGCTTGTAGTTGACATCATCATCAACGTCATCGTCATTGTCATCGTTGTCATCATCATCACTGTCAAGAAACATTGGTAACTTTTTGGCATCATCATCATGGCCATTCTCATCATCGTTTTCATCATCATAATTGTCCGCTAACATCGTCATCATGATCATCATCGTCATCATTGTCACACCCATAATCATCATGATTGTCATAATCATTGTATTCATCATCATGATCATCATCACCATCATCATCATCATCGTCAACATCATCATCATCATTGACAATGAAGTTGTTGTTGACGGTGATAATGACAATGATGTTCATCACAATGGAGATGGCAATGATATTGACAGGGTTAGGTTTTATAGATGTATGGGTTATGAAAACCCTCATCATCATCTTTGTCGCCATCATCATCAACATCAATGTCATTGTCATCATCACCATCTTCATTGTCTTGCTCGTAGTCGATGTTGTCATCAATGTCGTCGTTAGGACACATTGGTAGCTCTTTGGCATCATCATCATGTTCATTCTCATATCATCGCCATCACCATAATTGTCACACCCAACAGCATCATCATGATCATTGTCGTCGTCGTCGTCGTAAATGTCACATCAATAATAATCATGGTTGTCATCATCACCGTAAATGTCACATCAATAATAATCATGGCTGTCATCATCATCGTATTCATCATCATGATCCTATAAACCCATAATTAAATAAATGTTAAACCACTACAGAAATAACCATTAATCCATAACAAGTAGTCTTATAACCACGTAACCCATGACCATTAACCATTGTCTGTAACCACCAAGAAAAAAATATGGATGAGATTTATGCATCCTATAGAAGATGGCCAATGCCAAGGCCCTTGGACTTGATGGTTCCCTTTACAAAGTTTACAAGGCCATTTGGGAATTAATGGGGCTAGATCTATTGCATGTCCATCATGAATCCCTTCACAAGAACTCCTCCATTGTGGGGATTTACTAAGGGATTATTAATTTAATTCCTAAGGCACAGGATCCAACTATTGTTACTAATTTAAGACCCATCATATACCAAATTTAAAGGAATTTAAAAAAAATGAACATCACTTAAGCGATGTTCGACCAACATTTAAAATATGATATCGATGTTCAATTAACATTCAAAAATATTTATATCATGAGAATGTAGTTGAAGAAGTCTATAACCTTTTACATCTTCAGAATATCTAACAAATATGCACTTTTCACTTTTAGGCTGCAATGCTTTCCATTTTTCATCCGGAATGTGAGCCCATGCTTCACTACCAAACACACGGAAGTGACTTACATCAAGTTTAGTTTTACTCCATGCTTCTTCCTGTGTGATACCTCTTAATGCTTTAGTGGGGGTGCGATTCACTATGTAATTTGCACAATTAATGGCTTCAGCCCAAAATTGAAGACTTAGTCCCTTAGATTGGATCATACAATTAGCCATTTCTTTTAAAGTGCGGTTCTTCCGCTCAGCTACACCATTTTGTTGTGGTGTATATGGAACAGTGTGTTGTTGTTGGATGCCTTGTTCAATGCATAAAGTAGTGAACTTTTTGTTAACGTATTATCCTCCATTGTCAGGTCTTAACTTAATAATTTGATGACCAGCTTATTTTTCAACAAGGGCCTTGTAGGCCAAGAACATGTTAAATACTTCGCTCTTAAGTTTTAGGAAATAAACCCAAGTGCGTCTGGTGTAATCATCAATGAAAGTTAAGAAATATTTGAAACCGGAAAAGGAAGCAGATGGAAGAGGACCACTCAAGTCACTATGCACAAGATCCAAGGGAATCGAGGCGTGCCAAGAGGCACATTTATCAAAACTGTCCCGATGATGTTTTCCGAGTACACAACCGGAACAAACACCATCTCTGCAAGATACCATCGGAAGACATGTCACCATATTTTCTTTACATAGTTGTTGCAATGAGTGATAATTTAAGTGACCAAATCGCTCATGCCAAAGTTTGCTCAAGTTATCACTATGAGCAACAAAAACTGAAGGGAAAGGTGATGACCCAAAGTTGTTAAACTTGTACAACCTAGTAATATCATCAACAATTCCAGTAGCTAGGACCTGTTGAGGATATTTAAAATCCTTGATTACAGCTTGGTGAGGTGTAAAGGTCACAATTTTACCTTCACCGGAATGAGTGATCTGATAGACTAATAACAAATTGCAAGAAATTCTTGGAACACATAGTACATTACTAAAATGACCATTAACTACTGGAATTGTTCCAGCTCCTACAACACTTAGAGATCTATCATCACCAACAAATATTTGTTTGGTGTTACATTCATGCATAGTAGAAAAGATGGCTTGATCCTTAGCCATATGATAAGATGCTCCAGAATCAATGAGCCATTCATTTGAAGTAGAAGAAGAAGATGCATTATAAGAATAACCAGAAGCACAAAGTGCATGTCCATGAGAGGCAAATTCTGAAGGCGAATCTAGGCTGATGTGGTGCTTCTTCATTGCTGCTTCCAAGGCTGTCATCTTCTTGAAACACTTAGATTCATCATGATTATATTTCCCGCAATATTTGCAATGACGCTCAGTCTTCTTGCCTTTTGGCTTGGATCCTTTGTCATTTTTTAAAGAATGAGCTGACTGAGAGGATTTTGGACCCTTGTTTGACTTATTATTGCGAAAATTTTGTTTCTTGGGAGGCTTGGACTTTTCTTTCTGTTGGAACAATAAGGCTTTCCCAGATGTATCTGCATTATTGATTATTCCAAGATGAATGAGTTTATCTTTCTCTCTAATCAAGTAATCACAAAAGGATTCAAGACTAGGCTCTTGATAGCTAGCTGCATTCAAGGATTCTTTCATGGAGTAAAATGTAGATACAAAAATAGAATATGCAGGTCCAAGTTTGAAAAGAATATGATAAATGCATTGTTTGTCTTCTCTCTTAATCTTACATTCTGCACATAAGAGTTTAAGAGTTTTGTACTTAGATAAATAACTTTAATGCATGAAAATTCACTTGGATTTAAAGAAATCAACTCATTTTTGAGTTGGTGACCTCGAATTTCATTGTGTTTACCAAACACAAATTCCAACTTGTCCCAAGCAGCATCAAGTTCATCAATTCCAGATATGTGGAATCACAAATCAGTAGAGATTGACATCCCAATCAATCCACGAGCTTCGTCACATCTATTTGCCCATTTTATTTTCTTATCATCATCAGTGGGTTTTGTTTCTTTCCCTGAGGTAATTCTGAAAAGTCCTCTACTTCGTAGAACATCCTCCATACGAGATTTCCATGAGAAATAGTTGAAATTGTTAAGTAGAATATCACAAGGGGTGGCCATTGTTATAAATTAATGGCTATAAAAACATAAACCAATAGTCTGGATGTGAAGAGCTCGAAAAAATAGGCGGTTTAAAAAAAAACGGCACTGAAAACTGACTCTGTATGATGAAGTTATGCGTGAACAAAGAAACTGTTGAAGATGTCCCCAATAGTGACGTGGTAGTTAGAGAATGTCCAATAAAAAAATGAACCCCCCTCTTCCCAAGATGAACCTTTTGACAATCACTTTACAAGAAAGTTGTTTTAAGTGAACCACTCTTGTAAAATAAGTGATTTCACTTTCACAATGATGTTACTTTTAAATAGTGCAACAATAAAAAAAGAACTTAAGTGACTCACTTATATTTTTATTTTTTATTATTTAAGTGAGATGCATTTTTACAATAAAGTAACTTGAAAATAAAAATTGCATGCACTTTTTTTTTTAAAGTAACTTCCTAAGACTTGAACTCAAGACCCAATAAAGAATAAAGCAACTTTGAACCAAGAGAGCTAGATTAAAAGATATGTAAAATATGGGAATGAAGAATGGGGCTTTTTTTTTTGTACTCTTCTTACTCGATTTGCGTGCTTGCCTTTTTTCCTGCAAAACACACCACAAATCGAAACAAAAACAACTTTTCCACACTTCTGGAGTTAGATCTCATTAGTTTGCCCGGAAAGTCTACGTTTTCTCTCTGTTTCTGATTTGTCGAGATCGTGCAAGGTGCACGGCAAAGAGCATACGCAACCAAGAAAAACCCTTTCCCTTTCTGTTTCTAATTTGCCGAGATCACTCAAGGTGCACGGCAAAGAGCATAACAGAAAATAAAAAAATGCGTCACTGTAACATTATACCTTCAGATCTGATGAAATATGCATTTTTGGAGCAACCGGGAACCGTTTTCAATCAAACGAAAACTATTTCCCAATGGAAACAATGCTACAGACGTAATGGAACACCTCCCATAGCCCATAAATGCATAGAAATACCAGAACCAGAAACCCTTTCGAGTTTCAGCAACAACAGTTCAAGATCTAGATCATAACCGGAAGCGGCTCTTCATAAAAGCTCTAATACCAATTGTTGGTAGTACGGCTGTCATTCCACCAAAACCCGCAGGTGATTGGTAAACTCACCACCGCCAGATTTCAAGGATCCATGAGCGGTGATTAGTCCCTTGTCACGATACAATGGGGAGCGCTAACTACTTGCAATTTCGTGCAACAATCTCCCCCTCAACGCGAGCCGAGTGTGTATCGAACTCGTGACCTCTTGCTCTGATACCATGTTCGAGTACACAAGGTACTACCAAAGGACCGAACACCAAGAGCAACCACTTCACACAAACAGATCACAGATCAACACACCGATGTTTTGGCGTGGTTTAAACCCTCTTGAGGGAAACACTCCACGGCCCCGGCCAAATAGCTTTTACGGGACAATTTATTATGCAAAGAAAGAAAGTTACAAATGAGCTTCTCATAATCGATCAACTAAACAATGACCCTCCATGCTCTTTAAATAGAGATCATGGACCAATTGGGTGTTAAGCCACGGATCAAGGTTAGGTATGATCTAAGAGAAGTTGAGCTGTCGGATCACTCTATGTCAAGAACATATCGTGACCATCGGATTAAGTATTTACAAATGCATACTAAAGAAACACACTATCCCTAACGGATATATTACACAAGTTGATCTTAACTAACTAATAAGTGTCTAAATATCCTAACAATTATTAATTTAATTTCTAAGGCACGGGACCCAACTATTGTTACTAATTTAAGACCCATCATATACCAAATTTAAAGGAATTTAAAAAAAATGAACATCACTTAAGTGATGTTCAACCAACATTTAAAATATGATATCTATGTTCAATTAACATTCAAAAATATTTTTAAAAAATACTTTAAATGTGTCATATGGCCATGAAACCATACATATGAGACTAGTAGCCATAACCATTGAATATCGTCATGTATAAGAGACTCACAATGATATTTGATCAATGTGAAATTATATACAAGCCATAATAAATGTATCGGATTCTTTGGGGACTACTTCCACTTTAAATAGATGGGTATGGTTAGAGTGGGGAAAATAGGTTTTATAATGTATAGATTCATCTTTGACAATATTAGCTTGGCCTGGAAGACTATAGAGCAAGTTTAGTTTGGTAAGAAAAACTTTGTTCTAATGATTAATCTCTATAAGTATCATTGGAATGGGAATTCTCCCAAAACTACCCAACTCACAATTTAGGTGCTTTTGGGAATTATTAATCTTATCATGTTACCCACAACTTCGGGTGGGAGGTTCTATTGGGAATTCTTAACCTTCTCACGCTATCCACAATCTCCCTTGATCTCTTGGGATTTGCCCCCCTCAATATATATAATATTGACAAAATCATACTAACATGTAGAAATCATGTAATGTCATTTATCATGTCAAGTCATGTGGACTAAGATCTCCATGATATCCTAGATGGATTGCAAGATGAGACATGGTAACCTTAAATTAGATAAGACAATATTGGGTTACCATTGTTTTATAAAATTAGACCCTGCCTCATGGTCTAGATCATCATTTACAATCTATTAATAATGATGGCTTGTATTTCTAGTTTTCCTCCACATATGTTGATGCAACCTTTTTTAGGTGTAGAAGCTACAAGGCCTAGAAGGTCTTATGAATTCCCCATGTGGACAACCCACAATGTTAACTTGTAGAGGAGAGAGAATAAGGGAACAAGAAAGACCCCTCATAATGACAGGAATATTTTGAATAAATGTGCCATCAAGGTTTTGGGGGTTGCAGATGATACCTAAGATGCTCATATAACCCATGGCACTTTGTTGACATACAAATTTTAATGCCATTACAACACCTCAATACAAAGTGCATCTTGTTGTCATCCTAAGATCTGTGGGTGCCACATGTATTTTATGGCATGCGCTTTGAGGTCACCATGCAAAAGCCTGGTCTAGAAAGGAGATAACATGTGGAATCATGCAAATATCCATGATGATGTTATGCTAGCACTACTCTATGGAAATAAACCCTTGATGTAGCAAGATTCCACTAGTTCATATTAAAATAATATTTAGTGGCTTAGGTTCTTCATGTTTTTAGCTTGTGTCCATGTAGGCTATTGAGGTTGTAGTATGGGAGAGACTTTGACCTACATAGGAGAGAGAAGGGTATTAGGGGAGAGACTTTTAACACTTATAATATTGTCATTAAGGTGGAACATGTGAGACTTGATGCCACATTTCTTTGGCAAGTGCTTCAATCCCATCCCTAATTCCACATATGACTCAGATAGATGTCTACCAATGGGAAATCTAAA
This sequence comes from Larix kaempferi, assembly GCA_027924585.1. NCBI lineage: Eukaryota > Viridiplantae > Streptophyta > Pinopsida > Pinales > Pinaceae > Larix > Larix kaempferi. Next base: position 6,739,060 of record BSBM01000364.1, on the reverse strand, counting down.
CTAATGGGATACACATTGGGAAGTTGGTTGCCATGTGTGTGCAAAGGTTATCTTCCATGTGTCTCAAGGAAGTGCATTATGTGAACTCACTTTTCTTCCCATATGAAACTACATTATTAATCTATATGGATGCCACAAACATAGCTATAATATTGTATTTAGTGTGCCATATCTTATTCATTGTTTTATGTACATATGATGTTCATTTGGGTGCCATGTCTTATTCATTATTTTCTATACATATGATGTTCATTTGGGGTATGGATTTATGGTAATACCATGTGGAATTCCATGTCATTATTGTCGCATAATCATTGGAAGGTAATGATAGTGGGTGTTTGCTTGAGATTTTCGGGCTATAATAAAAACATCACTTATCAAGAAAGGACATTATGGTTTTGTTTCATGGTGGTGCAACACATCTAGAAACTTGATTGGTTTCATTTAATGAAAGCACTCACATCTTATGATTGGCACAATTGTTTCATTTCACTCTACCAAGTTATTGTGGCGGTGACCACATTGTCATGTCTTTGATTTCTAGATCTAGAAAAAAAAATATCCACTAGCCATCCATGATGGCATTTGAGGTTACCATGGTGATTTTATGATAGACTTGATGTCACAGAGACACATTGCATACAGAAGTAAATGGTGGTATATTTTTCCTTTCATTATGAGATTTATGGATTTTAATATCTTAGGGAAATCAACAATGTATATAAGCAACATTAATTAACCAAGACATCGTTTTGATCCTTGATTGCTTATATTACTTCTTCTTGAGGACGATGTTTACAAAGATTATAAAAGGTTCGTATTATTTGTTTGAAGTATTTTTAGCATCTCACTTATACATTTTTTTGTATCTTGCACCACAGTCTTGTTGTCCTTGCCCTCTTGCTAGGTTTGGGAACTTGTAGGCTTTGAGTTAAAATCTACAAGCATTTGGGTTCAAGGTTGAGATGAATGGCATGGAATTTGAGTGCAAATGTAAAGAACGGATGATAATGTGATATGGTTGGCGTTCATGTGCTTTTTTAAAAAGGAAATTTCTTAAAGAGACCATGTCATGGTTTAGGGAAAATTAGGAGAGATAGAGGAGAGTATAAGTTAGGAAATTGAATGTTGGTGATAAGAAGGAAACATCCATTGATCTTAAATTAGACAAGATAATGCAAGGTAATGAATTAGACAGGGTAATTTTTTCAGCAATAAATAATATCTCTGACATACAAGATTGAATAATGTAAATTTTATGAATGAAGCTTGAGTTGCACTCCAAGTAAATAAGGCCATCCTTTTACCCATGTATGTACCATGTTTCATCACTATATTGGATAATTGGATGCTCCCACTTAGGGTGGATATGCATGTGGTAGATATGACATTGACAACATTATCTTTTCAATGATGTAACATTTTAAGTTCATTGTTTCTTAAAATCCAAAATTAGATGGAAATCCAATGGCCATATGTATTGAAATGGCCAAATATGTGAGATTTCCCACTCTCACGTGACAACTAGGAGATACAATGTAGTGTCCCTTTTTAAGAAATTTGGAAAATTGGAAAAATTGCAATTTTTGGCCAATTCGAACCTTAGACTAGTTATGACTCCAATGCTTCCAAATGGATCCAAATGCTTCCAAATTGGGTCTGAATGTATTTGAAAGGTATTAATACATAAAAATGAGGCTTATAGGTTTCTTGAAACTCTCAAAATACTTCTACAACAGTCATTTAACTTCAGGAGAAATTGGGGAATTTTACTAGCAATTTCGAAGTTCAAACCCCCAAGGGTAGAGGTCACTAATGGCTTCCAAAATGTAGTACGACCCTCCCAAATTTCAGAATAGAGACATGGATTAGTTAAAGGACTTAAATGGGCACCCAAATGCATCATTATTCAGTTTCTAAAGGCTGCTTCAACTTCCATAAATTAGAGGTTTGTGGACATGTCTTCAGATAGGGGGAAATGATAGGAACTTCACCACTTGCTATGAAATTTGAGATTTATATTCCAAAGAATTATGTAATGTATATGAAAATTATTCAAGACATTAATGACTCTCCATACATCATAAAAATCACATATATGAATTGGTACAAATCGAAATAAAGCAACTTCAAGCTCTCACAACAAGATGTAGGGAAAATGGCACCATTTATGCATTGTTTGGTATTTTTACATAATTTCACTTGGTATTTCGACTTGAGAGTATTCTGAGAATTAAATACAGAGTATATATATTAGAATACAAATAAATGGTGTATCTTGGACTCTCACAAATATATAAACATCTCACCAAAGGCGCCCTTCCTCCAAGAGCAAAAATATGTAGAGAAATGTGAGATAGAGATGGGAGCAAGTTGAAGAAGAAAGAATCACGAGCTTCCCTGTAGCTTCAACCTACAAAAAATAACTCCATTGTAGCTCCAAATGAAAGGTTTGAATGGCCTCTCCAATTTCCAATTAGGATGGGAATCTTTCACCCTCGAAATTGGTACTAAGGCAAGCAGAATAGCACTCTACTAGCTTGGACAAGTTATGCTCTCCAATTTGCAAAATGAGAAATGATCAAAAGCAACTATCCTTCTTGGTTCTTGTCTTTTATTACCTTCCCAAATCCTTACATGGTTAGAATTCCCTCCATGATCTCCATGCCAACTCGAATTGGAAAGAGATTCCAATGTGTGCCACTTTTCCATCAATTTCTAGTCTCCTCCTTCACTCAATTCGAATGGGTGTCTCTTTGGCTTCCCTAACTCCCTTGTGCACCTTATTGGAGGGTATTTTTAGCCCTAACATGTCATATATGTCAGATGTCAGCATTCAGGTCTGATTTGTGTCATAAGTCTCATAGCATCTTCATCATTGTTGTCATAGAAGCTTGAGAATCTAGCCCAAGTGTCCTAATAACTCCAAGATGCCTCTTCCTCTTCCATGGGAGTTACTATTCCTCTCAAATTCAACCCTCAATGAGTCATGCCAAGTATTATGCCCTTCCAACTCCCCCAAGAATGTTGGATTCCACCTAGGATTCGAATGGGTGAGAATGGAATTCCATGTGGCATGGGGAATCTTGCTTAAGTGGGCCCCACAGCTCCAATGTGCCCTCATGACCAAGTTCCACCTTATTTTACTATATTAATTATTTATTTATTCCCCATTTAATATATTTGGTCAAGCTAATGTCCATTTTGGGTTTTATAATTCCCTTATTCCAAATCTAATGTTTCCACCCCAACCTAGGAAACTAGTATATTGGTGGAATTTTCTCTTTTTGAGATTTATTTGAATGGGTACATTACAGTCCTCCCCACCCAATATTGCTTTCCCTCAAGAAATTTCAAATTAGGATGCTACAAAATTTGCTCCTCCTCCCATGTGGCATCCTCACTTGTCAAATCTTTCCATTATACCAAATAATACCTTATGGTTTTGCTCTTAATTTCCTTTCTCTTGCCGAGTCAATTTTTTTTTGGAATAACTATGAGTTGTCCTTCATCATCTAATGGAGGGAGGGTTTCTGAAACAAATATTTGCTGACCAATATCCTTCTTAAGGCATGAAACATGAAATGCATTGTTGATTTTGCTTCCTTCCGAAAGTTTCAACTCATAAGCCACCTCCCCAACTTTTCGAACTACCTTATGTGGACCATAATATCTTGGTTTGAGATTTTCTGATTATTTCACTTTTAAGGATGTTTGTTATATGGTTGTAGCCTCAAATAGACCAAATCATTCACTTTAAAAGTTCTTTCCTACCTATGTTGATCCACATACTATTTTGTTGTTTTTGGGCAACCTGTAAATTGTCTTTTAAAAGCTTCAAGATCTCTTGACTTTCCTCAATTCAATCCTTAGATTTTGGAGCTCTACTATCACTAAAAATGTGCTCAACAAAGGTGAGTGCTTCATAACCATAAAGTTCTTTGAAAGTAGACATGCCAATGGACATATGAAAGGTAGTGTTGTAGCAAAACTCACCCAAATGTAGCCATTTTACCCATGCTTTTTGCTGCTCACCAGCATAGCTCCTCAAGTACCCCTCCAACCATTGGTTCACTCTTTCTATTTGGCCATTAGTTTGAGGATGATAGGTCGTGCTTGGAGTCAATTGAGTGCCCACCATCTTGAAGAGTTCTTTCCAAAAAGCACTCATAAATCTGTTATCCTTGTCACTCACAATGTTCTTGGGAAGTCCATGCAATCTGAAATTTCTCTAAAGAATAGATCAGCCACTTGTGCAACAGTATAAGATGATTTAATAGCAAAGAAATGAGAAAATTTGGTGATTCTAAATACAATCCTTACCCAAAGCCTTGGGAAACCTGTGATAAAATCCATTGAGATGCTTTTCCATTTTTGTTCTGGAATGGGCAATGGTTGTAATAGACCAGCAGGATGTGTATGTTCAGATTTGTTTTGCTGACATAACTTGCATTCATTCACATATTTTAGAACATCGTCTTTCAGCCCTTTCCAAAAGAACCTTTCCCTTAATTGCCTATATGTTTTGAAAAAACTAGGATGGCCTACTAAAGGAGAATCATGAGCTTCCTTTCAAAATCGTGTGCTTGAGATTTGAACCATGAACCAAGTATATTATGTCCTTATAGTATATTATACCATTTAATATCTTGTACCTATCTTCACCTTTGACACCATCTAACACATCACAAGCAAAACTATTTTTGGCATATTCAACTATTAGCATATTTTTCCAATCTTTCGAAATGTCCAGAAGGGAAAATGATGGTCTTCTAGATAATACATATGCTACAATATTATTCTTCCCCTTTACATATTCAATGTCAAAATAAAAAGCTTGGACTTTGCTTACCCACTTTTGTTGCCTTTCATTGAGGTCCTTTTGTGTGAGAAAATGCTTCAAACTGTTATGATCATTTTTTACCACAAACTTGTTTCCCACCAAGTATTATCTAAAGTTGGCCAAGGCATGCATGATGGCTAACATTTCTTTGTCATAAATGGAGTAGATCTTCTCACGTGGCTGCAAATTTCTGCTCTCAAAAGCTATGGGGTGTTGATTTTGCTTTAGGACCGCCCCTATTCCTTCTCCTGATGCATCACATTCCAAAACAAATGGTTTAGAAAAATCAGGTAATGCAAGTATTGGAAAACTACCCATTACCTCTTACATTATTTGGAAATCCTTTTCAACCTCTTCATCCCATTTGAAAGCATCCTTCTTGGTCAAATCAGTAAGTGGAGAAGTCAATTTGGAGAACCCCTTCACAAACTTTCTATAGTAAGTGCATATTCCAATGAATCCTCTCAATTCTGTGATGTTTTTGGGTGATGACCATTCAAGGATAGCTCTTATTTTTTCCAATTGTACCTTCACTCCATCTTTCCCAATGATTTTCCCAAGATATAAAACTTCTTTCAACCCAAATTCACACTTGGAAAACTTAACAAACAAATATTGTCCGTGCAAAATTTTCAAGACAACTTCTAGATGATGCAAGTGTTCCTCCCATGTTTTACTATAAATCAAAATGTCATTGAAAGAAAAAACAAAACAAACTTACGGAGCTGCTTGCAAAATATTTGGTTCATGCATGATTGAAATGTGGTTGGAGCATTGGTCAAACCAAAAGGCATGACAAGAAACTCGAAATGGCCATAATGACATCTGAAAGTTGTTTTATGCACATCCTCCTCCTCATCATTCGAATTTGATGGTAACCAGATCTAAGATCAATTTTGGAGAAGAATTTTGCTCCATGTAGCTCATCCATGAGCTCATCTATTCTAGGGATGGGATATCTATTCTTGGTTATCTTCTTGTTTAGAGCTCTAAAATCAATGCACATTCTCAAGGTCCCATCTTTTTTCTTCACCAAAACAAATGAAGAAGCATATGGACTAGAGCTTGGTCTAATGAGTCATAATTCCAAGAGCTCTTAAATAGCCTTCTCAATCTCATATCTGAAATTTTTAGGATGTCTATATGGTGGTATTTGTATTGGTAAAGTGACCACTTCCAAAACAATGTTGTGCTCAACCCCTCTATTAGGTGGCCTTCCAGGAGGGAGGTCTCCAAAAACCTTTTCATATTTGTGTAGTAGTTTCCTTATCTCCCTTGGATGTTCTAAAATATTTATTTTTGGCTTGGTGGAATTGATGCAACATTCAAAATCCCATTCAATATCCCCATGCGTCAATATGAACCTCATATTGTGGGAAGACACCACTTGATTTAGATAGGTATGCATTCCTCTCACCACCCTTTGTTTTCCTTCCGCATCTTTGAATTTCATTTCAGGTATTTGGTAATTCACTGTATGTTCCCCTATAGAGTACATCCATTGCACTCCCAAGACCACATTAGTATCATCAACATCAACCACATAAAAGCTATCAGAAAATGTGTAATTAACTATGGTGAGTTGTAGCTTTAGAATCCATGTTTTGCACTCCATAGTATTGTGACCTGGAATGATGACTGTGAAGACATCAGATGGTTCAGTAGGTAGCTTTATCCTCTCCACAATGGCTGCATCAATGAATTTATGTGTGGCTCCTCCATCTATCAATACCAATACCCTTTGTCCTTGTACCACTCCCTTGCATCGAATAGTGTGAAAACGAGGCACTCCTGAAAGCACTGCCATTCTCCCTTTGTCAGGTGAAGGATGATATTCTTCTTGTTTCCCTTCTTCTGTTGCGTCATATCCCTCTTTTTGGTTTGAAATATGTCCTTCTTCCTCCATACCCCATTCATACTCATCATCATCATAAAATACTTCAATGTATTGTGTTTTCCCCTTAGCACATTTATGCCGTGGTGCCCTGGTACCCATGGTTGGAAGCATGTGTAACATAGTTTATTTCTTATGAGTTCTTCCTTGCTTGGTCCATATTTCTTATCCTTTCCAAATGCATCTTTTAACCATGTCTTCTTTTCAAATTTGAACTTGAAAGGAAAGTTGGGGTTGGGAGGAAACCTTGTCTTGGGTAGCACATTTTGCAGATCTCTTGCCAAGTTCATGGCATCTTTCAATGAAGTAGGTTTGTGGGACTTAACTAAACCATTCAAAGGTTAAGAAAAACCTTTAGTAAAGAGAAATACTAATCTTACCATAGATATATCAGCCACCTTAACTGATAGTTATTGGAATTCCAACATGTAATCAACAGGGGTTCCAATTTGCTTTAATTGTGCTAGTTCTTTGAAAGGCATTTCTAGGTATTTTTGCTCAAATCTTTCCAAGAACTTGTTAACAAATTATTCATATGTTGTAACCTGATCATGTCCCAAAGTTTTAATTCCATGGAACCACCAATCATTGGCTTCTCCTTCGAGATGCAAAATAGTCATTTTTAGAGCATCATCTTCAACCATTGGATTCAGCTGAAAACACACATCTAGTTTTTGTATCCAAGTATTTGCATAACTTTGAGATGAGCCATCAAAAGTAGGAAGGGGAATTTTACCTATGGCATAATTCAATTATTTATTTTTAAAGGGAGTCCTATTACCTCCCCTCATTTTGATATTGTTTTCAACAATAAAGTATTGATCAAATGGTAGGGTCCTTCTACAACCTTCACTCAACTGTTGCCATTCTGTTATAACTTCCTGCATGTCATATTGGGTGTTAGGATCTTCTTTGGAATCAAGAAATTTAGTTGTAGTATCCCTTTTTGAACTCTGAAATTCATGAGGTCGATTATGAGGCCCTGTCTTTGAGAAAATACTTTCACCCATTGCCCTCTTTTCGTCGGAAGGAGAACTATTGTTGCCTCTTATTGACAATTTGCTTCCAATTTGACTAGCCAACAATTCAAACCCTTTCATGATCTGCTTTGTCATGTCTTCAAAGAAGGGTTTCATGAATTTCCTAAACTCCTCATTCTCCTTTGTTTCTGAGGTTCCTTTCTCATCCTTAGTCATGGTTACAAAAGAATGCACTTCTTCTCCTTCTTCTTCTCTTTCACCAAAAATACTTTCAATTTCAATTTCTAAGGGTGGGAGCTTATTTTTATGACTTCTTGTCCTCATGAATGGTCATCCACATCAGGTGCAAGGACCATGTTCTGATACCACTTGTAGTGTCCATTTTTAAGAAATTTGGAAAAATTGCAATTTTTGGCCAATTCGACCCTTAGACTTATTAGGATATTCCAATACTCCATCCTAGTCCCACCAGTATTTTGATCCTTTACATTTTCAGTCATGCATGCACCTTTAGGGTTTGCATGCATTCTAGGGTTTACATGCATTTTGCATGCATCCCAGTCATCAGTCCAGCACCTAGCCCTCAGTTAGCTAGCCCCCAGGAGCTTCTCACTATTCAGTTTTAGCCCTCCAGTTGCTTAATGCACCCTTCTTCCTTGATTTTAGGGAGAAACTCACCCTTCTTCACCTACCAGTCCAGTTGTCACTCAGTTACAGTCAGTTACACTTAGTTACATTGAGTTACACTCAGTTACATTGACTTACACTCAATTACACCTACCAGAGTTAGTTTGACTGATGGTTGACAGTTACTTGAGCATTGATGACTCCATTGATGATGATGAAGACTTCCAGTTGCGCTCCGATGATCATGAGGACACCTAATTGTGCTCCGATGACACTCTATTGATCTTATGATCACTCTGAGAGGCTAATTCGAATTGCCACCTTAGGCATTCAAATCCTCTCTACCATTGTACTATTTATTTGTCCATACTGTGATTAATTAATTAGTGTGTGTGAAGTATTATTGCTTCTATTTGAGTTCTACTGTACCATATTATTATGTTGCTCATTATACTGTATTGTTCACTCTTCTTCTATTTTCATGCTTAATCATAATTACTCTTGTGAGGTATACATCATCTCTTAGATCTGCTATGAGGATTTTCACATGGTATCAGAGCATGTTCAGAGTATTGTTTATCTCCATTCTTGAGAGTTTTTTTGCAGGTTATTACCAAGATTTCGAGTGTAGCAGTTGCAACAGTTTCTACATTTTTGCAGTAGTAGCAGTTGCAGTTATTCTATATTGTTTTTGCAGGTCTTCTACAGCTTCAATGTATCCTGAATTAGAAGAAATCACTCCTCTTTCTCTATTCAACTATGATGAATGGAAACAAAAAATAATAGCATATTTAAAGAGCCATGATCTCTTTGATTGCTATTTTGAAAGAGAGTTCGAATCCTCTACAAAGAAGATTAAATTGTTGAATAAAGGTGACATGCACATTGGAAGAATGAAGCTTACTATGACTGATTACATATTGTACCCGACCATCATTGATATTGAAACTCCAAAAGAGTTATGGTCTCATCTGGATGAAAGATTCGGCAAAAAGAATGATGGATTTGGTCCAAAACCCTTCAAAAGCAAGCAAGGTGATGCATTCGCTCCACTTGATGGTCTCTTAGATCATGATGCATTCGCTCCTCCTGATGGTCTCTCAGATCATGTTGCATTCGCTCCCCTTGATGATCTCTCAAATCATGAACCAGTATCATCTCATATTGAAGTTGTTGACAAAGAACTTGCAGATTCTCCGCTCATGCTCAAACTTTCTTCTCTTTCTGTGCCAGCTCACACTCTAGATATTGCAGAAGTTCCTAAATCCTCTCTTGCACCAGAGTCTGTTGGTTTGCATCATGATCACATGATTATTTCAGAGGTCAAAACAGCTACTGAAGGTAATGCATTCGCTCCTCTCCAGCTATCTCCTCTTTTATACTACTATATGATCATAAATTCATGCTTTCAGAAGGTCATTGAAGAATATGGCCATTGCCATTCGCTTGGGATAATTTCTCATGCATCTACTGGTTTTGATCTCACCTCTCATGGTTCAAAGGAGATCTCAAGAAACCATGATTCAAGTCTTGGATCTAATTTGGATTCTAAGAAATTACGGCTTGGGATAATTTCTCATGCATATGATAGTTTTGATCTCACCCCTGCTGGTTCAAAGGAGATCTCAAGAAACTGTCTTTTAAGTCTTAAATCTGATTTTGATTTCAAGCAAACATGTAATAGTTATTTTTGGCATAATCTCACCCATGGTGGTTCGAAGGAGAAGACAAAAGACTATATGCACTTTCACAGATTTGATCCTACCTCAGCTGATTCGAATCACAGGTTCAAGGATCATTCTCATATTGTTGGATTTGTTCTCATCACATTCGATCTGAAGAGCAAGTACAAGCACATGCTTTTTGAGCATGATCCACTTCTTCCCAAGAAGAAGATACCTCCAGACATATGACCAAGCATCACACCTGCTTGAGTTTGGAGCATTTATTTTTGTGTGTTCCTTACAGTCTAATTTTTTAGGAGGGGGTATGTTTCCCATGAAATTTTCCCACTTCCTTGGTTTATTGATTGTTATTATTCATTGTATTGGGTGACCTTTGGTCTTAGTTACTAGGGCCCAGGATGGATTAAGGGGGGGTGTTAGGATATTCCAATACTCCATCCTAGTCCCACCAGTATTTTGATCCTTTACATTTTCAGTCATGCATGCACCTTTAGGGTTTGCATGCATTCTAGGGTTTGCATGCATCCCAGTTATCAGTCCAGCACCTAGCCCTCAGTTAGCAAGCCCCCAGGAGCTTCTCACTATTCAGTTTTATCCCTCCAGTTGCTTAATGCGCCCTTCTTCCTTTATTTTAGGGAGCAACTCACCCTTCTTCACCTACCAGTCCATTTGTCACTCAGTTACAGTCAGTTACACTTAGTTGCATTGAGTTACACTCAGTTACATTGAGTTACACTCAGTTACACCTACCAGAGTTAGTTTGACTGATGGTTGACAGTTACTTGAGCATTGATGACTCCACTGATGACGATGAAGACTTCCAGTTGTGCTCCGATGATCATGAGGACACCTAGTTGTGCTCTGATGACACTCTATTGATCTTATGATCACTCCGAGAGGCTAATTCGAATTGCCACCTTAGGCATTCAAATCCTCTATACCATTGTACTATTTATTTGTCCATACTGTGATTAATTAATTAGTGTGTGTGAAGTATTATTGCTTCTATCTGAGTTCTACTGTACCATATTATTCTGTTGCTCATTATATTGTATTGTTCACTCTTCTTCTATTTCCGTGCTTAATCATAATTACTCTTGTGAGGTATACATCATCTCTTAGATCTGTTGTGAGGATTTTCACACAATTTCAATTTCTAAGGGTGGGAGCTTATTTTTATGACTTCTTGTCCTCATGAATGGTCATCCACATCAGGTGCAAGGACCATGTTCTGATACCACCTGCAGTGTCCCTTTTTAAGAAATTTGGAAAATTGCAATTTTTGGCCAATTCGACCCTTAGACTAGTTAGGATATTCCAATACTCCATCCTAGTCCCACCAGTATTTTGATCCTTTACATTTTCAGTCATGCATGCACCTTTAGGGTTTGCATGCATCCCAGTCATCAGTCCAACACCTAACCCTCAGTTAGCCAGCCCTCTCCTTCTGCAATATCTAGAGTGTGAGTTGGCACAGAAAGAGAAGAAAGTCTGAGCATGAGTGGAGAATATGCAAGTTCTTTTTCAACAACTTCAATATGAGATGATACTGGTGCATGATCTGAGAGACCATCAAGAGGAGCGAATGCATCACTTTGTTTTCTTTCGAATGGGTTGGGACCAAGTCCTTCATTCTCTCTTGCACCAAAGTCTGTTGGTTTGCATCATGATCACATGATTATTTCGGAGGTCAAAACAGCTATTGAAGGTAATGCATTCGCTCCTCTCCAGCTATCTCCTCTTTTATACTACTATATGATCATAATTCCATGCTTTCAGAAGGTCATTGAAGAGGCAATTGCCATTCGCTTGGGAAGATTTCTCATGCATCTCATGGTTTTGATCTCACCCTTGTTGGTTCAAAGGAGATCTCAAGAAACTGTGGCCATTCGCTTGGGATAATTTCTCATGCATCTACTGGTTTTGATCTCACCTCTCATGGTTCAAAGGAGATCTCAAGCAACCATGATTGAAGTCTTGTATCTAAATTGGGTTCTAAGCAATTACTACTTGGGATAATTTCTCATGAATATGATAGTTTTGATCTCACCCCTGCTGGTTCAAAGGAGATCTCAAGAAACTGTCTTTTAAGTCTTAAATCTGATTTTGATTTCAAGCAAACATGTAATAGTTATTTTTGGCATAATCTCACCCATGGTGGTTCGAAGAAGAAGACAAAAGACTATATGCACTTTCACAGATTTGATCCTACCTCAGCTGATTCGAATCACAGGTTCAAGGATCATTCTCATACTGTTGGATTTGTTCTCATCACATTCGATTTGAAGAGAAAGTACAAGCACATGCTTTTTTAGCATGATCCACTTCTTCCCAAGAAGAAGATACTTCCAGACATATGACCAAGCATCACACATGCTTGAGTTTGGAGCATTTATTTTTATGTGTGCCTTACAGTCTATTTTTTGAGGAGGGGGTATGTTTCCCATGAAATTTTCCTACTTCCTTGGTTTATTTACTGTTATTATTCATTGTATTGGGTGACCTTTGGTCTTAGTTACCAGGGCCCAGGATGGATTAAGGGGGGGTGTTAGGATATTCCTATACTCCATCCTAGTCCCACCATTATTTTGATCATTTACATTTTCAGTCATGCATGCACCTTTAGGGTTTGCATGCATTCTAGGGTTTGCATGCATCCCAGTCATCAGTCCAGGACCTAGCCCTCAATTAGCCAACCCCCAGGAGCTTCTCACTATTCAGTTTTAGCCCTCCAGTTTCTTAATGCGCCCTTCTTCCTTGATTTTAGGGAGCAACTCGCCCTTCTTCACCTACCAGTCCAGTTGTCATTCAGTTACACTTAGTTACAATCAGTTACACTTAGTTATAGTCAGTTACACTCAGTTACATTGAGTTACACTTAGTTACACCTACCAGAGTTAGTTTGATTGATGGTTGACAGTTACTTGAGCATTGATGACTCCACCGATGATGATGAAGACTTCCAGTTGTGCTCCGATGATCATGAGGACACCTAGTTGTGCTCCAATGACACTCTATTGATCTTATGATCACTCTGAGAGGCTAATTCGAATTGCCACCTTAGGCATTCGAATCCTCTCTACCATTGTACTATTTATTTGTCCATACTGTGATTAATTAATTAGTGTGTGTGAAGTATTATTGCTTCTATTTGAGTTCTATTGTATCATATTATTTTGTTGCTCATTATACTGTATTGTTCACTCTTCTTCTATTTTCCTGCTTAATCATAATTACTCTTGTGAGGTATACATCATCTCTTAGATCTGCTGTGTAGCCAACAATACAAACCCTTTCATGATCTGCTTTGTCATGTCTTCAAAGAAGGGTTTCATGAATTTCCTAAACTCCTCATTCTCCTTTGTTTCTGAGGTTCCTTTCTCATCCTTAGTCATGGTTACAAAAGAATGCACTTCTTCTCCTTCTTCTTCTCTTTCACCAAAAATACTTTCAATTTCAATTTCTAAGGGTGGGAGCTTATTTTTATGACTTCTTTTCCTCATGAATGGTCATCCACATCAGGTTCAAGGACCATGTTCTGATACCACTTGTAGTGTCCCTTTTTAAGAAATTTGAAAAAATTGCAATTTTTGGCCAATTCGACCCTTAGACTAGTCATGACTCCAATGCTTCCAAATTGGGTCTGAAGGTATTTTAAAGGTATTAAGACATAAAAATTAGCCTTATAGGTGTATGGACACTCTCAAAAGACTTCTGTAACATTCATTTAACTTCGCCATAAATTGGAGAATTTTACTAGCAATTTCGAGGTTCAAACCCCCAAGGGTAGAGGTCACTAATGGCTTCCCAAATGCAGTACGAACCTCCCAAATTTCATAAAAGAGACATGGAATAGTTAAAGGAATTCAATGGGAACCCAAATGAATCATTATTCAGTTTTTAAAGGCTGTTGCAACTCCCATAAATCATAGGTTTGTGGATATGTCTTCACATAGGGCGAAATGATAGGAAACTTCACCACTTGCTATGAAATTTGAAATTTATGTTCCAAATACTTAAGTAATGTATATGAAACTTATTTAGTACATTAATTACTCTCCATAAATCATAAAAATCACATATATGAACTTATACAAATCAAAATAAAGCAACTTCAAGCTCTCACAACAAGATGTAGGGAAAATGGCACCATTTATGCATTGTTTGGTATTTTTACATAGTTTCACTTGGTATTTATACCTAAGAGTCTTTTGAGAATTAAATACATAGTATATATATTAGAATACAAATAAATGGTGTATCTTGGACTCTCAAAAAGAGATCATCATCTCACCAAAGGAGCCCTTCCTCCAAGAGCCAAAATATGTAGAGAAATGTGAGATAGAGATGGGAACAAGTTTAAGAAGAAAGAATCACAAGCTTCCCTATAGCTTCAACCTGCAACAAATAACTGCATTGTAGCTTCAAATGAAAGGTCTGAATGGCCTCTCCAATTTCCAATTAGGATGGGAATCTTTCACCCTCTAAATTGGTACTAAGGCAAGTAGAATAGCACTTTACTAGATTGGACAAGCTATGCTCTCCAATTTGCAAAATGAGAAATTATCAAAATACACTCTCCTTCTTGGTTATTGTATTTTATTACCTTCCAAAGCCTTCCATGGTTCGAATTCCCTCCATGAGCTTCATGCCAACTCAAATTGGAAAGAGATTCCAATGTGTGCCACTTGTCCATCAATTCCTAGCCTCCTCCTTCACTCAATTCGAATGGGTGTCTCTTTGGATGCCCTAACTCCCTTGTGTGCCTTCTTGGAGGTTATTTTTAGCCTTGACATGTCATATATTTCATATTTCAGCATTCAAGTTTGATTTGTGTCATAAGTGTCATAGCATATTCATCATTGTTGTCATAGAAGCTAGGGAATCTAGCCCAAGTGTCCTAATAACTCCAAGATGCCTCTTTCTCTTCCATGGGAGTTACTCTTCCTCTCAAATTCGACCCTCATTGAGTCATGCCAAGTATTATTCCCTTCCAACTCCCCCAAGAATGTTGGACTCCGCCTAAGATTCAAATGGGTGATATTGGAATTCCATGTAGCATGGGGAATCTTGCTTAAGTGGGCCCCACACCTCCAATGTGCCCTCATGACCAAGTGCCACCTTATTTTCCTATCTTAATTATTTATTTATTCCCTATTTAATATATTTGTTCAAGCTAATGTCCATTTGGGGTTTGATAATTCCGTTATTCCAAATCTAATGTTTCCACCCCAACCTAGGAAACTAGTATATTGGTGGAATTTTCTCTTTTTGAGATTTATTTGAATGGGGACATTACATACAAGACTATATGGCACAATTTAAATTTATAATACAACTTATTTCTAAAAAAATTATGATATGAGAGTGACATCATTCAATACACCATAAATGCACAAATATTATTGGCACTGAAAACAACTTTCATTCCTCATAGATATATTCTATTACATATACATATCTTATTGATCTTAAACTTCATCATATTTAATATATGACTCATGATCAAGATCACAATCTACATCCAACCCTTCATAATCATTGTAAGGGTTGTCCATAACAACAGATGGGATGTCCAACACTAAGTCATCATCAATATAATCATCTTTGTCAAGATCAGGCATAGTATGTGAGGCAATGGTAGTATGGTCAACTTGATTCCCCTCTTCCTCCAAGTACACTTATTCTTGCTCCCTTGCATATTCTTCTTCATGAACACCTTATTTAGGTGATATGTACTTTATAGGCCTTCCTCTTGGATCAAATCTAACAACAAATGACCAACCTACTCTACCCGGTACCTGTGAGAAAAACACCTACTCACATTAAGTTGGAAGTACATAGGGCTCTGTATCTGGTTCATACCTAGTAGTATTAACCATGGTAAATCCATTTTAATGATCAATAGCAATCCTTTCATCTCCCTGTAGCAACAATCTATACCACATGACCTTAAAGAGAACCACTTTGAAGGATTGAAATTCTATATCCAATTTATCCTCCAAATAGCCATAATACCTCAAATTAGATGTGATCAGATGTCTATCGCCCATATGGGAAATATTAATAGCCTGAAAATCTGTAGTTATCCCATTGTCACAGGTTTTATTCTTATCACCTAGCTTTACACTACATAGCCTGAAAATGTGATATTTTCCGCCATTACACTATATAGCTTTATGATGTTTCACCTACATGCCCACTATGTTACAAATGTGTTGACATGAATTAATAACTATATCTATAAGATAATTAGAGGGACAAAAAACAACACTAATATTGGATTTTAAATCTTAAAATCAAAGTAAAATGCTTACATTTATGCCTTTCACACAAAATGCCAGACCAATTTCCTTCTGCGTCAAATTTGGATCATTATCCAAATAAGTTCTTATGATCAAATTTTCCACCCTAGTCCATGATAAGTCATGGTAAACATCCTTGCATCGTTCTATCCATATCTTCATCCAATCAAGATTCTTTGCAATGTATAAGTGGATTGCATCCCACTCTCCACTACCCGGTTAAAGGAAAAAACTAGATTTAGTGGACCAACCAAGCGTAAAAAAATAATACATCGAGACATAAGTAAATACAGTAAAAGCTATTACCTTTCACTTTTCTCCATTTACCTTTCCCCAACAACACCTCCCCTTCAAATTTCTTAGTGGAGTTCACATCCCAAAGGAGAGGCACATTGATATCAGCCACAACTTGGGGCAAGTACTCACTAAAATATACAATAGATTTATATAGCATATAACCTTAAACCATGGAGCCCTTTGGACGTGATATTTGTCTAACAAAATCCTTCAATGCCTTCAAGTGTCTCTCCACCAACCACATTGACCTTGTGTGTACGATCCCACATATTCCAATCTCATCGATTAGGTGTACGAGGTAGTGTTCTTGTGCATTGAAATAGCATGGAGGTAGATACTTTTGCATTTCACAAATTAGACGGGGAATTTATCTCTTCCAATACTTGATGTCTTATTTCAGGATTTCTTTAGATGACAACCACCTACAAGTGTAAAGAAGTTAGACATGTCAACATTAAAATATATAAGGCAAGAAAAGAAAACACTAAGAAGTTTTGCAATTAAAATTTGAATTAAATTTGTGTACATGCCTCATGTACTTGCCGAGATCATATATAACTTGATTTATATTATTGTCAAATTTGTTTGGGAGCGCAAGAGGAAGAACATCCTACAATAAAGGAAGGAAACATTATCATTCAAGTTTGATTAAAAAAGAACATATATTACTAAGGAATAATATATATATATATATATATATATATCATAAAATGATAAATATTGTAAATCACCAAACCTTGATAAAGGTATGCCAATCATGAGTTTTATCCCCAACAAAATCACCTTTCCTTGTTAATATGTTATTTATATTCAAATCAAAACCAATGGGAAATTTGATCTTTCGTATAACCTCTTTTACAACCTTGCTCTCTTGCTATGTTAATAACCATTGAATATCAGTTGGCTCATGTCCATCACTATAACAATTAGTCAAATGTTGCATTACATTGGCTTCCTTAATGCCACTAATGATTTTAGTTGTTTTAACCTTGTTACCTCTCCTATTTATAAGTTTCCATAAGGATTATGTGACATTATTTCTAATATGCATTAAGTCAAACAAATGGGCTTCTTGCAGGTGCTCATAGTATGGAAACCGGCTAAACTGGGCAAAGTATCATTTCAAACCTCGTGGAAGCTCACCCAAAGAACCTTTGAGAAACATCATCAATGGAAAAATATTTGTTTGTCAAAGAAAAGATAAAAACAATACAATTAACAAATTTGAACATATAAACTAAAAACAAATGCTTACCACGAATCTTCTCAAAGGCCTTTTTCCATAGTTGAGGTGTCATTCTTTGTGGTTTTTTTCATTCTCTTCCAACCAATCAAAGATATTTTTTCCTTACTTCAGTACCTATGGTTCTTAAGGGGGGAATGCCTAAACTCATTATACACCTCCTTTCCTAAACTTATTGATCATATAGATATTGTTTTGGGACGACATACTAGACATGCAAATTTACCCTTTGTTTGAGTCCCTGCAAGTCATAGAATAATGTTAATAGAATGCTATAAATATTCAAAAAACCTTGAGTGATAAATAATATGCATAGTTACATTACAAATTTACATACCACAAAAGTTTGTAAGCCCCATGATGGTGCATCATGAAATGTACATGTAAGTATTCCATGGAATTGAAATTGTCTTTGACCTATTGGTCTAGAGATATTGTACATTGTGACGCCGGACCATAATTTCAAAAGTTCATTTATAAGAGGCTCAAGATATACATCCATATCTTTAACTTGGTGCTTACCTAGTTATTTGAAAATATACATAATTAAATCATTGTACATGCAAAAATGTAAAAAAAATGAATTGGTTATATGTTGTTAATGACCTTAATAAAAATACCTCAGATAATTAATGCCAACATGACATGCTCCCTCTTTATTGAAATCCAATGGGGAAGGTTATTGTTTATAACAAAAACTAACCAAATAGAGTAATTGCTTTTGAGCTCTCCAAATGGATTGACACCATCAACTGCCATTGAAAGTCTAGCATTGTGAGGTTATTTTTTAAAAATTGGCCATCTTTTCTCAATGCCCCTGAATGCAGAACCATCTCCAGGAATTTGCATGACACCATCTTCACTTCTATACCATGCATGATAGTCCATAAACTCTATTATGTTTTTTCACCTGAACAGTTGTTGGAAACATGGAATTATAGGGATATGACATAGTACTTTGCAAGGAACCTTGTTTGTTACCTGATCATTACGATATCTACTAATTCCATAGTCAATTCATTTTTGTATGCATGTTGTCCATAATACATAATATGATCATTAGGACATGCATCAATCATATTATACTCCATTCCAATATCTTTTATAATGGAACACATTTCTCTGTATGTCTGAGGTAAAACATTTGATGGTGGAAGGAGAATATCACCTAACAATCTGCATGAAAAAATAAATTAGCATACTCAAAAATCAAAATTATGGGCCTAAATATTATGATCACAAAAAATAAACAATTATAATCATATACAAAAATAAAAATAAAAATAGATTGCATAACTTAACATCTACATCATTCCTATGTTTGAAATACCATTCATTACCTTCAAGTGACTAGTAACAAAAGAGCAAATAGAAGACTTGTATTTGAGTCCTTGTATAAGGGTTTATGTTCCTTATCAATAAGAGGCACATCGTGAATATCTTCATACATCTCATATGCAGGTGCATTCTCAATTGTGGAAATAAATGTGTCATGGATCAACCTATTTATCCCTTCATTCTCAATAATATTAGGGTCAATTTCTTCCATATTATTAGTTTCAATTCTATCAACCTCATGACCATATCCTTGGAAGTCCAAGCACCAGCGATCTTATCTTTGTTACAATTACAAAAAAATGAATACAATTAGTATTGAAAGAGGAAAATATTAAAACTAATGAAAATGACAAAACACATGCTTTCACTATCTTGCCAAGGGGTGATATTGTTTTCCAGCTTCCAAGCTCCCATGCTTTAATCAATGTTTCCTAGTTGTTTCCTTAAGGACTCTTCTTCCTTTTATTCCTTTTTATTGTGTGCAAGGGAATGTTTGACGGACAATCCACTCAAGCGGACGCGAGCCAGATCTCCCTAGCTCAAAGTGAGTATAGAACAAATAAAAACAAGCTATAAACCACTTTCCTAGATCTAGTTAAGGATCAAGTTATCAGATGTCTTACCTTAAGTTTGTAGTCCCTTTTCCTGGATGTTGTTCCATGCCTCACAGTCATCAGATCTAAGGTGCAAGACCTGCCAAGATACATAAAACAAGACTGTTATTGGACAATCCACTCGAGTGGACGCGAGCAGGATCTCCCTAGCTCAAAGTGAGTCTAGAACAAATAGAGCAGATTACCAATGCATTTCCTAGATCTACTTAAGGATCGAGTATTAGATGTCTTACCTTTCACTTCGTAATCCTTTCTCCTGAATGTTGCTCCACATCCCATGGTCGTCAGATCCAAGCTGTAAGACCTATCAAGACAATAAACAAGAGAAACAAGTAAAAGACATATATACAATAAGAGATCTAAGTAAACAGTTAAGCAGGTAAACTACTCAATATCATTACACACATGAACAATATTGGTGGAAAGCATTTTTATTACTGTAAAAAGAGGAGTACATAATAGAGATATAGAACTACAACCAAGGCTTAACGCTATAGCCCTTCTCTGACAAAGCCGATTGCCATATCCTTCCAAGGAAGTATGAGTTCTCTAATAGGTGAGTGGAGATGTTCCAAGGGTGATTTCACCAGCATGTAGATACCATAGACTTCCTCCCTTTGGGATGGGAGTGAACTTCATTTATATAGGACTAAGTGGATAGGGTATGGATAGGATAGGTTGAGAGATGGTAGGAGAGGCTTAAGGGATCTCTCCAAAGGTTTAGGAACCGAGCGCCAGCTCTTCCAAGAGGTTAGGGATAGGGTCCCAAGTCAGCAAGCTTCGAGATGGACCTCGAAGAAGCTATTTTTTCCATCTAACTGACTTCGTCTCACCCTGTAATGGGGCAAGGTGCGACGTCGCATGTTGTTGGTGTGCAACCTGCGATGACCCTTCAAAACCTAGCACAATTGGGTACAAACCCTTCCTGGTTGATCACTTAGTCAAGATATCTTCAGGGGTGTATACATTGAATCTTATGATGAGTATATTTTGGGTGTAACAAAGACAAACAAGTAAAAGCATCTAAACGATAATAGATCTAAGTAAACAGTTAAGCAGGTAAACTACACAATATCATCAACACAACAATATTGGTGGAAAGCGTTTATATTACTGTAAAAATAGGGAAAGTACATAGAAGAGAAATACTACAACCAGAGCTTAACGAAGTAACCCTTCTCCATCCAATACAATTCCATATCCTCCCAAGGAAGTGTGAGTCTCTCAATGGATGAGTAGAGATCTCTCCAAGAGGATTTCACCAGTATGTAGACACTATAGACTCCCTCCCTCTGGAATGGGAGTGAGCTTCACTTATATAGGACTAAGTGGATAGGATATGGATAGGGTAGGTTGAGATGTGGTAGGAGAGAGATAGGGGATCCTTCCAAAAGGTTAGGAACCGAGTGCCAGCTCTCCCAAAAGGTTAGGGATAAGGATCCATGTCAGCTAGCTTTGAGAATGGGCTCGAAGGAGCTATTTTTGTCTATTAACTGACATCGTCGCACCTGTTAAATTTTCAGAATTTACTTCAATCTGATCTAGGATCTTAACTGAGAGAACAACATGTACAACATATCTACAGCATATCAATCATGGAGACAATAATGCAAGCACACAAGAGACACAAAGATTTACTTGGGGAAAACCATAAAGGTGAAAAACCCCAATAACTTCCTCAGAGATAGATAGAGCAATGATACAACCAACCAAGAGAGATAGCCATAACCTAGCAGTAGATCCTCCTCCTCCATAAGTGCGCCACTCCTCCTTGAGTACATGTGTGAGAAGTGAGTGAGCAAATAGAGTGCCTCCCGCACTCTATTTATACTTGACTTGACTTGCCTTTTTACCTAACTCATGTAGGCTCGAACTTAACCACATAATATAATGCTGACTGGGCCGACCCCCAATAGGGTGGTCTAATAACCCTTTGACCCACATGACTTATACAGGGCCGACCCCAAATAAGGTGGTCTAATAACCCATCAAGTATAAGTTACGACACTTACAATATAAATGACGACACTTCCTTATAGAGGAATAATACCATCTCTATAGGAATACAATATACATATATGTGAAATACATTCCGAAGTTACATATACATCAACACTCCCTCTTAACTAGGAAGGTATTTCTCAACACAGTTCTTCTAGCACAAGTCATCTTCTCTGGATCATCGTCACTGGATAATCGTCATCGAGTCATCATCATCATCGTCACTGCTGCTGCTATCTCAATCAATCTCTGAATCTACTCGTCATAGGAAGTTCTACAGAGCCAGTCCTTTTTCATACTGGATGTAGGCCCACCACCTGCAGGTCTTCATCATCACTGGCCATACTGTGGAATCCTCAGGACTTATTACGTGCGTCACAAAACCTGGCTGCAGCATCCCAGGCTATTACGAGCACACAGCTCTACCTGTAGGATCTCCCAGGAGCACATTACATGTGACCCATCACAAAACCTGGCTGAAGCATCCCAGGCTGTTACGAGCACGCGGCTCTACCTGTTGGATCTCCCAGGAGCACATTACATGTGATCTCACCACAAAACCTGGCTGAAGCATCCCAGGCTGTTACGAGCACACAGCTCTACCTGTCGGATCTCCCAGGAGCACATTACATGTGGTCCACCACAAAACCTGGCTGAAGCATCTGAGGCCTTTTTCATCCTGTCAAGATCTCCCAGGAGCAAATTACATGTGGTCATGGCAAAACCTGGCTGAAGCATCTGAGGCCTTTTTCATCCTGTCCAGATCTCCCAGGAGCAAATTACATGCCATAGGACAAAACCTCGCAAGAGCATCTGCCAGATATCCCAGGGCACCGAATTACATGCCATAGGCAAAACCTCGAAAGACTATCTGCAGATCTCCCAGGGCACAAATTACATGTCCTCCCAAGCAAAACCTCGCAAGAGCATTTACTAGATGTCCCAGGGCACCAAATTACATGCCATAGGCAAAACCTCGAAAGACCATCTGCAAATCTCCCAGGGCACAAATTACATGCTTTCCTGCACAACCTGATCCACGGCCACAAAGTATCATCTGATACTCATCATCATCACTGCAACATCCTGCTGCATGTCATCTGGAGAAGCTCGTCATCCACGATCATCCTGATCATACAATGCATCCATCTGATGCACACATAGATACATGATCCACACAATGTATCCATCAATCATACATGATCTACCTGATCATACAAAGATACATGATCCACACAATGTACCCATCAACATACATGATCTACCTGATCATACAAAGATACATGATCCACACAATGTATCCATCAGCATCCATGATCTACCTGATCATACAAAGATACATGATCCACACAATGTATCCAACAGCATCCATGATCTACCTGATCATATCCAACATCCAACATGATGCGTACATACATAAATGATCCAACTGATCATATCCAAGCAGAAACCAGAACATCATCCTGATGCTCATCATCCAGCACTTACATCCACAGCCATGTGAAGGATCCTCCTTCCAACATGCTTGGAATGGCTTCAGCAAATGTGTCCATCACTTCTTCCTCGAAGTGTCCTCGATCTGAAGAACGCCAAGCCTCTCTCTGAAGTACTCGAACTTCACTCTGGCTAGTGGCTTCGCCAGCACATCTGCAATCTGCTCGTCCGTCACAACATACAGAAGCTTCACAGCTCCTCTCTGCACCATATCCCTGATATAGTGATATTTGATCTCTATGTGTTTCGACCTGTCATGAAACACTGGGTTCTTGAACGGCTTCACACAACTCTGGTTATCACAGAAGATACCAGTAGCCTCCAACGGGAGATCAAATAACTCAGACAATAGCTTCCGTAGCCATACTGCCTCACAACTAGCTGAACATGTTGCAACATACTCTGCCTCAGCTGTACTCAGTGCTACGCAGGACTGCTTCCTGCTAAACCAAGAGATCACACCTGATCCCATACTGAAGCAGCACCCAGATGTGATCTTCCTGTCTGCAGCACTGCCAACCCAATCTGAATCAACATAACCCTGTAGGTTAAACTTTTGATTCACCTCATACTTGAGCCCATAATCCACTGTACCCTTCAGGTACCTCAGAACATGCTTTTACAGCAATCAGGTGAACACTCCTCAGATCCGTCAGGAACTGGCTCAATGTGTTCACAGCAAATCAAATGTCCGGTCTCGTGTTTGTCAGGTACATCAAGGACCCAATCATCTGACGATACATAGAGACATCAACCGCCTCATAGAAGCTTCAGATTCGATGCCATAGGTGTGGCCATGGCCTTGCAGTCCATCATCCCAAATCTCTTCAGGATATCTACTATGTACTTCCCTTGTCCAAGGAAGATTCCATCTGCACTCTGCCACACCTCCATGTCAAAAAAAAATAGTGCATCATCCCCAAGTTCTTCATCTCGAACTCGGTAGTAAGCTTCCGCTGCGTGTCGGCAATCAATCTATCTTCACCTGTAACAAACAGGTTATCCGCATACAAAAGTAGTATCACTGGATTGCCTTCCTCAACCTTGTAGTAAAGGTTGGAATCCGCTTTATTCTTGGTAAAGCCCAAGATGGATAGAAAGTTTTCTATCCTACCATATCAAGTTCTGCACACATACATGACTACACCATGCTGTCTTGAAATCCATCTGGTGCATCTTCTATTTCATCACTTTTGTATTTCTCAATGCTGCCATCTGCAACATGCTTGATCTGATAGTTCCATTTGGAATTCATAGCAAACTTCCCTTCATGTCTTGGGATTACATCCCAAACATCATTCTTCATGATCGACGGATCATGGCATTTCATTTCTTCATCCCAGATCCTGGGAACTTCAATATCTTCAATAGATATCTTTGTTGCTGGAACAAAATGTTGTAGTTCTTCTTTTGTAGGAGATGGCATACGATCTTTCCTACACAACAAGTTAAATTGCATGATTAGAAAACATCTCATAGTTTTCAGAACAAATTCTTACACATAAAGAAATATGCCATACAGTCATGCAATTATCTTAGCCAATGCTTCAATACAACATTTATCCATATTTCGTAACTTTCTAGATGCCTTCCAATCTCTACCAGAACATTGTTAAGAGTGTGCACAACTCCCAACATGTCAGCAAAGAGGTTTCATTCTAGATAAGTAGCAATGGAATGTTGTACAATGCCATAGGCCACTTACCCATGCATATTAGGAGTATACTGTTCATCAATGCAATTATTCTAATATGCATAATACACAACCTAATTCTAGGAACATCAATATATACATTATTGAACAGTATTATTTAAGAAATGACAATTCAAATACTTATCTTTGTTTGTTCGTTGGGTGGACTCCCTCTGAGTCTTCGCTTCCTTGCAGGAGCTGCTGGAGTCCTAATCTGAAGTAGCTTCTTATACACCTTTCTGTTGTGGGATGTAGAGAGATGGTCAACTCCCTCTGAATATCTGCATCCTTGCATAAACCACTGAAGTGTGCTCCTTTGCTTTCTTGCAGGAACAACTGGAGTGTGCTCCCTCTTGATCTTTGCTTCCTGGATTACCTGTCCTTGAACTTACATTCATCCTTGGTTCCTATGCATGCTTATTAGTATCATGATTGTGTTATCCTTGTGATCTCATATAAAATCATACATTCATTAGTATACTATTAAAAACACAATAATCTCAAGCATGTATAGTCATGATCATTTCAAACAGAAAATAATAAGCATTAGCATTCAAGGTTTATGTAGAATTCTTATGGTTAGTCAAATCATAAGAAACATAACATATCTAAACCTGTAATTACTCAAACCTATGACTCTTCGGGTTAGTTGAATCATCAATCAAGATAAGAGATATAAAATGCATAAAACCTGTGATTATTCAAACCTATACCATCATGATTCTTCTGGTTAGTCATATCATCAATTATGGTAAGAAACATAATATGCATACAATCATGATTATTCAAACCTATGACTTCATGAATAATCATTATCAACAACAGTATAAGATCCTAACACAAGGTAGGATTCTATCTTGATATAGGAAAAACATACCTGGATTAGCATGCTAGCTATTTATGTCTAACATACTCACATGATGTCTTCTTGTTCTTCTTCAATGACTTGTGCTAGTAACCTGTATATCTCATAGGTTAGCCATTACAAAACCAAGTTATACATACCTCGTAAATGGATCTTCTATGAGATCCATGACAATGGATGAATCTTTGTCCTCATGTTATCATGATCATATGTTCTTGGACCAGAACATGATTTGTCTTTCTTGGTGTACCTTTCATGTTAGTAGACAACATAAACCTCATACAACACCATAATGCATTAGTACAATCATAAGTGTCAACACCCTAACCAATGAATATCTTCTATCATGCATTCATAATTTTGTTAAGGTGATACGACAAATCTAAAATCAAAATTGTACTAACCGTAATAACATGAAGACAAACATACCATAAACTTAATCATGGACAAATATCGAAACATACCTCGATGAGTCATACCTGTCGAGATCGCTTGTAATCTTCTTATGTAAGGCCTTAGCCTCATCTCCCTCTGAAACAGGAACTCCTTCACTTATGCAGGTAACCAATCCATCTTCTTCTAGGATTAACCCTATCCACTTGATTTGCAAGAAATGGACCTGGAGCTGGATATGGGTTTGTCAGAGAAACCCCAAAAATTCAAACTTTGAATTTCAACCTTCTGACAGGATAGAAATATGTGTCTTGATGAGCTGATCAAGCTGGTATATTCAAAATTTGAAAACTGCAAAGTTTCACTCCTCAATTTTGCCTTTGAAACTTCCGGATTCACTGTATGTGACCCTGAACTGGGGTTTGATGAAGCCCACTCTTCTGCCCAATCAAAATGTTTGATCCAAAGCTCTAAGCTTCTATTTTTCTGAGGAGCTTCCAGCCGTGGTCACAGATTTCAAAAATTCCCATTTTTACAGAAACCCTAATTTTCCACTTTTCTGATCAAAGTCCCGAACTAGGGTCTAATCTAGCCCAGCCTTCTGCCCAACCAAAAATTATGATATTGGTCTCTAAATTTCTATTTTTATGAGTAGCATCCAGCCGTGGTCTTCGATTACAAAAATTCCAACTTTCTCCAAAGCCCTAAATTCCGGAAGCCATGAATGAAGGTCCCAAAAAATAATTCTGTTTTGACAGAAATATGTACCTGATTGTTTCTGGTGTAACTCCGAAATTTTTGATCCACAGGGTCTGAAAAAGTTTCCTGAGATAGCCTGACCTGTTATCTTTCCATCCTGACAGGTCTGACCTCAATTGGATTCTCTGAGAGAGAATTATGCCAAATGTCGCAACATGACCTGTTTATGGGATAATACAGGAGAGCGCACTTGTACGGAGTTCCACGTGTCACTGGTTCAAATTCGGCCTCTGAAAAAGTTTTCTGAGATAGTACAGTCTGTGTAATACCTGTCACTTTTCACGAAATTTCATTTGGAGCTTCCTAGCCCAAGTTATGACCTTTTTCCCAAGGTCACCTGATTTTAACTCAGATCTGGAAGAGGCAGAAACCCTATATTGCACAGATCATAAATCACAAAGTACAACGAATTAGAGGTTGTCCTTTGGACACAAGGTACCTGGAGATCTTAGCTTCGTCCTGTAACAATTTCAGATCCGAAAAATTCGCCAAAACGGATTTATAGCGAAAGTGCTACGATGACTGGTTTTTTCTATATCAAGCCCTAGCATCGTAAGTGCAACAAGTGTCATACATGCCATATCATGCCTTCTTTTAGGCTAGCTCTGATACCATGTTAAATTTTCAGAATTTACTTCAATCTGATCTAGGATCTTAACTGAGAGAACAACATGTACAGCATATCTACAGCATATCAATCATGGAGACAATAATGCAAGCACACAAGAGACACAAAGATTTACTTGGGGAAAACCATAAAGGTGAAAAACCCCAATAACTTCCTCAGAGATAGATAGAGCAATGATACAACCAACCAAGAGAGATAGCCATAACCTAGCAGTAGATCCTCCTCCTCCATAAGTGCGCCACTCCTCCTTGAGTGCATGTGTGAGAAGTGAGTGAGCAAATAGAGTGCCTCCCGCACTCTATTTATACTTGACTGACTTGCCTTTTTACCTAACTCATGTAGGCTTGAACTTAACCACATAATATAATGCTGACTAGGCCGACCCCCAATAGGGTGGTCTAATAACCCTTTGACCCACATGGCCGACCCCCAATAGGGTGGTCTAATAACCCTTTGACCCACATGACTTATACAGGGCCGACCCCAAATAAGGTGGTCTAATAACCCATCAAGTATAAGTTATGACACTTACAATATAAATGACGACACTTCCTTATAGAGGAATAATACCATCTCTATAGGAATACAATATACATATATGTGAAATACATTCCGAAGTTACATATACATCAACAGCACCCTGCAAGAGAGCAAGCTGTGACGTAGTAGGTTGCATGAGTGCAGCCTATGACGACCTCTCAAAACCCTATGTAAATGAGTTTACATTTCTTCCAGGTCAATGAATTAGCCAATGAAACTTTAGGTATGTATACACGGAATCTCATGATGGTAATATTTTAGGTGTAACAGGGAAATAACATTTAATATAGCCAATTATAGATTGAATGTCAATGGGATGATTCTGATCAATCGATTAATTTATTTCGAATGCTAGTTTGTGCAGAAGAATTGCAATTGTTGGGAGAAAGATCCGGATGGGGACCGAACACTCGATCAAGAGTTTCCCGTATAGAAGAATTTCACTCTTCAATGGTACTCCAATTATAAGGTTCACCATACATTGTTTTCTATCACAACAAAATACAAAAACCATTCATTAGACGTACACTCTTCAATCAGACACTCTTAGAGATGAATCTTCATATGAATCAAAGCATCAAAGTGAATCAAGTGAAGAGTATGATAATAATTATGATGGAAATTTGGAATAAGACGATTTTCCATAAGGAGCAAAATGTTGTATTTATAGCCCTGCCATGCCTCCTGATGCAAAGGAATTTAAAGAAAAATAAATTCACACAATTAAATATTTTGTGATTTTATTCACACGATTAAATATTTTCATCCCCAAACTCATCCAATAATATTTGAAAGTTTTTGACATATTTAACTTCATTTCCTTTAGTACATTTATCATCATAGAAAATAAATTCAGCTTTCTTCTCAAGACTTTTTGTCTTTAATCCAAGGATTTTTTTAATTAAATCACTCCCATCATCTCCAATTTTCATTAACTAAAATTCCAATTTGGGATATTCCATCCCAAAATTCCATGCAATATAATGCATTTGATCATGATTTATACGATTTTGACTTATATTTAAATTCATTGTCTTAGCCAATGCTTTCAGATACTTATTTTCCCTTTTGTGAGGATTTCTGACTAAATACAAATATTTTAATTCTATATATATCTTGAATTCCCACAAATGGTCCAATAGGCCATACCTACACTTGTTAACACATCCTAGGTCAACTTTGACACACACTATATTCAACTCTGACAATGTATGTATCCTCAATTGCAAAACAAGGGGTGAACTATGCTACCTCATTGGAAATGTATACTCTAAAAGTTTCCAACTACTACATTTGGGCAATCTATCTGTCAAGAGGAAGTTTGACTCCAACAATGAAATTATGGGCCAACTATGGATCCATTTGTTAAACTTAGTTTTTTTCAATGCTATCTAGATGACACTATTATTTGAATCATTCCTAAGAAAGGGACCTTGGTTAGTTCAACTATGTCACTGTGGCATTGGAAAAAGTAAGGATTTGACCTAATCAATCATTAAATATAAATGTCTTTCTTAATTAATCATTCAAAATAGCTTCATCCAAGCATCATAAACTTCTTGCTGCAACTAAAGGAATTTATCCCATAAGGGGTCTAACTCATCCCACCTAACCTACTATATTGCCAACCAAATATGCCTTGGCATATCATTCCACTGGAGGTGGATGTGTCATGTAGTTTCATTCTACACTTCTCCATTTCTGCAATCAGTGGATCAATTCATGCCATCATGTCCTATGCATGAGCATGTCCTTGAATGTTGATACTATCAACTCTTCATCCAACTAGGAAACTTTGGTAGTGTTTCTTGACTAAGATTCTTAGATGTGATTAAGAT
Source organism: Larix kaempferi (assembly GCA_027924585.1). Classification (NCBI taxonomy): domain Eukaryota; kingdom Viridiplantae; phylum Streptophyta; class Pinopsida; order Pinales; family Pinaceae; genus Larix; species Larix kaempferi. Next base: position 6,709,023 of record BSBM01000364.1, on the reverse strand, counting down.
TAGTGGCGAGCACATCTACTTGAGAGAATTATTGTACTCCAGGGTGAGAAAGTCTAATTATTATCCACATGAATTCAACACATTTATGTAGTTGACTAATGTAATTTCTTAGGTCTCCAAATGGAATTCTATAACTATACATTATCTGAATTGGCCTAGTCTAATTGGGTCTTCATAGTCTATATTAATAATTGGAAGATTCCTTCCCATTCTCTATTTAAAGTAATCAAGTGTACAACTCACCTATATATTTTTTATGAATCTAGATAAATACCTTAGTGTTTTTGTCTCAAACCTTTGACACTTTAGAACCATAGTAATATGTGGTGGCAAAGGGGCTAAATCTTGCCACCAAACACTTGTTAAGCATAGTGTTGCTTTATTGGTTATGCAGGTATTTAGGTCCTTCTTCCTTCTCTATTGGTTTGGATTTTTTCAAATCTTTCCAAAGTTGTTCTTGAACCTCATCCATGAACATATCAACAATGTTGAAATGATTAAGGTCTTCCTTGGTCATTTTCCTGCCATGTTTACATTCAAGGAAAATTAAAGAATGGTCTCTTAGATTACATGATCTAGTTCATGACTTAGACTTTGCCATATTGTCCATTTGTACATATTCTTTATTTCTAGTTTCTTGATATCCTAGTAGAAATATATTATGGAGCTTTTGATTAGTACTTAACTGCACTACAAGCGAGTTTTCTCTACATGTATACGACTTTAAGGGGGTATTTGTATCATTGTACTACTTTGGAAGATGGCTAATAATATCAACCACATATAGGGCCTTATTCTTTATCTCATTTGTTCCCCCATCCATCTCATTCTCCTCTTCACTAGTGAGGTCAACCACTTGTTTATCTATGGTTTACAATTTAGGCTTCAATGTCTTTATGGATTTCATATTTTCTCCTTTTTGAATGGGATTAATAGTTTTATAACTATCATTGGTCCTTTTCTTTTCCAATGGCTTGGTGGTAACTATTTGAAGCATTTGAATTAAATCTATGAAGTCATCTATTACCTCCTTTCAAGAATAAGCTTGTATCATCCCTAGAAGAATCACATCCATTTTAAGTTCTTATTGTGCAAGAGGGTCACTAGATGACCCCACTACTTATGAGGACCTTGAAACTCCTTAATTGGTGCTAGCGATTATAGTTCTATCATGTTAATTATTTCATTTATGTGACTCAACTAGAATAGGTAGTTGATAGTCATAATTTTTAGTTGAATAAGTGTGTTATTGGAAATTGAGTAGTAGTGGTGCCCTGAGACTTTTGAACAATTTTGACAACAAGCCATCTCATAATTTTTTTGTGAACATCCTCAGGAGCAGTGATAATAAAAGGTAATTCTTACACATCAATGTATTGGTCTATCCTTAGCATGATAATACCACAATAGGAGTTGTTACAAGTCACTTCAAACATTGTTGATTGTGAATGATGAGTTTGATAGGAAACTATAACCTTGTGGCTATTGGAGTGAGCATATTTGCATGCCAATTTACAAATGTATCTTCATTTGATATATTTATTCTCTTTTAAATGACGAGGTGAACACTTGAGTTACCACATCTCCAAAATTCATCAGGCCTAGTTCCCTTCTCTATGGTGGTTACCATTTCTTCTTTACAAAAGAAACTAGGAATTAGCATTCATAGATAAAACGATGTTTCACCTTGTCATGCGAATCCTTCCTTATGCACACATAGAAATTCATTGATCCCTTGCCACTACTTTTTTCTATTCGTTTTACTTTTGTTACCATCATGCAAATATATTTTCTAGACTTCTACATCCATTGATCATTGACCTCATTGTTTCTAAAATTGTAATTAAAAATGCAATCAAATGCTTCTTTTTTTCAAATAGATAGAGATTCCTCTAAAGCGAAAAAGGCCAACTCACTTTTTCCCTAATTCCTTTTGGCCAACTTGTAAGAAAAAAACATATAGGGTACGAAAAAATTATATATAGATTGGAGGAGAATCTAAAACAAAAGGAAAATTTACCTTCTCCCAATTTGTGATTTCAACACTTCACCTTCTTCAAATTTGTGATGCCAAACTTCATCTTCTCTCAGTTTGTGATCTCAACAAATGAAGTGATTTTTTTGGCTTAACTGTTTTTCAATGTCCGCGCGGAGAAAGAGAAAACATTCAACTCTGTCCAAGTGTTGGTTGTTCATCAAAAATGGTGCAAAAAAGTGAATGTCACTTAAGTGACGTTCATGCTCCACATGAAAGATTAATGTCACTTAAGCAACGTTCGAGGAAAAAAATATAGATTGTTCATCAATTTGTTTGCCCAGTGCACTTCATTTGAGCTTGAAAAGGTGGATTGTTGATGGAACATCTGTTGAAACATCGAATTTAGACCCAAAATATAGTAGTGTTAGCATCACCTATCACCCCCAAATTGATGGTCTAACTAAAGTTGTCAGCAAATTCCTATAAGCATATTTGCGGTGATTAACTTTAGAGAAGCAAATCCAATGGGATCAATGGTTACCTCTAACCAAATGGTGTTATAATACAACTTATTATGATGCAACTTGAATGACTCCCTTTGAAGCTATGTTCAACAATTTATGCATCTCCAACCTTGAGGACAATGTTGTTTTTTAGTGGGGTGGCATTTTAGAGTCTCACCCTACCCCCCTTAAATAGATATATGGGTTGTTATGTATTGAGGCCATCTATATTAAATAAGGGCCATGAAGTAGATATATTACTGTGAAAGCAATATTTGTAAGAAGACTTACTAGAAGGTTATGCTTATTAGAAATTTCCTTCACTAGAAACTATATAAAGGAGTAGAAGCAATGTATTAAGATGCCTTGTGAAGTATATTGCTTTTGAAGCTTTTCTTATTTGGAGGTTGGCTGCTCAAAGAGGCAAGCGAACATCACTTTCATAAATAAATGTATTCTATTGTGATATTTAGTTATATACAATTGTCTATTGCTGTGGTAATTATGTCCTTTTCATTTTAATATATTTCTTTATTTTGTTATTTCTACTTTGAATTTCATTTTCTAGTATTAAGGTACTTAACAGAGGGATTTATGAAGCCTGAGACTAGTGCTTTGAAGGAAGATTGATCTGAGAGGCTCGATACAGGAGGAGCCCCTCCTAGATCCATGTTTGAGAGGGACACAGAGAGAGTAAAAACAACAACAACGATCACGATTAAGACAGATTCTCCTTCAACAACATGTTATGGGTATGGTGACTTTGAAGGAAATGGGGGTGGGCTTTTGATCCACTTATGTGTGCACATATCATGAGATAATTTATATAATATGTCTAGGTGAAACCACACATTCAAACACTACCTCAAGGTGACTCGATATCTCTAGGAAAATCCCTCATGCAAATTGAACCTTGCTAACTAATGAAAAACTCCTCGCTCCTCACCACTAGATCCAATCCCTTTGGGTTTTAAATTTGAAGGACATGGGGATGGGATTTAATTCACGTATGTGTGCACAAGCATTAGATCATTTATGTAATCTCTCTAAAATCTGAAATGGATCGATATATAATTTGTCATCTATTTTGGTGCTTTATGGGTGGAAAAAATGGATGAATTGGCTTGTAGGGACCTTTTTAGGGGCATGTCTTACTTTGTAGATTTGGGGTCTGGAACCTTTTGAGTCTCATTTGAGGTCTTAAATGATATTTTTTAGTGTCAAAACTTTGTGAGCATAGATCACAACCCCTCGACGCTATTCTACGCTCTTAGACCTTTCCAACAGTACAAGATTCGCCTCAATCAGAGTCCATATGAGGAAGTTATGCCTCTTGCAAGTTGACCTATCCAATTGACCACCATGGTACTGAGTGGATTCCACATCAGGTCTCTTTACCCACATGTGTGGAGCTAGTCACGTGTGGAATTTCAAGAACATTCTATAGGGCCCAAAAACATAACCCTAATCGAGAGTTTATGCATGTACAAACCCTAAAACTAATCTTGGACGACTATCGAGCTATGTTAAATACCAAGCCATTAGGAGGAGAAAGGGTTCCATTTTGATGATGTTATTGCATTGTTCCATAGTTGAGAAACAATAAGGGAGTGGATATTAGAGCATAACATAAGAAGCAGGAGATTTGTAGTAGCTGTGAAAGCCACGATGTTAAAAGTAACTTCACAGTGAGATCCATTTTCTTTGTATTTGCATTACATATTGGACAAGAAAAGAGCAAGGCATAGTCCTCACTTCTGGTTGGGTTTTTCCCCATAGTGGGTTTTCCCAGGGTATATCTTGTGTTGTTTGTGTGGATGTGTTATTTTGCTCTAGTTATTTTCTTTTTAGTTCCAATTTATTTATCATTCAGTGGAATTAAGATAATTCACAATTAATTAAGTTGTAAGATTCGTCGTGACAAACTATTCTGGTGGAATATCCATGACAATTTACAGATCACTCTCGGTGTAACCACGTTCTAACATTTGAAGAATAGGGGGTGAGATTTGATCCACTTATGTGTGCATGAGTCATGAGATCATTTATATAATTTGTCTTGGTGCAACCACACATTCGACCACTACCTCAAGGGGACCCCATGGCTCTAGGAAAATCCCTCATCGAAATTGAACCTTTCCCACTAGTGAAATCTCATTGCTCCTCACCAGTGGACCCAACCCCTTTGGGCAAGTTTGTGTGACATTATCAAAAGACACTTGGACTTCCTTTTTTGCCTTTGAGTTTTTGTTTTGCAGCACATTGTGATGAAATTTCACTTTGCATTGCACTCACGATGCACTTTTTTCATTTAAAAACATATTACACAATTAATAAGTTAAACACTTGATTCATCAATGTATAAAATTCAAATATGTTAATTAATTAATTAATTATTAAAAATGAATTTATTATCATTTTAATAACAATTTCCATTATATTCCAATCAATAAAATATATTTTAACACACATGACTACATAGAATAAAAATACATCCATAAATTCACAATAATTGGTGTACAATTGTCATTTTTCTCCATATAATGTGTGGTCTACCACCACCCTATGGGAAATGAGAATTTTGTGTGCATGTACATAGTCATGTATGTTCTCCATTTAAACAAGTGGTGTGCCACCATTCCAAGGAAATATTAAACTTAACTTAAACAATGCACAATTCAAATCATAAATCTTGATTGGAGTAAGGTTGATCAAATATTGATATGTTGTCAACAACACAATAATCATCCAAAGCCACGTTGTTATCTTCGCATTCTTCTTATTCTTATGAAGGTTGTTGTGAGAATGCAATTAAAGGGCAATTAGCACACTTCCAATTAATATCAGGGACAAGATTTTGACACTAAAGACAAAATAAATATGAGGGACTCAATTCACAATTAAATGGCAATTAACACATTTCCAATTAACAATAAGGACTAGATTTTGATACTTAAAGACAAGATAAATATCAGGGTACACAAGATAACAATAATAACATAACTCATAATCACTTTATTGATCACAGGCCACTTCGAGGGGACAACCTCCTTTGAGCAATCTCAATACAAATAACTTCGTAGTGCCTTCATTGGTCTCAACACAAACTTATATACTAAGTCTAAGCGCTAATACCATGGGTCAATACCATGTGTCAATACAAACCATGGGCCAATACAAACTATGGATCAACAATTACTATGGGACAACTTACAAAGCATATGCGTCCAACAATAATAATACAAACTATGGATCAACAAATACCATGGGACGACTTACAAAGCATATGCATCCAACAACAATATACTAACAAAGTAAATAGAAGGGTTGACATGGGTTCCTAACATCCCCTCTCCCTTAGAAAAAGCTTTGTCCTCAAAGCTTTAGATGCGGAAATTGATGCAAAATCTGAAGGAGTAGTTCCCCTGTAGCATCCTTGGGTTGCATTCCCTGCCACTGACGCCTTTTGAGTTCCAGGGAGGGTTGCTTGGAAGGTTGTAGACGAAGAAGAACCATATCAGCTGTGTGAAAAGTGTGCTCAATTGAATTCTTTCCATGTGAAGATTGTCCCACAGAATGAGAAGAATCTGATCGCGGTTTCGAAGAACCAAGTCAATTGCTTGAACCAGAGAGCTGCTGAGGGTGTATGGAAGAAGAACTGGTGGTGCCTGTCCATAGACTGCTTCATATGGTGTCCTTTTAGATGTGGTATTGTACCACTGGAGTGCTTCTAGGAAATCCATAGAAATAGTTGTCCAAATTTGTGTAGGGATGGGCAAGGGTTCGAGCAGTCCCGAAAGGAGTGTCATTTCACCCTTGTTGACCTGGCAAGTATCACAGTCAACCCCCATCTGTTGAATTGTCATTTTCAGTCCCTGCCAAAAGAAGTTACATTGTTCCCGATCATACGTTTTGAGGAACCCAGAGTGCCCTGCCGATGAAGAAGCATGAAGTTCATAGAAGAGATAGCCCTGTTGAACAGATTGCAACCAATTTGGAACAAGCAGAGAAATAGTTGTAAGAGGAACTGGGTCATCAAATGTGTGAGAAGGAGCATCTGCCACCATATTGTCCTTACCCTTCTCGTGAGTGATCGCATAGGCATAACCCATGAGTTGGATAACCCATTTCAGGTGTGATGGGGAGGAGACCGGTTGTTCTAGGAAATTTACCAGACTCTGGAGATCGGTCTTGATGCAGAAATGATTCCCTAACAGCTATGGCTACCACTTCTGTACTGCATGCAAAATAGCCAGCATTTCCTGCTGAGATGTAGATGCAGCTAAAGTCGTACCGGAAAGGTCTCTTGAAGGCGACAAGCCCATTGGTTCAACAAAGATACCTGCATATCTATCCAAGGAAGTAGGGAAGACAGTTGATGGGTGTATCTGAATGGAATGGATTTGAGTGATGATACCATGTGAATTCTTCTTAAGGATCTTTTCCAAGCGATGTGAATTGATGATGCGAAGAGACCCTTGTTGTAAGCCCATAAATTTGTGTTGTTTCCCATTGACTGAAAATTGCATCCAAAGTTCAGCAAAATCCCATAAGATGGGGCCAAGTGTGCGTAACCATTGAACGCCCAAAACCACATCACATCCGTCTAGGGATAAGGAAAACATGTCAGAGCGCAGGTTATAATCTTCCAGAGAGAGACGCACATTGTGACACTTCCCCTTGCAAGGTAAGGTGCCCCCATTGGCAACCATGACTTCAAAGTTGGATCAACGATGGACAAAACAATCAGCCTATTTGGCGATTCGAGGGTTAATGAAGTTATGAGTGCTACCAAAATCAACGAGTATTGTAAGAGGAAGCTTCTTGAAGTAACCCCTGACCTGCATTGTTTGGGGGGTGGTGACACCAGATAAAGCATGGAGAGATATCTTTATTTGGTCATCCTGAGATGAGGGGTCAAGAGGTAGCTCCTGAATGTCAACTGGATCATCCATTGTATCTGGAGCTTCTTCACCAATTTTAGAGGCAGGTGGAGAATCCATATCCAAGAGATAGAGCTTTTGCTAAACATATCTATGTCCCCGAGTGAATTTCTCACCACAATTATGACAAAGCCCTTTTTCTCTGCGTGTCTGCATCTCTGTTTCAGACAAATGCTTGATAGGAGTTGGTCAAGGAGTTGGCGGGATGGGAGGTTGTGGAGAACCCATATTTTGGAAGGGAACAAAAGTGGGTTTGGAGTGTTGTTGGGCTGCAATTTTGTCTTCTGCCAACTTATCCAACCCCAGGGCTTCCATCATTGTGTTGGGACAAAACATTTTGACCTCTGAGCGGATTTCATCCTTAAGACCATTGATAAAACAACTTCTGTAGAATTCATCAGACAATCCTTCGGTGTGATTGGCTAGTTTCTCAAATTATGTCTGATACTCTCTCACAGTGCCAATTTGACGAAGTTTAGTGAGTGCTCCAGTGAAGTCATCAAAAGCACTAGGACCAAATCATTGCAAAAGGAGTTGAAAAAAATCTGTCCATTTTGGCTCGTCATGCGCCTTGATGTACCAACGGTACCATTGAAGGGCTTCCTGTTCCAAATGAAAGGATGCAAGTGGAACTTTTTTGACATCAAAAGTATTATGCAGACTGAAATATTGTTCTGCACGATAGATCCATCTAGTCGGATCAGTACCATTGAAGCGAGGAAATTCAAGCTTCAAACCACGAAAATTGTTGGAAGAAGAGAACCCATTGTCTGATGAAGACTGGGACTGTCGTTTGTTGTTCATGGCTGAATGATCAAGATGGAGGCCGAGAAATTTTTCATCCAGATCCTGGAGTTTGGTTTGGAAGGCTACAAGTGCTTCCTCCATGGTTTTTGCTCCTGCGCAGGTGACAACCATAACCAGGAGTTTTTTTTTTGGGGGGGGGAATGGATAGAAAAACACAAACAAAAGCTTATTTAGTAAAGGGAAATTTGGATTTGGGAAAAACTCGGATGGGTCATTGGGGTTTAACTAGGTTTTGGAATAGATAGGGAAGCAGAAAATGACGATTTCAGAAGCGGGGTGAAAGAATGAGAAAATTTGTCAAAGAGGGACAAAGAAGCAGAAATAGGGAATGGACATGGTGGCAAAATTTGAGGGCGGTTGGGTGAAAATCGAAGAAGTTATGACAAACCCTAAAAATAGACAAATGTGGGATTTTTGGCTTTGGGAAGTGGAATTTGGGATAGGGTCCCCAGGAATGAAATATGCAAAATGGGATTGCAGGGGTGCCAGTGAAGTTTCAAAGAAAGCAGAGTTAAAACAAGGGAGATATGGCGAAAAATAGTTTTTTTTTTTGGTTCAAAATGGAACTAAAACGACTTTCAGAATGGATCAGAAACGACGAGATCTAGAACGGCTCAGAATGGATTGAAAACGGCTCGATCAGAAATTACTTTTATAACAGATCAGAAATGGTTGGATCAAAACTAGCTTTCGGAATGGATCTGCAACGGCGCGGAAGTGATCAACAACAGTTCAGTTGAAAATAGATATGGACCCCAGGTATGTTCGGCTTCCTATCGGTTCAGAGGATTCACTCGACCACTAATGTTGTTTGACAGCTTGCGTATTGGGGAAGTACCCCACTCCACGGCTCAGGTAAAACTTATAACCGCTTTGCCACAAACGACAGCTATTGGTTTACCTCATGGGTGGGAACTAGTCAATCAGGTAGGGTTCGTTGCCCTTTTCACTGGCAAGTCCTCTCAATGGGCCAGCTACTTCGGGGTTCCTGTGGTACTCCTCACAATGAGTTTTAGGGCTTATGCCCAAGTACTTCCCACAGTTAAGTGGATAGGGATTATTCCCAGATCTGAAGCTGCAACAGATGCGAGAAAAAAAAATTGGCAGAAATTTTACCCAGCGAGCCTAAGAAAGTGCTCTGATACCAAATGTGAGGAACCTGCAACAATTAATTAATGAAAATACACGAGATAACAGTAATAACAGAACTCATAATCACTTTATTGATCACAGGCCACTTCGAGGGGGCAACCTCCTTTGAGCAAGCTCAATACAAATAACTTCACGGTACCTTCATTGGTCTCAACACAAACTTATATAATAAGTCTAGGCGCCAACACCATGGGTCAATACCATGTGTCAATACAAACCATGGTCCAATACAAACTATGGATCAACAATTACTACGGGACAACTTACAAAGCATATGCGTCCAACAACAATAATACAAACTATGGATCAACAAATACTACGGGACGACTTACAAAGCATATGCATCCAACAACAATATACTAACAAAGTAAATAGAAGGGTTGACATGGGTTCCTAACACTCAATTCTCACACTTAAAGACAAATTTGATAATTAATATTTCCATACCTTACAAATTATAGCTTGCAAATTTGATCTTTCCCTTCGTTTGGAAAAAAAATAAAAATAAAGAACTCCATTAACAATATAAAAATCACTTCTATTTGTAGCAAATGACAAACTCCAATGGATATTCGAGGGATTTCCATCCACAATAATTCAATCCCTGTGGATAAAATAAAATATTTGATAGATGAATATTGTTCACCTTTTTTTTGTCATATGTGTTTATAACTACTTGTTTTCCCCACTTTTACTTTTCCTCATCTTTTCTCCTATAATCATCATCGTGACCACTAAATCGATATCCATCTAAACTCATATATATACCAAGGTAAGTACATAATTAGAGACTTAGCACAGAATAATTAGAACATAAATGCAATAACCAAAATATAGTGTAAACATAAGACAACCCAAAATACTCACATATATATTTCAGAAAGAATTTGTCCAACATTGTTTCATTCAAAACTTAACTCTTCCATATGCAAAAAGATATCCTTAGGTATTGTGAAACTCTCAAGGAAACAAGGGGAGAGAAGGGAAGAGGGAAATAGAGGGAGATAAGAGAAGAAAAGGGAAGAGGGAAAAAATGTCTAGCAAGGCATCTATGAAACAAAGTTTCGACATTAGATCCCTATATTGTAGTAGTGACATTTGCAAATTATTTAAATAGTGGGAGTACTTAAATAATAATCCTATCATCCCAACAATCAACAATTTTCAGCATACCTTGACTCTTTGCTTTCCTTTGAAATATTTGTTGTCCTTGTCTTCTCTTGTGCCCCACACAATTTTTGTTGCTTTTCAAGCTGCTCATATATCTCAATGTTTTCATATTGTTCCTTGGTATGATTCTTTGGAACATAGTCTTCCTCTCTAGCTAAAAACCTCTACCATAGTTCTATCCAATTTCCAACTTGCCTATTTCACTCCTGATTGCAATATGATTTGGATGCAAAGATATCGGTCATTGCTCCTAGAGCATGCATATTTGTCTCCTTGTGGTTTACATGTCCTCCCATTGCTTATTGCTTAATATCTATTAGCTTGGATAGGTGTGATAGACACACTACTTTATAATACCCTTAGTACTTCTCACCTTCCATCTTTTTGAACTTGCACAAAAATAATATTGTCATCTTGTTTGATGAGATCATGTATCCTTCCTCAAAGAAGTGTGATAAGCACCAATGAAATGTTGATAATCACATGGTCTCTATAAATAACTTCACCATGTCCTCCTAGGACAAGTGTCCTATTGTTGCTTCAAACTTCTTGATTGTTGTTTTGGGTCCTCTCCATATTGAAATTGCTTCACATATTGAAATTGCTTCACAACCTTGGACAACTTCGACCCAACCCATGGGAAAATGAAATCACTTTTCAAAAACATGCCTAAGAGAGGTAATTGAATAAAAGAGGTTCATAACTACCTCAACAAGGATGCCAACCTCAATATTAGTAAAATGTGGTTTCCCATTTCACATGATCTAGACAACAATAACTTCGAGTAAGTTTGCTTCCTTGTTCATTTATCCATTCTCTTTGGTTGTTTTCCTCCCTTTAAGAGTTGTTACCTAATTAATTTTCTCTATGCCCACCCTCTTTTAATCATCAAGTTTTTTATATTTTAACTTATATATATATAATTTCATTTCATTTTTAATCCCATTTTTCTTGTTTGTTTGTGTCCTTTATTCCCTTCTCTAGTTTTGGGTTTGGTTTGTTGCATGCTCGTTTTCTTCTTTTTAGTGTTGGTTGTATTTTAGTTTTGTTTTGTTGGGTTTTTGTGCATAGCCATCCATTGAGTTGTCCCTTCACATTCTTGTGCTCACACTCAACTAAGCTATGTGACTTTGTAACCAAAAGTGTACACTAAGCTAGTGTGACAAAGTTTAAGCATAATTGTGTTACATAATAGCATGATTAGGTCACAATGCTAGCATTGGGTAATTGGAATACGAGTGCATCCACGAAACAATGCCAAATTGCTACTCTAATGCACACCAAAGCTACGAACTTTCATGTGCATCCCACATCGACAATCATGCATGACTTTGCACTCCTAATATAATGACCATAAGCCTCTCTGGTTCCTCTAGACATAAAGCAAGATTGACACTATACACCATATACAATGGATTACTTATTTGCAATAGTTCAACATAATGGTTAAGTACCATAAATTATTTATCATAGACAAAGTGGTGGATTTCCTATTTTGACCACTAATAATTATATCAACAATATTCATTTAGTTTCAAAAATTTGGGTTTTGCATTTTCATGTAAGCCTACATGTAGTGTCAATTTTCATATCCATTTACGCAAAGCTAAAAAACTCTATGATGACCCCAACGAATGAAGATTTCCACGTCTCCTATTAAAGAACGACTCACTTACAAATTAAGCACTATTTGTGTTTCTTAGGGAGATCCTTGATTGCAATTTTTCCCCAATATTCTAATATTTCAGGGAATTTTGGAATGGAGAAGATAAATATGAATTTCTAGAAGTATTTATTTTAGGTGATGATGTCACATATGGTAACGAGCACTGCAAAAATCGCTCCATATATAACATTTTGAATCCAATTAATCAAAGTGTCAAAAACATTCCACCTCTAGATCCAAGCACACTATGGGGGGCTCTTTCAATGGACATCCTCAAAGGTTTATTGACTTACCTCTAGATAATTACTCTTTTATGGTAGTCATGTGTTCCTTCAACAAAATGACTATAGTGATACAATGTAAGAAAACAATTTCAAAATAACATACCACAATTGTCTTTCAATGAGTTTGGGTGCACTTTGGTTTAACATCTTCAATTGTCTCCCACTACACCAATAAATTCCTTGATAGACTTCTGACAAACATTGTGAATATTTTGAGAAAGAGAGTCTTCCGGATCCATCGCAATAGATTGATGAAAATTGAGTTGAAGAGAAGTACAAGTCATCAAACATAGGGTTAGGTAGAGGCATTGAACCACAACATAGTTCAATTGTTGCAAATTTTCAACCATAATCATGAGAAGACACATGACACTAACTTCCCATATGTGAAACACAATTATAATTGTCATTTCATAGTGTGACAAACATTTTTTCCTTCTTAGGCATGCTTTGGATTTTTGTTGAATCATTGATTATTTCGCTATTTTGGGACCTATCCTCGAGGTAATGACGATGAAGGATGCCACTGCACAAGGGCTAGCTAAAAGGCTTATCAAACACATTTGAAAGATTCATGCTTGAGTTTGCGAAGATTTGCACAAGAGTCAATAGAAGCACAAGGTCAAGCATGATCCACACTATGCAAATTACTATTTTTGCATAGGAGACGAAGTTTGGGTATAAACCGTGAAGATAAAGGCACTCAAATATGGTCCATAAACCATATTCAAGCATATTAGATAAAGCACGTTCAAATTGGACTTACTAACATGCATGGGCATTAATCTAATGTAACTCATAGCCTTGAATTTCTATGAGTCATTGATGATGGACGATGATGAAGATGACTATGTTGCATAATTTCCTAAAGAGTTAGTTGCTAAATTTGGCGTGGAGTTAAAAGTATATACAACGTTATGGTGCAAAGCGCAAGTAACCAAACATGGAAACTTGGAACTTTATCAAGCTGAAATAGAAGGATTGTGGCCCCAAGAAAAAAAACGGTAAGTCGTAGAGCATATTCATGCTACAATTTTAGCAATTGGTAGGCCAAATCTTGAGTATCAACAACTCATAAGCAAAATATTTTGATCTCTAAAGGAGTAAGAGATTGACTAAATCCACCATTGGAGTAATCACAATCAATGAGAGGTTTAACTTAGCTAATTTGACTAAGTATATGCATTTAGTTTTGGCCATTATACCAGAGTTGCAAAGTTGTACATGATCATCGACAAAATATGTACTTTACAATGGTTAACTTCAACATGCATTAGAGTGGCAATGTGGCACCATGTTGTAGATACACTTATATTCCAATCGTGCAATTATAGAACTGTGACTCAATCACACTATTCCAAAATTCAATCATGCTTAAACTTTGTTGCACTACCTTGGTGTGTCCCTTTGATTGTATACATATCAACTCAACATGGGTGCTTTAATGTGGATGGACAACCATACAAATGGTTAAGTGTACGAAATCCCATCAATCACATTGGATCATCTTATGTCTCAATATCTCTTCCCAAATATTTATACAATAATATATTTAGGATACAACCAAACCATACACAAAATGTAGTCTTCCCTTAGTTGTAGTACTTATACCCCATCTTGAGATTGTAAACGAGTTCGTTCAATGGTAGTTGGATTGATAGTTGTTGTAAAGATTTTCATTGTTCATATCATGTTTACCAATTTTATTCTTTAAACATAACATATAACATGTTATGGCAAAGTGACTAAGTGGCTACATCACGACCACATGAGCTAGCAACTCCCTCTGAAAAGAGAAATGCTTGACTAAGCTTTATACTATCAGGCCCAATCAACCCCAAGTGACCGCCACAACAAGCACACACACACACACCACTACTCCAGGGATCATGGGTGGATCCTCTTCTCGGATTGGTTAAGATACCTCCCCGAGATTTGAACAGATAACATGTTATGGCAAAGTGACTAAGCAACTACAACATGACCACCTGAGCTAGCAACTCCCTCTAAAAAGGGAACTGCTAGACCAAGCTTTATACTGTCAAGCCTAATCAACCCCAAGTGACCGCCACAACAAGCACATGCACATAGCACTACTCTAGGGATCATGGGTGGATCCTCTTCCTGACTTGGTCAAGAGACCTCCCTGAGATTCAGATAGATAACACGTTATCACAAAGTGACTAAGCAGCTGCAACATGACCACTTGAGTTAGCAACTCCCTCTTAAAAGAGAACTGCTAGACCAAGCTCTATATTGCCAGGCCCAATTGACCCCAAGTGACTGCCGCAGTAAGCACAAGCATGCACCACAACTCTAGGAATCATGGATGGATCCTCTTCCCAGTTTAGTCAAGAGACCTCCCCGAGTTTCGAACAAAGAACACATTATGGCAAAGTGACTAAGTAACTACAACACGAGCACCTGAGCTAGCAGCTCCCTCTTATAAGAGAACCGCTAGGCCAAGTTTTACACTGTTAGCCCCAATTGACCCCTAGTGATCGCCACAACAAACACATGTATGCACCACTACTCTAGGGATCATGGGTGGATCCTCTTCCTAGATTGGTCAAGGGACCTCGCCGAAATTCGAATAGATATCACGTTATGGCAATTGTACACGCCATTATATATAAATGAATTGTGAATTTAATTTATATCTATTTTATTAGCTTTATTTGTTCTAGTGTTATAATTGAACCACAATATATCTTAAATTAATATTTGAAGTATAACTTAAGTGAGCTAATGATTAAGAATATGTGTTTCCTCTTAAGAAATCATAAATTCAAATTAAAAGATAAAATATATATTGATATTTTATTTTTCAAATTATTTCCATTAAAAATTAGATATATATTCTATTAATTACTTTTAATTTTCCATCCAAAATTCCTTAACAAAGAGAATTACAAAAATAAAGATATTTCCTTTATTAAAATCATAATCAAGTTAAGGGTATTTCCTTTATTAAAATCATAATCAAGTTCAATTAAAGGTTAAAAATTTCCATCAAATTCCCCATATAGGCAAACGAGGCTATAAAATTATGGTAACCTTACAACTTACACCTGACCTCATCTCAAAGAGTCGAGGGGCCACCCTTAACAACTTGTCCTTGACTTCATTCAATCACCACCGCTTGTGTCGTTAACATGGAGCGAATGTTGCCACATTAACACCAAATCAACCCTAACTAGAGCCAGACGGAGTGAACGGTTGCCTTTTTATTATTAGTTAGATGGTGATTTATAATTGAAAACCGTTTATTATTTTATTGAGATGGCGAATTCTAATTAAACAAAACATAGATGTCCCCTCAACCCCCAAAATAAATCAAAAGCGGACCCAAAATCACAAAAGCACAGCGTCCAATGCCTTGAATGTACCTTGATCCCCTCCATGGAAAAAGCTTTTAACCATGTCGGCATACCCATAATTGAGCTCCCACGTCTACTTTTCCTATTCTTCAGGAGCAGGACTGTGCCTGAGGATCTTTGAGTGTGTTTTCTCTTGAAGGAAAGCCTCACAACTCTGCCACCATTATGGGTACCCTCATTTAAATCTCTTCTAAACAACTCGGGTTTTGCTCGCCTTCGATTCCCAGGATCCAGAGCTCATGTGGGATATTTTTGCACGAAGCTAAAAGAGTTGGGTTTCAGTGGAATTCAAATCTGGTTTTGATTTGTATGAAGTTTGGGAAGGTTGTGTTGTAATTAAACACAATATCATGGACACCAATTCAATGGGTAGCAGAACTTTGGCTCCTCCTGCTTTCATGTCCAGTTTGAATGAAGTTCTGAATAGCAGGAAGCAGCATCAGGCAGCAGGAGGTGAAGAGAGTGAGAAGAATTGCCATGGTGGGAATGTTGTTATTGAAGACAAGGAGGATTTGAGGCCTATTGTTCTTGTGACTAATGATGATGGCATTCAAGCTCCCGGTCTGAGATGCCTGGTCGAGGCCCTGGTCAATGGAGGAAGATGCAATGTCAATGTCTGCGCTCCTGATCAGTGAGTTCTCTCTAATCCCCTTTGTTGTTTTAGTTTAACATACGCACATATTTAAGGGATGTATGTATAGAGGTCACAGTAGAAAGAAGCCATTTTTGGGTTTGGCTGAAATTCCATCAGTTTTGTCTGGCACTAATGTCACAGCAGCCTCATAAAATAATGGATATTTTCTTTTATTTTAGCCGGAATATACTGTCTTTTACTTATCTTCGTTACACACGCATGTATGTATGCAGCACTAGAAAACATACTGCATAATTTCAGCTTGGTTTTCTTTGCATAATTTCAGACCAGTAATAGAAGATCCGGAGCACCCAAATTTGATTGGACTTAACTTGGTTTCAACTTGTTCTCTCCCTATAGAATTGAATTGAATGAAATACTTCAAATTAATTTTGTTCTTTTCTTATGTAAAACAAGGGGTACCTAAAAGATAGGAATACTAGAGGCAGTGACAGCAAAGGGTACTGACAGAAGAGCCCTTTGCTATTGTCCGTAAAATTTGCCATTTTTGGCTCACGGTGGCATAGATGCAAATATCATATCGCTATTGTTCAGATTGATGTTGGTGGCCTCAAAACTAGTTTTTGAAGAAACCCTAGTTTATAGCCTATTTGTTGATGTACTTTGGTTCAGCTATGGATTGTGCACTCAGTGCTATTTTGGTTGTATGCACTCTTACTTGCTACATACATGAGAAACTTTGTATATTTGTGTATAATGGTTTGAATTCTGATGGATGCACATGAATATATATATATATATTTCAAATTTTGGATATCTTATGTATAATTTGGTCGACCAGTTTTTGTTCGGTTCTGATAACTATGCTATAGACCTATCACTTACTATCACCAAAGCTGATTTGGCTGTTGTTAAGCGTAAGCTACCCCGAACACCTTCAGAGTGCACAATCTGTGTTCAAAACTTGGAACAACTCAAACCAAATACTTTTGGCCCCTGTTCATTTTGACCCCTGAAGGCAAAATTAGGGCTTAATCTTATCTCTTGCTTTATCTTATTGCTGAATTTTTTGCCCATGCCTTACTGTTTTTGATATATGTGCCTCTTTTGGATATTATCATGTGGGCAATTGGTCATCGGAAGCCTTGTTCTGGATGACTTTAGTTGAAGCAAATGTAGAAGATTATATTGGATTACTTGTTTTTGGCTAGTTTAAACTTTGGTTGATGTACTCTTGTCATTTACATTTCTGGGCTTTAAAACTCTATGAACTATGAAGTATGGATGCTGTTGCTTGATCATCATATATTATTTTTGTATGACAACCGATTTTTAATGAACTGGGAATGATGAGGGAACCTAGAATTAATTCTTCATTTGATGATGAATGATGAAGTAAATTGTAGGATGGAAGGATGGATTTGGCATACCTTATAATGCAGTAACTGCAGAATATGGACTTATATAAGGTTGGAATCATCTCTCTATATTCCTTTTTGTACCATTTCTATTACAACAATTTAATACCTATGGAGTCTGACATATACAAAATCTATTTCATGGCCTAGTTAACCATACAAAAGTTCAGAAAGAATGAACACTTAGACTTCAGTTCTTGACAAGATAATTATTTCTAGAGGATTATGTGATTGATAACAAAAGGTGGTTTATGTTTCTGAGGAGCCCTTATAGCTTCAATATTTTGTTCTTATGAGAAATTAAACTGAACCAACATAAGTACCACAGGTTAAGCCCTGCTTTTGTCTGTTGATAAGAAAACATGTATTTTGCAATGATCCTTATGTGCAATTAATTATCCAAGAATTTGAATTGCATTGGTTCAGTGCTCTCATTTTGCCTCTAAAATCTGTCACTTGGGAGGGGTTTATTGTTTTTCACACCATGTTCACTTGGGTGGGTTGAAGATGCAAGTTCAAACATGCAAGTAAGGGTATTATCTATAAATATTATGTTATAATGTCACATAAAAGCAGATTCTGCACGCTAACCTAAACTATATATCGCTAAAGCTGAAAACACCAATCAAAATTTCTGCTAAGAGTACTTGAACAGTTGAACCTAAAAATACATACTGCTGATATATAAAACAGAAAGTATACAAATCTGAACACTATAAACAGCATCGCTGATTTTATTTTTATCCTGAAAATAGAAAGCTAAAGCTACAGCTCAAATCATAAACTCTTGAACCAAAAGATGGTGCATCCTTCTTCTACTTTATATATTAGGAAGAAGGGAGGTACAATGAATCTAGATGCATGCACAATATCGCCTTAATTGGCAGATTGAACTCTAACCCTACTGTGCTTTCCTTGCATGGATAATTGTGCCAAAAATTAGGTGTGCCCTCCTAAAGATCTGTGCCCTTCTCTAAGCTGGGAATCCACATGCAAGAGTGCCCCTACTATCTTAGGGAACTGTGTCCTTTTACTTTGTGCATGCAAAAATAAATAAAGCACAAAACAGATTTAGAGCTGAACTGCTGAATATAGAAAAGCATCTAAAACTGGAAATGGAGCAAAGATGGTGCATGCATGCTTTTGGTATGGTCGTGCCCCCTATCTCTTCATAAATACTAGCATTCCCTCAACACTGCTGTGCGAACTGCTGAAGGAGGGTGCTGTGCTGCTGTAACTTGTATGGAACTCTGCTGTTCACTGCTCTGCTGAAGGAAGAGCATTGTAGCTGAAACACTGCTCTACCTACACAGGTGAACTAACACTAGGCAGTTCCCCTCATTTTGCAGATGGTACCCTTTTTCCAAGGAAAACTTTGTGGGGAAAACCAAGGGATGCTTCCCCACATTTATGGATGGCATCTCTAGTAAATCTGTCGTAGATTAGGGGATTCAAACTGGGCACCTGCTAGCATGGAACTAGCCAAACGTCTAGTAACATTGGCAACATCTGGCAACATCTGGTTGAACTAATCCCTTGGTTTATATATATTGCCTGGTGGGCTAGTTCAAGTGGTTGAGTGCTTTGAGCTTCATGCAGAAGGTCTTGGGGTCAATCCTTGGGGCTGGTTGCCTCTGTTGCATGTCTCATTTGATGTCCCTACTGGGCCAGGTGTTGTAATCAGAGTTGATGGGTTTACAGCAGATACCCATCTGCAAAATGCAGAAGGTGCAAGGGTTTCCCAATAGGTTTTCCTTGGAATACACACACACATATGAGCTTTATTTAAGTATTGACATAACAAATGATGTACACATTGGGCATTTTTTACATATAAATGGCTATTTAGTACTTTGCAACACACAATATTGACAAGTAATAATGGCATTTGAAATTAAAATTATAAGGGATGTCAACAGTGGGTTTGCCAGGTTAGTGAAAGCAGTGTTTGTTATTGCCTCAACTTGGGTTCAAGTCTCTCTAATGACATGTTTGTGTTTGTGCTTGTGTGTGTGCCCATGCTTGCGAAAAATGGGTGGGGCCAAGTACAAGTCCCACACGACGGAATAGATGCTCCCCACTCATGGTCTGTTAGCCTAAGGGTGACTTCTGTAGCTTGGCAGCACTTTTCTGTCCATTGAAGATCCAAAATAGAGTAGTTGCCACTTCATGTTGATTGTAAGCACTTAGTCAAAGAAAAAAATTAAGGACACGATCACGTGGTCTAGTGGCAAAATTGTTCAAATCGCCAGATACGTCTCAACGTCTATTGTTGTACATTCCACTCTTTTGGTAGTCGAGATTCAGGATGGGACCTTTTGGATCTTGTGCTTGGGGGTAGTAGTTACCATCCAGGCTGAAAAACTGCTTGGATGTTGTGCCTAGGCTCTCAACACATATATCTTTGTGTATGTATGGAAACTGCTTGGGTATTGTGCCGAGGTTCTCAACACATATATCTTTGTGTATGTATGGAGACTGCTTGGATGTTGTGCCTAGGCTCTCAACACATATATCTTTGTGTATGTATGGAGGAGACTAAAACAATGTGAGTCTGGTTATATAAGTTGCATGGTTGACCTGCATTTAACAAGAATCATGTTGTAATGAATTCCCTTTTTAAACTTGTAAAAGGTTAAAGCCACTCTAAATATCACTGTTTGACATCTGATGACACTTTCTGTTGCAAAATTGTAATATTCTGCTATCTTTGGCAAGATGGCTAAAAACAGAAGATCCAGAAGATTTTAAACATGAAATTTACTTTTTCATATTTTCATATCTACAAGTCTAGGCTTTCTCGCATCTCACTTTACTTCAAAGTTACAAATATCGTGTCGGTGAATATATCGCCGAGGGTCCAAAAAGAAATTATCGGATTTATCGGCGAAAGTGTAGGCAAACATCGGCAATATATCGGCAGACTTAAAAAAATACAAAAATATTCATTTTTTTTCAATTTTCTAAACATCTAAAGCAACAAGAACATCAAGTAAACACATTACCACATGAATATGGAAAGAAAACTGATATATAAGATGTATAAGACATCTAGTGATAGTTCACACAAAAAATGAATCGTGTCTTGGATCCCGAGTCCCCGACTATTGAATCACCAAAAAAATACAATCAATGTATCTTATATACAATGAAATCAAGTAAATAAACAATTGATTCCCTCTACCCCTTTTACAAGCAAAGGTAATTGCTTTAGTAATGGCCTTGCCTCTAGAGCTAGAAGGCCCTAGCGGTCATGGGGGTTGTAGTGGACTCTATGTATATTTTAAATCGCTATGTATGTATATGCATATTTTTGATTAATAAATGAGCAAGGACATTTAAAAAAATGAATGTGAAACATAAACCATAAATAATACATGTTGGCGAATCATTGCCTATATTGGGATCCTATTCATCAATAACACCCTATGCCTCCCTCCTCTAGGCTCTAGTCCTTGCCTCTACCTTAAATCTCAAAGTTGATCCTCCAGGGACATTAGTCAACAACTCAACACCTTACAATTTTGATGAAACTTCCTAATCCAATCTTTAAAATAAGGTAGAAAAACTTCCCATGCTTAATAAGTGATTTTGATTGAGTGAAGAGTAAATTTTTATTAAGGTCGTGACAAAGGAGTTCAACAATCAACACGACCAACATCAAGGTACATTGAGGGGTTGATGTGCTTGATTAAATGCCAATCCCATACCCTCATACATGATAAAATCCAGTGGAAACTTTGTAATCCTAAACTCCTGAAAAACTATTAAGTTTGTTGAATTCTGAATGGGATCTAAAACTCTACTTTTTGCATATGAAGTCCAATGAGGTTGGAACCACTCTCAAACATCCTGAAACAATTAATGGTAATGTTAAAAATTTAAGTAAAAGGATAGAAAATGAAAGATAAGGAGAATGTCACTTTATTAAGTAAAAGGATAGAAAATGAAAGATAAGGAGAATGTCACTTTATTTAATATTACCATTTAATATGACCAATTACTAATGAAGAAGGCAACATTTTTTATGGGCATGACAATTTTTGTTTTCAAAACACGGCAAATGAGCAAAAAAAAGGCAAAAAATCGCGATATATTAAAAAAAATTGCCAAAAAATCGCGATAAAATGGGGAAAAAATCGCCAAAAAATCGGGGAAATATCGGCCGATATATTCCCGATATATCGCCGGAGGGTTGGCATCGCGATATATTGCGATGTTGCCGATATATCGGCGATGTTTGTAACTTTGCTTTACTTTTCTGAGTCAGGTTTGAGGTTTTCTATGGAATTCATGTTCTTCATCAGGTTTCATTTTTTGGGCTAATACAATCTTTTCCAGTCCAAAGTAACACATTTTTGCATTGCAATGAAACAATCTGTGCATCTTGATATCAAAGTTTGCAGAACCAGCTATTAAATGGTGTCTAATAAGTTTCTGAAGAAAATTCTAAAATGGTAGTTATCGTGACATGATTATTTATGACTTTATGCTGTGCAGTTGATTATAAGGTTAATTTAGAGGAAAATGTTAGATCTTTGAAGCAATGGTCCCTTGTTTAAACTTTATTGTTGATTTTTGCCTTTCATTTTCTGTTGTTGGATCAATGATTCTCCTTCTCTATAACTTGGCTATTGAAAAGTTAAAATCGTGTTCAATATACTTAAGGAGGCATGCTGCCGTAATTTAAATGCAGATCAGCTCTATTATAAATGGCTTATAATACAGTACTGTTTTTGTTTTTGGGGATTGAGTTTTGCATATTTGATGACTTGCAAGTTGGATAATAGTACTTCATAAATGTGCCATTTTACTTCCTGTTTGGGTTGGTGTTCTTGACAATAAAATCTATTGTATTGTTTACAGCCTTCTTTTAGAGAGTTCTCTGATAATTGAATGCTCTCTTACAATGCATTATGGTTTTTTTGCAAGCATTGATCCTTAGGATTTCCCTCCCGTGAGTTGTTTCAAACTGGGATAATGTGTATCTTCTTTTTATCATAAGAATTTTTTTTATGCATTGATCTCATTGTCAGGGACAAATCTGGGGTAAGCCATTCAGCTACATTTCGTGAGAATCTTGTTGCAACTACTGCTGACATCAAGGGAGCTACTGCTTATGAAGTTTCTGGTAAGTTGTTTTCTGATTGTGTTACAGTAACAGTGGAGTTTCTAAGTAGGTTCGTATCTACTGTGAGTGAAGTTAAACATTCTGTTACAAAGATTATGAGTTTTTCATAGAATTGTGCTAAAGCCTAATATCATGTTAAAATGGTATTGGTTTTGGCAATGTAGCACTACAGTTATATAAGTTTTCATGAGTGAATAACGTGTGGCTTTGGGGAGTTCATCTATTTTCATGGTAGATCGATTGTGTTGCACTTAGCATGTTATGTCTCTCTTTGTCCTAATTTTGTAGATTAATTTCTTTAATCGATGCTAAAACTACTTTGTCTGATATGTGGCATGATCAAAGACACCTAGTTAATTTCCTTTATCAATTCTAATATTTTGTATATTATCAAGCTGTTGTGCCTTTGCCAACATAAGTTTGTGTTAAGTTCCTAGTTAATGTGTACTTGGTACTCGGGCAGGGACTCCATCTGATTGTGTTTCATTGGGTTTGTCTGGAGTGCTTTTCCC
Organism: Larix kaempferi; assembly: GCA_027924585.1. Taxonomy (NCBI): domain Eukaryota; kingdom Viridiplantae; phylum Streptophyta; class Pinopsida; order Pinales; family Pinaceae; genus Larix; species Larix kaempferi. Next base: position 6,685,484 of record BSBM01000364.1, on the reverse strand, counting down.
CGGGGTGAAGCCTGCAATGGTAATTTAATTCTTCCTGACTTTAGTGTTGGTTCTTCTTGGTGTGTAGTTGGTTATACAAAGAAATATTTTCACGTCTAAGCTATTACCTTCATTTTTTCACTATGTTAAAATGTTGAGCAATGGGAACAAGGACCATAAAAAATTGAGGTTTGATGTTACGATATGAACAGGTAATCAGTGGAATCAACAAGGGATCTAACTGTGGACATCACATGTATGTTGAACATCACACTTTTTTTTATGATTTTTCTATGCTATTACTGTCTTTTATCACTTGAGGGAATTGCTTGCGTGTGTGGATTGTCATAATTGCAGCCCCTTTTTTTCAAGTTGAAAACATAATTGAAGAGACTGCATAATCATGCTATTATTATGCTATGTGGATTGTGGATTGTGCAATCATTGTCTTGTCATTCTTTATTTTCCTTGCTAAATGGGCATTGGGTACTAAAGGCTGGTTCTAATTTTTTACCTATTTTATTCTCAACTTTCAATCCTTAGAAAGCATCTTAGTTAAAATCTACTTACTGTAATTGCACTCAGAGAAGCAGGGTGCACTCTACAGTGCAGGTGAATGAGATGTGTCATGTTAGTCTGTCTGTGTGCAACACTGTAACTAAAATAATATATATATATATATATTCGATGGATAATGTCCTCAGGGAAACCCTTCATGGGCTTCCTCACATTTTGTGAATGGCTCTGGGGTAAATGCCGCCGGAGTACAACATGTACTTCTAACCCAAAGGGAGTCTACCATACTTGAACCCAAGGCCTCTCAGTGATCACCTTGAAACTGGTCTGTTCAAACTGATTGAGCTAACTCATTCGGCTCCCTTTTTTAAACCTTGCAGGATCCTCCCCTCTTCCTCGGAATATCGGGATGGAGGGTGGCTCAACTTCCAGCCACAATAGTGGCTTGTAATCCCGAGGGACTCAACTGGATTTGAACTTGTGACCTATGGCCTTTCCATCGGCAACATGCCTTGGGAAAATGATTCGACCAATTGAGCTAACCCCTGGGGCTATATGCATGTATATATGTATATGTATGCATGTTGAAACCCAGTCATTTTATGTTGGCCTGAAGGTTCATTAATCGGTGGTGACTACACTGCGCTGTGGCAGAGTTGTATAAGGCTCTACCTGGCCTTGCACTTCTCAGGGTGAGGGCAAGCCTGCCATGATTTGAGCCTGGGTTGTCTTTTTGATCCTTCTCGGTGCTTAATGGATGCGGGGTTAAGATGGATCAATGCTAGTATCTTCTGTTTGCCAATAACATGCATTGTTCTGTGAAATTTTGAATTGAAATATGTTCTTAGCCAATACACATGTTGGCCTTTTTAAGTTTGTTATTGTTGATGAGGCTTTTTTTCTATGACAATTTCTACAGCATTTATTCTGGTACAGTTGCTGGAGCCAGAGAATCTCTTCTTAATGGAGTTCCTTCTATAGCAATTTCCTTGAATTGGTAAAGCTTCATTACAAATTTCTCATTGGAGAAAGGGATTTCACTCTTTTTCAAAATGCATCTCTTTCTGATGATGCTCGATAAATGATTCTCAGGAAGAAAGCTCAAAGCAGCGACACTGATTTTAAGGAAGCTGCTGAAATCTCTCTACCTTTAATATATGCAGCACTGCGAGATATTCAGAAGGGTGCATATCCCAAAGACTGTTCCTTAAATGTTAACATTCCAACTCGTCCTTCTGCACATAAGGTTAGTAATATGTATTATGTAGTTATACACTAGCTTTTATTTTTTTATATTCCCTCTGTTGGTTTGCATATAATATGACTAGTACGGTAGAACTTTTGATGATGAGGAAGGAAATTCTTAGCTATAGTAATCATATGAAAGGTGTTGTAAGAAATGTTCCTTATATGGAAATGTTTCTTTTAAAGAGAACTTTAACAGGTTAATTAAAAATAATCTTATTATGGTAAATCAAATTGAACTGCTCTTTTCTTAACGGTCTTAAATATATGTACCACCATATTGTATGTACTAACACTAAATAGAAGAATGCTATTTCATTCTGAGCATTGCATTTCAACTGTTTTTTTATTGATTTCACCATTTCAAGGACAATCATACATTCTTGTGGCATTTTTAGTATTGTTGTAAATATCTCTGATATCTCCTGATATTTCTGATTTTTTCCAAAATTTTTGGGTTGCTGATATTTCTGAGTTTTTCAGGTCTAAGTTTTATGCTTGTCAATATTTTCTGACGTTTCCAATAAGTTTCTTTCCAGAACCTTGGCAATATATTCCCTGAAATGATATTTGGCAACATTGGTTTTTACAACAGGGTAATGGTCCAGGACTCCATACAGCTGGGGGACATTAATTCCCACAGTATTTGTTATAACAGAAATCCTTATATAACAAAGCATTAGCCAAATGAAGCTGTAAAATGAGGCCAATAAGCAAATTCGTATTTGCTTCTAAAGAGGTTATCTGGCCCTCATCTTCCTTGTGGAGCCTTTTGTGCAAATTGTGGATGGTCTCAGGTTCCATCTGAGTTTGTTGAGATGTACTCTTACCAGCTTCGTGCTGAAGCAAACCACCATATCTCTAGACAGCGTAGGATCCATTGACTCTGCTCTCTTCATGAGTCTCGTGATTCTGAGGAGCACTTCATCTTAAGGTGTTCCTACTGTGTGATCTGAGGTAAATTTTACAGAGTTGTTGTCCTCGTTCTTCCATTACCCTGATTAGAGATTACCTCAGCCTCCACAATTGCGGTCCATGTTGATGTTCTCAGTGCCTAGCAATGTGTAGTGTTATGTGGTACTAGTACCAACGCACCTTCAGATGTGCCCAGGGAGAGAGGGTCATTTTTTTTCTTGACCAGGAGGGGTGTTATCCAACATTTTCTAAGTGGAGGTTATGGCCAGATCCTTTGGTCCCTTTCTTGGGAGTACTATGGCTTAGTGGTATTGTTGGCTGCCTCATGAAAGGGATTGAAGCATTGAGGTTGGTGTCTGGGGCTTCCAGGGGTGGGTCAGTGGATCACATGACCCCCACCTTGTTCTATCATTCCAGTGGCTCTTTCGTCAACATTGAGGCTCATGCCTCTCCTCTAGGCCACCATCCACACCCTCTTGGTCCCCCAATTCAGCAGCGCTCTCTCTCCTTGGCTGTCTTTGATGATGACGTCATCTTTCTTTCAGGCCTACATTGCTTGATTAAGGGGGGGGTCGTTGAGGGATTTTTACTACTATCGGGGTTAGATGGGGCATGACGTCCCCCCCTTGCCTACTCCAACCTTCAGTTTGGAGTATTTTGCTCATTTTCAATCATTTTAGTCACTTTTGGGTGAACTTTGGGGAAAATGCCCCAAGTTACCCACATATTTGATTATTTTATATTATTTTATGTTATAATTTTAAGTTGACATGTTTTAATTTTAAATTGACATTTTAAAGCATGTAGGCTTGATTATTTTGTAAAAAGTGAGTGTGAGATCATATAAATACAATCTTCTCACTTCATTTTTACACACAACTTATGGGATAAAATTCATTATGCTACTCTTTTTACAGGTTGATGCAGCTGCTGGAAGCCTTGATAGTTCTGGTTATTTTTGATTGGTTGATGGGTCCTCATGGTATATTGGTGCTAGTAGCTATTGGATGTGATCTCTCCGTGGAGTTTTTATATTGATGAGCTCTCCTCTTGATGATATTGGCATACTTGGAGTATGTTTTACTTAGCAATTATTTAACTATGTGCATTCATGGAATGGGAACCCATAAACTTAGGGTCTCCCTTATGAAGTGATGTGCACCTCTTGGAGGGATGATTCTTCTTGCTCTTGGATGAAGTTGGATGCTTTCTTTGTCTTGCTAATGGTTTGTGGATGCTAAAATGGTTCAGATAACTCATGCTCAAGTAAGTCTTTTACATTTTTAAGGTTTGCTTGATGAATGGTAGGTCAATTTTGCATCTTGAATGATTGAATGGTAGCCCTAGGGCTACATTCTCTTTGAATAAGACTTTTGCCTGCTATTCTATCCTCATTGCATACTAAAAACGCTCTCAAGAGGAGACTTTTACAAAGTTTGGCCTTGGAGCTCCAACTTTGCCCTAGTTCAGACTTTTGAAACTAACTCTAGAGGTTGTTTTAAGAAGCCCTAACCTAGTAGCAAGGAGAATTACCTCCAAGAGGAAGGCTTGTCACCTTCCTCTAAGGCTAGGGTTTGGGGTAACATCCATTAAAACCCTAAGTTTGTCCATTTTCTCTACATCAAACCTTAGTTTGAATTTTTGTAAATATTATTGGTAGGTTAAACTTGCATTTTCATGTGTAATTTTGCATTTTCATGGTAGAATTATGATTAGAATTAGGGTTAGAATTAGGTCTGCAATTTTATAACAAAAACCCTAAAAATAAAAAAAATATTTTTCATCATTTTTGGGCTCCCTAAAATTTCGGCCCTAAAATCTTGCCCCTAAATTCTCGCGGCCCTAAAATCTCGTGACCACAAAATTTCGGCCCTAAAATCTCGCTCCCAAATTCTTGCGGCCCTAAAATCTTGCCCCTTAAATTCTTGTGGCCCTAAAATCTCGCCCCTAAATTCTCGCGACCCCCAAAATTTTGGCCCTAAAATCTCGCAGCCCTAAAATTTCGGCTCTAAAACCTCGGTCCTAAATTCTCGCGGCCCTAAATTTATGCCCCAAAATTCTCGCAACCTCAAAATTTTGGCCCTAGATTGTCGCGACCCTAAATTCTCACGGCCCTAGACTTCCGGCCCTAAAATTTTGGGCATGAAATCCTCAGCTTGTCTTTTAAACCCTAAACAGACCCGCAAAACTACCAAAACTACTTTACAAGCACCATCCTAACTCTCTCTATTACTCTGTGTTTGACACCATTAGAGACACTGATCTATGCTTTAAGGTGTTTGTAAGGAATTTGGCATCTACTTGGTAGGTACATGTTATCACACAAACTCTAGCTGTTGAAGTAAGGTGTCCCAACAGGGATGGTAGAGGGAGTGCAGCTAGGAAGGTGTAACCAGCAATGGCCAAGTCCTCCGCTCAAAGAACGGAAGTCACACCGGACAAGGCTATTGTCACTTCAGACAATGCACGTAGCCAAGTCAGGGGGGAGACCCCGCTCAACCGATGAAGGTTGAGAGACAAAAATACACCCAAATCCCAAGAAAGATAAAGAGATGAAGACAAGAGATGAGTGTAAATTAGATCCTAAGTCCAGTTTCAGCCACAGGTTGGACACAGATGAAATAAGCATGTAAATGAAATGTGACCAGTGATTGATTGCGATGAATATAACAGATTAGATGGCTGAAAATCAACTAAGGATGTAAACAATGCAAGAAGTGATTAACAAATGAAAATTTGCCCAAGGGAGAGATTGATTCAAAGATTAGTGGACCTAGGGCAGCGTAAAATTAAGGTTTTTAATCACTTTCAGCAAATGATAACTTGATTTCTTATAGTAAAATGGCGATACAAATCCAAATCAAGAGTACCTAGAACCCCAAGGTGATCCAGACTAGCTGAAAGAGAAAAAGACCAGTGCTAGATCTATGGGAAGATGTAGTCGGAATTTAATGAAACTTGAGATTTAGACGTTTACGAACAAATCATAAGCGGGTTTGGAGAGAAATTTAAGTTCCTACTGTCAAATTTAATTTTCTCTTGGTTTTACATGCAGTTTCAACTTGCCAAACACATCAGAAATCTAACTAGAGAATTGAGCATGAGAGGAATACCTGAAACAAAGATGAATGGTTGAATATTTGTGTGAAGACCACTTGCCGAATCCAAGTGATGAGCAGCCAGCGCTTTCCCTAAGCGTTTGAGCCAGCCGGAGAGCAAGTGCGCCCTAGCTACCTGCCACAAGAAATGGAAAGTCAGAAATATGGAACAAATAGATAGTTAACACAGCAAAATGAAAGGCAAATAATTGAGAAATTGAATGATAAACAACAAATTCAACTCCCTCTTTAAAAATCCTTGAAGAAAAACCCAAGTGTGGAGCTCCCACTCCAAAAAATGCGCCCTTCTTCAAGTGTCCTTCCAACCTGCAATTCGTTTTAGCTGTAGAAGATAGATAAATGCACTAGAAAACTCATCAATACATCAGCAAATGGCTATCAATCATCACAACATTCATCCAAGGAACAATGTCTCAAGAACTCTCAAGAATCTCTTCTCTATTTCGGTCTAAGTGTTTACAAAAAATGCCCAAGAGGTCGTACAAATGAGGTGAGTGTCTTCTCTTATAGAGAAAGACCAATCTCAAACCTAATTCCCCCCAAAACTAAGGGCTGAGATTAACTCTCTCCCAACCCAAATCGATGGTGGGGATGATCTCTAGAGGGGGGGTGAATTACCCTAAAAAACGCCCAAGTAGAGATGGGGCCAACATGTGGGGCCCATAAAACACATAAAATGTGGTTGGGGGGGGGGGGTGGCTATGGGTTGTTTTATCCCCCCATACCACTACACTATGATCTCAATACATAAAAACATCGAAAATATGATTTTTTGCTAAGTGGAAAAACGCCCCCATGGGCCAATTCGTCCCCCTTGGTGAGTGTTAAGATTTAATATGCTAAGACAGAAAATAGCATCATTACATTCCATTTCACAATAATAGCATATATAGGATCACTGAAGAAACAACAAGCATAGCATAAACACAAGAGACACAGATTTATCTTGGGAAACCCTCATTGGGTAGAAAACCCAGCAAAGCTTCCTCAATATAGATGACCAGCAATATACAAAGATGCAAACCAAAGACATGATCTCCTCCTCCACCATAGCAGACCTCTCCTCCACAAGTGCGCCTCTCTCAAGTGAGTGTGTATGTCAAATGAGGAACACACCTCCTCTATTTATACACTACTTTGACATATTTTTTACACAAGTACATGTAGGCTCGTATTTAACCATTAGGTTAAATACCCTATTATAACTGACTGGGCCGACCCCACTAGGGTGGTCTAACAACCCTTTGACCCACATAACACATACAGGGCCGACCCCCACTAGGGAAGTCTAATAACCCAAGTTACCACATTCCGACGGAGGAATAAACATCTCCGGATATACAATAAGATCTTTACGGAGGAATGAAACATCTCCGGAATAATAAAGTACAAATATAATAATCTTTGAAGTTACAATATTTCAACACTCCCCCTTAACGAGAAGGATATTATAACAGTATCTGCATGAGCAAGGAGTCATCAACATCATACATGATACATCTATAAATCATTGGAAGCTTTCTCAACATCATCAGTAACTCAAGCAGTTACTGGAACATCTTCAATACTGGAACATCAACATCTTCAGTATTGAGTCTTTATCTTCTGCAGCACTCGAACAACTACAACAACATCAACATCTAGATCCTCACGATCATCAGTATCGTCATCTCACGATCATCAGCATCATCATCACACAATCATCAACATCATCATCACACGATTATCGTCATCATACGATCATCAGCATCGTCATCACACGATCATCAGCATCGTCATCATACGATCATCAGCATCGTCATCACACGATCATCAGCATCGTCATCACACAAGTATCCATACCGATACAAGTAACCACATCATTAATACGAGTATCCATACCGATACAAGTAACCATATCATCAATACAAGTATCCTACCGATACAAGTAACCACATCATCAATACGAGTATCCATACCGATACAAGTAACCACATCAACACACACAATCATATTACAGGATGATCAATCCTGCTCTCTTTAGGACATAGGTCCATGGATGATGCAATCCAGTCATGTACCTTTTGAACCGAAGTCCAGGGACGATCCAGTCCTATCATGTACCTTTTGAACCGAAGCTCAAAGACGATCCAGTCCTATCATGTACCTTTTGAACCGAAGCTCAGGGACGATCCAGTCCTATCATGTACCTTTTGAACCGAAGCTCAGGGACGATCCAGTCCTATCATTCAATTCTCGGAGACCTCATGTCTACGGCTCAATTCAAATGACTAAAGTCCGAGGATGATCCAATCCCCTTACCTGTTCATTCAGGATTTTTGTTCTCGGAGACATCATGTCTATGGCTCAATTCAAAGGACTAAAGTCCAAGGACGATCCAATCCCCTTACCTGTTCATTCAGGATTTTGTTCTCGGAGACATCATGTCTACGGCTCAATTCAAAGGACTAAAGTCCGAGGACGATCCAATCCCCTTACCTGTTCATTCAGGATTTTGTTCTCGGAGACATCATGTCTACGGCTCAATTCAAAGGACTAAAGTCCGAGGACGATCCAATCCCCTTACCTGTTCATTCAGGGTTTTTGTTCTCGGAGACATCATGTCTACGGCTCAATTCAAAGGACTAAAGTCCGAGGACGATCCAATCCCCTTACCTGTTCATTCAGGATTTTGTTCTCGGAGACATACGTCTACGGCTCACTTTAGGATTGAAGTCCAGGGATGATCCAATCCCCACATGTCCACTAAGGACTTTATTCTCGAAGACATATGTCTACGGATCCTTTTAGAACATATGTTCAAGGATGATGCAATCCCTCTTCTTTCTTGGAGACATCTGTCTACGGATCCTTTTAGAACATATGTTCAAGGATGATGCAATCCCTCTTCTTTATCAGAGACATCTGTCTACGGATCCTTTTAGAACATATGTTCAAGGATGATGCAATCCCTCTTCTCAACTTATACCCTGTTTAAGGACCATCCACCAACCTCTCTGTCGGCATCACCAATATAGGTATTCACATCATTGACGTCACTGTCGATGCAGGCAATCTCATCATAAGTGATCACATCACTCCCCCTTTCGAGGAGGGTCCTTCTGGACTATATTAAGTTTGTCTCGGAAAACTTTACTTGAGGTAGAGGTTTGGTTAGTACATCGGATCAGTAGAGGTTTGGTTAGTACATTGTTACAAATTCGAACTTTTGGTTCCTTTCTGCACCATATCTTGGAACACTAGATTCTTTGCCATCTTGATACAACTCTGCTTGTCACATAGGATCATAGTTGGGTCTATCTCTAAGTCAAACAATCCTGAAGCCACATTGCTTCATAACTTAGCAGAGCAAGCAGCCATATATTTTGCTTGTGCTCACGAGATCATGGCTGATCCCAGACAATAACATCCTCTCGATGTGCTCTTCCTGTCTGATACACTTCCTTCCTAATCAACATCTGTGTAGCCATCTGAAGTCATGATCTCCAAGATAACATAGATCAAAGTCTTATTGTATCCTATAGGTACCGCATCACATGATTTGTAGCTTATCAGGTGAACACATCTAGTTTCCACTAGATACTGACTCAAGCTGTTCACAGCAAAGCATATATCTGACCTAGTATTCTTTAGACACATCAATGACTCAATATTTTGTCTGTACAGAGTTCTATCCACTAACTCTAATGAGTCATCTGCTAACAACTTCAAGAGTGGCCATCCCAACACATCAAGTCCTTTTAATATTTCTCAGCATACTTTCCTTGGTTGAGAAAGATTCCTTCTGAGCCTTGCCATACTTCCAAACCTAGGAAGTAATGCATCAATCTGAGATTTTTCATTTCTGCAGCCATCTTCTTCTTTCTTTTCATGATCTGTTTCTCATTCTTTGTCAGAAAGAGATCATCGTCATACAATAATGGTATGATATGTTCATCATCCACAACCTTAAGGTAAGGGTTAGGAACAACTTTACTTTTGGTAAAGTCCAAGCTTATCAAGAGACTGTCAATTCTCTCTTTGTGACTGAACATCATTCACACTCTGCATTGAATGATCTTCTGCATATCTATCTGTGCCATCTCTCGTTAGATGGATCTACTGATATGGGCCTCAATATCATTCAAACTCTGTGGTGAGTTCCTTCTTGCATCCATGCCATCTGTGTCTAGAAACCATATTCAACCTTGTAGCAAAGGTTGAGATCCACATTACCCATGGTGATCATTAAGCTCATCAATTGATTATCGATCCTGGGAACCCATACAGAACCTGATTCACACTTCTTCTTTAATTACACCATTAAGAGAATGGTCTAGCCACTTGGAGCAAACATTTCATCATGATTCTCTTCCTCTTTCTAAGAGAATCTTCTAGCCACAAGCCTTCTATAGTGTGTTTGATTTGTAAATCCTTTTGAACATCCATCGCTTGTTCATTGTTCATCATTCATCATGATCTTTCCTACAAATCAAAATTAAGTACATGATTAGTAATACTTCATAATCATCAAATCATATTGACATGATAACCTATTATGCATACAGATATCATTTACATAGTTATGCAACTTATTTTTACCAATACTTTGGCACAACACTTTCCCATATCCTGTATGCATACAGTGGCTATCTAGATGCCTTCCATCTCTACCAGAACATACTATCGAGAGTGTGCACAACTCTCAGCATGTCAGCAAAGAGGTTTCATTCTAAACAAGCAACAATGGAATGTTTGTCCAAATTACCAATCATATGCATATTTAGTAGTATACTGTTCAATGCTCTATGAATGTTTACACTCATCATCATATATTCTATGCATACAACCTATTACAGGCAATATCATTTATTATTTCAAATAACAACTCAAATACTTATCTTTTATGTTTGTGTGGTTGCCTCCCGCTTGATCTTCTGTATGTCTTTTGAACTTCTATTCATTCTGTACCACTGTGCATGCTCAAGTGTGCACTAGTGTCATCCTCATGATCTCATACACAAACATACATTCATTAGTATATTCTCAAAACATTCTAATTCTAAATAATCTTGAATATGTATAGTCATGATCATTAGTATTCAGGGTTTCAAGGAAGTCTTCTTTTACTCATGCATATTCTTGTTTGATCATAGTACTCTTCTGGTTAGTTAAATCATCAATCAAGATAAGAGACATAATGTGCATAAACCCTTGATTAACTTTATTAATAAGCATAACCAATCATACCAAGTATACTTATATAGGGGATCCTAACACAAGGTAAGATTCTAACTTGACATAGGAAAACATACCTGGATTAGTATACCTGCTTAGTTATGTACAACATACCTAAACAATCTCTTCAATGATTTAGAGATCCTGAGCTAGATCCTGCATGTCTCATAGGTTAAGCATAATATATCAAAGTCATACATACCTCGTAAGTAGAACAAAGATTATGGAAGAGTCTTTGTCTTCATGTGGAACTTGATTTGTCTTTCGTGATGTACCTGAATCTTGTTAGCAGACAACATCAACCTCACACAACACCATAATGCATTAGTACAATCATATAGCCCTAATCAATGAATGTCTTCGATCATTCACATGCATTCATACTGTTACTAGGGTGATAAGATAAGTCTAACATTAATCAAGATTGTACTAACAAATAATATGAAGACAAACACATTATGAATTTAATCAGGAATCAGATTTCAAGACATACCTGAACCTCCTTGAGCCATACCTGTCGAGACTGCTTGTAGTCTTCTTATGTAAGGCCTTAGCGTCAACTCCCCCTGAAACTTGATCTGGAGCTTGATTAGGGTTTGCTAGAGAAACCCTAAAAATTAAATCTTTGACTTTCACACTTTCGAATGAATGGAAGGATGTGTCTTGCTGAGCTGATCAAACTAGCATACTTCAATTTTGAAATCTCCAAAATTTGACCCCTCAAAATTGCCTTTGAAACTTCTAGATCTTCTGGACAGGATCCCGAACTAGGGTTTGATGAAGCCCACCCTTCTGCTCAATCAAAAGGTTTGATTCAAGGCTCTAAACTCTTATTTTTCTGAGGAGCTTCCAGCCGTGGTTATAGACTTCAAAAATTCCAACTTTTGCTGAAGCCCTAATTTTCCATCTTTCCGATCAAAATCCCGAGCTAGGGTTTAATCAAGCCCGGTTTTCTACCCAACCAAAAAATTCGATCTTGGTCTCTAAATTTCGATTTTCCTGAGTAGCATTCAGCCGTGGATTTCGATTCCAAAAATTCTAACTTTCTCCGAAACCCTAAATTTCGGAAGCCATGAATAAAGGTGCTCCAAAAATAATTATGTTTTGACATAAATATGTACCTGATTGTTTCTGTTATAACTCCGAAATTTTCGCTCCACAGGGTCTGAAAACTTTTTCTGCAGTAGCCTGACCTGTCATCTTTCCATCCTGACAGGTCTGACCTCAATTGGATTTTCTGAGAGAGAGTTATGCCAAATGTCGCAACGTGACCTGTTTTGGGATAATACAGGAGAGCGAACTTGTACGGCGTGCCACGTGTCACTGTTTGAACTTCGACCTCTGAAAACTTTTCCTGAGATAGCTCGCCCTGTTATCTTTCCATTTTGATAGGTCTGACCTCAATTGGACTCTCTGAGAGAGAGTTATGCCAAGTGTCGCAACGTGACCTGTTTATGGGATAAAACAGGAGAGCGAACTTGTACGGCGTGCCCCGTGTCACTGGTTCCGCTTCGGCCTCTGAAAAAGTTTTCTGAGATAGTACAGTCTGTGTAGTACCTGTCACTTTTTACGAAATTTCATTTGGAGCTTCCTAGCCCAAGTTATGACCTTTTTGCCTAGGTCACCTGATTTTGACTGAGATCTGGAAGAGGTAGAAACCCTAACTTGTACTGATCATAACTTACAAAGTACAACGAATCTGAGGGTGCCCTTTGGACACAAGATACCTGGAGATGTTATCTACGACCTGTAAAGGTTTCAGATCCTGAACCTTCGCCAAAATGGATTTATAGCGAAAGTTCCACGATGACTGGTTTTTGCTATATAAAACCCTAACCTTCAAATTGTCGTAAGTAAAGCAAGTGTCGTAAGTGCCATACCTTGCCTTCCTTCAGTTTAGCTCTGATACCATGTTAAGATTTAATATGTTAAGACAGAAAATAGCAGCATTACATTCCATTTCACAATAATAGCATATACAGGATCACTGAAGAAACAACAAGCATAGCATAAACACAAGAGACACAGATTTATCCTGGAAAACCCTCATGGGGTAGAAAACCCAGCAAAGCTTCCTCAATATAGATGACCAACAATATACAAAGATGCAAACCAAAGACATGATCTCCTCCTCCACCATAGCAGACCTCTCCTCCACAAGTGCGCCTCTCTCAAGTGAGTGTGTATGTCAAATGAGGAACACACCTCCTCTATTTATACACTACTCTGACATATCTTTTACACAAGTACATGTAGGCTCGTATTTAACCATTAGGTTAAATACCCTATTATAACTGACTGGGCCGACCCCACTAGGGTGGTCTAACAACCCTTTGACCCACATAACACATACAGGGCCGACCCCCACTAGGGAAGTCTAATAACCCAAGTTACCACATTCCGACGGAGGAATAAACATCTTCGGATATACAATAAGATATTTACGGAGGAATGAAACATCTCCGGAATAATAAAGTACAAATATAATATTATTTGAAGTTATAATATTTCAACAGTGAGCTGGGCAAGAGAGGGCCCCACAATACAAAAATACAATGTCCAACATTACCAAATTACCTTAGGAATCACCCTTGTATTAGCCAGCCTTTGATTTTTGCCATTTGCTATAGTTGCCTTTGTCAATTTTTGATTTTCCATGTATTTTATTGCTGGTTTATATTGCTGAAGGAGTAAATTGGGTTTTTGACCCACTTATAGTGCCCGAATTGTCGAACCGTCTGCTGCAGTGTGGTCGTGGACTCCAAAAATAGTAGGAATGGTCACTCGAATGACCACGATCCATCACTTAGGCACTGTTTGCCCAAAATCCATGATTTTTAATTAAAACAGGTCCAAATTGATCCATAATAATTAAAAATCTCACAAATGCCTCAATCTTTTTACATTCTGTCACTTGGAGGCTCATATGGGTCCCCTGTAGATAATAATTGACCAAAATCAAAATTCCGGTCGCAACATTTTTTTTGGGGTCCATTTTTGGCAGGGTCAACCTAGTTTGACCAAGTCAAAACTGGTCAACAATGGTGCTAGCTGAATACTTGTATGCAATCATGAAGTGAAAAGGCTTCCTTATACAAGTTAGTACATTACTAAATAATATGATGATAATATGGTGATAAAAAATACATTAAAATCTCGAAAAAATATAAGGGCCCAGGTGAGGTGGGCCCACCACATCCAAAAGACTCAAACTGCTATGCACAACCTATAGACTTGACCACCTAGCTGACTTTGGGTGATGTGGAATACAAGGTGAAGGATGAGGGATGACAAGGACAAAGATCATGTGACCTTTTGGATAACTCGGGAAAGCAGGGTCCACTGAAATAAGCATACCATGACAAAAACACGGGGAGGGGCGGTGCCTGACAAATGGGTAGAGTGCAGGGAAACTGCCACTTGTCATCTAACAAGTACCTCACAACTCACATCCGTGCCCGAAGACTACGTGAGGTTCTTTTCTAGAGCCGCCAAACTGGGTGTCCGGCAAACCGTAACTTGAGACTCTAGGGGATAATCTTGAGCTTGTCCCTTGTTTCCTCTCACCTCCTTGCCCCGCAAGACTAGGTGAGGAAATAACCACTACAAATGCTGAGATGTACGGCTGACTTGTGTCCATGTGTTTACAAACACATTGCATGGATTTTACAATGAATTTCATACTACTTAGCCCTTTTGGCTAGATTTTACATTTACAATAGCCTTTTTGGCTTGCATTACATTTCTTCATTTCTTCATTTTACATCAAGGCCCTTTTGGGCTACATACATATCTCAATAGATATAATCAAGGTGCTCATACTGCAAAGTAATGGGGGTAAGCGTACAAGCTTCGATGATCGATGGGGAGCACCCAGTGAGGCTACACAATCGTAACTGCATTGCAACATCGGGGGCAACCGACATGAGCAAATCCCAGGTTTGAGAGTGCATCTCACACACTAAAGAGCCGAGGCACAATAGACAGGGAATCATGGCATACTCAGAGATCAGTGGGGGAAGGGATCCTCAAGGTCACAAATCGGAATCCAAGTCGGGAAAGACTATCATGGATGAGTCGGATGGATGGAGAAGGTGAAAGTGGATCCAAAGTCAGCTGCATAAGGGGGACTAAGTGACCAAGTCTATACCAAGAGTAGGGGTGTGACCCGGTGTGCATATACAGGAGCATACTAGAAAGGGGTGGACTGACATCACCAAGGGCCCAATCACATATCATAACAATAACTAGATCACCAAATCAATCATCATATGCAAAGTAAGTGTACTATTGTGTATAAACAAGTCTAAGCAACAATCATGAGCAATAAACATCAAATGCAATACCTGCTGCTGAGGCTGTCTCTGAACTGGATCTCTGCTGAATCCAGGCACAAATGGTAAACCAACAATACTCTGTGATAGTCTCAATCAAAGCAAGACTAGGCAACTGTCTCAATGGGCTCATATCAAAGCCTGGCAAGGAAGGGTGATCCCGCGGTAAATGCTAAGTAACATGTCTAGACAACACAATAAAACCATCTGTCCCCATTGATATATTTGCTCGGGGCAATCTGAACAAAACTCTGTGCGTCCTCTGAAGGCACCCAATTTCTGATCTGGAAAAAAAGTATTGTGTGGTCCTCGGCCACACAGTCTGCAGTATGGTTAGCTCCAACTAACATAGATGTGATAACCGTACATTAAAGGGCTCTCCCCTTGGGACAACATTGGATCTCGAAGAAGTTAGGAGATTGGACAAAGGTGACAGCAGTCAAAGTCTCTTATGTGATTGTCTTTCACTTGCAAGCCTACCCTGCTAGTTTGAACGGCAACATTTTTGGCGCCGTTGCTGGGGACATTTCAAAGATTGAAGTGGTTTATTCAGAGTCATTTACACCCTTGGCAAAACGACACTTGGTAAGAAACTCGAGGTAAGTTTTGGATTCGTATTTTGAAAATATTGTTGAGGACTAATCTTGCAGATCTTACCTGGTGACTCAAATTAAAAAGAATTTGGTAAGCCTTGGATTTGTATTTTGAAAATATTGTTGAGGACTAATCTTGCAGATCTTACCTGGCGACTCCAATTAAAAAGAATTTGGTTAAGTCTGGCAACGCTAGTAACATTTTTGGCGCTGTTGCCGGGGACTTCAAAATAAATTGAGGTGATTAATCCGTGCATGAAAGACATATTGGTAAGCTTCAAGGTACGTCCTCATCGAACTATATATATATCTATATATATATATATATATATATATATAGTTGTAAGGACTAACTTGACAGGTTTATCTGGCGACTCTACCAAGAATTCAACCCATCTCAGGTACGTACTTGTTTAGTGCTTTCAGTGAGATTTGTTTAAGTCTAACTTGGCAGGTCTCTCCTGGCGACTCCTACCGAAGAAAATAAAAAAAGTACTCTACAAGAAAAAAACTGAAAGGCAAGAGATATGGGGGGCCTCGATCTGTTTGACTTCTCAAATATTTCGAGATACCCAAATAGGTTTGATAAACATCGCTGTTTGAAGTCTATCCCAATGTTCCACAGGGGAAAACATACTGTTACAGCACATGTCATGAAGTTCAAAGAAGTTTTGATGGCATGGGATATCATAGGTGAGGACACCATTATGCAACTGTTCGTAATGTCCTTCGAACTAGGAGGTGATTAGGATATGGATGCTTGGTTTGAAGGACTCCCTCCTAAGGGGATATCTTCCTTCCTCCAACTGGTTGAGGCATTCAACAATCAATGGGGTCCCAATGCTAAGGAAGAAATCATGAAGATTATAAAGGACGATCATACAGATATTGATGAACAGGTCTTGGAGGAGCATGAAGCAGTCCTTGACGAAGATCAATTCTCAGGAGGTTTACTTGAAGAAACCATTGTTCAAGACTGGTTAAATGACGTGCTGGCCCTTAATGACTGGAGATGAAGCGATTCCTGAAGATGAAGAGCAAGAAGCCTTAATTGAAGAAATTGAAGAATATACAAAAATGGTGAATTCTCCATGTCCTCAGGTTACGGTTTCTTATGATATTTTGGCTCTCTTGGAAGAAAATTACAGGTTTACGGAAGACGATGATTATTGGAAGTTACTTGGTCCACCGATGTACGATTCTTCAAGACCTTGTAGCATCATGGTAGACTCTCTCTCGAGCACATGTGTGGGTGAAGAAGCTTACTCTGCCATCAATGAAGGATGGATCAACCCTTTTGCTTTGCTCGATGATGCAGTAGGGAAATATGTGGTGCCTGTTGTCGATGGCCATATGAAGAGTTTTTCCATTGTCTCCTAGTACATGGTGTGCCCTAACCAACAACATTCTACAAGAAGTGTTCAACCCTTTTTGTCCAGTATCGGTAAGTTTTCAACGATGCATTTTAGTAAAACCAATACATGTATGTGGACAGGTATGACATTCTTCTCATATTGTCAGGATTTCTATTGTTTATCTTTTCGCTTGAAATGTGAAGGCATAGATTATGTGGCTGACAACTTCAAAGTTTTAAAGATTATTGGGGGTACTAACATGGTTATTATAAAGATGAGGAATATGCTTGTGTCTCTAAAGAAATGTTTAAGCAGGTGCAAGGATAGGTTGCAGTTGGCATATGAAGATTTGCAAGGTCCACCGATAATAATGGCTTCCCAAGTTCAAAATAAGCCAACCGATTTTAGCCAAATTTTTTTCTCAATACAGATCTATGATGAAGATGGTCCATACTTGAGCCCTATGGAAGCCTGGATAAATGGAGCTTGTTGTCCACCGAGATGCACACCAGCAGCAGAAATCTTTTGAAAGTTGTCTCCCTCACTGGAAGTGGGGAAGAGGTGTGGCCTTGGGGGCAAGCAATGAGGCAGGTACTGTCACCTGAATCCCAGCTCCTCCGTTTAGGCTAACTCCTAACGAAGCCAAGGGGGGTAGTCCCTACAAAGAATTTAACTATGGCTCAATGTGTTTTTTAATGTTTTAATGTGTGGTGATGCGGATGGGTGTTGTTTAGGAGTTTTGAATATGAGAGACACAATAACACTTTGAATAAAACACAAGATAACGCAATCCACGTGCAAGATATAGATCACGACGGAATTATGAAGACTTGGAAATTTAAATAGCATCCACAATATGATTCAAGATATACTGATCAACAGTTCGGATTAAGGTAATACATATAAGTTTTGAAGACCGGTGCCAAATGGAGGCAAACAAATATAGTGCTTGGGGATGCTGAAATGTAAGTCTAAATAGTAGCTGTTTGTGAGATTGTTGTGCAAATTATCTTGGTAAATTAAAAGTTTTAGTGGTCTTGATTATTAGGATAAGATCAACAAGGCAAGCAAAGAGACCGGAAATACTTTCAGTGGCTATTCATGGTGATCTGACAGACCGTCCAGTTATCAAGAGGATAAGTGTCCACTGTTTAACCACCCTCGAAGTCTAAACAACGGCAACTCGGCTCCACCTCCTAGAATAACACTTTAAGTATTTAACGAAAGGCAATGCCGGTTCATTGGTTGTGGGGGTAAAATTTTATTATGTTGTAGAAGTTAATCAGATCTAACACCATTCTGAGTACTAGCCCAACCCTTTCGGGTTGGCAGACCATACGAGTGTTAGATAGAAACCAAGGTAAATTATTATGGGAGTGTGAGTTGGAATATTTTATTGTTGTTTAAGCACACAGTTCAACTCTCCGATAGAGAGTGCTCTTGACTTTGTCTTATGACAAGGTTCAAGAGACATATTTAATCTAATATGCCTAATGCAAGGGGATAAGATGCAAACTAAAAATGCTCTCCGACAGAGAGTGCTCTTGACTTGGATTACTGTAAGTTCAAGAGACTTTGTTTGTTATTAGAATAGAGGCAGCTTGCATAAAAGAAAAGTGCACTTTCTGAAGTAAAACAATTGAAAAATATGATAACAAGTACGCTTTCTAAGGCCAAGATTAACCAACTAATCTAAAAAATAAACAACAAGTGGGATCAACCTCCGAACAAGGTGACCACTAGAACCACCAGTCCTTGAGAAGTTCCAGCTAGCTGAATTTCGACAAGGAGTCTAATGGGGATAGAGAAGCCGCCACAAAATAATGAAGCCCTTGGGATGAAATCCCAAGGTTGCTAACTCAGGTCAATACTTGGAAGATAATTTAATCTAAGTACAGAAATTGAATTTTAATCTAAATGACTTGAAGTAAAACCAGCTAATCATGCATGAACAAACTTCCCTAAATGGGGAAGGGGAAACAATGTGTTGGAGGCCTTATCCCACCTAGCCCTTTTATTAAACGGATTACAATTGCCTTTGGGATTGAGACCCTTGAAAGGTCTTTTGAGAAAGCTTAACTCGGAAAAATACTTGAAACAAAGCTCTTAAGAGCTATTACAAAAGGATAAATAATGCCTTCCTGGTTGGGATTGCCTTTAGGTTTTCTTGATGACTTCTTGGTTTATGATCTTTCTTTCTTCTATTTGCTTCAAAGCATCTCAAGTTTATCTTTCTCAAAGAGAGATCTATCACAATGGAACACTCAAATACCCATTAGCATTAGTCCAAGTCAAAGCTTTTGATAATAAATTGAAAACTCTTGAATCTAGGCTTGCAAGATAAACCCTAAAGTGCAAAAAAAGCGTGAGATTTTACTTCAAAATATTAAGATGATGAAATGGACCAGCAAACAAACAATAACCAAAAATGAGATCTAACAGAATATGCTTAAGTGTTTAACTTTTCAATGTATGAACTAAAAGACTACTTCAAAGATCTAAGCTATAACAAAAGTGCAAGATCTAAATCATGAAATAATGTTAACACTAAATAACTTACTCTTCGTTTTTTGTTATGTGTTTTTTGTAGGTTGATGGAAGGGAAGAAGGGCAAGACAAGGGAGAAGGAAGAAGAAGATGAAGAGGAGGACGAATGCTAGAAGGAAGAGGATGAAGAGGAGGACGAGAGGAAGGAGAGGAGGATGAGCGAAAGCTAGGATGAAGAGGAGGACGAATGCTAGAGGAAAACTAGAGGAGCGAATGGGAGAAGGGAACTAATGAAGACGAGAGCTAAGTAGAATAGAGGAAAAAGTGGTTTTAGAGAGGCAAACGAGAAGGCAAAGACCAAGTAAGCCAAAAACAAAGGCAAACAAGGTGGTGATCTCAAACTTGGAGAAAGGAGAAGCTTGGAAGTCCACAGTTTGGATGGGTAGATCTAGTAACCAATTTAGAAGTTTGTTGAAAGTTTGATGGGTGAAGCAAGATCTCCTTGTTCTTATGCTTATAAGATTGAGAGTCCTTTGGCCACAAATAGAGTGAAGGTGAACCTGCAAAAGATCTTAAACCTTGGAAGACACCTGCAAGACAAATATGCTCAAGCGAAAAGAGAAGACTTATGATTGCATGTGCTAGATTGTTAGCCTTCTTGAAACATAAATCAAAACTTAAGATTCCTAAGCATATGAGTAATACACAATATCACCTCGAATTTGGGATGATGCATGGCTATCAAGAGCCTCCACGAATTGACCTCCAAAGTCACAACTTTATTAAATATTAAACAAGTTACAATTCCTCCAGAGTTTCTTTGCTAAAAATCCATCTGGAATGAGGAGAAAAGCCCTCATTATATAACAAAAGACAAACACCAAGAGTCTCAATCGAACTTGGTAATGGAGAGCCAATTCCTCAATTGAATACCAATCACAAATCAATCCAATTCGTAGCTTGGAGTGAGACACATCATGTAACTCGAGTTTGTTGGTGGTTGAAGTAATGGGGAGTGGGGAGGTGGCCTCCACCTTGGCAAGGCGCCCCCCACTCAAGCTTTGGAAGCTTCACCATACCATAGGAATGTACATCAAGCGAATGGCATCCATCCACCTTGCAAACACGTGAATGTTGAAGGATATGCGTGAGGAAGCATGGGGAACAACGTTGAGTCAATTTAGGGATTGGTAAGAATTTAAAAGGGAGCCAAGCCATGTGATGTGGCCACAAACTCAACCATCCATTTAAACTATGCCAAATCACCAATTCGTGAAAGCCCATGAAGGAGCCATACGGTCATTCACGTGAAGGGAATTTAATCCAACTTTTTAAATTTTGACTTTTGAAACTATTTGACTCTATCTCAAATGTAGTCGTGCACATCATAAAAATATAATTCATGCTTTTCCAAACCTTAATTTGACATTTTTGGCTTATTTGATTTTTTTGTCCATGGTGCAATTTCACCATTTTTAGCAATTAAGTGCCAAAGTGATGCATTCTTAGCCAAAACTGCTCCTGGGGTAACGTAACTACCTGGAAACTGAAGAATAAAGGTGCCAAGGTGAAGAGGATGCTTTGAGCGTCAAAACGAGCCTCCCCACGCCCAATTCCGCCTCCAGATGAGGTTTTTATCACTTTTTGAAATTTTTTAATTAAACCATTAAAAAATGGTCTAATTTATGGAAAAAATTATTTTTGCCGAAATCCAACGAAACTCCTAGGGGACCTAGTGCATGTTCATACGACTCAATCGAGATGGCTAACACGTAAAAAATCCTAGACACAAGACTCTAATAACCACCTTAGGTTTTGACCATCACGGAGAATACTCCAGCTTTGGAGGTTTGAGTGAAAAACTCAGGGATTATACACCATCGATGAGTAGCGTATAATTTCTAAGGAAAAAACACTCTAGAGTATCCCCCAAATGGCTAAACCTATGGATAGCCGAGTCTTTTATAAAAGGACCCCGTTTAGACCAACTTTTTACATTTTCCCCATGGGGGTATGAACATGCAGTTATTACAAAAGGGGCAAAATTTGCCCTGAAAAATGACTTTTGAACTTCTGAACATTGATGATGAACATGAATCATGTTCAATAAATTGGCGGCTCGTTGGAAGTTCAACTATTGTACAAAATAGTTGATAACAGAGCTTCTGAAAGCAATCCTTCTCCGTGGTAGCAATATCAAAGCTTCCAGGCCCCCATAGTCACCTAGCCTTCATCTCCTATCCTAATGAAGACCTTGGTACGTATTTGCTTTGTGATCAATGAGATCTTATCATGGATTCGTTTTAAAGATAAAGGTGAGGGATCATGTATGAATTGCTTACTTAAATGGTTGCATTGGTGGTATGATTTCACTTAACCCTTCCTGATTCTTATGTTTAGCATAGGCAGGTTTAGTTCACTTGAGTTAGGCATATACTGTTACCCATGCTTTGCATTTGACGTTTTTCATGTCTACATAGGTTAGTTGCTTGTTCATTCAGTTTATTTTCATATTTTCATGATGAGCAAGGCAGGACGAAAGTGTTTGCCTCATGGTATTTTGATGTCCCTGGCTATTTGATGTGTGTGTAGGTTGACAGGTACCCAGATGATTCATGGATTTTCGAGCCCCCTCAGGAGGAATACCCGTCCCTTAGTTGGAGCCAGTGTTACGTGGTACCGATACCAACGCACCTTCAGATGTGCCCCAGGGAGAGAGGGTAATTTTTTTTCTTGACCAGGAGGGGTGTTATTCAACATTTTTTGAGTGGAGGTTATGGCTAGATCCTTTGGTCCCTCTTCTGGGAGTACTATGGCTTAGTGGCATTGCTGATTGCCTCATGAAAGGGCTTGAAGCACTGAGGTTGGTGTTCGGGGCTTCCAGGGGGGGTCACTGGATCACATGACTCCCACCTTGTTCTATCATTCCGGTGGCTCTTTTGTCAACACTGAGGCTCATGCCTCTCCTCTAGGCCACCATCCACACCCTCCTGGTCCTCCAATCCAACAATGCCCTCTCTCCTTGGCTGTCTTTGATGATGACGTCATCCTTCTTTTAGGCCTACATTGCATGATTAGGGGGAGTGTTGAGGGATTTTCACTATTGTTGGGGTTAGATGGAGCATGATGTCCCCCCCTACCTACTCCAACCTTCAGTTTGGAGTATTTTGCTCATTTTCAGTCATTTTAGTCACTTTTGGGTGAACTTTGGGGAAAATGCCCCAAGTTACCCACATATTTGATTATTTTATGTTATAATTTTAAGTTGACACGTTTTAATTTTAAATTGACATTTTAAAGCATGTAGGCTTAGTTATTTTGTAAAAAGTGAGTGTGAGATCATATAAATACAATCTCCTCACTTCATTTTTGCCAAAGTTACCAGATTCGGAATCGACAATAAATCGGCGAGGCAAAAGAGTGAAGAGTTTGAATCGGATCGGGAAAAAATCGACAATACAAAAAATTAAGTATATACACATTTTGAATTAAAAAAACGTTTTTTCATAAATATTTAAAATAGCCATGATATCGATAGATGTCCAAAAGATATCGAATTTGAAATATAAATTAATTATATCAATTAATATTAATATTATTAAAATATCAATTATATTTTATTATATATGAACCTATCAAATATAATTATATATTATATATAGAAAATTATATTTAATATATTTTAAATATAATAAAAATAACTAATACTTAAAGTTAATATATATACTAAATGACATTTAGTAAATTAAAAAACCTAATAACCTAAAACAAAACAAAAACAAAAGTTAAAACAATGTATACGAATTTGAAAATTGAAATATAACATATAAAAAATTAGAGGCACTCTCACAACCGTCGGTCAGCCCGAACTCACAGTTGTCGGTCGGCTCGAACCCATCCATGAGGCGAATCAACCTGCAATCAACTGTTGATCGAAATATGATCCGGCCTGAACAGTTCGTTGTGTCTTCCATCGCGTAGATAGAGGAGAGGAGCGAGCTCGCATCGACTGTATCCACCGTCGCCTTTCGTCCTGAAATCAACCACAGTCAATCCAAGGTAAAGCGACCACCATCAACTGTCAACCACAGTCAATCCGGAGAGGACACAGATCGAAAAGGATCGATCAACCCAAGTTAAACTTGCCTCAAGCCATATCGACTCGTTTTGCTGCCGAGCCGAGTCAAACTGGCGATTTTTCCGGTTTGACTCGCGAGTCCTGTAACATTGATTTTTACACAACTTATGTGATACAATTCATTATGCTACTCTTTTACCCTAGGAGGGCCTTATGAAGGGATGTGCACCTCTTGGAGGGATGATTCTTCTTGCTCTTGGATGAAGTTGGATGCTTTCTTTATCTTGCTAATGCTTTGTATATGCTAGAAAGATTGGAATAACTCATGCTCAAGTAAGTATTTTACATTTTTAAGGTTTGTTTGATGAATGGTAGGTCAATTTTGCATCTTGAATGATTGAATGGTAGCCTTAGTGCTACATTCTCTTTAAATAAGGATTTTGCCTGCTATTCTATCCTCATTGCAAACTAAAAACAATCTCAAGAGGAGGTTTTTACAAAGTTTGGCCTTGGAGCTCCACCTTTGCCCTAGTTTAGACTCTTGAAACCAACCCTAGAGGTTGTTTCAAGAAGCCCTAACCTCTATGTTGCACAAGTTTTCGGAACGTGGGAACGTTGGGAACACGGGAACAAGTTTCGGAAACGACTAGAGGTTTCCCCGAAATTTACAGGAAACGGCAGGTTGGGAACGACAATAAAATATATTAAAAATATTAAAAAACTAGAACTAAGTCTTACATATAATATTATAATGATATATAAGATTTAAGTATTGTTTTGTAATTGAAATTAATCCTTATTAAAACTAATCCTTACATATATTTTGAAATGATTGAACAATCAAGAGAATTTTCAATTTTGAAATTTAAAAAACACAAAAATAAAAGCCCACCAACAACCTCAAATGTTTGGATGTCCACAACTAATAATTTAATTATGAGCTAGCTAATTTATGGTGAACCATTAGTGTGTGTTTGACACCTTAAAATTTTTTAATCAGTTAAAAAATTAAAAATTAATTTATAAAAATAAAAACTCTAATTAGAAATTAATATTAACAGTATTATATTAAATACTTAATAGTAAATACTATGAAAACTTTTATCATACTTTTTTTTAAGTATTTAATAGTAATATAAAAAATTTGAGCAAATACTTAATAGTAGTAACCATTTTAATATTTTTACAAACATCAAATGTTAACAATGAAAACGTTTTTTAAGTAATAATAGTAAAAATTAAAAATTAAATACTAAATACCTACTCCCCGGCTCTACTGTTTCAACGCTTGGCTTGCTGGAGCCACTCACGATGGCCCTCGAATCGCAGCAATTGGCTCAATCGGCCCTCAAAGTTCAGCGACAGAGATTGACCCACTCCCGTTGGCCCTCAAAGCTCAACGATTTTGCTTGCTGCTTGACCCACTCCTGTCGGCCTTCAAAGCTCTGCAACTGAGCTCAAATCTTTCTGGTTGGCCGTCAAAGCTCAGTGACCGAGCTCGAATCTTTCCGGTTGGCCCTCAAATCTTTGCCAGCAAGAATTCACAGGAGATTTTGCTGCCACAACGAAAATTTTTGGGACTGCGAGCTAGGAAGGTGTGGCCGTTCCCCTTCCACGACGAGCTGGAGGCCGTTCCTGTAGCTTTAGGGAACGTGTAGCAGTTACCAAAAACCGGAACGTTGGTTTTGGAGTTCCCCCATTCTCAATTTGTTTCGTCAAAGTTCCCTAAACGTTCCTAAGTTCCAGAAACCGTTCCCAGTCAATTAGGGACGTTTCGTTCCGGTTCCCAAGTTCCCTGGAAGGCGGAAACCTATGGAACGAGTTTCTTAAAAGGTGGGAAACGTTCCCGTGCAACAAAGCCGAACCTAGTAGCAAGGAGAATTACCTCCAAGAGGAAGGCTTGTCACTTTCCTCTAAGGCTAGGGTTTGAGGTAACATCCATTAAAACCCTAAGTTTGTCCATTTTCTCTACATCAATCCCTATTTTGAATTTTTGTAAATATTATCGGTAGGTTAAACTTGCATTTTCATTGTAGAATTAGGGTTAGAATTAATGGATGTTACCTAAAATTGCGACCCTAAAATCTCACCCCCAAATTCTCGCGACCCCAAAATTTCGGCCCTAAATTCTCGTGGCCCTAAAATCTTGCCCCTAAATTTTTGCGCCCTAAATTCTTGCGACCACAAAATTTTGGCCCTAAATTCTCGCGGCCCTAAAATCTTGCCCCTAAACTCTCGCAGCTCTAAATTCTCGAGACCCCAAAATTTTGCTCCTAAATTCTTGAGACCCCAAAATTTCGACCCTAAATTCTCGCAGCCCTAAAATCTCAGCCCTAAATTCTCGCAGCCATAAAATCTCAGCCCTAAATTCTCGCAGCCCTAAAATCTTGGCTCTAAAACCTCGGCCCTAAATTTTCGCAACTCTAAAACTTTGGTCCTAAATTTTCATGGCCCTAAAATCTCGGCCCTAAATTCTCGCGACCCCAAAATATTTGCCCTAAATTGTCGCGATCCTAAATTCTCGTGGCCCTAAACTTTCGGTCCTAAAATTTCGGGCATGAAATCCTCATCTCGTCTTTTAAACCCTAAACGTACCTGCAAAACTGCCAAAACTACTATACAAGCACCATCCTAACTCTCTCTATTACTCCGTGTTTGACTCCATTAGAGGCACTGATCTATGCTTTAAGGTGTTTGGAAGGAATTTGGCATCTACTTGGTAGGTACATTAAAGGGCTCTCCCCTTGGGACAACATTGAATCCCGAAGAAGTTAGGATATTGGGCAAAGGTGACAATAGTGCAAGTCTCTTATGTGATTGCATTTCACTTGCAAGCCTACCCTGCTAGTTTGAATGGTAACATGTTGTTTGTACCTTGAGGTTTGAGGCTTTGAGCACTAGACATGGAGGTGACATTCTATATGCTAAGATGGGGAGGATGACACAACCAAACCAGTGCAAGGTGCCACTAACAAAGTAGTTATGGAGCAAGCAGAGTAGCACATAAACATTTGAAGAATCACTTTTTTTGTGGGTTTTGTTTTTTGCAGTGTTCCATGGGGATGCATCCCCATGGAATGGTGGGGAATGTGCCCCCTTGCTCCCCGACACTTCCGGGATGGCGAAACTTTTCCCCATGTCCCTCTTTTGGGGGAAACATGAGGAAATGCGTGGGGAAATGTTTCCCTACTGATGGAACATGTTTCCCCATGGGGGAGGGTGGGCTTTTGGGTGTCCCCCCATGTGGGGGGACACCCATGAGCCCCCACATGATTTTCATCTTTTCCAATAAAAATAAATGCAAATTAAATTTTTAAAAAAGTGTTATGGGGATGATGCCTCTGAGATCAAACATATTGCTACTCGCCTATCTTGTGTGTTCACTGTTCAGTATCTATTTAACCATTTCAGACTTAAGCATCTATTGCATTGTTTTTTACAAATTTGAAATTAGATATACATTGCATAGTGATAATCATGATATTAGTTTTTAGTTTTTACATGGTAATAGTTCAGTATCATATACAAATTTGAAATTTGATATGGTAATAGCTATATGTACATTCCATAATGATGAATTTAGTTTTTAGTTTTTACATAGTAATAGTTATTGTTGGGATTGATCATTTTTATATTTTAAATTAATTTTTATGACTCCGACGTCCCCTTGTTTCCCCAAAATTTCCTGAAAATTTGGGGTGGCTTCAACACATCCCCCTTGTGCGTTTCCCTGCTCCCGCGCTCCCTCATTCCGGAAACTCCGGGGAACAATGGTTTTTTGTTATACTGTACTGCTATTGAGCTGAGTAGTACTGCCGAACCAAATTGTGAGCAAATTTCCGTACTAAAATCTCCAATATGGCTGAATTTGGTAACTATGCTTGTCACACTATTTCTTAGCATAGGGGACTTCTGCCCTCTCATTATACCACACAATTTATGTTGGCAGGAGCATATCATCATAGTCTTCCCCCCCTTTGATGTTTATTGGCCTTGAATACTAAACGAGCTCTTGTGTATAACCCTTGACAACCGGTCTGTCCCCAACAAATTCCATTTAGTCCAAAGCTTTCTCCATTAGACATTGTCACTCATTATTGGTGATTTTTAGTGATTGATGATTCAGGTTCCTTTTTCAATCCCGATGATGACTAGAGGCTACTTAGCTACCTTGCTCTCTTCATTAGGGCCTCACTCTCTCTCTCTCTCCCCACTATTTTACAAAGATGTTCTTTTCTGAATGATGGAGGCTTTGCCCTCATTTTTATATATATTTCTGCATAGTTTTGAACTTTTCCATACATTTCTGCATTGTTTGTGTCTTTTTTTAGAGAGAAGATGTACTAAGCATTCCCCATTTGGCTATCAATACTTGATTTACACTTGAGTCCCATTGACTGGTCTTTGGTCATTAGTGGACATTAATATAACTTATTTCTTTCTTTCATCTTCCTTACAATATAACTATGTTATTAATAGAATTGAGCTAGTTTCATTAGTTGGCATTCAAGTTGGAAATAGCCTAGAATTGTATTGTGGGACTTCTTGCAAAACTCAGTTGATTCATTTTGAGCAATGTTACAAATATCGTGTCGGCGAATATATCGCCGAGGGTCCAAAAAGAAATTATCAGATTTATCGGCGAAAATGTCGGCAAACATCGGCAATATATCGGCAAACGTAAAAAAATACAAAAATATTCATTTTTTTTCAATTTTCTAAACATCTAAAGCAACAATAACATCAAATAAACACATTGCCACTTGCATATGGAAATAAAACTGATATATAAGATGTATTGCTAGACATCACACATAAAAAATGAATTGCGTCCTTCATTTTTTTTCAATTTTCTAAACATCTAAAGCAACAAGAACATCAAATAAAGTTTAAACACATTGCCACATGCATATGGAAAGAAAACCGATATATAAGATGCATAAATAATAAGATGTATCGCTAGAGTCTAGACATCACACATAAAAAATGAATAGGGGCACTGGGCAGAGTATACTGGTTCTACATTCGATGGAGAAATCAGAAAAATGAAAATAAAAAAATAAAAAAAAACAGTGAGCAATCAGCAAGGCAGCAAGCTAAAAAAATTAGAAAAAAAACAGTTACAAGCTTCAATGCACAATGGCAGAGCCGCAGGCGCAGAGTATCCCTGGTTCTCATTCGAATTCGAGGGAGAAAAATGAAATTAAAAAAATTAAAAAAAAGTTAAAAACTTAAAACAGTTTGCAAGCTAAAAAAACAAAAAAAAAACAGTGAGCAAGCAGTGGCACATACCTGGAAGCTTGGAGTTGGAAATTGGAATGCCTTTCTCCTAAACTGACGGATCCTCAGCACAATAGCCACGCAACCATGGCCCACACGGACTCACTCCCGGCGGCGTCAGGACTGTCACGGTCACCACTCACTCCCGGAGCCCCGCCGCGCGCGTCCCCTGTGGCCCTAGCTCTGCCTCTCAGTCCCGTTTCACTCACTCTCGGCGGCGACTCACAGTCTCACTCCCAGTCTCCCAGTTGACTCTCCTCGACACTTGCACCTTCACTCAGCAGTCAGCACCGTCCGTCCCGTGCCTAACTCTCCCACAGTCCACACTGTCTGCTTGAACGATGAATGCAGTCCAAAACTCAAGTGAAAAAAACAAACAAAAAAAAACCCTGTTTTAACCTCGTTTTTTGACCCGGCGGGAAAGGTTCGACTCGCGATACATTCCAGAAACCTCGCGATATTATCGCGATATATCGCCGAAAAAATCGTCTAAAAAATCGCTGCGATGTTTGGCGATAATATCGCTGGCAAGTTTGTATCGCGATGTCGCCGATATTTGTAACACTGATTTTGAGCACTCCCAAGTAAAACTTGCCTTGGAACATAAAATGAGCTGAACTGACTCACTGACAACAAGTTTGACTTGATCAAGCTCTGATATGCGGGCACTTGCTGAATTTTTCACAGTTTGAGGAGTTTGACTTGCAAGGCCGATGAAAAATTGGGGTCCTTTATAAGTTTATATAATCCAAACACAATTAAAGGTTGCCATTCTTCTCAGAAAAAATAGTCAATTCTTTCCAAGTGTTTCTTGAGATTTTGTCAAGTTTGAGTTGAACTCTTACTGTCTAGCCTCATCGAGTTTTTTGCTGAGCCAAGTTTCTTAGTATTGTAACACTTGACCTTGGGTATGGGTCAAGTAATCATTGAGCAGTGTTGATCTTTTGGAGACCTTGCTGAACCTTCAAATTTTGGTTTTGTTCAATTCACCTTGCAATTTATTATCCTTTATGGCAAGCAGTGAATGTCGAACTGTTTCTGGCAGAGGCTAGAAACCTGTTTCTAATTTTTGAAAATTTTGCAGTTGCCAAAAACCATTCCAGAAACTGCTCAGTGGTACTTGAAAACTGCCCAGTGGTTCCTTAAATCATCCGAGGCAATAATTTGAGTGTTTTCCGAAACTGCCAACAATTTCCAGAAATTTTCCACTTTTGTTTTAAAGTTAAAAAGAACAAAAACAAAAAAAAATTACCCTATATTAATCCTAAAAGCGCTAACTAACAAAACATAACATGTAGAGCAAAAGCCATTTTAAGTGACAAAAACACTCTTATTTCTGATTTTTCAAAAGAGTGTAGCAGACCAACAAATTGATGAGTACTATAGCAGGGTTTTAGGCAGGTTTTACTTGAAATTTTTTTCCAGTTTACAGAAACTGTTTATTAGTGTTTTCTTGTTTCTTGTTTCCGATGTAGACTACCCAAAAGTTTCTAATACTTTTGGACCCTTGCCATAAACATTTCTTGCCATTTCACATTTCCGGTTTTTGATACTTGGGGACAAATAGATGGCAAAGCTATGTAGTGTATATGTTCTGATGTAAGCATTAGATTAATATATGTAGATTAGTACCGAGCTAACCATTGGGGCTACTACATAGATTAATATATGTAGATTAGTACAGTTTTGAAAGGTCTACTAACCACCGACTGCTATGAAGTCTCCTGGAAAAAGCTTATAGTTTGGTGGCTGGCCTACTTGCATGATGGTACATTGATTCCACAAATATCAATCTACAAGGGGCTTTGGAGCCTATAATGCTTTATAAAGGTTGCAAGAAACCTCATTTGGAAAGTGCTATTTGTATATTGAACTGTTCTCATATTCAGCTTTGTAGAAGACCTAACGTTACAGTAGAAGGTTGTTCACGTTTTAGATATTATCTTTTGCATCTCTTTCCATGGCCGCATTCTAGATGTTGGATAAACCCGTTCTTTAGTGCTTAGTATTGCTGGGCAGATGGTTGAACCTGCTTAACCTGCTACTTGTCTGATTTAAGTAGTTTTGTTATACTAGAACCTATAACCATGCTATCTATTATTGAAATTTTTATTAAGGTGAAACATTAGTAAAACCTTTTGTAAGTAATAGTATTATAAATATGTCACTAAGATTTCTTGATTGTACATTTGTCACAGATTTTAGATTCATACTTCTTAGTAAATCAATGCTTGCTGCTCGGATAAGGGTTGTAGTCTCCAGGTAATAGGAGGTAAATTATATGGAAAAGTTTGGACACAGATGTGGATATAAGCTTCAGCTATGTGAATATGGCCATGTTATATTTTGATTTTAATTCCATCATGATTATGCTTTAATGCCTTGTCCTATACCCATATATTAGACCCTAGATATTTGTTGTTGGGTGTTAGTTGCAATAACCTTAATTATTTTGAAGTTGTTCTGAAATAATCTAAGACTTTGTAAAGGTTTTGTCAATAGGTCATGTTATCACTTACTTATAGCTGCCCTGTTACCGAACAAACTAGCAGGCTAGTGTCCGATAAGCACATATGAAGGAAAGAGACCCAATGTCACCTCAGCCACACTCCTTTGACTTCTTCGGAGAGTCTTGACCTCCAAGGGGAGACCCCTTTTTGCTATTTTACAAGACACTTAGGCAACCAAATGCAAATCCTTCTATGCAATAATATTAGTGACCAGTGCCTTCGAGGAGTTTAGCGTAGAATGGAGAAAAACTTACTATAGAACTATGAAAGTTGTATGATATTGATCTAAAGTAAGCACATCACTGTCAGTAACAAAGTATTGGTCATGCAACCATCATTGCACCGAGAGGAGCGAGGTGCTCTACAGCCCAGTATGGGGGAGATGTTGTAAACTTGTAACGTTCCTTCCTAACAAAATAATTAAAAAAATACATGTCAGCTCATAAAATAAAAAATTATGGAAAGTATTTAAAAAAATCCATGTTGGGTCATAAAATAAAAAATTATGAAAAGAATTAAAAAATCCATGTTCGTCTATAAAATAAAAACTTAAAACTTAAACTCAGATCTATCAATCAACAGAGATCAAATTTATTGAGTTTAAATTAAAAACAAAAATTACACCTCAAGAAATTGGATCCCTCTCGGTGCTTGATAGATCCGGGTTTAAGATGGATCTATGCTGGTCATAGACAAGTGATCATTTATCTAGTAAATAACAAAGTATGTGCGCTGCTGTGACAATGGTAATTAAAGATATTCAACAACAAATTCAACAGTAACAGTCAACTTATGATAGTAATCTCCAGCAGTAGACAGTCAAGTATTTATACAACAATTATGTCATTCAAACAGTATTTAGCAGCTTTAGATATCACCCAAATTCAATTGGAACACTATAACTAGATCTGATATAACATTCCTGTAGCATGCAAACAGTGAAAAATTCAGCCTTTTGTGTCAATCTTAAACAGTAATCAGATGTCTCTTTGCTAACCCCTTTGAGGTTATTTGTTTGAGTGTTTATGTGGCAGTTTTAGGGCAGCAAAGAATGGACATTCTGTAGCTGTATCAGACCCAGATGGAGCATGGAAGAGGGCTGGAACAGCAAGGAGGAGGATTGTGAAGGCAGGCCGAGACCTCAAAAGGGTGGCCTAGGAAGGAGGGAGGGTGGAAAAGGGTGACCGAGGTTGGAATGGCCCTGGGTGAGGGCTGTCAAGGGTAAAAAGGAGGAGACAAGTAGAGCAGGCCGTGCTGCAAAATTTACAAAAATTTAATAATTTTCTTAGGTTTTTAAAAGAGTTTTGAGCCCTTTGGGGCTGCAAAATTTACAAAAATTTAATAATTTTCTTAGGTTTTTAAAAGAGTTTTGATATTTAGGGTTTTGTTTTATTAAAAATTAAAAAAAGAGAAAATATTTAATAAATACAAAAATTAGGGTTTTATTTTTAGGTGTTTTTAGAAATTTAATTTTTTTAGGTTTTTAGGGCCTCCACAAATTTCGCCCTAGGGTTTTTTAGGGATAAATAGGCGGGCCGAATTTGTAGGAGAGGGCCGAAATTTTAGGAAGGCCAAAAATTTAAAAAAATATTTTTTTTGATTTTTTAGGGTTTTAGACATAAAATTGCAGACCTAATTCTAACCCTATTCTACCAAGAAAATGTAAAATTACACACGCAAATGCAAAATAAATTTGATAGAAGTTGATAACTAGGGTTTTAATGGATGAAACCCTAAACCCTAGGCCTAAAGGAGAGGTTACCAACCTCCCTCTTGGAGTAATCTTCTTTTTGACTCCTAAACTAGGGCTTCCTACAACAACCTCTAGGGTTCATGATAGGAGCCTAATCTAGGGAAAAATTAGAGATCCAAAGCCAAACTAGGGAAAACTTCCTCTAGGGAGTGTTTTCCACCATGCAAAGAAGATAGAAGGCAGACAAGAAAGCCTAAATCCGAAAAAATGCAGCTCTATGGCCACTATTCAATCATCAAAAAGCAAGAAACTCACCTACCTTCCCCAAGCAAGGCTAAACCAAGACTTACTTGAGCTTTGTGTTGTTCCAACAATTCCTAGCATCCACCATGCATGAGCAAAACCCTAGAAATGCATCCATTTTCATCCACACGCCAAAGAAGAGAAAATTCCAAGAGGTGCACATCACATCCAAAAAGCCTATCTTGGGTAAAAGAGCAACATAATGTAATTTATCCATGAACTATGATTTACAAATGAAGTGATGAGTTGTATTTATTATGTTCTCAACTCACTTTTACAAAATAACCAGGCTGACAGGCCAAATAATGTCAATGTAAAAATATAACATGAAATAATATAAAATAGTCTAAAAGATGGTTACCTGGGGTATTTTCCCCCTAGGTTCCTAAAAACTGATAAAAATGACTAAAACTGAACAAAAGGCTTCAGTCCGGAAGGTGGAGTGAGCAGGGGGGATCGTCATGCCCCATCTAACCCTAACAATGCTGAAAAGCCCTCAACGTCCCCCCTTTACAAGCTTGTGGGCCTGGTGACCAAGGATGACGTCATCATTGGAAATGCACCAAGGAGAGAGTGCACTTTGTTGGAAAGGGGCCAAGATGGGTGCATAGGGTGACCGGAAGAGGAGGCAAGTTCCTCAGAGCTGAAACACTGCCACCCGTGTGGAAAACAAGTAGGGGGTCATGTGACCCAGTGACCTGCCCCCAAGAGCCCCGGACACCAACCTCAGGGCTACAAGCCCCAGAATGAGGCATTCATCAATGCCACTAAGCCATAGTACTTCTAAAGGAAGGATCAAAGGGTCTAGCCATAGCCACCTCTCAGAAAGTGTTGATAATACCCCCATCATGGCCCTGGAAAAAAATGCGACCCCTCTTCTTGGGCAGACATCCGAATGTGAGCTGGTACTGGTACCACGTAACATTTCCCCAAAAAGAGATCTTATCTAGGATGGTAGAGGGGATGGGAAACTAAAGCAGTGACCCTAGAGAATCACGCTCACCGATTAATAAACAGTTGTCACACCAAGTGAAAAACTCTTTACTTTAAGCCACACTATGAGTGGGCTAAGGGGGAGACCCTGATCAGTCCTTGTGGGAGAGATCTCTTGCCAGGAAACCAAATCTAGATAATGAATATCTAACGTAGGGAAACCTGGACGAAGCTCTAGATCAAGAGAGTTATTGAATTATGGTTCAGTATCTAAGCAAAGGATTACTAGGGTAGAAGATCTCTAGGCTTAAAACACCCTAGATTTAACAATCTTGCTATAAAATTTTGACAATTAACACAAGCAAGCACGTGGCATTTCATGTATGGGGAACTTATAAAATCTCAAGGGTAAATAAGGAGCCAGTGTCTTACTAAGGGAAAGAGGAGTCAAACGATAGTTGTCAAGGGATTACAATGATGAAGAGATCTTACTAATTTTTTTTTACTATATGCAGCGAAACTCTAACATTATCAACTATATGATATGATTTCAAGTTACGAGGAAACAAATTGGTTTTATGATTCAGTGAACAGATTCAAATCCCACAACCAAATGGAGTAACCTAACAACAACAATCTGACTTCTACAAAGATCAGGCCACTTTATTATTTAATCTTCTTTGATCTTTTTACACATTTTATTCATCGAAAAAAGCTATGGATATGTCACCTTGGTAATAGGTCTGTTATAAAACTCCAACATTCAATTGCTACGAATAACATGCGTTGAGGCCTGATTACATATATGGCAGAGATTTCGGGAATGAAAATCCAGGTCCGACAACCCATTTGAGAGTATAAATGTAAAAGGAACCAGCACTTGATGCCAACGACTACAAGGTCAAACAGTGAGGAACCGATGGTAACTAACTTGTAAAGGAATCTTGGTTTTCAAAGTCAGTTTGGCATTCACTTTTGGCTGTTAAGACAAAAGTTCCTCAAACCATGCGTTAAGTTTATTATCCACAATCATAACAATGCTGAAATCAATCATGATCCCACATGTTTATAGGATGCATTCGCAGATTTAGTTTGTAATAGAGATTTTACCCAATCGGCCTGAGAGGAATGATCACAGCCACGAAAAATTGTTTTAAACGTAGACTGTGGGTTATAAAGAATGGCTAATGTAAAACCCGATCCGCTCAATTATAAGAAAGACAAACCTTTAAGATACGGAAATGATTCGAATCCAGACAGAGATTGATGATAAAAAAATTCCCCAAATATTAGTCGATGTGGTCTCAAGACAACTGATCGAGTTTACATTTAATGGGGTCGGGATTCAAGCAAACTGAATTGGTTTCCTCAATACTGAAACCACAAATGATAACGGTCTTGAGAGTTACGGGTTTAAATTGATTCGAAGGAGATTCAAATCGTCTTTTATAATATCACAATCCAACAACAAATCCAAACCATGTGATGCATTTAAATGTTGACCAGATCAGCTGTCTTTAGACCACAGCTGGTCTCAAGATAGTTGATTTTCTTATAGAGTAGGCATGGTCACTTTCAATGGATAATAGGCTAATATTAATGCCAGAAGAAAATTCTGCTTGTAACTTGCTTTCCCTTGCCAAAATCACAAATTGAACCATATGCACAAGGGGTAAATGATGCTCTCTTATTCATATTATTAGCCAACTAAAATATAAGAAGCATGACAATGGTGACAGATCAATCAATCAATAAAAACAAAATAACTTGTGTTAGAGTAGGATACATGATCTTTTACGAAGCCCTTTATACATGCTCACTTAAAAATTTAACCAAGTTGCTATGACGGGTGAGGTGAACAAAACAAGGCTTAAGCAAAGGGATTTGACTTGGTAAACCTTGACACTGTGATCTCTCGGAACGAAGGGAAAAGAGAAACCACTTAGGATAGATAACACTAGGGAATGGCGGTGTCTCACATATGGGTAGAGTGCTTAGAAGGTCCCCAGTAGGTTCTAGTAAGCATCCTTTACAACATTTAATTAGCATAGACTTTGCAACATTTAACATTTAACATTTGATCTTTCTTTCACTAGCCAGCCTCCAAGGGTAGGTGCCCTGGATAGCCTTGTGGGTCTCAGATAATGACTCGATCTTACCTGCATTGCTCGCCACCGTCCATAGGTGTGATGCAGTGACCACCCTATTGCCTTGTAATGGCAAATGGCCTTACATCATACAAAGGATGAGTGCTCATCCCTTGGCCATTGCCTAGCTACAGAAGATTTATTTACTTTCATTTCATTTAGGCCTAGTGTTTGAAAACACAACTAGTCGTAGCTGGCCTTGCATCCTTTAGATATAACATGTGTCCTTCTGATGCATTTTTGAGGATAACTAGACTAGAAGACTAAAAGAGACAATCTGGTGACATTGGCCACACATCCAATCCTCAAGGCATCATACAAGCAGATGGGAAGGAACCAGGACACACACTCCAGAGTCTAGACACAAAATAAACGTGGAGTCTATCCAACATAGAGGTCTAAGTGGGGGGAAAGGTCCTTGATCTCACAAGTCCAAGTCCAAGTCCAAGTCAAGGGTAAAAATCAAAACTGAAAGAGACGAATGGATGGAAAGAAGTGAAAAGGTGATGCCATACATAGCAAAGGAAAGGATAAGTCTGCATAAGGTAAGCAACTAGTGAGCATATGAAAAGGTCTTAACATTCAGTATCATACATTCACTCTCAATAACAAGTTCATAATAACATCCAACAACATATAATCACCAATGTCAGTCACCATGTCAAGTTAAAGCTAATAATATGAGCAAGACAGACAACTAATAATACCCAAGTGCACGTGTATACTTGCTCAACCATGTACCTGTCTCTGAATATAAGCATGAAGACTAACTTTGACTGCTCATGGGCAAGGAAGAACATATCAATTGCCTGCTTTGTTAAGTGAACCATAGCTAAACCAAGTCCTCTTAATGGGGTCATGCAAGACCAAGTCATGAGATGGGATACTGCTGGATTGCTTTGTAGGCTCTAAAAATGATCCACCACTGAAAGAAAAATGTGCTCAACTCAACCAAAGGACTGGCTCATGCCTCCGAGAGGCCTGATCTGCATCATGGTAGCCCTGCTACTATGGATGTGACAACAGGTCAGTCAGGTTGTTCTTGGCCACTGTATCATCCAAAGACCATAGGCCTTGATGAAGAAAAGTTATTATGTTCTTAATCTTGTTATATATTGTACTCAGTGGAAACTGCTAGAAACCATGTTACCAGAAATGTGACTATGGTACCAGTTAGGTTGTTCTTGGCCACTGTAGCATCCAAAGACCACAGGCCTTGATGAAGAAAAGTTATTATGTTCTTAATCTTGTTATATATTGTACTTAGTGGAAACTGCTAGAAACCATGTTACCAAAAATGTGACTATGGTGCTCATTTTTCAATTCAATTCCCATTCCCATCTTAAAAGTTTATATGCATAATATATCTTGGGAGGGATTGAGTTAAGTTTCTTATCCCTTGAGACCCTCTCCTACCATCCCTATGGTCGACCGACTTCATCGAAGATGCGGTAGCAGGCTCCACACTCTAGGCAATGGTGCACTTGTTAGATTTTGAGCATTAATTCAACATTCTCTAGGATCTTTACTGGGAGAATAACATGTACAGCATATAAATCATATCAAGCATATCAAGCAATCACATAAGACAATGGACACACATAGTTTCACTGGGGAAAACCATAAAGGTGAAAAACCCCACAACTTCCTCAAAGATAGAAAGAGCAATGATACAACCAAAGTACAAGAGATATTCTTCTACTAGTAGCTACTCCTCCTCAACTAGTGCGCCACTTTCCGAGTGATGTAAGAGTGAGTAATGAGATGATCAAATAGAGAGCTCCCGCTCTCTATTTATACTTGTCCTGTCCTGCCCAATAAACTAACAGGGCCGACTTGTCTAACTTAGTCTATTAACCCATAGTTACATTAATCCGGGCCGACCCCACACTTGGTGGTCTAATAACCCATCACAACAAGTTACGACACTTGCGACACTTGTCAATACAAATGACGACACTTCCGTATAAAGGAATAATACCATCTCTATAGGAGTACAATATACATAGATGAAATACATTCCGAAGTTACATATACATCAACACTCCCTCTTAACTAGGAAGGTATTTCTCGACATAGATTTGCTAGCACAAGTCTTCTTCCCTGGATCATCGTCATCGTCATTGCTGCTGCTATCTCAATCAATCTCCAATCTACTTGTCATAGGAAGTTCTACAGAGCCAGTCCTTTTTCATACTGGATGTAGGCCCGCCACCTGCAGGTCTTCATCATCTACAGAGCCAACCCTTTTTCATGTTTGATGAACATCATCAACATCTCTGTGAGCAAGCCATCAAGTAGGTACACCATAGGACTGATTATACTGCTTCTGCAAAACCTGCAAGATCTCCCAGGACTGATTACACTGCCTCTGCAAAACCTGCAAGAGCATCTCAGGATTGATCATATGCCTTTGCAAAACCTATGTACCATACTGTCACATCATCGTCTTCATATCATCGTCATCGTCCACGGAGCACAATCCAGATGCACCTCACACAGCACTTATATACATTGGCATGGGAGGACCTACCTACCACCATCCAGGAATGGCTCAACACTTACATCACGACCATGAGAGGACTTACCTACCACCATGTCTCCATGGGAGGACCTACTTACCATCATGTCAGAAAGGCACAACAATTATATCAACGACCATGAGAGGACTCTCCTATCACCATGGAAGGAACTACCTACCATCATGTCGAAAAAGCCCGGCAATTACATCAACGACCATGAGAGGACTCTCCTATCACCATGTAACCATGGAAGGAACTACCTTCCATCATGTCGGAAAATCCCAACAACCTTATATCTCACCATGGGAGGACCATACCTACCGCCATGTGAGAATGGCCCAGCCTATACATTTGCACCATGGGAGGACCATACCTACCACCATGTGAGAATGGCCCCAACCCTTACATCTCACCATAAGAGGACCATACCTACCACTATGTGAGAATGGCTCATGTGCATCTGTGTCTTCGGACTTATCACTTCCCTTTGGAGGGAATCTCGATCTGAAGTACACCAAGTCTCCCTCTGAAGTATTTAAACTTCACTTTGGCCAGCGGCTTGGTCAACACATCGGCTATTTGCTCGTCCGTCGCAACATACAGGAGCTTCACTGCTCCTCTCTGCACCATATCCCTGATATAGTGATACTTGATCTCGATGTGCTTCGACTTGTCATGGAACACTGGGTTCTTTGACAACTTCACACAACTCTAGTTGTCGCAATATATACAAGTAGCACTCAGCTAGAGATCAAACAAATCAGAAGTAGCTTCCTAAGCCATACTGCCTCAAAACTAGCCGAACAAGCTGCGACATACTCTGCTTCGGCTGTACTCAGTGCCACACAGGACTGCTTCCTGCTAAACCAAGAGATCACACCTGATCCCATATTGAAGCAACACCTCGAAGTGCTCTTCCGATCAATGGCACTGCTTGCCCAATCCGAATCAACATAACCCTCCAGGTTAAACTTTTGATTCGCCTCATACTTGAGTCCATAGTCAACTCTACCCTTTAGGTACCTCAGAATATGCTTTGCAGCTATCAGGTGAACATGTCTCGGGATCTGTCAAGTACTGGCTCAAGGTGTTCACCAGCAAAGCAGATATCTGGTCTTGTATTCGTTAGGTACATCAAGGACCCAATCATCTGATGATACATCGTAGCATCAACCGACTCAGATGAAGCATCACACAGAAGCTTCAGGTTTGATGCCATAGGTGTGGCCATGGCCTTGCTGTCCATCATCCCGAACCTCTTCAGGATCTCTACTGCATACTTCCCTTGTCCAAGGAAGATTCCATCTGCATTTTGCCACACCTCCATACCAAGAAAGTAGTGCATCATACCCAAGTCCTTCATCTCGAACTCGGCAGCCAGCTTCCTCTTCGTATCGGCAATCAATCCATCCTCACCTCTCAAAAACAGGTCATCCACATACAAGAGTAGTATTACTGGATTGCCTTTCTCAACCTTATAATAAAGGTTGGAATCCGCTTTACTCTTAGTAAAGCCCAAACTGGATAGGAAGCCATCTATCCTGCCATACCAGGTCCTGGGTGCCTGTTTCAAACCATACAGGGCTTTCTTTAGTTTGCACACATGAGTCCCTCTGTCACGTGTCTCAAACCCGAGTGGCTGCTCCACATACACTTTCTCTTCAACTACACCATTCAGGAAAGTAGTCTTGACATCCATCTGGTGTATCTTCCATTTCATCACTGTAGGCAAAGTAAGTATTGATCTAATGGAAGTGTATCTGGCCACAGGAGCAAAGGTCTCTTCATAATCAATCCCTTCTTTCCGAGAGAAGCCACGAGCTACAAACCTTGCCTTATATTTTTCTATGCTGCCATCTGCAACATGCTTGATCTTATAGATCCACTTGGAAGTCACCACAGACTTCCCATCTAGTCTTGGGACCACATCCCAAACATCATTCTTCATGATCGATTGGTATTCCTTGACCATGGCATCCTTCCATTCTTTCTTTTCTGTTGCTTCTTCATGACTGGAAGGTTCTTTGTTCATTATGTCACAGAGTAAGGCAACATAGCTGGTATGTGATCTTGTCCTTTTCCTTTCTCTGTGTTCCTCTTCTGGAATGCCAAATCTTTCTGCATCTTGGATGAGCTCTCTAGCCCATGCTGGTTTCCTTTTGTGAGAGTTCTTCTCACGGGGTGGATCTACAGGTTGTTGTGGATCTTCTATTTCACGATCTTCTTCAGGAATTGCTTCATTCATGGTGGTGTCTTGAATTTTGGATATTCTGGGTTCTTCATTATCTTCAACTGGTGTTTTCCTTGATTTGATGTATGCTGAGCTTTCATCAAATGTTACATCCCTACTGATATCAATCTTCTTGAATCCCGGGAAGTAGATTATGTAAGCTTTTGAGCTTTCATTGTAACCCACGAATATGCCTTCTTTCTTGAAGGATCTAACTTTGTCCTCTTTTCTTTTGGGATGTGAGTGTATACTGGACAACCAAATATTCTGAGATGGCTAACTTCTAGTTTCTTACTAGTGACCACTTCTTCTGGTGTTTTGTTGTCAAGTATCTTATGGGGTGTTCTGTAATGCACATATACAACTGTCTTGGCTGCTTCAGCCCATAAGTGCATAGGTAGATCTTGGTCATGAAGCATTGCCCTAGCTGCTTCCATCATTGTTCTATTCTTTCTTTCGGCAACCCCATTCTGTTGTGGATTGTAAGGAGTAGTCAACTCCCTCTTAATCCCTGAATCACTGCATAGCTTCTTGAAGTCTCCTGAAGTAAATTCTCCGCCATTGTCGGATATGAAGATCTTGATCTTCATATCAGTTTGGTTTTCTATCAAGGCTTTGAATTCCTTGAATTTGTCAAACACTTCATCTTTGTTCTTCAAGAAGTAAATCGAAGTCTTTCTAGAGAAATCATCAATGAAGGAAACATAGTATATATACCCACTCAGAGAACTGGATGACATCGGACCGCATACATCAGAGTGGATGATTTCCAAGATTCTTTTTGCCTTGCTTTCACTGCTTGGAAATGTCTTCTTTGTGTTCTTTCCCTTTGCACAACCTTTGCAAATGCCTTCATGCTTTGACTGGATTTCAGGAAGACCTTCTACAACTTTGCTTGCAATTGGTAAT
Source organism: Larix kaempferi (assembly GCA_027924585.1). Classification (NCBI taxonomy): domain Eukaryota; kingdom Viridiplantae; phylum Streptophyta; class Pinopsida; order Pinales; family Pinaceae; genus Larix; species Larix kaempferi. The sequence goes on along the minus strand of BSBM01000364.1, from coordinate 6,643,119 downwards.
GCCCTATAGTGCATGTGTGCAAGTTTTCTATGCCAAAGTTCACTTGGCTCTACTGAATCATGGACCATGGCTTGTTCTGGTTGGCCCTTCAATTTGTATAATCCTCCCTCTTGCTCTCCAATCACCACTGCATCATCTATAGTCTTACCCTTTGGCCACATTAGGACTTGGCCATCTACAAATGCAACCCACATGCCTTTTGCGTCTAATGCAGATATGGAGAGTAGATTCTTCTTGAGACGTGGAACATATAGGACATCTTTCATCTTCATAGACTTTCCAGAGTCTAGCTTGTAAGAGGCTTCACCACTTCCTTTTATGGGATACTGGTAGTCATCCCCAAGTTTCACCTTGTGGGGTGATTCATGTTCATATAGATTCATAAAGGATTCCTTGAATCCTGTCATGTGTTTGGAAACCCCACCATCTATAAGCCAATCATTACTTCCATGAGTAATGGTACCAGTGAGGGCAGAAATTAAAACATACTCGTCATCACTTGAAGAATCTTCACTTTCTTCCCTAACCCTCTTCCTGGGAGGTTCATCATCCTTTGCAGCATGAGCATGATGCTTTCTTTTGATGTTCTTCTTTTTCTTGTGAGAGCCATCTTTGTTGTTTCTGGGACAATCCCTGGCATAGTGCCCCTTTTCATCACATGTGAAGCATCGATCATTGGATGTGTTCCTTCGAGATTTGAAGCCACCCCTCTGGTTCTGATGGTAGTGCTTTTCTTTCTTACTGTGGTGATGTCCCTTCTTATCATCATACTTCTTGGAATGTGCTGTGAGAGCTTGGTCTTCATTCCCCATATTCTCTTCTCGAACTACAATTCGAGCTTCTTTTAGTGAGCATTCTTCTCACAACCTACTGAAGGTGATAAGTTTCCTTCTAGCACAAATTCCTTGGATGAAGGAATCCCATGACCTAGGAAGGCCATTAAGAGTGGTCATTACCACTTCTCCATTTTCTATATCTTCTCCCACAGCTTCAAGTTGTTCTTTTATCTGGGAGACCCTTGAGAAATAAGACTGCATAGTCTCTGCATTCTGGATCTTGATATTCTTCAATTGATTCCTCAAGGTCATCTTTCGATTTATGTTCTTCTCTTCACATAGCTTGGTCAGAGAATCAAACATCTCCTTTGGTGTCTTTAGAGATGACACATGTGGTATGAGATGGTCTTTGATAGAATCAACAATGATCCTCTTAGCCTTGAACAAATTTCTTTTGTGTAATGCCTTAGCCTCTTCTTCCTCTGGGATAGGGACCTCTTCACTTATGTAAGTGTCCAACTCATTTCCTTCCAGGATTAACCCAATCCTATACTTCCATGCTCGGAAGTTATCAGCCACTTCAAGCTTATCCTGAAGCTTGGTGTGGTGAGACATCTTTTAAAAAATACTTCAAATGGAAATAGAGAAGATTTAGGTCTTACCACTTGATTTGCTGAAAACTGGATCTGGTCTTGGATTAGGGTTTGTTAGAGAAACCCTAAAAATTCAAACTTTGAATTTCAAACTTCTGAAAGGATAGAAAGATGTGCCTTGATGAGCTGATCAGCTTGGTATATTCAGAATTTGAGATCTACAAAGTTTCACCCTTCAGAAATGCCTTTTAGTCTTCCCGGATTCACTAGAGAGGACCCTGAATTAGGGTTTGAGTTTCCCGGAGCTTCACCCAACCAAAAATCTCGATCCAAAGCTCTAAACTTTGATTTTTCCAAGGAGCTTCCAGCTATGTCTTCAGATTTCAGAAATTCCTATTTTTGTGGAAACTCTAATTTTTAGGGCCCAAATTGAAAGTGCTCAGAATTGAATTCTGATTGGACAGAAAGATTCTTCTTGATGAGTAGAGTCAATCTACCTTACTGCTTTTCCAAAACCTATGGAGAGAAACTCAATAAAAAGAAACCCTAGTTTCCGCCACTGCACAATGTCTCCTTCTCAGGGAAGCTCTAATACCATGTTAGATTTTGAGCATTAATTCAACATACTCTAGGATCTTTATTGAGAGAATAACATGTACAACATATCAATCATATCAAGCATATCAAGCAATCACATAAGACAATGGACACACAGAGTTTCACTGGGGAAAACCATAAAGGTGAAAAACCCCACAATTTCCCCAGAGATAGAAAGAGCAATGATACAACCAAACTACAAGAGATAGTCTTCTACTAGCAGCTACTCCTCCTCAACTAGTGCGCCACTTTCCGAGTGATGTAAGAGTGAGTAATGAGATGATCAAATAGAGAGCTTTTGCTCTCTATTTATACTTGTCCTGTCCTGCCCAATAAACTAACAGGGCTGACTTGTCTAACTCAGTCTAATAACCCATGGTTACATTAATCCGGGCCGACCCCACACTTGGGGGTCTAATAACCCATCACAGCAAGTTACGACACTTGCGACACTTGTCAATACAAATGATGACACTTCTGTATAAAAGAATAATACCATCTCTATAGGAGTACAATATACATAGATGAAATACATTCCGAAGTTACATATACATCAACAACACTATCCATTGTAGCTCCTCTTCTAGCTCTTCCTCCAGACAGAGTACTTTGTTGAGCTTCCTTCAGTCAGCCTTGGATGGTAGGAGAGATGCTTACAGCGCTCCATCATCCATGACAGATTCACCATTCTGTTTCATAGCTTTCAGCTCCACTATCCTTATACATTTCTCTTCTGGATCGACTCTCTCTGTATATTCCTCTTTTGAATTGACTCTCCATTTGTGGAGCTAGCTCTTTTTGGTTTGGTATTTAGGTTAGAACTTAGAATCCTACCTCTTGCTTTAATAAGAGCTGCCTTAGCGCTCCCACTTTGTATTGACATCATGGTACCATACAGTCCCATTGACCTATTTTTGTGGTCATTCATTGGAGATGAATAGAATTATCTAATCTTATCTAGCGTTCTTTGTTTTTCTTGTTTTGTTTTCTGGTTCCTGCTTTTGGTAACGCAGGTTAGAAATGGCATATGGATAAGGAAAGGAATCATCAAAAAAATGTGGTAGAAATATGGGTGGCACAGTTAATTCAAATTTTTATTGTATCAACTTATTAAGTTACATGCATCGACTATAATGGTGGTGTATAACAGTAAGGAAGATACATAGAGAGGGGGAAGTAGGAAGAACAGATGTTTGCGTACAAAATCAAAAGCCTTATTAAGCTAAGCTTTGGTTACTTCACAGTGATAAATGAATCCATAGGCTTGTCTTCAAACTAGACATAAATTAATGGCAGCTTTTGTACTCTCATGGCAGCAAGGAAGAACAGATGCTTGGGTACAAATTCAAAAGCCTTTATAAAGTCCACAAAGCAACAATAGACCTTAGAAGACCGTTAACAAGTCTCCTTAATGATAGCTCAAAGAGTAAAGATGTATCAATAGTCTGGGAATCTCTCTGGAGCCTACTTGGCCTTTGGTCCTACGGTTATCTCTTTCCAACAGCTAAGATAAAGACATGTTGAGAACATGTTTGGCAAAAGTGAGCCCAATCATAATAGTTTTGTAATTGTTTGGATCATGGTTGTCCCTGGAGTCATGAATAAGATGAGTAATGTACTGTTTCAAGGGTGAAGGAAAGCCCAAACATACTACTTCATTAAAGAGATCTGCACCATGCTTCAGGAACTTAACTTGAAGCACATCCCATTTTGTTGCTTTGTTAGTAATCAATTTTTGGATAGCCCTCTTGACAGGTATAGGTGTAGTAAAATGACAGGAAGTGGGGGGAGAGTAAACAGTCATTAGAGATTGATTAGTAATGTAATAAAGTGAGGTGGTGTAGGAGATCCAAGCTCGAGGGTAAATGTGCAAGGGGGGGCTTTTCCTTGGAGGAGGATAGGGCAGGTAGGGTAGGTGCAAAGGGCAGAAAGAAGCTCATGCCTTACTGTGTTGCAAGGAACATCCATTTCTCATATTGAAGGAGGAGGTGACACAAACTGTGATTGGCAAAAAATTAGGACAGATCATGGGTGAGGATAAAACAGGGATACTTATGCACAAATTTACACTCATCATTGTATCAGCTGTTCATAGGACATGATCCAGGAGGGTGGGTGGCGTTTGGGCAGTGGGTAGAATGGGGATAAGAGTACAGGGCTGCTTTCCAAGGAATGCGAGACAAAACTCATGTAGGTTTGAATTGATGTAATGCACAAGAATAAATGCCAAACTGAACAAAGAAAAACCTTGATAAATCTCAAATTTTGTATGTATGTTTCATTATAATTCTCACCTTCCTCTTTGGAACTTGTTGCCTATATGCAGTGGTTTTCTTTCTAGGTTCTTTATTGAGCTGTTGGGTGTAATTCTGGAGGCATATTCTTTGTTCTTTGTTTTGTATTCAGATCCAGTGGTTAATTTTAGCCATTACTTATAAATCATAATGCAACTGTAGCTTGAATCTGTAAAGTATAATTCAATGCTGTTTATCATCCTGGAGGCTCAGGGTGCCAGGTTAAAGTTTTTCATGTCATTTATCATTGGCCGCAAAACATTGTTGTAAGTGCATACGTGTTCAATGTAATGCAACTGGTTCAAACAGATACATAGTAATTCATAAAAGATGGAATCCACTTAAAATGGGTCTGTTCGTAGGATTACAGCTTCAACTCTCCTATTAGCTTATGATTTATAATATTTGTGCTTGTTTAAACTTTAAACAGTAACTTCCCCCAACCACCACATTGTTATATCCTTATAAATATACATTCTTAATCAAATTCACTGATATTAACCTAGTATAGCTTCTTTGGACATCTCGTTACAGCATATGCTTGTTTCTTGGTGGAAATATTAGAACTGTATCTGATTGTATGGACATCTGTTCTTAATTTTGGGACAAGGTTTCTTTTTCCAATTACTTTTGTAGGCTCCTGAAAGCTGATTTGTTTCTTTTGAGAACTTAGGGATTTAAAGTGACCAGGCAGAGTACGTTAAAATTGTTGGCAAGCTGGCAGGCTGTTACTGCCCAGACACATCTATCTGGGAAGTTTATGTCCCGGGAACAAAGTCTCGGTATTCAGTTAGCACAGCTGGGTCGAACTGCTTCTGCTGCGGTGAGTATATGACTTAGTTTCTCATAGAAGCTTATTGACTAAATAATTCATCAGTTAAATAATTTGCTATTGGCCATGAAACTAGATTCGTATTTGTGCTCTATAACTTCTTGGAACTCATATATGATGCTTATGGAGTTATTTTGAAGGACTCAATAGGGTTTGTACTGTTTTTTGTTTTATAGCATTCTAGCTTAAGGCCTTTTACCTTCTTTTTGTCCTTGTTAGAAAACGTGGTATCCAATGCCATTCCTACTTTGGGGTTTTATACAGTTATTCAACTAAATTAGCCACTGCACTGTTTTGAGAACTTTTAAAATTAATTTGTCAACTATAAATCCAGTTATGTCTTTCTATCTAGAAACCACACACTTATGAACTCTGGTATACTTTCTTTTACTGGAGCCTTCTACCATCTGGGAATGCCAAATTAGAGGTTCATCTTGTGCCCTACTCTGTTAGTTCATCAATAACCAACATACTTTTTAATTGCAATGCCATTAAACTTTTAAAGCCCCGTCACACAACCTGGAAGCCATTCATCTAAAGATGATAGTTGTAGAGGAGCTTATTGTGAATTAATGCAAGGTTGTTCTAACTTCTAATCCTTCATATAATATGCTCCACAATGCATATTAATCTGCAGATTTGTTGAATATAATAGTACATTTGCAGAAATATGTGAGTACCACATAGTTAAGTTGCAAGTCTTAAAAAGTTGCACATCATGTTCTTTTGTTTCTCAAAGCATAAAAGTTGCTTACATCAAATTCTTTGTTACCTGCCAACTTTTAAATAGTGTCTCTAATGTCAAGCAAGGCAGAAATTTCCGTGAAGGGTTAATTGCTTAGCAGATTTGCTTTGGTACCATTGTCTTTGTACACAAATGCATGGTTTGAATGTGAATTACTTAAAACTGTTATGGATCAGGCTAGAATTAAGTATCTCTTTCCTATTCAATTCAAAGAAATTGAGTCATTGAATGCCCTAGGTAATGATAGCTCTGGCTTCAAGGACACAGCTGGAGAACTAGCAGTGAAGCATTAAGGTGGTTTTCTAAATATGCTCTGCATTTCTCTGCCTATAGGGAGCAGCTCGCCGTCTGGCTTCTGTAAAGAAAAATATAGAAATAGAGTCAATTGCTGCCGGGAAACCAGGCAAACCAGAGTCACAAAATGGAGCAATCAAAAAGTACTTCCGTGTTGAGGTATGTGATGTCAGATTATATTTTTTTGCTTTTGTTTTGGCATATTTCTTTGTCATACTTTATTATCAATTTTAAAGTTGAATGTGGCTATTATTTCTGTACCGAAACAATTTAGAATCAATCCAAGCATTTGTGCATGATACAGCAGTGTTGCAATAAATAAAAAACGTTTTATTTCAGTCATGTAGATTATGCTTCATCTTTCATCAGTATAAGTACTTAGCTAGGTTATTTATTCAGGGTTTTATTCAGTATTGCCTTCGCGATGATTGCATATGTGCCAGGACTCATATCTCAAAATATCAAATCCTATGTGTAAGCATTTATATGAAGAGTCGACTGAAAGAGTTCTTGGCTCTACTTTTTGTTAGTTTTTCAATTTTTTTAGCATAATAACATTAAACAATCTATCACTGAAAGAAGAACAAGCACAACATACACAATGAACACAATATTTCTCTTGGGGAAACCACAAGGGAGAAAACCCCGACAAAACTTCCTCAATATAGAATTCACAAAGTACAAGATAAAACCCCAAGACAAAATCAGCTTCTCTCCTTCTTGTGCGAACTTCTATCTTTCTCCTATGCGAACTTGAGTGAGTGAGATGAGTGAATACAAATGAGCAACTCATCCTCTATTTATATTCTTCCGTTGAGGTGACTTTTCCCCAACTGGGCCGACTTCTCCTAACTGACTGGGCCGACTTGTCAAATACATAATATAATAATCTTTTCTGGGTTCTTCGAGGCCGACACAAGACCTAGGGTTTACATTGACTCTTTCAATGAATCTTACATTATCAATTACATCAATGACATCTCCCGAAGGAGAATACAATAATACAATAGACAATTACATCTTGAATATCTTCCGCAGTTACATTTCTTCAACACTCCCTCGTAACTAGGAAGGTATTCTGCGGGTAACATCAACAGCTGCACAACTGACTTGTGAATCTCTATATGTCGTATGAATTTTTTGGATCATCATTTGTCTGGGGGTATCACATGCTGGAATATCATCATCAGCATCATCATCATCACCATCAACATCATCATCGTCTGCTGGAACATCATCATCAACATCAACATCATCTACTGGAGCATCATCATCATCATCAACAACATCCTATGCTGGAACATCATCAACAACATCCTCTGCTGGAACATCATCGTCATCAGCAACATCCTTTGTTGGAACATCATCATCAACAACATCCTTTGCTGGAACATCATCAACAGCAACATCCTTTGCTGGAACATCATCGTCATCAACAACATCCTCTCCTGGAACATCGTCATCATCAACATCCTCTGCTGGAACTCTATTAGTCAACCAGGATTGATCTTCAGTCACCCAGGACTGGCATCAGTTCCCAAGAACTGGAACTCTATTAGTCAGCCAGTACTGATCTTCAGTCCCCAAGACTGGGCATCAGTTCCTAAAAATTGGAACTCTATCAGTCAACCAGTACTGATCTTCAGTCCCCAGGACTAGCATCAGTTCCTAAGAACTGGAACTCTATCATTCAGCCAGTACTGATCTTCAGTCCCCGGGACTGGCATCAGTTCCTAAGAACTGGAACTCTATCAATCATCCAGTACTGATCTTCAATCCCCAGGACTGGCATCAGTTCCTAAGAACTGGAACTCTATCAGTCAATCAGTACTGATCTTTAGTCCCCAGGACTGGTATCAGTTCCTAAGAACTAGAATCATCTTCATCATCATCACTCCCTCTTTCGAGGGAGGTCTTTCGAACCACACCAAGCTTGTCTCGAAAGTATTCAAACTTTATGCGAGATAGAGGCTTAGTCAACACATCAGCAACTTGTTCCTTTGTAGGAACATACTTGAGCTTTACAACTCCCTTCCACACCATATCCCGGATATAGTGGAACTTGATCTTGATGTGTTTCGATCTATCGTGGAACACTGGATTCTCTGTCATCTTGATGCAACTCTGGTTATCACAGAGAATATCAGTCACATCTATCTTCGCATCGAACAATCTAGTCAACATCTTGCGAAGCCATACTGCTTCGCTACAAGTTGAACATGCTACTACGTATTAAGCTTCTGTTGTGCTGAGAGCAACACGGGGCTGCTTTCTACTGAGCCATGAGATCATACCTGATCCCAAACTAAAACAACATCCTGAAGTGCTTTTTCTATCTTCGTCACTTCCATCCCAATTCGAGTCTGTGTATCCGTACATTCTGAACTCACTATCAGAAGCATATCTGAGTCCAAAGTCTATCGTACCTTGTAGGTACCTCATCACATGTTTTGCTGCAATCATGTGAACATTCTTGGGCTCCACCATATACCGACTCAAAGTGTTTATAGCAAAACATATATCTAGTCTGGTATTGGTCAAGTACATCAATGACCCAATAATTTGTCTGTACATCGTGACATCTACTATCTCTGATGAAGCATCATTTAGGAGCTTCAAATTTGTCACCATCGGAGTAGTCATGGCCTTACAATCCAACATCCCAAATCTCTTTAGGATCTCAATTGTGTATTTTCCTTGACCTAGGAAAATCTCATCTGGAAACTGCCATACTTCAAGACCTAGAAAATAATGCATCATCCCAAGGTCTTTCATCTTGAATTCTGTAGCAAGCTTCTTCTTACATTCAATGATGGGCTTGTCTTCTCCTGTCAGGAACAAATCATCACATACAATAGTAATATCATAGGTTCATCATTCATGATCTTATAGTAAAGATTTGAATCTGCTTTACTCTTGGTAAAGCCCAAGCTTATCAAGAAGCTATCAATTCTTCCATACCATGCTCTGGGTGCTTGCTTCAACCCATACAATGCTTTCTTCAGTTTGCATACATGTGTCTTTCTGTTTTTTGTTTCGAATCCTTCTGGTTGTTCGATGTATACTTCTTCTATCTTTCCATTCAGGAAATCAGTCTTTACATCCATCTGATGTAACTTCCATTTCATCTTAGTTGCCAAGGCAAGGATGGTTCTAATTGAGGTATATATGGCCAGAGGAGCAAAAGTCTCCTCATAATCAATTCCTTCCTTTTGCGAGAATCCTCGAGCTACGAACCTTTCCTTGTACTTTTCAATACTTCCATCTGTTGAGTATTTTTTTTTAAGATCCTTTTTGATGATACAACTGACTTTACCTTCAGTCTTGGTACCACATCCCAAACATCATTCTTGATGATGGATTGGTATTCTTCATTCATGGCATCCAACCAATCCTTCTTCTTCATTGCATCTTCAAAACATGTAGGTTCTTCTTCAACAAGGTTACACATCAAGGATACATAGCTGGAGTATGGCCTTGGTCTTTTGCTTTCTCCATTGGTTCCTTCTGGGGCACCATATCTTCCTGCATCTTGTATAAATTCTCGTGCCCAGGCTGGTCTTCTATTTCGAGAGTTCTCCTCATGTGGTGTCTCCTCAAGTCTCTGAGGTTCTGTCATGTCGTGATCCTCTGGAATAGGTTCCTCTTCAATGTTTCTATTTGGTACATTATTAGTATCTGCAACTCTAGGAGCTTCATGCTCCTCTACATCCTCATGAGTCTTATTAGACTTGTTGAAAGTTGTGTCTTCATCAAATGTAACATCCCGATTGAGCTCGATCTGGCGAAATCCTGGGATGTAGATACAGTAAGCCTTTGATTGCTCATTAGAACCCACAAATATTCCCTTCTTCTCTGAAGGTTCCAATTTTGATCTCTTCTCCTTTGGAATGTGAATAAACCCTGAAGATCCAAATATTTTTAGATGATTGACTTCAGGTTTCGTACCAGTGAACATCTCTTCTGGGGTCTTGTTGCCAAGAGTACTGTGAGAGATCCTATTCTGTACATAGACTGTGGTCCTAGCCGCTTCAACCCATAGATGCATGGGTAGGTCTTGATCATGGATCATGGCCTTCACTGCTTCCACGATAGTTCTGTTCTTTCTTTCAGCTATAGCATTCTGTTGTGGATTATAGGGAATAGTGAGCTCCCTCTTAATCCCTGCTTGTTTACAGAAATCTTTGAAATCACCTGAAGTGTATTCCCCTCCATTATCTGTCTTTAGTATCTTTATCTTCTTATCAGAGAGGTTTTCTACAAGAGCCTTAAACTTATTAAACTTTCCAAAAACTTAATCTTTACTCTTTAGAAAGTAAATCCATGTTTTGCGGGAGTAATCATCAATAAAGGAAGCATAATATACATACCCGCTTAATGAAGTGGTAGACATAGGTCCACAAATATCGGAATGAATAATGTCCAATATACCCCCGCTTAATGAAGTGGTAGACATAGGTCCACAAATATCGGAATGAATAATGTCCAATATACCTTTAGCTTTGTTGTCACTGCTTGGAAATGGATTCTTTGTACTTTTCCCTTGTGCTCATCCTTTGCACACTCCATCATGATCAACCTTGATTTCTAGTAATCTAGTCACCACCTTACTTACTATTGGTAAGGCTTTGTAGTGTACATGAGCTAGTCTTCTATGCCATAGTTCACAGGGGCTCATGGTACTGGACACTAGTGCTGAATCTGCATGACCCTTAAGCTTATAGAGTCCTTTTTTTTCTCCAATGACGACTGCATCATTGATAGTCTTCCCCTTTGGCCACATAAGAACTTCACCGTCTACAAATGCAATTCTAAGACCTTTCTTATCTAATGCTGAAATAGATAGAAGGTTTTTCTTCAAACCTGGAACGCATAGCACTTCCTTCATGTTCATGGACTTTCTAAAGTCCAATTTGTAAGTGGCCTCTCCCATTCCTTTGATGGGATATTGGTAGTCATCTCCAAGTTTTACTTTGTGTGGAGAATCTTTCTGCATGAGATGTACAAGAGATTCTTTGTATCCTGTCATATGTTTTGAGGCTCCACTATCCACTAGCCAAGTATCACTCCCATGAGATATTGAACCAATGAGTGCTGAGATTAGCACATATTCTTCACTGGAGTCTTCATCTTGTTTGGTTTTGTCTTCGTCATCATACTCACTATCTTTCGCTGCATGAGCATGAAATCTCTTCTTTTGCTTCTTAGGTTGTCCAAATTTGGATGGACAATTTCTTGCTAGGTGTCCTGTCTTGTGACAAGAGTAACATTCAATAGAGGAGAGGTCTTTCTTGAACTTCTTGTTCTTTTGATATCCTTGAGATCTTCTGGGAGAATGGTTACAGGTACGTACATCACTCTTCCTTTTCCTTCCTCCTTTGGCATGAGTTGCCAAAGCTTGGTCTTCATTGTCATTTAGTTTCTCCTCTCTTACTGCTATTCTTTCTTCCTCCTGCACACACTCTTCTCATAGTTGTATGAACTGGATCAATTTCTTCCTAGCACATATTCCATGAACAAAGGGTTCCCAATCTCTAGGAAGACCATTCAGAGTGGTCATCACAACTTCAACATCTTCCACCATATCTCCAATAGCTTCTAATTGTTCTTTGATCTGGGACACTCTGGAGAAGTATGGGTGCATAGTATTAGACTTCTGGATCTTCACTCCCTTGAGTTGATTTCTCAAGGTCATCTTCCTATTGATATTCATTCCTTCAAATAGGCTGGTCAAAGCATAAAACATTTCTTTCGGGGTCTTCTTTGAGGATACTTGAGGGATCAAGTGATCTTTGATAGAATCAGCTATGATCCTCTTCGCTTTGATCATATTCTTTTTGTGTAATGCTTTGGCCTCATCTCTTTCTGGTTCTGTAGGTCCTTCCTTTATAAACCCTTCTAGGTCATGTTCTTCAAGAATTTGCATGACCCTATACTTCCATGCCCTGAAGTTCTCAGCTCCTTCAAGCTTTTCATCAAGCTTGGTATTGAGTGTCATTATGATAGAATGAGAACCTTAAATGGAAATAGAATAGATGTAGGACTTACCAACAAAGTTGTTTTTATGAAAACTGCTTCTACCTTGACCTAGGGTTTGTCAGAGAAAGCCTAATTTTTTCAACTTTGGAGTTTTGCAAAACTATTTGGATGAGCAAATTCGCCTCCTCAAGGCGAGTTGAGCAAAGTACTCCTCCCAATTCTATGAGTAGATGATCCAAAAACTTGATGCCCTAGATTCTTCGGGCTGTAGTGGGGGACCCAAAAATGAAAATTCTCATAATTGAATTCTGCTTCTACAGAAAGATGCGCCCTAGTGAGGTGAGTTAGATGCACCCTCTTTTTCAGTTGATCTGTGGAGAGAGATCCCGGAATAAGAAGCCCTAGTTTCTGCAGTTGCGGAGGCTGCACAATGTTTTCTTTCAAACCTGGCTCTGATACCATGTTAGTTTTTCAATTTGTTTAGCATAATAACATTAAACAATCTATCACTGAAAGAAGAACAAGCACATCATACACAATGAACACAATATTTCTCTCGAGGAAACCGCAAGGGAGAAAACCCCGACAAAACTTCCTCAATATAGAATTCACAAAGTACAAGATAAAACCCCTAGACAAAATCAGCTTCTCTTCTTCTTGTGCGAACTTCTCTCTCTCTCCTATACGAACTTGAGTGAGTGAGATGAGTGAATACAAATGAGCAACTCATCCTCTATTTATATTCTTTTGTTGAGGTGACTTTTCCCCAACTAGGCCGACTTCTCCTAACTGACTGGGCCGACTTGTCAAATACACAATATAATAATCTTTTCTGGGTTCTTCTAGGCCGACACAAGACCTAGGGTTTACATTGACTCTTTCAATTACTCTTACATTATCAATTACATCAATGACATCTCTAGAAGGAGGAATACAATAATACAATAGACAAATACATCTTGAATATCTTCCGCAGTTACATTTCTTCAACACTTTTTCCTCCTAAAGGCGAGATTTTAGGGAGCTCATAGATGTGGTTATATACCCTTTAAAACCTATGATACAAACTAGCTGAATTGTGAGGTGCCCTTTTATTGGAAATTTGAAGGATACGAGTTAGAGAATGAGAAACTTGTAACTATTTCACCGTCACATGGGAAAGTTAGGTTACACAAGGGCCCCCCTTGTACATAATCAGGAAGAGCTAGCATATCCACTTTGGCTCCAACTTGAAGAGTTTCTATATCCTTCCTAAAATTGGTTTTCTGGGCTGAAATTTGGGTAGCCAGATCTGATCTAAATGCATATTCTTCTTCCAAAATTAAACGGAGGAGGCAGCTTGTGAAAAGTTACCTGTCAGCAATGTTTCCGACTTTGCACAAGAAAGCAATACCTGTCAGCATGATCACCTCCGACATAGTCCTGCCTTCCTGTCAGGTCATCCATTCATCTGCAGACATAACCCCTTATCAATGATTAGGACTCGAAATCATTGGCAGAGATTCTTCATTGTGGTTTTCTCCTGCGACCATTACCCACTTTTCCTTGTCACTGCTACTCAATAATTTCTTTATTTTCATGTTCTTCTCATTCGTTGTTGGTTGCTTTAGAGAGATACTTCTTTGTTTTACATCAATGTGAACCCCCAAGTTTCCGGGACGCGGGAGCGGAGAAACACAGAAACAACATATGCAGAAGTACCCCCCCAAATTTTAGGAAACGCTGAAGGGTACGTCGGGATCTCCAACATAGGGGACCCCACTAGAGAACTACCAAATTTATATTAGAATACATAAAAATTGAAAGTTGGACCATAAGTCATTAAAGTCTAATTTTATAATCTAAAGATTAATACAAATTTACAACATACATCAAGTGAAATAAAATGAAATACAACTATACATAAGCTATAACTGATGAAACAAATTCGGAAACACAACCATATTGGACATCGAAATGAAATCGAAGCTACTTAGAAGGAAAATAGTGGACAGTGTGGCCCTTTATCATTTAATTTTTTTATTTTTTTTGGTAAAAACTTGTCAAAGGAAACGTGGGGACGCCATTTTTAGGAGGGAAATGTTTCCCTTATGTGTTTCCTTGAGTTTCCTTCAAGCGGGGACGTGGGGGAAACGTTTCCAATGGAGTTTCCAAGTTTCTGAGACGTGTGGGGACGTGGAAATGTGTTTCCTACCCTTGGGGACGCGTACCCGTGTAACACTGTTTTGCATACATGCTCTTGTTTTCATTTTTTGTTGCACTTGTACAACTTATTGTTGTTAACTCCGACTTGAAATCATTGGCAGAGATTCTTCATTGTGGTTTCCTCCTGCGACCATTACCCACTTTTCCTTGTCACTGCTACTCAATAATTTCTATATTTTCATGTTCTTCTCATTCTTTGTTGGCTGCTTTAGAGAGATACTTTTTTGTTTTACATACATGCTCTTGTTCTCATTTTTTGTTGCACTTGTACAACTTATTGTTGGTAACTCCAACAATATTTTTAGGATGTATGTATTTACCATTTGTCTTGGCTTTTTGTGAATGCAAGATTTGCTCTTTTTCCTTCCTACTTTTGTTTCTGCCAACCTTGTTTTTCAAATAGCTTCTTGAATGCAGGTAATGGTATATTTCAAACGTGAGTCTTTCAATGCATAATTACTTTTACTCATGTTTAGGGCTATTGTGGATTTTAGTTGGCAGGGATTCCTACCGGTACACTTCAATATATATTTTGTATTTTTTAATTGTCTTTATGAAATATTGAGGACATGCCCTTAACTAGTCCTCAGTGTTTAAGAATTGTCCTAATAGGGCCATAAGCCAAGAGACAGATCTATGATAACTTTTCTGAAATCTTATGTCTACAGAAATTGATAAATTTTCCTGTCACTACGCTCTTGTGTCTCTTCATATTTTTCACTAATTCCTGTTGGTTTGCTTGGCTCATTCGCTTTCACAGTCACGCCATGGAACACATGTCATTAACTGCATAGTACATAACCCCTGAATACATAACTGCTCTCGTGTTAAGAGCCTAAAGTGAAAACTGATTTTATGATTGAAATCTCATATGAATGCTGCTGTTAATTGGAGATATGACACCAGGGCTATGAGTTCAAACTCTATGACTGAAGATGAAACTGGTTTGTTAGGTCCCTGCTGCTATGGATCCTAGGAGTGGCACTAACAGCAGTCCATAAAAGCAATGAATTGACAAACAGACCTTAGTCTTAGCAGTAGTAGTTACAGCAAGTAATTGATGTTTTCTCCCCTACCTGGGTTCAAATCCCACTTTGTGATATGTTTGCTTTTCAGAGCCAGTTGTTGAGATGTTGACCTGGCCTTGAGCCCTGAAGAATCCGGTTTACTCTGGGCACCATCTTCGGAATAGCGGTAGTGTACGGTGGGTTTCTCTGAGCAATGCATTATGCAGAGACAAAAAGATAAAAGAAAAAGCAAGTCATGATCGCCAAGAAATGCATTATGCAGAGAAAAAAGGAAAAAGAAAAAGCGAGTAATGATTGCTATTGTAAATATTTCTTTTTCTGTTTGAGAATACCATCTTTCTTGTCTTATAGTACCCAACAGGAAGATAGCTGTTTCTTCTCGTCATACGTCCACTATATACTGGAACCAAAAGCACCCATATCCATGCCTATGAAGGGGTGGCCATAGATAACAAATATTCCCATGGGAGTAACTTGTACCGCATTAATGTAGGATTTGTGTTGATTATTAACAGTGATTTTTCAAAAGCAGTATGTTTAACCATGGACGGTTTCTGGTAATGACATCAATAGGCATGTGTATAACCTGGAGAACATGATATTTTAATTTTTCTTTTAATAGTCAGAAAATAGATGTATGCAAAGAAATATCTCCAGTCCCTTTTTTCCTTTTACCCTACTCACCATATTCAGGGAATTATATATTTTGTATCACCATGAAAATATTTAGGCAACTTTTCCTAAGCTATTCATATGCAAAAATATTGTCCTTAGAAGTTAGAATGTTATAACAACCTCTGCTTTTCTTTTGAAATGGTTGGAGTGAAATTGATTTCGTTTTTGTAACACCTGTCCCACAAATTCATATTTGCAGTTGTCTCAAAGTGAATATGGAGAAACAGATGATGATCTCGACTTTGGAGCTTTGGAAGAAGGATTTGTAAGTTTCCAATATCGCATTTTGGTTATGTCTTGGCAATTTTCTGGAACTTATACGGGATCAATGTACTCTCGCAGTCTTTAGCTAACCATGGCTTTTGTGTTGATCAGGTAACTGTAACCCCATTAGGGTTAACTTCTAATGTTAATGTGGAGACACTTTCTTCTACAGCTTCCTGGATTGCCACTGTATTTGGTCACGAGTCGTCAGGAAGCCTTTGATAGGATTGGGGTATATTTAAACTGGTTGTAATATGGAGTGAGATTATGGTTTGACTGATGCCAAGACTTGAGTTTGTGTGGATATCCTCGATATTTTTTTGATATTGACTTGGAACAGAGGGAATGACCTGAATTTTCCATTCCATCATTCACGAGTCCCTTGTACATAATTAATTTCCCTTGATGTAAACATTTAATTTGTAGCAAGATGCAGAAGCAATACTTAATTTTTGAGAGGTAGATTGCTGAGCCCTTCTACCTTGGCCTCTTTAATTTATGTTATTATTCCAACTTCTGTCAAATGCTTCAGAACTTGTCCATGTGAAAAATGGCTGAATATTTGGCGGCACTGAACTTCCTTGTGTCTGATCGAAAGCATTGTTTCTCAGAATTGGTTACAATAAGAAATGTAAGGAGTTATAATCTCCATCAATTTGTTGTTGCTGTGTTTCATCATGCTGTATGGAATGTAAGGCCAGTGGATTGGTTAAATTATTCTAATGCTGAACAATTTTGTTTTTAGTCTGCATGCATATCATGTCTTACCTTTGCTTTTTAAATATTATGTACGGCCTCTTTTTCTTTCAACCATCTTACACTGCGTCTTAGATTAAGCTTGATTCTACCAATTTCTTGTTACATAATAGTAGGGCTTTTTTTAATATCATGAAAATTTTAGAATTTCTTCCAGTCTAGATCTACCAGCAAGGACAGCATAAGGTTTCTACTTTCTACTGTTAGAAAATGCTATAAAACCTACTCACTGTGAATGACGGCTTTGCCTGAGACATACTCAGGCACACTGTAGCTCCTGCCAGACTATCCTAGTCACCTATTTCTTGTTACATAATAGTAGTGTTTTTAAATATCAAGAAAAATTTAGAATTTCTAGTCTTCGGGATCTACCTGCAAGGGCGGCATAAGGTTTCTAATTCTATCATTAGACAATCCTATAAAACCTGCTCACTGTGAATGATGGTTTTGCCTGAGACTACTCAAGCACACTGCAGCTCCTGCCAGACTATCCTAGTCACGTGTACCTAACGGTTGGAGTCAACTAAGGTGTTGTCAACCAACTAGAAGCAGTCTGACCTAATGCTCCAGCAAGGAAAAAAGTGGTTTCAACCCTTAACTATACTTCCAACTGTACTTCCACCTGCAGCCGAGCTCCTTCCTGTGTGTTACCTCCCCTTTTGACATGGGTCATCACTTAATTGTTTCATGGTTGCTCTGAGGGTTTGGTTCAGCATTTCTGGTCACTTCCCACTTCCTGGCAGCATCAACTTTCAGTTCGGGTCAGGCTTTTAAGCAGCAGGGGAAGCAAAGTTTGATCAGCATGAGGGAGAGTGCAAAATTAAAAGAGGATGTTGTTGATCCATGGTGGCATGAGAGGCAGCGTGCAGGCAATCACAAGCTCTTTTGGAACGGGTGTTACATGAGATAGAAGAAAAAGCAGAAATAACTATAGATGAAAGAACTGAGCATACCAGGATGATTTAATGGAACAAAAATTTGCAGCAATCTATGTCTGATCAAGGAAATATGCAGACGAGCACATATGGAACCAGATGCCAGCATGGCACCAGAGAAGTCCAATGCTCTGATTGATGCTGGTATCCTTCTGAGCTTCTAGCTAATATTGAATCACAAATATTGAAAGCAAAGGAAGATGTTGTAAGCAGGAAAGAAATTATGGATAAAATAGAAAAGTGGCTAGCAGCTTGTGAAGAGGAAAGCTGGCTTGAAGACTACGACAGGGATGAGAATAGATACAGTGCTAGCAAGGGAGCTCACATAAATCTCAAACGTGCAGAGCGGGCTCGAGTAGCTGTGAACAAAATTCCTGCTCTTGTTGAGAATTTGAAGGCTAAAACACGTGCTCGGGAAGAAGAAAAAGGAATACCTTTTGTATATGACGGCGTACGGTTGCTGGCAATGCTCGAGGAGTATACCTTTGTGAGACCAGAAAGGGAGGAGCAAAAGAAACGGTTTCGGGATCAGAAGCGGTTACAAGAACAGTTTCTAACAGAGCAGAAAGCTTTGTTTGGATCCAAACCCAGTCCAAATAAAAATCATAGCATTAAGAGAGTACAGGGTTTGTGAGCAAATGGAAACACAACCCCCACAAATCGTCGCCTTTCACTTGGAGGTGCCGTGCTTTCAGGAAATTTTGATCTTAATCCTCGGGTAAATGGGATCACTCCACGACATAATGGAATTGGCAGGGATAGCAGAAGGAGGCCTGCAGCACCATTGAATTATGTCGCAATACAGTCTCACTTGCATCTGTGAGTGGGTCTGAGTTTGTTTCTCCCTAGGCCGGATGACTTCAATTTGTGTCAAATATGCTATGCCCCAAGTTTGTTTTGCAGATGGTTGAGCTGAACTGGAAGTAATCATTCAGAGAAGGATCAATGATGGATTTTCTGGGGTTGTCGAAGTCGTGGGTTTTCTTTTTTAATGTCATGGCAGCCAACATGAACACGTTGGTGGATCGGATTTTGGAATGGGCAGCTGTTGGATTCACTAATTTTGTTGTTTTCATAAGGTTGACTCCAGGTTGTAATAAATGCCAGAGGATGGAAGCCCGAGCGCTCTTTAGGAGCCACAGAAATTGGCTCCGGATCAATAAATTTTTTGACAGCAAAACCCATCTCAGAAATCAGCGGGGGATTCCAAAAATAAAGAAATATTAAGATGGAGAACAGCCCGAGTCGTCTACCAAGAGAGCGTGAACCATCAATCTGGGCATGATAATTCAGAGGTCATCGCAAGAATGGAAGACAGAAGAAATTCCGCTCGGATTCGGTGTTGAGGAATACGATTATGAGATTATATTCTGCGGATCGTCACTCGCCCCTGAGATTGAGCGCCAGCGATATAGAGTGCAGCTTATAGTAAATCGATGTCTGTTTTAACGCCGAGTATAGCCTCATATCACGCCGAGTACAGGGTTAAAGTCCCGTTGAGCTAGATCGCCGACTTGGGCTGCATGTAGCAGCACCTACCCATCTTTCGTTGGTCGCCGATCCTTTGAAACGCATATCTTAGACTACGGGTTTGAGGAATCAATCAATCGTTTAACGCAGAGTTATCTTCGAGGCTCGGTATTCAGCAAATTTATTAACAGTGGAAGTTAAAGCGGTGGTCATTTTCTTATCACTGAGTTCACTGCGGAATACTCGAATCCAGATTTGGGCGCGGTTGATCTTAGTTTTTAAAAATATGTAGCCATCCGGGTTTCATCCTCGACACCTGTTGACAGCCGATGGATGAGTCATCACCTTTTTTCAGTAGCAGCCATTCGCATATCTAGTGGACAGCCGACTTCAGCTTTAAATCTTTTCTTTTGGACTTGCAGTTTCATGTGATTTAGGGGTTTTTTATTTGTAACGTGGCTGGTGGAGCATGCAGCAGTTCCTTTGCTGAGTTGTCCTCTACGTTGGTAGGAGCTTTTAGTGGATTTTAGAACCTTTTTTTATTTTCGATGGAGGAGAGAAAAGAGGATTTTACCCACTTTTTGTCATTTTTATTACCATTTTTATATTCCTCTTTTAATTTCAAGAGAGCCTTTTAGGCCTATAAAAGGAACCAGCCTCTTCATTGTAATCATGGAAAAACCTTGGGAGTTCTTCTCTTCCCTTGAGTATAATAGAAAAAATATCATGGGCCTCTTTGGATAAACTCAGAACTCTCTCTCTCTTTGTATGCCATTTCTCTTTGTTTGCCATCTTTCATCTTGTTTGAGGCAATACCTCTCTTAGTTCATTTCTTTTGATTCTTAAGCTAAGATCATATGAATAGAAGGCTAACAGTCTAGCACAACTTCATTTGACCCATGCTTTTCTCTTAAGTTTTGCGGCTTTCAGGTATTCTCAGGTGCAAGAGCTCCTAGTTGGTCACTACATTCACCTGGCAGCAAGGCCCATTTGAGCTCTCTTTTGACTCCATTCACCCCTCTGGTATACTGGCACTGGCCTTTCCTTGAGGACTGATCCTCCCATCTTTCCCATCACAATTTCAAAATACATCTTTTGTTGCATTCGTTTCTCTAAGGCAGCCTCTTCTTTTCACCTTGCCTCTTCTTTTGTTAGCGATCCTATCTTAAGGATATCCCCCTAGAGTTGGAGGAGAGCCAACCTGAAGCGAAGAGGAGAGGAGTGTGGTGACATTGGCCTCTCTCCTGAGAGTTGTCATCCAGCTGGTGTGTTACATTTTGGGCTTCAACACACGCATGCCATTTTGGGAGACAACACTGTGTACTTCCACCTGCATCCTTATCCAGTCCCCAGTAGTCTGCTCAAGAGCTCCTTCCTGCCAGATTAGCCCAATTGATCCTCTCATGTCTGGCACAACAACCTGTTGCAGTTAACCTAATGCCAAGGAGGAATCTTTACAATGCTGATCATTCTGCTTTTCACCTATACAGTGAAAGCTGTCAGGCAAGGGAGGTTAATCTGTTTGAGCTAAACAGTAGACGATTTGTACTTTTCCAGCGATATTTGCTAGAATCTGGCGACACAATTTTTGCTGAAATTGCGATTTTCATTGTTCAAATTGCAATTTTGATTGCAGAAATGGATTCAGCAACCTCGATTACCGTTGGAGCACCCCGACCTCAATTTTGCAATTCTGACAATCTAAAACTACAATTTGAACAATTTCTGCTGGATTTTGGTTGGAAAAATCGCCAGATAATGGGTGCAAATCGTCGATCTTTTAGTTCACTTGGTTTTTTACCCAAGGTTACAGTTACGCTGGAGTCTTGTCAGATGTCCCAGACAGCTTGTTTCATAGCAGACTGCAGAACAGTGTGCATGCCTAGTTCTTGATAACCCTGCAACTAGAAGGGAGCACACTTGCACTTGTGCCGGATGGTCACAGGCCGGAATTTTCACCCACTCAAAATCCTTGACTTTCCGGCTGAAGTAGCTTAACCTCATAGTAGTGCTTACAACTGTTGAGTCTACCGGAATCAAATCCATGTTTATGAAAACAATCAAATGGAGCAGGGATAGAAAATTAGTCTTCTTCCTGGTTGCTGGAAGATGATTTTGCATCATTACTGAATCTTAATCTGGATTTTTAATGGTAGCTTTTCAAAACTACCCTAATTAGGATATCCTAACACAAAACTGGAAGACTATGACTGATAGAACAAAACACTTTCATAAAACGGATCATCTGTATTCTACAATTATCAACAACCCTTCAGGGCTCAATTCTATACCATTATGAGCTAGATTATGTTGATTAATTTTTATAATCTGGCAATGTAGACCTCCCAAACAAACAATGAATACATGGTGCCTAATAGGCAATGGAGTTATCTTTGAACCTTGATTTCATTAAAAATAATCACAAAAGGATAAAGAGAGCATAAACGTGTTGTCTAGAAGTTCAGTTAATCTTATACCAACCAAATGTATGAGTTGCATTTCCTCGTATCTTGTAAAGTTGCACCTCCCATATTTGCATGAACACATTATGAAGCATTATCGATTGAAGTCAAATTTAGGAATACAACTGGAATTGAGGTTATTTTAGAACTTGAATACTTTTCAATTAACCTTGTACCGAACAAAATGTTTTAGAGTTGGACTTCCTCTTATCTTGTAGAGTCGCACTTTCTTCTATATCTATATGATTACATAATGAAGCATTTGACTTTTGACTTGAATATTGTTTGAAGTGAAACTTATGAATTCAACTGGGATTGAGGTTATTTTAGGATAAATATTGTTCAAAGTGAAACTTATGGATACAACTGGAATTGAGATCAGGGCCTTGGTTATTTTAGGAATATAAGTGCTAATGCTAATCTCAAAGAAAGTGTCACTCTCCAATTGGAAAGTGTCCAGAAAACAAAGCCAGTGGTGTTTTGTTATTGGACTAATATGTATAGTGTGTTTTATACAAATAAACAGTGATATGTATTAGAATGTATGTTTGTAGTATTTCTAGTCGCTAATATAAAAACTATGTTATTGTCAATCTCAGAGAAATTACCGAGAAATTACTATTTTAAGGCAAATGAACACAGTTCAGAATATCCATGGTGGCTCTCTGCAAATGAGGTTGATTCAAATACTCCCATAGTTACCAAGAAAAAACCAGTTTCGACTGTATTAACCCACAATCTCAAATAAGGCTATTTAACATGTTATAGACCCCACCAGATGAATACATATTGAGTCTGTTCGGCACTTCTGATAACATAGGACTGTTAGGATATTCCTATACTCCATCCTAGTCCTTCTAACACTCCTGTCATTTACATTTTCAGTCCTGCATGCAAAATTAGGGTTTGCATGCATTTTACATGCATCCTAGTCATCAACACCAGCACCTAGCCCTCAGCAAACTAGCCCCAGGAGCTTCTCTCGGATCAGTCTTAGCTCTCCTAGAGCTTAGTGCGCCCTCTTTTCAGTTATTGCATGAGAAGGGCGCCTTTCTTCATCTGCCAGTCCAGTTTAGTTCAGTTATCTTCAGTTCTTCCTTGATTTAAGGATTAACTGACTCCTAACTGACCTTATCACTCTTTTGGACTTCCAGTGTGACTAGATAGACTGTTTTGACTCCAGTTAGCTCCATGAGCGCCCTCCACTGAGTCTCCTTCACTATATCGGTGCTTCCATGTGCCAGTTACACCAACCACACTCAGTTAGACTCAGTTTGACTCCCGGTTGATCACTACTTGTGCATTGATGACTTCACTGATGATGAGATAGACTCCTAGTTTGGCACTGATGACTCTCCACTGATTATGGATCTGTGCATGAAGGATAATTCGAATTACACCTAGTGAATTCGAATCCTCATACTCAGCATTGTATATTTACCCGGTTATTATTCTGATTAATGTAGTGTGTGTAATTATTCTGCCTCTATTGGATCTATGTTCTATTGCTTCTCTCTTCTTCCTTAATTCCTTAATTCTTTCACTGTGAGGTTACATTATCTCTTTGGATCTTATGTTGGCAATCCAACATGGTATCAGAGCCATTTGAGAGTATATTCTACCTCCATTCTTGAGAGTTTTTTTTCCAGGTATTTCGAAGTTCTAGCAGTTGCAGCAGCAGATTCAGCAGCTCTCTATTTGCACTTATTTAAGCAGTCAAGATGAGCAATTCGAATGCTCCTTCTTCTCCTATACTTCTCACTCCTTTCAATTACCTCGAATGGAGGGATGAGATGAAGATTTTCTTGATGACAAAAGGGTTTGAAAGATTGGTTTATGAAAGAGATGCCACACCAAATATAGCTAGAGATAAAGTCAAGCATCTAACCAAATTGAATGAAGCTTTTGGATACATATGCCTTTACATGTCCAGAGATCTATTGTTCCATGCTGAAGGTTTGAAGTCTCCAAAAGAGTTATGGACCAAATTGGAGAGCCTTTTTGGCAAACAAGATGGGATGAGAGGCTACACTCTTGAAAACGAATTGGCCTCTCTACAACCTAGCAATTTTGAGAGCATTCAAACATTCATCTCAAAATTTCAGAATTTGGTTACTCAATGCAAGCATTGTGGCATCACCAAAAGTGATGAGCAATTAGTACTCTCCATTTTGAGCAAACTTGGATCTCAATTTTCTGTTTTTGTCTCTACTTTCCATTCTGGGCGAATGTCAATCCCTGGATGGAAGTTTCCTACCTTGGAAAAATTTACTACCGCTCTCATTCAAGAAGAAGACAAATTGATTCAAATGGGTTCCATCACAATCTCCAGAGATCTAGCTCTTTTAGCTGGTGAATCAAGTGGAGCGAATGCAAGGGGGGGGCAAAAAGGCAAAGGAAAGAAACCTTCAAGATCCAAGAATGACAAACAAAAGAGACCTAATTGTACCTACTGCAAGAGAGGAAACCATCCTGAGCATTCCTGCATGCATAAGAAGATTGATCTTCTAACCAAGCTTCTTGAACAAAACCAAATTGTTGTTCCAAAAGAAGCAAAGATGTCTGATTCTGGAAGTGGATCTGATGATTGTCATGCATTGATGGCTGGTTTTTCAAACACAAAAGCTCTCCTCATAGATTCTGGAGCTTCCAACCACATGATGGCACAAAAAGAATCTTTGTCTTCTCTAGATCTCCATGATGGACCTACCATTCACATGGGAGACAACACTCAGGTTTCTGCAAAAGGAGTGGGTACAATGCATATGGAACATGGTAAGTTCAAAAATGTCTTGTTTGTTCCTTCTCTAACTGCAAATTTATTATCAGTTTATCAGATGACCCATACAGGATCTCCAAAGCAAGTTACTTTTGGTCCAAACACTGTCGAGATCACAGAAATATCCACTGGAAAGGTTATAGCGAATGGGATTGCATCATGCCTCAAAGGCATATGAATTTTCTCACTTTATGCCTTTCTCTCCAAGTGTTTCTTCAGATTCCGATCAAGATCAGAGTGACTTCTCTTCCGATGAAGAAGAAGAGCAAGATTCTGATGTAGAAGTCATAGTTCAAAAAGATTGCAATCCAGAATCAACACCTATTCTCAGTCCAGATACAAGCTCAACATGGGCTCACACAGCTCTTGGTACTACTGAGAAGACTGTTGAGGATCATCACACTACCAGACTTCCACACCATGCCAACCTTGCATTATGCCATCCACCTCTCCATGAGAGATGCAGCATGATGATGGGGTTTACTCTTCCATTCTTTGGGAAAACTCATCATGATACATTCGCTCCAGTGACAGAAAAGGTTCCTGAAAGACTTGCTACATTCAACACATTCTCTAGCACTTGCATTCGCACTTTACAGAGGATCAGCTTACCAAGTCTCTTTGCAAATTTTTCACTGATGAAAGCTTGCTTCTTTTCTGCTTAGAGTGATGGCTCCTTGAGTTATTCAAAAAAAAAAAAAAAAAATTGAAAAAGAAAAATTGAGGCAGTATTTTTTTTTTTCATTTCATTGATTGTATGGGTGACTTTTGGTCCTAGTTACCAGGGCCCAGGATGGATTAAGGGGGGGTGTTAGGATATTCCTATACTCCATCCTAGTCCTTCTAACATTCCTGTCATTTACATTTTCAGTCCTGCATGCAAAATTAGGGTTTGCATGCATTTTACATGCATCCTAGTCATCAACACCAGCACCTAGCCCTTAGCAAACTAGCCCCAGGAGCTTCTCTCGGATCAGTCTTAGCTCTCCTAGAGCTTAGTGCGCCCTCTTTTCAGTTATTGCATGGGAAGGGCGCCTTTCTTCATCTGCCAGTCCAGTTTAGTTCAGTTATCTTCAGTTCTTCCTTGATTTAAGGATTAACTGACTCCTAACTGACCTTATCACTCTTTTGAACTTCCAGTGTGACTAGATAGACTGTTTTGACTCCAATTAGCTCCATGAGCGCCCTCCACTGAGTCTCCTTCACTATATCGGTGCTTCCATGTGCCAGTTACACCAACCACACTCAGTTAGACTCAGTTTGACTCCCGGTTGATCACTACTTGTGCATTGATGACTTCACTGATGATGAGATAGACTCCTAGTTTGGCACTGATGACTCTCCACTGATTATGGATCTGTGCATGAAGGATAATTCGAATTACACCTAGTGAATTCGAATCCTCATACTCAGCATTGTATATTTACCCGGTTACTATTCTGATTAATGTAGTGTGTATAATTATTCTGCCTCTATTGGATCTATGTTCTATTGCTTCTCTCTTCTTCCTTAATTCCTTAATTCTTTCACTGTGAGGTTACATTATCTCTTTGGATCTTATGTTGGCAATCTAACAAGGACCACACTCATCCAAGCATGGGAGGTGGTGGTGAGGCACCACCCCCTAATAGCAACATATCCCCTTATGGTTAATGAATCAATATGTATATATTGTTTTTTACAAATAAGCATTTATATGTATCAAATTGTATTGTTTTAGTATTATGACATTCTCTTTCAAACGAGTGTCTGCAATTGCTGGAGTATGAAAAGATGGAATTCAAGAACATGTAGACTTTAAAGAGAATGCCACTTTGTTAATATGAGAAAAATAATAGAGGAAACTAACCATAAAATCTCACATCATAAAACATATATACAACTAAATTAAGTTGATGAGGACATGATACTCTTATCATTAAAAACTCAACATCATAAAACATATCTACAACTAAATTAAGTTGATGAGGACATGATACCCTTATCATTAAAAACTCAACATCATAAAACATATATACAACTAAAATAAGTTGATGAGGACATGATACTCCTATCATTGAATAGAAATATAATTGATTTGAAAATAAAAGAGAATGGCCTTGGGTAACATGATAAAAATAATAGATGAAACCAACAAGAAAAACCCAATATCATAAAACATATATACAACTTAAATACGCTGATATAAGACATAATACTCGATCATTAAGTACAAGTAGAAGCATGAAATGAAAATGTAGCTCTTTTCTTTATAAAGTTTTATTTAAATACTTCTTGTCCAAACTGCTAGTTTTGAACATGAAATTCAATTTCATATGAAGGCATTATGAAATCAATTTGTATTGCAAAACAATCTTCTTACACACACACATATATATTGAATTTTGATCTACTAACATAAAATTCAAGATTACATCTATTCTTTTTAAGCAAGAAAACATTATATTATTTCATAAAGTTTACATGGCCATAATTACATGTCAAAACTAGGGCCATTAGAATTGACTGTAGAAACTGCGTTGCCAACTCCCAACCTTGCTATTCAAAACTCAACCATCTCATCACGGCGAGGAATTCTGATGCCGAGAAGCAGTTTGTATATATCTTACCCATAACAATGACAAACACAATACTAATCCACTAACAATGACATCCCTACATAGTTAACTATAATGAAAAGTATCAACATGTCGACTTGGAAAACAACCCAGAAAAGACCAAACATATTAAGAAACCTGGTGACTCTCGGAGACACCCCTCGACGCAGAAGGTTGTTGAGACGTTGCGTTGCTTTCCAAAGGCCTAGGATGAGGGGCTAAACGAATCCCCATTTTGCTAGCAATAACATCAATTTTCCAATGCATGAGGTGGCATTCTACATTGTGATCCTTCCAAAATTGAACCAACTCTGCATCCCCTTGATCCTTCATGCTTTGCTTCATAAGCACTCGAGCCAGAATCCCCTTCATAACCCAGATGGTAGCCACAATTATCTCATACGTCCTCTCGTTGTCCCCGGATCCTAAATCTAGTCGGTCGGCTCTGCAAATTCCTCGACCAGCTGCAGGACCTCAAGTTCCTCCCATAATCCCTTTTGAACATCCTCAATTTCCTTTTGAATTGAGTTCATGATGCATGCTTTAAAGAAGTGAGCGGCTTGAGCAGCCTTACGCTGCTCCTTGGTGGCCCAAGGCCAGGCTGCCTCCTCCTTTTCTTTCGCTTCGTTGCTGGCCTTCTTCCCCGTGGTTTCCATTTGACCTCGCGAGCTTCTCCTCGGATTATCCTCTCTGTCCCTCCCCCCATCGAACATGGGAATTATCAATCTGTGACTCACTGCCATGAGATGCCTACACCTGCTATTTTGCTCCTCGTTGGGGAATAAAAGAAAGGCTCCATAAATTGTCATAAAAGCATGGGAGGATTTCTCTAGATCCCAACTAGAGCTCGTACCCATGGGAAATCTACCATCCCACTTGACCATCATTCTTCGTAATGCATAATGAATACAAACCCTCCACCCGTACAAACGCACAACTAATTTATCATCTTGAACACCGCCAACTCTCAAACCACTTCGCTCCTCTTCCATATGCGTTGTGCAGAGGCCGTCTACCCTCATTTGAAACGACAACGATAATAACGCCAACATGTGGTCCTCTCTCGCCACATGCTCAATCTGAGTCGTTCTCTCACCCGTATCCGGGTTTATAAGATTACATCTTTGAATATCAATCCACTAACATAAAAAAACATAGGCTAATGCAAGCATATTTCTACTATTATGATATTTTTTAGATTTCTTCCAATTGAGTGTGTTATAGGTCAAATATGCACTTCTCCATCCGTGATCACATTGCCCTGTTGATCACACAAAATGACATTATGGATGGAAGAGCTAGATTGACCTTGGATGATTTACTGCTGAGATCACACCTCTTCAGCTGAAAAATATATTTTTTCTACATATTTCATAAAAGATGCGCTACTCTTACAAATAGCATCTAGCGTACTGTGCGCTGGTTCTACTAAAGCAGACCCGCACACTTATCTCAAAAGTGGTATGCGCTAGTCTTGAAGAGCACTAGCTGCACCCTAGGTGCAAGTTGTCTAGTGTGATACCTGCGCACATATTAAGATGAAATGGAAAAACATATTAAGATTATGAATTGGGATTAGTTGAGGTTGGTACTATAACTCCCCCAGCCTCCCAATTCATCTGCCTCACGAATCTAACTTCTTTCCTTGGCCATAAATACAAGGGGAAGCCATGAGGAAGAGGCCAATGAAGAAGAAGCTATTGTTACACTGAAGGAATTTCTAAGTCATTGTGAAGAGCAGGAGCCCAAAACTCGGTTGTAGAAGTGCTTGGAACAGATCAGGTATAAACTGTATTTGGTTGCATTTCTTTGACAATAAAAGATCGAGATACCTTTCTCGTCCCAATGGAATGTCTTTTCTATTGAATATCTGATTGTAATTAATGTTAGATTGCTTTCAATTTCATTATATATTTACAGTCAAGATACGTTGATGAAGGTTGATTTATTTTGCAGGTATATTACTGTGGAGATTGGGCGAAAGCTAGGACCAGACGCCATAAACAAGGTACTGATTTCGGAATCCTAATCTCATTTTGTTTACAGTAATCAATGCAAAGTAGAATGTATCTATCTGTCACCCCATGTACGTTGATAGCATCATTTCCCCTGCTATAGGGTATAAGCCTTAACAATAGAACTGGCGACTTCGCTAGGGAGCACCTGTTCGTTTCTGCTTTGGGGAGCTTTATTTAGGTTTTCTTCAGTTTTTACAGCCTGTTGGCTTTCTGTGAAGTTTTTGTAGGTTACTTTGCTGTTTCTTTTTGCTTTGATTCATTTCAGTCTGACTATGCAAAGCCCTTTTTATTTCCTTTTAGTCCCTGTGCGTTGGTCTTCTGTGCATATAGAAGCGCATCTTCTGAATTGAATGCGAGTCCCTCTCAGTGATACCCACGCACTTTTAGTTGCTTGCGCTGATTGTTATACCAAACAGCTGCGTATTTTCCTGTAGGTCTGAGCCTTTCATAGTAGGGTTTGGTTTTCAGGTTGATGGGTCTACTTTTGACATTTTATTTGCTTTTCTGACTGTTATTGAGACATCCTTGTCTTTTTGAGTCTTGTTTTAACCTCTTGAAAGTCCCCTTTAGATTGCTTCACTTACTTTAGTACTTGTTTTTAGGTTTCTTTTCTGCTTTTTAGGTCTTTTGAACCTGTGTGCGACTCCCTGCTAGTCACAGTAACGCATCTTTTTCCCTAGATGCGTGTTGTAGTAATACAGACCTGCGCACTCTACGCTTGTTGTCTGTTGCAATACCTGCGCACTTTTACCGATTTTTGCCTTTCATTTTAGGTTTTGACCTTAGTTAGAAGTCTTTTGGGTGTTTTTGAAAGTTTTCATGGTCTGGATACCTTCTGAGCTTTTGTTCAGGTCAGTTTGAGTTAGTTGAAGTCTTCTTGATAGCTTTTCCTTTTGAAGTTTGTGTGGTGGTAGAGTTGCCTTGGTTTGCTTTCCTACCCTATATGTTTGGCGGATGCTTTTCTTGGGTTTTTGATGCTTAGGAGCAGCCTATTGGTTTGTTTTCCGTTACATGCATCAACTTTTCCTTTTATTTTGCATCTTGTTCCAAATCTTGAGTTTTTTCACTGAAACAACTCTATAGGTCAAGTATTTGTCAGTCTTTAGATTCGATTGCTATAAGCCATTAGGTTTTTATCTTTACCCACACTCTTGATAGATCTTGCTTGTTTCCTTTTTCAGATTCATTTTCTTTTATGAATAAAATAAAAGATCAAAATTGAAAATTGGTAACCTAGTTGTAAGATTTGCCATTATTTTTCGGGGTAGGATAGATTGTTTCACTATTTACTTTAAAATTAAAAAGAAAAATGTTTATGCTTAGGATTGCCTATTTTTTGTTTTGAAAGATATAAATGAAAAAATAAGAGTCTTTGTGAAGTTTTATGCATCATTTGTACGCACTTTACTCTCTGTCATAACCATACCATGCACATCACTACCCTTTTTGAGTAAGAAGTAGCCTCTAAAAAGAATATCTAATAAAATCAATTAGTAACTTTTCTTTTTTAGGTTTGACACTACATCAACTAGCTTAGGCTAGGATTTTGGGGTAGATCACTTTAAACTGCCCGAAATCGTTTTATTGCTCAACAATCGTAGTGCGACAATCTTTTAGGCAAACCCACTTATATCAAAATATTTTGGGAATGCTCCACTTAAACCAGAGTTAAGCACGAGGTCGTGTGAGACTGGAACTGTTGAGGATACCCCCTCACTTTCCTTTCGAGCATACACCAAAGCTGATTCGCGTATGGGGGTCCACTAGTACTTTAAGTACTCATGGATTTTGGGCTTTGCTACCCTGCCCATGTGTTTTGGCTAGACTGACGACTGTCCCCCCAATTATTTCGTATTTGTGGTATCCTTAGTATCTTGACCATTAGTGCTCTTCACAGGTATACTGGAAGCCTATTTCCACTGCATCTAGGACAGACACGGAAGGTAACCCTTTGCAGTAATCCCGGGAGGGCGGTTTGGTGATTCAAACACTTGCACCCAGAGGACCTGCACTGGACGCCGTGAAACTGACCTTCGATACTCTATTGGTTTGTTATGGGCCCTTATCATCCCAGATTAACTTCTGAGAGTATTAGCTATGTTTTCCTGGTTTTGATCACTGTAGGACATTTTTTAGTGGTGTGCTCTTTGTGCCGCTTGTTTTTCGTTGGCCTTAGAATTTTCTGGCTCACTAAGTCGGAAACTATGGATAGCATTCCGGTGAGCACCAATCAAGAGACCCATGTTCAAGGGGATCCTTGTGCTTTTCCATTCATTGGGAATATTAGTACTCCCTTAATGGCTACCTTGAATCTTCCAAGATTCACTATAGGGCTTCTGGTTTGGTTGTTTTCCACTCCGAATGCCTTGCATGTTCCTGATGCTTCTCAAGTAAGCACTTCACATCAAGAGCATCAGAATCCTATGCCTGCCTCGCCAGTAACATTTTCTCCTCCTCCTTCTACCTCATGTGGTGAAAGTAGTAATACTAGTAACCAGCAGTCTAAAAGGAATAGACGGAGGAAGAATAGGAAGAAGATTCCAAAGCAAGGGGGCAACCACCCAGTCTCTGGAAGTCATGCTGGGGGCACCTACCCAACCTCTGGTGGTCATGTTGGGAGAACTCACTCGGTCACTTTAAATCATACTGAACCTAGCCACCTAGCCTCTGGAAGTCATGCTGGGGCACCCACCTAGCCTTTGAAAGTCATGCTGGGGGCACCCACCCAACCTCTAAAAGTCATGCTGGGAGCACCCACCCAGCCTCTAGAGGTCATGCTGGGAGAAACATTCAGTCACTGCAAATCATACTGAAAGCATGTCTTCAACCACTTTTGGTAATCTTGAGGACACATCATTGATCACTGGTTTTCATATTAATGACAAGTCACCTGTTACTGTGAGTCATACTAGAGACATTGAATCAACCACTGCAAGTCATGCTGAGAATGTTGACATTGTCGACAAACCTAATAAACAGAAGCTTAAGTTCCCTTGTAAGATTTGTGAGGGAGACCACTTGACCTATTTGTGCCCTGTACTTCCAAAAGTGCAAAAGGTGTGGTCCGTAGTTCAAAAGTCTTCTGCTTCTGAGCAACCAGTCACTGCAAGTCATGCTGGGGGAAAGCTGTCAGCCAATGTTAATCATGTTGAGAGTATTGTTGTTGTAAAGGAGTCTAAGCTTATAGGACGCAAGCCAAAGTTCCCTTGTAAACTTTGTAAGGGAGATCACCTTACTCACCTGTGCCCTACTATTCCAGAGGTGCAAAGAGTGTGATCCATGTCTGAAGGATCCTATGCTCCTGAACTGTCTATAGATTCCCAACATCCTGATCAACCTTTGGTTGATGAAGTGGTTGAACCAATGCAATATTTGGTCAACCCCACTCTTCCTTCAGAGAGTGAAGTGATCGAATCAATGCAATCTTCGACTGATCCCATCAATCCTTCGGAGACTGATGCACCTGTCCCTGAAGTCTTTTGCATTACCTGTTCGGATGTTTCTGAAAAAGGGGGCACTTCATCTGTGCTGAGTGAACCCCCACCAAGCTCTGGGATCGTTTTCTTTGATTGGAATAGTCTAATGAGACCTTGCCTTCCTTCTTCTACACCTTTTCAGATAAAGGTCGATATCGGAAACCATGCGGTTCGCCGATGTATTGTAGATGAAGGATCCTCTGTTAGTATCTTATCCCCTTATGCTTGGAGAGATTTAGGTTTCCCTAACCTTGTTTCAACTGTTAATTGGTCGTTGACTTTCGATAAAAGACCCAGTGAACCGTTGGGATTCCTCCCTCAAGTACCTGTTACTTTGGATGGAAAAACAGTCTTAGTTGACTTTATGGTTTTAAAGGACCCTATGGACTTTGATATGATCCTAGGGAGTGATTACGTATATGCTATGCAAGATGTGGTGTCTACGCTATTTCGTGTGATGCATTTTCCTCACAATGAAAGCATTGACATTATCGATCAACTTACATTTGTTGATCCCTCTTATTACCCAACTATAGACCAAGTATATCCCTCACTAGTAGGCACTATCATGTCACAATCAAATTATGTGGCATACTGTTCCTTGAGTCCAATTTCTACTGAGAATAAGCCTCTAAATTCATGCTTACCTTCTCGGGACTAGGTCCCAGCAATTGACCAAGTGATGACTCCATCTGAATGCTTAGATATGTGTTCTATCTGGGATGATATAATTCCTTCTTATGAATTTTTCCTAGAGTCTATAATGCAGTATGCCATTCATTTGGACATTGATCCACTTACGAGCATTCTTCCACCTTTACTTCGAGCTCGTTAAAAACAGTAAGGAGGCAAGAGCATTCTTCCACCTTTACTTCGAGCTCGTTAAAAACAGTAAGGAGGCTACGAGCATTCTTCCATCTCTCCTTTGAGCTCGTTAAAAACAGTAAGGAGGTCACGAGTTTACTTTTTCGGGCTCGTTAAAACTTTATGAAAAAGATTTTTTTAGAGTTCTTTCACGCTCTTGCTAGACTCTTTAAATATGACAAGATTGCCGATTATAGTGGTCATTTCAGACTCGTTAAAGGATTTGAAGCGACATCCACTTAGGTATAAGTTTACCCCTTTTTCCGGACCTTTGTGGATCATTTACGAAAAAGGTATACTCTAGTCATACGTGGCTAGAAGAGTTCTTCTCTCATCGTTTTATACATTTTCGAGTGAGGAGACTAACTGTACGAAAAATGGCCTTTTGGAGTCTTCTTTAGGGTTTTCAGACTCTCGAAGCATGAAAACACCAACTAGCATTCACCTACTCGGGCTCGATGTGAAATCCACGAGAAGGTATATAGAGGATTGTTTAAGTTTTTTCAAACTCTTTAAACAGAAAAACACCGACGAGCACATACCAACTCGGGCTCGATATTAAAATCTACGAGTAGGTGTATGGAGTTATTGTTTAAGTATTTTAGACTCCTTAAAATTGAAAACAACGACGAGCAAGAACAGATCTCGGCTCGATATTAAAATTCAGAGATAAGTGTTATAGAGTACTCATCTATCTTTTCTTCAAACTCTGTAAAAAAAAAAAGACTATTGAGTTTGCTTTCTTGGACTCATTAAAACAACAAGAAGGATATTCTTTGATAAAAAGAAAAAGGGAAGAGAAGGGTATCATACATCTTTTCAGTTTCAAAGGAAGCTAGTCAGTCATGTCCTTGAACACAACACCTATTTGAGTCCATCATTTCAGTTGGGTTTCAGTTTTTGACCTTAGGGTGAACCTGATCTCAGATTTTTCACTCCTCTGATTGGTTATTTTTCCAATCATATGGAGAATCTGCTAATGTCTCCTACATTGCAGGTTTATATCACGCTCCTGTCATGTTAAAATATGCCTAAGTCACTTTTGTGTCATGCTCACTGTTCAAGGATACAGCCTGTGTCGGCCATTCTGCAGTAACCTTGACTTCATGTGTCGGCCATCCTGGTGTCAGTTTGTTTCATCTTGTGTTTTTCCTACTCTAAATCAGCTCAAACCTTTGAGTGTTCCTCGTGTTGGATGATGGAGGATGCATTAAGGCCTCCCTTCCAGCGGACTTCTTCCCATCGAATTCAACTCATCATGCTTTGGGAATGCAGTTTAGAGTTTTGGTTAGTACCTTGGGGATTGTAGTCATTAGTGGCAGTTTGCCTTGCTATTGGATAATGAGAATACATTAATGTCCCTTATTCGACAGGTTCCTCAAGTGTTCGACTTCAAGTCCACTTATTCACACTTGTTGGAGTGTACTAGGTACCTTGGGCCCCATTATCATTATCGATGGAAGCCCTCGCATTTGTTAACGATATACATCAATGACCGGTAATCAAACGATACCCCCATGTTCGACTCCAACTCATTTATTCACATGGTTAGGGTTTGTACCTTGGGTTGTTTGGATGAAGATCTTGGGACTCTAATAGCATCACCGTATTCATGTTATCACCCAAGTTGCACAAGACTGAGCCACACTCATTTTCGGATCTTCATGAGACATAGATCCAACTTGTTGTTATGGCTATGATCTCTTATCTTTGATATGGATCCACACTTGTATTTTAGTGGCCATGCTATGTATACATCTCCCTGTTATGTATTGGAGATCATGTTGTATCACACCGAACATCTATATGATGTCAAGATTGTAATTGCTCGCTGACCTTGATCGTTGTTTTCAGGTACTTTTGTGACTTCGTCCTGTGGTTTCTTGCTTCTCCTCTGACTTGGAATTATAATGTATTTCGGCCATCGTTTCCCTCTGACTTCACACATTATGGGGCATCTGTTATAGGTCAAATCTTCACTTCTCCGTCCGTGATCACATTGCCCTTTTGATCACACAAAAAAACATTATGAATGGAAGAGCTGGATTGACCTTGGATGATTTACTGCTGAGATCACACCTCTTTAGCTGAAAAATATATTTTTTCTACATATTTCATAAAAGATGTGCTACTCTTACAAATAGCATCTAGCGTACTGTGCGTTGGTTCTACTAAAGCAGACCCGCGCACTTATCTCAAAAATGGTATGCGCTAGTCCTGAAGAGCACTAGCTGCGCCCTAGGCACAAGTTGTCTAGTGTGATACCTGCGCACATATTAAGATGAAATGGAAAAATATATTAAGATTACGAATTGGGATTAGTTGAGGTTGGTACTGTAACTCCCCCAACCTCCCAATTCAACTGCCTCATGAATCTAACTTCTTGTCTTGGCCATAAATACAAGGGGAAGCCATGAGGAAGAGGTCAATGAAGAAGAAGCTATTGTTACACTGAAGGAATTTCTAAGTCATCGTGAAGATCAGGAGCCCAGAACTCGGTTGCAGAAGTGCTTGGAACAGATCAGGAATAAACTGTATTTGGTTGCATTTCTTTGACAATAAAAGATCGAGATACCCTTCTCGTCCCAATGGAATGTCTTTTCTATTGAATATCTGATTGTAATTAATGTTAGATTGCTTTCAATTTCATTATATATTTACAGTCAAGATACGCTGAGGAAGGTTGATTTATTTTGCAGGTATATTACTGTGGAGATTGGGCGAAAGCTAGGACCAGACGCCATAAACAAGGTACTGATTTCAGAATCCTAATCTCATTTTGTTTACAGTAATCAATGCAAAGTAGAATGTATCTGATGCTGGGCCCCTCAGATCCATGCCTTATTTCTGAGAAATAACCTCTTCTTCAAGTCCACAACTATTACCAAAATGCTACAGTAACTAAATGGCATTCATCTTCTTTCTTTAGAATGCGTTTCCCTTTCACACTTGATCAACCCAAAACGTTATTCACGCACTTCTGCAAAACGCAGTTCAAAAAAACTCACGAATCTCTTCAACCGTGGATTTTCTTGAAAATTCGCTCATTAAACATACAATATACCCCACCTTGCACAAAACCCAGATCACGGAATCTCTGAATTCGTCTTCGTTTGTCCAAAAACTGAGTCGCAAGTTCAGTGACAGTTTTTTTCTTCTCCACGCATTTGTTTCCTGAAATTCATAGTAACTTCAGTTCCTCAATCTCGCCCTCCATCTGCAAGTAATCTCATACAATGACATAACCATTAACGAGATTTCAATCTCGTTGTATGACAGTACATTCACACACAGAAATGAAACTTATCAAAATCACAGTGCTTTCAATATAAAGATCTATTACAGGTTAAGATCATCAATTCCAGACATTCAAATACAAAAGGTAACACACAGGTTAAACATAAAACTTTGTTTTTTTCTCATTGATTCAAAAATCTGTGAAATGCATAAGATCTTGTTACTCTACTGTTGTACATGGTCCATCGACCAGCTCCTCTCCCAAGGTCTATCTCTTGAACCCTAACCTCCTCTTCTACGGCCTGGCTCTTCTCTCCTTGGCCCTCTCTCTCCCGAGAGTTACAAAATTTTCTCTTTCGACTTACTCCCCCTTCTTTCTTGAACTGCCACTGGCAAGATTCTACCCTAACAGACACTTACACAAATTCACGAATCCTTTCTAAATTTAGCTAACTAACTCCTAAAACTTGTAACGGCTTAACTAGATGGCTTAGTCTCCTCACAGGGAGCTGTAGTTAGTCATTTAATTCCTATTCAAACTCTTCAATTGATAACAATACCATCTAACAATAATTATCTACTTAAATAAACATTCAAATAGATTTCTCGGCCTCCTTAGTTCAACTCCCAGCCACAACATGTGACAAAATGATCACATTGCTGGCCTTAGTCGGATGTTCCTGCATCAGGCTCCCAGGTTGAAAGCAATGAACCCCTGTTCATCAAATCAGCAACAGAAAATCCTTTAGTCTCTAACTTTGCTGCACTCATCCAAGTGGCATCCTCTACAGGATGTGCTTTCCACTTGACCAAATACTCCAGATAGTCCTTCTGTCTGGTACTCTTTGCCACTTTAGTGTCCGAGATCTCTTCATCTTCTAATGTCTATGCTACTGGCATTTGATTCAACCATTGCAAGTATTCATCATCAAGATCCTTGCCTCCTGTAATCTGTCCAGTGTCATTTGCTACAAAAAGATAAATGTCAGCAACATTAAAAATAGGAGATATGCCAATCCTTGTTGGCATTTCAGCTCATAAGCATTAGCATGAAATTTTCTGAGGATTTTGCATGGCCCAATCTTCTTCATTTTCAGCTTGTTGTACTCTCCTTTAGGAAATATTTCCTTTCTCAAATGGGATAACACTAGGTATCCTACCTCATAATTCTTTTCTCTTCTTTTAGAATCAGCTCTCGCTTTGTAATTTGCATTACTTTTCTGTAGCCTTTCCTTAACTTCCTCCTATAGCTCACTGATTCTAGCTGCAAAATATTCTCCATCTGCACTCCTCTTTTCCAACCGTCCCAAATCTCATAGTTCATACACCTCTCTAGGATGCATACCATACATAATTTTGAATGGGCTCATACCTATGCTTCTGTTAGGTGAGTCATTATAAGCAAATTCTGCTTGTGCCAATACTTTATCCCACTGTTTTGGATTCTCTCCAACTAGGGTTCTTAACATGTTTCCCAGACTCCTAGTAACCACTTCAATTTGTCCATCAGACTGTGGATGATAAGCTGAACTGAAGTTCAATTTAGTACCTAATTTCTTCCAGAATGTCCTCCAGAAGTGACCTGTGAATCTCACATCCTTGTCAGAGAAGATACTTTTTAGCAAACCATGCAGCTTCGCCACTTCATTAAAGAACAAATTTGCTATATGAGTGGCATCACTTGTCTTAAAACAAGGAATAAAATGTGTCATTTTAGTAAATCTATCAACCACTACAAAAGTGGAATCATTTCCTTTCTGAGTCTTTGGCAATCCTAAAATAAAGTCCATACTCACAGAATCCAAAGGTCTAGTAGGAACATGCAATGGTGTATATAAGCCTGTGTTTTGGCTTCTTCCTTTGGCATGCTGATAGATTCTACATCTACTCACAAACTTCTCAACCTCAGACCTCATCTTGAGCCAGAAGTAAAAATGACTTAGCTGTCCATAAGTCTTCTCACTTCCAAAGTGACAGCCATTCCACCATTGTGTTTCTCTTGAATAAGTTTTTCCCTCATTGAGCAACTTGGTATACACAACTTATTGTTCTTGAAAAGTAATCCATCCTGCAACATATATTTAGTCCACAATTCTCTGCCCACTTCTACAGGGTTCTTGCAAGCCCTGTATGCATTCTGAAAACCATTGTCAGTCTCATACAAATCTCTAAGATATTCAAATCCTAATACTTGTACCTGAGTTTCTTGTACAATTAAGGTTCTCCTGCTTAATGCATCAACTACACGATTTGATTGTCCACTAATATGCTTCAACACAAAAGTGAAACTCTGCAGGAACTCCACCCATTTGGCACGTTTCTGATTCAACTTAGGTTGCTGCATTATGTACTGCAAAGCATGATTGTCAGAATACAATACAAATTCCTTAGGCATAAAATAATGCCTCCAATGTTTCAGAGCTTGGACTATAGCATAGAAGTCCTTGTCATATGAGGAATATTTCTGTTTTGCATCATTTAGTTTTTCACTAAAATAGGCCACTGGTTTATCTTCTTGATTGAGCATTGCCCCAATGGCTACTCCACTAGCATCACATGTAACTTGGAATGGTTTTCCAAAGTCAGGTAACCTCAAGATTGGATGCTCAGTAATCTTTTTCTTCAATAGCTGAAACTTACTTTCTGCCTCTGCTAACCATTTAAATGGTTGCTTGTATTTCTTGATGGTTTCAATAATCAGAAAACAAATACCACTAAAGTGATTTTTAAATTTCCTATAAAAACTTGCTAAGCCATGGAAACTTCTCACCTCAAAAATGCTTCGAGGTGAAGGCCAATCCACGATCGCTTGCACCTTCTCCGGATCCATCTTCAAACCATCCTTCGAAACCACAAAGCCCAAATACACTAACTCAAATTTCATAAATGAACATTTCTTAATGTTCACCAATAACTTCTCTGCTTGCAACTTTTCCAAGACATATCTCATATGCCTCAGATGCTCCTCCTTTGACTGATTGAAAATTAGTATATCATCCAAGTAAACTATCACAAATTTGCCTATGAAGTCTCTCAAGAATTCATTCATCAATCTCGTGAAAGTACTTGGGGAATTTGATAATCCGAATGGCATAACCAGCGACTCATACAGCCCTTCTTTAGTTTTGAAGGTTGTCTTCCACTCATCCCCCTCTCTAATTCTAATATGATGATATCCACTTTTCAGAACTATCTTAGAAAAGTATGTTGCCCCACTCAGACAGTCCATTATGTCATCCATCTTGGGCAATGGAAACCTATATCTAACGGTTATTTTATTAATGGCTCTTGAGTCTATGCACATCCTCCATTCACCACCCTTCTTCAGGCTCAACACTGCAGGCACTGCACATGGGCTTAGACTTTTCTTAAGCAATCCCTTATCCAATAGTCCTTGCACTTGCTTTCTGATCTCTTCATTCTCCTAAGGTGTCAACCTATAGGCGGCCTTGTTGGATAAGCTAGCTCCCGGAATGAAGTCAATGTGGTGGATGATATCTCTCTTTGGTGGCAACTCATTGGGCAAACCGTCCACCATAATGTCCCCAAACTCAGCCAACATTTCTTGAATTTCTTTAGGTAGATCTGAAACAGTAGTCTTCATCATCACTACCTTGGGCTTGCACATCACAGCATAGTTCACTTCCTCCTACTCAAACTGCTGCAAATACTTTTTGTCGGACAACATCAAGACTTTTGCTGCTTGCTGCCCTATTATACTACCTTCTTGCAAAGGAAGTAAGACATGTTTCATTCCATCCTTATCAAAACTATAACAGTTCCTCCTACCATCGTGCACTACTTTCTTTTCAAATTGCCAATTTCTCCCCAAAAGAACATGACAGACATCCATGGGCATAACATCACATATTATTTTGTCTTTATATGTACCTACTTGCAATTCAAATCCACGTTGTTCGCTTACCAAGATTTGATGTCCTTTGTGCAACCAGGATACTTTGTAGGGAACTGGATGTTTGTTCTTCTTCAAGCTCAGCTTCTCCACCATCTCTATGGAAACCAGGTTGTCAATACTCCCATTATCAATCACCATCTTGTAGCATTTTCCTTGGACCTTGCACATAATCCTGAACAAGGCTTTCCTCTGAGCAAGTTCTGCACTTTCTTTCTTAGGCTTCAACAAGACTTTGTTCATCATCAAAACCTCTCTAGTCTCAGGTAAATTTTCAACTACTGGAAACTGCTCTTGCTACTGCTCATTCTGAACTACATATGCCCCTCTTTGTCCTATGTTTTCCCTCTCTAGGCATTCAAAATATCTATGACCCAATTTGTTACATTTGTAACATCTAAAGACAGTTTCTTTGCCTCTTCCTTTACCTCTACCTCCTTGGTAAGGTCTTCCTCCTCTTGAGTCATTGCCCCTGTTTTGCTGCTCCTGCTTATTTGAGTTGCTAGACTCTCCCTTTTGGGCTGCAAACTTCTCCCTTCTAGTTGTTTTCCCTGTTCCTTTGGTTGAACCTCTTCCTCTATTGAAGTTCTGCTTCTTTGATAGCTTTTCTTCTGCTCTCAAGGCACATTGGTAGGCCTCTTCCATTGTCCTAGGTTATATCATGCTGATTTCATCCTGGATCTCCATTCTCAAGCCATTTACATACCTGGAAGCCTTCTCAGCTGATTCCTCCACATAACCAACTCTCAAATTTACTTTGTAAAACTCCTCAGTGTACTCTCTCACAGTCAGCAATCTTTGCCTCAAATTCTGCATTTTCCTATACAGAGTCAGCTGGTAATCCTTGGGAAAGAATTTGGCCCTCATCTTGGCCACCATCCTGTCCCAACTCTTGATTAATAGCTTATTCTTCCTTCTCCTCTCAGCTTGCACACTATCCCACCATAGGGATGCATACCCTTTCAGCTATGTCACTGCCAATATGACCTTCTTGTTCTCCTCAATCTCATCATACTCAAAGCATTTGTCTAGCTCACTGATCCAATCAATGAGGTGTTCATTAGTGAGACTTCCCTCATTGGTAGGCAACTCAGGCTTTGGTCTTGATGTGGCTCCTAGAATTGATCGAAAATACCTCAGCTCGGGTGTCTCTGCCATAGGTGCTGCCTCCTCTTCATGTTCCTTCTCTTCAGGCTCACTCACATCTCCTACCAATGGATCTCTCTATCTGCCCAAATCCATAGCTGCCATACATGCTCTTAGCTCTCTCATCTCCTCCATAACATCTGCATTCGCTGTCGGTCGTCCTCTGCCACGACCCCGAGTTCTACCAACACGAACAACCATGTCTTTTCCCTATTATACTGAGCAAAACTCTTCGCTCTGATACCAAAATCGATGCTGGGCCCCTCAGAGCCCTGCCTTATTTCTGAGAAATAACCTCTTCTTCCAATCCACAACTATTACCAAAATGCCACAGTAACTAAATGGCATTCATCTTCTTTCTTTAGAACGTGTTTCCCTTTCACACTTGATCAACCCAAAATGTTATTCACGCACTTCTGCAAAACGCAGTTCAAAAAACCTCACGAATCTCTTCAACCATGGCTTTTCTCGAAAATCCGCTTGAGAGTTATACAGTAGACCCCACCCTGCACAAAACCCAGATCGCGGAATCTCTGAATTCGTCTTCGTTTGTCCAGAAACTGAGCCGCAGGTTCAGTGACGGTTTTTTTCTTCTCCACGTATTTGTTTCCTAAAATTCATAGGAACTTCAGTTCCTCAATCTCGCCCTCCATCTGCAAGTAATCTCATACAACGACATAACCATTAACGAGATTTCAATCTCGTTGTATGACAATACATTCACACGCATAAATGAAACTTATCAAAATCACAGTGCTTTCAATATAAAGATCTATTACAGGTTAAGATCATCAATTCCATACATTCAAATACAAAAAGTAACACATAGGTTAAACATAAAACTCTGTTTCTTTTTCATTGATTCAAAAATCTGTGAAATGCATAAGATCTTGCTACTCTACTGCTGTACATGGTCCATCGACCAGCTCCTCTCCTAAGGTCGATCTCTTGAATCCTAACCTCCTCTTCTACGACCTGGCTCTTCTCTCCTTGGCCCTCTCTCTCCCGAGAGTTACAAAATTTTCTCTTTTGACTAACTCCCCTTTCTTTCTCGAACTGCCACTGGCAAGATTCTGCCCTAACAGACACTTACACAAATTCAAGAATCCTTTCTAACTTTAGCTAACTAACTCCTAAAACTTGTAACGACTTAACTAGATGGCTTAGTCTCCTCACAGGGAGCTGTAGTTAGCCATTTAATTCCTATTCAAACTCTTTAATTGATAGCAATACCATCTAACAATAATTATCTACTTAAATAAACATTCAAATAGATTTCCCGACCTCCTTAGTTCAACTCCCAGCCACAACATGTGACAAAATGATCACATTGCTAGCCTTAGTCGGATGCTCCTGCATCAGTATCTATCTGTCACCCCATGTACGTTGATAGCATCCTTTCCCCTACTATAGGGTATAATCCTTAACAACAGGGTGTCTTGCAATTGTTGCACTAAGAAAAAAATTATGGAACATGTTAAAATGATTTGACAAAATGTCAGGTGAGTGATAAAAATAATAGATGAAACCAACCATAACATTTTTTGTAACAAAAATTAGTTCTCAAAGACCTACCCTCATGCACACCCATCCTTCAACACTATGTGCTTGTATCTATTCTTAGGATTTCCAAGCATTGCCCCATACCAATGAAATTCCAACCATCTTTGTAATAGAGTTTTGGCTCTTTTGTGTAAATATTTGTACATGCATTGTGTTAGCTCTTGGGATCTTTAATCAATGAGCAACAATATTCCTCCTTCAATGCTCTTTGAAAATTCAACAAATATGATATCTCAATCTCTACAACCTTGTTGCTTGTACTATCATGTATTTTCCCCATTTGATTATTAATGGAAGAGTTTTATGCCATATCTTTGTTTCACTTGGGAATATATTTTGTGCACGAAAGTATTCATAGTGGTTGGTCATTGTGTCAAAGTTTGTGGATTTTACATTGTGTGGGAGTTTCCCATTTGATTTTTAAGATTTCCCCATTCAAAATGTTGGGATAAGATTAAACTCCAACAAAGTGTAAAATCCAAACACTCTGAAACATTGTGTACATAATGAAATAATAAAATAAATAGTTTTTTTAATTTTCAAGGTAGTTTTATGTGGTGTTTTGGTGCCTGAAATGGAACTACCACTATAACAATGGAAATAACCAAAAATA
The DNA here is from genome assembly GCA_027924585.1 of Larix kaempferi. Classification (NCBI taxonomy): domain Eukaryota; kingdom Viridiplantae; phylum Streptophyta; class Pinopsida; order Pinales; family Pinaceae; genus Larix; species Larix kaempferi. The sequence continues at coordinate 6,599,008 of BSBM01000364.1, read as the reverse complement.
AAAATAAAATAAAATTAAGAGCAAAAGGAAAAAGAGTAGGGCCACCCACAAATCTAAGCAATAATGGAAGATGTCTCTAATAAACACCATTAACTACTTGAATATTTGATAAAATGATATGAAATACAGATACGAGTGGGGGAAACCCCGACACATATTATCAAGTTACACAAACATTACCAAACCCTAATTAATGGTTATGCGACTAATTGGTCTCAACAGATATTTAACCATCATCATCATCATCATATAACTTTTTACATATTAGAACATGAGACAACAAATACCTAAGAATATTATTACCAAATAATGAGCATAGCCAAAATAACTCATGTATATATATAATTCTAAACATAATAAAGATGTAAGCCCCCGGGATGAAAACCAATTGGCGATGGGGTACACTAAGACACTCCTTGTGACACCGTAGGTTCAAACCTCAAATAGCTAATGCATCTGTGAATGGGCAATGTGGACGCACTTGGAAGTATAGTGCTAACGAACGAGAATCAACCACATGTCCCGCAGGTACAAGCCCCACCCCAATTGCCATTTCCCCTAGTGAAAACAACATAATAAGATGTAATAGTTGTATAAAACCTTTTTTCTAACCCACAAAGCAAGTTTTGGTGAATATAAGTTTTGGAAGCCAAAAATTAGCAAGTTAAAATGCTTCACAGCAAGAGTGAAGAGAGTTCAAGTGCTAGTAAGAATAATATATCAAGGATAGATTGGAAAGAAGTGAACCTCAAGTATATTAGAGGTTTTGCATAAACACATGCTAGCTTAGGATTCAAGTAAAACCAGAGTGGAGATGGGATGGATAGAATTATGTTTAGGGATAAAAATCTTCCAAATATGTTTTCTTAAATAGGGCCCAACACAATTAGTGGAGAATAAGAGTCTACAAAGAAAGTTGGTCAAGATAAAATCACAAGCAAAGCACATGAAGAATTTGTCATGTTTGTCTTACAGGGATAAGCCAAAAGATGGACAAGAAATATGTTTTTTTTTGTTAGATATAGTGATTAGATCACTTGAAGCACACAATATGCCAAAGCAAAAAATTGACAACTAACTATATGCAGTAAGGTTGTGTTTGATTGTAATCAAATAAGTTATGGTTGTGTTTGATTGTAATCAAATAGCTAAAAGTTGCAACTGTAATTAATCGAGGAAAAAATTAAAAAAGTTGAGGTTGACAAAAGTTTAAGAAATTTAAGAGGGGATTCCTTTGAAAGAAGAGCAAAACAACCCTATGTGGTACCTAAAACCTTCCAAGGGATTAAAGAAGATGAAATCACTATAAAATAATAAATGAAAAATCACAAGTCTTAAAGTCTTGGTCTTCAACAAGGTAATGATATGAGAATTTGAAATGGAATTTTCAAATCTACATAAAGAATGCCATGGTTAAAGGATGCATCAACAACCATAAAGATAAGTTTAAATCATCTCCATATTTTGTGTTTTGTTTTTTTTCACATGCTTCCCATAACTCTAGTAATTTTCCTTAATTTGCTTTGGAGGTTATGAATCCCATCATCCAATACATTGGGAATGTAGTATTGGACAGCAGAAATACTCAGGGTTTTGTGTTTTGTTTTTTTTCACATGCTTCCCATAACTGTAGTCATTTTCCTTGCTTTGGAAGTTATGAATCCCATCATCCAATACATTGGGAATGTAGTATTGGACAGCAGAAATACTCAGGGAACCCTCCGCTCAGATTGCATATAGGCTCCCAACATCTGAAATCAACGTGCAATTGGACATTATTAACTGTGAACTGTGCATTCCCACTTTGAGATCATACAAAAAATCCACGTCGTTCAAATTCAACCACAATCTACCAAATATTGCCATGAAGGCAACATTTCATAAAGTTAAACAAATCTATACTATCGATTCTAAGATAAGTTGGCAAACCATGAATCAAAACGTTTGCACTGCCCTTGCAATCTGCAGAGCTCTTTGCACACAAACTGCGGAGATGCAATGAATCTCCCTCCCATCTAATAGCTTTAAATGTAGAATCGATCAAGTAGCAAATGGCGACTTCACTTTCTTTTTTTTTAAATGTTATTTTATTTTCCCTATTTAAACATGGAAAAAAATTGTCCAATCACTGCTTCCACTATCAGTGTGTCACTGTGTAGCATTATCAAATTTAGATATTATAAAATAATTCTAATTATTATTGTTTTATTCAAAAATACACTGAACTTTCGGAATAGAATTCTTGGCAGGTAAGGCAAGGCAAAGCAAATTAATCCCACGAAGCAAGGACTATACTTGCCTTTATGCAAGTATTAGGTCATGGTCAAAATTGTGTCTATAAAAATATATACCTTTACATATTCATAATAAAATTATGTTGCCCACGGTGTAGAGCAAATTGAAATAAGAAATTATAAATAAATAGAAGATCACAAGTACACATCTTTATATATATATATAACCATCTAATCTTATGTATTGTGATTGTGATGTGTAAGGTTATTCTTAAAAGGTTCAAAACTGGTCAGATGAGGATATTTCAGAAATTGTCGCTAATAACGATACCTGGTTGAATGATTACACTAGACCACGTAGTGGTCCAATATAACCTGGTGAGGATAAATATTGTCTAAGAACAAGAAGTTGTATGGAATCTAACAATCTACACCGTACACTAAAAGGTGGCATCGATCACAAAAGCCATGCATCAGCCATATGGGTTGCCAACTTTATTGCAACATGGAGTACCGTTCTGTATGGCACGTGCCAACTTTATCCATTTACTCTTTTTCTTTAAAATTTCAATTTTTATTTGAAAATTGACAAAAACAAAATTTCAAATTCAAATCCATTCAACAAATGTCAAGTTTTTTGGAAGGATTTCGTGCCCTCGACCCCATCAAAGTGAAATCCAACGAACCAAGTTCCTATAATCTTTGCCAACAACGTGGTCATCTAGTGATTGATATTTCTTTTAGAACGTGGATATTATTTACAGAAGAATAATTTTCTGTTAAATGGACCAACACGGCATTTTGTTAGCCACCTTGCAATATCATGACTCCACTACCCTAAAGGAAAATCCAAATCCAGTGGAAATTAGCATCCTATAGTGGTCCATGTTCAGATTCGAATCCTGACATCGTATACTCCATGACATCCTAACTAACTTGGGAGAAGTTTTCAACTAAATTCTACAGTAATTCCCATAAATTCCCAACCAACGAAACGAAAATTTCACCGAATGCCTCAATGGCTATTTTGCTCATGAGAATCCAATTTGACTCTTGAATTCAAGGATAAAAAAATAATGTTTGAAAAAATCAGATATGGCAATTCTAGAAGGCGGATCCACTACCCTTGGTCTGCCCCAGCATAACATCCTTGGCCTCATTAATTTTCGCTGCTAGATAGTCGCTACCACCACTGTCTGGATGATTTGCAACCATTACTCTTCTGTGTGCCTCCTTAATCTTTTCCATGACAACTCGTTCCCTGCAATCATATAATTGACCACAAAGTTGAGAATACAAGAGAAAATGGCATTTTAACTTCAAAAGCGCTTCCATGCAGCAATATTTACTATATACTGCTAGCTTTGGATCAGCTATTTTATACAGAAAAAATACATACATGAAAAAGCAATCTATGTGAGAGTCACGACTCTCAAACTCCCATATGATGCTGCTTAAATTGACGTCTACAACTTCTTTACCAAGTCCAGAGATTTAAGTTTACCTTATTCCAAGGATTAAGGCGGCTTCTCTTCTTGTCATTACAGGTTGGAATCCACCTTCATAAAATTTTCGCATGCGAGGAACAAATGGCCGTGCTTTAAATGCTTGCCAAGCTTCTATGGCATATTTGCTTGCCAAAGCAACAGCTGCCACCGAAACTCCTGCAGCAAGTGGATGAACCTGCAAAACAACATTCAGAAACTCCTTTCAATTCGTATGAAAGCTAGTTCGCTCCCTTGCAAATGGCAAAGCAGCAGTAATCAAAGTCATGGTTTGCATCTATTTACATTTTTTAACAAATGCATCGGCCCGTTGCCCTCATCTTTGTTTGATATCTAAATATTTTTCTACCGAACAATATCTCTAATTATATGTCCAAGAATTTGAGAGGAACGTCTTATTGGACACTTTATGTCACAAACATCAAGCTATTACCTCCACGCAAACAAAAATCCCAACATAATTTAACTTAGCTAACAGACACTGTATATTAACTTGAATTTAAGTCCTAAATAATGAGGTATATCGATGGCAATTAAAACCAAATAATATAGACTTCAGTGCTTCACGCATCCCCAAAATACGCTAATACACAACTTTTTGTGGATAAGACAAAACTTACTTGGAGTTAATAATCCGAAATGTAAGGAATTGGATTATAAAAAATTGTCGAACGCCTTAAAATGGTAGGACCTGCTATAAATGTAGCTTCGTACTGAGACGTCAAAAACTCTAGTAAATATGCTATAATAACAAACTAAAAGAGCGTTCCACTGAAAAGGATAAGTATCAAAGGATTCACAGAAAGTGACAGAAACCCATGCCAACCTCTGCTACATAATCTACTGGGATTTAATGGAGATTCAAGAAAATGCAAGGGAAGTCAACGCAAAGGTAGTTATCCCAAAATAAATAAATAAAAAATGCTACATGATTCTAAAAAATGCCTACAATCACAAAGCAAAAGTGATGAGCTCTAATTCAAGGTCTGAAGATTGCAACAAAAGTTAACAATTGGAGAAAATTTCAGCTCTAGATGCTGCTGTAGCCAAAGGCAGATGAAATAAACTGAACCCATTAACAATGGACCAAGAAGACATGATCAAGAACTTACTGAGAAAACTAGAGACGAACCATATTAGTGATGTCCCTGGGAATAAAAATCACTCAGTTATCAATACAGCCAACCTAGGGATCGAATTCAAAGCCAATGAATACAAGCTGAAAACATTTGAGATGCAGGTAGATGAAATATATATATAAATTTGATATAACAGCCCATTCATGCCATGATTAGAGTATATAGCTACCATGGCATCAAAAAATAAGATTCCCCCACCAAACCTGCAGAACTTACTGCAAAAACTGTGGGGACAGACAGCCAGGGATAATTTCATAATGCATTTGTCAAAATTTAGAATCTTAAATGAAACCCGTGACTTGCATCGCGAAGAAACCTCGGGTCAATGACTTGAAAAACTACAAACAAAAGGACACGAAAACAGAAGGGAGATCACCAGGATCACCAGCTACCACTGAAACACTCAGAAGTCTCATTCGCGTGAAAAAAGAAAGGAAGTCAAAGACTTAAGAGAAAGGAAACCTGAGTAAGCTTCCTTTAACTTAGTGCCAAGCACTAAGCACTTATCAAGAAGCCGGCAGTTCCATACACTTTCTTTGGGGGTATGTGACCACTCATATTGACTACGTGGTCATAACAGCTTCCACTGATCAATGGCCCCCTTGCAGGCATGTGCCAGCCTACAAGCAGCAAAGATGTCACATATTTTGAAGATACAAACCTTGGTGGGGGCAATGGAAAGTACCCACTTTCACTGACCTGGTTCACCTCTCATGACAAAGGCTCAAGAGAAACCAAAGAGAAGAAGAAAGATTATATTAATGTCAATGCAAGACAAAACTAGGCTCATGGGATTAGAAAGTATGTCAAGTAACAGCAGCAATGAGAAGTGCCTAGAACAAGAACAAGAAAGGTAAAAATAAAAAGCCTACAAGGGGGTGGTGTCACGGACCTAGACTTTTCCATCCACCTCAAGCGTCCCATACCGTCCGAAAGTCTAGACACACGTGGCACCAGCATGATCTTGCTAGTTGGGCTTGGCCATCAACCGCAAGTATCACCCAGACTATGCCTAACCGAAACCGGCCTAACCGAACCCACGTCAAACACCATAGAGTTGTACGGAATATCAAGTGCTCGTTTCACCGTAGACGATGCATCCAACATCACCACCCAACCTTAGACAACACAGTCTTTCATATTGCCACCCTCGAGCCAACACTCGAACGACCGATTGCCCAACGCATGCAAATGCGCTCACCATGGTGCCCGAAGGTACTGTCCAAGCATTCCGACCAGATACCAATGCCGCAACCTTTAAGTCATTGTATGGTGGTGACATCGCACATTGCATTGCCAACCACGCCATCCTCCGTCGAGGCTGCTATGTGGCTTCTCGTCGGTTTGTCTTGTTCTACTCAACTCAACATCATCCTTGGTCCTCCTAGCAATCCAACACGCTAGTACACTGTCCTATCCGACTCAAGGCTAGAACCAAGAGCCAGCCACCAAGGCTACCAAATGTCTTGGACTCGCCATGCACCCAAGTGATGCATCCTGGCGTGCCCTTCGTCATGGTCTTGTCGTGCATCCTTAAGTAATGCATCTCAGCAAGCCCTCTGTCATGCCACTGCCAATGGCATTCAGCACAGGGTCATTACATTCTCCCCACTTTAAGATGTTGATGTCCTCGTCAACGCGGCTCCAACAGACCCTCCAATGAAAGGGGCGTTTGTGGTGAAGAGACACTTCCATGTATGCCAAAACCGAACATGGCTTTGATACCATTTGTCACGGGCCTAGACTTTTCCATCTACCTCGAGCGTCCCATACCGTCTAAAAGACTAGACACGCGTGGCACCAACGTGATCTTACTAGTTGGGCTTGGCCATCAACCGCAAGTATCACCCGTACTACGCCTTACCGAAAACAGCCTGACCGAACCCACGTCAGACACCATAGAGTTGTGCGGAATATCAAGTGCTCCTTTCACAGTAGACAATGCATCCAACATCACCACCCAACCTTAGACAACACAATCTTTCATATTGCCACCCTCGAGCCAACACTCGAACGACCGATTGCCCAACGCGTGTAGATGCACTCACCATGGTGCCCGAAGGTACTGTCCAAGCATTCCGACCAGATACCAATGCCGCAACCTTTAAGTCATTGTATGGTGGTGACATCGCACATTGCATTGCCAACCACGCCATCCTTCGTCGAGGCTGCTATGCGGCTTCTCGTCGGTTTGTCTTGTTCTACTCAACTAAACATCATCCTTGGTCCTCCTAGCAATCCAACACGCTAGTACACTGTCCTATCCGACTCAAGGCTAGAACCAAGAGCCAGCCACCAAGGCTACCAAATGTCTTGGACTCGCCATGCACCCAAGTGATGCATCTTGGCGCGCCCTTCGTCATGGTCTTGCCGTGCATCCATAAGTAATGCATCTCAGCAAGCCCTTTGTCACACCACTGCCAATGGCATTCAGCACAGGGTCATTACATTCTCCCCACTTAAAGATGTTGATGTCCTCGTCAACGCGGATCCATCGGACCCTCCAATGAAAGGGGCGTTTGTGGTGAAGAGACACTTCCATGTATGCCAAAACCGAACATGGCTTTGATACCATTTGTCACAGGCCTAGACTTTTCCATCTACCTCGAGCGTCCCATACCGTCAAAAAGACTAGACACGTGCGGCACCAACGTGATCTTACTAGTTGGGCTTGGCCATCAACCGCAAGTATCACCCGGACTATGCCTTACCGAAAACAGCCTGACCGAATCCACGCCAGACACCATAGAGTTGTGCGGAATATCAAGTGCTCGTTTCACTGTAGACGATGCATCCAACAACATCGCCACCCAACCTTAGACAGCACAGTCCGTCGTATTGCCACCCCCGAGCCAACACTCGAACAACCGATTGCCCAATGCGTGCCAATGCACTCACCATGGTGCCCAAAGGTATTGTCCAAGCATTCCGACCAGATACCAACGTCGCAACCTTCAAGTCATTGTATGGTGGCGACATCGCACATTGCATTGCCAACTGTGCCATCCTTCATCGAGGCTGCTACGCAGCATCTCGTCGGTTTGACTTGTCCTACTCGACTCGACATCATCCTTGGTCCTCCTAGCGATCCAACACGCTAGTACACCGTCCTGTCTAACTCAAGGCTAGAACCAAGAGCCGGCCACCAAGGCTACCAAATGTCTTGGACTCGTTGTGCACCCAAGTGATGCATCCCGGCTCACCCTTTGTCGTGGTCTTGCCATGCATCCTTAAGGAATGCATCCGACAAGCCCTCTGTCAAGTCACTGCCTATGGCGTTCAATGCAAGGTCATTACAGGTGGACCCACAAGGGTAAGCCCTAGAAAACATAATAGAAATACAAACTCTATAAAAGAAGACACCCTTTAGCATAGGAATCCAACAAAGTCATCAGCAACAAGACCCTAACATTCACGAACCTACAATCTACACGAACTTTTTTTCTTTTGAACTTAGGAATCTTCCGAGCTTTGCATCGCCTCCTGAGGTCATGCGACATTGCCTTGCCTCAACCACAGGGGTTAGACAAACCTATGCCTACTACAACCAATACGGCTCTTCGCCTAAGGTCTGCCCATAAATTCACCTTAGACTACACTCCATCAAATGCAACCAAATCCTAATCTACCAAGTTCATTTAACAGTGAGACATGCATCCAACCACAACCTTAAACATCCCAACAATACTTATGTTCAACAATTTCAACACTTTAGCCAATTTCACAATTTAACCAAGTTCACAGTTAACACAAAGCATCACATAGAATAGAACAACATTCATCCCATCAATTAACAACAATACACATACATAGGTATAGATGAGCATCCAGGCGGGATGCCTTAACACTTTATTAATGAAAAGAATGTTTACAATATTCAAGGTAGGGAAGCCACATGCATGCTCCTCTTTTATAGCTAGTCCAAAGAAACCAAGGCAAACAAGCCTCTTGCCAATGCCCCATAGTTCTGCACCAAGAAACCTCTAAAGCTACCGCAATCCTACCACCTGCAGTTCCTATTTACAACATTGTCTTTAACCCAACCAACCCAAATATGCCCTCACTGTGCATAACCCATAACTTTGCACAATCACAAAGCTACCTTTGGAATTCCTTTCCAAGCTTGAATGAATGCCTTAGCCACACTAAAGCCTCCTCATACATCTACGAGTCTTTCCAACTCTTGGCAAGCCCCTCCAAGCCTGTGTGGTCCATGTGCCCACATGCTACCCACATAGCTTGGCTTGTCGACACCCAACTCTCATGGTGTTGCACCTACTTTGCCATGCAATTGCGATTGCAAGCACGTCTAATGCCCAACTGCCCACAAGTGCGCCCATCGTGCCAACATGCATCGCAAGCCCATCGATCAAGTGCACTTGTCGCGACCATGCTCATCACAAGTGTGCTCGTTGCATTCGTGCCCATCGTGCCTACATCCATCGCATGTGCCTTCAGCAAGTGTGACCGTTGCATCACACCCATCACAAGCTTGGCCAACAAACATACCCATCACATCACATCCATCTCACGTCTATAGCAACGGTGCCTTTGGTAGGTGTGTCCACACTCATCGCAAGTGCCCTTGACAGGCTAAGCCCAAGCGTGTCTACTTGGTCCAATTAACCAATGTATCGCTTAACTGATCGTGCCTAAGTCAACTATAAGCCATCGATTCATCGTGCCACTTCGTCCATCATGCTTTGCGTATGCCCATGGCAACCTTCACTATCTCACCAAGTCACCTCTTGGTCTATCCAACCCATGCGGGCTACTACTGTCCAAGGTGTGCCTTGCCAACAGGCCAAGGCACCCATAACTGGCTCATCTAGCCCACATGCCCACATCCTGCCTAACTATGCTGGCAAGTGACCACCATGGTGGTCGTCCAATGAAGGTGCCTGAAGCCTCATAAGGTTGGGGCCTTACACTAACCAACATCTGAAATAGAGGTGTCAACATCTCAATGAATCACCATTCGAAGGCTAATGCAAAGTCTAGTAATGTCCTCTTGAGAGTGGCCTACGCTAACAAGACCTTGTTGTGCAATCCTAGAGGTGCATTAGGAACTCCCCATTGTGGCTTTCCTAGCCTCCAATGTCAACTAATCACTCAAGGAAGGAAGAAAATTGGTAATGCACCACTATCCATGAGCTCTGAGTTAAGAATTAGGAGTGGAGGTCGATCCCTTATAATGGAGGCAAGAATCAATAAGCTATGGTGGCCACTGGTCACCCACACAAGGGGGTACTACCTCACTAGAAAAAGGCCCCTGCACACTCTATCATCAAAATGTAGTGGCCTCCCAGAGATACACACCCTCCAAAAAATCTCTATACAAAGAGTGAAATCTTTCCCCAAATATAATATTACACAAAGCCTCTGAAAGTGTCCCTTTCTTTCTATCTCTTGAAGGGAGCAACGAAAAAATATTGTCCACTCATCAAATATGGTGATCAATCTCAACTTGTGACTATTGTAAGTGAACCCTTGACTAGCTAAGGGGTATCATGAGGCCATGTGACAAATGCCACCACATTGAATTTGGACGAATAATGATAACATTAAAAATCTAAGATAAGTGCTCAACATAAAATGGCGATCCTATGGATGATAGGCTATAGAAGAGGGGAACCACAGTGGTATAGATGAACTATCTATAAATATCCTCTTTGATCAACTTATCAAGCTCCCCTTTAGACCGAAAAATGTGAGAGGGGGCATCTAAGGTTTATCTATGACAAGGGAGTCGATCAATGGAGATACCAACAAAGTGAAGAAACATAACAGTCTCTAGGTGTTAACATCACCTTGATCTAGAAAGGCCCATGAAAGCAATCTCCTCAACAGATGAAGAGCTCGTGACCGAAGGTTGTATCACACAAGGACCAAACCTATGAAGCTATATATGGGTATCTCCTACCATCACTACCTCAAACAACATTATGATGGTGACAATAAAGGCATAAAAAATGTCGATATCCTACAACCTCCAAAACAATGAGTGTTTGGCCACAAAGTCAAAGGCCTCTTTAAAGTCTACAAAGCAACATAAAATCTTAAGAGGACATCTATCTAGCCCCAGTGATAACTTGTGTAGTAACCCCCCCTACAACCAACTTAACCCCTAGATTTGACTTTATTGCTTTCCAAGTAGCCTGAGCATGACATGTGAAATACAATGGAGTAAAATTTGGCAAAAGTATGCCCAATCATACTAGCCCTATAATTAGGGTTGTTACCATTAACAAATTTGAGAGTAAGGTGGATAATTTGTTGTGATTGGGAGGTAAAACCCTATAAAAACATCATCGAATAAGTTTACAAGAGAAAAAGAAAGACAATCAACCACATCTTTGAGAAACTCAAACAGGAGCCCCTCATATTCAATGACTATAGTAGTACCTATCTTCCAAATAGCCCTCTTGATGTCCCAAAGGATAGATAAATAGCAGGAGGATGAAGGAGAGGAGACAAGAATGAGAGATTAGCCACGTAAATCATAAACAAAATTGGCATGAGAGAATCAAATTTGAGAGTTCATTTCAAAGATGACTTCTTCAAGAGGGGGATTTGCTAAAAGATCTTGGCATAAGTATGGATGGTGTCAAGGCGAAGGATATCTGATTTTATTACTAGCATTTGTGTGGCGTTGGGGTTGGGGTTCCCTTGATTGGAAATATTTGTTATTCATTTGTCGATTGATTTGCTACTACCAATTTAAGGGATTGGGGATTCCTTAATTAATATTTATCCATTAGCCAGCCTATGGTTCCCTAATTAAGATTCATTATTGGTGTTTATATGGGACTAGAGTTCCGCTAATTAAGATTCATTATTGTTCATTTGTTATTTGAATTGTTACAAGCATTTCGATGGACAAGGTTCCCTTGTTGAATTATTTATTGCCCATTTGATCTACTACTCTTTTTGGTGTCATGAATTGAATTGAATTTTTTATTTTATTAACCCTCCACAAGATCAACCAACCTAGGAGACAAAAAAGCTTAAATAGATTATGTTATCCTAGATCTATGAATATAAAAGAAGAAAGAAATGATAGTTATACATCAAATCAAATTAAAGCAGAATTGGTCTAACCATGTGTGACCTCCCACATCCAAACCATCATTGGAACCTGTAGAGTTGGCTCTCAGTGGCTTCTCTCTAAGTCACATCATCTTCAAGGCTCCTTTTGCCATGTCTTCTACTTGGCCTTACAAAATATTGTTTCTCATATGTTGTTTTCCCACAAAGCTACTTTTTTTATGTGATTGTATGCCTCACATGTAGCAAAAATTGTCATCTTATTTCCACCTCATCCTTTTACAGACCCAACATTTTATCTTTTCCTTCGTTCAGGGATGTCATTATTATGCTTAGTCATGCTAGGTCATTGAGGTAAAAGCCTCCATTGTAATTCAGGGCAATAGTTCCCCAAAAAGGTAAAATGTAAATGTATTATTGAGTCTCCTAGAGAAGTCGGCCCAGTCAGTTTAGTTGAGGCTGACCTAGTTAGGTAAAAGGTCACCCCAGAAGTAAAGTATAAATAGAGAGTTGGGCTCTCTCATTTGGACATACACTCACTCACTCAAGTTTGCATAAGTGAGAGAAAGAAGACAAGTTCGCTAAGGAGAAAGAGAGAGAGCTACAGAAGACTATCTTGTTTTGGGGTTTTCCATTTTGTGATATTGTATTGGTGACGAATCTATCTTTGAGGAAGTTGCGGGGTTTTCTCCTTTATGGTTTCCCTGAGGAAAACTATTGTGTCTATTGTGTTTTGTTGTGCTCGTTATTCTTTCAGTTAAAGATCCTAGATAATATTGAAGTAAAGTAGACAATCTAACATGGTATCAGAGTTAACCTAAAAAGAAGACATTGTGCAGCAGCGGGAAACTAGGGCTTCCTAGTTTGAGGTGGTCTCTCCACAGATCATCAAGAAAAGAAGGCTAGGCTAACTCACCCTAGGAGGGCGCATCTTTTCGAGGCAGGAATCAAATTCCGAGAATTTTCATTTTTTGGCCTGTCACTACTGTCGGGAGGAAAAATAGGGCTTCCTGTTCTGGGAACTTTCCTCCATAGATCAGCTTGAAAAGAGGGTCAATTCAATTCGCCCTAGGAGCATCTTCCTGTGAAAGCAGAATTCAAATTCGAGAATTTTCATTATTGACCTCGTCACTACTGTCGGGGGTAAACTATGGCATCAGTTATTTTGCAATTTTGTCCACATATTGGGAAAAGAAGTACATTTCTCAACTCGCCTTGAGGAAGCACATCTTTCTATCCAATCAGAAGTTCAAAATTCCAACTTTGAAAAATTAGGGTTTCTCTGACAAACCCTAGGCCAGCTAGCTCCAAATCTAGATTAGGCATCTCAAATTGGTAAGATCTAAATCTCTACTATTTCTATTTGAGGTTCTCATTCAGAATGTCTCACCACACCAAGCTTGAGGATAAGCTTGAGGGAGCTGATAACTTCTGAGCATGGAAGTATAGGATTGCTCTTGTCCTTGAAGAAAATGATTTGGACAAGTATGTTAGTGAAGAAGTTCTAGCACCAGAGGGAGATAAGGCTAAGGCCATCCACAAGAAGAACTTGGTCAAGGCCAAGAGAATTATTGAAAACTCCATTAAAGATCATCTCCTTCCCCATGTGTCGTCCTTGAAGACACCCAAGCAAATGTTCGATGCCTTGACAAAATTATTCGAAGGGAAGAACATCAATCGGAAAATGACATTAAGGAACCAACTCAAGAATGTGAAGATCCAACCTTCAGAGACCATGCAATCTTACATCACAAGGGTCTCTCAAATCAAGGAGCAACTTGAAGCAGTTGATGACAAGGTAGAAGAAGGAGAGATTGTTATGACCACCTTGAATGGTCTCCCAAGATCATGGGACTCATTCATTCAAGGAATATGTGCCAGGAAGAATTTGATCACTTTCAACAGACTATGGGAAGAATGTACACAAGAAGAAGCTTGACTTGTAGCATGAGAAGAGAAGAGGGAGAACCACCATCATGAAAGACAAAGGAGACCCAAAAGAGATCTATCCAATATTAGATGTTACACATGTGATGAGAAGGGACACTACTCCAGAGATTGTCCCAGAAATAGAGGTTCCTCCAACAAGAAGACTAAAAAGAAGAGACATCATGCTCACACCGCTGAAGACGATGAACCAGCAAGGAAAAGAACCAGAGAAGAAAGGGATGATTCTTCAAGCGATGAAGAATATGTATTATGATGAATAAAGAAGAAGGGACACACAGAGTCTACTCCAGTACAAAGAACAAATGATATGTAATACTTGCTCAACATTTTCGATCATAAGCAAGAAAGGCACAAGTCCTCAGAATCAGACGATGAAGTAGAGCACACTGTCAAACACTCCAGTAGTTCCTACAAGGAAGCAAAGATCAAGAGGGAGCACATTGTCAGAGACTCCAGTAGTTCCTGCAAGGAAGCAAAGATTAAGAGGGACTCCACCCAACAACCAAACAAAGATAAGTATTTGAATTGTCATTTCTTGTATATCTAATTATTTAAATGATATCGTTCAGTCATGTACATACTTATGTTGCTAAGATTTAGGATGTGTATTATGCATGTTAGAAAAGTTGCATCAATAAACAGAATACTACTAATATGCAAGTAACGGGTAAGTGGCCTATGGTACTGTACAACATTCCATTGCTACTTATCTAGAATGAAACCTCTTTGTTGACATGTTGGGAGTAGTGCACACTCTTAATAATGTTTTGGTAGAGATGGAAGGCATCTAGAAAGTTACCATATAAATATGGGATATGGATGAATGTTGTGTTGAAGCATTGGCTAAGGTAGTTGCATGACTGTGTGACCTATGCATAAGAATTTGTTTTGAAAAATTATGAAATGTTTCTAATCACGCAACTAAATTGACTTGTAGGAAAGGTCGTTAGAAACTTGTGACGATGATTCAGCGATGACAATTCAAGAAGATCATGAAGACCGCGACATGGCAGAACCACAAGAACCTGTAGATCCACCTCCTGAGAAGAACTCCCACAAGGGAAGAATAGCATGGGCACGAGAAGCAATACAAGATGCAGAGAAGTATGGCGCTCCAGATGGGATGCACAAAGAAAGCAAGAGACCTAGACCATACTCCAGCTATGTGGCCTTGCTGTGTGACATCATTGATAAAGAACCTTCCAACTACGAAGAAGCAGCAGAGAAGAAAGAATGGAAGGATGCCATGATCGAGGAGTACCAGTCAATTATGAAGAATGATGTCTGGGAGATAGTTCCGAGACC
This sequence comes from Larix kaempferi, assembly GCA_027924585.1. NCBI lineage: Eukaryota > Viridiplantae > Streptophyta > Pinopsida > Pinales > Pinaceae > Larix > Larix kaempferi. The sequence goes on along the minus strand of BSBM01000364.1, from coordinate 6,583,828 downwards.
AGAAGGGAAGTCTGTTGTGACTTCGAAGTGGATTTACAAGATCAAGGATGCTGCAGATGGTAGCATTGAGAAACACAAGGCAAGATTTGTGGCACGTAGCTTATCCCAAAAGGAAGGCATAGACTACGCGGAGAAGTTTGCACCTGTAGCCAGATACACTTCCATCAGATCTATACTTGCATTGGCTGCAGTGATGAAATAGAAGGTACACCAGATGGACGTCAAGATAGCATTTTTGAATGGTGTAGTAGAAAAGGAAGTGTACGTGGAGCAACCACTGGGATTTGAGACACATGACAGACAGACTCATGTGTGCAAGTTGAAGAAAGCCTCGTACGGATTGAAACAGGCACCCAGGACATGGTACGGCAAGATGGACAGCTTCCTGATGAGTTTAGGCTTTACCAAGAGTAAAGCAGATTCCAACCTTTACTACAAGGTTGAAGTGGGAAATCCAATGATACTTCTACTCTATGTAGATAACTTGTTTGTAACAGGGGAGGATGAGCTCATTGCAGATACGAAGAGGAGGCTTTCCACAAAGTTCAATATGAAGGACTTGGGTATGATGCATTATTTCTTAGGTATGGAGGTGTGGCAGAGTGCGGATGGAATCTTCCTTGGACAAGGGAAGTATGCAGTAGAGATTCTGAAGAAGTTCGGAATGATGGACAGCAAGGCTATGACCACACCCATGGCATCGAACTTGAAGCTACTGTGTGATGCTTCATCAAAGTCAGTTGATGCCACGATGTACCGTCAGATGATTGGTTCATTGATGTATTTGACGAATACGAGACCAGACATATGCTTTGCTACGAACATCCTGAGCCAGTTCCTGACGGATTCGAGACATGTTCACCTGATTGCTGCAAAGCATATATTGAGGTACCTGAAGGGTACAATTGAGTATGGGCTCAAGTATGAGGCGAATAAGAAGATTAACCTACAGGATTATGTTGATTCGGATTGGGCAAGCAGTGTTGCAGATAGGAAGAGCACTTCAGGATGCTACTTCAGTACAGGATCTGGTATGATCTCCTGGTTTAGCAGGAATCAGTCATGCATGGCACTGAGTACAGCCAAAGCAGAGTATGTTGCAGCTTGTTCGGCTGGTTGTGAGGCAGTATGGCTTAGGAAGCTACTCTCTGATTTGTATGATCTCCAGTTAGAGGTGACTTGTATCTTTTGTGACAACCAGAGTTGCGTGAAGTTGTTCGAGAACCCGGTGTTTCATGACAAGTCGAAGCACATTGAGATCAAGTATCACTATATCAAGAATATGGTGCAGATAGGAGCAGTGAAGCTCCAATATGTGGCGACAGACGAGCAGATAGCCAATGTGTTGCCCAAGCCGTTAGCCAGAGTGAAGTTCGAGTACTTCAAAGAGAAGCTTGGTGTTGTCTAGATCGAGGTTCCTCCTGAGAGGGAGTGATGAGACCGGAAGAGGCAGATGCACTAGTTCTCGCATGGTGGAAGACACAGTTTGTCCATTGGGACGTAATGCACTTGGTGTGCCTCGGGCTGTACTCCCATGCTGGAGAAGATAGAGCCATTCTCGCATGGTGGTAGGCGTAAGTGGTCCTTGGGACATAATGCATCTGGGATGCTCTTGATTGTCCTCCCATACTGGAGACATTGAGAGGTCCACCGGTCATAAGACACTGTGTGTGCGCCTAGGCAGGATCTCGCATGGTGGAAGGCGTAGGTGGTCCTTGGGACGTAATGCACCTGGGGTGCTCCCGATTGTCCTCCCATGCTGGTAGAAGCAAGCTGACTATTGAGGGACATGAAATGTGCATCTGGGTTGTGCTCTGTGTGATGATGAGATGATCTGGATACGATGAGGCGATAGTAGGAGACGCAGGTGATTGTTGTGGCAATGTAATGACTGGTCCTAGACTGTACCTACTTGGTGGCTTGCTCGTAGAGATGATGAAGACCTACATGAGGGCTAGGCCTACATCCAGCATGAAAAAGGGTTGGCTCAATAGAACTTCCTATGACGGATAGATTAGACAAATGTCACCAATCAATGATCGACAAAATGAGGATTGCGGCAGCAGCGATGATGATGATCCAGTGTTGATGATGATGTTCCAGCAATGAAGATGTTCTAGCGATGATGACGTTGTCCAAACTTGTGTCCAAGGGGTTGATGACTGTGGCAAGAGAATACCTTCCTAGTTAAGAGGGAGTGTTGTTGTAATTGTAACTTCGGAAGATATTCACTTGTATTTTATATTGTTATTATTATTGTATTTTATTTCTACCTCCGACGGAGATGTTTTTCCTCTGTTCGAGGATGTCACTATTATGCTTAGTCATGCTAGGTCATTGAGGTAAAATCCTCCATTGTAAGTCGGAGCAATAGTTCCCCAAAAAGGTCAAATGTAAATGTATTATTGAGTCTCCTAGAGAAGTCAGCCCAGTCAGTTTAGTTGAGGCCGACCTAGTTAGGTAAAAGGTCACCCCAAAAGTAAAGTATAAATAGAGAGTTGGGCTCTCTCATTTGGACATACACTCACTCACTCAAGTTCGCATAAGTGAGAGAGAGAAGACAAGTTCGCTAAGGAGAAAGAGAGAGAGTTGCAGAAGGCTATCTTGTTTAGGGGTTTTCCATTTTGTGATATTGTATTGGTGAAGAATATGTATTTGAGGAAGTTGTGGGGTTTTCTCCTTTATGGTTTCCCCGAGGAAAACTATTGTGTCTATTGTGTTTTGTAGTGCTTGTTATTATTTCAGTTAAAGATCCTAGATAATATTGAATTAAAGTAGAAAATCTAATATTACCATCATTGAAGATTCTTTAACTATAATTAGGTATGTCCAGAAAAAACACATTCCAAGCAATATCCAATTGAAAAGGACCATGCATAAAATCCAAAATGTTATCAGAAGCTTCCATCGCGTGATTGCTTACCATGTCCTAAGAGATCTAAATAGTCAAGTTGATATACAAGTAAAAAGAGGCTCTAATCTTAATCAAGGGGAATATAAGCAAATGGGGGGGGATCTAACTATGGAGTTCATCCCCTAGGCTAATGGTTTGATCCTCCTCTCGCATTTATTATGAAAATGGCGTGTCATCATAAGCTTGGAGGGCATAGGATTACATCCATGCACCCTATCAAAGCAATCTTCACCTACTATCAAAGCAATCATCTCCATAAATGGAGAGTACAAATGGTCCTCTCCAATGAATGTGGTAATCCTTCGCATGTTGCAATGCACTCATTTTATATGGCGCCTCCCAGTTATGGTCTATCTCTGCCTTGCTTTGGCTTTGAGTTTTCTTTGGGCCAAAAATGGATTACTATCTCTAAGCATCTGGGAAAAGCCAAGAATCCTGTTGGCCCTGGTATCAATGATCAGTTGATTCGTTCGTGGTTCGTAAGAAGCACAGTGGTTTGTCAGACTCAGGGGACGTGATTCCTGTGGCTTCTCTAGTTCATGGCTCATGTTACTTGGAGGCACTCAATCTACTTTCTGTCAATCGCAACTTGTTTAGGTTCTAACTCTAAAATGTTTCCTAAGTCTCTCCCTACGTTCGCATATTACCTTATGTTTCTCTATTTTCAAACATGGCTCATGTTGTGTTCTTTCAGGCCTTCTAGGTTTTTATTTCTAGTTTGGATGCTCTCCTCAATGAGTTTCGATAGCCTATCTAGGAGCCCAATCAAAATGGTTGTGGGTATTTCTGGAAGAGCACTATATACCAGTGTATGTAAATTTGTTGTTAGTTTGCAATATATTGGTTTGTGTAATTCCCATTATAAATGCAATTCTCCCCCGTCGAGCTCTATGCCCCCTCTTGAAGCTAGTTTCGACCCTTGCAATTTGAATAATACCCACCATGCGCAGAAGATCTCTCCTTGTCGCTCCTTTCTATGTCTATTCATGTCCCATTCCCGTGATGTCCCTCCTGGTGTGAATTGCAAGCAATTTTGGGCTCAGAGAAAAACAGGTTCGATGGAAGTTTGTGGCTATCAAGTATCAGGAAATCAAAATGCAAACAGTGTCATCAAAGTATAGTGCAAGCCCACAGCCTCTATGCAAAAAATGGATTATTCGAACAGTGTTGGAAAGTTTTGTTGTATAAGCTATAGCCATCAATTTTGATGTTATGTAAAGTTATTTTAATCCTAGGCATTTTCTGGAAGTTGTTTACTAGCAATATAAGTGTTCAAAATAGAAAACATTTGAACAGTAGACAGTTAGATAGCGTTATCATGGGCAATATGAAAGTTCAGGAACTCATTTGGATAGTATGTAACTTTTTTGTAATATTTGCTCAAGAAGACTGCATGGTTCGGTCGTAGTACTTCCTCTTTTAAAGTAATACAATTATTCGTTATTGTGAAAAAAAAAGAGATGTGATCACTCTACGCCTTATTCTACGATGTTATTGATCTATTTATATTGATTATGGAGGTACCATGTGCTTGTGATCTGGTTCATGGTTGTTATAGAAGATCAGAAATAGTGACATTTTGTATGCAAGTTCATTGCCTTTATGTGTTTAGGCATGTGTAGCATATCATCTATGGCCTTGTTACATTTGCTTATTTCACACTTCTACAAGAAAATTTTGAAATTGTATGAATGTACTAGTATTAATGTTTTCACAGTGCTTATATGGCTTGTATTGTAATCTCATTCATGCTTGAGTTGATTTGTCTTACTTGCAAAGCACGGTTAATATGAAAATAATGTGATGACCCGATTCAAGCAAGCAGTGTTCTATGTCTCAATGCCTATACTCATACCTAAGTGACAATGAGAAGGATAAGACTTGAGACCAACATTTCAAAGTATACCTCTACAAGGTTTATATACATAAAGGTGTTCCATCAAAATATACCAATGCACTTGGGAAAAGCAAACGATATAAGCACTTGGGAAAAGCAAACGATATAAGCCTTGGCAATGAAAAATTTTATGGTTAGTGTGCCCACTTAACAATGCGTTGGTTTTACGATTACAGCGGCATAGATTCAAAAGATCAAATTATGGCCATTTTCTTGCATCCAACAATGAACAATTGAGATAGGAAATACCTTTGCACTTTTGACCTAGCCTCCATGAGTCCATACTCTATTATCCAGTGTTACACGGGTACGCGTTTCCGGACCCCGGAAACGAGTTTCCTCGCTCCCACGCGTTTCGGAAACTAGGAAACGAGTTTGGGTACGTTTCCACCGCGTACCCAAATCCGGAAACGGCGGGAAACGCACATAGGGTACATTTCCTCAAAAGGCGGAAACGTCGGCGAGTTTGTGGCCCAAAAATAGCTCGGATTTCCACGTTTTCACCCGTCGCGTTCATTTTCGGGTCGGGTTTGCACTGCAGAGGCCGCGTTTTGGGTTTGCAAATTGCAGAGGTCGTCGCAGAGTCCGCACGAAGGTATTTTCCAGGTCGTCGCACATTGCAGGTTAGTTTAAGTTCCAATTTCGTCTGAATTTTATCGTTCTGGTGGTCGGCCGTTTGGCCCTTTCGCGGGTGGCTCGGGGTCTGTCCCGGCCGCTGTTATAATATATAACAGCGGCCGGGACAGACCCCGAGCCACCCGCGAAAGGGCCAAACGGCCCGCGGTCTGTCCCGTGCTGCTGTAAACATACAGCAGCACGGGACAGACCGCGGGCCGTTTGGCCCTTTCGCGGGTGGCTCGGGGTCTGTCCCGGCCAACATCATTTTTTTTTAAAATTACATTACATTTTTTAAGTTTCAATTTAATTTAAATTTTAAAACAGTTTAAAAAATTAAAAATTAAAAAAATTGAAACTGTTACAAAATTAAAAAATTTCATTGCTTAACAGGTCAAACAGCAATAGCAAGTTGCAACAATGAGTCACAACAGCAATAACAGTGACAGCGACAGTGATACTGATAACCCAGAAATTCAAAACAGTGATAGAATGGCAGCAAGCATGAATAGGCCTGTGCATGGGGCAGATTCTAATGGGCCACCTAGAAGTTTGTCAGAATATGCGAAGGGGACATTTGATCCTTTAAAACCCCTTCTATTATATGCATCCAAACAACCAAAAAGAGCTTCAAACGCTGGTGGTGGTTCACGTGATTGGAAATGCAATATTTGTGACCATGCTTGGGTTGGCAGCTATAGCAGAGTTAGGCAACATCTTTTGGGGATTCCAGGTAAAGGAGTGCATGTTTGTGCCAAGCTGACAGCAGAACAAAAATCTTAACTTTTGAGGCTGCAATTGGCTGTAGATGGAAAAGGAATGTTTTCTAGCAGAAATGTCACCTCCCACGATGACCCTTCCAAAGCTATGTCTCCACCATCAGGGGTTGGGAGTGCTACATCAAAGAGAAAAAGGTCGGAGGGTTCTAGTTCTACATCTCGTTCATGTGCAATAGGTACCACATTAACTGGCATGTATAGTTTGCAAAAACGAGATGATACAGATGATGCAATTGGCAAATTTATGTTTGCTAATGGAATTCCTTTCCATGTTGTTCGTTCTCCTTACTATAGGGAAATGGTTAAAGCAATTGCAGAAATGGGACCTTCATATCTACCACCCGGTGAACATAAGATAAGAACAACAATTCTAGAAAGGCAGGTATCAAAAATTAATGTGCAAAAGGAGGAAATGAGACAAACATGGGTGAGGTTTGGGTGCTCTATTGTTATGGATGGGTGGACAGACATAAGCAAGCACCCACTAATCAACATCATAGTGACATCTACAACAGGTCCATTCTTTCTTAGAGCCATTGATTGTTCTGGAAAGCGCAAGGATGCATCTTTCCAATATGAGCTTCTTCAGGATGCTATAGAGGAAATTGGGGTTGATAATGTGGTGCAGGTTGTGACAGATTCAGCAGCAGTTTGTAAATCAGTCGGGTTATTGATTCAGAGTAGATATCAGCATATTTATTGGATTCCTTGTTGTGTGCATGCACTCAACAATGCATGGAAGGACATTGGCAAAATCCAATGGATATCGGACTTGGTAACAACTGCTAGAGATGTGCAGATGTTTATCTGCAACCATCACACCTCTTTAGCCATGTATAGGGCTCACACGAGGAAGGAATTCCTCAAGCCAGTTGATACTAGATATGCTAGTTATTTTCTCTTATTGGAGAGGATGCTAGAGGTACAAGCACCATTGCAAGCCTTAGTTGTGAGTCCAGATTGGGGAAGGTGGTCGGAATCCAAGACAGACTTGGGGAAGAAGGTTAGAACTCAGGTGTTGGACAATGTTTGGTGGGAAGATTGTTCTTATTTGGTATCATTCTTGCGCCCTATTGTGGAGGTGATTCGCTATGCCGATTCTGATTCTCCTAGTCTTGGAGAAATCTATGAGACCTTTGATAGTATGTTGGGTCGTGTGAAGGTCCCCATTCAAATAAGGGAGCCCTCATTAGATTTCTATACAACCCAGGTTCGACCTGTCATCCAGCGTAGATGGGACCGCATGAACACACCTTTGCACATGGCAGCATATGCACTAAACCCAAAATGGTATGTGGAAAGGCCTGGGAGAGTGCCTCCCATTGATGATCCCGAGGTAAAGAATGGTTTTCTAGATGCAATTGAAAAGATGTACAGTGAGGAGGAGGGGGCAAAACTTCAAAGACAATTTGTTCAGTTTGCAAGTCTTACTGGCCCCTTCAACAAGCGTGGTGCTCGGATAGATCGTATAGATTTAGCCCAGGATGACCCGATTGGTTGGTGGAGGATATATGGGGATGATGCACCAGAGCTCAAACATCTTGCTATGCGTTTGTTGTCTTAGATTGCTAGTTCCTCTGCAGCGGAGAGGAATTGGTCTACATATAGCTTCATCCACTCTATCAAGAGGAACAGACTTACCTCTAGAAGAGCGGAAAAGTTAGTTGCTGTGCATAGTTCTCTACGACTTGATCATAGAAAGACACCTGAGTATTTGAGGGGACCAGCGACACGATGGGATGTTGATCCAGAGGAGGATGCACAAGTTGATCTGGAGGAGGGACCTAATGAGACACAACTTGGTTTGGTTGGTGTGCCACTTAGCATGTTTGAGAATGCAAATGATTCTGATTCAGATGGTGACATTCCCATGGTTGATCCTGATTCATTCGTGCAGCAACTTGATGCAGAGACTAGTGGGGCATTGCCTTGAGCAATGATGCTCATTTGATGTTCTACTTTCTATTTTAGACTTTAGTTTGTGTTTTCATTTGGTGTTACTGTTAAGTGGTTAACATTACACTTGACTCTTTAACTTTAAACTTTAAAGTTTAAACTTTTTAATTCCCAATATGAATGTTGAATCTTGATGTATGAGTTTGAGTTTTAAAGTTTTTAAACTTTTAAACTTTTAAGTTTTTAACTTTTTAAGTCCTAATATGATGTGATTTAGTTTTACTGATGTTTCTTGGAATGCATCATTGAAGTGTGATTTACTGATGTATTCACTATTTAGTAATTTACTGATTTATGAATATGATGTTTCATGTTTCATGTTAGTGGACTCTGATTTACTGATTTATGAATAGTAATACATGATGTTCATGTTAATGTTTCATGTTAGTGGATTTACTGATTTATGAATACATGATGTTAACGTTATAATCATAATGTTATTGTTTTGTTTCTATTTAGTATTTAGACTTTTAGTTACTAGTTACTACTAAATTACTAATCAGTAATCTTTAAAGTTTAAACTCTTAAATTATAATTTTAAATTTTTTTAATTTTGTAGTATTCTGGGTGGGGTCCCCTATAATTTAAAAATTTTCCTATGTTGAAGACCTCGACGTACCCTTCCACGTTTCCTAAAATTTGGGGGGTACTTCTACATATGTCGTTTCCACGTTTCCCCGCTCCCGCATCCCCGCGTCCCGGAAACTTGGTGGAACATTGCTATTATCATGTTGGTTCTACTTCATGCACTCTACGTAAGGAGATACAACACTAGCCTTTGGCAAGAGAATATACAACTATCTATTGGCAGCCAACCACATCCATCTATTGGATTTTGGGCACACTTGAATACAATTGTTGGAGTGAGGGACTCAAGCTATGCGTTTGAGCTTGGCTTCTTTGCTTTGAAGGCCAGAGGAGAGCCAAGATTTACCATTTATTTTGATCCTCCATTCACAATGATTGCTAGTTCAAAGGAGCTCAAATGTGGGTAGAAATTTGTGGTCAAAGTACACATAGCTTGAAGTATAAAGGAACCATGGATGCAACCCAACCTTCAACCTCAAGAAGAGAGGGGAAGAAAGTAACTTATAATCCATGAAAATTTCCACAAAGTGCTTTCATTCTGTGTTTGCTTGTTGCTTTAATGATGAGGCTTGGAGATTCTAGAGCATGCATTGTTAATATTTGGTTGAGAAATGATCTTTAATTCTTTTAGATGTCGAAACTTGAAACAATGAGACAATTCAATCACATGAAATTCATACAACCATAACACAAAATATACCCTGGGGAAAATCCTCAAAACTATGAGAACGAAAACCCCAGCAATTCTTCTCAGTATAATATAATGGATAGCAAATGCTTTCTTTTACAACATAGCAGATTGCTTTCGGAAGATAAGAGATTACCAAACACTCTTCGTGAAGATACAAAAGCAATAGAGAGGAGAGATCGATCGGAGAAGCGCCTTGCCTTCAATAAAAATATTTTGCACACAAAGAGAAGCGCCTTGCCTTCAAAGGAGAAGAGAATTCGCTTCATATTGGATTCATCAATCCCGTATAACATATTTATACATTCTCCTCTTCTATTTTTATCTTCCAACTTCAGGATGAACTCACCCTCAAACTGGATGTAATCTTGCATGCAGAGGTGCGCCCCACTTCTCATGCAGTGCTTTATCTCACTGAGCTGTCACTTAGGATGAACTCGGCTCTTAACTGAAAGCTTGCCACTTAGTTAGGTGGCTAACATAAGTGTCGTCACTTAGTTAACTAGATCTTCTTTCGAGTTCTCCTTCATTTACTGAAGTGTTGTCTTTTAGTTTAACTAAAGTGAAAACACTTTAGTTAACTAGTCCTTCTTATTTAACACTTAGTTAACTAAAATCATGCCGATTGATTTACTTGAAGTGACCACTGTGAGTTCTTTAGTTAACTGAGGCATATCTTTAACAAATGCTTTAACTGAAGCATTGATTGAGACATACATTGATACTTAACTAAAGCTTTCACAATTTGAGTTCTCTTTAATTAGCTGAAGTGTCTGCATGGGCAATTTCGAATTCTCTTGATCTCTATGCTTTATCTTTTTTTCTTTATCTCTTACTGCATGGTCAATATGTGCTAACTTTAATCATCCATCACATTACATTATACTTAGAAGAATTATCAGATGATGTGATCATATTATATTATTCTGGATCAAATGATCATATGCTAATGTAATTCACTTTAGAGGCGATCATTCTCTAAAGGAGACTTAATAGCAATCCGGTGATCATGGTTAATAATACATCACACAACATTAAATGCTTTTAACAAGTAAAGCATGACCTTTATACGAAAGGTCCACTTCTATACGGAAGGTCCATCCCATGGATACTTTTATTCGGAAGGTTCACATGAGAATCATGACTTGACACACACAAGTTCGGAGCCTTGTCCAACAAGACTTTACAACATCATTACTTTGATCAATTACCTCTATACGGGAGGAATAACCTTTACACGGAAGGCAATCAAAGTTCTCACCTCTATATAGGAGGATCAATCTTGGTTGTACAAGATTGGTTTGGAGAATGTCTCATGATGATGTATATTTAACATTTTACCCTACCAAATGCCCTCACAATCTTAACCCATCTCTTATCTATCTCTACATGTAATTTTTCCCTTGTGTTTTGTTTCACTTAGCTCATATTTCATGCTTGAATGGGCAAGGTTTAAGGTTCTAAAATTTTATTTCTAACACCCAGTTGTTCATGAAATTCCTTTTGGTATTTTTCCATACGTGGATCGTGGTCAAGCCCTCTATTTTGTTTCCTGTGAGTTATGGTAAATGAAGAGCCCCAACATGCCCATTTTCAACCTTTCCCTTATTAAAATCAACCTTGGCCTCAAATCGGCCCTACTAACTTCATTTCCAAAATTGGATTGTTGATGGTTTGGGCATGATTTCAATGTTTGTGAAGGGTTTTACTCAACCCTCTTATGGCATGATTTCAATGTTTGTGAAGGGTTTTACTCAACCCTTATATGGCATGATTTCAATGTTTTAAGGGTTTTACTCAACCCTTAGGGGCTTCATCTCAGCCTAAGTTTTATTACCTTGTAGAATAAATTTTCTCACCCGACCAATGAGGATTGAAATTTGCTCTAATACCATTGTAATGAACCAATCAATTCATTAACTAATCCATCACATCAATAGGGGGCAAGAGCCCATAATCTAATGTGTAAAGGAACAATAATATTTAATAAGAATGAATGATACAATGATGATTGGAAGGTAATCAAGTAGACTACTTATATAGTGCCCAAGAGACACAATCATGCTAAGAGACACAAACCTTAGGTTATATTATTATAACTAATAATCCAATATATGTTCCTTACAAACATCTTTGCTCGTTTGCTATGGAGAGAGAAATGAGCTATGAGGACCAATTATGCAATCCTAGGGGGTGTTGATGACTTCTCGTTGTGGCTCTCCTAGCATACATGTGTTAATTTTTGATAATTTTGTATAGATAAATGCTTTCTTACTATTATAATCAGATTTCTATGCATAAATACAACCATAAAACATTTCCATAAAGCATTTAACATGTAGGATCTAGTCAAGAATAACAAGAGACAACATACACGACATTTTATCCTGGGAAACCCTCACGGGGAAGAAAACCCAGCAACCTTTCTTAGAAGAATAGTGTTCAAGCCAAGTACAATCATCCCATGAACTTGCTCTACCATACAAGAGCAACAATACATGAGGAAACCCTAATCATGACAAAGAGGACATAGAAAACTTATCTCCATGAAGATGACCTCTAAGGTGTAGCGCTAGGCATACATGAACATCAAGAGCTTTCCTCATGGGCAAAACCCTAAAACATAACTCACGAGGAAACCCTAATTTCAACCCTCCTTCTCCTTCATGCACTACTGTCCAAGAAAGACAAGACAAGATATGAGCTGATACATATGAGAGGAGTGACTCTATTTATACAAGACTGTCCTAATTTACATGGGGCCACTTTCCACAATAACATAGCAATACATTTACATTTGGGACCAAGCCGACATGACAGATACATAACATGAACCCCACATGTACATAACATGACCCACCATGTACCCACATGGTTTACATCAAGTCCCCACATAGATCGATCATAGTATGCATCATATAACCAACATGTATCCACATAGAATACATCATGTACCCAATACATATCATATGCTCAACATATACCCACACAGGATATATCATATGCCCACATGGCATATATCATCGGGGTCTTCTTCCTCGTTCAATGGTCATGCACTGGCTTCTCGAACATCTTCAATTGTTCTACAAGAAAGGTTGACTTTGATCCTGCAACATCATCATAGCCTCCAAGGCATATCCACTCAGGACATAAGCAAGATCTCCATAGCCACATAGGCTCGACCACATAGGCTGGGCCACACAGGCCAGTCCACATATGAGCCACACAGGCTTCACAGATGGGTGTACAAATAGGACTCTGCAAATCTCTTCAACCATACTCAGGATGGTCATGGGCCATTCTCCCCTTAGTCCTAATCAAGGTGAATGTCTGCCCGAAGCTACACCATGATCAACAAGTCTCACTAGGAAGAAAAAAAAATTGCAATGTGCCACTATCCACAAGGTTTAAACTAAGAGTGAGGAAAGGTAGTTGTCCCTCTATGATGGGAGTTAGGTATCTATAGCCCAAAGTGGCCTCTCATGGTCACTAGCGAGGGGGAACACCACCTCATGGACCTACCACTATCTTAGTCTATAATTACAATATCTATCAAGCAATTGACGTCTCTAGTCATTTAATACACTAGAAGAAGAAGGTGATTAATCTTGTAGATATGGAGTGCCCTTGCAAGGCTCATCGTCTAAAAGTAATAGCCTCCCAAAGATACAAGGCCAAACACTATTGGTCTTGATGGAAAAAGAAGATAGCAATGGCCCCTACAAAATCTATATATAGACAGTGAAATCCCCCTGGATCTCATTTTAGACAAGGCATCTAAAATGAAATGTTCTTTCATCTTTATCTCTTGAAAGGAGCTAAGTCGAGATATCATTTCTTCCAACAATATATAGTGATCGATCTCAACCTACAACCAGTGGGAGTGCATCCACAATAGGCTAGTAGGGGTCATCTTGATGTTAGATTATGGTAACTTCGAGATGTCCTCCATGGTTCAGATGCCTTACATGGAGGTACATTAGCTGCATAGGCATCAAGATGGAGTAGAGAGTGAGATGCACTCTACTCAGTGGCATGAGCCCAGCGGGGGCTGCATACAGAGCTTCAGGGGAGATTGACCTTTGCATGAATGAGTATTGCATGACCTGTCAACATTCAGTGACTGCATGCAAAAGTGACTTTTTGCATGCACCAGGAATTAGGGTTTTGGCAAACCTAATTCATCGGTGAGATTATTTATAGAGGCGGGGAGTCCCCAGATGAGGTTACTCAGTTGTATCATCAGAGAGAGATATTGCCAGAGTGAGGAGGGCAAATCTACACACGTGGGGCGACTTTCTAAGATAGAGAGGAGTTGCTGTAGGAGCTAGGAAGGTCAAATCTAAGCTAGATCAGTGACCTTCAATTCCAGAGAGGCTAGATACTCGTTCCTGTGAGCTGAGAGAGCTCAACAGTGACATTACTGTGGAGATTGGAGGAGGCCGAGTTCTCTTGGAGGAGGACATTTTTCCTGAGGGAGGAGAAGCTCGTTGTGAGTTAGATTGACCGATCCGGAGTCTATGACTTCCAGGATAGCCTTGCCTCGAGATTTGAGGAAGGTTAGGGACAATCGGAGCTCAGATCTGTTGAGATCTAAACCAATACGAGCATTTGACATCCAGAGGGGAAGGCGGACTTGTGCAAGCAGAGAGGGCCGATTTCATCCGTGGGCAGTCTTCAGAGCGAGCAGATCAGAGCAGAGAGATCTAGAGAGGGTAGATCTATCAGAGGCACTGTCAGAGCACTCAGATCCAGATTGGCAGTTAGGGCATACTTCTTCAGTGCATGCATCAGTTGGATGCATACAAATTAGAGTTTGTCCTGTTCAGAGGGATTGAGTTACCGGCTGAGGTAATTCTGTATTGTACTGTCTTTTATACATCTATATGCTTTGGGCTCGAGAGAGAAGATAGTCCCATAGTTAGTTGGTTTTTCCCGAAAGGGTTCCAGGGTATATCTGTTGTCTATGTGGTTGATTGCATTTATGTTCAGTTGGTAAATGCAGATCTAGTTGTTTGAGTTTATTTCTTTATGAGCATATATTGATTTAGAGACTCATACCATTTGAGATCTCAGGGCGATCTAGAGGGAGTAGTGATCTCTGGATTCATATATATTTACACTTGAGGCCATATGAGCAATGTTGCCACAAATAGTCTAGAAAAATAATGAGACCGTTAACAATCTAACAAAGTGCTCTACATAGAAGGATGTCTCACAATTTGATCTCCACATGTAGAGGAGACGATCTCATGGAGACCTCTAGAGCTACAAAAAAATATTTTCATCTAGGTGACCAAAACTTTCCTTCTCTTGTAAAGCCATGTGCTCAGTGCTTCAAAATGTAGCTAGTATCATTCTCGGTCCTATGGGCTTAGGAAAAAGATCAAAATTTTAAAACGAGGAACTTGGATGTAGTCAAGTTGATGTCCCAATGTCAAACTAGCACCAATATTGCACAAAAATTCAAGCTAAAGGTCGAACCTTTAAAGGCTAAACTCGCTTCTTCTGAAATAGAGAATATGGAGTTGATACCTAAGATTTTAGGGAACCTCTTATCAAGCTTGATACAAATATAGGAGGGTGGAAAGCCATCTAACAACAATAAGCAGCATTAAGATGGGAGATGATTAAGAAGGTCAAATGGGCATAATTTTTCTAGTTCCTCCCCTTTCTATATTTGTTTTTACCCTTTTCTGTCACAAAATGGAAACTGAAAATCAGACAAAGCTAACATTTTTTGTGAATATCAAAGTCATCCTTTTTCAAAAATTTAGGTCAACTAGAAACAAAAGTTATCAGAGTAATCTTTATAAATCCAAGGAATATTAGAAATATTTGCCTGAACTACAAAACCATATCAAGATATCCCATAACCAAGAGATACAAAATAATTGTAAATTTTTGTGATCCATTATATTTTATTTTTATTTTATAGCTCCATTTCCTTAAAAAGCTATTGAATTAAATACCACATTAGATTACCAACACACAAAAATTAAGAGTTAAAAGTTAAAACACCAAATACTCTTAAAATATACTCAAAATCAGAGAGTTTGATCCCAAACTTCATTACGAATGCATCATCCTTTTTTGAAATTCAAATCAATGTCACTCCCTCTTACCTTTCTCTTATGCTCTACTTCCAAATCAATCTCACTCCCTCTTGCCTTCTTATGCCCTACTTCCAAATTAGTCTCACTCCTTCTTCCCTTCCACTTAGACCCTACTGTCTCAATTTTTACACTGTTGCCATGCATCGCTGAAAGACCCTCCTAATAAACACATAGGTCCTTTCTCCGCTTCCCCACTACAATTATAAGTTGCAAACATTCTAAGAAACATATAGCCAAACATTCTAAGAAACATATAGCCATGTATGGCTTCTCTACCCATGGGAATCTAATTTGAGGACTATCTTTTGTACAAAATACAGTTGAATGTAGGAAAAGAAATTACCATTTTGAATGCCTGGAAATTGCTCAAGGTATTTGAATATGAGCACCTTTCTGCAAACACGTCTAGCCTACAAAATGGAAGAAACAATGGTCAATAAATAAATCGGTTTGGTCCTTTAATCCAAATAAGGGTTTCGGGGCACTCGAATATGTTAAATATAAAAGAATTTAAAACTAACTTAAATAATAAATTCCCAAATAACACAGATTTAAAAAAATGATTGTAAGTGATACCAGATACTTACAAAAATGGATAACCATTCCCTCTAACCTTCATTAAACAATAAATAGCTAATGATTCAATTAAGTCATACTTATGTAATCAATAATTATCAGCAAAATATGTAATCAATAATTATCAACAAAATAATTGTTGAATTCAATGGTGTAAATAGATAAGTTATACAAAGATATAAGTTATGAAATACATATAACCACAATAGATCCATCTTAAACCAGGATTTATCAAGCACCAAGAGGGATCCAATTTTTTGAGATATAATACTTTTAATCTTAAATCTTTTATATGTCCAAAAAAAAATACACCTCAAATAATTTGATCCCTTCATTTTTTTTATTTTATGAGTCAAAAGGGATTTTTTTTATAACTTTTTATTTGGTTTCAAAATGTTTATTTTATGAGCTGCCATGTATTTTTTAAATTACTTTTTATTTGGTTTTAATTTTTTTATTTTATGAACCCACATGAATTTTTTAAATTACTTTTTTATTTTTGGTAAGTTATGTGACAACATCTCCCCCATATTAAGCTGTAGAGCACCTAGCTACTCTAAGTGCAATCAAATTTAACTTTAAAGGATAAAAACCTAAAATGGCTAAACATCTTTCAAGCCTGTTTTTACAAGGCCTTAAGAGATTGAGTTTTGTAAAGCTTTCGCAGTTAGTGAAGTTGTCCATGCAGTTTTTGGAGTAAAGCTGCCTCAAGATTTTTGGATAATTCATATAATGGGCAGCAAAAACACATAAAAGGCTTGAGCCTTTCACCAGCATGGCCAATCAATGAATCATGGATATAGCTTGGAACCATCGGCAGGGTTTAGAGATTTTAAACAAAAACACAGAAAAGGCTTGAGCCTTTCACTAGCATGGCCAATCAAAGAATCATGGATATAGCTTGGAACCATCGGCAGGGTTTAGAGATTTTAAACCACGTTGCTGGTCTCTCTAGCAGTGAAGCAAGGGGAAAATAGGCTTTTTACTGTACAGAGGCTTGTGCAAAGTGATGAGCACCCTGTTCTTCATGGCCTCGGAACTGACACCTCATTCATGCTGTAATCAAGCTCAATGACTTGACTGCTTTTTAAAGTGTTTAGCTAAAACTAATATGGAAACACTCAGTTTCAACAACCTTCTGAGTCAGGATTCCTTGTATGTAACAATTTTTGCCTTCGTTTCCACAAGCCCAAGAGTTTAACAATGAAATTCATTTAGATGGTCTAAACATATCATGATAGTAATTCAAACCAAAGCTGAAAATAAAATTTACATGTGGAATCAGTCAAAACCTCAGCGCAATCAAACTATCTATAAATTCACCTAAATTCAAACTACTTTTTTTCTTAGTCGTTCATAAAATCAGTTGACTCAAAGCCTCACACTTTCCAGATTCATAATTTCATCTAAACTTTACATTCAAACGATGGTTTTGTATTAAGCATCAAATAATTCACGTAACTTATCATCTTATCATCACACGAACTCTAATTTCTTCCATCCATCCAATAATTCATCTAGCTCGACCCTAATTTTTCCCTGACCATCCCTAAATTCATGTAATGCAAACCCTATTTTTTTTCCCAAAACATCTTTACAACATAAATTCATCTAATTCAAACCCTAGGTTATTTTCGCCTCAAATACCATCCTCTCCTAAACATCTATAATTTCATTCCACTTATATATATTTTGTCATCTAACACTCCTTAAATGCATCTAACTCGAGCCTAGTTTCGCTACCAATTATTAATCATCGACATCAAACCCTATTTTCATTAACCGCCCCATTTATTCATTAACTTAAACTGTAATCAAGAGGTACAAACGTGCTTGAAAGACAACCTGGGAATCCCTGCAGGAGATGACGATAAACGCTCTTGCCTTAGTTTATCTCCGGTAAAAGAATCAATGAACGGAAAATTTTCAATGGCGGGCGTGAAATATGCCTGATGATCACAATCCCAAACACCTAAAATCTGAAATGTAGCTCGAGAGACATGTCCATGATCGAATTCTGTAGAAATTTATAGATGTGACGAGACTCTTTGCGTACTTCTCAAGAAATATTGAAATATTTAGATAACAATTGTTTCAATTTAAGTGAAATATTTATATTTTCATGTTAACTGGGTCCGGCTTTGTACAGACTTTAGTTTTTTCACTCATCTTTAATCTTTAATTTTTAGTTAATTTTTAATTTTTAGTAGAGATTATTGTTTTCGTTTTTTTCTCATTATTTTTATACAATTACATATAATATTTCAATTATTTTTATACAATTACATATAATATTTCAATTATCTACAATACAATTAAAATTTTAGTTTTTTTATTTAATTTAATTTTTATAAAAAAAAATTCAAACTTGATTGATCCTATACCATGGAAATGAAGATTAAATAAATTGTAAAAATAAATAAATAAATAGTTTCCTAACTCATGTATGGAAACTTCTTAATCATCCATTTCTTTGAGATTATGAGCTTTTTGTTTTTTATTTAAAAGGATTATGTATCTTTTATATGATTAATGAATGTTTTGGAAACAAAAAAATATGGCTGAAAGTGTGATGGATAGAAAAATTCTCTCCAACTCAAAAAAAATAAAAAATAAAATAAATCTAATTAATTACTAAAATTATTAATATATTGTTGTAAACTAAGAAAACAAAAAAAAAATCCAAACATGATTGGTCATATACCATGAAAATGAAGATTAAATAAATTGAAAAAAAATAAAATAAAAAATAGTTTTCTAACTCATGTATGGAAACTTCCTGGTCATCCATTTCTTTGAGATCTTGAGCTTTTTCTTTTTTTTTATTTAAAAAAATTATGCATCTTTTTAAAATGGTTATTTTCTTTTAAAAATTATAAATGCATATATTTTAGGTTGCATTCAAAAATTATAAAGCAAGCTTGTGAATGGCTAAAAAATATATGATGGTGGATCCTTTTCTTTATCCTAGGTTTAAAGAAGTTAAGATCCACCATCTCTATATTCATCATTTGTATAGTAAGAAGTTAAGAATGAAATAGGGAAATCTATCATATTAGCTTTTGAATTAATATTGTTTTGGCTTATCCAAATTTTGTAAATTCTTGAAATCTAATAACTTAATTGTTTTCATGATAATTTTATCTAGTGAAGAAGTTTGGAGGATGGAGAACAGGTTAAGCCAATCATTGCCAACCATCATGAGGAACGCTAGACCTTATTTCTCATGTTTACCCAATGGTTATTGTGTCAAGTGAGCATGGTTAAAGCTACCGTCATATAAAACTTGGTTAAACAATTTTCCATTTGGCGACTACCTCAAATCACATGTAGAAAACACAAAAGATAAGAAGTTAAAGTGCTTAGATTATATCATCGATCTCTACTCTGCACCACAAGATTTTGTAGTCCCCATTCATGAAACTTGAAAAATAGAGAATGCGTATACTCTTGGGATAGGTGAATCCAATAATGAGATAGAGTACTAAAACAACAAGAGATAAATGGAATAAAACTTTTTGTCTTATGGTTTTTTTAAGTGTTTTCTTTATCATAATAATATGCTAGTCCCTTTTAAATTTGAGTTTATTTATTACTTATGTGTGGGGCATATTTTTTTCAAAAAAATATGTTTGTCTTTGGATTTGTAATGTAAAGCATAATTCCTTCTTATTAAAGGCTTGGTTCTTTGCTCATGTTTTTACTTGTTTTGGTTTCAAATGAATAATTGGTATTAATTAAAATAAATAAATTATGTTTTTTTTATTTTTTATTAATTTATAAATAAAAGTCATTTTATATATAGAAGTTAAATTCATTCTAATTTATATTTTAGAAGTAAGAAAAATATGTAATAAAAAAAAAAATTAATTTACAAAATCTTTTAATAGTACAAGACCAAAATTTTGTGGCTTTTTTTTTTCAAATTTTTTTTAGAGGGATGGCCTTTCTCAACCCTTGTTCTAATTGTTTAATTTTCCTAATCAATATGTTAATCTTCCAATAAGTATATTGTTGTAATGTTTTTAAATGATTTATTAAAAGTCTGAAATTTATATAGAATTTGTTTTATCTTGGATACCATTCTTAAAATGAGAGGAAGTATCCAATTGTTTGGTGAAATGTGTATTTTATGAAATAAAAATAAATAAATAATAAATGTCACATATAAATACCTTAAAAACACACAAAATGCACATTTTTTACCAATCCTTTTGACAAAACAAATTTTTGAAGTTCCCATTGATTTGAAGTGTTTTAATTTTTTTTGAGGTTCTAAGGCAATTGGTAGATCTCCAAAACCTCTTAGGGCACGTTAGATCTATGAGTAGAACCATGATCTAGATGACCCATAATATAATCATGTCAGGGTCATGGCAAAAAACAGTTTATTTTGTTTGTTGGAGCACATAGTTTAGTGGTAAATCTGAACATGAAGAAGGCTAAGCAATCTACGATTTCGGCCTTTTCCAAATTGTGATAACCAGAATTCGAGCAAGCAATCTTTGCTAAAATTGCAAATTTGGATTGATAAGATTGTTTTTTTGAATGTAGAATTGGATTCAATGCCTTCAAATACCACTATTGCAACCAAATTGTGCAATGTTAACCTCTTATATTTGTGATTTCATCAATCTAAAATTATTTCCATTGGATTTCAAGCAAAACTGTCAGTTTTTCCTCTCGTTATTTTAAACGACCGAAAAATTCCATTTTGTCACACATTTAGACTACTGTGTTGGAACATTTACCATAGGTGCTCCCTCTGCGAATGCAATGGACCAAGTTTTTATGAGATGTTATGTTGTGACGATGGGATATGCATTCATTCCTATGATAATATAGTGTGATAAAACATGTTGTTAATGGTGTGATAAAAAACAAAGTTGTAATACATGGTGGTCCTTATGACAATGCGGTCTTTATATTTGTTCATAATGTCTCATTGATGCCTCATGGTTGGTTAAGTATAAACGGCTTGTCTTAAGTGACTAGATAAGTTCAAGTGCGAGTCTTAGGTAAATTGGATGGAATAGATGTGCTTGAATTGAGGCGAAAATGGGATGCAATGTATACGCTTAACCATGGCATCATATCTTTGTTGTTAGGTGTGTCCAATTTGAGCATGTAGGAAAGCAAGTGAAAGGGGTACTATGGAGTATTCCCAATTAAAGATTTTTTATATTTGTGAGACAAATGAGAGGAGGGAAAGATTGAGTAAGCAAGTGTACTTACCTCGCAACCAATCAACCATTATGTTAATTGGTGACATCACTGCCTTACAAATGCCCCCATTGGTATAAGGATCATGGTATATTGGAGAATATATGTGGTCGTGAGCCAATCTTCTAAACCCATGTGATATTATAAGTTTTTAGATGGGAAGAATTTTATGTCATAGAAACAATTTCAAGACTCCCAATTGTTAGTTGTAACCAACTTTTTTTATAACACATTTAAGATGTTTTATGCAAGTAAACTATAAAAAATAATTACCAACAAAAATACAAAGAGAGGGAGAGAGGGACAAAGCAAGAGTATGAACTAAGATCGTGGTACAAAGAAATATTATACTCATCTGAACTTCCCCTCCTTTGCCCCTCTTTGTGCTTGGGATTATCAGGCTTATGTTGTCAATCTATGGATCATATCTCTAGCATGCATCAATCTAGCGACCATAATCCTTGTAGCTCTTGCCATCTCTTCCCCAAAAACATTGTTTCCCAATTGTTGATATAATTTTCTTTTATCTCCTTAATGTGAGTGTAAGGTTCACAAGTCAATGTAATGTGATGCTTTATTTTTGCCTTTTTTCCCACGTATCTAGCATGTTCTCCTCCCATAATTTTTTTGGTCATGTCCATCTTCTTGTTTCACACCTCAATACCTGCAGATCATTCCTTAGTTGAGTTATCAGTTGTTTTTCTCACCGTGAGATGATGAGCTTCAAGTAACCTTGAGCTCTTATCTCCCCATACACATTGCACTAGTCCAAGTAATATTATTGGTTCTTCTTAGTGTTTTTCCTCCACCTATCCATCTTATAAAATCCCTATAAGTGAATGTTAATCAATTCCCATCATTTGCGAAGTTACACTCCATTGCATCCAATTCCTCCATGCCATTATTTTGTAGGTTCTATGTATTTTTCCTTATATTTAACAACTTTTTGGTTGATTTATGTTGGCAATCAATCATCGTCCACAATTGCTATTATTTACCTATATAACAAAAAAAAAAAATGTTACTAATTATATTAGATAGAGTCATCTCTCGTCGAATAAAAACTTTATGGAGTAGACATTCTAATTGTCTATTTAATAAAAACTTATATGGAGTAGGCCTTCCATCCATCATATATATTCGTAGGAAATGAGGATGAATTTCCGAGTGCCTCACCCACTATCACCTAGCCTCACGTGGAGTGAGGGTTTGCATTTATGCTCAAACCCTAGAGAGAGAACATTCAAGATCACAAATTTGTGAGTGTTTCACCTCTCACCTGAGTCAAGTGCACACCCTCAACCCTCCACCACACACTCTACCAATAACAAATGCACACCCCCACCCACACCATCCCCCCTCATGTGGGGTGAGGATGCACATTTGTGTTCCTGTTACCCCCTACCATCCCTTCGTGCAAGGAAAGGGTGCACATTTTTAAGCGATCTGGGCGATTCTCTGCATGAACCTGCCAATTGAAATTCGATGGCTGGGGATTAACACTTATGTACTGTCTAATTATGAATCCTTTTATTGTTAATGTCAAACGAGTTGATCCTCTTTTCTTTTACCTGATCTCTGAGAATTCATTTCTAAGCATTCGAATTCAGACCTCGGTGTCTTAACTGAGGGTTTATCTTTTATTTTCCAATAGGGCGCCCCCAGAAATCTTTACACTGGCTTGTATTCTGCCACTCAAAACTCTGTGGATCCGCCCAGATTTTGGCGATTCCAATAATCATAAGTTGAATTGTATTGATATTTAAAATTCTGTCAGTCCTTTCTATTTGGTGTCTCCAGGAATCTGGCATTCTCTGTAAATCTCTAGTATGGCGCTTTCAGATCCTGTATTTAAGTTTAATGTCATAAACATTCCATATCGATGGCATATTGTAGATCTGATATTTGATTGATAGCCGAATATACTCCTTGTTTGTCTTCTGCGTGTTGGCCTGTCGACCGAGACACTGATTTCTTATTTTCCCGTGTTGTTCACCATCCGACCGAGATTTAAATTTTATTAAATCTCTGCATGCTATGATTCAATGCCGATTCCAGATTGACAATTTTTGAGACTTTATTAAATCTCTGCATCTGATTGCAATTAGCGTTTCCAGGGTTCTAACTGTTCAAATCTAGGTTGGGCGTGAGCTTCACACCAGAAATGTTTCGACCCATTGTTGAGATTTAAAACTCGGCTCGAGACCCGATCTCTTACCCATAAATTGATTGTGGCAGACGATCTAGTTCTCTGAAATTTGAAACTCTGTTCATGATCCGATCTCCGATCCATACTCTGAGATTTAAAAACTCCATGAACGGCTTACTGTCATTCAAGCTCGGTGTAGATTTATTTTTGGTAGTTCCAGGATTCACGAAATACGAATTGCAGCAATTCCTTCATCTTCAGAATTCATTACTATGAATTGTAATTTCCTATTATTCTCGAAGCATCAATTTCTTTTTGACATTGCGGTGCTGTGAAGCACAATTCCCGTGCACTCAATCGACCATTCATTAACGCTGTGATTTAATTCCTTCTACAGAGAAAATCTCAGTTTTTAGCGTATATCCAGTTTCAATTTCATAAACTCCTGAGTCAGATCTTAATGTGAATTATTTTAAAAATCAAGGTATCCGAAACCCAGTTTGGGCGACTCTTCCAGTCTCAATTTGCATAACTGCTGAATTTAAATCTTGGTGTTTTCTCAAACCCAGACTTAGCGTATATATATCAGTTTCAATCTAATAAATTGCTGAGTGGAATCATGATGTATTTTATCTTAAAATTTCATGGCAATCGAGACCTAAATCTTTGATCTATCCTCATTGGCAATTCCAGTTGTTCTAAGATTTTTTTTTTTTAAATTTAAATATCAATTAACCACGGAACCATCCGTTTAGGCGACTCCAGAATTATCTTGTATCCATTTTTAATTTGGCTTGGCGTTTCCAGAATCTACAAGTTTATACTTAAAAATTATAAGGCCGTCAGATCATATGTTATTTATAATCTTGAATAATAAAAATCTATGCATAGTCAATGTGTAGAATTTACTTACATGGAATTTGAATTTCATTATTGGATTATGCACACAAGTATTAAACACAATGAGCAGGTGAAAAGGACGAGTGTTGAGTATTTATATGTCGCAAGACTTTTTCCATTTAAAAATACTATTAAATTATATGCATTGCTTCATTAGAAGGGATAAGTTCTTATAACTTTAAATTAAGGGAGTATTCGTATATAATTACCTTCCATAAGTATAAGAAAGAAATGCATGTTGAAATTTACATGTTAAAAGCTTGCTTCTTTTATAAATGTACTTTTGAATCATTTATACTTAGCTTCAAAAGGGGAAAAGGGGGGTGTCTTCATAATTATGTTGTGGAGTTAACGTTGGTATATGATTAAGAATGATTATGATATATTTAAGCCTTAGTTGGATTTTCAAGTATATGTATTACTCATTAGAATGGATTAGGAATTGATAAATGCGTTGGTTATGAATGGACTATGATGTTAGTATTAGTATTAAAGGAATTTCAAATATAATTATAGGATTAAAATATAATATTGTACTTATGCCAATTCATATTTTTAATATTGAAATGAATTCATGGAATGGAAATGTCAAGTTATATTTCATTGAATTTCAGACATAATGATAAAATTAAAATGTAAAGTTTTATGTATGTTGATTTACATTTCGATGGTGGAAGTTATCGCATGGGGTTTCTTCATTATGTCCATCTCAAGGAAAACATTGTCAAATAACCTTACTGCCTTTAAGTCAACAGAGTAAGTCACTCATGTGTCGATGCGTTACTAATTTTGAGATTAAGGTCTACTTATGAATACAGTGTTATAAATTGGCAACATGAAAGCATTTAGTTAAAAAAAAAAAAACACTTTCTCATCTTGACAGACGCTACAGGCAATGCAAGTTGTTGTATTGGAGCTAAGGCAATCAAAGATGGTAAATCAAAATTTGTTTGGTCATGTTGTCTTGTCTAACCTAATGTCAAAGTTTTGTTCTATTTTAAGAGCTTAATTGTTTTGGTCGAGTTGCTAACAAATCCAGATGTTGACCTCCCAACTCTCCCACTACACATCCTATGGAGCATATGGGTCACATACAATAAAGCTATTTTCTCAAAAATCATTCCTTATCCTCTCTCAACAATATACTAGTTCAAATTCTCTCTTCCTTAAAGGATCCACCCAAGTTTTCAAAAGGTCCAAAGGTTGTGCATCCTCTCATACTTTGACAACATAATCCCTCATTGTTTTTGCAATGGATCCTTGAAGGGAAATCTCAAGGCCAACAAACTTGGTAAAATTTTCATAACCAATCTCTTTCATTCCAAAGAGGTGTATATCAAAACTCAATCAATTTTGTAGAACTATGCAATTTAGCCACATCATTATTTTTAGCATGGGAGAACTCCTCGTACTTTTTTATTCTAAACTTGTTGTTGGCTTGGCAAAGAACTCATTCATATGCTCACATCTTACCCTCATACACATGCTTAATAGAGTGATACACATGCTTAAATTCATTATCTGAACTTTGTAAAGAAGCATGGAATTAAAGATTTAACAAATCATCTATATCATAAAATTAATAACACTTGGATCTCAATTTTCCATCCATGCAAGTAAGTATTGATTTAATAGTATCATGCTTTAATTAATTGAGTTTATGAGGGTACAAGGAAATTTTTACCCAAAGACCAAAAACACAACGGTATCTCCCATGATAAAATTCAAATCTAGAGGGACCCAAAGGGACTCTATGATGTATAGGTACATCATATATAGAGTAATAACTCACACTTAAAGAATTTTTTACTATTTATGATAAAATTAAAAGATTGTTTTATTGAAAATATTCATGAAATAATCTAAAGTTGGATTAACAAGGAACAATGAGTTTTTCACTGATAATCAAGTTTCAATTTTAAGGTGTTTGGTCTTTGAGTTTGTTATGGGAGCATCCAAAGGTAGTGTTGAACATGTGAGGCTTACATTTCATTCCCCATTCACACATAAGTGGATCAAAGCCCACACTCTTGTCATCCTTAAGCTTGAACACTAACCATTACGACTACAACCATAGTTTGCTTAAAGAAGTTGGATCCATCGATGAGGAACAAGGAATTTGCTAAGGCCCTAACCATCATTCATTATTATTATATTGGTGATGGTTAGGTCGACTCAGGATTAGGTTACATAATGATCACTTTATTGCCTATTTATAATAAAGGAGTTTCATTTGTATAAGCATCTCATCTTGTCTTGTGTCTTTGCTACATTGTATAAGGAGGTTGAGTTCTTATTCATCTCGTCTTCATTCTTGAGGTGTTGGATTACTCTTTCTTTCTTATTTTATGCTCTTTAGGGAATTTGGTGCATAATATTTGGCATCAGATCTTGGACACTTCCAAAAAGAGTTATCTTGGTATTTTTGTTATAGATTTTTTTCAAAGACATTTTAGATAGCTAAATATGGAGGGACCTCAGAGGACATAACGAACTGTCTGTGGTATGAATTTCAAGTCTTGACTCATTGTAGATTTGGAGTTATACCGTGTGTAAGTTAGGGTTTTTTACTAGTCCAAAAACTAGTCTCAAAGTGTTCTAGGTAAAATTGTTATATATAAAGCTAAAGAGATCTAAATTGAGTGAGACTTGTTGCATAAGAAAGAAGATGGACTATAGTTGTTGGGGTACAAATTTTAGAATCAAACAGGGAAAATTGGACACATGGCGAGTCGTACAATTTTGCTCTCCTGAAAAGGACAAAAAACAACTAGTTTTGGAAAAATTATTATAACTCTCTCTTGGTACATCAGAATTGGGTCGAGCCTATGGCATTGCAGAGAAGACATACCAAGCTACTGCAGGACAAAATTTCAAACTCAGAGGAGCCAAAATTTCATAGATAAGTCAAGGGCAAGGTCAGCCACCAAGACAACCTACAAATCAAGTCTTGCAAGGTATGTTAACTTGAACTTGTATAACTTTTGATTGAAGTCTCTGTTTCGGTTGATTCAAAAGGTGGGATAGGGAGGAAATAGAGGATAAATATAGAATATATAAGTCGAGGGAAAGGTCTGCCACCAAGACAACCTACAAATCAATTCTTGCAAGGTATGTTAACTTGAAACTTGTATAACTTTTGATTGAAGTCTTTGTTTTGGTTGATTCAAAAGGCGGGATAGGGAGGAAATAGAGAAGAAATATAGCATATATTAGTGGGCTCAAATGGCAAGAGGTGGAGCAAAAGTTTCGATGCCCATTAAACCTCTTGAAGGATCAGATGTGACACAAGCTAGGCATGATGACGTAAACATCGAGTTGACCAATCTTACCGAAAAAAAAAAAAAAAAAAAGTAAAAAATATTAAAGATACAATGCTAAGAAAGGTGGACATCATGGATGTGGTAAATAAGAATGAATCCAAAGAATTCAAAGGGGATATGAAAAGTGAATTCCAAACATTCAAAGAGACCCTTGAAAATGAAGGAAGAACTTGTGAAGGATATAATTGGCCTTCTTAACCAAAAGATGACACCTCCAAAAGATGATAAGGAGAAGAAGAGGGACTTGTTCTAGTCGCAGCCTTAGGAAATTGGGAAACAACTAAAGAATAAGAGGTTCAAGTCCTCAACAATCGATAATCCACATCATGGGTTCAATTCAGAACCAAGGAACTACTTCATTCCCAAGGTTAAATTAAGAAAGCTTGATGGAACATATGTGTTTACATGGGTGAACCAAATATAACAACTCTTTGAATTGCATAATATTATGGATGGTGAGTAAATGATTTCCTTAGCTACAGTGTATTTTGAGATAAAAACATATCAATGGGTAGTTAAAAGGAATATGGTAAAGTTTGGAAACAAGATTACTTAAGTCAGTTGACAATAATGAAACACTTAGATGATGTGGAGGATTATAATTCAGAATTTCAAGTATTGTCCACAAGAATAAACAACATAAGTGACCAGCATTTGTTAGAAGCTTACATGGGTGAATTAAAAGAAAACATTAAACATGAACTTTTCTTAAGACAACCTGAAAATGTTATGGAAGCTATGCAATATTCTCACCATATTCAATCCAAAAATAAGGCTACAAAAAAGTCTACAATTGGAATATATGATAGGAAGCAAAGACATAAATTTGCCTCAAAGGACAACACTACCTCAACCCACTCAAATATCACAAAAGGAAATGGATGAAAGAATAGAAAAAAGGACAATGTTTTGGTTGTAATAGCCAATGGTATAAAGGGCATAAATGTCAAGAACTAAAATTGTTCACTTTGAAGAATAATGAGGAGGAAATAGATGCATCAACACAAATAGGAGAGGAATAACGTATAAACCAACAAAAGCAAGGAAAAGATGTAGAAATTTTGCACAACATAGACCTAGACCTATGTGAAATATTAGTCCATGCCTTGGCAGGTGTGTCAGTACCCCAAACCCTCAAGATTGCAGGTTACATTAAGAAGCAAAGGGTCATAGTACTAGTCGATTCATTGATAAAAGATTAGCAAAGCACCTCAATTGTTTTATTTTCAAGTATTGGTTGCTAATGGGGGAAATATTAATTGTGGAGGAAAACGCCATAATATTAAACTTAGTCTGAGAGACTATACTCTATCAAACCCCATGTATTATATTCCCATTGGAGGAGTAGATGTCGTTCTAGGGATTCAATGGTTGAGAACCTCGGGTACAATTTCTACAAACTGCAATGAATTACTCATGAGATTTTAATTGGAAGAAATTCAATATGAACTTGGGATTAAAATCTCCACCCTCTCATATCATTAGCTCTCGTAGAATGGAAAAACTCTTAAAAAGGGTTGTGGTGGTGTTATTGCTAAAATTTACTCTATGGAAGTGAAGCATGAAGATGAAACTATTCAGATGACTTAAAATGTACCTTGGAAAAACATCTTAAAGTCTTCCAAGATATTCTTAAAGGACTACCTTCATTTAGAGATCATGAACATCAAATTGAACTCATTCCTAGAAGTACTCCTAATAAAAGGCCTTATAGATATCCACATCAATAAAAATGAGAGACTGAGAACGTGGTATAAGACATGTTGGATGCAGGTATTATTCAACCAAGCAAGAGTTCATTTTCAACACCAATAGTGATGTCAAAAGAAAAGATAATGCTTGGAGAATATGCCTTTATTATAGAGATCTAAACAAAATCACTATCAAGGATAAACTTCCCATCCCAAATATTAATGAGCTATTAGATGAGCTTCATGGAGTGGCTTACTTCACAAAGTTGGATCTAAAATTAGGATACCATCAAATCTGATTAAGAGAAGACAATCCCAAAACAACTTTTAGAACACATGAAGGGCACTTTGAATCAGATTAAGAGAAGACAATCCCAAAACAACTTTTAGAACACATGAAGGGCACTTTGAGTTCTTGGTGATGCCTTTTGAATTAACTAATGCTCCTCTACTTTTCAAAGCCTTAAGAACAAAAAAAATCAACATTATCTTTGTTGCTAGTTTCCTTTAATGATATACTTATCTATAGCAAATCATGGGAATAACACATTAAACATGTGGATCGAGTCCTACAAATTCTCAAGAACAAACAATTGTATGTAATAAGATCCAAATGTGCTTTTGGGAAACAAGAAGTTGAGAATTAGGTTATATTGTTTCAAGAGAAGGGGTCAAGGTGGATCTTCAAAATATTGAAGCCATCACAAAATGGCCTATTCCTAAGAACAACAAGAGTCTAGGGTCTTTTAGTATTACAGGAAATTTGTTAATAATTATGCACACATTACAAGTCCCTCACATCTCATAAAGAAAAAATCATTTGTATGGAATGAAGCTACCTTGGCATTCTCACTTCTAAAGGATGATATGTCTTCTACACCAGTATTAGCAACACTTGACTTAAGTTTAGTAAAACATTCATAATCAAATGTGACGCATTGAAACAAGGAACTAAAGCAGTATTAATGCAAGAAGGAAGGCCATTGATTTTTGAAAGTAAACAATTCAAAAGAAACGACAAGCTGAAATCTACATATGAAAAATAAATGGCAACAATTTTGCATGCAATAAAAAAATGGCAACAATATCTCATTGGGAGACACTTTAAAGTCAAGACAAACCATGACAACCTAAAATATTTTTTGGAACAAAGAGTACCATAAGAAGAGCAACAAAAATGGGTATAAAAAATGCAAAGGTTTGATTTTGAAATAATCTACAAAAAACACGAAAGAAAACATGGTAGTGCATGACATATATATTCCATGACATCTTCCATTCCTGTGTGGTTGAAAGAAGCTCACCATGAATGGAAAGAAGATAATAGCACTAAACAGAAAATATGGTGTCTAAAAAAATGGAATATCTTTATGGAACATTGGGAATGGAAAAGAGATTATTTGGTGCAAGGGATAGAGAAAAAGTTTTTTTTTTCATATGATAGTGTAACCGACGGCTCAATACTACGAGAGCATCGAATCTGAATGGGTCTTGGGGTCGATCCTAGGTGGGGACGGCCACAACCGACCGCCCCAGCCACCCGACCATAACGGCAGCCCCATAGAGAAAAAGTTATTGATAGGCATTCTTTATCTCTTTGGAATATAACCATTATGAAGTACCTAATCAAGTGGAAGAATATGCCGCCAAAAGAAGCTACATGGGAAGATGAGCAATTCATGAATAAACATCAATTACAAGCTTTGGTGGCAAAAAAAAATTAATGAGGGGCTGTGTTAAGACCTTAACCATTATTCATTATTATTATATTAGTTATGGTTAGGTCAGCTCAATATTAGGTTAGAAGATTATCACTTCATCTCCTGCTTATAATAAAGGAAATTAATTTGTCTTGTATCTTTGCTACATTGTATAAGGAGGTTTGCCCCCCTCGAAGAGGCTTCTTATTCATATCTTATCTTCATTCTTAAGGCGTTGGATTACTCTCTTTCTTATTTTATGCTCTTTTGAGGAATTTGTTGCATAACATAATTTTTCATCAATTACCAACATTCAATTCCCGTGAGCATCCAACCCCCTAAGATTACCATGGGGCATCTAAAGGTAGTGGTTAAACATGTGACACTTGTATTGCACTCCCTACACACTCGACCAAAGCCCACCCTCTTGTCAACCTTAAGACAAACACTTAACCATTACAATGACCATAATTTTTAAGGAGGCAAGTGTGGGGGAAGGAAAATTTGGATTTAAGTTTTGCACGAGGGATTGTAGTTGCCACCAATAATGAAGCAAAGGCTTTGGCACTATACTAGGGATGGTCTTTGTTAAAGATAAAAGAGAGATATCACATTACAATGGTAGGACTACAATAATCATCTCACATGCACTACCACACAAGCCCTAGAGACATTCATCTGAGCAGGATCATTCAAAGGACCTCAACACTATTGGAATGATAGCATTGAGTTTTTTCAGGTTACGATAGCCCACAACTCCTTGGCAGACTCCAAAGCCTGCAACTAAATTTATCCAATTTTTACTAAATCAATTTCCAGGACTACGAAAGCTATGCACGCAAAATACATCCAGCGAAAAGGAAGAACAGTTAGGCAAGCAAAAGGAACAGATACCTTATGGTTTACAACAGAGATGAACAACAATTTCAGGTCAAGACTTAGTGGGAAATTCAAGTTAAAACATAGGCTGTGCTCTCTGTTGGACACCAATAATTAAAATTACTACCCGACTCAGTTTTCGAATAAACCTGCAACTTCATCTTAAACTAGGACACCCTACAATATCTCTGCTACCATCCTACTCTGTTATACAAGAAACCTGCAACTTCATCTTAAACTCTGACACCCTACAATAACTCTGCTACCATCCTAGTTTGTTATATAATTTCTTTTAGAAGGAATACATATGTTTTATACCCATCCTACTTTGTTGTTATATAATTTCTTTTAGAAGGAATACATATGTTTTATACCCATCCTACTTTGTTGTTATATAATTTCTTTTAAAAGGAATACATATGTTTTATACTTTCTTGTAGAAGAAGGAATACATATGATTGAAATCTAATTTTAAGGTCGCAGCCAAACCAAACACCAAATTGATGTACAAGACCTCCTTTTTCTAAGGAATAAGAATTTTAAAGTCCAATTTAACCAAACACCAAATTGATGTACAAAGCCCCCTTTTTTTCTGAGGGACAAGAAAACCCTCTGCACAGTGATTTGTCTACTAATTACAATCTCTCACACACAAATACATGTGGATGCACACACATCATGCATCCTTAAAAGCAACAACTTCATCTTAAACTCTGAGACCCTACAATAACTCTGCTACCATCCTACTTTGTTTTATAATTTCTTTTAGAAGGAATAAATATGTTTTATACCTTCTTGTAGAAGAATGAATACATATAATTGCATATATAATAATTATTAAAATCTAATTTTCAGGTCGCAGCCCAACCAAACACCAAATTGATGTACAAAACCCACTTTTTTTCTAAGAGACAAGAAAACCCTCTGCACAGTGATTTGTCTACTAATTACAATCTCTCACACACAAATACATGTGGATGCACACACATCATGCATCCTTAAAAGCAGCATCATTATTTTAAAGAGTTGGCAAGCTCCTTGAAAATTAACCAAGACCTACTAAAATACCAAAATTTATTTATGGTAGAACATTACGATGTTCTCCATTGACCAAACAGACTAACTAAAATCATTTGTATTTAAAAAATAGAACACTTGCAAAACTGTGAAACATATGCTTTACTGATAACAGATATACATTATGTAAATTCAAGTCTCAAGTGAGCATATGTAAAACTGAAACATGTGCTATACTGATAACAGATGGACAACCTATTAACTCCTCAAATGAACATGTGAACTACTCCTCGAATTGTTTGAGTGCAGGAAACAAAAACATACAGAAGATTGAGAGCAAAGCAGGCAGAAATAGCTTACAAATTATGGGCAAATGGAGGAAGCACTGTCATTGCTTGCTGAATGGAACAAAAAATACCTTGAATGCAATATTGAAATAGAAGCTGCCATTATTACAGGTGACAATTACAAGGAAAACTCCATAGAGAAAAGAGATCTTCTCTATATACAACCCCACAGAATTACCTCAAAAATATAATGCTACAGCCCTTATCACAAACCAGCGGTTCAACCTTGAAAGGCCTCTCTTTGAAACCCCTCATTTCAATAGAGGCTTGAGACAAATTGTGAAATTCCCATTCCAATCACGATGTTGAGATCGTGTGTAAACATGATGGATGATGTATGAAAACTATGGACTAGCTAAAGATGCTCACAATTGCTAAAGAACTGGTTATGATGCTGCGGTATCACTTTCCTCGCATTCCTCAAAATTGATAGGTTTTCCAGAAAAAGTTTTCCTGTAGCAGCAAAAGTGTTAGTCAACAACATTCCACAAATGTCAAAAACATAAGAATTCGATTATTCCAACAGCTAGCATGTACAGTATATTGCAAAGTCCCATGACTCAGAAACACTTGGGCGAAAACTCAACATAAAACTCGGTTATAAAAATCCTAAAAAATACTAGAAGATTCAGAAAGAAATGAGATTAGATTAGTAATTACTTAATAAAAATAAAGGCATGTAAAAGTTTAATACCTCTGGAATCCGCCTTCATTGGAGAGTGCCTTCTCTAATCTCTCTTCAAAAGGTGTAGTGTGCCAACTTACCTTTTGATCCTGCAGAATGAAAATGTTAATAATCTAGCAAAACCGTCAGAAGAAAATTCACAGAACCTGCGAGACTTCAATTAGAAAAAGAAACATACCTCTTTGTATTTATTTGTTGAGTTTGGTATTCCCTTTCCATCCCACCACTTGGGAGACGTACTTTGCTTATCATTCCAATGAGCTGCAACCATCCCTAAAATAGGTCTGTCATCCCCACTAGATTTGCTTGATGGTGATCTTGCTGGGGATGTAGATTGTAAGTGCTGAATTGACAAGGCTCCTAAGATAGGTCTGTCGTCAATATTTTTACTTGAAGGTGAGCTTCGCATCTGTGGAACTCTCGGGCTTGAACTTGATGTTGACAAGATGCCTGCTGTTTTAGCTTCTGAGTTTGGAGTTTCAACGGGCATCTTTTTAGAGTGTCCAACATTGCCATCTTCGATTTGTGGTGTTTTCAGCCAGTGAGATAGGCTAGAATCCACATACAGTACATGTGATTGTGGCGTCTCCTCAGAGATATGATGAAATTGCCCTGTTGATTTAGGTGTTTTAGAAACTGGGTCAGGAGTGGTGGGAACATGTTTTCTCTTTTGGCTGGGTTCATCAATTACATCCAAACCATCAGGCATGAGTTTAACCTCTTCCTCGCTCATAAAATTCTCTTTACTTATAGAATCTGCTCTTGAGATTGAATAGCTACAAGGAAGTTTTGGGGTTCCGTTATCTGTGGCTGCCCCCTTTGATCCTGGTGTTTGAAGAACTAGTGGTTGGTTCTCTGTCATTGCTGATCTCTCGGACCATGAGTTGCTCTTTGGCTCACAATCCTTGAGAATCCCTTTCTTAAGTTCCTTCCACTGTGATAGGTTTTCCACAGGATTTAAAACAGGATACACGTATTGTGAACGGAATCTGGCATTCTTGTTCACTCCTGCATTCTCCAGAATCTTTGAGCATCCTGTCCATGGAGTGTTCATGTTATCCGTAAGCCTTAAAGGAGTAGACTGTGGAGAATAAGTTGACTTGAAAAGAGGAGGGGTTTGTGGTTCTAGACTAGCTTCAGAATCAAACGGATTGAAACTTATGTTCTCACTCTTGGCTGCTGAATCACGGGATGCAATTGACCCTGCATCCGAGAATGAATCACTGTCCTCTTCAACAGCCAGGTATTCACCATACCTTGAGGGCTTATGAACTATAGGCTCAAGCAATTTAGATGACATAGGACTTGTCGGTTGGAGATGATCTTCATTTTCACTGACAAAGTAGGAGCCTGCTGATGAAGAAGATTTTGCGTTCCCATGTGCAGTCTTATCTTCTCTGCATCCAAAATGCCCAGAATCTTGTTTGGTATATTTCTTATCCTCGTTTTGATGCATTTTATCTTCGAACCTGCCCATTAGAAGCAATTATTAGCAATTCATCTATGAAAACATCCCCAAAGAAGTATGAAAAACCTCAAAAAATTTATTACCTAGTAGATAGCTGCTTCGGAGGAACATGCAATATCGAGTTTGGAGTGGGTATTTTGCAAAGCTCCTCATGCAGATGAGCAGGTGGTGTTGGAGACTCCCCAGGTGGACCATCCCACTGAATTTTTCGGACTGGAGGATTAGGAAACCATGAGTGCCATTCAGAGTTTACATTCTTATCATATCCACTTGGCATTCTTTGCCTTTCAGATGCTTCACGAATCTCAGACGGAGTTCTCAGAAGTGTTCCACATGATTTAAGGTACTTCACCTGTTCAAAAATGGCAGATTATTTCCATACTCTACATATGACTTCAAAAACGAGAAGTTACAATCATTGAACCAAACCCAACAAATGGTACTTGCTGAAAATAGTGCTAGCAATGTCATGCAGGAAACAACAATCCTGACAACGATTTGAAATGAGGGAAAATACATACAAACAATCTCCCCTTAACCAATTAATAGAAACTAAAGCATTCTGTAAAATATTAACAGACCTCGTCATTGAACTCTCTGTTTTCCTCTTCTTCACGAAGATTCCTAGCCTTTGCCAAATTACGGGGAGGCGTGACAGGTGGGACAAAATCATGGCTTGGACCATTTAATGAATCCTTGGGCTCTGGAACAGCAGGAACTTCAGCTGAAGCGATCAACTGCGCTGTCCACTTAATACTATTATTCCGTCGACATAAATTTTCTGTTTTCTTTCGTTCTTTGCACTCTGATAACGCTGTTTTACAGTAACAAACAAAATTTTGATTAGACGGATAAATTATGTACAAAGATCATGAAATAGACACCTGTAGAACGTTTTGAGCAATCATATACGTGCCTGTAAGAAAGGGTGAGGATCCAACAATGTCTTCAGAAGAAACATGGAAACGGCCAGACTTAGACTGGTTATTTGCAATCAGATGTTCCTGGATAAATCAATACAAACAATATTCTAAGCATCAATTAAACATCAGCGTAACGATGAGGTTGTCATTAACAAAAGAGAGGCTAATAACATATTATTTCAAACAGGTCAGAATGAGACTTCTTAGAAAAAAGAATAAACTTTAACCTTTCTACCTAAGGATAATAGATTGTTGTTCTAAACAGCCTTGGGTTTATCTATAAGGTTTTTAACAGAAACAGATCTATATCCGGAAAGACAACAGCTTGGCTAACATTAAATTTAAGGGCTCCTTGAATTTATATTATTAAAGAATTTGTCAATTCCCACTAGCATATCCAATTAAGGTGTGGGTTTTGTTTGCTGGTTTCAATTTTCTTAGGGTGATTTAGTCGGAAGAGGCACCCTAAAAATCCAGCCATGTTAAGGATTGGTGGATTAGTGTGGCCAGGTCTGAGTTTACATCAATTTTTTTTGCCGGTTTGCTAAATGAAATTCTTCAATAATATTTTGTTTGTTTGATTTGCCCAAAAAATTTACACTGCAAACCCTAAGAAAAAGGAATGCGATAGAATTGCTGAAATTTTGAATTGTAAGCCTCCAGACAAGAAAGGATGCAGGTGTTTTTCATTAACGTGAGAGAAATACAGATATAACTTTAAAGATCTTCAATAGCATCCTCGGATTAGATATGGAAGAAGAATTACAAACTCGATGTAAACCGGCTCGAATCTCTGAAAAAATGTCTAGGAAAGAAATTTACCATATGAATAGACACTGATAATATTTAAAAGTTCAAAACAGTCGTTGGTTTTCAGTAAATATTTGCAAGAAGATTGCTTCTCAAAGCAGAAGATTATATCTGTTCGAATGGGCTTGAAGTCCTTATAGATATCATCGTCCATGGTTCAATAGAAAAGAAAGAAAAATAATTATAAACAGCTTAAAATTCCTCAGCATTACTTATATGCCTTGAACACTGAATAAAAAGCGACCGTATCGATTTAAAGTGAACCGGCTAATATATATCAGGGAAATTCATATGCCCGAGAACAGATTTAAAAAATAAAATCGCTGGGAATGCCCCTGGGAGGACATTGCTGCTATGTAACGGAATCTGCCATTCAGGAAGGCTTAAATCGGCCTCTGAACCACTTGCATTGTAAGCGATTCAAATCCACAATTAAAGCGGCGAAAGTTCATTCCAAGAATTCAAATCCACAAAAGGCGCCATATGCATTGTTCACAACAGTTCCGGTTTTCTTCACACAGATCTACAGCAAACAAAAGCAGAATCCGCTACTCTAAATCTGCTCGAACTCAAGCATGCGCAAGAAATGAATGAATCCAGGGTTCAAAATGGCACTAGCAAGACATTTGCATGACAAAGGCACCAAAATGACACCGTTCTAAAAGGCTCAAAGTTCCGAAAAACGCCATCTACACGGAAAGAATGCAAAAGCCTGGACCTCTAGTGGCTCAAACTTGCAAAAACCACATCAATGCACCTCGAGCAACAAAAGGTGTACTTTAGGCAC
This sequence comes from Larix kaempferi, assembly GCA_027924585.1. Lineage (NCBI taxonomy): Eukaryota > Viridiplantae > Streptophyta > Pinopsida > Pinales > Pinaceae > Larix > Larix kaempferi. The sequence continues at coordinate 6,545,797 of BSBM01000364.1, read as the reverse complement.
CTCACCAGCCTTCCAAGAAAATTTACAGGCCATAAAATCACAGATCAAGACCTCTAAAGCTACATCACCAAAAAAGAAAAGAAAGCCAAAAGCAAGAGCCGTACCCTGCTCTTGACAGGCTGCAGAGTAGCCGAAACGTTGCCGCGCGGTCGCTCCTTATCTTTAACACGAAAGCATCCGAAAAAGCACCCCATTTTGGCTCCTCGATAGTGAATCTTTAAATCTTTAAACCTTTAAACACAAGCTCTCCCGAAAAAGCCTTTCCTTCGTCCTCTGGCAAGAAGAAAGCACCGCACTAAAGGAAATTAAAATGAAGCCTGTCCTCCCCTTCTTCTGTGGCCGCAACGCCATCTCCCGCAAGCACCATACCGGAACAATACTAGTAACAGCAAGAATCCAATAGACAAGGGTTTGATTAAAATATAAAACCTAACGTAAATCAAAAACTGGGTCCAGGCCAGAGCATTATCGCCCACGGCCGGCAGAAAGCAGGGCGGAACGCTCCAAGTACGGAAGAAGAAGGCGAAGGCCGGGAAAATATGCCGTCTCTTGACGGAAAAATCCGGAGGCCAGCTTCACATGGAGAGCAATCGGAGCATGCGAGACGGCAAGGTAGACGGAAATGTTAAATTTAGAGCGTTTTTTGAGGTGTTGTTGTTTTCAGCGCGCAGGCAGGGCCCTCCTTGCGTCCACAACGGCAATCGCGGAAGCATGAGAAGAAAAACAAGGACAAAGAGATTTTGGGGTTTGAAATTCGAATGGGGTGTGGGAAATCTGACCGTTAAAATAGAAACAATATCCAATTAAAGGAAGCTTGCATGTCACTTTAGTTTTATTATTCCCTTATTAATCTATACATATTTGCAATTTTCCTTTAATCGGAAGAAAAGAAAAGCGTGGTGCGCTTGCTAAGAAAATTAATTAATTTGAATTTTTATTTAGTAATATGAAATTATATTGTATTAAAAATGTTTATGTTGTAAAAACAATTCTAATATCTATAATTATTAGAAGAACATTTTTTAAATTTTATAGAGAAGAATTGTGTGGGAAAACTAAGTAATAAGTATATTTATATCAAGACTAATCAACCATTATGTTAATGAGCACATATAATTTAGTTTGAAATGATACCATGACTGTATTCAATATTGAATTATAACAGTAAAGGCATTGTCTTTCGGATTCAAAGAGTTCACCTACTCACACCAAAGCAGCCATATTTTTTGGGGCGTTAGCAAGAGCATTAGTTGCTATTGTGACAGACTTTGTATTCTATTTCTTTACATGGAGGTCAAGTGTAGGCCTTACAATGCAAGCGATGGACACTATGGGCTCTAGTGGATGTGATCGACTCAAGGTCAAGGGATTCTTGGCTTTAAGGCTCAAAACAATTAAAGCATTAAAGTTTCAGTTGCTTGAAACATTGTTGCTAGAATGGAGCACCGGAGCATACCTTCTAATGGGAAAACAGAAATAGTGATTTGCAAGCACATTAGATGTTATAGCGACTGACTTTGGAATCATTTTATTTGCATGGAGGCAAGAGGGAGAAAAACATAGATATGCAGATGGCATCTATAGCCAAGTAAGTGGTAGAGGCAATTAAACACTAAATTAACGAGCTATTGTGTCTTGGGCAGAGTTCTTGCAATGGAACTCTCCAGGATCATGTAGATGATAGTGGAAAGAGATGGAAATGGAACTCTCGTATGAGAATCACAGGGCAATACGGGCTCGAAACACAGCCCCCAGTTTTTCTAGTGGAATAGGGATAGTCTTCCTAAGTATGCCATTGATGGTGTGGTAACCTCAGGACAATATCAAGGCCAAGGGATTCTTGGCATCTGAAGTGGAGCAAGATATGTAACACATATGTTCCTAGTCCTACTTACACTCCGACCTATTAATGCTAGATTTCAGCTATGGATTGGCACGGCTCTAATGTTTTATACTATGGTGACAGGCCAGAGGGCATGTTCACATACTCCTGGGATAAGGCCAGTGCATAAGGAATGGATGTCAGGAACTTGGAGCTGAGATATGTGCAGTGCTTTGATCACATAGCAACATATTTATGTTATACTGTAATACGGAAGGGAAGACAGAGTAACAGTAATATTGTTTTCTATGATATGGGTTTTGATTTTGTCACAAAAGACAATTGTTAATGTGTAGTGCTTTGATCACATAACAACATATTTATGTTATATTGTAATACGAGAGGGAATACAAAGTAATAGTAATATTGTTTTCTATGATATGGGTTTTGATTTTGTCACAAAAGACAATCGTAATTAATTATAGTTGTATTGACATGTGTTATGAGTCGGTTTCTAGTAGATAGAAATCTTGTTTTGGATGACAAGCCCATAGGACGGGTTATTGAACAATGCTAATAAAGCAACGATGGAATGTAATCTTGATTTCATACGAATACAAAACTACGATTTTTTTTTCTTCTGAGGAATAAAAAAGAGGCACCACTCTCTTGTGGTTGCCCTATTGACATAAGAATTATGATATATCGGAACTTGTATGTTATTATAGGATACATTGCTTAACCAATCACGATAAATTTTGAGTGGATTTCATATAATTTAGTTAATAGTCTTTCATACTATTGACTCTATTTCAATTTTAAAAAATGAGAAGTTGGCATCTAATAAAGTTCAATCACTCGATTGTAACTCCCCTTGGTGGATTCATACTCCAAGGCATAAGACTCCCCTTCCTTCGGGCCCTAATAGATCCCTTCAAGGAAGGCTCGAGATAAGGAGATCATGTAAGGTTTGAGGGAATAGAATATTTTCAATCTCATGTTTATGCGGTTTTCATTGTGAGAATTTGTTTTCGGATGATCTGCATTGTATGGCATTTTGTCAATGTTTCAAACTTGTAAACACAATTCATCTTCAAGACAATGAGTCAAGCTTGAGAAAGACGATGATTTATGTAATAAATATCAATCGCCGCACACCATAAATGGCATGGTTCTCCGCACACCATAAATGGCATGGTTCTCCTTTGTTCGGCTTCATTAAGGTCTACCCCTTTGTTGGTATATTAAGGGGATCCAACTTCCGCTCACCTCGAGACCTCCATCTTCATTAAGATTATTCAGGTGCTTGATAATATCAAGAGCCTCTCTTACTCAATGTTTATAATAATGGTCCTCTTTAGCCATGGCCTTGGAGCCCTCGAGCTCAATATGGTGACATGTTTTAACTAAGTGGTCAGCTAAGGCCTAGGTTTGAATGCGTTTGTTGTTTATATCTGCACTATGTTCCTTCATTCTTACTTAAAAAGACCTACTTGTTTCCCAAATGTAACATTTCTCGTAGGAGCATGAAACCTTGTAGACTCTTTCTATTTCCTTCGATCAATGTTATCCTTCACTGACTTCGTTAGTTGTCTTATGCTACAATGAGGCTTGAACACAGTCGTAATAATCTTCTTCCTATGGATACCTGCAATCTTGTTTGTAACACCATTAATGTAGGGTAAGAGAGATTTAATGCCATCTGAAATGTTATTTTCCCTAGCCCTCACATTCTTTCTACCTTTTACTTGTTGAATGGTTTTCTTTATTAGTCATTCTTTATAACCAAGGCCCTTAAAAACATTTACCAAGTGGTCCTCTTCCTTACCAAGGTGCTCTTTGTCGGAAATTCTCCAAGCCCTAGTGGCCAATGCGCTAATGACACCTATTTTATGAGCATGATGATGATGAGAATATGCATGAGTATAACATTTTGTGTGTGTTTTCTTTCTATAGACCTAATGGGATAATGTTCCCTTTGGATTCTTCTGATCAATACATCAAGAAAATGTATTCTTCCATCCTCCTCCTTCTCCATGGTGAAGGACTTTGTCAAGAGAGGTTAGAGTAGGAAGGGAGGACTTTGTGATAGTAAGGAATTTGTAAAGTAAGCCATGGTGGTGAAAAGAGAGGAATCTTAGGTTTTGAGGGGAATAAATATAGGGAAATCTTATGTAGAAGCCAAGCATGTAAGGTGTTATGTGCTTATATCTTCTAGGAAGGTTGTAGGTGGTATTGATTAATTTGGTCAATTAGGTTCAGTTTAGGTGGTCAAGTAGAGAAGTTGTTATCCTCTAACCCAAGTTTAAATCTCACTAGTGACACATTTGTCCCTCGTGGGTCGATAAGGGCTAGTAAGGTACCAACAATCTCACTCTTACTTAGTGTTTGAGGGTGGGACGAGATGTTTCCAAAAAAATTATCCCAATGGGTTAAGTCAGCAAATTATCATCAATGTCACTAGGCATTTGGCTAGTTATGTATCAACTAGTGCTTTGTTTGAATCCCCCTATATCTGACACAATAGTTTATGTTGATGTGTTTACTAGGGATGTCATCCACAAATATGGGGAAGCATCCTTTGGATTTCACTTGTGAGGTTTTCCCTAGAAAAAAAACTCTTGATCACTCTTTTTTTTTATAAGCTATATGTAGGTCCTTATATTAGCAGAAGCAAAATATACAGAGTCAGGGATGAGCCGGGTCCTCTCACCAAGGAGAAAACAAACCCATAATCAGTTTGGAAATGTATATTAGAAACAGTAAAGAGAGACATAATAAACCTAGCAGTGTTGTAGTGAGGCCAACAGAGAACTGTTTTAAACAAAAAGATTGTTTAAACCAAAAGAGAAGCAAGAAAACGAGCATTGACAACACTCATTAATTGTTGTGGTACTCCTTCTGATCAGGCTGAGTAGTCGGGTCTTTGGCTAGAGTTACGCCAAATCTGCGGGCAAATTGTTGTTGCTTGTAGAGCAGCTGCTTCAGCATGTCCTGTACGTCATCAAGCTGCATCAAAATTTTGGCCTACGCCTCATTGCGGTCAGTGAGATTTTTTCCTAGGATGAGCTTGTGCGACCAGTGCAGGTCCAGAGTCTTCTGGTAGAGAGTGCTTCTGCCCCTAGTGTTGCCAGGGTCAGGTACGAGGGCTTCAAACTCCTCCTGAATTTCCTCATCGGTCAGACAGCCTCTAGTGACACGGGTGTCTTCTTCTACGTCGTGAATCTCCTCTTGGGCTTGCTTAGGAATCTCAGAATGAAACTTATGGGATTTATCCACCACCCCTCTCATCAGACGAACCAGCGGTGTGGAGGAGGAGCCATGCTCACCAGAATGCATCTGCCGGGAATCTTGACGGGTGCGGACTCGCCAAGGAGGAGCCATAATCACCAGGGAGATGGTGCAAGTAAACTGAAAGAGCAACAGGGTCTGGAACTGAGGCCAGAAGAAAACCCGAAGAGCTCCGCAAAACAGAGGTCCAAAACCCCGAAAGTCTGAAAGCCAGAGAGTAAAGGCACCAGAGGTCGGGCTCTCAGAAGACCAGATAACGAAAACACCAGGATCCGAGGGATCAGAATGAACGGAGCCAACAGTGGAGCAGAGGTAACAAGAGCAAAACTAGGTGCCAATGTAACGAGCTCTTACCCGGTTGGCAGCAGTGGATCCCTTTCTGAGCAGAGCTTTTAACATAGCGTCTGTCGGCCTAAGAAGAAGCTGCTGGAAGTGTGAATGAGCCCCTGAATGAATACTCAAAGTGCTTGTTGAGTTTATGAGAGTGAAAGGACAAAACGAATGATCAGAAGTTGAGGGAATTAACAGAACCATCACCCCGAGCAGGAAGTGAGCAGCGCACAAGATATTACACACACTGGAGCAATTAAACCAACGTCGGGCAACCGAGGTCCGGGCAGAAGGAGCGATGGGGCGATAATCACCCTGCATGGGATGCTGGATCAACTCCGTGGAAGGAGCAGGTGGTCGACAGATGAGGAGGTGCATGAACCGACAGGTGGCTGGAGCTTGCAGCAGGCACGTAGTTGGAGCTGTGGGCTGGCACAGGGTGAGAGTAATTGATGGGCAGCTAGGTGCTAGCATGGCAGGCGTCTGGCGGTGCCATGTGGCCCTATTTGCACCCGCTGTGGGGGAACTCTTGATCACTCTTATCGCTCCTCTTATATTGTAATTATGATCTTGATGGCACTAAGAGTGGCGAGATGCACCTACATCACATTATGATGTGTCACCTATATGACACTCGTAAACTAAAATGAAAAATGGAGCAATAAGGCCAATGATTTGGCCCTTTTTAGATTTTCCTTCACTAGAACCCAATCATACAATCTTTGTTGCAATTCACCATGAAATCAAAATCAACTAAAACAACAGATTAAGTTGATCACATTGATGGATTCAAAAGCATCAAATCCCCTACCGTGTGCCAAGATTATGCAACCTAACCATCTAATAATTGCAATTTCCTCAAATAAAAAAAGTCAATACATTATTGTAAAAAATTAATGGTTTGGTTTGTAAAATAGAAAAGGACACCAACGTCCATTGGATGTAGCTTAGGTGGTTGGGAGTACCGATTGATAACCTCCCCACCCGGGTTCAATTCCTTGTAAGTGACATATGATGCTCTTGTTGTTAAGCCCCTAGTATTATGATTATGTTGAGCCTCCCTACATGCCTCACAGTATAATGGGGAAGTACTGTGGATGTAGCGGCCTCCTGAAAGATAAAGGCGTGAACCACATGAAAAAAAAAAGGCACCAAAATGTTGGTATGTTATTAAGGTTTGTAAAAATGAAAAAAAAAACCATAATAAAATTGAAAAAAAAGGTTGACCATAATTATTATTATTATTATATACTAATGTAGATCCATATTAGCTCTAAAATATGGAGAGGTTTGTAAGTCAAAATACTTTTTTTTCCTCAATATTTAATAATTATAGAGTTAAGATGAATCTATAATGATTTAATAAATATGAAATTATAGGATTTTGATGAATTTATAATGGTTTAAAAAATATGATTTTGATGAATCAATTTATCTTTTATTCATGGAAAATTTGATCTTTGAGTTCAGGGTCAATAAACAATATATGTTTGAAATGTCTTATCATGCCCCGAAACAAATGGTCACTCTAGTAAACTTTTGTTTATTATAGCCACAACAATATAATTTACATCTTCATTTTTATTTTTTTCTGCAGACATATTAAAAGAAGTTTGGATAGCCAGCTTTTAGCATCAAGACAAAGCGTTGGTTATAATGATGATTTGCGCTCAAAGTTTGTAAGGATACTATTGAATATTTAGAAAGGTCATTATTAACATAGTAGAAATAAATGAAATATTAACATGGTAGAAATAAATGAAACTAAGTGCAAGTATTATGTAATTTTTAACAAAATTTATATATATATGAATGCTAATATAATTTACAATTTCAATTTTGTTAAAAATGTACTCAACAATGGTTTAGCAATAGGACATAGCATTTTTTATAAGCATGGGTTTTGAGGTTTATATGGATTTATATTCATAAAGGACAAAAAAATAAGCTTATGTGTAAATTTTCATTATTTTTTTTGTATTTTTTGTATTTTTGTTTGTTGCAATGTCTTTTGATTTGATGGGTTAGATTTTGGTCTGAGAAACCACAACCCAGAGGCATCTAAGCCGTCAAAATCACCTAGGATCACACTCAGCCTGGGCCGCACCAACCCATAGCATGGTTGGATTTAGATGTCGCCTCCCAGGAACAGCAGGTTTTGATCTTGAACCGCCTTGCAGAACAAAACCCGTCTTGACCGTTTACTCTAACAGAACTTGACATTTTTATTTTTTATTATTAATAATAACAATATAAATTATATTTTCTTTTTAATTTATTATATATAATATTTTTAAATTAATGCATTTTAAATGACATTTTATTAAAAGAAAAAAATAATATTTTGAATTTTGACAAATAAATAAGGTTATGTGCCAATTTTCATGATTTTTGATATTTTTTATTTTTTTTTATTTTTAGTAATAATCATATAAATTATATTTTCTTTTTAATTTATTATATATAATATTTTTAAATCAATGTATTTAAAATGAAAATTTATTAAAAGAAAAAAAATAATATTTTTGAATTTTTTATTATAATGATTGTTAAATTTAATCTTAGTCAAAAATGTTTATTATTATATATATTATATATGATAAAAGCAAATGAAGCTAAATATAAGTCTTTGGAAAATTCTATTGAGAAAAAACATATAGTTTAAATAATAAAAAATATACATTTTAAAATGATAAATTATATGTTTTTAAAAAAAAGTATCCAGTTTTTATAAATTAGAATTTATTTAGTAAATATACACATAGGCTTATAAATTAGAATTATTTCAAGAATTATACATAAAGGGGTTATATTGCATAGATAATAGATCTTTTGGGTTAGGTGTGAAGAAATATACATAAAGGGTTATATTGCATAGATAATAGATCTTTTGGGTTAGGTGTGAATTTTATATAGTATTTGTTTTTATCAAAATAGGTAAGAATTAATATTTTAGTAATTTTATTTAAATTCAAATAATGATAAAATCATAGTTTTTTTAAACAAAATATAAAAAGATATTAGTACATTTTACATATCTTTGAAAGAAAAATTCAAAAGGATGGTAGGTACGAGGGGATTGTATGACCTCGATGGAAATCTAAAGTTAAGTATGCGTGGGTAGTAGGAATTGCTTCGAATAATCAAGTAGAAGCATATGCCTTGCTTCAAAGATTAATAGTTCTTTAAACTATTGATCTTTGGAGACTCACTCTTTGTAGTGAACCATGCCAGAAAAAAGAAGTGTTAAAGGAGGAACGAGTTTAAGTAGAATAATACAAAGAGCCATCTAAAACCTGGATCATATCAACAAGGTAAAGATTTTCCACATCCTTCGATACAACAATAGGAATGTAGATCAACAAGAAAACAAGTTAACTTGTTTGGATAAAGGAGTCCTCATAAAAAATGAGGATCCCTCAAGTATTGAGTTGGATTCCTTGACACTATTCATGCATAAAAACATTTTGGCAAAGGGATTTAGGTCTCTCAATCCACTTCCTAGGAATTTTATGGACTCCAAGTGGCATCCTACCATCATTGAAGGGCATGCAAGCATGCTACACTTTCATGCATGCGATGGAGGCATCAAGTTCTTGCGTGCCTCCGATCTCCTCATATCTTGGTGTAAAGTCCTTTGGTTATGCCCTCTTAAGGAACATTTACTCTATTCCAAGTGTGGAGGTGGGATATATCTCCACCAAATCATGAATCAATTCAATTTTGTTTTTAGGAATGCAAGTGAGGTAGGAGGTTGGTGTTTGAGAGCTTCATTATAGGGAATTTTGACAAAGATTAACGGTGCGATTATTCTTGTTTATTGTATGTTGCATTTGAACATCTGGTCACTTAGAAACTATGCCATCTTCAATCATATTGGGTGCCCTTTCTTTTGTTTCGACATAGGAAAATTCTTGTTTGGTGTCAAGTCTTTTCCTTCGACTTGCTCATTTACCTCTTGCTAGGTTTATTCTTGGTCCGATGCATGTAGAAGTCGGAGTATTTCTTTGGTTATATATGGACTATATATTAATGGGCCTATCTTAGCAAATTCCTAGCACTGTTACGGGGACATTAGTTTCATAACAAAACCCATAAGAGTTAAAGCTATAGTTAGAAGTATGGCAATCATTCCTTGTTTTGGTACTTATGGAAATGAAAATATCTCTAATATTAAGAAAATGTTAAGGAGGATGAATGAATAGATGGATGGCATGAGATAGGCAATAGGCTATCTGTTTAACCACTTAAAAAACCAAGAGAAAAAAATGGCAGAATTAGAGACTAGAATGCAGGAGCAAAGCATGAGGACGGATAGAATGGCAAATGAAATGGACATGCACTATAATATGATTCTCGGTTTTGTCCAAGGAACCCAATCAACAATAGGACAACCCGTGTTCTTAGAGGGCTCAATGATGGAGAATGCAGGTGAAAATGATACGATACAACATACAACCATTGTAATAATTGGACAACAACAACACCAAAGAGATGGCATGCAGGAATATGATGATGCCTTAATAGAGAAAAAGACATCAATTTCTCTAAATATCTTTCTCTATAATTTTTACTTATGTTCTATTTCTTAACACTTTTTTACATCAACTTATTTATAAATTTAATAAATAAGTTTCTAATTTTAACTCTTTAAGAGACTCTTAAAAAAATATGTAATACTTCAGTTTGTTAAACAAAGTTCTTTTACAAAATTTTGAACTCCTCTTTACTCTTAAGTGATTTAAGAATAAACCAGCTCCAAGAAGGAAAATTTAAAACTAAATTCTGAGAGTTGCCCACTAACTACATTAATTATAAAATCTAAACGTTGAAATTCAAATACACTTTATTTCTTTTTTTAAAGCACGCCCTTTCAATGTTTTTGAAAATTACATTTAACCTCGTGTATTTTAACGTGTCGTTCAAATAAAACAAACTTAATAAATATAAAGTGACGTGCAAGGAAGTAATAATATGGTAATTATTAGTTGAAAGTATAGTTAACAAAAAATGACAATGGGATGCTTTTTAGATTTTTATAAATAGATGGTGGGATTATCCCCACCCACGTTTTCTCATCATTTGAATACTATAATTGATTTATAATTTAAACATGATTAATTTATATTTATATCAATAATGTACAACCTAGAGGGCAGGGCAACACGAAATGGCATATCCCCGAAGATTGAGGGAGACATTAAACAATTAGGTTGAAGTTTTTGCTTTGTTTCAAAAATTTAGTGTTTTGTGTGCAAGACAAGTTAAAGCAATAGTGGTCATTGGTGATTCTTTAGTTATCATTCGAAAAATTAAGAATTTATCTACAACAAAAGCATTAACCCTATCTAAATTGAGAAACATAAATGGAAGAATTGTTGGATACCTTAAGACAATATCCTATATCAACATCCTTCACTATCTTAACTTTGAAGAGGATGCTTGACAAATAGGAGTGTGTTTTTGAAGGAAGGGAAATTGTGTGAAAATGGGAAGGAAACTTTACAACCTTCCATGACTACCACATCCAAGAACTATAGTCTTAACACCCCAATAAAAGTATGGACAAGTTGCAAATGACATCAATTCACATGCAATGGAGTTTAATTATCATCATCTCCCTCATACTCATACAATTCATCGCCATGCTTGAGAGTTTAATGGAGAAAGGAATGGGTCAATGTAATGCTCGTGGGATAATTTGAGGGTGTTTCCATAGACCCATTATGTTGTTTGTTGCAAGTGAAGGAAAGTGTGAAATGGAAGCTTATCCCTCTAACCATATGTTGGCAAATTAGACTGGGGTCGCTTTGTGGAAGATAACATGCAAACAGAGGCCAAGAATTATAGATCGATTGTGGTCATATCAAAGTTGGGAATTTGCAGGTCAATATAAACTATTGAAGTGGTAAACATTGCTTGTGATATTGTTGAATATATTTGGTTAGTGAGAAGTTAGTCTTTCCAGATAAAGGGGTTACATGCGACCATTTCTTATATGATAGAAAGTGTTCATGCCCAACTTGAGGAACTGAAAAAACAAGATTGTAGATATGGAATTAAGGATGGACAATCATAATTCTCAAAATAGAACATCTAATCTCTAAGCATAACATGTTTGTTTAGGTCATCCATGACTTTTCTAGAAGTCCCAATACTTTTGTAACATCCCCAAGAGAAGCAAGAATAGAGGAAGACACAATACATTGGGTATGAAAGCCCATGGAAATCAAAGAAGCCGATGAAAAGAATCAAGCAAAGAACTAGTTGCATTTCTACAATGGATAGTTTCTACATCTATTTTATAGGTTTATGCTTTGCAAGTTTAAGTTTTGTTGGGACAATATGTTTGAATTCATAGTACTAGGGCTATGAGTATTTCAAGAAAGACTATAACGACATGGTAGGCTTTAGATAAACCCCCTACATATTTTGTTATTTTTGCATTTTACGTTTCCAAGCTTAACTTTTTTATTGTTGCATCAACTTGCTATCTAGTTTAGTTGCAACTCCTCTTCAATATAATCCATATTTGTTTTGGTTAAAACATAATAATAATAATAATGTACATGTTTAGTAAGGAGTGGTATGTGCAAGAACGTCAACTTTGATCCAAAAGGAAATTGTGAAATAAGCTTTACTTAAGGGTTAGGAGATCAATCCACCAATAATCAAGTAGAAGCATTAACATTGTATCACGGTTTAGATATTCTCAAATCAAGGAAAATTAGAAATCTAATTGCAATTAGAGACTCCTCAATCATAATTTGACAAATGTGAAACTAGTTGATCTCTCAAAATTCAAGACTCCCCTAACTTATTCATAGAGTTCAAGGGGTAGCAAGGTGTTTTGAGTCTATATAATACCATCAAGTGTCAAGGACATTCGATAAGATCGCTAGTATCAAAGCAAATGAGGCATTTACATTGAACATTGAATGTTGAGTATAAATTTAGGTTGTCGGGGGAAGGGGGGGTGTTTCTATCATTGCTTACTTCTAATGATATACAGTTTATCAAAAGTTAGGATATGTATGTCAATGGAGATAATGGACAAGTGGTGCACCAATATTATCTTGATGAGAAGCGCATTAAATTCAGCCCACTCCTATGTACTTCTCATTCACTTCTTAATGTGTGCCGAAGGAATGGTTATTAATTGTGAAAGTATGGCTCTACGAAGTGAAAATGGGATTTTTCTCTCTTTTGGTTTTTGATTTTATTGCAAGTGCTTAAGGCCCATAAGCCCAATTTGGTTCAAATGTTCACTTTGGTTTGCGTCACCTTAGAAGCCTAATAAAGTCTCGTGGTCTAGTTTCAATGTGCTCTTCCAAGTGAATTGGGTCTTTGTTCTTGGCTTTTTACTTTGATGTTTTCTCTCGCTTTAGCCATTTTTAGTTTGAAAGTTGCTTGGTACTCTCATGGTCACTGGGTTTTGGTTCAAATTTAAGGCTTCTAAAAGAATGGAAGGTCATAGGGATTCTAGTCAATGTATCCCCGATGAGATTTCAGACTTGCGTTGAGTTCATTGGAAGAGTATAAATCAAATTAAGGAACTACATGTGGCTTATGCTCATTATAGTAGCAAGATGACAAGTCATCTTGAAACTCAAATATCCAAGAATGTTAAGTTATCAACAGTAGTGGATTGTCAAAGCAAGCAAATAGACAAATTGGAAGCAGACTTCAACATACTTTATGAATTAGTTTTGGTCTTACTAGGAGCTCCCATTCAAAGGTTTCTCTTCCAAAGATTTCTATTGATTCAATTAGAGCAACAATTAAGGATGAAGAAATAGTCCAACAGGTGCAAGGAGACATGGAAAATGAAAATGCAACCCTAGAGTTCAAAATTCTTGCATACATCAAACATGAAATCCTTAGTGAGCATGCTTTCTTCTAAGCCCATGTTTTATTATTCATTGTAAGGTAGTTTGGATACTAGCTCAATTTATTAGGCTCTATATTAGTAGACTTTACAATTAAGTTGAAGAGTTGTAAGAACCACCAAGTCAATAGTAGGTAGTAACTTGTACTAATTCTTTGTATATTGTTGTTGTAGCCTTGTTTTATTACACATTATAACAATTTCAGTGTGTGTATATATATATATATATATATATATATACTTGTTAACTTGGCAATAAGTCATTTTGTATATTAAAATGTGTTTTGTAAAACATTTTTCACTAATTTTTTTGTTAATTTGGTAGTTAGTTTACACATTCTTGAATTATAAGGTTTTCTCTTATTCTAGTACTAGTATTTTTTTTTAAGCAAATAAAGACAACATTCTATTAAGGTAGGATAAATAGTACAATAGTCATCTCTACAACAAACTGGAGGCTGAAACTGCCACCCCAGATGCCAAAACGGAATTTTTCCTTACTATCCCAGAACCAAAGCCAAAGAACAACCTCAGTTTCCCAATCCCCATAGTTACACATTCCAAACCAGAGAGCACCAGTATTACAGACCATGACAACTCTAACGGACCAAAAACAGTTACAGTACATCAGAGGACAGCAGCCAGTAAATAAACAGCTGAGAAATACACCCAAACCCCTTAACAAAATAGATGTCGAGAGGACAGACATCGAGCAGAGAAAAATAGATCGAAACCAAAATAAGGAAAAACCGAAAAGACTTAAGCACGAAGCAGCCGAGAAGATTCGAAGCCGACACCAGATAAGAGTCACCAAGCTGAGAACCACAACAAACACGTAGGGAACTAGTCACAAAAGGAATTAAGCCGATGGACCGGCCTCATCTTCAATAATCACCACCGGCGACTTATCAACAGCCTCCCCTTTTCCACACAGGTTGATCTCCCGCGGGTTTTCAACTTTCTTTGGCTTAGTCATGAACGAAATCCCCAAATCCCCCGCCAAAGCATCCAACTTCATATGTATCCACTTAGATTCTTCAGTGTGATCCTTACAAAGGTCTTCCAATTGAGTCATCCTTAAAGAACCAGACAATATATCCGCTTGGGAAATAAGAGTTTTGGTCACCCAAAGCATCACAACAGCCCGATTGTAGAGAACCATATGACCCCGTGTATTGCCGGGATCGTGAATCCAATCGGCCATCGCGACCGCTTCTGTAGGAAGTTCCTGCGCAACCCCCCGACGCCACAGAGACTCTTCAAGATTCCCCACCACCCTCTGCACATCCTGAGGAAAGAACCAACGAAAAAAGAGAGCCGTAGCAACAACATTCCATTGCTCACGACTAGGACCATACTGAGCACCATTCCCCCTATCCCCATTATCCGACTCCACAGGAGCCCGTCTACCTCTCCTGGTGGGACGACCTCTCAGCGGCATGATCTTGATATCCTCACTATCACTCATCACCCCAATATTGAAAACAAATCAATGCCACCAAACACCAGCAAAATTAGGAATATCACCATAGTTCCTAATGCCATCCTAAAATTCAGAATTTAAAGGCAAGCCTCCACCTTTCGCCATAAAATCCATCATACCCAGCCATACAGTGTAATAACTCAAACTGTCCTGCACAATCATTATCGAAACAGAGTCCAGCTTCAGACTATCCATCAACAAACGTGAGACGCCAAGCGCCTTTATATTCGCACACACCGTATCAGTAGCCATAACAATTGCAACCAGAGGTAGATCTGCGAACTGCCTATCCATAACATAAGTAATAAGGATACCCAACAACCACCTGTCCTTACCACCCTGCGGATGGTACCATCTGTTAATTCCCATCGGGATTAATGATTCTCCTGCCGCCTCTTGAAGACGCCACACCACCCCTGTCGCTTTCGGCAATCATTAAACATTGCTGATGACATCTGACTGACGGTATTTCTAGGGCATCCCCCTCCCAACCGTCATTATAGTTACAAGCCCCATGATTAGCCAAAGCATTGGCCAGACAGTTGGCACTTCACCGAACATGCTAGAAGATGACAGTGTTAAAGGAAGTGATGAGGTGGCCGAGACACGTCAATCGCCACACTAGTCGCCACGACTGCGCCAACTTAGCAACCCGGGTCCCATTATTAAGTTTGATGACCATCTGAATCAACATATTGGAATCTCCTTCGACAATTAAGCAGCTCAGTCCACGTCGTGAGGCCATGCATAAACCTTGAAGCATGGCTTCGCATTCGGAAACGTTATTAGTTTCACGACCCAGGTGTCCAAAGTAACAGAACAAAACCCTGCCATCATCATCCCGCAAAACACCTCCATACCTAGCTACCCCTGGGTTTCCCTTAGACGCGCCGTCGAAATTAAGTTTACTCCAACCATGTAATGGTGGAGACCAAATTGCCGGGCTGTCCGGGGGTCTGCAACCAGACTGGATACGACCAATATGATGGGGGATCACAGCAATATCCCATGTATGAAGAATTTTTAGCTCATAATCAAGAATGTTCAAATCTTGTTCAGTCCACTATGTTAATTTTAGAATTTCAGTGATGCCACATTGAATATGCCCCTACACCATCTTCTAGGTAGTAGGCTTTCCCGTGAAAATCCGTTTATTGCGCTCCTTCAAGACTTCCCATAATAGAAAGTCGGGGAAGAGCTGCCAAACCCGATTAAGAAGTCTCCCTTGAAAGGGGTCTTGCTTCCATTGTTTCACAGTCTCATCCGGAGCATTCTTGATTCTGTTTGACATGCGGAATCTAGTTGCTCCTTCGTCCCACAGAGCAAAAGCAAAAATGCACCCATCCAACAGGTGCACAATGGTTTCATCATGACTGCCATAGAGGACACAGAGAGAAGGTCCTTTAAAACCCCGCTTCGCGATATTATCCAAAGTTAATATTTTACCTTTTAGGACCAGCCAAAGGAACATGGTGATTTTGGGCCAGAGCTTAGTTCCCCACAGTTGTTTCCACGTATTATCCTCATGTTGGTTTGATGTTGTAGTTAACAGGTTGTAGGCTTCCTTTATAGTAAACATTCCTTTAGGACGATGACCCTAGCGAAGGATATCCTTACCCCTCTACGATTTAATAGTACAGGTCATCAAAACATCATACTCAGCCCCATAAGTACATTCTAGTACTAGTATTGTAAATGATTCAATGTCATATTTTATGTGTCATTTTTAACTTGTGATTATTATTTATATAACATTTATGATATTATCTTATAAAATCACATATTACTATACTTGAAATTTTGTTTAACATTAATATTTTTTTTACAAACAATATTTACTACTTATTAAAATTCACATAACAAAATCAACCTTCCATACGTTTCTTTAAAAACCATTAGTTAATGAAGAAAATAATTAATTATAGCTAACCAATAAAATTGACTATTTATAATTTTACAAACTTCTAGCAAATGAAGTGAATTCTTAGAAATAATTATTAACTAAGTGCTCGATATATCTTCTCAAAACCATGTTAACTCTTCGTCTTTATATTAACTTGTAATTATTGAAGTGTACTCAACCATTTATATTAAGTTGTTATTTTTTTTTATTTTTTTTTGCAAAAAGGGAAGGGGAAAGGCCAAGTAAGAAGCATATTCGCACTGCAATCAATCAACCATTGTGTTTGTAGGAGACACCACTCTCTTATGGGTAACCCATTGATGGATTATAATATATTGGAGCTTATATGTTGTTGTGGGCCACATCTCTCAACCACTGTAGGATCAAATTTTAATGTATTTTATATCATTTTAGTTAATAGCCTTTAATGATATATTCAATTCTATTTCAACTAAAAAAAACCCGGCGGTTGTATTGTAAACTAATAGGTCGGCCTTTTGGTTTAATGGCAAACATGGGTCAACAATTGATATTAGAGCCAAACAATCGTAGGTTCGAGTTTGCTTGGTTGGTGCTAAGTACCTTAGTCGATGCTAGGGGTAAGATTATTGACTTGGTAGTCAGCACCTCCATTGAGATTTGTGACATGGTTTAATAGCCTCATATGGATCCATTAACTCTGGCAGTTGTATCGAAACTAATAGGTCGACCTTTTGGTTTAACAACAAATGTGAGTCAACAAATCAGGTTTAGCTTGGATGGTCAAATAGAGAAGTTGTTATCCTCTCACCTAGGTTTAAGTTTCTCTTGTGACATATTTGTCCCTGGGACCTTGTGTTGATTGGGGCTAAAGGTGCTTGCAATGTCACTTTTGCTTAATTGCTTGAGGTGTGATGAGATGTTTCAAAACATTTTAGCCCAAGGGGTTAGTTGAACCAATTGTCGCCAATGTTGTTGGGTATTTGGTTAGTTATCTATCAACAAGTGCTCGATTTGAATCCACATAGGTTAGGCACACTAGTTTACACCAACAAGCTTATTAAGGATGTCATCCATGAATATGGGAAGAATCACTTGGATTTAGCTATGAGGTTTTCCTTGGAAAAAATTTAAGGTCCCAATCAACCTTATCAATCCCCTTATCTAATGGTTATGATCTTATTCACATCAAAAGTAACGAGATGCACCTACATCACATTGTCATGTCTCACCTTTGTGACACTCAAAGTAAAATGAAAAAAAATGGAGCGAGATAGCAGGTAAATGATTTGGCCCTTTTTAGAGTTGTCTTCACTAAAATTGAGTGATACGATCTTTGTTGCAATTCACCATGAAATCAATTAAAATTGTAGATTTTAATCGCAAGGATAGATTCAATAGTGTTGTAAATCCCTGCTGTACACAAATCATGCAATATAAACATCTAATATTTACAATTTCATCGAATATTTTTTTTCATAAAACATTGTCAATTAATTTGTTATAAAACAAATTAAGATCCATCTGGAGGTTAATGGTTGCCTTACTGTCAAATTGGTATATAATGTTATACTCCAAAGCAGACCCATTCATGTCCTCGACTAGTGGCATTGGAAAATATGGAGATGGAACATACCACTAAGGCTCAAATGTTTCATGTGGCTATGTTTTGGAAACAAGACCTTTACCTGGCCAAATCTCCTGAAAAGAGGTTTTCATGGTCCAAATGTGTGCATCCTGTGTATGCAGGACGAGGAGGACATTTCACACATATTCATTTTTTGCCCTGTTGTTAGGAAAGTTTGGATTGAACTGCAATATATGTTGGGATTCTATGAGGATTGGCATGGACAGTCCCTAAATGATTGTTTTCTCAATTGGTTACAGAGAAAAGTTAAATTCAGAATGCTTCCTATCTTTACTATATGGGTGATCTGAAACAACAAAAACAATTTTTTTTGAATCAATAGAGCCAAATATTTTTTACATTTGCAGGAAAATATTGGTCTTTTTGAAGGAATATCCAACTTTGGACAGGAGGCAACGAAATAGGTATATTACCATCCCGGACATGAATGACTTTGCTTCTTATGGTTTCTTCGACGGGGCGGCAAAAAACAGACTCTACGGTGCTGGTATGGTTTTGTGGATTAAAAAAGAGCATAAGCTTACTTTGAAAATGGGAGTTGGTAGTGGTTCAAACATGAAAGCGGAGCTCTTGGACTTATGGGGCCTACTTTGGTGTGCTTCTAAAAGGGGAATCATTTGCATGAAATTTTTGGGGATTCCAAAGTTTTAATTGACTGGGCCACAGGTAAATTTGATGATCAAACTATTTACTTACTGCCTTGGCTTAATAAGACATCACACCTCATCAAGTCTTTTGAGCAGATATATTTTCGTCATATATTCTGGGAAGTCAACACTGAGGCAGATGGTTTGTCTAAAGAAGCCATTAGGCCATTAGATGGGTTAATCTCCTTCGAGGAATGGGTCGTGGACAGATTGGTGGATTATGGCAGCCTACGTGCCATATAATACTTATGTGGACTATCGCATATGTACTTTTTTGGTAGGTGGATCTATATTTGGTGTCTTTGTATTCTATTTTGTGGTTTATTGTTGATCTTACTATTGTCTTGTAAGCATGGATATGTTATGAGTTGGTTTCCTTTGGGATTTGAGATCAAAATTGAAAGCTTCTAATCTTTGTATGAACTTATTTTTGTCTACATCATGTAACTTTGATTTAAAGTTTAAACTTATTTTTGTCTACATCATGTAACTTTGATTTAAAGTCTAAACTTATTTTTGTCTACATCATGTAACTTTGAAAAAAAAACAAATTATAGTTTTTTTTCTACTGAAAAATATACACATAAACAAATAAAGTACCATACATCCATGTTAACTCTAATCTTCTAATCACCCATAATTTCATAATTTTATAACTCATATTCAAGATAGTGCTGAATTTAAAATGAAATTGCTTAAAAAATATTTATAAAAGAAATGAATTGTATTATAAAAATGATATAACTTTTAGATTAGGTGTGAATTTTAAAGGACATATATTTTATCAAAATTTAGCGTAATCCTTTTAAATCTGTACCATGTTAATAACATAAATCACAATCAAAATCTAATTTTGGTGGACACATCAACTCTTTTCTAAACTCACTAATAAATTGAAACTCACATAACTATAATAACACATCTTTTTGTATAAAATATAAAAATTATGATTTTTTTTTTATTAAAACATGCACCTTTTTATAAAAAAATCTTACAAGGTCCTCCACTAATTATATCAATTATAAAATGAGATTCAAACAATCTCGAAATATTAAAAAAAATAACATAAAACTTCAAATCCAAATGATGATAAGAATTTATTTATTTCTTAAAATCGTTTTTAAAAGAACGCCCTCAAAACTATATTACATGATGATATAATATTTTTGAAAATGACACTTAATCTCATTTTTTTTTTAACTTACTATCGACCATCGAACGAAGGGCTCTTTACCATTTTGAATATAATTGTGCCGTGCAAGGAAACAATAATATGGTAACTATTAGTTGGAATTAATGTTCATTGAAAATAGGATATTTTTCAAATGGTGGTGGGATCATTCCATCCACGTTTTTTTATCATTTGATTATAATATTATTTATTTATTAAAAAAATAGTAATTTATATTTTGTGTATTTATATTATAATGTGTATGAAGAGTTAGTGGCGTGGACTATTTGGTATTTGGTACATGTATGTGGTCTATTGTTATTCATGCCAAATATATATCCAGAATGATCTCATTTCTTGGGTTATATTTCTTGCTAAAAATTATGGAAATGCTTCACTTTTTTGCCGTGGCTTCATGTGTGTTTTTTCATGGATTAAGTGCAGTCTTGTGTGGAAGGTGGGAAATGGGAATAAAATCCTCGTTGGGATTGACCTCTATATTTGTAATAAATATGAGTTCATTCTTTCTCTTCTCATTTGTGATCAACTTACGAACTTCGGTTTTTTTTACTCTAGTTGATATTAAACGTCCAAACTGGTTACCAGTCTCACATTCCTATTGGTTGGAAGCAAATGATATTGGTTTGGGTAGTGTGTGGGCTGAGGAATGGAACAGGTATGTCTCAAAATTAAATGTTGCAAGGATCAGGCTTAATTTTGATGAGGACTCATTGGTGTGGTGTGATAATTGGGCTACAGGACAGACCACAACAAAATCTGCTTATCATGCTATTGTCAATAAGAACTTTAATGGTCCTATAAAATGGTGGTTCACACAGTTATGGAAATGGAGATTACCTCTAAAACTAAAGTGCTTCTTTTGGCTATGTTTTGAAGATAAGATCTTGACATGGAATAATCTTCTCCGCAGAGGCAGAGTCGGTCCGAACATTTGTTTTTTATGCAGGTGTGATGGCGAATCACTATTTCATCTTTTTGTTTCCTATAGCTTTGCTAAATCTGTTTGGAATTAGGTTTGCTCTCTTTTCAAGATTTCAAACGACTGGGCTAAGGAAAGCTTTGAACTTTCTTTCAAAAGCTGGCTTCAATCGCATGGCTCTGTTAAATTTCTCCCTGCTTATGTTACTTGGGAATTGTGGAAGTGCTGAAACAGGGTTATTTTTGAGCAGCAAATCCCTTTTGCTTATCTGACTGTGAATAATGTTGTAAACATGTTTAATGCTTATAATACTAGTTAGCTGAACACAAAGGTGCCAATAATTATTTCGAATATTCCTCGTTCTAACAGGGTTACGAGATATTTTGATGGGGCGTAAGTAAATGGTAGATGTGGCGCTGGTTGTTTTCTCATTATAAATGAGGATTTTAATTTCAAAATGTGCATGAATTGTGGGATTGGAACCAATACCAGATCAAAACTTCTTGCCTTATGGGTTTTACTAAAAGTTGCAAAGTTTTTTGGTATTGACTCCCTCTGGATATTTGGTGACTCGTTGGTGATTGTTCAATGGGAAAAGAAGAATTTTTTCCTTAACCATATTCTATTATATCATTGGTGCTATAGGGTTGAAGTGCTGCTGAATTCTTTCTTTGTTTGGACAATTAACCATATATACAGGGAACTGAATGATGTGGTGGATGCTCTCTCAAAGGAAGCTCTGGATGGTGAGGAAGGATGGCTACAGTGGGAAGAATGGACAGAGGATATTAAAACTGATGAGGGATCTCTATTGATGTTTAAAGACTAGTTTTTTGAGTCACTTGCTACTGGTCTGTAGCGTTTTTTATGGACTTTTTGTAGTTATGTTATCCTTTGGTTTGGGTTTATGCTAGCTTATTGTGTTGGACATTTGCATATGTTTTGTGCTAAGTATCATTGTTAAATTTTCTTGAACTGTGGGAATGTACTTTTTTATTCAAAGTAATAGCAAAAGTACGTTTTTTTCTCCTTGAAAAAAAATAATGTAAATTGATTATAAGTTATTTTTGGTATGGAATAGTCTAAATGGGCATTTGCTATGGGGCATTCAAATTGCTTCATTTTTGGTGAGGGTAAATTTTTCAACAAGGTATAGTTCCACCTCTTTCATGCTCTTTTTTGTTTTTCGAAAATCTGATGATTTTGGTCGTCTTAAAATGGACCAAAACTTTCAGGGCAAATCTCTTAGCAAAGGGGAGTAACAACTGGAAATAAGGGGCAATATGAGTGCCCCTTATTCCACGTCGTCTAAATGTTAGACAATTTGGACTTTTTGGCTATTATCATTTGAATTTGACTATATAATCTTTAGTCAAATTGCAAATTTTCATGATTGAAATTGCATTTTTGAATGCATAAATGGATTCGATGCCCTCAAATACCCCTCTACACTTGGATTTTGCAATCTCAATATTTGCAATTTCAACAATTCCTCTGAATTTTTAATAAGATTTCAGATATGACTAGAAAATGTTGAGATCATCTAACATTTAAACTACTTTTCGTATTAGCCCGTGGGGGGGAAGAGCAAGTGGTAAATGAGGAAATGATATGAGAAGTTGTAAATTGAAGGTCACAAGATCAAATCCCCCCAACTTACCCGTGCCCCATGCTTGCGAGCTGTGTGGGTGCACCTAGCGACATAGTGGTAGCGGACGAGAATCGACCCCATGTCACGTGTGTATGAACCCCGCCCCAGTTGTCGATTCCCCTAGTAAAAACAAACTATTTTCGTATCAAACAAAAATAAAAGACTTTACTCGGGAAACCCTAGCTCTGATTTGCTATGCTTCTAGTGGCCTCTTGATGCTAGGCTCTGATCTAGGCAGGAAATGGCTTGCACCAGGGGGAGGAAATCCCACCCCCTCTAACTCAGAACCCCCTTTTGTGCGTAAGGAATATCGATCGGCTGAAGACTCAAATCACATCCCGATATCTGCAAGCATTGATAATGAGCACATAATGGAAGGAACATGAACTCAACAACATAATGATACACAATTAGGAGGATATGTAGGGGAAAAGATTCCGTCATGTGATAGGAAGATGTATTCCTAAAGTAGAAAGTACTTTGAGGTACGAAGTTACATTGCTGAGCATAACCAAAGAATCCAATACATGAAAAATCATGCCATGATTGGCAAGTTCTTGGGCATTTGGCCCATAGAACGAGCCCCAATTTGGTGGGTAAACAATAAATGGAGACCCAAGGCTCATTATGACCTAAGGCTGGGTTCTAAAGGATTTTTTACAGTCATTTTCACAAGTCTGGGAAATAAATATTGCATATTCAATAATGTGCCCTATTTCTTTAACTCGCTAGGACTATACCTTCGGTTTTGGACGAAGAAGTTTAGCCCAGAAAACAAAGAATTCAGTCACGCCCCTGTCTAGATCCATCTGTATTCACTGCCATAGGAGTACTGGGACCTTGAAATCTTGGAAGGCATTGACAACACCATTGGATCATTTGTTAGAGTTACAAAAGCAACAAGAGTGGATTGATATACCTCATATGTTCTCATCTATGTGTATATGAACATATCCAAGGTGCTACCAGAAGAAATCTCAATGATGCATGGAGAATCTAAATGCCTCCAAACCCTGGATTATTAGCATATACTGTTCAACTGCAGGAAGTGCCATGAACATGGCCATTTATTTCAGGACTATCCCTTAAACATTATGCCTCCGTAATCGAAAAATGTCCAAGAGGTATGTGGGGATGGGTACACCAAAGTTGCAAATAGAAGGAAGCAACTAAAACGACAAACAAACAACAAATTTTAAGTCCTTAGCAACATCCAAGAGGAGGTAACAAAACTAGGGACAATGGTGCAATTAGCACCTACAAGACCAAAGCTCGATACCCATACAATTGATCCGCACTAGAAGAAGTAATCTATTAATGATGCAACTAATACCTCTCACAATAAGAAAGGGGAAAGTTGAATGGAAGTGAATGCAAGATCATGTATGATTTCTAACCCTGAGGATGGGGAGGACATGGATCTAGGAGAACTAGATATTCAAGGCCTAGAGGATGCCTACAAAGGACAAGACCATAAATCGATCCCTATGAAGCAAATTCAGTTGTTTAAAGAAGCTTTACTCAAATCAAGATCCAAAGATCTGTTAGGGGCCCGAACAACCAAGTTAAAAGAGACAAAACGAGGTATTAAAGAAGAAAGGAAACGAAGACGTAAAAGCAATAAACAATGGATCGAAGAGATAGGAGACCAACTGGTCGATTCGGGGAAATATACCTAGCTCATAGAAATATTATGATCCAAGCCCAATACCTCCCAATGAAGATCATCTCATGGAATATAAGGGCATCAACAAAAAATTGAAGCACGGGATATTGAGAAGCAAAATCAAACAAGAACAACCCATTGTTTTGATGCTGCAAGAAACAAAATGCAACATTGATTCAATGACCTACTTTCTAAAGTAGCTTCAATGATGTGGAAAGGCTCAAAGTCCATGGAAATAGAAGCAAATGGAACAACGTGCGGCCTAGCTTTACTTTGGAACCCATAAGTGTTAAATGTACAACATTAGGAGACACTCTCCAAACCAATTGTGTGCAGCTAAGATTGATCCTCCCGTATAGAGGTGAGCACTTTGATTGCCTTATGTGTAAATGTTATTCCTCCCGTATAAAGGTAATTGATCAAAGTAATGATGTTGTAAAGTCTTGTTGGCCAAGGCTCCGGACTTGTGTGTCAAGTCATGATTCTCATGTGAACCTTTCGTATAAAGGTATCCATGGTATGGACCTCTCGTATAGAGGTGGACCTTCTGTATAAAGGTCATGCTTTACTTGTTAAACACATTTAATGTTGTGTGATGTATTATTAACCATGATCAACAGATTTCTATTAAGTCTCCTTTAGAGATTGATCACCTCTAAACTGAATTACTTTAGCATATGATCACTTGGTCCAAAATAATATACTATGATCACACAATTTGATAATTCTTCTTAGTATAATGTAATGTGATGGATAATTAAAGTTATCACATATTGACCATGCAGTAAAAGATAAATATATAAATATAAACGCATAGAGAAAAAGAGATTTCGAATTGATCAAGAGATGACTAAGTGAACTCGAATTGTCAATATTTAGTTAAAGCCAAAATGTATGCCTCAGTTAACTAAAAAACTCATAGTGGTCACTACAAGTAAATCAATCAACATGATTTCAATTAATAATAGTTAACTAAGTGTTAAATAAGAAGGACTAGTTAACTAAAGTGTTTTCACTTTAGTTAAACTAAAAAACGACACTTCAACAAATCTAGGAGAACTCGAATTGATCGCTACAATGATGTTATCAAGAAAGAATCAATTAAAGAGAGTTAACTAAGTGACAACAAAGAAGATATAGTTAACTAAGTGTTATTGCATGACAACACTTATGTTAAACTAAAATACGACACTTGAGCTGCGACACTTGCATGACGACACTTAAGTTAGCCACCTAACTAAGTGGGCAAGCTTTAAGTTAAGAGGCGAGTTCATCCTAAGAGACAGTTCAATGAGATAAATAGCTGCATGAGAAGTGGGGTGCACTTCTTCATGCAAGATTGATACATCTAGTTTGAGGGCAAGTTTATCCTGAAGTTAGAAGAAGCTGATGCATAAGAAGAATGTATAAATATGTTATGCGGGATTGATGAATTCAATGTGAAGCAGATTCTATTCTCCATTGAAGGAAAGGCACTTCTCTTTGTGTAGGTTATTGTTCTTGCTTGTTATTGATGTGTCGAGCACATTGGAAAACACATCCGATTGATCTGTCTTCTCTATTGGTTTTGTATCTTCACCAAGAGTGTTTGGTGATCTCTTATCTTCCGAAAGCAATTTGCTATGTTGTAAAAGAAAGCATTCTCTACTATCCATTATATTATATTGAGAAGAATTGCTGAAGTTTTTGTTCTCATAGTTCTGATGATTTTCCCCAGGGTATATCTTGTGTTATGGTTGTATGGATTTCATGTGATTGAATTGTCTCATTGCTTCAAGTTTCAACATATAAAACAATTGAAGATCAAATCTCAACCAAATATTAACATGGTATTAGAGCTCAGAGCATGAAGGAGCTCATTTTTGCATGCCAGCTAGAGCCTACGTAGATCTTGAGAAGTTGAGCACAATATTTGAAGACTATGGCATCAATCTCTGTACGACTGGAAGACCGTCTTGAGGGCACCTCAAACTTCAACACTTGGAAGGCTAGGATTCTCAACATCCTAGAGGAACATGACTTGGATAGCTACATATACACTGTGGTGGAGGATCCTACATCTAATGAAGGGTGCATCAACTTCAAGAAGAATCAAGCTAAGGCTAAACGAATCATCTATGATTCAATAAAAGATAACTTGATGCCCGTGATCACATCGCTGAAGACCACAAAAGAATGTTATGATACATTGAACAATCTATATGAGAAGAAGACCCCAACTCAAAAGAGGGCATTGAAGAACAAGTTACGAAACCTCAAGATGGAGAAGGACGAGACAATGGCCTCCTTCTTCACTAAGATCTCTCAGGTAAGATATCAACTTGTTAACATTGGAGTTGTAGTGGATGAAGATGATCTCATCCAAACCACCGTTGGTGGTCTCCCATATTCATGGGATACATTCTTGGCTACTATCAATGGCCGAGAAGTGCAACCTGGGTTCAAAATATTGTGGCATGACTGTATCCAAGAAGAAGGGTGAATCCGGAGTAAAGCGATGTGCACTAAAGAAGAAAATCTTTCCCTCACAGCAAGAATGAATAAAGGAAATAAACCCTTCTTCCAAAAGAATTTCTCTCATCCAAAGAAGGAGGAGTTCAACAAAGGATTTGACAAGTCAAAATCTAGATGCTACAGTTGCAACAAGAAAGCCCATTTCTCAAGAGAGTGCAACGGAAAGTGGAAAGGAAATTTTCATGCTTCTACCGCCATAGAAGATGAAACCACTCAAAAGAATGCATCCGAAGAAAAGGAGACAAGAAGGGAGTATTACCTCGTCTCATCCCTTTCATGATTCGTCATCACAAGTGCAGACACATGGTTGATTGAGAGTGGCACATCCAAACATATGACTGGTTACAAGAGTGACATCACTGACCTAAAGGAGAAAAAGTTCACATGCATACTAGAGTTGGGGGACAACTTGAAATATTCAATCCAAGGAGTTGGATCCACCTCATTCCAGCTAAGCACCAGTGATATTTTACATGTGGAGGGAATTCTATATGTTCCAGGCTTGAAGAAGAACCTCCTTTCAGTTTCGGTTCTTGAAGACAAAGGATTTCGAGTTATCTTCATGGATAACAAAGCACTTTTATGGTCGAAGAACAAAATCCTAGAATTTGTTGTTGTGATTGGAGTTTGAGCGGGAGGACTCTACAAGGTACCCGAGAAGTACATTCAAGGTATGATTCACCACACTATTGGTCCATGTGAGCTATGGCATCGAAGGCTTGGACACCTACACTACAAAGCACTACCAAGACTTCAAAAGATGGTAAAAGGTATGCCCGTATTTGATTTTGAGCATGATAGTGTATGCCGGGGTTGTGCACTTGGGAAGGATGTTAAGAATTTTTTTTTGAGCAATACTACTAGATATAAAGGGATTTTAGATTTAATACATTCTAATGCATGTGGTCCCATGTCACCCCCCTCCCTGAGTGGCTTCTTATATTATGTATTTTTCATAGATGATTTTTCTAGGAAGTCATGGATTTATTTCATGAAGGCTAAAAGTGAAACTCTTAGAAAATTTAAAGAGTTTAAAGCCCTAGTTCAAATTCAGAAAGAAAATCACATCAGTGCATTAAGGTATGATAATGGAGGTGAATTTGATTCACATGCATTTAATGAGCTATGTATTCATGCAGGAATATGTAGACAGTTAACAATACCATACAACCCTCAGCAAAATGGGGTTTCCAAAAGGAAGAATAGAACCATATGTGAGGCTACAAAAGCCATGATGCATGATGAAGATATGTTACCTCATTATGGGTAGAAGCCACCAATACAACTACGTACATCCATAATAGAAGCCCGCATGCCATTCTAGATGAGAAGACTGTGATGAACCTGCAATAATTAATTAATGCAAATACACGAGATATTAAAAATAATAGAACTCAGAATCACTTTTATATTGATCACGGGCCACTTCGAGGGGGCAACCTCCTTTGAGCAAGCTCAATACAATTAACTTCACGATGCCTTCAATGACCTCAACACACACTTATATACTAAGTCTATGCCCAATACTATGAGTCAAAACCATGGGACATATAATACTACGGGACGACTTACAAAGCATATGCGTCCAATACTATGGGCTAATATAAACTATGGATCAACAAATACTACGGGACGACTTACAAAGCATATGCGTCCAACAACAATATACTAACATAGTAAAGAGAAGGGTTGACATGGGTTCCTAACATCCCCTCTCCCTTAGAAAAAGCTTTGTCCTCAAAGATTTGGTTGCAGAAATTGCTGCAGAATCTGAAGAAGTGGATCCTCGATAGCATCCTCGGGTTGCATTTCGAGCCATTGACGCCTTTGGAGTGTCAGGGAGGATTGCTTGGAAGGCTGTAGACGAAGAAGAACCCCATCAGCTGTGTGGAAAATGCGCTCAGAACGGTGTTGATCGGCTTGTTGTTTCAGGCGAATTCTGGCCATGTGAAGATTGTCCTGCAAAATGAGAAGAATCTAATTGCGGTTTCGAAGAACCGAGTCAATTTCCTGAACTAGGGAGCTGCTAAGGGTGTATGGAAGAAGAACTGGCGGTGTCTGTCCATAGACTGCTTCATATGGTGTCCTTTGAGATGTGGTATTGTACCACCAGAGCGCTGTTAGGAGATCCATAGAAATAGTTGGCCAAAGTTGTGTAGGGATGGGCAAGGGTTTGAGCAATCCTGAAAGGAGTGTCGTTTCACCCTTGCTGACCTGGAAAGTATCACAGTCAGCCACCATCTGTTGAATTTTCATTTTCAGTCCTTGCCAAAAGAAGTTACATTGTTCTCGGTCATACATTTTGAAGAACCCAGAGTGCCCTGCTGATGAAAAAGCATGGAGTTCATAGAAGAGATAGCCCTGTTGAACATATTGCAACCAATTTGGAACGAGCAGAGAAAGAGCTGTAAGAGAAACTGGGTCATCAATTGTGCGAGAAGGAGCATCTGCCACCATATTGTCCTTACCCTTCTTGTAAGTGATCGCATAGGGATAACCCATGAGTTGGATAACCCATTTCAGGTGTGTTGAGGAGGAGATCCATTGTTCCAGAAAATTTTCCAGACTCTGGAGATCAGTCTTGATGCAAAAATAATTCCCTAATAGGTATGGCTGCCACTTCTGTACTGCATGCAAAATATCCATTAGTTCCTGCTGAGAGGTAGATGCGACTAAATTCTTACCGGAAAGGTCTCTTGAAGGCGGAAAGCTCATTGGTTTAGCAAAGACACCTGCATATCTATCCAAGGAAGTAGTGGAGACCGTTGATGGGTGCATCTGAAGGGAATGGAGCTGAGCGATGATACCATGTGAATTCTTCTTAAGGATTTTTTCTAGGCGATGTGAACTGATGATGCAGAGAGACCCTGGTTGTAAGCCCATTAATTTGTGTTGTGCCCCATTTACTGAAAACTGCATCCAAAGTTCTGAAAAATCCCATAAGATGGGGCCAAGTGTGCGTAACCATTGAACGCCCAAAACCACATCACATCCGTCTAAGGACAAGGAAAACATGTCAAAGCGCAGGTTATAATCTTCCATAGAGATACGCACATTGTGACACTTCCCCTTGTAAGGTAAGGTGCCCCCATTGGCAACCATGACTTCAAAGTTGGAGCAAGGATGGACAAAACAATCAGCCTGTTTGGCAATCCGAGGGTCAATGAAGTTATGAGTGCTACCAGAATCAATGAGTATGGTAAGAGGGAGCTTCCTGAAGTATCCCCTGACTCGCATTGTTTGTGGGGTGGTGACGCCGGTTACAGCATGGAGAGAGAGCTCGAGTGGGTTGTCCTGAGATGGGGTGTCAACAGGCGGGTGTTGAATGTCGACCTGATCATCTACTGTATCTGGAGCTTCTTCATCAAGTTCTGAGGTAGGCGGAGAATCCACATCCAAGAGATAGAGCTTTTGTTGAACACATCTATGTCCCCAAGTGAATTTCTCATCACAATTATAACAAAGCCCTTTTTCTCGGCGTGCCTGCATCTCTGTTTCAGACAAATGCTTGATAGGAGTTGGTTGCGGGGCAGGCGTGATGGGAGGTCGTTGGGAACCCATATTTCTAAAGGGAACAAAGCTGGGTTTGGAGCGTTGTTGAGCTGCGATCTTGTCCTCTTCCAACTTAGCCAACCTTAGGACTTCCATCATTGTGTTGGGACAAAACATTTTGAGCTCTGAGCGGATTTCATCCTTGAGACCACTGATAAAACAACTCCTGTAGAATTCATCAGACAATCCTTCTGTGTGATTGGCCAGTTTCTCAAATTCTGTCTGATACTCTCTCACTGTGCCAATTTGGTGAAGTTTAGTGAGTGCTCCTGTGAAGTCATCAAAAGCACTAGGACCAAATCGTGGCAAAATGAGTTGGCAAAAATCTGTCCAGTTTGGCTTGGGATGAGCTTTGATGTACCAACGGTACCATTGAAGGGCTTCCTGTTCCAAATGAAAGGATGCAAGTGGAACTTTCTGGAAATCAAAAGTATTATGCAGACTGAAATATTGTTCTGCTCGGTATATCCATCCAGTCGGATCAGTACCATTGAAGCGAGGAAAATCAAGCTTCGGCCCACGAAAATTGCTGGAAGAAGAGAACCCGGTGGCTGCAAAAGATTCTGGCTGTCGGTTATTGTTCATGGTTGAATGCTGAAGATGGAGGCTGAGAAATTTTTCATCCAGATCTTGGAGTTTGGTTTGGATGGCTGCAAGTGCTTCCTCCATGGTTTTTGCTCCTGCGCGGGTGACAACCACACCCAAGAGTTTTTTTTTTTTTGGTTGTTGTTTTGGAAATGGATAGAAAAACACAAACAAAAGCTTATTTAGTAAAGGAAAATTTGGATTTGGGAAAAACTCGGATTGGTAATTGGGGTTTGACTAGGATTTTGACACTTTCTGATGGACAGGGAGGCAAAAAATGGGGATTTCAGAAGCAGGGTGAAAGAATGAGAAAATTTGGTAGAGAGGGACAAAGAAGCAGAATTAGGAAAGGAACACGGTGGCAAAATTTGAAGGCGTTTGGGTGAAAATTGAAGGAGTTATGGCAAACCCTAAAAATAGACAAATGTGGGATTTCTGGTCTTGGGAAGTGGAATTTGGGATAGGGTCTTCAGGAATGAAATATGCAGAATGGGATTGCAGGGATGTCAGTGAAGTTTCAGGGAAAACATAGTTTTATTTTATTTTATTTTTATTTTTTTTAGAAATGGAACGGCAACGGCGGCGCGAAAGGGATCCGCAACAGATGGATCTGTAACGGCGCGGAAGGGATCGAAAAATGGCTGGATCTGAAACGGCGACTGGATCTGGAACGAATTTCAGAATAGATCTGAAACGGCTGGATCTGGAGTGGAAGTGATCGGCAACAGTTCAGTTGAAAATAGATATGGACCCCAAGTATGTGCGGCTTCTTATCGGTTCAGGGGATTCACTCGGCCACCAATGCTGTCTGACGGCTTGCGTATTGAGGCAGTACCCCTCACTCCACGGCTCAGGTAAAACTGATAACCGCTTTGCCACAAACGACAACTCTTGGTTTACCTCACGGGTGGGAACTAGTCAATCAGGTAGGGGTCGTTGCCCTTTTCACTGGTAGGTCCTTTCAATGGGCCAACTACTTTGGGGTTCCTGTGGTACTCCTCACAATGAGTTTTAGGGCTTATGCCCAAGTACTTCCCATAGTTAAGCGGATAGGGATTATTCCTAGATCCGAACTTGCAACAAATGCGAAAAAAATTTTGGCAGAAATTCCACCCAACGAGCCCAAGAAAGTGCTCTGATACCAGATGTGATGAACCTGCAATAATTAATTAATGCAAATACATGAGATATCAGAAATAATAGAACTCAGAATCACTTTTATATTGATCATGGGCCACTTCGAGGGGGCAACCTCCTTCGAGCAAGCTCAATACAATTAACTTCACGGTGCCTTCAATGACCTCAACACACACTTATATACTAAGTTTATGCCCAATACTATGAGTCAAAACCATGGGACATATAATACTACGGGATGACTTACAAAGCATATGCGTCCAATACTATGGGCTAATATAAACTATGGATCAACAAATACTACGGGACGACTTACAAAGCATATGCGTCCAACAACAATACACTAACATAGTAAAGAGAAGGGTTGACACGAGTTCCTAACAAAGACACCGAAAGAAGTGTTTACCGGTGAGAAGCCAGACATCTCACACTTGAGGATCTTTAGGATCCCAGTATACATTCATGTATCAAAATAAAAGAGAACAAAGATGGAGCCTTTTGGAAAGAAAGGCACCTTTGTGGGTTATAGCGAGTCATCCAAAGCATACCAAATATATGTACCTGGTGAGAGACACATTGAAGTCAGCCGAGATGTTACCTTCCATGAGGAAGCTGCTTTCAAAATATCTAAAGAGATTCAATGTGATTCAGAGATGGAGGATCCCGAGTTTGATTCCCCCCATTTAGAGTTTGAGAGGGAGAAACCAGAAGATGCCTCAGATTCACTAGCTCCTGAAGAACTAGTAGAATTGATTGAGAGGTTACCTAATGAACCTCCCGCTTAAAGAATATATGCTTGGTGTCGAGATATATTACAAGATGTAGAGAAACATGGAGCACCAGCAGGCTCATCCAGAGACCACAAGCAACCTAACAGATATTCAGGGTATGTTGAACTAATGAGTCACATCAGTGATTCAGAACTATCCTCGTATGAAGAAGCTGCAAAGCAGCAAGTTTGGAAAGATGCAATGACAGAAGAGTACAACTCTATAATGAAGAATGATGTTCGGGAGGTTGTTCCCAAACCTCATGGGAAGTCCATTGTGACTTCCAGATGGATTTACAAGATAAAGCATGTTGCAGATGTTAGCATTGAAAAGTATAAAGCCAAATTTGTTGCCAGAGGTTTCTCTCAGAATGAAGGCATCGATTATGATGAGAACTTTTCCCCTGTGGAAAGGTACACCACAATCCGAGCAATGATTGCACTTGCATCTGTTATAGGATGGCAACTTCACCAGATGGATGTGAAGATAACCTTCCTCATTGGTGAGGCTGAGGAAGAGGTTTATATTCAACAGCCTGAAGGATTTGTGGTGCATGGGAAGGAGTCCCATGTTTGCAAGCTAAAGAAGTATCTATATGGGCTTAAGCAAGCCCCCAGGGATTGGTACTCCAGAATTGATAGCTACCTTCAAAAACCGGGTTTCTATAAGAGAGAAGCTAATCCAAATTTGTATATCAAAGCAGTGAAGAACTAACCATTGATATTGGTTATGTATGTTGATGATTATTTGATCACTGGAGAGGAACATCTGATTGCTTGGTGCAAGAGGGAACTCACCTCAGAGTTTGAGATGAAAGACTTAGGTCTAATGCACTAATTTCTTGGCCTTGAGATCTGGAAAATAAAAGATGAAATTTTTCTATCTCAAGGGAAGTACACTGTGGATATATTGCGCATGTTTGGCATGATATATTTCAAATCTATGACTACATCGATGGTTTCCAATTTTAGGAAACTACATGAGTCAAATTCTGGATCGGATCTAGTGGACCCTACTTTGTATAAACAACTTATTGGTTCGTTGATGTACTTGATACACTCGAGACCAAATATATGTTATGATGTGAGTATTCTGAGTCATTTTTTATTTGATCCGAGACACAGACATTGGGTTGTTGCTAAGATGTGCTTAGGTACCTTCGAGGTGCAATTTCATATGGACTCAGATATGCCTCCAATGGAGGAGTCATGTTACTTGGTTATACAAAATTAGACTGGGGAGGAAGCATTTTGGACCGTAAGAGTACATCCAGTTACTATTATAGCCTATGATCAACTATGATATCTTGGTCCAACAGGAAGTAGGACTCAGTAACCTAGAGCACTACATAAGCCTAATACATAGCTGCTAGTGTTTCCTGCCGAGAAGCAGTGTGGCTTAGAAAGCTACTTATAGGGTTGTTCGGTGAAAATATTGAGCCTACAGTTATTAGGTGTGACAATCAGAGTTGCATCAAGATTTCCAAAAACCCAGTGTTTCATGACAAGTCGAATCACATTGAAATGAAGTATCACTTCATCCGAGACATGGTCCAGAAAGGTTCAACGAAACTTCAGTACATTGCTACAGATGAGCAGATTGCAGATGTGTTAACAAAGCCTCTGTCTGTGACAAATTTCAGGTACTTCCGAGACAAGGTTGGTATGGCAGAGAGTGCCTCCCTCGCTGAGAGGGAGTGTTAAATGTACAACATCAGCAGACATTCTCCGAACCAATCTTGTGCAACCAAGATTGATCCTCCTGTATAGAGGTGGGCACTTTGATGGCCTTCTGTGTAAAGGTTATTCCTCCCGTATAGAGGTAATTGATCAAAGTAATGATGTTGTCAAGGCTTGTTGGACAAGGCTCTGGACTTGTGTGTCAAGTCATGATTCTCAGGTGAACCTTCCATATAAAGGTATGCATGGGATGGACCTCCCGTATAGAGGTGGACCTTATGTATAAAGGTCATGCTTTACTTGTTAAAAACATTTAATGTTGTGTGATGTATTATTAACCATGATCAACAGATTGCTATTAACTCTCCTTTAGAGATTGATCACCTCTAAAGTGAATTACTTTAGCATATGATCATTTGGTCCGGAATAATATACTATGTCACAACATCCGATAATTCTTCTTAGTATAATGTAATGTGATGGATAATTAAAGT
The DNA here is from genome assembly GCA_027924585.1 of Larix kaempferi. Taxonomy (NCBI): domain Eukaryota; kingdom Viridiplantae; phylum Streptophyta; class Pinopsida; order Pinales; family Pinaceae; genus Larix; species Larix kaempferi. The sequence continues at coordinate 6,510,647 of BSBM01000364.1, read as the reverse complement.
TAGCACATATTGACCACGCAGTAAAAGATAAAGAGATAAAGATAAATGCATAGAGAAAAAGAGAATTTGAATTGATCAGGAGATGACTAAGTGAAATCGAATGGTCAAGCTTCAGTTAAAGCCACAATGTATGCCCCAGTTAACTAATCAATCAACCAAGTAAATCAATCAACATGGTTTCAGTTAATAATAGTTAACTAAGTGTTAAATAAGAAGGACTAGTTAACTAAAGTGTTTTCACTTTAGTTAAACTAAAATACGACACTTCAGTAAATCAAGGAGAACTCGAATTGATCACTACAGTGATGTTATCAAGAAAGAATCAGTTAAAGAGAGTTAACTAAGTGACAACAAAGAAGATCTAATTAACTAAGTGCTATTGCATGACGACACTTATGTTAAACTAAAAGATGTCACTTGAGTTGAGACACTTGCATGGCGACACTTAAGTTAGCCACCTAACTAAGTGGGAAATCTTTCAATTAAGAGGCAAGTTCATCCTAAGAGATAGTTCAGTGAGATAAAGCACTGCATGAGCAATGGGGTGCACTTCTTCATGCAAGATTGATACATCCAGTCTGAGGGCGAATTTATCCTAAAGTTAGAAGAATCCAATGCATGAGAAGAATGTATAAATATGTTATACACGATTGAGGAATTCAATGTGAATCAAATTCTCTTCTCCATTAAAGGCAAGGCACTTCTCTTTGTGCGGGTTATGGTTCTTGCTTGTTATTGATGTGCTGGGACATTAGAAAACACATCGGATTGATCTCTCTTCTCTATTGCTTCTGTATCTTCACCAAGAGTGTTTGGTGATCTCTTATCTTCTGAAAGCAATCTACTATGTTGTAAAAGAAAGAATTCTCTGCTATCCATTATATTATACTGAGAATATTTGTTGGGGGTTTTTGTTCTCATAGTTTTGAGGATTTTCTCCATGGTATATCTTGTGTTATGGTTGTATGGATTTCATGTGATCGAATTATCTTATCGCTTCAAGTTTCATCATCTAAAAGAATTGAAGATCAAATCTCAACCAAATATTAACAAGAAAAAATCCTCATGGATAAATTCATAGATGTGTGTCACTCTCTCACAACAAATTTCCAACTGATTGGATAAAATATAGAAGTATGTATCACCAATGTGTATGGACCACACACTCTTCCTAAAAAAATTTAATTTTTAGAATCCCTAAGATGGCTAGCAAAGAACAAAGGGAATGGTCGATGAATCCTCGAGGAAGACTTCAACATAATCATTTATCTTCTAGAAAAGAAGGGGAGTAGACAACAGTTGGAAACAGATAGTGATCTATTCAAAGAAGTTGTGCCTCAAGCTATATTGGTGGATCTGGACACATCTAATGGCACCTATACATGGAACAACAAGAGGGGTGGAGAAAACCAAATAGTTCCAAGATTGGATCGTTTTCTAGCTTTAGAAGCCATCATGATAGTAGGACCACACTTGGAAATTAGCATCTTCCTAGTGGAAAGCTCTGATCATTGCCCTATAAGCCTTCAATGTTATGTTTCAGACATGCCTACTAGGTACCCTTTTAAATTTGAAATTTTTTGGCTCAACCACCCTGAATTCAAGGAGAAAATTCAAACATGGTGGATGAAAACAACTACTCAACAAGGATATATCATATATAAGTTCCAATATAAGTTGGAAAACACCAAAATGTGCCTCAAGCAATGTAATAAGGAATTATTTGGAAACATCCTCTAATATCAACAAGATTTATGCTCTCATTGGAAGAAATTTTAGCAACAAATGATACAGGAAGGTCGCACCCCTGCTCTAGAAGAAGCTAAAGACAGTCTTCAGATCCAAATTGATGAAAGACATAACCAGGAAGAAATTCTCCAACGGAAAAAAATCCCGAGTCTAACGACTCAAGGAAGGAGAAAAAAATAGTTCCTTTTTTCATTGCTCAATGATTCAACATAAAAGGGGAAACAAAATCACATCATTGATCAATTCCAGAGGGGAGAAACTAATGAAGCATGGATATCTTGAACATGATTTTGAATCCTTTCTCAAAAACCTTCTATCGGAGACCTCACAAGATAGATCAACAACTACATGGAAAATCACTAGACATATACCAAGGATGGTCTCCTAAGAACAAAGTGACAGTCCAATGAGGCCCATTAAAAGTGGCAAGGTCGAGTGGGAAATCTTTGGGCCTTGATGGCTTCACTACGGTTTTTTTTCACGATTGATAGCATATCAACAAAGAGGAGGTGCTAGAAATTGTGGAGGACTCCCGGTGCTCAAAAATGGTTCTTCCAACTCTCAACTAGACCTTTATGGCATTAATTCCCAAGGAGAATCAAGCCAATGATCCGAGTAAGTACCATCTGATACCCCTTTATAATGTTATTTACAAGATAATTAAAAAAGTGATTACTAATCGGTTAAAACCTATACTACCTAGCCTATTCTCCATCGAGAAAACTGGTTATGTGGAAGGAAGACAAATTCTCAATGGCATTATCCTAGCCCATGAAGTTCTTCATACACTCAAAATTTCTAAAAAAAGGGTATGCTCCTTAAGCTTGATATGTCCAAAGCATTCTATAAGTTAAGCAAGTCCTCCTAGGCTGTGGGTTCTATCGGCGTTGGACGCAGTGGATCATGGCCCTAACCTTGCTTGTTTTCTTTTCCATCCTCATCAATGGGGTTCCTTCCTCTACCTTTAAAGCATCGCGTGACATTTTCCAAGACAACCATCTTTCTCCTTTTATCTTTATCTTGATGGTCGAAGGCCTAATCCATAGCATCACGGCGGCTTCCAATACTAGGAAAATTCATGGCCTTAGCCTATAGAGTCTCGACTTAAAGCACACTCACAAATAATTTGTTGACGACACTCTCCTCATGGGTCATCCCTTGGTCAAAGAGGCTAAAGCTTTTAAACAAGCACTCATTGATTTTATGGAAGCCTCAGACCTCCATAAATGATGCTAAATCCCAAATTTTCTTCTTCAACACCCCTCCCCTTACTCAAATAAACATCACCCGCATCTTGGGTTTCCAATACAACTCCCTTCTATCCAAATATCTAGGAGCTCCCCTTATTGATTCAACTGTCAGACACTCTTGTTGGAAAGATATGCTTGCTAGGTTGGAGAAAAAATTATCTTGTTCGACCTTTTGAGCGCTAAACTTGGCAGAACGCTTAGTCCTGGTCAAATTTGTGTTGCAATCAATGCCCCTTTACCTTTTTTTGTTTTGTTTCGGCAGCTCCCAAATTCATCCTCAAGGCCATAAGAAATCTATAGAGAAATTTTCTTTGGAGCGACTCCAAGTCCTATCAGAAATGGGTTTTTGTGGGCTAGGATAAGCTTTGTCTCCCTGAGCTCATGGGGGTCTTAGAGATTATGTGATCTAGAGACAAGTAACAAAATAATGGGAGCCAAGACTTGGTGGATATGGGTTACCCATGAAAAGGAGGATACATGGGGTCTGTTGTGGAAAAATAAATATGCTCCCGAAGTCAAGAAATAAGAGATCATTAGAATGGATGGGAATATTCCAAGGTCCCTTATATGGAACTCAACATGGTTGAACAAAGACCCGGTTCAAAGGAATTAGTTCCGAGAAATCAAAGATGGAAACTCTATTTTGTATTGGGAACATTCCTGGCAGTAACTCCCCAAGCTTACAAAGACTCACCCCATGCCAAAAACTCATCATGCTCTAAAGAATAATAACATAATGCAGGTTAAACACTTCTAGGACCCTCAGTCTAATTAAAAAGACCTTCGAACTTGGATACATCACACCATTTGGGTAGCTATGAACATATAAAACTGGGAGGAGGTATGGAAAGAGCTTCAACATTGTCATTTAAAAATCAACTTGGGCCAGATAGGTTCTGTTGGGGCTATAAGTCAAGTGGAAGCTTCTCCTTGAAATAGGCTTACCACTTAGTAGTTGGATTCCATAATCTCCTAAAGGAGAGGGTCTAGCATTAAACATGGACCACAAGTCTTTTCCCAATGGTTGTAGTGTTTACTTGGCTAGCTATTCGCAAGCATATAGTGACATGGGACAATATTCTTAAGAGGGGCTTCAAAGGATCGTACATGTGCCAGCTTTTCAACACTAGTTTTGAAACCATTGTTCATCTCCTTGGCGTTTGGGCATACACAACAACCTGGACAGGGGAGCTATCATATTTCGAATAACTGAACTTGTTCATGACAATCTCACCTCAAACATATAGAATTGGATGAAAGATCCTTTGACTAACCCCCTGCTCAATATAATTTGGCAATTGTTCCCAGGATTCCTTATTTGGGAAACACGGAAGGAAAGAAATCGCCGCATATTCCAAAATGTCGGAATGCACCTCAATCTCATCTGGGACAAGATTAAACACAATATCAAGGAAACATCAAGCCTTCACCCTTGGACAGATCAAGATCTACAATTTAATGGCAAATAAAAGATCATATTTGAGGAATGGGGAATACAAATTGACCCCCGAATCACTCCTCCCAGCAGACAGATTCCACAATAAACTAGTCCGAATTTTTGGTCCCCTCTACGTTATGGATTTATCAAACTCAAATTTTATGGAACATCCAAAGGGAACCCCAAACCTGCAAGATATAGAGGTGTATCTAGGGATGAAAATGACAATATTCTAAATCTCTTTCATGGATTCCTCAGCAAAGAAATAAATAATGCTTCTGAATTAGAAGGGCTTAACGATCACCATTACTTCTAGATATGCCATCTCATCATGGAAGGTGACTCCAAAATCCTCATAAGAATAATGCAACAAATACAAAACAGTACCCCCGTAAAACAAATTTCCAACAATTAGCGGCTGGAGGATGACCTATATCAAATGGCCTCTCTCCTGCCGCTCATTTTTGTGACCATCCTCTCTCATGTCAGACATGAAGCTAACACAATTGGTTGATCGTCTTGCCAACAATGGTGTTTGTCTGAGTCACTGTCATGCTGAGTAGAACTGGGACACATTGGAAGAATTCACCCTAAAAAATGATTGCCAAGAGATTTCCAACAATGATCTTGACTCCCTGGATGGGGTGAGAAGGGGGACACGTCCTGCCCCTTTAGCCTAGCTCATGGAAGGGGTAGGAGGCATCATATCTAGGAAATCAACCCATGCATATACTAGAGAAGAGCATGTGGAGGTGGTGTTGAAAATGGTCCGTGTGTGAATGGATTAATGCACTTCTTCCACGGGCAATCAATTTTGAGGGATGTGAGTTAAGCTAAGCTTTGCACATTCATGGTGATTGACCTGGTTTTGTACCTAATATATGGGGGTACCCCGAATCCCTGCGAATTCATGGTGATTGACCTGGTTCTATACGTAAATTACGGGGGTACCCTGAATCCCTACTCCATAATGAGCTCCTTAATTACATCATGCATACAATTTATTCGAGATTTTATGATGTTGATAAGTGTAGGGCATCCTCCAGGTGCACTTATCCTTTGTTCATTCCCCACTCCGCGCATTCAATGTGAATTCGTGACAACACATGTTTATAGGGTAGTCAGGGGAATATGCTCCATCAACGAGCCAGGTGCAAAGGAGGAGGAGGAGCGCGTCAATATTGGCTGGAACAACACTAAATTAAGGAAATGCCATGGCACGTCATGAATGAAATTGAGCAAGCTGAAGCTATATTGCTTGTGAACCTCCAGGAGCACGTAGTGGAAAACAATGCAATGGAAGAGGGTCATGGTTTGGATCCTTATTAGGTCTTGAAGCTTCTTCTAGGTAGAATTTTGATGGAACATGACCAAAATGAGGCAATTTTCAGGCTGGTAGTGGCCACCACCTGAGATGATGTCTACAACATGTAAAATAGATATACTAGTTGACATTGTAAACACTTCACTGCAGATTGGTCACCATCCCCAGGAGGAAGTGGAAAATTTGCCTCAGGTTTCTTGTGTCTTAGTTACCTAGTTATGTGTTTTTTATATGAATTATTACTACAATTTTGTTACAGTGATTTTGTTTAGACAACTATGTTTAAAACCATATGAAAAGAGGGGAAATCCTTGGTTTCCCTATGTAGGGTAGGCTTCCCCTCTTTGGTTTCATCTTGTTGATTTTTGGACAGTTCTCTTAGAATTTGACTAATCTCAAATATGTGCCTGACCTAGTTTCCCCTGTGGAAGGTCAACCATTGATGCTTTGCTTTGTACTCCATGTATTTTACCAATAATTTAAAGTAGCATTGCTAGCTTAAAAAAACCTACTTTTTTTGTATTCAAATCTATTTTGCAAAATATTTTTCAATGAAGATTACTACTTCTTTTCGTATTAAACGTGTTTTACAAAATATTTTTCAATGAAGATTTGTTAGTTTTGAAGTTAGTTTACAAATTCTTGAATTATAACATTTTTTCTTATTCGAATAGTAGCATTGTAAATTATTTAATGTCATATTTGCGATTCATGTTCAACTTATGGTCGTTATTTTTGTGACAATTGTAACACTTTCTTTTAAAATGATATTTCATTATGTTGAAATTTCGTTCAACATTATTACTTTTTTTTATAAATGAGTAAATAGTAAAAAATAGAAGTGGGATTGAAACTAGAAAAATAAATCGCACGACATCAATCATTACCTCTATCCTCGCACTTGGTAATTGGGACTTCTCAAGAGGTCACCCATCCTAAGACTCCTCTATCTCAAGCACGCCTAACTATGGAGTTTTCCCCACAATAAAGCACACTTAGCTTGCTACCCCATTTACAAAACCTTATCAAGTATTGTGCCTTATGAATTGTTTAGTTAGAGCTCCCTTGACCCTTATATTTTAGTATTGAGAGGATTCCGCAATCCAACATATGATACATTATTTTTGGGATTATATGCATATAGTAAGTCATTAATCTATGACCCATATCGATGAGTATTAGTTGCAACTGACTAATTTCTCATGATTTTGAATAGTTCACTTAACACTCATTGCATTGAGTGATGCTCATAGGGGTGAATAAGTGGGATTGAAACTAGCGAAATGAATCACACGACATCAATTGTCACCTCCAGGGCTTGCACTCGGTAACCGAGACTTCTTGTGAGGTCACCCATCCCAAGACTCCTGCTCGCTTAGCTATGGTTTTTTCCCCACAATAAATCCCTCCTAGCTTGCTACCCCATTTGAAAAACCTTAGCAAGTATTGTGCCTTATGAATTATTCAGTTAAGCTCCTTTGACTCTTATATTTAAGTATTTATAGGCTTCCACAGTCCAACATATGGTATATCATTTTGGGGATTATCTACATATAGTAAGTCATTAATCAATGACCCATATTCATGAGTATTAGTTGCAATTAATTAATTTCTCGTGATTTTGAATAGTTCACTTACCACTCATTGCATCGGGTGATGCTCACATGGGTGAAGAAGTGGGGTTGAAACTAGTGAAAAAAATTGCGTGACATCAGTCATCGCCTCTAGGGTTTGCACTAGGTATCTGGTACTTCTTAGGAGGTCACCCATCCTAAGATTCCTCTAGATCAATTGTGCTTAACTATGGATTTTTCCCCACAATCAAGCCCACCTAGCTTGCCACCCCATTTTCAAAACCTTACCAAGTATCGCGCCTTATGAATAATTTAGTTAGAGCTCCCTCAACTCTTATATTTAACTATTGAGAGGCTTCCATAGTCCAACATATAAAATATGATTTTTGGGACTATCTGCGTAGAGTAAGTCATTAATCTATGACCCATATTCACGAGTGTTAGTCGCAATTGACTAATTTCTCATGATTTTGAATAGTCCACTTAGCACTCATGGAAACGAATGATGCTCACAGGGGTGAAGAAGTGGATCGAAACTAGCAAACTGAATCACACTCATTAATCATCACCTATGGGGCTTGCACCCAGTAATTGGGACTTCTCGGGAGGTCACCCATCCCAAGACTCCTATGGCTCAAGTGCACTTAACTATGGAGTTATCCCCACAATTAATCCCACTTAGCTTGCTACCCCATTTGCAAAACCTTGGCAAGTATTGTGCCTTATGACTTATTCAATTGGAGCTCCCTTGACTCTTATATGTAAGTATTGAGGGGCTTCTGCAGTCCAACATATGATATATAATTTTTTAGATTATATGATATATCCATGTTCTTAAGTATTAGTCACAACTAATTAGTTTCTCATGATTTCGAATAGTCCACTTAGCACTCATTGCATCGGGTGATGCTCACAGGGGTGAAGAATTGGGGGTGCTCAAGAGGTCACCCATCCCAAGGCTCTTGTGGCTCAAGTGTGCTTAAATATAGAGTTTTCCCCACAATCAAGCCCACTTAGTTTGCTACCACATTTTCAAAACTCTAGATTGTGCCTTATGAAGTATTCAATTAGAGCTCCCTTGACTCTTGTATTTAAGTATTGAGAGGCTTCCACACCCAATATATGATATATCATTTTTGGGATTATCTGCACAGAGTAAGTTATTAATCTATCACCCATATTCATGAGTTTTAGTCACAACTAACCAATTTCTCATGATTTTGAATAGTCCACTTAGCACTCATTAAATTGGGTGATGCTCACAAGGGTGAAGAAGTGGGATTGAAACAAGTGAAATAAATCACATGGAATTAATCATCACCTCCAAGGCTTGCACTCGGTAACTAGGAACTCTCAAGATGTCACCCATTCCAAGGCTCCTTTGGCTCAAACGTGCTTAACTGTGGAGTGTTCCCCACAATCAATCCCACTTAGCATGCTACCCCATTTGCAAAACCATAGCAAGTATTGTGCCTTATGAAGTATTCAGTTAGAGATCCCTTGACTCTTGTATTTAAGTATTGAGAGGATTCCACAATCCAACTTATGATATATCATTTTTGGGATTATCCGCATAGAGTAAGTCATTAATCGATGACCCATATTCATGAGTATTAGTCGCAACCGACTAATTTCTCATGATCCTTAATTGTCCACTTAGCACTCATCGCATCGGGTGATGCTCACAAGGCTGAATAAGTGGGATTGAAACTAATGAAATAAATTGCATGGCATTAGTTATCATCTCTAGGGATTGCACCCAATAATCGAGAATTATCAGGAGGTCACCCATCCCAGGAATCCTCTGGCTCAAGCATGCTTAACTATGGGCTTTTTTCCATGATCAAGCCCATTTAGCTTGCTACCCCATTTGCAAACCTTAGCAAGTATTGTGTCTTATGAATTATTTAGTTGGAGCTCCCTTAACTCTTATATTTAAGTATTGAGAGGCTTCCATAGTCCAACATATGATATATAATTTTTGGTATTATCTGCATAGAATATGTCATTATTCTGTGATCCATTTCATGAGTATTAGTTGAAGCTAACTAATTTCTCATGATTTTGAATAGTCCACTTAGCACTCATTGCATTGGGTGATGTTCACAACGGTGAAGAAGTGGGATTGAAACTAGTGAAATAAATCATACGGCATCAATCATCACCTCCACGACTTGCACCCGATAATCAGTACTTCTCGAGAGTTCACCCATGCCAAGAATCCTCTTGCTCAAGTGCACTTAACTATGGAGTTTCCCCCACAATAAATCCCACTTAGCATGCTACCCCATTTGTAAAACCTTAGTAATAATATGGATGAATTATTCAATTAGAGCTCCTTGACTCTTGTATTTAAGTATTGAGACGCTTCCACAGTTTAACATATGATATATCATTTTTGGGATTATCTACATAGATTAAGTCATTAATCTATGACCTATATTCATGAGTTATAGTCACAAATAACTATTTTTTCATGATTTTGAATAGTCCATTTAGGACTCATTGCATTGGGTGATGCTCACAAGGGTGAAGAAGTGGGATTGAAACTTGCGAAATAAATTGCACGACATCAATAATCACCTTCATGGCTTACAGTTGATAACCAATATTCCTCGGGAGGTCACCTATCCCAAGACTCATTTGGATCAAGCACGCTTAACTATGTAGTTTTCACCACAATCAAGCCTACTTAGATTTCTATCCCATTTGCAAAACCTTAGCAAGTATTGTGCCATATGAATTATTCAGTTAGGGATCCATTGACTCGTATATTTAAGTGTTGATAGCTTAAAAGTTACATGGAGCTAGTCCTATTTTCAAAGCTTAGTCAAATTTAGCATGTTTCAAGTCAAGTTATAGGTATTTGATGCACAACATTATGTGTACTAGAAATTTCCATCTCTTACTTCCCCCCTCTAACTAGGGCACCCTTGGTCCCAAATTCCTCTTACAAGATTGAGGCGTATCTTCCTTATGGTAGTGTTTGATTGTCACTAACAAGTAGGGATGATGAATAGTGCCCCAAAAATTCTACAACACTTGGCATGGATTGCATTATGCACATCAAATTATAAATACTATATGCACACCTCAATAGTCATGCACAAATTTTCATAGTTGTACATATACCTCAATAGTGACACATGCACCTTAGTCATTGCACACACACCTTAGAAGTTCTGCGCTTAACTCAATCAATGTGCACACACCTCAACAAACATGTCACACTTCAAACCCTAATTGCTACACACTCTTTATCATCATCCCACACACCCATTACACCACCCTTGGTTGTCCATGCTAATCCATGTGCACCAACAACAATAGGTGACACACCAAGAAGACGAATAGTCACCCATTAATATATACAAAAATTAATGACATTGTGTATGATACAAAGCATAGAACATGGAATATTTAGTCATTATTTATTTTCTACTCTCTATCACATAGGATAGACTTGATTTGAGAAGGAAAATGAGAAAGATGCAAGATCGACCTTGATAAATACCTACGAGGAAAGATGGGGAGAATGGTTTCTCTTGAAATTTTAGGTTGAGAAAAAGTGAGTAATACAATATAATGGAGATATACTTTGACTAGAACATGGTATCTGTACTATAAAAAAGATTAAATGTGGAGTGTCTCTTTGAAAGTCGACATGTTCTACGTGTATTCTTATTTGCTTATATAATTTATAATGGGGTGGTAAGACAAGAGGTCTTGACGCAAAAAATTTGATAATTAAAATTGTAGCATACCCATTTAAAGGCAACTATTTAGGTGAGTAAAATTTTCTTATAGTTAGTGAATGGCCTTTTTACTACACACACACACACGCTTTCATTTCATTAAATAAGCAATAATTCAAATAGTGTTGGGTTATGCAATAGTGATAGATGAATGTTTATGATGTCCCTAGGAAACCACCAGTACGCATCACCTCTCCCCACTCTACTTGTTGTATATTCTCTCGTGGCGACATCATGAGAGCCGTTAGGATCATAAGCACTAGCACGGTTGTTGACAAGGAAGGATTTTAGGCCGAGTTCCTCAAGCATGGTATTCAATCTCTTGATTTCCATATTGTTGATTTGTTTAATCATTTTGTTTGGTCAAGTTTCCCTTCATCATGGTCCCACTATATCATCTAACCAATTTCAAATTGAGGGGTAGCTCAGATTTGAAGAATTACATGACCATCATAATTTTTGTTGTTGTTGTAAATCTCAGGTATAGAGTTGAGCGGCCTACCACTGGAGAAACTAGACCAGTCACCCCTCCATAGTTCAGAAATTAACCTTTAGTTATATCTATTGCTACTAAAGAAAACATGAAGTTTGAGACCATGACTAGTGTTCATCTCATTGCCTATGAGGACCTTGATTGCTAAAATTAAAAGACAAACTTCCCCACAAGTTGGGGTTATTGGCCATTAAATATAAAATAACTAAATTTAAAGCATAAACCAACTGACTATATAAGATCATAACCTTCCTGGAGGGGTAGCAACATATAAGACTAATCATCATCCAAAATGGAGATGGGAGGATTCACTTTGGAGCCAACAACTTCAGTGCCTGCGGTCGCCTTGCTTGTTTTCTCGGTGTTCGACTTCCTGCGAAAGAGGAGCCTGGATTGAGTAGGAGCGACATTTCTCTAAAAAACCTTTCCTGTGATCTCCCTAGCCAGAGCATTTAGCTTAGAATCTTGTTCCATTTGTTACTTGAGAATATTCTGAAGCCAATTTTCCATATGGTCCATCCGAGCAGAGAGGTTGGGGCCATGGTCCCCATGTATGAGCAGGCCATTAGCACTATCTGTGAGTGCACAACCCATAAGTGTTTTTGAATGCCATAGGAGAGCCAAAGTATTCATGTAGGGATTATCCCTGGTGTGGATGTTTCAAGGGTCTTCCTCCATTCGACCAAAATCCACAGCAAGTTCCTCGGGCGCCAGGACCTCATATTGACTGCCAATTCTATGCTCCATGTGATAAATCTACTCTTGTGTGGGTGGAGAGACAATGCCGCATAAGGAGGATTTTTCTTTCCCCTATTCGACCAATAATATGGGCACGTGCGAGTGTTTAGGCCTCGCATGGGTCCTATGCTTAGTTCTCTTCATATGTACCATTTGAATCTGATGAGCCAAACTCGGGGTGGCACAAAAGGCATAATGCGAAGGTGGATGGGGGAACCAACCAAACCACCTACTCATTGAGGCTATTCATCCATTTCCCGAACTGCCGACCGAAGGTTTGAATTCCAAACCAAGCCATGATGTGGCACCAAACATACACTCCGAACCAAGGTACATAGTGGAGGTCCAGTTTCCCACGATAGAATCTAAGCCATCGAAGAGAGGTCTAGGAGCCTGTACTTTCGATGAGGGATATAGGTGGTGCCACAAGTTGACATAATGACCTTGTTCATGAAACCATAAATCGCCTTAATGGCATTAGGATCCGTCTACCTTGGGGAGGAGGTATACCTCCACATGTACGAACGCAGATGTGTGATGTGGCACGCTTCGCGGGATTGGGAGACCCAACACGGGGAATATGACCATCTTAATTAAATACACCATATCCTACCTTTATGCTACACTCCTTCATTTGTGGTTATTGGATAAGATCAATAGGAGGCTCCTCGAGGCTAGAGGACAAGCAAGTTTATGCTTGGAGCATAGGCCATTAATTACATCTCCATCCTCCACACCATTATTGAGGAGGTACATTATTGCTCTTCAAAAGTCTTTTATTGTTTAATAAACTTTGGAAATGCATTTGAATCAGTCTTGGTAGAGGCCTTAATCTAGAGGTTAAGTGACATTGGTATTTCCTAGACCCTTGTGGTTTCCAACATGAGGCTTTACGAGTTAATTCATTATCATCTATGCATTGCCCACGACATCTTGAACTTCACTGGGAGAACTGTAGGGGTCAAGCATGGGTGCCCTCTCTCACAGACTCTATTTAGGACTCATTGTCTCACAATTGATAGTGAACTTTAAGTAAGACATATTATGATCTTCAATGCATCAAATCATGCTCTCTCCAACTAGCACTTCCAATTCCAATGCATAGATATTGAATTTACCATGACATGTACTTACTTGGGGATTAATTTTTCAAGGCATCAATTTAGTCTAAGGCATGCTTTTCATCCTCAACTTAAAAAGGGATATTGTCACATACCTCCTATCCCTTTTACTTTGAAAAGAAAAATATAGAATCTATTTCCGATTTGCATTAACATGGGTAATGCTTATGGGGGTTAAGAACAAATGTTTGCAATATATTATCTCTTTAATGTTATGTTTTAGTATTTCTTACTTAAAATACACGCCTTTTTGCTAGATTTACATGTATTTATTTTCTAAAGTTTTCATGATTACTCTACTTTGGATCCATAAGAATATTTGGCTTTCTCGCTAAAGAGCAGAGCTATCTCAAATGTTAACTTAAGAATTCTAATATCTTTGTCTTGGAAATGTGGTTCACTGATCACTGAAATGGGATTTCATAGTCTTCAATTTCATGATTATATATGCATATATACAAACGCAGAGTTAAAAATCCTTATTATAGGTCAATGTAAAAATATATTATTTTCATGATAATGAGTGAAACATTATTCAAAAATTTTGGTTTCGGAATCTAATATCGTTGTATTGGGTTTATAAACTAATGGTCAATGGATAGGACCTTATAGTCCTTGATTTGAGAAACTTATATTTATATGTACCAATGTAAGAGTTATGGTCCTTTTATACTTTGTCATTGAATTTGAGTTAGTTTATATGTATGGTAGGTGTATATATATAAATATGAATTTGAAACAATATGTATTTCACGTGGAATTATTATGTTAATAGTCCACAAGTTAAATCGCTTATAATAAAACATTGTAAATGATTTGGAATATGAGAAACTTGGGGTATGTTGAATCTTTCCAGGTGTAGTTGTATGATAATGACTTCCCCCATCAATCATGTCGAACCAGCCTTGGTGCATTGCACGAGTGAGATCTATTTATTACAGTTTCTTAACACTTGTGGATTCATATGCATGGATGTTAATGTGGAAATCCTCAAACCCAACAACCATTACTCCGCTGCAATGTACACTTGTAAGAAATTTTTGGATTTCGGTAATTAGGTTCTTTACCATACACGTTCAACAAAGTTAGAGGCATACCCAAACTCTCATTGCAAAAATTTAGTGCATAGACCCAACAAAACAAATAAGGAAGTGATTAGGGTTATATTCTAATTCCACTTAGTGATGATACCCCCCGATAACCCATCAAAGTAAAAAGATGAAAATTCCCACCTCAATTTTTTTTTCTTCAACTCACAGACTAAGAGGTCTCCCTTCCACAGTCTTTTGTAACATAAAATTTAAGGCTTATCTTATTCTAAAAGTTGTTTCGGGGTTATTTTTTGGCCTGACCCTCAAGTCATCAAATATTTAATGAGATTATCTTCATTAAGGCTTGGTGGAAGGGGAAAATCCTGCTCTAAGGGCCCTGAATATCAACCTATGATGTTCTTGGTTAATATCCTTAATTTCCTTCTCCTGGACCTCTTTAAGTGACAATTTCCTACCTACACTGACACACCCAAGATCTCTTAATATATTTGATCCCAAAACACCATATAAAATATCATATAACTTCTATTTACCCTTCTTGGGTCTAAGTTGATAGTGTCCCCCACCCCTAGAAGTGTCTCCCGAGTAATCTACACCCATGGCCCCTTTGGATAAATGTAGTCCTAACAAAAAGGATTAGAATCACATGTGAGAGATATAGTTTTCCCTCCTATTCAAGAGACAAAGTTACATTCGATTGGGATTTAGTTCTTACATTCCTACCCCCCTTCAAATGTTGGTTGGAAATGACATCAATATCACACTTTTCACCCTTAATATCACCCTTTTTTGTAGACTAATTGATAGTGGAGGAATGTGGAGAAATAATAGAGGAAGGATTGATATTATTACCAAATAAAGATTTGCCAACTTGAAGAATATCCTTCAAAAAAATTTCCTTCAATGGCGACGAAGACTTGGAGCAAATATCTCCCTTATCCTCGACAATTAATCCCCGTTTGTCCTCTACTGAACTCAGACAGGTAAATAATGGAATCGAGGCACTGCCAATCACCAAACCATATTCTTTGTTATTCATCGGACATGGCATTCCATTGAGACTCAAATAAGGTTTCTCCACCACATTAATCTTGTCCAAATCCGATCCTTTTACCTCCTCTGCCTCAGAAAATTTGTGTTTGAGATCCAAACCCTCACAGACTTTGAAACCTTTCTTCACCAAATATTTTAAAAAATGGTTTCTCACACTCCTTGGGGACATGGCCATATATATGACACCAAGAATAGCATAAGGGCACATTGACATTGTCCAAAGGTTGAGAGTATACACAATCACCTACCACCCAATCATCTGCTTCAAATAAAACTTTGCTTACATCTATTTCAACCAAAATTTATGCTACAATATGATAAACACTAGATTTATAGGATTCATTGAACAATACCATCTCACCCAGAATATTGTCGATTGGCACGAGAATGGAGTCGTTCCGAATTTCAAGTGGTAAACCTGGGAGCTTAACCCAAATATGGGTCCAAGAAGAAACCTCTACATTTGCATAGAATAAAGGATGCCATGGTTTCAATGCAAGATATGAACTATCTTCAAACCAATTTCCCTTGAGAATGATCAGTGCATCTTCCTTTCAATGGAATATGAACCCTAGTCAGCCTTGGGAGAGTACATAGAATATTGGACCATAGCCCAAAATTAGTGCCCAGTTTTTTGAATCCATGAATTGAGTGAATATATTCCCAAATTAAAAATATGTGCAGTTGTTGCATTGTTATATGAGAATCATTTGTAAAAAAAAATCAATAATTAGAGATTTATGGTATATCGATGAGACTATCATTTACAACTTCAACTTCTTTTAGGGATGTGTTAGAAATTTAATTAGCTATGGTTTAGTGATAAGGCAAAGTGATCAAGCAATGATACATCAGCTCAAACTTTGTCTTACATGCTCTTCCAAGTTTGAGAAAGATCCATTTTATGTGGACCAAGTAGGCAACTCTATGTGCAAGTCTCAAGTGAATTTTAATGACACAAAAGCTCTTTTTATGCGTGTGTTAACAATTATGATTTTTTTTACAACTTCATTTTTGTTACAAAAATGTAAGAAGCCTAGTTAGTGACAGTTTACCAATAAGGGAAAGAACTTATATAATAATAATAATAATAATAATAATAATTTTAAGGTCATGACTTAGCTAGACATCAAATTTGTGTATGAGACTATGAGACCCTCTTGTTTGTGGGACAAGAGATCCCCTCCACATGGCAATTGGACTGTTAATGTCTACAAAGGTGTACATACCCTACCTCCCTCTAGATTTGTATTTATGACCTCCTAGGAGGAAACACATGTTCTTAACTGTTAGACTCAAACCTTGTTTCATATGATCTTCCATGTTTATATGAGCCCATGTTAATATGTACAACACAATGCAGGATATGTGAAAGTCTTGGATGAATTTTGAAAATATAGGCATTGTGTTTGTTATCTATGATAATTTGAATTGCATTTTCATTTTTACTAAAGACATGTTTGCAGTTTAGCCAATATTGGTTTGACAATAAGGCATGTTGATACAAGGAAAGCACATGAAGTTTGATGCCCATTTTGAGTAGATTTTAAAAATATAAAAGTCTATAACAATATAATATTTTAAGTGGGGTTGAAGATGGAGGGGGATCTGGCAGGGGATGGAGCTCTGCAACCTAGGGTTTTGAGCCGATCTGAGTTGATCTCGGCGGCCAGGGAACTATCCCTGGTCAGACTCCTTCTGAGCTCACTGTATTGGTCGACGGCGAGGGAAGCATTCCTGTGGTGGCGGCAGCGGGTGCAGAGGGGCGACACATTCTTGGCATTGTGGTGAGGCGGTTCAGCTGTGGGGAGCGGGTCCAACAGGATTCCATCGGTGGCTCTACAACGGCTTCCAAAGGCGGCTCCTGTCGGAGAGGTTTCTACGGCTTGCAACAAGCGCGGCTGCTCCCACTCCTTCGACAAAGGCCGTTAGCAAGTCTGAGGCAGCCGAAGATTTGTTTGCACAGGATCCATGGCGGAGCCAGTGGGAGACGATACCAAGACCTCTGAAAACCACCCCTCCGTGGATACCGAACCCATGGAAATCCATGGAGAAATTTCATCGGTTGAAACCCCAATGGACGATGGTCTCCTCGGGAAATGTTCAGAGAATTTGAACGCGAGCGCAGAGGCGTTGTCGTCTTCGTCGACTGTTTCTGAAAAGAGCTCATCGTCGTCTTTGTCTTCGTTGGCTCTTCTTGAGAAAAGCTCATCGTCGTCTTTGTCTTCGTTGGCTCTTCTTGAGAAAAGCTCATCGTCGAGCAAGCTTAACGCCCAAGCTCCCGTGTTCGTACATTCGCTTTCAGAGCAGGTTTTTGAGCAGGAGGTCTCGGCGTTCTTGATATTGACCTCCAGAAGCATCTACGGCCCTACATGCAAGGCATGTTTTCCTCTTCCCGGTATCTATGACCCGGATTTCATAGCGGCAAACCAAGGTGAGAGGGCAAATAATGTTCTCGAGGGTTCCAAGAAGGAGCATGTGCAAAATTATCCAAGATAACAGATACAAAGGAAACCTTGCTTGCTTCTCTGGAAAGAAATGAGTCTGAGATCTCGCCATCTCTCTATGGCTGGGCCTGCGTGGTTTTGCTTTGCGTGATGGATATTTCTGAGTATGGAGAGAGGGCGGCGCCTTTGCGCGGCGACCCATTGGGTCTGCACGATCCAGTGGCGGCGGCGGCGGTTTCAGGTCCTGAAACCGGTGGCCCCAATTTCACCACTGTTCATGATATATCTGTTCTACTTCTTGTGGCAACATTATCTGGGTTCTTCTTTCTTTTGGTTCAGCTCATTATAAGCTGTTGTTTCTGCTTATATGGGACAGAAATATGTGAAAATGTAGGGATCCTTGTTGATCTTACTACATCTGCAATATGTAATTTTAATCATCTTTTTGAAATAAAATTACGGACTTTTTCCAAGGAAAAAAAAAAATATATATATATATATATATATATATATATATATATATATATATAATATTTTAAGTAAAATAAATTATTTATTTCATTTTTTAGGTATATACACATACGTAACATGTTAAGGGGCTTTTTGTCTCGAAAATAAAATGATCTCACACATCAATTTGATGTCTAATTAAGTTGCGACTTTAAATGAAACTATTGTTCTTATTTTTCGTGTTAATATGGAAAATACAAAATTTATTTTTTCTTTTAAAAATACATAGTGAGTAGAATAGAATCGTGATTCCCGTCCCAACATTTCCCCTCATTCCGTAGATGGTGCCCAATGTAAATCATATAGAGTATATCCACAATCAACTCACCAACAACAAACGTGTCACAAAGTGGAATTTGAACCCAAGTGGGAATAGTAACTGTAATGTCCCTAGTTTTGACCCCTTGGCATATTCTATGTAAATGATGTAATGCCATTGGTTATTGTCAGGAACATGGTGAGGAGGTCAAGGCCAAGGCCCTACCATGGACATCCCAATATATATATATATATATATATATATATATATATGTATGTATATCAACAAGTAAATATGGTTAGTGAACCTTGCACTAGTCAAGCGCAATAGAATTGTAAATGTGATGTAAATATGCATGATATTAATAAAGAAAACCCATAGCTGACTGTGCAAGGAAACAAGAGCATGGAGCATGATTTTCCTAAGGTTAGGGAGGGACGTATTAAGCCCATGAAGCCAATAGATGAAAGCCAAGTGTCCAAGAAATAATTTATGAGCCATCAACCATCAATTTGACTCATGCGCCGCACTCATTAAATTATTCCAAGAGGGAGGTAGTTGAGGCAATTATTGTCTTGGGGAAAGGAAGGTGTGGGTCTGAGATTTCTTGTGTCAGTTTCCCTGTAGAAGTGGGAAAGGGGATTGCTTATTGGGTAAGCCACCAGTCAAATTAAAGTCAATCCTTAATTACCTCTTAGTTGGAAGTCGACGCAGACAGTTCCTTGTCCCAAGTAACTCAACCTATCATAGGGGTGATCTACTTGGTTTTGGGGAGTTGACCATTGCCTTAGAGGAAGTCTATTTTGGTTTATGAAAGAGGGGAGAGTGGTTGTGAGATCTGGTCTGGGGTCATGAATGGAGTTCAAAGAGGATTTCTGTAAGCGTAGTTTCTATGCGTTCCCTTATTGTTATGTGTACAGAGTGGTATCAAAGATTGGCCAGTTATTAAACTTGTGCCTGTGCACCCAAATTTGTGTCTAAATGCCGTGATTGCAATCCCGTTCCAGAATTGTTTGAGTTGTTTAACTGTGGTGAAGTTTTCCTGCAAACCCTCTGTAGCACACCTAGTTGTCATAAGCGCACCCTATACTTGTTGAATCCTTCCCCAGTATCATTAGCACGCCAGATATCCCTTGCTCCTTGCTATTTGATGTCATATTGAATATGGTTTCTTGTTAGTTTTGTTATAACCCGATTGGTCAGTTGGACAATGAAAAGAGTGAATCCTTGGAAGCTAGTTGGTTATGCACAACCAAGATTTGTAAGCCTGAAGAGGACAAAACCTATTGGAAGATGATTAGGGGTTTGGGTGGTGTTTCTATGCACACAATGAATAACACCTGGAGGAAGGTGACACTTGAGGGACTATTGAGTAGTGAAGGGGTACCTTCTTGGTGTTATGTGGGGCATGTAATGTGGGCCCCAAGCTATCCATGTCTACACAAGGTGTCTGCAATTCTAATGGTAAACCAGATTTGACTGTTTGTTCCCTTCTTGAGTTGTTTAAACCCATATGGTGTTGACTGAGTGGTATTGAGTACCATAGTGGTATGGAGTGCGAAACTGGTTGAAAATTATAGTGAAGGCTGTGACCTCCTGGTAAATTACCGGTTTTGGGTGGTCTTTCTACGTACACACTGAATAAAACCTGGAGGAAGGTGATGCTCGAGGGACCGTTGAGCATAGAAGTGGTAGCTTATTGGAGTTGTGTGGGGTGGGTATTGTGGACCCCAAGCTGGATAAGTTTGAAGGAGGTGACTCTAAATATGTGGTAAGTTTACTAGTTAGCATTTCCTCTTCACTATGTTTGCAACCTGTTAACCCAGTTGTGCACTGGCTTGGCTTGAGATTGAGTCTATGTGACTGTGGACAGCCTGTTATCCCAGTTGTGCGCTGGCTTGGATGTGTACTTGTGGCTATTTTACTGTGAGTGAGATATGAATAGTTCCCCTTTCCTTAAGGAAATCATGCCCAACACAGGGGTGGAATCTTAGTAGAAACAATATATGCTAGACAGAGTGCCTACGGTTGGGTGGAACGTTGCTATTGTGCAGTCAGTTGCTTGGAGAAGCTACATTCATGATAATTATTTACTTGATGTCTCATTGTTATTATTTCAATTCCATTGTATGAAAGTTGATCTAAAATGATGAAGATGCATACTGTAAATAATGATTGTGAATATTAATTGCTTAGTTAGTAGTAATCAGGGTTTTTGATATCTAAGTGATAGTTATATGATATTGCACTTCATGAAATGCTTGCATATAGATGTATGTATTGCACATGAATTCCCATTATTCATACATCGCTAACTCTGCCAAAAGTCAGTGACTAGCAATTAGAACTTAAAGTTGCCACTCGGTGGCTATTGAGTGTGGTGGTTGACGCGCAGTGGATAAGGTTGTCACGTGGTGGATCTTGCGACAATCAGACTTCACGCGCACAGTGTATCTATGTGATAGAGAAAGTGATAAGTGTAGAATTGTGCAAGGCTAAAGTTAGTACGCATAGTATTGTGCATAAACCAAAGTATGATGCACACAGTGCATCACTTAGTGAAGTAAAATGTATGGCGCAAACTGCTGCGCAGTAAATAAACTTAATAAAAGAGACATAGTCATGTCTTGGTATCTGAAGGAAAGCATCCCCGTGGTCACAATGGGCCACTAAGGTCACCGTGGATGTGACAGAATGGTATTAGAGCAGTGGTTTTAAGACTAGGCATTTGAGTACAGGAGGAAGCTATGTCAGTAATGTTAAAGTAATTATCAGGGTTTATTAATGTGTTATCTAATAACACTTCCCTTTTTGCACAACTCTAGTAGTAATAGTAAGACCATTATAGCAAAGGAAAAAGGGAAGCAAGAAGAAGAATCAAGAAGTTAGCCAATGGAATGATCATCATGAATGATGTGCAAGATACCTATGAACATGAAGAAGATGTTATGGGAGAAGATGTGTAAAGTGGTAACGCAAAATCAAAATCTAATGGAAGGAGAGCACAAATCACACCTCCGAAAATGGTTGAGACTATGAGAAGTTTCAATGAAAGGCTAACTAAGGCATAGGAAGAGAAACATCAGATCAACACTGCAATACTGCAGATCCTAATAGACATTTAGTAGAAATCTAATATGGGATCAAGCCATAACAATGGCAACAAGGACGAAAAGAGCGCGGGAAGTTTCTATAGAGGAATATCTCGATGCCAAGAAAGAGATTCTCGTAGGAGAATACGAAATATGTCTCCATCAAATAGCTCAGGCAACATATTGCGTATATTAGGAAACTCATCATATAGCTCAGAGGACTCAGCCCGAATATTTAAGAGAAGGACGCCTCGTAAAGACAACTCCTATAGAGAATTCTGGAAGGTAAGGACACCTACATTTGATAGATAAAGTAAGACATGACAGGAGGCTGAAGCATGGATTATTGGAAAGAAGAAGTACTTCGGGATCCATGAAAACTTTGGGAATGAGAAGTCTAGGATTTCCATTTTAAACATGAATGGCAAAGCTTCAATCTGGTGGGAGCACCTCTAGCAAGTGAAGGGCCTTGAAGAAAAGAAGATTGATTGGAAGAGGTTTGAAAAGTATTTCAAACATAAATACCTTTCTAATAGGTACTATGATAATATGAGCAAGGAGTTTCATGAGCTAAATTAGCTAGGACAGATGACCATGGAGGAATATGTGAACAAGTTCCTAGAGATACTCTAGTATGTGGACTACCTCAGAAATGAGAAGGTAAAGATTCATAGATTCTTAAGTGGTCTTCCCAAAATTACAAAGACATGATTGAATTCGTGGAGCCAAGACTTTGGATGATGCTATCCGGAAGGCTATGCACTGCTATGAACATAACAAGGGTAGATTTCAGGAACATCAAGCAGGAAGAGGAAATTCCATGGGAAGGTTTTATCCAAGGAAGAAAGAATTCAGACATGTACCCTACAGGAATTAGCCAAGGAATGTCTGGCAAGAACCACAAGCTCAAAGTAAGTTCAAGTGAGTGATTCCAGTCGAAGGAAGACCCAAGGAACCAATGCAATGTTGGGGATGTGGAGATAATCGTAAGTTGTATGACTGCCCCCACATGAAGGAATAGCCTCAAATGATACACAACATTGAAGAAGCTGTTACTTTGGAGGATATGGCCATATCAAATCCTAGAATCTATGCAGCTTTGGATATTCATCAGGAAGACCGCCAAGTAGCAATGGTTGAAGTTGGAGGTAATATTGTTGTGCAATCTATTTCTATTTTGATTGACTCAGGGCCTAGTCATAGTTATATTCATCCTAAGATTGTTGAAGTTTATGCGCTTAAGAAAAGTAAACATGGAAAGTCATGGCTAGTTTAGTTAGCCATTGGGATAGAGAGAAAAGTGAGTGAAGTGGTAGAAGGATGTCAATTAATGATCGATGGTCTATCCAGTGCAACAAACTTGAATATCCTACCACTAGGATCATATGATGTTCTCATTGGCATGGATTGGCTGGAAAAGCATTGCACTAATCTTGACTTCTATAATAAGGTTCTTGAATGCCTTGACGATGAAGGAAGGACTCAACTAATAAAAGGCGTGCTGAAGAAAATACAAATAAGGCAAGTTACAACACTGTTGTTGGGAAGGTACTTCAAGAAGAACTGACAAATATATGCAGTTCATGTATCAGGTTCCGAAAAAGATAGAGGACCAACATTGGAAGATTACCCAGCGCTGCAAGAATATAAGGATGTATTCCCATAAGAGGTGTCAGGGATGCCGCCTAAAAAGATAGATTTTGCAATTAATATGGTGCCTGGCACAACCCCAGTGTTGAAGGCCCCTTATAGAATGAGCACTCTAGAGGTGGTAGAGTTGAAAATGCAACCCCAGGAACTGATGGATAATAATTATATTATATCAAGCGTATCCTCATCAGGTTCACTGGTGTTGTTCGTTAAGAAGAAGGATGGAACCTTGAGACTGTGTATTGACTATATGAAACTCAATAAGGTCACAATCAAGAACACATATCCATTGACCAGGATATATTTTATCTTTGACCAAATAAAGGGAGACATGATATTTTCCAAGATTGACTTAAGGTCAAGATACCATCAGGTTGGAATAAGAGAAGAAGACATCCATAAGACAACTTTTAGAACTCGGTATGGCCACTATGAGTTCACAGTTGTGCCATTCGGCCTCACCAAAGCGCCAACTACCTTCATGTGCCTCATGAACAATGTGTTCTACTAGTATTTGGATAAGTTTGTATTGGTATTCCTATATGACATCCTTATCTATTTCAAGGATGAGGAAGAGCATGCAAAGCATCTAAGAATGGTACTGTAGGTGCTTAGGGCACATAACTTGTATGCCAAGCTAAGAAAATGTGAATTTTATCAAAAGAAGAGTCAATATTTGGGTCATGTTATTTCAGTAGATCTTGAGAAGATTGAGGCTATAATAAATTGGTTTATGCCAAAGAATGTGACAAATGTATGATATTTTATGGGTTTAGTAGGATATTACATAAAATTCATCAACAAATTCTCCAAGTTGGTTCATCCTATCACATCATTGTAAATTTCACATGGTCTGGAAAATGTGAGTAAAGTTTCAAGTGCTTAAAGAAATTACTCACCAAATCCCCTATTTTAAGGATTGCAGATCCCAATAAGGATTTTGTGGTATGCACCGATGCTTGCATTGAATGGTTTGGATAAGTACTTATGTAAGAAGGACATGTGATATGCTATGAATTCAGGAAGTTAAAGGAGCATGAAAATAAATATGTGACTCATGATTTGGAGCTAGCCACAATTGTGCATACATTGAAGACGTGGAGACACTACTTGCTTGGTCACAAATTTGAGTTCCAGACTGATCAATTGAGTTTAAAGTATTTGTTTGATCAACCAGACCTAAATTCCAGGCAGGCTATATGGTTAGAATTACTGAGTGGATTCGACCTTGAAATCAAGCATGTCAAAGGTAAAGAAAACAAAGTTGTTGATGAGCTCAACAAAAAATTTCATTTCACAGCCATGAGCTTATACAGCACTAACCTCAGAGAACAAGTTAGCAGGGCCTCAATTGAAGATGATAAGTACATGGAAGTGATCCCAGGGCTTAGGCAAGTAGAACTAGATAAGAAGTATGACAGATATCAATTGGAAGAAAATGAAATTCTTATCTTCCAAGGACGACTATAGATTCCAGACAATGTTGAATTAAAGAATTTAGTAATGGATGAAATCCATTGGACACCCTACTCAGGTCACCCAAGTTATCATAATATTGTGACAATAGCAAGAAAGTAGTATTTTGGCCTCTGATGAAGAAGGATATAGCGCAACACATAGCTAGATGTCAGAAACGCTAACAAGTTAAGGTTGAGCACCATCACCTAGTAGGATTGCTGCAGCCAGTTTCCATCCCTGAGTGGAAGTGGGAAGAAATATATATGGATTTTATTGCAAGACTACTAATGAAAACAAAGCAACATGACTCGATCATGGTGGTCATAGTGGAAAAGTTGACCAAAGTAGCACATTTCATTCTAGTCAAGTCAATGCATAAGACTACTGACATTGTGCAGATTTTCATGAAGGAAATTTTCAAGTTGCATGGATTTCCTAAGGTAATAATCTCAGATAGGGATACAAAATTCACATCAAATTTTTGGAAGAACTGTTTAAGGACTTAGGAACTCAACCCAATTTCAGTACAACATACCATCCTCAAACAAATGGTCAGATAGAGAGTAAATCAAGTGCTGGAAGATATGTTAAGGATGTATGTGATGGATAAGCCATCCAAATGGGAAGATTACACACATCTGGTTGAATTTTCTTACAACAATGATCACCAGACATCATTAGGAATGAGTCCATTTGAATCCATGTATGGCAGGAAATGCAGGACTCTGGTGAGTTGAGAAAACCGAGCAGATAGAGTGGTTCTTGGACCGGAAATGCTCAAGGAGATGGAGCAAGAAATAGTTAAAATTAGGCATAATTTGAAAGCAATGCAGGGCGTACAAAAGAGCTATGGAAATCTGAAGAGAGTGCATAGAGAATTTAGGGTCAGAGACCATGTTTATTTGAGAGTTAAGCCAAAGAAGAGCTCCCTAAAGCTTGGAAGACGTGCCAAGTTGGCACCAATATATTGTGGGCCTTTTGAAGTCCTTAATTGTACCGAGAGTAGCGAGGTGCTCTACAACCCAGTATGGGCGAGATGTTGTAATGCGTAACGTTGTGTAACGTTATGTAACATGTCGTTCCCATAAAAAAGAAATAAAAATGCAAATGGTGTCGACTTAAACACAAAATATTAAATTATATTGATTTCATCTTAAACTTAGATATATCAAGCACAAGATCAAATATCTTGAGGTGTAATTTTTTTTTAATGTGTAAAAAGTTTAAGATAAAAAAAATTATACCTCAAGAAATTGGATTCCTCTCGGTGCTTTATAGATTCAGGTTTAAGATGGATCTATGCTGGTAGGATAGGACCAATTACATATAGGATTGCACTTCCTGTGCATATGAAAGCTCATAATGTTTTCCATGTCTTATTGCTTAAAATTTATATACATGATCCTAATCACGTTATTGATAGGAGTGTGATTAAGGTGGAACCCAAGGGAGAGTTCCAAGTGGAGCCTATGGGCATCATAGGAAGGAAGGAGACTGTGCTCCGGAACCGAGCCATCATATAGGTAAAGGTGCATTGGAAGCACTTTGGTCCAGATGAGGCTACGTGGGAGTTGGATGATGCCATGAGGCAGGCATACCAATTTTTGTTCAACTTTGAAAAGCACTGAGGATAGTGTTGTTTCAAGGGGGAGGGTACTGTAATGTCCCCAATTTTGACCCCTTAGCATATGCTATGTAAATGATGTAATGTCGTTGGTTATTGTAAGGAACAAGGTGAGGAGCTTAACGCCAAGGCCCTACCATGGACATCCAATATATATATATATAAATGTATATCAACAAGTAAATATGGTTAGTGAACCTTACGTTGGTTAAGCGAAATAGAATTGTAAATGTGATGTAAATATGCACAACATTAATAAAGAAAACCCGCAGCTGATTGTGCAAGGAAATAAGAGCAGGGAGCATGATTTTCCTAAGGTTAGGGAGGGACCCATTAATCCCATGAATCCAATAGATGAAATCCAAGTGTCCAAGAAATACTTTATGAGCCATCAACCATCAAGTTGACTCATGCACCCTAACCTTTAATTCTTCCAAGAGGGAGGTTGTTGAGGCAATTATTTTCTTATTGAAAGGAAGACGTGGGTTTGAGATTTGTTGTGTCAGTTTCCCTGTAGAATTGGGAATGATGATTGCTTATTGGGTAAGCTATTAGTCGAATTAAAGTCAATCCTTAATTACCTATCAATTGGAAGTCAACGTAGACAGTTCCTTGACCCAAGTAACTCGATCTCTCATAGGGGTGAATCTACTTGGTTTTGGGGAGTCAACCATTGCCTTAGAGGAATCCTATCTTGATTTATGAAATAGGGGAGAGGGGTTTTGAGCTCCAGTTCAGGGTCATGACTAGAGTTCAAAGATGAAGTATGTGAGTGCAGTTGTTGGCTGCTTTTTGGACAGGCCCGGGTTTTAATGAAGCGCAGCAACAAAACCCCCTGGCGCACTGGCCCTCTCGGCAACGAGCTGCGCGGCAGCTCGAGGTCTCACCCGAAGTGGCTATGGGGAGGCTAAGGAATCAGGTTTCCTTAACCTAGGCGACGCGGAGACTGTTCTCTCTTCAGACTTATGAGCGCAACAGCTCTCAAGCTCCTGCTCGGCAGCTGAGCTGCGCGGTACTTCCACTCCTGCGCTAGGACCAATTATCCTCTGCGCGGATATTCTACGCGTAGTTTCACTTGCGTGCTCGTCGCAGCAACAGGTTCTCCTATCGCAACGGCGACATCGTCTTACCGATTCCTTCGACCCTTAACGATTATAGTTCCCAAGAAAGCTTCACTGATTTACTCAACACATTCATAAAGGTAATGCAATATCTGTATTTGCTCGTTAGTAAACTCAAAACAGGTAATCATTTCATTCACAACATTGCAACAACGAGAAATATGAAGTCCACCTCCACGGGGAAAACCACGTCCACGGGAGTATCTTATATTACCCAGAAAATGATAGACTTATACAATATGCTGCGCACACAGCTGCAGCCTTAGATCTTTCCAGGAAACTCCACGCACACAGCTGGGAGCCCTTCTCTCGATCTAGTCTCTTCCTCTCTAGAGATTACAATAGTTCAGACGTCACCTCGGACTGTCTGCAACTCAAGGATTAGCTTCACTGCTAACCAGCTCTAACTCCTGTTTTCTAGCAACACGGTAGAAAACCATCGACAAGATCGTAACAGAGGATGATCAACTCGATCAATCCTTCTTACATCTAGCATCAATTATCTTATCTAGCTCACTCAGAGGCTTAGCTAACTGACTCACTAATCAACCAACTCACAGACTAGCTAGCTAATTGTCTAACCAACTAACATCTACCCTTCACAATTATACATATATATAGGTGGCCATGGTGGTCGCACCTTTACAAAACTGTGGGCCTTTCCCAGCAGTAATCCCCAAAAACCCTAACCACGCACATGGCTAGGTGTACTGTAGGCGCCGCTTGCAGTCATGTCGCCGCTTCCTGCAGGCTCCATGAATTCCGGCGCAGCTTACGGGTATGGGTGCCTTGTCCTTCGCCTTCAATGCTTTGGTCCGTTGCTCTTCCTTGATCCGAGCAACCATAACTTCTGTACTTAGCCTTAAATGAGGGTAGCTGAGCCCTCTACTCCATTGCTTCATTGATTGTGGTAGCTGGGCTTTCCACTTGGATACCTTCATTCTCTTCTGACGTGCGCGCGAGCTCCACGATTTCCGATCCATAATCTACGCTGAGATTATCCATCTGGCACCGTACTGCGCACCATCTTCTTCTGTCCCAAAATTGGCGCTTATTCAAAACTTAGCACTTTCTCTTCCATACTTGTGCTTTTTCCTCAAAATTCGCAGCTTTTACCATAGCTGCGGCCTTGGCTCCAACAACAGTTGATATGCATTCCCTTACTGTTTTGTGTACAAAGTGGTATCGAAGATTTCCCAGTTGTTAAACTTGTTCCGATGCACCCAGATTCCTGTTTGAATGTCATGATTGCAAGCTTGTTCCAGAATTGTTCGAGTTGTTTAACTATGGTGAAATTTGCCTACAAACCCTCTGTAGCGCACCCGGTTGTCATAAGCGCACCCTGGACTTGTTGAATCCTTCCTCAGTATCATTCGTGCACCATATATCCCTTGCTCCTTTTTGTTTGATGTCATATTGAGTATAGTTTCTTGTTAGTCCCGTTATAACCTGTGGTCAGTTGGACAATGACGAGAGTGAATCCCCGAAAGTTGTGCACAACCAATATTTGTAAGCCTTAAGAGGACAAAACCTATTGGCAGATGATCCGAGGTTTGGGTGGTCTTTCTATGCACACACTGAATAGCACTTGCAGGAAGGTGACACCTGAGGGATTGTTGGGCAATGAAGGGGTACCTTCTTGGTGTTGTGTGGAGCAGGTATTGTGGACCCCAAGATAGCTGAGTCTGCACGAGGTGTCTATAATTTTGATGGTAAACCATAATTGACTATTTGTTCCCTTCTTGAGTTGTCTAAACCTCTGTGGTGTTGACTGAGTGGTATGGAGCACGGAACTAGCCGGTGAGACTAGTGAAGGATGTGACCTCCCAGTAAATGACTAGGTTTGGGTGGTGTTTCTATGCACACATTGAATAAAACATGGAGGAAGGTGATGCCCAAGGGACTGTTGTGCAGAGAAGGGGTACCTTCTTGGTGTTGTGTGGGGCGGGTATTGTGGACCCCAAGATGGATGAGTCTGAATGTGGTGCCTCTAACTTTGTGGTGAGTTTACTAGTTAGCATTTCCCCTCCACTACCTTTGTACCCTATTAACCCAGTTGTGGGCTGGCTTGGCTTGAGATCGAGTCTACGTGACTGTGGACAGCCTATTGGGCCTAGTTTTGCGTTGGCTTGGCTATGGACTTGCGCCTATTTGAATGTGAGTGGGCTATGAATAGTTCCCCTTTCCTTCAGGAAATCATGCCTAATGCGGGGGTGGCCTCTTAGTAGAAATAGTATATGCTAGATAGAGTGCCTACGGTTGGGTGGAACGTTGCTCTTATGTAGTCAGTTGCTTGGAGAAGCTACATTCAAGATAAGTGTTTACTTGATGTCTCATTGTTGTTATTTCAATTATGTTGTATAAAAGTTGATCTAAAATGGTGAAGATGCATATTGCAAATAGTGATTGTGAATATGAATTGCTTAGTTAGTAGTAATCATGCTTTTTGATATCTAAGTGCTAGTTATATGATATTGCACTCCATGAAAGGCTCACATATAGATGTATGCCTTTAACATGAAGTCCCATTAAGCATACAACGCTAACTCTGCAGGAAGTTAGTGACTAGCTATTGGAAGTTAAATTTGCCACTCAGTGGCTGTTGAGCACGATGCTTGACGTGCAGTGGTTAAGGTTGTCGTGCGGTGGATCGCATGATGGTCAGACTTCACGCATGCAATGTCTCCGCGTGATAAAGAAAGTGACCATCGAAAAATTGTGCAAGGCTAAAGTTAGTATGCACAATATCGCAAATAGACCAAAGTATGATGTGCACGGTGCATCGCTTAGTGAAGAAAAATGTATGGCGTAGACTGCTGCACAATAAATAAACTTAATAAAAGAGGCATAGACATGTCTTGGTATCAGAAGGAAAGCATCCCCGTGGTTACAATAAGCCACTTAGGATGCCGGGGACATGATAGTAACAACTTTTCCTCGACCACTTGAGTTACACCCAATTGACATACACACATTATCTTAAATCTATCTTAACTCATAGTCTTTTAAACATTAAGAAATTTGCTTCTTAATTATGTTATTGATTCCTCTTAATACTTGATAAATCCAAAAATCCAAAAATCCAAAATTGAAATAAATTTAATGTAATATAACGTAAACCATATTTATAAAAACATTCCATTTATAAAAAAACAATCATGAGAACAAAATACAACTTCATACTCCATGAACCCAAGGGCGGGCGTGTTGGGAAATAATTGAACCAAAGGACTTCTTGGCGAACACAAATCATTGATAAGATTTGATAGAAACTAATGTTCTTTTAATATGATTGTGTAGTCCACTCCACGTAAACAATAATATGACAACTATTGGTTGGAATTATTGTCGATTGAAAATGATAATTATATGCTTTTTAGTATCTTTTTTAATACATTATGGTTGTGTTCCCACCACGTTACTTAATAATTTAAGTATATTTTATTTTATTAAAAAAAATATTAATGTGTATATATATGATGGTGCAATAATGTATGTTGTGGTCGTTTGTTAATAATTTAAGTATATTTTATTTTATTTATATGATTGTGTAATAATGTATGTTGTGGTGTGATATGGTGTATAGTTAATTATTTTTTTATAAGTAAAGTTGGATAATTGGAGAACAATAGAGAGGGAAGAGACACTAAGTGTATTATGTGTTGTGAAATATTTATTAAGAAAAATGAGAAGAGTGATTACTCTTAGTATTCGATATTGAGAAAATTAAACAATACTTTGTTGTGAATATTTATTTTGAACAAAAAATTTAATATTCAATATTTTTTTGAAAGTTGACCAGATCCATGTATCTCTTTTATTAGTAATAATTAAAGTGAGATTTCTAAATAATTAAAGTAAGACAAGAAGTCTCACATGGAGCTAGAATTAGGAATATGTAACAATTTTTTATTCAACTAAATAAACTCTCAAACGAAAATGACAACATACTTATGATTATCATAATGAGTCTAAGATCTTGATGTGAAAGTATATGCTAACATTGGTATGTAAGAGTGTAGAGGAAGGTTGATGAGGTAAGTGCACATAATGTGACATAGGAATGGAGGTGCCAAGTAAATGTCGGTGTGTAAAAATAGTAAGCACTATAAAATATGTAAGTAGGAAAACAAAAAATTATATACATTAAATAAAATAAAAAATCATCGACATAAAATTGAAAAATCAATGAATTGATGAGAAGTTCAAGCCAAGAAGATGAACTATTTGTGAAAAGGTTGATTGAAATCCCAAAAGTCCTTATCATTAAACTAATGATTTTTTCATAAAGAAGATATGTCATAAAGAGAGAATCCTATCACACTAAATCTTATATGGAAAGGGTGCATATGCATTAGGTCCCACCACCTCATTTATTTTCAACCAGAAAAAAAACACCAGTAACTTGTTATTCAAAGCATAATCAAATTTACATATGTCTTACTATCTTTCGTCACCATCAGAAATGGGTATCTAAGCAAGTTCAGAATATGCTGATACAACACATACATAGTGTGTATACAAAGCCATCTATGCTGGATGCCAAAATAATGACTGTCATTTAATCAAAATTGTAGTACACATACAAAATAGAAACATGTAAAACACTAATAAAATTGGTATGTACCAGAACTGCATAAAATGAAGTCCCGGTACTCTTAAAAAACAAGTACTCCTTCAGGTAACCCCAATGCCTCCTTCAAAAACCTGTCCACCAAAGAACTCAACTCTCTAAAGATATGGAAGATGGTAAAGCTATTTAGTTGATATAACAGTCCTCTAGTTTTGCCACACCAATACTCTAGAATTGGCACATGTAAAGAGGAAGTACTATTTTCCCAGTCAATTGTGACTCGAGAGTCACCAAATATCTGAAGGTGAAGAATGTTTTTCAGAATGACAAATTTTATAAGACCCCACAAGGCAAGTAATTATGCCTGTTGATTGGTTCCATTACCACAACCTATCTTTAAAGGAAACCATTGATTATCCACAAGGAATAAATCAATTCCACCTCCACATCGATCCAAACTAGCCGCACCATCAAAATATGCCCACTGCAAATCCTTATCAATGACAGGATCACATAAATTTCGAGGTTTATTCACAACACCGGGACTGAAGAATTCCTGAAAATAACTTAAACTTTTGCAAGCAACCAAAATGGGGAATTGAAGTATATCTTCAAAGGTTCGTGCATTGCATGCTTTCCAGATCCCCCATATCACAAAGAGAAGCAAATATTTGCAATAGGAAACGGTTCTTCCAATGCAAAATATTTTCACCTAAGGAAGGTCAAGTCCAGTGATGACAAAGCTTGAGTTGATCTAACACCTCATACCATACTCTTTGACAGAAACTGCAATTCACAAGAAGGTGGTGTATGTTCTCATCTTCCCTTCTACAGAGAATACATAAGCCTGGTCCAATAAAACCCCTTTTGAGTATATTATCCCACACACGAACCACTTCTTCATTTATAAGGTCTATATGCATAAGGTCCCACCACTTCTTCATTTAAAACATGGAACGATAGTGAGCAACGTGTATTAGTGGGGTGGGTTATTCATGGGAATGGAGTGAATTTACATAATATAATAAAAGCACATTTAAATATTAAGTAATCACTCATAGGGAGATGCTAGATGTAATTTTTGTTTGAATGATGCACACAAACTATCCACTATAAAAATCAAAGTTTGTCAAATTAATTGGCACATATTTTTTTCATGGGCACAATTTAATGGTTAATAGAAAATCTTTGGTCTAGCTATGGTGTTGGAGAAGATCAAAGTTTTAACACATAAGGCATTATTAGAGTTGTAACTCTTTTTATCAATAATGATTTTTTTAGGGATTTCAATACAGGGACATTCATTATTGCCTGTTTGTATAGGTAATTTCCATCCCTCTCTTACTTTCTCTCAAGAACACCTTACTTGGTGTTGCAAATGGCTCTAGGAAGTCTCTCATCTTCATCATTTCACTCATTGAAATGCTCACACTCCTCACCAACCCTCTTATCTCTCACTAATCATCTCTTATAAAGAAAGCTTTATGTTTCTTATATGCCCCAAAAAATCATAAAACATCATCGAAGTTGAGTGTTTGACCACACAAGCGAAAACATTGTTGCGTGAATTATGATCACATAAAAGGGTTAATGTGCATTCATTTTCAACTAGCTATTCAAAGGTAAGTTTTTGTTGAGGGAATACCTTGGTTTGTAGTTCGAAACTCTAGCTCTACATTTTGATGAGAATGTTAGTGCTTTAAAAGGGGAACCATATTTCCCCTTGATAAGTCTCAATGAAGAAATTATTCTCAATGCTTGTCCTCAAGGCTTCTTGAATTTCTATTTCAAATTGCCAAGGCCCAAACCCTAACAAGTTCCAACGAACTAATTTGCAATATTCTTGCAAGACGAATGTTCCAGGTATTTGTGAGAACCATTTCAAGGAAGTCTCTTACTCAAAACATATGTATATTAAACACCGTTACCATTGTGAAATCCACTATTTGAGTGAAGGTGGAAATTTCCTTGTCTTTGCAACAAATGATATTTTCCAGTAAGCAACCACAAGTTGATTGTACTCTAGTTACCTATAACATACACAAGGACTCAACCCTTTAGTTGTTGATTTGTTGTCATGGTTGATATCAAAGTATTTAAATGACCTCCTCCTCTATAGCTCTAAAAGCTTTTTCTTCTGATGGGGCAAATAAAGGCAAATGCATATCATTTAAAAACACTCTTCTTCATCCATAAAAATATACAACTAGTGGTGGGGAAAAATCCTCCATTATCCTAGATAAGGGCCCCTCCCAACTTTCCATGTAGATAAATCAACCTCAACCCCAACCCTTCATATTGATCCAACACGGGTTAAAGCCATTGGGGATTTTAATATCACCCATAGCTTGATTTGTAGGTTTAATAACCTATGGCCCTCCTTTACGCAACTCCATGAATGGATACAATTGACATGTATGTCTTTCTTGGAGAAATCAATGGCATTCATCCACATGCACAAAACTCTTTCACTTTGCATCCCAAATCCATGGTAGACAAATCACAAGTTGCAAGCAGTGGGCCTCCACTATTACATATTCATCCATAGTCATTTGGCCTTATTTCAACTCATGGAATTCTTACACTTTACCCTCATAATAATGATTAGAGAGGTATTTTTTTAAAAAGGTTTCTTGAATTGGATTTTGTACCTATTGAAAGTGGTCCCACCAAATAGAAGATCTACCATTTAAATTGAATATGGCAACTCGAGCATTCATATTTCCAGAATAGTCATGAAATTGGAAATATTTTCTCATCCCAAGAAGCCAAGAATCGACTTCTTGTCCAAATTTAACCTCACCATTAAATGTAGGTGGTTTTGCTTTCCAAAATGCTATCTACAAGTTATTAATGAGCTGCCTCTCTGTGGAAATTCCAAGAATTTGACATTTATTGCAAATTCATAAATGTCACCTCAATCTTGAGATTTCACAAATCTATTTCATATGATCTTTCAACCTTGGGGACAACTATGAAATATGAATTTACAACAATAATATTTCACTTCTCTTTTAACTCAAACTCACAAGGAAGCACAAGAAAATAAATACCACTCAAATGTGCTTCGAAACCATAGACCTATAGCCCTTAGGGCACACTATTCTATCATGTCCCTTTCCGGATGACCACCTTAGAGACGACTTATTAGCCTATCCAGTTCATGTAGGCTATAGTCGAGGAAGCAAGGAATTAATTAATTATTTAATGTCACCTAGGCCCAAAAGAACTTTATAAAGTGGCATTTAATAATTATTTCGTAAAGTGACTTTATAAAAGTCACTTAAGTTAAAAGTGGCGCAAAAGGGTAAAATGGGGCCAAAAGGGGTCAACATGAGAATAGAAGTTACTTTCTCACTAAAAAGTCATTTTTAAACTAAGAAGTGAGAACGAGAGGAGAAAGGGAAGCTGAAGAGTCACAAGAGAGAAACAAAGTTATAAAAGTGAGAGAGAGCCCACTCTCTCATTCATTCTTGTTAATTGCATTTTCGAAAACTAAGAGCTCTTGAGATTCCACTTTCTCTTGGAGGAAACCCTGGGAGAGAGGGTTTCGATTTCGGTAATGAGACTATCTACCCTAGTCGATTGAAGGAGAGATCATCAAGATCTTCCATTTGTGCTTTATTGTCGTGGGAAAATATTTCAAAATGGACTTCGAATATGAGTTTGTGGAAAGTTTCAGTGGGTTTTGATGGAGGGCACACTTGTTTGGAGAGTTTACCCATTTCCTCTAAGGAGTCGAGTTCAATGATCAAAGGAAGAGGAAGGCTAAGTTCATTCTCACACTCTCCATTCATTCTTGTTCTTACAGGCTACCATTTTTGGTGAGGGCGCACTCACTTTCTTGTTTTGCTGCATAGGAGGGAAGGCGCATCACTCAAGGAGAGTATTCACGGCAGACAAGGGGCGTGCTGGACACTTAGTGGTCAACACCAAGAGGGAACATACTTGTACAAGGGATTTCATTCCCTATTTGCCAAAGTTTGAGTCAAATCTTCAATGCATATGTGAGGGTGATTTAGCCAAGGTGGGAAACTTGCAAGCAACTACAGGAAGTCAAGTTCCTTGGACAAATAAGAGACATTTTATAAGTTGTTTTCCAAGTATACATACCCATCAATTTTCCCTTTTGTTATCTTTGTGCTTCTGAGTAAGTTTGGGGGATGTTGGATGCACTATACACTCTTTAATAGCAGCTGCAACTTTATTGTCAAAGGTAGTATTAACAATCACCTACATGACTTATTCTTCAGTATTGAGTATTAATACCACCATTGATATCATATTGTGGTCTTCCATAATCAATCTGGGCATGGAAAGAGGGTGCTATCGGCA
This sequence comes from Larix kaempferi, assembly GCA_027924585.1. Taxonomy (NCBI): domain Eukaryota; kingdom Viridiplantae; phylum Streptophyta; class Pinopsida; order Pinales; family Pinaceae; genus Larix; species Larix kaempferi. The sequence continues at coordinate 6,474,031 of BSBM01000364.1, read as the reverse complement.
TTAGAAGAGGGCCTGTATTCTGCATCAGCCATCCTCAGCTCCAACAATTGTACAACAACAGATCCACCTTTTATACCAGTCATTAATAGCTCCCCAAAGGTTGCTACAACAGTCATTATATCTCTATAACTACAACAAAACATGTTAATATTTGGTTGAGCTTTGATATTTAATTCTTTTATATGTCAAAACTTGAAGCACTGAGACAATTCAATCACATGAAATTCATACATCCATAACACAAGATATACCCTGGAGAAAATCCTCAAAACTATGAGAACAAAACCCCCTACAATTCTTCTCCATATAATATAATAGATAGCAGAGAATGCTTTCTTTTACAACATAGTAGATTGCTTTCGGAAGATAAGAGATCACCAAAACACTCTTGGTGAAGATACAAAAGCAATAGAGAAGAGAGATCAATTAGAGAAGCACCTTGCCTTCAATAATAATATCCCACACACAAAGAGAAGCACCTTGCCTTAAAAGGAGAAGAGAATTCGCTTCACATTGAATTCATCAATCCCGTATAACATATTTATACATTCTTATCTTCTATTTTTATCTTCTACCTTCAGGATGACCTCACCCTCAAACTGGATGTATCAATCTTGCATGCAAAGGTGCACCCTACTTCTCATGCAGTGCTTTATCTCACTGAGCTGTCACTTAGGGTGAACTCGCCTCTTAACTGAAAGCTTTCCCACTTAGTTAGGTGGCTAACTTAAGTGTTGTCACTTAATTAACTAGATCTTCTTTGTTGTCACTTAGTTAACTCTCTTTAACTATTTCTCCTTGATTTACTGAAGTGTCGTCTTTTAGTTTAACTAAAGTGAAAACACTTTAGTTAAATAGTCCTTATTTAACACTTACTGAACTGAAATCATGTTGATTGATTTACTTGAAGTGACAACTGTGAGTTCTTTAGTTAACTGAGGCATATCTTTAACTGATGCTTTAATTGAAGCATTGATTGAGGCATACATTGATACTTAACTGAAGCTTTAACAATTCGAGCTCTTTAATTAGCTAAAGTGTCTGCGTGGGCAATTTTGAATTCTCTTGATCTCTATGCTTTATCTTTTATTTATTTATCTCTTACTGCATGGTCAATATGTGTCAACTTTATTTATCCATCACATTACATTATACTAAGAAGAATTATCAGATGCTATAATCATATTATATTATTCCAAACCAAATGATCATATGCTAAAGTAATTCACTTTAGAAGTGATCAATCTCTAAATGAGACTTAATAGAAACTGGTGATTATGGTTAATAATACATCACACAACATTAAATGATTTTAACAAGTAAATCATGACCTTTATACGGAAGGTCCACCTATATACGGGAGGTCCATCTCATGGATACATTTATACAGAAGGTTCACCTCTATATAGGAGGTCCATCTCATGAATACCTTTATACGGATGGTTCACATGAGAATCACGACTTGACACACAAGTCTGGAGCCTTGTCCAACAAGAATTTACAACATCATTGTAACTTTGATCAATTACCTCTATACGAGAGGAATAACCTTTACATGGAAGGCAATCAAAGTGCTCACCTCTATACAGGAGGATCAATCTTGTCTACACAATATTGGTTTGGAGAATGTCTCCTGATGCTGTATATTTAACAAAGAAGATGCTGCTTTGATATTGTCTCAGGTGTGCCATTGAAACATAAATCTGAATTACTATGCTTTAATTTATGGGTGTAATTTCAACTGTTATCTATATGTGAATACTTTAGTTCTTTCTTATCATATATGTATGTTCTCTAAGAATGATGTTATGTCAAAGAATACATATTAAAGTGACACAAATCAGATCCACATATTTTAAGACACCTACATGTATTAGGTTTATAACGAGCATACATATAATTACTTGCAAGAGAAATAAAATAGAACAAGCAACCATTAAAGATAGACACACAATGTTTACGTGGAAAACCCAAAACCAGTAAAAACCACCACAATAGATTATCTCCCTTGACCTAAACTAGCCAAGCCGGGTCAAGTGAACTAACCACCGCTCACCTCCAGGCCACATTACAATGGAGTATGCCAAGCCCTTTATAGGTTTCCTTACATGCAATACCATAGACAAATACCATGGACCACCAAATACCATGGAACACCAAATACCATTGGTCACCAAATGCCATTGATCACCAAATATCATGTGCCTAAAAACACGTGTTGAGATCTAAACCATTTGACTCATTCCCGAGTCAAGGTTAACCCTAACAATCCCCCCTTTAAACTTGACTTGGATTAAATCACCAACTCCCTTCAAAGTTTTAATCGAGGAATTTCCACATGCTGCCCCTTATCACCTAGGTCTACATGACTTTACCATTGAGTTACCAGGGATGCCCCCCTATCACCTAGGTCTACCTAGACTTTACCGGTGAGTTACCAAGGTACACATGCCTAACTAGGTCTTACAATCGTATGCCCATTTACATGTAATACAATTTTCAACTCCATTATAATAATTTGTTTTCATGTGTCTCATGGTGACTTTACCATCACCATCTGTTGTTACATCCTCTCATTTTTCCATGCTCTTTATCTGTCGTGCCTCATTGTCATTGACGTCCATATAAAAAGAATCCATCTACCGGATTACATGGGTCCTCAGCTGTTGTAACCACCAGTTTTATAGGAATTCTCTTCACATACATGGTTCAACAATCTTGGTCCCAAAACCGATATTAAACCATCTCACATTCCTCCTGCAGTTGAAGATTCAACCTCTCTAATTCCACATCAAGCTAGGATACGAGTACACCTACCACTCTCGTACCTAACCAGTGGTTCATTCCACACTTGATGCAACATCCCTTCTTTGTGCATAAGAGGGATACCTCTTTTTTTTTCTGTGCTTCTAAGATCATGAGGAAATCCTATTCTAACCAGGAACCAAAAACTGATGGGGTGTAGGGTACCATTGATCATGCACCCCCCAACATATTAATTAAAACTCAGGTACAAAATATTCGGCCTCAAGGATCACCAACCACATGCTTTGATACCACTTATTAGGTTTATAAGGATCATACACAATTACTTGCAAGAGAATTAATATAGAACAAACAACCATTAAAGATAGACACACAATGTTTACGTGGAAAACCCAAAACTGGGAAAAACTACCATAATAGATCTATTATCTCTCTTGACCTAAACTGGACAAGCTGGGCCAAGTGAGTTGGCCACCACTCACCTCCAGGCCACATTACAATGGAGTATACCAAGCCCTTTATAGATTTCATTATATGCAATACCATAGGCCACCAAATACCATTGGCCACCAAATACCATTGATCACCAAATACCATGTGCCCAAAAACATGTGTTGAGATCTAAACCATTTGACTCATTCCCGACTCAAGGTTAACCCTAACAACAGGAAGCATAAGGCAGTAAACAAGCAAGTGTTTGACGAAATGCCAAAACTAGTTTTACCCAAGCACTTCACTCCCAAATAGTGATCCATATAGTAAGCTACAACAGATAGTAAATAACGGGTCTAGCAGAAATCATACCGAGTTACAAGACAATTTAAATTTTTTTTTAGCTTAGTTGGGATAGGGACCTTATAGTGGTATCAAAGAATGCAATTTTCCCAGCCTGTGAGGTGCATGCTATTATATGAATCCAGGAGACAATAATCCATTCACTTATAGAAGGCAGAGGGGACAGTCTAGAAGGATCTTTTTATCAGAGTTCAAGGAAGGGCAGGCTGAGGAAGAAGAAGAATTGTTTGAGGAAGAAGAAGAGCAGTTCATATCAGAGGGAGAAGGAGAGATGGGTGATAGGTACAATCCATTGGGGGGTAATGGGAATGAATCAAGCATAGAAGACATCTCAGTAGGAAGTACAATGAACATTTTGAATAATTTGGCTAGAGGGAAGCAACAACTAATCAACTTCCTAACTAATAATGTGGCAAGGGGACAGGGGCAGTGGTTGACATCATGACTCAACTACTCATGAACAATAAGACAAACCATAATGATGGGGGGGGAAATGACACTAGAGGCACCAATGGACGAAATGGGAACAATACAAAAGGAAATAACACCAATATTCTCATTCAACCAAACACACGAGCCTCTAGCTCACAGACACCCAAACCTCTCATCCCAAATTCATAAATGAGCAGTCGTTGGATCAACCAGGATATCAAGTGCCAAGAGATAGCTTTACAGATTATCTAAGGGAGTACCAAGACCTTGGGGATGAGTTCCATGCATCCATGTCTTTCCAGGACTTTTGCAATATCAAATACATAAACAAGCCTAGAGACTTCAACAGGGGCCCACAGAACTACGATTTGCAGTGGAAGGTTGGGAAGCTCACCCTTCCTTCCTTTAATGGGTCCAACAAATCCACAGTGAGGGCTTGGGTTCAAAAGTTGGATACTTACTTCCAACTCAACCCCATGAAAGAAGCATAAGCCATTAAATACGCCACCTTACATATGGAGGGAGAGGCCCACGAGTGGTGGTATCATGGTTTGGTTACATTAGGGCATGCCAACATCACATCGTACATGGAGTTCACGCAAAGGTTGATGGACAGATTTGACAGGAAGGATCCGAAGATGCACTTCCGAGCGCTGTCATAGTTCAGACAAGTAGATACTGCAGATGCATATATAACTGAGTTTCAGAGATTGGCAGTGATGGTGACAGATATCTCAGAGACCTGACTCCTTATGCTATTCACAGAGGGTCTATTTGAGCCTCTATGAGGTTGGGTCAAGGATTTCAATCCTGCTACCTTACAGGATTCCATCTATCGAGTACAAGACATTGAGGGAGCCACCTCAAAGAACAAACCTCAGTCCAAACCTTTTGTTCCCCAGAAAGGAAAGGACAAGAAGCCTTTCTAGAAGGGAGGCTTTGGGAAGAAACGGTTGGATGAAGAAACCCAGGAATGAACTTAGAAGGAAGAAACTATGTTTCAGCTGCAAAGAACTTTGGGAACCTAGACATAGATGTATGGGTAAAGGCAAGGTTCATTATATAGAGGTGGCGTCAGACAATGATGAGGAGGACAATGGTGTGGAGGAGTAGGTGCAAGATGATGAGTAGGACACTTGGGCAGGGAAACAACCACAGGTATAGAGGCCATAGCCATCTCAACCACAGGTTCAAGAGTCATATGCACAACAACCACTGGTACAGACGCATAATGGAACTATTGGCACTTTATTAGCTACTCCTAGGTTCAAAACCTTCCGGGTCATGGGTATTATACGGGGACAGAGAGTCACGATCCTGATAGATGATGGGGCAACCCACAACTTCATAGATTCTACCCTAGCAGCTAGAAGGGGCATTCATGCCGAGCAGTTTGAGGGATTTGGTGTGGAGGTGGCCGATGGACAAGTGATGCCTTGTTTATTCAAGGCCCACCAGTTGATAGTGACAATGGAGAATTATAGTTTGACATATGATTTTTATATTGTCTATTTGGTAGAGACCAATGTGGTCCCTGTTCAGTGGCTGACCACTTTGGGACCTATCATGACGAACTATCGAACCATGGAGATGGTGTTCAATACACCAGATGGCACTAGGGTAGTTCTGCGGGGCATGTCCAATGGGGCCCCAAGAGTTGTCTCGGCCATGCGGATGGAGGCACTATTCAAACATGGGGATGTAGCTTATGCAGTAAAGTTCCTTATCACCACATAGAAGACATCTCATGATAGACAATAGTACCATATTGACATACATGCTTTTTATTAGGGAAGCATGCCAAGGTGTTTGGAGAGATTCCACCTGGGAGGCCACCATACAGAGGTTTCGAACACACCATAGAGTTGGAGGAGGGGGCAAAGCTAGTGATCACCACCCCTTACCGACATCTGAAGAAATTTAAAGACGAGATCGAGAAAGCGATCAAGGAGCTGCTTGCTATGGGGCATATTAGACCCAACTCCAGTCCATTTGCATCTTCGGTTATGTTGGTCATAAAGAAGGATGGGACGATGCAAATGTGCATCGATTACAAGGCTTTGAACAAGAAGACTATCGAAAATATATATCCCATTCCTAGGATTGATGAGTTGTTGGATGAGCTGCACGAAGTAGTATATTTTTCCAGGATTGATCTCAGGTCAAGCTACCATTAGATCAGAGTTCGTGAGCAGGACGTACAAAAGACAACTTTCAGATGCCATTATGGCCATTATGAGTTTTTGCTTATGCCGTTTGGGCTAACCAACGCACTAGCCACCTTCCAATATTGCATGAACCATATTTTTCGAAAACAGTGGAGGGAATTTTTGTTGGTGTTCATTGATGACCTCCTCATATATAGTTAAACATGGGAGGAGCACATGAGGCATCTAGATGAGGTATTGGGCATTATGAGGGAGCAATCCTTGTATGCCAAGGCCTCCAAATGTGAGTTTGGGATCACATAGATCTTATACTTGGGCCATGTGATCAGTGAACAGGGTGTGCAAGTTCATCATGAGAAGATTCAAGCTATTTTGGATTGGACTATACCGAGGACCCTCACTGAGCTAAGTGGATTCTTTGGATTGTGCCAATACTACAGACGACTTGTGAAGGGGTTTTCTTAGTTGGCCGTACCCCTCACTGATCTGACAAAGAAGGGAGCATTCAGATGGACGGAGGACTCTTAGAGGGCATTCGACAGAATCAAAGAAGTGAAGAGCACTTGCCCAATCTTGGCACTACCGGACTTCAACCAAACTTTTGTGCTGGAATGTGATGCTTCAGGCATTGGCATTGGGGCAGTGTTGATGCAGAAAAGACATCCAATAGCCTTTGAAAGTAGGAAACTTAGGGAGCCAGAAAGGATATACTCTATATATGACAAGGAGATGCTCGACATCATGCATGCATTGGTGAAGTTCAGTCAATACTTGGTGGGAAACATATTTGTGGTAAGGATAGACCACAACAGTTTGAAGTACTTCCTAGAGCAAAAAGACTTAAATGAGAAGCAACAAAAGTGGGTCGGTAGGATACAAGCCTACGACTTTGACATAGAGTATGTGAAGGGGAAGAGAAATGTGGTTGTTGATGCACTCTCCAGAAAACCAGCTGTGTGTTTGTTGATGGAGATTTTAGCCAATTGGAATGCCCATCTCCTGGTAGAATATTACATTTTTTTTTCTTACGAGTTCATGGACGACTTTATACAAGATGATAGATATTGGGTGAGTGACGACATCATTTTCTACAAAGATGGAATATAATTGGTGCCAGAGTCCAAACTAAAGGAGAATATTTTGCATGCCTGCACACGACACTCCTACAGCAGGACATCAAGGGTTCTTCAAAACAGATCGACAGGTCAGGGAGAGGCTCTCTTGGAAGCGCCTGAAGGATGATGTGCTATGACACATGAAGGAATGCATGGTCTGTCAATAGGTCCATCCGGCATGATTTCTACAACAATTGCCTATTCCAGAGCAGAAATGGGAGTATCTCCATAAACTTCATCACTGGGTTGCCACATGTACGGGGACGAGATTGCATCAATGTGGTGGTAGATCGGTTGGCGAAATTGGCACACTTCTTCGCGATTTCGTCAGATTACACAACAACACAGGTAGCGGAGGTGTTCTTCAGGGAGGTTTTCCATCTACACGGGGTACCAAATAGCATTGTTAGAGATAGGGACAACATATTTCTAGGGGCCTTTTGGCAGGAGCTATTCAATTTGGTTGGTACGAAGTTGACTCCCAACACTACTTACCATCCCCAAAATGATGGAAAAACCGAGTTTGTGAATAAGTGGGTTGAGGGGTACCTACGGATCTATGTGTCTGGACAATAGAGAGCATGGATCAAGTGGCTACACTTGGGTGAGAATTGCTACAACACCACCTACCACATGTCGATCGGGATGACTCCATTCAAAGCTTTATACAAGTATGATGCCCCGTCATTTGTTGATATGGCCTTCAGGGATAGCAAGGCACCGAAGGTGAAGGACTGGATACATGAGAGTCATGACATCCTTCGAGTCCTTAAGGAATACTTATAGGTGGCTCAAAATTAACAAAAGGTACATGCAGACATGAACTCGACTAAGCGCAGCTTTGAGGTGGGAGACTTGGTATTTCTGAGACTGCAACCTTATCGTCAGTCCTCATTGAAGAAAAGTGGTGGAGAGAAATTGAAGTCTCGCTTCTATGGACCTTACAAAGTGGCCAGGAGGGTTGGAGAGGTGGCCTATGAGTTGGAGCTCCCAGAGGGGAGAAAGATTCACAATGTATTCCATGTATCATGCCTTAAGAAGGTAATGGGAGAGTAGGTCACAACCTCTGTAGAGTTACCCCCATTGGATGAGGAGGGACAATTGATTTTAGACCCGGAGGAGATTCTAGATGTACGAGAGAGGAGATTGAGAAACCGGGTGATCCAGGGGCACCTGTTCAGATGGAGGCATATGCCAGTGGAGGATGCTACTTGGGAAAGTGAGCATATTATGCAGCATCCCAACTTACAGTTGCTTGAGGATAAACAATTTTAGGAAGGGAAGACTATCATGTCCTTTTCCAGATGACCACCTTAGAGACAATTTATTAGCCTATCCAGTTCCTATAGACTATAGTCGAGGAAACATGAAATTAATTAATTATTTAATGTCACCTAGGTTCAAAAGTCACTTAAGTTAAAAGTGGTGCAAAAAGGTAAAATGGGGCCAAAAAAAGTCAATATGAGAACTAAGAGCTCTCGAGCTTCTACTTTTTGTTGGACGAAACCCTGGGAGAGGGATTTGATTTCGGTAGTGAGACTATCTACCCTAGTTTATTGAAGGAGAGATCATTTGGATCTTTCATTTGTGCTTTATTGTTGTGGGAAAAGATTTCAAAATGGACTTCGAATCTGAGTTTGTGGAAAGTTTCAGTGGGTTTTGATGGAGGGTGCACTCGTTTGGAGAGTTTACCCATTGATCAAAGGAAGAGGAAGGTTGAGTTCATTCTCATATTCTCCATTCATTCTTTTTATTACAGGCTGCCATTTTTGGTGAGGGCGCACTCACTTTCTTGTTCTGCTGCATAGTGGGAAGACGCATCACTCAAGGAGAGTATTCATTGTAGAAGAAGGGCGTGTTGGACACTCAGTGGTCAACACCAGAATGGAGCATCTCTATACAAGGGATTACATTCCCTTATTTTCCAAAGTCCAAGTCAAATCTTCAATGCATCTATGAGGGCGAGTTAGCTAAGGTGGGAAACTTGCAAGCAGCTACAGGAAGTCAAGTTCCTTGGACAAATGGGAGACATTTTATAAGTTGTTTTCCAAGTATATATACTCAGCAATTTTACCTTCTGTTATCTTTGTGCTTATGAGTATGTTTGGGGGATGTTGGATGCACTATACAGTCTTTAATAGCAGCTACAACTTTATTGTCGAAGGAAGTATTAACAGTCACCTGCATGACTTATTCTTCACTACTGAGTATTAATACCACCATTGATATCATATTGTGGTCTTCCATAATCAATTTGGGCATGGGAAGAGGGCGCTACCGACATTAGAACAGGGTCTGTATTATGCATCAGTCATCCTCAACTCCAATGATTTTTTTTAACAGTAACAGAGAAAGGATTATATTTATAAAGCTGTGCACAGCTATTCATTACAGACTTGAAACAGAGTTTTTGACAGTGCTGAGATGTCAGGACCAACTAACACTACTATAACTATTTGCATTACATTATAATCTCTGAGCTTGGTCTTCCTGAAATTGTCCAGCATAGAGCTGGCATAAACCTTTACAAACTGACTACAGAGGAGTATGCAAAAATACATTAACCAAAAGCAAAATTTTTTTGAAAGCTGGGCTGGTCTAGCCTTTCTTCCTTAGCTTGACGGACGAAGCGTCCACCATCACCTGGTTTATTTCCTGATTCACCGTTGGATTTTCGTGTACCCAGCTTCCCTGCGTCGCTCTGAAGAAAACGGCCATGTCTTCCTGCATTCTGTCAACTTTTCCCATTAATTCTATAATATTTCGTTCCAGATCATCAATTCTGGAATCCTGGCAGGATAACTGAGTGCAAACGTGCGTTATGACCGATGCCATATCAGCATTCTGGTTCACGCTGGAACAGACCGCTTCATAAGTTCTCCGGACTGCAAACTTAATGTCAATCAAGGTTCTGCTTAAAGCAGCTATGGCTTCCCTAATTGACGGCATTGTATCCCAATTATCCACCTGCGAGAGATGAGGAGCAGAGGAAACAAGCTCCCCGAGAGATAGACGGCTCAGAGAATCGGGGAGATGGGGAGGAAGAGCCATCGCGGAGGGAAGAAAAGAGAGGGCGGATGGGGGAGTTAAGGAAGCCCCGTGGGAGCTGACACCGGGGGAGCGAACGAGGAGACAGGTGGTGGGTCGGACGGGGAGGCAGATGGAGGAGCGTGTGGGAGGGTACGCGGAGGACGAGTTCAAACATAATTTTGAAAAGAGGGGAAGGCCATAGTTAAGCAAAGAGAGTGGATGGTCCCTTAAGGCCAAGTCCCTAACCAAAATCCACGACAAAAAACCAAGGGGCCAAGACATTGGTAAGTTAGGGGATAAAATGAAATCCCAAGACTCCTTTATGATCCTTAGTTTGCCCGACTGCGAGCATGATTCCTTGATTTGCCGCTAGATCCGCCACCCTGTTGTTCTCTCGGAGGATATGAAAGAAGGAGGCCTTTGAAAATAATGTATTGGTCTTAATTCTTTGCATGTATCTATCTGCTTTTGAGCCTGGCGAGGCATAACCTCTTCGCATGATTTGGATGACGTGCCTGGAGTCTCCATAGATTTTGAGATTGGCTATGCTGTAGTTGGAGGCCATTTCTAATGAGAGGATGAGAGCTAACCATTCTGCCTCATTATTAGTTTTCCTGCCTAATCCCCAAGCAAAGTCTGCGATTTTTTTTCCGCCGGGATCGAAAAGAATCCCACCCGCACCTGCCACCCCGTCCTCAACTCCAATGATTGTACAACGACATATCTGCCTTTTATATCAGTCATTAATAGCTCCCCAAAGGCTGCTACAACACTCATTATATCTCTGTAACTACCACAAAAGAAGAAGTTGCTTTGATATTGTCTCAGGTGTGCCATTGAAATATAAATCTCGATTACTATGCTTTAATTTATGGATGTGATTTCAGCTGCTATCTATATGTGAATACTTTAGTTCTTTCCTATCATATATGTATGTTCTCCGAGCATGATGTTGTGTCAAAGAATACATATTAAAGTGACACAAATCAAACCCACAGATTTTAAGACACCTACAGGAAGCATAAGGCAGTAAACAAGCAAGTGTTTGACGAAATGCCAAAACCAGTTTTGCCCAAGCACTTCACTTTCAAACACCGATCCATATAGTAAGCTACAACAGATAGTAAGTAACGTGTCTAGCGGAAATTGTACCAAGTTAGAGGACCATTTAAAAAAAAAAAAATAGCTTAGCTGGGCTAGGGACCTTACATATTCCAAGTATATAGCAGATCTAAAATTTCTTTTTATAACAAAATATAACAATAGTAAATCTTCTCGCTTATCTTCTAGATATGTCTTAATTATAGAAATACTAAATCTTCTCCTTTATCTTCTAGATATGTGTTAAATCACTTAAAAAATTCAACTCAATGTTACGTCAAATCGACACGCATATTTAGTGCTAGAATCTACCCAATCACAAAGATAACATATGTTGAAATTCAAATATGCACGTACAATTTTTTTGGATAGATAGAACAATTCATATATAACTACCAACAACTTATCACAACCTAGTATAAGTCAACCTCTCCAAACCTTGCTATGAAAACCATAGAAAAACTCTAGCCACGTATTTCTCCTAGCTAGGAATCACTCCTAACAAAATCTTGTCACTCACCAAATATCCTTAACAATCTAGAATCAACACTAGCAATTCCTCCTTGGCACCTACACTTGCATCCCACAAGTGTACAATAATTTCTCCTTCCTCTCCCCGACGACAAGCACAAGAAGTAGCACTAGGGTTTTTAAATGCCACAAAACCCTAGTTTTCTTCTCTCAGAAGATCTACAAGATAAGATGCTACCTTTTCTCCTCTAGGGTTTATCCAAAACCCTAGTCTTTCTTATGTCCTTAGGGTGAAACCCTAACCATAGTCTTCCCTTGGAATTTCTCCAAGAAACTTAGCACTCAAGGCAAAGAAAGCAAATACATAGGAAGAAGAATACAAGCTCTCACATCTCTAACACAAGCATCTAACTACATGAGTGAACAAGTACAAGTGATGAAAGGTGAGGGAGGTCAACAATAACAACTGGACTTAGTCCACTTTAGGCAATCTAACTAATCAAACTCCAAGGTATAATAAGAAAATATCCAAGGTTAAATGCTCCTCAAGAAATATCCTATGCTCCACCTCCAAAGGCTTCCAAATCTCTAATGCTACCTTGGGTCCACCAGACCTACATGGTCACTCCTCAAGCCAAGTGTCCACAAGTTAAGTTCAATCCTCTATGCAAGCAACCAAGTGTCCCTATGCCATCTAGGGCTTAACACCCTCCTCCAAGAAGCTCAACACTCCTCCAAGGCGAGTCATCCTCCCACAACAATCAACCATCGTCTCCATCTTCACATCTTGAAGAATGCCATCATGCCATTTAGGTCTCTAATGCTCCAAGGAAGTATGCCATGTACAACCAAGGGTATTAATTGTTAAACCTTGTCTCTAAGCATCAAGGCAAGGTTTAACAATTAATGAGAAAGATAACTCCAATGTGTATGTCCATCATGGTACAACCAAGGGTAATCAAGAACCATAAACCCTACATCACATAAGCATCCCCAAGCATGGTGGAAACACTTTCGGAGTAACCTTGAAAGCTAACATTGTCTCTTTAAGAGGAAAGTGTTCTCACCAAGTGCAATTGTCTCCCTTTGCAACTCAACCAAAGTTTCCATTTGCAAATTTGAACTTCCTATAATCTAGGAATCAACCAATGGCTCCTAGAATGGACTTGTCACCATTGAATCATCACACTCCTCCATCAAGGATTCACATCTCACCTCTCTTCAAAATAACCAGAAGGCCCATAAATGCAAGAATCCAATGCAACATGGTTAACAAATGTCCTAGGAGGTATAATCGTTCTCATCAAAGATCTAGGAAAATTTACATGCTCATGTGCATCTTGTAATGCTTGAGTTAGACATCTCAACTTCTTTCACGCTACTGTAGGAGGTGAGGGCATATTCATCCCCAATCTCACGATGTCCACACCTAGATATGATTATGCTCTAGCCTTTGAATTAGCCTCTAGAACAACAACCTCCTCATTTCCTTCTATCTCTGTAGGAGAACCCTATGAGCTTGAGGACATCACATCCTCATCAAACTTCACATATTAGCTTACCATAGTCTTTCGTTGTATTGGAATGTAGATCATGTAACTCATAAAAGTCTCATTGTGTCCAACAAAACAAGATGTTATCACAACATCTCAAACCTCCAAAGAACACTAACCCCCTTGGAACATAAAGGAACATAACCTTGGACCATTAACAACTTTCCAAACTCCAACACCCTCCATTGCAACTTCATGGGCCAAAATATTCAGAAAAAACATCATGAGCCATCTAAGACATCTTGCAAAGATGACCACATGATCTCCTTACAAGACCAACGCAAGTGAAATGAATCTATCAAAATACAAAATAAAATTATGAATACATCTCAACTCATCAATCTTCAAATATCAAGCTCATAGCAAAGGTAACAACAACCCATAAAGGGTTATCATCAAATCGTAAACATGAGAATCCCTCTCATTCACCTCAAAAACCTTTGGGAACTGAAGCAACAACCTTACCAAGGTCACTTCCCTCTTTCTAAGAGAATCCTAAAGTGAGCATAACATCAAGATCAACTCCCTCTTTGTGAGAGAATCCAACAACCTTGTCATTGTCTTTTTCACTACTCCCATCAACTACAAGCTTAGAATCAATAATTGATTCAACAACAAGTTTTGAACCTATCTCCTTGGCATTTTGCCATACATGCTTTGCATATGCCTCCTCAAAATCAAAAGGCTCATCCAACTTCCCATTGGAATGTTCAAGGGTTGCAATATCAACAAGCAACCTATAAAGGCCACCATATTATAGACCTCTACAGAAATTCCTTAGACAAGCTAGGATATAGTGGCTAATAATGCTACATTGTCCTTCAAATGAAACTCTACGCTAAATATCTATCATATAAGCTAGTTTATAAATCAAATTTCTTGAACTTAAAATAACATTTCAACTTGAGTAATCTTGTTTAGAAATTGTATTTCTTGACTTCTAAACTTATATATTGCATTCCATTTATACATCACTCAGCCTTGAACGATTATTAATAGGAGGGTGGGTTTGATTAATTAATATTTGAACAATTATTCAAAAAGTCATGGGGCACAACCCTGAGTGATATATTAATTAAGTAGTGGGGCACAACCCTTAGCGATATATTAATTTAGTAGTGGCACACAATGCACTTCTCACTATGCAAGAAACTAAAATAAGTTTTTTCTTAAACCATGCAAGAACAAAACATCATTTAACTCAAGAATATAACCTAATGGCATCTAGAAGGAAGCCCAATCCTTCCACATGATAAGCAACATCATCATTCAACTCCACACTTATTCCTCCCTCTTACTCTTGAAACCTGTTGAAGAGTTTCTATTCATAAGTCATATGTCTTGATGCATCACTATCCACATATCATCCAACACTTGACACAACATTACAAGATATACAAGAGATCGTGGAGAAGTTGGTCTCAAGGTAGGATGACAACACATCCACTCCTGCTACAATATTTGCAATCATGCATCATATATATGTTGTTTGTCATTCCCCTTCTTCTCCAGATACATGTTGGCTTAATATCCCCATTGATGATACCTACATCCTTTAACCTTAATCAAATATTTCTTATCATGGCTTGAATATTCCTTCTTACCCTTCTTGTATCGTTTCTTGCTTCCCTTGTCCTCCTGATGAGGGATAGGTTTTGTGCTTCCTTTTCCTACTCTAAACAAGATTTGAACCTGATCTCTTACTGCACAAGCTTCGCAAAATTAAGAAAATTCGCATAAGCACAAATACCTTGGACAAAAGGCTTCCAAGATGGAGCAAGCCCATTCAAGGCAATGAACACCAATTTCATATCCTCCACTTGCATCCCTATAGAAACCAGATAATGTGTGACTATTCACATGGGTTATTTGAAAGCTTGTTTCACAAGAGCATCCATCTAGAGACACAAGAACTCTGATATAAACCAACAAAACCCTCATACATCAACTTATCAATCGTCTTGTATGCAATGTCAGGGATTAGGTGATCCTTCACCAAATCAAGAATGATTCTCCTTAACATGAATGGCCAATAGTTTTCGATTGATAAGTGCAACAATCTCTTTCTCAACATGCTCCCAAATCTCAGCCTCCTCCAAAAGCATTTGTAGCATGATCTTCCAAGGTATGAAATTGGAAGCACCATCCAACCTCCCACACTCTCTAAGGACAATAGTAGTAATTCTACAAATCTAAAGCATACCTCAAAGAATAATCAATAACAAATAAAGTAGAATTACCCTTCTAGGGTTCAAATGCTTCTCCTAAATGCACTAGGGTTCCACACTTAATCAACATGCACTAGGTCAAGCACCACTCCTAGGTACATAACAATCGAAATACCCAACTCCCTCTTTGCCAAGAGAGTGATATTAGTCAAATCATTTCTAAAACCATGTGAAAATCTCTAAAATGCTTTGATACCGTGTTGAAATTTTGAAAATTCGTCTTATTGCAAATTTATAAATTTTACTTCAACCTTGAGGTTTCCTATATCCATTTCCTATGAAATTTCAACCTTAGGGATAAATCTGAAATCTGAATTTACAACAATAACATTTCACTTCTCTTCAACCCAATTTCATGAGGTGTCTCAAGAAAATAAATACCATTCAAGTGTACTTAAATACCACAAAGATACAATCCTCAAGGCACACTTTTACAAGCATATAACATACTTGAAATGTCTTATTACAATAGATTATAACAAAAATAAATCTACTCATTTATCTTGTAGATATGTGTTAAATCCCTTAACGAATTCCACTCAATGTTATGTCAAATCAACATGCTCAACTAGTGCTAGAATCTACGCAATCTTGAACATAAGTTGAAATTCAATATGCAAGTACACAACATTTGGACAAATATATATATAGATAAATTGCAACTTACGTTAAATGATTGGGTAGAGTAATTTGTGAACCAGCTTACTTATTCCTACAATAAGTAATTTGCGACCCATCTCTTCAAAAGCAACACTTCACAATATATTTATGTAATTTTATTATTATTTCTAACACTTTCTTCTGAACAATCTTAGAGGAAATTTGGGTAAAAAATGGGCCTCCTAAGGAAAATAATAAAATAATAGTAGAGAGAGGGTAAAAAACTATTTTTTTATATCGTATTTTCAACTTATCTCCTTGTAGGTTTACTCAAATTTCAAGCGGGAGGACTCGTTGGATGCATAATTAAATTAGGCATCCAACGAGTACCCATGTTGCATACTTTTAACAACATCCACACCATGAAAAATTGAAAATACATTAAAAAACGTGTTTCTAGTGAGAGAAAACACGTTTTTTAATGTATTTTCAATTTTTCATGGTGTGGATGTTGTTAAAAGTATGCAACATGGGTACTCGTTGGATGCATAATTTAATTATGCATCCAACGAGTCCTCCCGCTTGAAATTTGAGTAAACTTAAAAGCAGATAAGTTGAAAATACGATCCAAAAAAGTAGTTTTTATTTTTTCCCTCCAATTTTTGTAGGTGCTCCCTTGTTGAATTTTAAAGCATTTTGATTGGTTAATACATGATGACATGGAATTTGTATTATTTTTGGAAGGCCCATTTTAAATTGAAATTTCCTCTAATGGACATTATCTTTTGAGTATTTTTATGATATTGCTAAAATCTTGGATATATTATGTTGTAATAATCCTCCATATTCTATTTGGGGAATAACACAAATGAAGTCATAACACCCACCAAGAATATTTTCATAGATATGAATTTGCTTGTGGAGGCATATAAATGCAAGAATCCTTTTTTAAATCACCCATTATGTATTACAATGACTAGGGAAATGAAGGTCTAAGCAAAAGTAGACAAAATTGTCCATATTCATGAAGGGTGAAAGTAGTAAGAATGTGAATGTATGAGAAATAGATGCTCAAATGTTGTAGATGGAATACGAGAAAATCATGAACAAAGAAAAAAACACCCATAATTAAGTGGTGCACAATGTTTGCAAAACATAGTAAACACAACCCAACATGTTTGGATTGGTGTCAAATCCCGCTAGCACAGTTGGTTTCGATGGGCCTCGTTTTGCATGGCAACTTGAGTTTGAACCCTGTAAGGTAGCCAGGCGGAGACACTTAAAATCCAACCATGCTAAGGGTTGGTGTGGCCTAGGCTGGGTGCGATCCCCAAGTGATTTTGATGGCTTAGATGTCCACAAGTCACGGTTTCTTAAACCACAGGCTAGTCCTGCAAGTCGCGAAAACACTATCAAACAAAAAAAACATGGTTGGATTGGTGTGTCACATGACAAACATCCAACAATAAACATAATTTTTTTTTTAATTGAGAAATGAAGGTGTTGAACAAAAACACAATTTTGGCATGTTGGATATTAGTAACTATTATTAAGGAAAACAAAGTATTTTCCTCAATTATGATAGCTTAGCACAACAAACTATTCAAGAAGACTTGTAAGAGACAATCTCAATGTACACCCCTAACTTGTTTTTAAAGATAGAGAGAAAAAAAGAATGTCACAATACTAATGCTGTTCAACATAATGTATAATGCTTACGTATTACGCATAAAGTGATGCTCAACATGGATGGCTGTTTAAGTGAATTGTACTCATTGCAATATGATGGAGCATTAATAGTGGGTTCTAAAGGACATGCAAGTGTTATTTCATTGATAACATAACATGTAGCCATGTCAACTACTTAGAAAACTAGCAAACATTGTGATTTGTCACCTAACACCTTGTGAATACCTTGGTATTCACAAGAACTTTTTTAGTCATCTTGTATCACTTTTTAATAAAATTCTTTAATTGCTAAAATTCAAATTTTTGTATTGTGATTTATCACCTAAGCACCTTGGTATTCTCAAGAACCTTTTTTTAGTGACTTGCATTACTTTTTTATAAAATTCTTAAATTACTAAATTTCAAATTTTTGTATTTATGAGGTAAAATCTATGAAATATTGTTTTTATGTTAGGATGGCGTGGACCAATGACACTAAACATGTTAGAAGTTATTAACATTAGTATCACTTTTTATATTAAGCGACTCATGACCAATGTAATAATACATTTTATTGTTAATGTAATATATATGTACTAAAACTACATAGATATTTAAAGTGTGAGAGATGTATCATTGCAATTTAATAATAACGACTGTTATTCATTTTCTTTTTGCTTTTCTTTTAAATATATAAAACTAAATAAGCAAAATATTGTCTTTCATTATAAGACTTATGAGTGCAAATAGAACAAGTTGTTACAAAGTTCCCCAAATAATCCCCATTGTTAGCATTTGAATCAAAGTTAAATGGATTTCTACTACATGACCACGTACATTGGACTCCTATGGCGTAGATGAATGACACATTGAACTTCCCTAATTGAGCATGTTAGGAATATTAATAATAATAGCTACAAAATATTATTTATTGAGCATGTTGAAGGTGGATTGAACCTACAAATCATGTTTGCTATTCTAAGAACTAACGTTTTTTAAGTGCTTCAAGAAAGATGACTTAAGGGGTTAAATCACAAAATGGACTTTTTTCAACTTAGCCACTACCTTCGAGGGGTATTTATTCTATTGAAATCACCTCAACCTGCTTCCAAACTCAGACCTTTTGAAGCTCATGCCATATAGATTGGGTACCAAGGTGGGAATGAAACCCTACTGAAGAACTTCTATATTTAATTTACAAAATTTAACAACACAACCTCTCTTGTATGAATGATGTATTGCACTATGCAAATATAAAAATGTGTAGTTTGACACTAAAATAGTAAGATAGTATATGATAACCATAGTGTTTAATAATAATAACAATAAAATGTTCTATTTAAGCATGTTGAAGGTGAATTGAACCTACAAATCGTGTTTATCATTCTAAGAATTAGCCCTTTTTTTTGGAGTGCTTCGAGAAAGATAAAGGACTACATCACAAAATGAATTTCTTTCGACTTTGGCATTACCTCTAATGGGTATTTATTATATTGAAATCACCTCAAACTTGCTTCCAACTTCATACCTTTTGAAGCTCACATTGTATGGATGGGGTGCCAAGGCGGAATGGGACCCTACTAGATAACTTCTATATCAAATTGTACTAAATTTAACAAAATGGCCTACCTTATATGAATGATGTATTGCACTATACAAAATATAACAAAATGTATAGCTTGACACTGGAATATAGACAATATCCACTACAATAATAGTTGTAAAGATAAATGCACAGCTGTAATATTCCACAATATGAGTACCATGTATAACAAAGAATTCCGGAGCTACTCCCATGAAAATACCAACAGCCAAAAGAAAATCCAATTACTAATAAGGGAAGGAAATGTATCTACTTTCCAAAGTTTCGAGTCTGCCTCACCTCACTTTGTATATAAAGTTGGAAATGAGAATTTGAATATCTGTAGGAATGCTGAGTCCGTAACAAAAGAGGTAGTCACTATGGAAGTCTATCTTAAGTTGCTAAAAAATTGCACTCCTGATATTATTCCTCAGAACATTGCAATGAATAGTGTTAATAACTTAATACAACTTGTACACCAGATGTTCAATACAAGGTTTGTAAGCACATGATAACAGATTAATATGAATAACTAAAAATAGCATAAATTACTTTCCAAATTGATAATATGGATTGAACTCCATTTATGGTGTGAGAATAAATGTTTTTTTTAATTATTTTTTGACTTGCTTTTATTCCAAATAAATAGATGAAATGGCCCTCAAGTAGAGTACTTGCAAACAAATGAATCACTCAAAAAATTCTGTAGTGTGCTGATACTGCAACAACACTTTACTCTGTCTGAAATAATTATCATCTCAATGTCCAAAATACTCATTTACTCGGGCACCAGCCTGAAATATGCACTATCGTCATTATCAATTCTGTTGAACCAAGCAGAAAGGCTTTCTTACAGTCAGTTTACACCTCTTCATGTTGAAAGCTTCTAGATTGCTGACTATGAAATTTCAGTAGTCAATTACGGTACCTTGAGGCTAGATGAAGGCAACCACTTCCGTGTAAAATAAGGTTCAGTCCCAAGGGAGTCATTCAGGTGGAAAGCTGCCCATATTCTTGCAATCGAACACAAATTCAAAGTCTCAAGAAGGGGTTACTTCCTGCTAAGAACAAGAGGTCAAGCTCTGATTCTGCTGATCTCAAAATCAACAGAGTGTGAGTTCCTGCAAAGTGTTTTACGATGAAATTATAAATAAAATATGTAGAACTGTCCTAGTATCTTTCTATAATTTTAGTTACCAATTTTATGAGCCAGGGGATGGCTCTAAAGGCTAGTATACCAGGTTAGTTTATATTATCAGTTTATGAAAACTTACCTCTACATTTTGTATAATGTGTCATGAAGTACGAAAAAAGCTGAAGACCTGTACGGAACACCGATGCAGAGAACAAAACACAGCAACTATGAAGGTAATTAAGGCTCATATCAGAAAAATATATATATATTTTTATTTTCAGCCGGTGAGACTGAGGGTTCAAACCTAAATAAATATTGATGATTTTACGTCCTTGGAGTTGGGACCATTCTAAAATACAGTACTGAAAAACAAAAATATTTTTTCCCTGCGGAGAAAGTACACAGCACAAAAGCCTAGTTAGTGTTCAGGGTGTTGGAGCCAAAAAATGGGAATTGTTTTCACTACTCTTGAAGTTTTTTCTTTTTGTTGGCTGTCGAATCCGAAACAAATGGTTTGACACATAGACGTGGTTTTGCATTAACAAGATCACCAGGAAGAACTGATACAGCAGCCACACATGAACCATGTATTCCAGCAAGAGGTAGAACTTCAACAAGCACTGCCATCTGCAAATTTGATGCCAGGATTAATAATTGAGTAAGACTATAAAGGGATACAGAAGAAAAATAATAATAATATTCATAAAGCGAAATAGAGAAATTTTCAAAGGGTTGTCTAGGTGATAATGGTAGACAGAATGATATGCATAACATCCCAACGTCATTATGCTATGCAAAATGAATTCGTCTTTATAAAATTCAGATACCCAGTTAATAACAGCCCATAAAACAGCATGCCTCCTAGGTTTGCTCAACTACTTCTACTTCTAGAATATATTATAAAGGAACTCTTCCGTCCTCTTACATCTATTAGAAGTGTCAATCTTTTGTCCTCAATTTGTGTATCATGACAAGCCAGTAGAGGAGAAAATATCATTACTACATAGCTTCAGATCAGAATTTGTTGCACCTATTACAAGAGGCCAATTACTTGTCCACAACTTAAATGCCAATGGAAGAAAATAATATTGAAATATCTTTAATACAAGATTTCAAATGGGTTTTCTTAATACAGTCAAAAGAACTGATTAATGTGGAAGAAATTCAAAGAGATCAGCTCAGTCTTCAGACACCCAGTCAATTAGAATGAATGAATTGATCAGCTCAGTCTTGGTGATTTTATGAGTTATTATGTAATGGCAATGGACTTTGAAGGTTTCTTGTGTGATGATCCATAACAATATTTGGGTCAAGCCATATAATCCAGGGGAGCTAAATTTATAAATCGTGCAAGATTTATAAACATGCTAAAAATTAAGGCTTGCTACCAAAAACAAATTTGCCACTTTGTTATACCTCAATTTAAAAAATTCATCAATCAAGTACAAGGACCCAATATAATTAGATCATAATGTTTTTCAGCCGTGGACAACAAAATTCAAACATGTTCCTAACAAAATAAACATTTGAGCTTGAATAAATGTTCCACCTTCCATCATTCAACTTGAAGAATGATTTTGCAGCAAATAAATGTTGTTGGATGGAACCTTTTATCAGGCATATCAATTGGACACCGATGATCTTATAAGAGTGTCAAAGGACAAAATGAAGATTGTTGAAAGTTTGATACTCCCAAAATTAGAAGTCTAGAGTAATGAGAATGAAACCGTGTAAGTAGAAAACATTTGTGTGCAGTGTGCACATTGCCTAAATAAAGAGGAGCACAGAAACATTGAGAATACTTTCCGAGAACAAATAGAATGGCATTTTGTTCTTGCTCAACAGAACAGTTTATTTACATTATGTGTGGGTGATCAACAAAGGTGGAGCTCTGGAAAATAAACAAGGGTTTTTCAGCATTGTTGGGGTTAGATGGGGCATAACGATCCCCTCTTGCTCACTACACCTTTCATAGTGAAGCTTTTTGTTTAGTTTGAGTCATTTTTATCAATTTTTAGGCACCTAGGGGGAAAATACCCCAGGTAGTCATCTTTTAGACTATTTTATATTATTTCCTGTTATATTTTTACATTAACATTTATTTGGCTTGGTTATTTTGAAAAAATGAGTTGAGAACACTATAAATACAACTCCTCACTTCATTTGTAAATGATAACTCATGGGATAAATTACATTATGTTGCTCTTTTACCCAAGATAGGCTCTTTGGATGTGATGCGCACCTCTTGGAGTAGGCTCTTCTTTGGCTTGTGGATGAAATTGGATGCATTTCTAGGGTTTTGCTCATGCTTGGTGGATGCTAAGAATTGTTGGAACAACACAAAGCTCAAGTAAGTTTGGTTTTAGCCTTGCTTGGTGAAGGTAGGTGAATGTTTGCTTCTTGATGATTGAATGGTGGCCATAGAGCTGCATTTTTTTTTATTAGAGCCATTTTGTCTGCCTTCTATCTCCCTTGCATGATGGAAAACACTCCCTAGAGGAGGTTTTCCCTAGTTTGGCCTAGGATCTCTAATTTTTCCCTAAATTATGTTCCTATAATGAACCCTAGCGGTTGTTGTAGGAGGCCCTAGTTTAGTGGTCAAAGAGAAATTACTCCAAGAGGGAGGCTAGTCACCTCTCCTCTAGGCCTAGGGTTTAGGGTTTCATCCATTAAAACCCTAGTTATCAACTTTTACCAAATTTTTCTTTCATTTTCATGTGTAATTTTGTATTTTTCATGGTAGAATTAGGGTTAGAATTAAGTCTGCAATTTTATGTCTGAAACCCTAAAAAATAAAAAAATAAAAATTTTCAAATTTTCAAATTTTTGGCCTTCCTAAAATTTCGGTTCTCTCTTCTACAAATTCCGCCTGGCCTTTTAAAGCCCTAGAAACCCTACAACAAAATTCCAAAAGGCCTAAAAACTCTAAAAACTGAAATTTCTACAAAAAACCTGAAAACCCTAAAAAAAAAAATTAAAAATTTAAAACAAAAATTATTTACTTCTGGCAATTTTTAACCCTTCTAAGGACAGCAGCCTGCTCCTTTCCAAGCCTTGGCCTCCCTCTGCAGCAACTAATAGCCTGTCCAAAACCCTCTAAACCCTAATCTACCTTACTCCTCCCTCCTAAACCCTCACTGTCCTCTTTTCCTGCCTTCGGTCTCCCTTGCTTAGGCCTTAAACCCTTGTTGTAGCCCTCCTAAGGCCTCGGTCCCCCCTTCTCTTCCTTTGGAAGCCTTTCTCCAAGGCCGTAGTTGCCTTTCTTTCCCCTCTCCAAGCTCAGACCTGCCCTTAACTCAGGTCTGTCATAAAAGACAGCTTGCTACCAACACATAACAACATTAAAGGGTTAGCATAACACTACATAAACACACTGAAATTCAAACTCAAAAAGGGTTAGCAAAGATACTTTAATTATTGTGTAAGATTTGTTCAAAGGACTGAATTTGAGACTATTTTGCATCCCATAAAGACATATATCAGATCTAGATAATTTGTTCAAATTGCTACAAGTATTTCTTCAAGTTGAAATTGGTGTGGCACATGTTGCATAAGACTAATCACTGATTGGATATTTAAAATTGTTTAATAACTACTTGTTTGTCTACTGTTGAAGAGTACTGTCATAAATTGACTGTTGAGCACTGTTGGATATCTTTGATTTACCATTGTTATATCGGTAGACATACTTTGTTTGTTCTCTTGATGAATGATCATATGTTTACAATAAATATTGTGTGGATAATGCTTTGGTAATGACATTGATACACTTGTTTTACATCTACCACGCTTATATTTATATAGTATGTTTTTTTCATTCTCTAGTTGACTCCTTAAAGGCATTGGTCACTGATATGATTGTGTAGAAGATATAGTTGGTTTGCCTAAGTGTCTTGCAGAATAGCTAAAAGGGCTCTCCCCTTGGAGGTTACGACACTCCGAAGTAGTTGGAAGTGTGGTTGAGGTGACATTGGGTCACACTATCGTCACATTTATCTATTGGACACTAGCCTGCTAGTTTGTCCAATAACATTTTTTGGCGCCATTGCCGAGGGCATTTCCAAGTTGGTTGAAGTGTTGAATTCAGGTCCTTGGAAAAAACGACATTTGGTGAGCCTTGAGGTAAGTCTTTGTTTGATATCATCACATTTTTCTTTGAGGACTAATCTTGCAGGTTTGCCTGGCGACTCCGATTAAAGATACCTCCTCTAGTACTTAGGTACGTTCTTGTTTAGTACTTTGGTGAGATTTGTTTGAGTCTAACTTGGCAGGTCTCTCCTGGTGACTCCCACTGAAGAAAATTAAAAGTACTCTACAAGATTGAGGCCAAAGAGGTAAGCCTTGCTTTGTCATTTTATAATATTTTCGTTAAAGATTAACCTTGCAAACCATAAAAGGCGACTCCACTAAAGATAACAACCAATAATAAATGATATGGCTTCCATTGAAGAAATACAATTCCATAATCCATGTGCTCCATTAGATTTCTCGAATGTTCCGGGATATCCGAATCGGTCACGTAAACATGGGTCAATCGAGGCCATCATGATATTCCATCAACATGAAGATACAGTTGCAGAGCATATAGTAAAGTTTAGAGAATATCTTATAGCATGGGATATTATGTATGAGGATCTGCGAATGACAGGGTTTGTGATTTCTCTTGATCTACGAAATAAAAGAGATATGAATGATTGGTATCATGGGTTCCCTCCTCAGGGGATTTCTTCACTCTTGCAATTGATCACGACATTTCGAAAAAAGCGGGATCCTAATCTTGACGAAGAAACTATTGAGACCATTATTACTCTTCCCACGAAGGAACCAGTTGAAATAACTCCCAAAGAACATCTCTCTCCTCTTAACTTGCCAAATGGTTTGAAGCAGTTACCAAAAGCTTTTATGGCGGGATTCTGTGATGATGATCCCCTATACTTTGTCAAAGATTTTATGGAAGTTGTTTCGTCTTTTATCATTCAAAAGGATGAGGAAGCGCATATGAAAGCATTAGCAAGGCATCTAGATGATGAGGGACTTGATTGGTTTCGACAATTGGGAAAATGTACAATATCTTCTTTAGCAGAGCTGATACAGGTATTTTGCAGTCATTGGTGCCAAACGAAGCGTGAGGAATGGGTGCCCTATGTAGAAACAACAAAGGAATGGTTCCAGAAAGGGAAAAATGAAGAAGAGCACAGTGATGAGGATCAGGTCTTAGAAGACTTACTTAAAGAAGCCACTGTTGAGGATCTGGTCAATGATGTCTTAAGCCTAATATCCAAAGATGAATATGCTCGCGATCCTAGAATTGAAGATCAAGCAGTCCTAGTTGAAGAAATTGAAGAACACAAGGAAATGGTAGGTTCTCCTTGCCACCATTCAATAGTTTTTTATGATATCTCGGATCTCTTGAAGCAAAATGACAGGACTCTTGAAGACGATGATTATTGGAGGTTTGTGGGTCCACCAGTTTACGATTCTTCAATACCTAGCAGTGTTGTTTTCAGATGCTTCAGTGACAGATACTTTGAAGAAGAAGTCAATAAAGTCTTCTCGCCATTCACGGAAGAACCAAAGGCTAGTATGGATCAACTTGAGCCAAATGAAGACATAATCAATGAAAGCCTTGTTGAACAAGATAAGATTATTCCATCTCCTTATGATGTTAATAATGAAGATTGGGTTAACCCTTTTGCTCTTACATTTGAGGATGAAGTACCTCAGGATGTGGGTCCTCTTGCCATTATGGATGATCCCCTTAAGCAAATATTTCGATATGATGAAGGGGTTGAAGACTTTGAAAGCCTTATTCTTGATGAGACCAGATCATTTGTGCATTTCTAGTATCAAGAAGGGCGAAGTATGTCATACGCAGAGTTCCTTACAGACATTCTTCCCATGGTGTGCCTTAATCAACAACATTCTTCAAGAAATGTTCAGCCCTTTATGTCTAGTATCGGTAAGTTTCCAACTATGTATTTCAACAAAACCAATACATATATGCGGACAAGTATAATATTCATTTCATATTGCTAGGATATCTATTGTTTATCTTTTCACTTGAAATGTGAAGGAATGAATCTTGTTGCTGACAATTTCAAAATTTCAAAGATTATTAGGGATACTAACATGATTATTTTGAAGATGAACAATATACTTGTGTATCCAAAGAAATGTTTAAGCAGGTGCAAGGACAGGTTGCAGCTAGCATATGAAGATTTGTGAGGTCTTCCTATGCAAATGGTCTACCAAGTTCCAGATCAGACCACCAGTTTCAGGCAAATTTTTTTCTCAATGCAAATGTATGATGGAAATGGCTCATACATAAGCCTAGTAGAAGAATGGATAAATGAAGCATGTGAAAGCAATCCTTTTCTGTGGCAGCATTCTCGAGGCTTCCAGCTTCCTACAATTATTCAGCTTTCATTCCCTATCTTGATGTAGATCTTGGTATGTACTCAGCTCATCGTTAATAAGATCTTATCATAGATTGTCTCTAAAGACAAAGGAAGAAGATCAGGTATGAATTTCCTACTCAGCTGGCTACATTGGTGGTATGATTTCACTTAACCCATTTTGATTATCATGTTTAGCGTAGGTAGGTTTAGTGCCATTTGAGTTTTGGCATATTCCCATTTTGATTAATATATTTTGTTCTTCATGATTAGTTATTTGCATTTAATTATACTGAGCAAGGCAGGACATAATGTTTGCCTCATGGTGTTTTTAATGCCCTCGGATATTTGATATGTATGTAGGTCTACAGGTACCCAGGAGATTCACAGGTTCTCAAGCACTCCCAAGAAGAGCACTTGTCTCGCAGTTGGAGCCAGTATTACGTGGTACCAGTACCTGCTAACATTCAAATGCCTGCCTAAGGAGAGGGGTCACATTTTTTTTAGGGCCATGATGGGGGTCTTATCAACACTTTTTGAGAGGTGGTTATGGCTGGACCCTTTGATCCTTCCTCTAGGAGTACTAGGGATTAGTGGCATTGTTGACTGCCTCATTCTAGGGCTCGTAGCCCTGAGGTTGGTGTCCGGGGCTCCTAGGGGTGGGTCACTGGGTCACATGAACCCATGCTTGTTTTCTACACCGTGTTATCACATCTATGTTAGCCGGAGCTACCATACTGCAGACTGTGCGGTCGAAGACAGCACAGTACTTTTTTACAGATCAGAGATCAGCCGCCTTCAGATGAGGCACTTTTGTTCAGATTGCCCCTAGCAGACATATCAGAGGGGACAGACAGATGTACAGTGTTACACACATTGTCACTTACCATCCACCACAGGGTCACCTCTTCATTGCCAAGCTTAAATACAAGCCCATTTGAGACAGTTGCCTAGTCTTGTTTTGATCGAGACTATCACAATACATTGCTGGTTTATTATGATTGCTCGGATTCAACAAAGATCCAACTCAGAGATAGCTTCAGTAGCAGCAGGTATTGGATTTGATGATTATTGCTCATGATTTAGATTAGAATTCTTTATACTTGTTAGTACACTAACTTTGCATGAGATGATATATTTGGTGATCTAGCTATGGTATCATGTGATTGGGCCCTTGATGATGTCAGTCCACCCCTCCTGTTAGACTTATGTATATGCACGCTAAGTCATGTCCCCTACACTTGGCATAGACTTGGTCACTTAGTCCCTCTTGGTAGCTAACTTTAGCCCCATTCTCACTTTCGCCATCCATCCGACTCATCCATGATACTCGTTCTTGACTTGGATTCTAATTTGTGATCCTGAGGACCCCTTCCCCACTGATCTCTGAGTTTGCCATGACTCCCCGTGTACTGTGCCTCGGCTCTTTAGTGAGTGAGATACACTTTTAGACCTGAGATTTGCTCCTGTCGGTTGCCCCCGATGTTGCAATGCAGTTAGGATTGTGTAGCCTCACCGGGTGTTCCCCATTGGTCATCGAAGCATGTATTGTTCATCCCCATTACCTTGTGAGATACTTGTTAGATGACTAGTGGTGGTTTCCCTGCACTATACCCATTTGTGAGGCACCGCCCTTCCCCGTGTTCTGTCATGGCATACTTATCTCAGTGGACCCCGCTTTCCCGAGTTGTCCAAAGGGTCACATGATCTTCATCCGTCTTCCCGTTGTCCTTCGCCTTGATTATCCACATCACCTGAAGTCAGCAAAGTGGTCAATCCCATAAGATGTGCATAGCATTTTAGTCTTTTGGAGGTGGTGGGCCCACCTCATCAGGGCCTTGTATTATCTCGGGATTTAATGTATTTTTTATCACCATGTTATCATTATATTGCTTAGTAATGTACTAACTTGTATAATTGAGCCTTGTCACTTCATGTTTGCACACAGGTATTCAGCTAGCACTATTGTTGACCAGTTTTGACTTGGTCAAACTAAGTTGACTAGGCCAAAAATGGGCCCGAAAAAATGTTGCAACCGGAATTTCGATTTTGGTCAATTATTATCTACAGGGGTCCCATATGAGCATGCAGGTGTCAGAATTGCAAAACATTGAAGCATTTGAGAAATTTTTAATTATTATTGGTCAATTTTGACCCGTTTTAATTAAAAATTGTGGGTTTTGGGCAAATAATGCCTAAGTGATGAATCGGGGTCGTTTGAGTGGTCATTCCTACTACTTTTGGGGTCCACGATCACATTACAGCAGACGGTTCAGCAATCCGGGCAATAAAAGTGGGTCAAAAGCCCAAATTTTATCTTCAGCCATATAAACCAGCAAAAATTACATGGAAAATTAAAATGTGACTAAGGCAACTATAGGCAAATGGCAAAATCAATGGATGGCAAATGAAAAGGTAAATTCTAAGGTAAAATGGTAATGTTTGACATTGTATTTGGGCATGGTGGGGACCTCTATTGGACAACTCACTCTAGAGGTCGAATTGGTCCATTGGAGGCGTTTTTCACCACCTAGGGGAATTCGATTTTGTTGTATGATGGGTGTGGGCCCTTGTTGTATTAGTTGGGGGGGCTAAAACATACTATAGCCACCCCCCAACTCCTCTCCCACATTTGTATGGACCCCACAATGGGTCCCCTTCTCCACTTGTGCGCTCCATGGGCAATTCACACCCCCTCTAGGAGACATCTCCACCATTCGATTTTGTGGATTGGGGAGATGATCTCAACCCTCCATTTTGGGGGGAAACTTGTTGTGAGGAGTGGCCTTTCTCTATAAGAGAAGGCACTCACTCCATTTGCATCCTCTCTTGGCATTTTTTGGACTTGAATAGAAGAGAAAATGTTGCTGCTCTTGCTTCGCTCTTGGGTGATACTATTGTGGGATTGTTGATTGCCATACCATCTTGATGCACTAGTGTATATTACAGGTTGTCTCCAGCATTATTTCTCACCGTTGTTTTGCAGATAGCACAAAGTCTTGGAAGAGGGCGCATCATTTGGCTTCCACTGCTGCTCCACTCTCCGGATCGACCACAAAAGGGAAGTGTTTTTGCTATTTCCAGTCAAGCATTTCTCTCATCTTTATTTGTGTTGCTGTAGATTTCATTTGTTTGTCAATACTAATCTGATTTATTATCCATTGGTGTTGGCAGGCAAGGAGGACGAGCTGGTGGGGACTGAGCAGTTCGATTTCACTTGGGGACTTCTGCACTACGCTCTATTTGATCTTCGGGACGTATAAGCCTCATCAAAATCCAAGATATCAGCTGATACCAAGTAGGTGTTGTCTCTTCTTCTCTTGTATTTCAATTTCTGGTTTGCTTGGAGAGAAAAACTCACTAAAACCCCTAAAAATTAAAATCTACAAAATCCACTGTTAGAATTTGTTTTTCTTGTAAACCCACTAATGAAATGTGCTTAAAAGCCTATATTCCAAATTTCATTTGATTACGACTCCATTTACCCACGAAACCAGGCACTAGTCTCTCACTGAATTCACCCCACTTGGGCAAACTGACCAATCACGTTGTCTGGTAGATTTTTGGGTTATGGGTACTCGATATTCGGTTTTAAAACGTCATTTTATCTTAGGCATGTCAAGTATCGTTGACTGGAAGTGAGTATAAACGCTTATTTTTTCATGCCCTAGGTCCTTTTTTCCACTGTTTAACTCATTCCCTTAGGGCAGTTTCACTTCACTTCTCGCTGGCCTGTTTTTCTTGTTCTAAATCAGCTAAGTAATTAATTTATAATTGCCAGAAGATGTGTTTCAATTGCTTAGTGCACTGCTGCCATGTATGAGTAAATCATAACGAGCTTCATTCCCCATAGGTAGGGTTCCCAATCGTTCTTCTAGTCAATTTCTGTTTGCTGATTTAGTTTCCAGCCTTATAATCTTTCAAGTATTCATCATTTCACACTTATAATCAGATCCAAAATCATTTCATTCAGTGTATTCTCTAATCCTTAATCTCGATCTCACTAGGCTGGAAGAAAACTCACAATTAGTCATCCATCTTACATCTTGTTTTACTTATCTTTTGGGCTTGGGTGTTTGACTGTTGAGTCTCAACCATAACTGGTTGAGTGGGGTCTCCCCCCTGACTTGGCTACGTGCCTCGTCTAAAGTGACTGTACCCTTGTCCGATGTGACTTCTGTCCCTTGGATGGAGGACCTGGCTACTGTTGGTTACACCTTCCTAGCTGTTCACCTCTACCATCCCTATTGGGACACCTACCACCAACAACTAGAGTTTGTGTGATAACACACCGATGACATTATTCTAGCTCTGAGGCTCTTGCCTCCTCTTCCGATCACCCTATGCACCCATCCTGGCCCTTTTCCAGCAGAGCGCCTGTTATGCAACCATGTCCCAGATATAGCATAAAAATAGCAGAAATAGAACAAAAGAAAGTAATCCACAACTTAATAATGAAGAACTGAGATGAATAGCAATCATCTTCGAGGGAGGAACCTCCTTACACAATGTACTAAGTACATAAGACAAGAAAAGATATAATGATGACTAAAATGAAAAGGTCTCCTTCCTATATATAGGAGACAAAGGGGTACAATAACAACTAATAGACCCAAGTCGAGATCAATAATATGTAATGCACCATCATAAAGGGGGTAATGTGCCACTACATAAGGGGTATTGTGCCAATATTTAGGGCTTAACATGCCCCTCACCTTTAAACAAGTGTTGTTCTCAACGCTTGATTAGTTGTGGATGCTTCTGTATGAAGGACTCATCTTCCCATGTCAAATCTTCCACTGGCAGGTTCTTCCATTTGATGATGTACTCAGTATTAGCCCGATTACGTAGTTGTTTGGTTCTTGTTTCAGTGATTTGTTCAGGTTCTAATATGACTCTTCCTTCTTCGTCAATCTCAGGCAAGATTGTTTCAATTGGGATCTTGTCTCCTATTACCTTCTTTAAACAAGAAACATGGAAAACTGGATGCACTCCTGAAGATGGAGGGAGCTCCAATTTGTAAGCCATACTACCAATCTTCTGCAACACTTTATAAGGACCATAATATTTGGGTGCTAATTTATTGTCCTTATTTAGTTGCTTGAGGGGCATCTACTTGTAAGGTTGTAGCCTCAGAAATACCCAATCCCCTTCTTCGAAACTCCTTTCACTACGATGTTGATCAACTTGTTGTTTCATCATGTTTTGTGACATAGCTAGGTTGTCCTTAAGTATCTGGAGAACTTCTTGTTGGTGCTCTGTGTGATCTTCCACGGCTTGAACTTTAGATTTTCCCTTTAAGGGAGAAGTGATAGATGGAGGTTGGTTACCATAAAGTGTCATAAATGGAGACATTTTTTATGATGTATGGAAGGAAGTATTGTACCACCATTCTGCCAAAGATAACCATTTCACCCACTGTGTTTGTTTATCAGATGCAAAGCAACGAAGATAACCTTCCAAACATTTGTTCACTATCTCAGTTTGCCCATCAGATTGAGGATGATAAGATTAACTGTGAGCCAATTGGGTACCCAAACAAGAAAATAATTCAGTCCAAAATTTTCTAGTGAAAATTGTATCTCTATCGCTTACAATAATCTTTGGATTTCCATGTAACTTCTGAACTGTTTCCACCTTTCGGAGTGAAGCCTTATGTTCAGTTTGTCATTTTTATCAATTTTTAAGCACCTAGGGGGGAAATATCCCAGGTAGACATCTTTTAGACTATTTAATATTATTTCATGTTATATTTTTACATTGACATTTATTTGGCTTGTCGGCCTGGTTATTTTGTAAAAGTGAGTTGATAACACTATAAATACAACTCCTCACTTCAATTGTAAATGATAACTCATGGGATAAATTACATTATGTTGCTCTTTTACCCAAGATAGGCTCTTTGGATGTGATGCACACCTCTTGGAGTAGGCTCTTCTTTGGCTTGTGGATGAAATTGGATGCATTTCTAGGGTTTTGCTCATGCTTGATGGATGCTAGGAATTGTTGGAACAACACAAAGCTCAAGTAAGTCTCATTTTAGCCTTGCTTGGTGAAGGTAGGTGAATGTTTGCTTCTTGATGATTGAATGGTGGCCATAGAGCTACATTTTTTATGATTAGGGCCTTTTTGTTTGCCTTCTATCTCCTTTACATGGTGGAAAACGCTCCCTAGCAGAGGTTTTCCCTAGTTTGGCCTTGGATCTCTAATTTTGCCCTAGATTAGGCTCCTATAACGAACCCTAGAGGCTGTTGTAGGAGGCCCTAGTTTAGTGGTCAAAGAGAAATGACTTCAACGAACCCTAGAGGCTGTTGTAGGAGGCCCTAGTTTGGCCTTGGATCTCTAATTTTGCCCTAGATTAGGCTCCTATAACGAACCTTAGAGGCTGTTGTAGGAGGCCCTAGTTTAGTGGTCAAAGAGAAATGACTTCAAGAGGGAGGCTAGTCACCTCTCCTCTAGGGCTAGGGTTTAGGGTTTCATCCATTAAAACCCTAGTTATCAACTTTTACCAAATTTCTCTTTCATTTTCATGTGTAATTTTACATTTTCATGGTATTATTAGGGTTAGAATTAGGTCTGCAATTTTATGTCTGAAACCCTAAAAAATAAAAAAATAAAAATTTTCAAATTTTTGGCCTCCCTAAAAATTCGGTCCTCTCCTACAAATTCCGCCTGGTTTTTTAAGCCCTACAAACCCTAAAACAAAATTCCAAATGGCCTAAAAACTCTAAAAACTGAAAATTTCTAAAAAAACCCTGAAAACCCTAAAAAGAAAATAAAAACCAAAAAATATTTATTTTTTGCAAATTTAACCCTTCTAAGGGCAACAGCCTGCTCCTTTCAGGGACTTGGCCTCCCTCTGCTGCACCTAACAACCTCTGCCCAAAACCCTCTAAACCCTAATCCACCTTACTCCCCCTCGTTGTCCTCTTTTCCTGCTTTCGGTCTCCCTTGCTTAGGCCTTAAACCCTTGTTGTAGCCCTCCAAGGCTGTAGCTGCCTTTATTTCCCCTCTCCAAGCTCAGACTTGCCCTTAACTCAGGTCTGTCATACAGTAATTTTGGACTGTATTGTGTCATTGAGAAACATTGGAATATGTCATTTTGCTGAGTTGAGTTTGAAGGTCACTCAGGACTGTTGTAAAACCTATAGTAAAATATCTTGATGAGAACAAAGATCAGATTGACAAGAGACTGGGTTTGACAGTTATAGACCTGCTCATTAACATACTAACAAAAGGTTGCTTTGGTATTGTTTGTTGAGGGATCGTTTGAGGTATTTGGAGAAGCTTCTTGAGAGGCTAAAGGGGACTCAAGACTGTGTAGACTCTGAGTATAAGAGGACTGCTTGTGGAGCACTGGAACGAACCTCATTCTTGTGGTAACAAGGACTGTTTGAGAGCAGACCTTATTCTTGTAAGGGTAGATCTGAAATACATTGGATGAACATCTTTTGAGAACAGAGTCCATACTCGACAAAGCTGAGACTCAGTTGTGGCAGTGAATTGGGGCAGCCTCTTATATTCAAGAGCACTGTGGCATATCCCATTGTTGAGAAGAATTGGAAGAGCATATTTGTGGCATTGGTAGCTGAGTATTCTTCTGAACAGAGTCCACTCCTTGAGGCAGAAATTTCTTGTGAAGAAGGGATATGTGGTGATCAGTGGCAGCAGATAATGTAGAAGACTTGGGTCAAAATTGAAAAGGACTTGGAGCAAACTTTGGTCTGATTTTTGAGGCAGCATTGATATGTGTTTTTGAGGCAGGCATTGGACTGTGCATGAGGGAGACTTGAAGTCTGTTGGAGATCAGAGATCAAAAAGGACAAGTTGGAGCTTGTCTTTGTCAAGGGTGGTTTGGTGGTTCAAGGAGTTTCAGTTGGAGCTGATAAACTAGGAGGTTGTAGCCTCCTTCCACTTGGAGCTGGTAAATCAGGGAGTTGGAGCTTCCTTTCAGTTGGAACTGATAAACTAGGGGGTTGTAGCCTCTTTCCAGTTAGAGCTGGTAAATCAGGGAGTTGGAGCTTCCTTTCAGTTGGTGACGATAAAACCTAAAGGGTTGTAGCCTCCTTTCAGTTATAGTTGGAGAACCTTGGAGATTGGTGTCTTCTACTTGATGTAAACATTATGGTTTTATCAATATAATCTATTGAGTTTCCATATATATCTTGTGTACTCTCTTTGATGATGATGTTTATCTTGCTGTGTATACATTGATGATCATGTTGCAAAATTGATGAAGTTAATTGGTTGATGAAAGCTAACAATTAAAAAAGGAAAAATAATAAATTGTGTGGATAGTGGATATTCACCCCCCCCCCTCTTAGTATCCCTGGTTGTTCCAACACTTACTTGCATCACCATTATGTCAAAGTCTCCATTGCCTTGTAGCACCTTTATGCCCATTTGTCTTGCTAATTCCAAGACCAATAACAACGCTTCATATTTTGCACTGTTATTAGTGCAATCAAACTCTAACCTATAAGAGAAGAATGTGGCATGCCTTGAGGAGATGTGAATGTGGCACCTGCTCCTGCACCTGCCTGGATTGAGCCCCATTAAAGTGCATCCTCTAGATGGTCCCATTTCCTCTGTCAGGCACATCCACCAAAGGTGGGAGCATGGATTGTGCAATGATAGCATAATTTCCAAAATCATCTTCTACAACACGAGCTCATTCATTCAAATCCTTCGACTCTTCAACATTATATTTCATCATTGGCTCCCTGTATAGTGTGACGTGTTTTCATATGTGGGTATGGTGGCATAAGAGAAGTCCATATGAATGCTTCCATCGAAGTTAGCAGCCCATTTTCTAGATAACAACATAGCCCATACATCTGGGACATCAAATAACCACTATGCCCATCAAAAGAGAGATGATTGGATAAACAACCAATTTAACCTAGAGATCTTTAATCAAACCACACACCTTGATCTCTCTTGTATCCATGGCAAATAAATTTTTATATAGTCATGTAGTTTCAAGCCCTAATTGATTCATGACCTTTAAAGACATAACACTTGTAGAAGCTCACGAGTTTAGCATGCAATTCTGAAGTAACATATCATTCACGACCAATGTGATATAAAAGGGAGAGTCACTACCATTTCTTCAACCTTGATTTAATCCTTGAATTGAAACCAATTTTTTCTTTTAACTTTCATTCATTTCCTTGAAATCATTTTTTTTTTAACTTTTCCCTTTGTGACAAGATCTTCACTATTTCAATCAATGGAACGATTTTGACCTTAGATAATTCATTAGGCAAATCCACATTCATATCAATTTCCATACTTTCACATAGTTGTTCTAATGTGGGCTTTTTGGCAGTTACAAACCTTGAGCAAAAACATTCATTGGTGTATCCTCCTTAAGCAACTTGTTCCCTTACTCCAAGATTTTGCAAGGCTCAATGATTCCTTATTGTTGGCACACTGGTCAATACTGAGAGGGGGGGTGAAAGAGTACACATAACACAAAGATTTGAAGTGGAAACCCAAATGGGAGAAAACTACTTTGCAAATGTTAAACACAAATTTGTTAAAATCTTTATAGGCAACCACCTGTGAGGGACACCAATCCCTTTTGTAAGCACCAACTGACAATCTTCAGACATCAACCTGTCAGGCACCCACCTATTGATCTGTTGAGGACACCAATCCTCTTTGTAAGCACCCACTTACAGTCTTCATGCACGAACTTGCCAGGCACCCACCTGTTGATCTGTTGAGGACACCACTCCTCTTTGTAAGCACCCACTTACAGTCTTCAGGCACCAACCTGTATATCCTCTTCCTTTCTAGGAACTCTTCACCTCATCTACACACGATCTTCGTTCTTCATTTTATTTTCACACAAAAGACAGAATTTCTATAGCGTTATTTAGTTTCTAAAATGCCCTTCAGATCATGTAACACTCGTTAGTTCTTGTAACACTCATCAGTTCCTGTAACAACATGATCCAATAACAACTTATTCATGTAACTTACTTCAGTTCCTCTAACACTTGCCAGTTCCTGTAACACTCGTTAGTTCCTATAACAATTTGTTCTTGTAACAACCTGTTCCTGTAGCTTACTTCAGTTCCTGTAACGCCAAAAACCTTGTAGTTCGTACCTCAACACTTTCTGTAGCAACTCGTTATCTTTAGCAGGTCGTTATCTTCAGCGGTTCCTATACCAACTCGTTATCTTCAACATTTCCTGTAACTAATATTCAAAAGAGACTTTCAGTTACTGTTACATCCACAACTTCATCAGCAATTTTGTATTCCTGAAATTAAACCCAGAGATTCACAATAATTAAATCTTCCTCTGTATTTGATGTGTATAATAACCAGAAATTTCGTTGCCTATTTTTACTCGGAAATAAATTTGTCTCTCACAAATTTCATTCTTCAGTTCGTGCGCACCTCATAGTTGTTGATGTTTGTAACTAAGTAAGGTATCCTCACTAGCTAAGTCGGCCTAGATAAATTAAATAAAACCAAATTATATTGTTCCTAAGACAAGTCGGCCCAAGCAGAAAAAGTGAAGTCAGCCCCACTAAGAAAAGTTAATTAAAAAACAAGTATAAATAAGGGTGATGCCATCCTCATTTCATCATCAAGCAATTCATCCAAGTCAGCTGGAAAAGTGCGCATCACTCAGAGGAAGACAAATTTCAGATTGTAGAAGACTACTTTATCTGTCATCTCATGTTTTGATAGTTATCTGATCTTTGTATGAATTTTTGAATAAGAAGGTTGTTGGGTTTTCTCCCTTGTGGTTCCCAGGATAAACATCTTTGTCTATTGTTTCTTTGTGCATTGTTATTCTTTCATTTATTCTTGGGATGCTTATAATATAATTTATACTGCTATATTATAAAAATTAGCATGGTTTCCGAGCAATACTGAAAGAGACAAGTGCCAGAAACTAGGGCTTCCCAGAATTAGGGTTTCCAACCACATAATTGATCCGGAAAGACCTCTACTCAATTCGCCCTGGGAAGGCGCAGTTATCTGTGGAGGAATATTTTCATTAAGAGAACTTCCAAATCTGACCTAATTTCTGTTGGGGACAAGAAACTAGGTTTCACATTTCGGGGCCTTCCCTTCTCAGTTTGGCTTGAAAAGTATACTGGAAATTTCTCCCTAGGGAAGGCACATCTTTTGGTGAAGGAAAATTCCAGTTCTAAGAAGTTTCAATTTTTGACCTAATTCTGCAGCTGTTGCAGTTACTGCAGAAAGTAGGGTTTCAAGTTTTGTGTTGTCCGGTCCACAGATTTGGCTCGATCCTACCTTCTCTCAACTCGCCTTGATAGGGCGCATCTATTTGTGGAGTCAGTTTTCCAAGATTCCAAACTTCATTTTCGACCCTCTCCTGCTAGGGTTTCTGAAACAGGTTTCAGTTTTTCAGTCTTCAGTCAAGATGGTTATTGGACTTGGAATAGAAGACAGATTAGAGGAAAGTGGAAACAAAGGAAAGAAAGGGATTAAGGGAGTTCAAAGTCCAAGAGAGACAAATCCAAACTCAGATGTTACTCTTGTGGCAAGATGGGCCATTTTGCTTCAGAATGTTGGAAGGATAGAAAAGGAAAGGGAAAGCATAATGCTTCTACAGCTAAGGAGAAGCATACTAAAAAAGATCAACAAGAAGTCATTGGGAAAGAATACTTCCTTGTTATAGCTCTCACAGGTACTATCTCTAACAATGATGAATGATTAATAGATAGTGGTGCATCAAGATCCTCTTCCAAGCTTGTCAAACAAGCATGCCTCTCTTCAGGTTGAACTCGGTGACAATTCCAAGTATAAAGTAAAAGGAGTTGGTTCAGCGTCCTTCCATCTAGACTCAAGTGACTCCTTACACTTGGGAAAAGTGTTGCTTGTACCAGGTCTAAAGAAGAACCTTGTATCTATTTCAACTTTGGAAGATAACGGTATGAGAGTTGCCTTTATAGATGGACAAGTACTCATCTGGCCTAAAGACTGAAACATTGATTTAGCTAGCGTTATTGGTACCAGATTTGGTGGTCTCTATAGATTGACAGGTCAACCAACTCAAGCTCTTGTTCATGTCTCTTACAGTTTGAGTGAGCTATGGCATCGTAGATTTGCTCACTTACACTATAGAGCTTTTCCAGCCTTGAGACAAATGGTCACAGGTATCCTAGATCTTCCAAATGAATATGAAGGTGTATGTAAAGGATGTGCACTTGGGAAGAATTCCAAGCATTCCTTTCCATCCAGTGACAGAAAATACAAAGGGATCCTAGACCTGGTTCACTCAGACATTTGTGGACCTATGTCAGTACCATCCTTGGGAGGATACTTGTATATGGCTACATTCATTGATGAATTCTCCCAAAAACATGGATATAACTCTTGAAAAACAAAGATGAAGTTTTCTCCAAGTTCCAGGAATTCAAGGCTTAAGTAGAAAACATGACGGGCAAGAAGATCAAGACTTTCAGATCAGACAATGGAGGAGAATGCACTTCCAAGGACTTCAACAATTTCTGTAAAAATGCAAGAATTAAGAGGGAGTTCTTAGTACCTTATAATCCCCAGCAGAATGGGATTGCTGAGAGCAAAAATAGATCAATCATTGAATCTACCAAGGCACTAATTCATGAACAAGGGGTTCCTATGTTTCTATCGGCTGAAGCAGCAAACAATACAGTATATGTTCAGAACAAATGTCCTCATCAAACCCTGAAGGACAAGACCCCTAAAGAAGTTTTCACAGGTGTAAAACCAGAAGTTGGACATTTGAGAATCTTTAATTGTCCAGCTTACATTCATGTGCCTAAGGAAAAGAGGACCAAGTTGGAGCCTTCAGGACATAAAGGTATCTTTGTTCGATATAGTGAGACCTCAAAAGCATATCGAGTATATATTCCGGGGCACAGTCATATTGATATCAGCAGAGATGTAACCTTTGATGAGGAGGTGGCATTTAAGAGATCTCGTGAAACTCACTTGGATGATAATACTGAGGAGCAGGAGGCTCCTATTGTTGAAGACCATGATCCAAATCATCAGGAGGTTTCTTTAGAACCTATCCCAGATTCTGAACCTCCTAAAAATACTAGCCGAAAGAGGCCAGGATGGCTTATTGATACCTTACAAGATGCAAAAGGACATGCAGCTCCTCGAGGTACATTCAAAGAGAGAAAGAGACCACAAAGATATTCCAGATACTTAGAGCCTTCCAGTTTTGAAGACGCAGTTGGACTGATATTCCGGATACTTAGAGCCTTGTTGAGTCACATCAGTGACTTAGAGCCTTCCAGTTTTGAGGAGGCAGTTGGACATAAAGTCTGGAAAGATGCCATGATGGATGAGTATCAGTCCATCATAAAAAATGGCATTTGGGATATTGTTCCAAGGCCAGAAGAGAACTCCGTAGTAACTTCCAAATGGATCTTTAAGATCAAACATGCTGCTGATGGCAGCATTGAGAAACAGAATGCTAGATTCATAGCCCGTGGTTTCTCTCAGAAAGAGGGAATAGATTATGATGAGACATTTGCTCCAATTGCCAGGCATGCTACTATCAGGTCCATTATTTCTCTTGCTTTTGTCATGGGTTGGAAAATACACCAGATGGATGTAAAGATCGCCTTCCTCAATGGTGAAATCGAGGGAGAAGTATATATGGAGCAGCCTGAGGGTTTTGTTATACATGAGGAGGAGTCTCATGTTTGCAAATTGAAGAAAGCTCTTTACGGGTTTAAGCAAGCACCCTGGGCCTGGTACTCCAGGATCGACAGTTACCTGACAAAGCTAGGCTTCACCAAAAGTGAAGCAGATCAGAACCTTTAATAGAAGGTTGATGATGGTCATCCCTTGATATTGATACTTTAGGTTGATGACCTCTTTCTCACAAGGGACGAGAGTATGAATTCTAGGTGCAAGAGGAAGTTGACTCGTGAATTTGAAATGAAAGACCTGGGGCTAATGCATTAGTTATTGGGCTTAGAGGCGTGGCAGGGATCTGGTGAGATTTTCCTTGGACAAGGAAAGTATACTATTGAGATCCTACGCAGATTTGGCATGATGGATTGTAAGTCCATGGCTACACCTATGGAAGCAAATATGAAGAAGTTACATAATGCTGCCATATCTTCAAATTTAGAAGATCCCACAATGTACTGTCAGTTAATTGGCTCTTTGTTGTACCTGGTTAATTCCAGCCCAGATATTTGCTATGTAGTAAACACATTGAGTCAACACATGGTCGAGCTGAGACAAGTACATTGGGTAGCATCTAAGCACGTGTTGAGATATCTTCGCGGTACGATTGGTTATGGTTTGAGATATGCCTCAGATAATGGAGTGAAGCTAGTAGGTTGCACTGATTCATATTGGGATGACAGAGCAATTGATAGAAAGAGTAATTCTGGGTGTTGTTTTAGCTTGGGATCAACTATGGTTTCTTGGTTCAACAAGAAACAAACTTTTGTAGCACTCAGCACAGCCGAGGCAGAATACATCGCAGCCAGTGCAGCTTGTAAGGAAGCAGTGTGGCTTCAGAAGTTGCTTGCAGATTTGTATGGTCATGAGCTTGATGTGACAATGATATTTTGTGATAACCAAAGTTGTGTAAAGCTTTCAGAGAACCATGTGTTCCATGATAAGTCCAAACACATTGAGATCAAATATCACTACATCAAAGACATACCAGAAGGGAGCAGTGAAGCTCTAGTATATCTCCACAGATGAGTAAATTGCTGATATCCTTACCAAGCCTTTGTCTAAAGTGAAGTTTGCATACTTCCGTGAAAAGCTTGGAGTGATGGAGATACCCTTCCTCAGGAAGGGAGATTGATGACCAGTGTGGTTGTTGATGAGGCACAAGCCGAGACTTGTGCTTGACTCCTTTATGGAGTGTGTCCCTATGTGGGATGGTTCATTTGTGGAGTGTGTCCCCGTGTGGGATGGTTCCTTTGCGGAGTGTCCCTTTGTGGGGTGGTTCCTTTGTGGAACGTACTCCTGTGTGGAGAGTGCTCCTGTGTGGAGTGTGGGCCTAGAGGGGTGAACTAGCTGCAATTATCACCGCCTTCCAGTTGTAATGACTGGTAAATAGGAAGAAGTGTCTTCCTGGGGAGTGTAGCCTCCTTTCGATTTGAGATCGATAACGTGCTTCAAAGAAGTGTCTTCCTGGGGAGTGTAGCCTCCTTTCGATTTGAGATCGATAAAGTGCTTGGAAAAAGTGTCTTCCTGGGGAGTATAGCCTCCTTTCGATTTGAGATCGATAAAGTGCTTGGAAGAAGTTTCTTCCTGGGGAGTATAGCCTCCTTTCAATTTTGAGATCGATAAAGTGCTTGGAAGAAGTGTCTTCTTGAGGAGTGTAGCCTCCTTTCGATTTGAGATCGATAAAGTGTATGAGGAAGTAATCCTCTGTGGTCTAGAATGACCAAGCTGATCAGGTAGATCAGATATCTTCTTTGGAAAGATGATATGGTCCTTTTGTGGGATGGTTCCTTTGTGGAACGTGCTCCTTTGTGGAGTGTGTCCCTTTGTGGGATGGTTCCTTTGTGGAACGTTCTCCTTTGTGGAGAGTACTCCTTTGTGGAGTGTATCCTTGTGTGGGAATGGAACTTCTTATGATGATGAGATGTACAAGACAGATGTGATGAT
This sequence comes from Larix kaempferi, assembly GCA_027924585.1. Classification (NCBI taxonomy): domain Eukaryota; kingdom Viridiplantae; phylum Streptophyta; class Pinopsida; order Pinales; family Pinaceae; genus Larix; species Larix kaempferi. The sequence continues at coordinate 6,431,363 of BSBM01000364.1, read as the reverse complement.
CCGACGTGCTCAAATGAGATGATCGGATGTGTTCCAATGTGATGATTAGATGTGCTCATATGATATGATCGGATGTGTTCCAATGAGATGATCAGACGTGCTCAGATGAGATGATCGGATGTGTTCCGATGTGATGATCAAACTTGCTCATATGAGATGATCGAATGTGTTCTGATGTGATGATCAGACATGCTCAGATGAGATGATCGGATGTGTTCCGATGTGATGATTGGACGAGCTCAGATGAGATGATCAGATGTGTTCCGATGTGATGATCAGACGAGATGTTCGGATGTGTTCCAATATGATGATCATATGTGCTCAGACAAGACGTACAGATGTGCTCCGATGTGATGATCAAATGAGATGATTGTACGTGATCTGACGTGATGACCAGATGAGCTCCAGCGTGATGATACCTCCCTAGCTAAGAGGGAGTGTTGATGTTTGTAGCTAAGTGAGGTATCCTCACTAGCTAAGTCGGCCCAGATAAATTAAATAAAACCAAATTATATTGTTCCTAAGACAAGTCAGCCCAGGCAGAAAAAGTGAAGTGGGCCCCACTAAGAAAAGTCAGTTCAAAAACAAGTATAAGTAAGGGTGATGCCCTCCTCATTTCATCATCAAGTAATTCATCCAATTCAACTAGAAAAGTGTGCATCACTCGGAGGAAGACAAATTTCGGGTTGTAGAAGACTACTTTATCTATCATCTTATTTTTTGATAGTTATCTGATCTTTGCATTGAATTTATGAATAAGAAGGTTGTTGGGTTTTCTCCCTTGTGGTTCCTAGGATAAACATCTGTGTCTATTGTTTCTTTGTGTCTATTATTCTTTCAGTTATTCTTGGGATGCTTATAATATAATTTATACAGCTATATTATAAAAATTAACAATAGTTCCCTCTTCTTACTCACTCAAACTCCAACACTAAAATGCGTCAAGACATCTTTATTTATACGATTTATCCTTTTGTTTTGGGGCTGACAAGTTCATTTAGCATGGGGCATTAGTTGGGCTGATTTGCCATGGGGCTCAAGGCCGACTCATTCATGGTCAAAGTGAGATCATTTCGTGGGTAAATTACCACCCAAAAACATGGGTATAAGAGTTACGCCATTGCTTTGGAAGGAACAACCAAGTTGAGATTCCCAAACCTATTTTCTTTAGATCATTACTCTGTTACAGTTTTCATCAAGAATTATTCTATCATATGAAGCGCATACCCAACAATTTTCATACTTTGCTTTGATCAATAGGACATAGGGCATCACTAGCACAATGGTCATGACAATGAAGTTTGTTTCAGATTTTCAGTGAGACTTCTCCAAATAGCTTGTAATTTGCTTTGTATGAGCACAACAAAATGCAAAGACTTTTTCAACACCAACAAAAGCCATCCATTCCAGTGTATAGTTAATCATCCATTATTAGTGGTAACAGAACCTTGAGGCGCTTTAAGGATGGAACTTCTAAGTAAAATTTTTGATGTGGTCCAAAATCCGACAAACATACTTTGCTCCGTAATCTCATCCTTACCCTTTAAGCAATCAAATTGATTATCAGATCGTAGATCGTACCCTACGTTGCACTAGCCTCGGGGACAGGGGGAGACATAGGGACGAGTTTCTGGGACGGCTAGAGCGCACCCCTAAAATTTTTCAGGGGACGACAGATTGGGGACGACAATTTTATATATATATATATATAATTAAAAACATTGATATAAAAATTAGAACTAATTATGAAATTCAAATTACTAAATGAAATATGAAATATTTTACGGCAATTATATATATATAGATATAATTAAAAACATTAATATAAAAATTAGAACTAATTATGAAATATAGAATATTTTACTGCTAATAATCATATTTTCTGTAGCAGATATATTGGTTATCATGTGTTTCTTCCCTTAGGTGACCACAATTCATGTTTTTAGCATTTCCCTTTGGTGACCACAGTTCATGTTTGCAGCGTGCAGGAAAGTTTGAAAGGGAATTGACATGTAATTGCCACATGAAAAGGAAATAAAATGCCAAAGTCCAAGAAATAGCCACAATGGATACGTAGACAAACCCTCCAAAGGGTGGACGGGCCATTAGAAAACCCTTTGTAGGTGTATTAAAGCATGGTCGCCCCATGACCCAGGGGTGCTTGACCCACCTTGCCCCTAACATCAACTCTATGCAGCTTGGGATTAACAAAATATCCACGAACTATAGCTTGACGTGCACATCTTACCCCATGTATGGCCTCCGATATACGCTTGGCATTCTTTTGCTGAGTGAAGGCTAAAAACATGTCAATTACACTCTTTAATCTATAACCTTGGTTGAAACAACATCCTCAACAACAATCTCTTTATTTCTTTGTAACTGCAGTTGTCATTATGTAATGTCCCTTGTTAGGAATTTTATTAAAATTGCAATTTTCCACTTTTTTCCTTGGTTCGACCTTGGACTAGTTTCGATCTCTAGGTCCCAAATTTGCCCCAAATGATCCCAAATCTTCTGAGAAGGTATATGAATGATATTATAACATAAATATGTGTTTCAGGGATGCCTTTATACCTTTAAAACACTTCTGCAAATACTCTTTCAATTCTGGTCAATGTAGGTAACTTTACTAGTGATTTCCCTTTGACTAGTATTGGTCTCTAGGTCTTAAATTGACTCCAAATGCCTTCAAATCTTCAAGGAAGGTTTATGAATGATATTAGGAATTGAATATGATGTTCAGGGATAACATATGGCCACCAAAAGACCTCTACAAATTCTCTCAAGATTCTGGACCAAGTATGCAATTTTACTAGTAATTTGGGGTTCAAATCCCCCTGAGGTAAGTACTGAAAATGGCTTCCCAAATGCTTCCAAACCCACTCAAATTTATGAACAGAGGTATGTAATGTGTTAAGTATGTTATTAAGGTATCATATGCACCATTAATGGTTTATTACAACTGTTCTCACCCTCTCCCATTCAACTGCAAAAATTCCCAATTCGACCCTTGGGGAAATGGCACTATTTCACCTCCCAATACAACTAAACGGAGTAAAAATGCTTCAAATGCTCAAGTACAGTACATAAAACTTGTAGAAGACATCCATGGCAGTATATTGATCACAAATATATCAGAGAATCATCCATTTATTCGAAATCATCATCAATACATTGGTTCACAATAAGGTAGTGGGGAAATGGCATCGTTCTTCCATTAAAAATGAGATTTATACATTTCTACTTGGAATTTAGACCTGAAACTTTCTGGAGATGAAGAACAGAGTATTTACTTCATATTACAAAAGACATGGGGCATTATAAGCTCCCCCAAAGAGTACAATAGCTCACCAAAAACGCCCTCCCTCAAGGATCAAGAATATGCCATCAAAACTGGAAATGGTTGAAGGAGCGAGCTGCAATAGAAGAAACCATGAGCTGCCCTGTAGCTTACACCTGCAAATAAAGACTCCATTAAAGCTCCAAATGAAAGGTCTGAATGGCCTTTCCAATTGCCAACTTGGATGGGAATCTTTCACCCTCGAAATTGGCTAAGGCAAGAAACTAGTCATCCACTAGCTCTCCCTCTTCACAAATGCAATTGCAAATTCTACAAATGATCAAAAGCCATTCTCATACTTCATTTCTACATTTTATAACCAACATTATCCTTCTAAGGGTCGAAATCCTCTCAATAGATTCAATAGATTTCCATTTAGGAAATATTCCACATTTGCCACTTGTCTCCTAGTTCCAACCTTCCATCTTCTCCCAAATTCGATTTTGGGTCTCTTTGGCTTCTCCAACTCCCAAATTCGACTTCCTTGAGCCTATTTTTGGGGCTGACATGTCATAGTGGTCAGATGTCAGAGGTCAGGTCTGCAATTTGTCATAGTTGTCATAGATGCTCCATCATTGGTGTCATAGGGGCTAGGGAATCTAGCCCAAGTGTCCACAAACTTCCACTTTGACTCTTTATCTTCCATGGAGGTTACCAATCCTTCCCAATTCGACCTAAGATGCTCAATGACATGTGTTATGACTTACCAACTCACCCAAGAGTGTTCACATTCCCATTAATTCGAATTTGCAAAAGAGATATACCATGTATTATGAAAAATCAAGCTAGTGTGGGTCCCACATCCTCCATATGTCTCCAAAACCATTTGTCACCTAGGATTTCTCTTGAATTTCTTTATTCACTCTATTTATTAAATACTTGAACCCTTCCAATGTCTAAACATCATTTATTATCCCCCTTATTCCAAATCCCAAAGCTTCCACCCCAAACCTAGGAAACTAGTAATTTTCCTCCTTGGCAATTATTTGACCCTTAACATCAATTTTACAAACTCTAATGAATATGGCTAATGTGATTAGGCCATTGTGACCCAATTACAAATTTGGGACATGACACATTACGGGTGGGTATTCTGGGAAGGGGAAGACAGAACAACCAATCTGTTCTTCCAAATGTACAAACAATTGCACCAGTCTATTAATGGCACTGAATATATAGTATTGGTCCAAAGCCTTTGCCTAGGAGGAGAATTAATAAAATCACAACGATATATATCAGATTCCTCAAAACTGTCATAAAATCGTTGAAACCTCAAGACAAGAAAAAAGGAAGTCTCTAAATTCTCTAACTCAATTTGTTTTTCTAAGTGTGCATGTCGAGGGACGTCCAGGAGTCCTCAATTGGTCAAGGGACTTCGTGGACGTTCCTGAAAAGTCCTCGGTTTTGATGAGTACGGTTAGGGTACAATCGAGAAGTCCCCAAGTCCCGATGGAGTCGCCAATGAATTGGGGACATTTTCGAGGAGTTCCAAAGTCCCCGTAACACGGGAATGCAGGAAACAGATAAATTTTTTTTTGGGGGGGGGCGGGTTCCCGTGCAACATAGATTGTACCAGTTTGTGCCTCATATGAAATCACCACCATTGACTTTGAGATCACTCTGTTATTACAGTCCTTTTTAGAGAACCAGTGGTCAAATCATTGCTTTCATTCATAGACCGAGGTTAAACTCTGTCATGAATCTCCATTATTACAGTCCTTCAATGATAACTTCTCTTCCAATCTTGATATGAGTTAAACTCTGTTTTGCATATGCTTCAATGTCTTTGACATTAATGACATCAATGATGGTCACAGTCATGTTTACCTTTGACATAAATAACAACAATTTCAACACTTATTGTGTATGTTCTCCAAACTTTGTCCCTGATTTCTTTGTAAGAAGGTTTTTCACCCAAAAAGGTTCCCTACCTTGTTGGCACTTATGCTCTTCTCTTTTATTTCTTCCATATCTTCTTTAGAAACAACAAAAAGCTTTCCTTTTGAAGTAAAAATAAAATTATCTTCATCAAGGAAAACAGAATGATTTGGTTCATTAGTATCTTCGAACATACCTTCCTTAATCCATTTTATGAACTCTAGACAAGTCTCTTCAGCACAAGGGGCTTTACACAATCTGCACCATAAATCTTCTTCTTCATCCACCATTTTACTGGGATTTATAAGGACGAGAAGCCTAGGTTCTTCAAGACCTCTATTCCTATCAAAATTTGTCATGGGCACACCTTCATTCCAAGCATACACATGCATTTTTTCCACAGCTTTTACCAATTCTGTTATTGCATCTAGGGTTGGAATGGTTGAATTCATTGATCTGGGCTTGGTTTCTGCTTTGGAACCTGATGCTCTTGATGAATGGAGAGACTCACCTTCTTTGAGGCCATAAAGTTCTTTTCCATCTTTATTGCCATTTCCTGAGCTTACTTCAGATTCTTCGGTCCTTTCTCCCTATTACCTCCCAAACCTTCCCTCAAAGTGATAAAGCCTTGAAACACAAGTACAACCCTAGGGGAACTCAAGAAGGTTGTCCATTGTCACCACAAAAACCCTTCCTCTCTCTTGAATTCAGCTCTCCTCTGGCACAAGCGAGCAATCCCTATGTAAAGTGTAAGATGAACTTTAGAAAAGATGCACTGGTGGATCAAAACCAACACCAATCCAAAGGGTGACAGAGTCAAGGTCAACAACCAAGATGGAGAGAGGTGTAGTTAGAACTTAGGTTGTTACAAACATGCTCTAACCAACCACATGAACTTCTTTAGTATGCATAAATTAAAGAAAGGGCCTTTTGAAAGGTGCAACTCATCAACAGTTATAATTCAGCAATAATAACATGCAACCACTGAACAATAGAAGACAAAAAAACCTCTTAGATGATAGAAATGACCATAGCAAACCAAATACTAAACAATGATGAACAAAAGATCACGAGGGTATCACCTCGATCTTATTTCTTCTTGTTGGAGCAGACTTTCCTTCTTCACAAGATCACTACAACAGATCTGCAAGAGTAATCTCGACAACCAAATGCATCGATGAAAATACAAAGAAAAGGTGATGAACCTCACATTTACAAGCCCCCTTAACTTCTTCCTTCCAACAGATTTCCAACTAGGCTTGGAGGGGATCTCCCATAAATCAAACCATGCTAAACAATGGAGAGAGCTTCTCTTTATAAAGATTTTGAATTTTCTAGCTCAACTTCCTACAATAAAATATCAGAAAGTGGAATCTAGATCCACTTAAATAGCAATAAAATCACATCCATAAAGGCTCCTCAAAGTTAGGTGCTCCACAAAATGATAAAATATACATGATAAGTGAGTTGAATGAGTTTTAATCCCACACGTCATCCTCTAAAACCAAAACGCCTCCATGATATAAATTTGTTTCACCAAACATTTTCGTTCCACATGCCACTAGCCACCATATTCCTTGGAGTGCTCATTAAGAGAACCACATATAAACCACCTCCAATAAAATAATGATAAATACCATGTCAAAGGGAGTGTTCTCAAAGGAATGTAGTTATTCCTCCTCGGAATGCTAAAATAATGTAAAACATCTCCCTTAAAGTTAGGGCACTTCCCCAAAAGTGTGCCTTGACCTTGAATCAAGAGCATGTATAAATTAGGACCAACTCATCCTCCAAAATAGTCTGAAGAATAGTGAGTCCTTGGAACATGTGCAAAATAGTGACCAGTGGTTGTTATAACAACCCCTCAAAGGTAGGATGCCCACTTTGATCCATGTGCATCATAACCAAGCCATTATCCCCAATGGAAGGCTTCAAAGATGGTGTGTCCTCGAAATGCAAGGGATGGAAAGCTCCTCAAGATATGTAATAAACCATAAATGGGGGCATCACAACCTATGCTGTTGGGAGGGGGAGATGGAGCAGGAGTGGGAAGAACAATTTTCAAAAACCTTCCAGGAGAGTTTTATATAATATATATTTTTATGCATATATATTCAAAATTTCAAAAGAAACATGCAGAATCCCGAGTTAGCCGCAGAAAACATTGAAAAATAGATTTAACTACTGGATTAAGTTATAAATGATGATTATTAAAAGTTCAACCAATTAGTACACATGATCATGGATTAATGTTCTGCGAGTCCATCCCCAGTCAACTGAATAGACCTGCAGAACATGATAATGCTAGGCTCTTCAAGGAGAGGGCAATGCATTTTTTTGTTTTATTTTTCATATTCATTTTTAGGATCTAATTTGCAGAAAATGGATATTTTTTACTTATTCATATCAAGGAAAATACTGGCAAATGTTCTGCAGGTCCACCCCCAGTCAACGAAATGGACCAGCAGAGCATGGTAACACTAGGCTTTTTGAAGTCATGAGAATTTTTGAATCTTGCTGCTCCTGATTTCAATCCAGCTTTTGTGAAGAAGCTTATAACATTACCAATGAACCACCAGACTAGAGAGTAAGAAATGAATTGTTTTTTTATCTCTGCCCTCTTTACATAGGTGTTTCTGCTTGAAGATATTGTGGATGGTTTTCTTTTCTACTATAATATGCGGAGGACACTCCAACACACCTAATGCTATAAATGAAACAACTTCTGTCCTGACTACATGATCTACGGACTCCAGTGAATTTGGAGTGCTCCCTAGACACTCGCCAGAGGCAGGGACCACTCTCAAAGGGAAAGGGAGTAGCAGATTAAAACTATAAATCCAACTCAAGACTTGCTGTTGTAATGTTTTGGAATCAAGAAAAGAACCAAGTAGAGAAGGGGAGAGCATTCAGAGGAAGTAGAATGATGGTGAGGAGGGGGGAGAAAAAAAATCGATAGCAGTTTTAAAGGTCAGAGTCCAGACCCAGTGTTGCAAATATCATGAAAGTATCGCTGACATAGCGATATATTGTGATTCTCTCAGCTCGATGATATTATCACTGGAAAAAATCACGATTTTTCAAATTTTGAAAATATCATGATAGTTCGAAAATATCATAATATATCTATCACTAAAATATCACCAGAAATTGGAAAATATCAGCTGAGTCGGGGGGGATTTTTGGATTCCTTTGAATTCTTTTGCCCAATTTCAACAGGGAATGCAGAGTATTGAGAACAAAGGAGTTATTCACTGTTACATTGCCCATAAAAGGGCTAGAGGGAGGGGTTGCTTCAGATATTTAAAAAAAGAACATTTTTATATTTTTTCAAGTTTGTTGATATTTTCCCCAATGTTGCCGATAAGTTTCTTTCCGGAATCTGGACCCTCAACGATATATACGCCGACACAATCTTTGCAACGTTGATCAGGCCTTGACAGTTCAGTTCTTACTTCTGAGCAATTTTGGTAAACTGGAAAAAATATATATCAGATATGCATATACCATAGCCAGTTATACCAGAAATTTATGTTTTCAAGACAGCCATGATAGTCTTACACAGCTAAATAGTGTATCTACAATTGAGATATATGCCTGAATATAATGGCCAGATCTGAAAGTGTAACCAACTCCAGGCCTTATTGTATCATATACATAACAGTGACAAAATTAAAGCCTCCATAATGTTGGACTGCAGCACCCTCATTCTTAAATAAAGAGTCTGGAGCCCTGATTGAAATTTTGAATAGTTCATGAGGCACAAAACTTGCTAAGGTTTTGCAAATAGGGTAGCAAGCTAAATGGCTTAACTATGTAGAAAACTCCATAGTTGAGCATGCTTGATCCAGTTGAGTCTTGGGAAGGGTGACCTTCCCAGGAAGCCCTGGTTACCAGGTGCAAGTCCCAGAGGTGACAGCTGACACTGTGATTATATCACTGGTTTCAATCTCCCTTCTTCACATCTGTGAGCATCCCTGATGCAATGAGTACTGAGTGGACTATTCAAACTCATGAAATTGGTCAATAGTTAATGATGCTTATGGGATATCAGTTATAGATGAATGACAGTCAATACACAGTTAATCCTGAAAAAATAGTATCTCACAAGATCATTACTATAACTACATTTTAGTAAAAAATGTAATCAATATGATGTGATTATCCAAACAATCTCCCTGACTGTTTGAGATCATCTGAAAGTTATAAGTTTCTAAAAAAACTCCAACTTGTGTAAAGACCAATATCTGGGGCCGCAGAAGGCACTTATCCTGATTAAGCTAACAACAAACTGATCAAATATGGACTAAGCTGGCATCCAGAAATGCCTGAAACAAACCTTGATTGAAGGATAACTCCATTAGCAACATCCTCTTTATAAATGTCATTACTACAGAACATAGCCAGAGTTCTAGTATTCTTAACACTATTTGCTATGAGAAGCTAAAGGAAAAGGAAAATTCTTCTATCACTTTTGTCAAGAATAAGCAAACTTTACTTTTTATTCCTTGTAAGAAAACCAAAAATTTATTATCCTTGAGCCTTCAAAATGTATCCACAACAAAAGTAATGCTTGGAAACTTGCCTCTGGACACCGCAAGTCTACAGCCGAATGCATCACGACTTCTTTTACTGCACCTGCTACAACCTGAAGACACTCAGTTCGACCAAGTACAGATGACTTAACTGCAGCAGTCTTCTGAGAACTGGCACTGCCTACTTCATGTCCCTCCACTCCTCGTCTATTATAGCCAACTGCAAACTGGCAACATCATACAGTAAGAGTGTTATAGATCAGTATGGCCATGGGGTATCTTAAGACAGCAAATGAAATCATAAAAACAAACTTTAAACTGTCATATTTCAATATAAAACACAACCAGCCAAGCTTCCACTGAGGGCAATGTTTATCCATAATTCATAAACATACTAGTTCCATCTGCAAACCTTTGAGCAGCAGAAACGAAGCACTAAAACCCAATGTTACATTTATCTTGTTGGCAAATGTATCGCCGAGGGTCCAGAATATAACTTATCAGCAATATCTGGGAAAATATTTGAAACTATCGGGAAACATAAAAAAATACAAAAATAACATTTTTTCTTCAATTTTTTAAACATCATCAAAGCAACAACATCAAACAAACACTGCTATATAAATATGAAAATAAAACTGATATAAGATATCTAAGAACTTGTCAAGTGGTACATCACACATCGATACTAAAATATGATATCTGCCCTTACTCCTAAGTCACAAGTCTTGATAGGATGATACCATATCACATCAAAAAAAAAATGTATCTCATGAGATGAATCATCATGAGGCATCTATATACTACAAGGATAATGCACTAAGGAATCAACGATTCCCTCGACCCCTTTTACAAGCAAAGGACACCGCTCTTCCTTTGGAAACAATAGGTGGATATGCTGAGGGCTGATCCTGAAGCGGAAGGTACCCATGCAACTGCTAGGACTGAGGTGGAGGGTGTTTAGGGCTAAGGTCAAATGTGAAGTGAGAGGTCTTCCAACTCTTCTCGTATATGCCTACCTCTTTGGAAGTTGTGGCATTGGCTGTGATTGCGCCGAGAAGGCGCATTTCTACAGCCCGGGTGGAGGGGAAGTGTCTGTCTGTCCCATAAAAAATTAATTAATTAAAAAAATAAAAATAAGAATGCATGCAACAGTGTGTTGTAGCACTCCCGGATGGAGGCGCCACCACAACAACTGGACAGCATGTAGAGGAGGAGCCTCGACCTGGGAGCCCCCAATGTGGCACCCCGCTCTGCATGCATTAACCCACGACAGTTGGCAATGATGGCTCATTCAAGCCACCTTAACTGGGCATCCCTTCATCTGCTGGCGGGACGAGGCCTGGGTACTTGGTTCATTAACTTCGGCTCTCTGCAAATTGATATGGTGTGTGTGGGCTTTGAGAACTGCTCCGAAATCTAGGGAGGAAGACAAGGGCATGTCCTCCATTAATCCTCGGCTTCGTGTTCGCATGCATTGGTCTTGCCCTGCAACCTACAGTTTTGGACTGTGGAAATTGGTCCTGCTACACTCTGTGTTGCTTCACTCTGTGCTCTCAACGATGTCTCGGCAGCACGGCTCTCCTCGTCGGGGAAGTGGAAGTCGGGGCAGGAGCCAACGCCACTCTGCACCGGTGACTGAGGAAGGCTATGACATGGGCATCTCCATGCTAGTCCGCATTCTGATAGATGACTGGGAAGCTCGGCTGGTCTCGGGATACCTGGCTTCGGGGACAGGTGGAGGTAATATCAACCACTATTGGCTCATAAAGAATATGATGGGTACACTCATGGAGGATATGATAAACTGTTGGAGCTCGGCAAAAGACTCAGTCCTAGTCCTAGCTGCCAAAGCCAAGTGTAAGATAAGGTCACTTATGGATTAGCAATAGTAGATCTAGATAGATCTAATGCCAAGAAAAAGTACGCTAGTGGGGCCCACCCTTAAAAAGTGGAAAATGGTCCAAATGGGGCCCACAAGGTCAAAATCAAAGTGAGATGGCACTACGGGGTATGTTATAGCATGGATCTATGGATTTGAGAAAGAATAAGCAATACCCACATGTGGGATCTAGCAAAAGGTCACTTACCCAAGGAGTGCGACTTACCTCAAGATAGGACTAGTGCCTTAGATCGGGGGGGCAAATGGAGTCGGATGTCCACCAAACTTTAGATCGGGATAGTTAAGATGATTATTAAGGTGGGTTTTAATTATCAAGCCCAAGTGATTGCTAGATCTCCATAGATCTAAAAAATAAAAAAATACAACGGTTTTGATTTTAAGGTTTAAATGACCAATGGAGAAAAGATGGATGGATCTAGATACATACCTTGTAGAACATACCTCAAAAGCTTGTGGCCACTTTGCAAATTGATAATTTCCCCCCTGTGTGTATATTCAAGAGTGAGATCCAAAGTTCCAAGTGAAATCGTCCTCCTTCCAAGTTGACCAATTCGCCCTCCTCCTACAAGACAAGATCAAGATGAGAAACAAATCTAAAAAAAAGAATGGTGATAATGATGAAAAGATGAAAGAGAAAGCATCAACTATGTCACTAAGATACAATAATGATACTCCCTCTCCTCCCAGATAACCTTGCAGCATTCAGTGGGGTCCACACAGTCACCAGGTTGTGTTTTGATCAATGTTGGACGACTCGGACTCGGCAAAGACTCGGCTGGCATATGACTCGTCGACTCGGGAAAGACTCGGGACAGACTCCGCATAGACTCGGCAAATAGGAAAAAAGCTTAAAATATGATAAATTTTGGGCACAAAAAAGAAATTAATGACATTACCAATCCATATAAGTTATAAAACTACAATCCCTTGGCCCACAGGTCTGTGGTCTATGGCTGAGTATCTTAGCCACCTCAGCCACATGGCATTTGCCTATGAAGATTCAAAATAAATCTTAAATTTAAAATTTAAAAGCCTTTATTCTATTCTATTTAAAATTTAAATAGATTCAAGACTCGTTATTAAATAGAATTTTAATATATCATATTAAAATTTAAAAACAATAAAATCGTATTAATAATATTTTAATTTTAAATTTTAATATAATTTTATTGTTTTTTAATTGTTTCTATAACAGAAATTTTAATTTTAATTTTAAATTTTAAATTTTAATATGATAGAAATAAAGATTCAAAATAAATCATAAATTTAAATTTTTTTTTAATTTTAAATTTTAATTTCATAATTTTATTGTTTTTAAATTTTAATATGATTTTATTCATATAATTTATTGTTTTTTAACTGTTTGATTTTATAACAGAAATTTTAATTCTAATTTTAAATTTTAAATTTTAAATTGATATTATACCAGAAATAAAGATTCAAAATCAATCATAAATTTTAAATTTTAATTTCATAATTTTATTGTTTTTAAATTATATGATTTTTTTGTTAAAAAACAATAAAATTATATTAAAATTTAAAATTTAAATATTATTAATATAATTTATGTTATAAAATTATATTAATTTTAATATGATATCATGAAACAATTAAAAACAATAAAATTATAAATTTTAGCCTGAGACTGAGACTTCGCATTGCGAGTCGCCATCGCATGGAATAATGACAAGAAGCCAGCGACTGTCCTGCTACTCTGATTAACCGTAACGACTGGTCCGCTCGCTGGTTCGTAATGACTGGTCCGCTCGCTGCTCTGATTAACCGTATCCCGTGTGAACGACTGAATACCGACTGGGTTTACCACGTCATAGTAGCCAGTGGTTTTTTTGGTTGGAGACTATGTTTTATGTGTATCACCCCTTCGAATGAGCAGACCACCAGCGAATAAGCACCAACGCGAATGAGCAGACCAGTGACCACCAACAACCTCAGCGAAGACGACGACCTCCTCCACGACTGAGCGGCCCCCTTCGCGTCCGTGGGGTGCTTTCTGTGTCCATTTTTCAGGCAGGTTTGTGCCAAGTGAGGCGAGTTTGTGCCAGTTTTTGGCGAGTGCACCGATTTTCCCGAGCCAACGAGTATGGGGCCGAGTCTTCTCCGGTTACTCGGGATGGAGTTCCACTCGCCCAAACTCGCGAGTCATGCTTCACTGGTTTTGATGCATTCTTCTCTCAGCAAAGGGGGCCAAGATTTGATCATTTGTTCACTTGGACATGTCACTGAGTCTTATGTTATATTATTGTGCCATGGGTTGATGCTAGTGAAGGAAAATAAAACCTCCTAGCCCCACCATCTGCTCTTAGTCACTTGTCCTTGTCATCTTTTATGGCAAACTTGTATTATTGTCACTTTTATGTGGTGTGCACCCCCCTAGGGCATCTCTTAGCTAGTGCACACCCCCCTCATGTGAGTGATCCATGTTATATTGTACCGGCTCATCTTAGCCGTTGATTGTAATATTTTATCTTTTGATCTCCACCACTCATTTCAAAAGTGGTTTAGGGTTTTGGTCTCCCTCATCCTATTTAAGAAAGAGACCCCCCTATTGTAAAGGAATCTTTGGAGCTCTGCAAACTTGGAATAAAAATACTATTTTTGTGGATCTGCTTCTTTAGTCTTGATGGGTATCTTTGCAACTTGAATATACAATTGTTTCTCTGTGTATCATTGTGGATCTATCCATCCAAACGTTTGCTCTGCGGGAGGCCGTGTGGGTTGAAGAGGAGGACGTTTCAAGGGGACGTTATTGTGGGGAAACCCCATATCTTACCTTTGATCTAAGAAACAGGATTCGCTCAAAACCCTCAGCGTGTCGCGTCGGGATCGAATCGGACACGATTCGGTCTGAATTCGTGTCCGATTCGAACTTTGAACGAATCCGTTTTCAGGACACGTTGGGAAAACGAATCGGACTCGAAATGTGAGCGTGTCCTGACTGTTGGACACGAATTGAGAAAACAGGACACGTAAATCGCGGAAAAAGGCATCTGGGTTTGCTTTAAAACAAAATTTTGGCTTTCTTTTTGTCATTTGCAAGGAAGCAATTGGTTGAGAGTGAGTGATTCGTGAATACTGAATCGTGATTTGTGAATGACAATGTGTAATCATTAATGTGTTTTTATTCTAATTTCTATTGAATATTTGTAAATGTTCTAGTTTCTAAATTTTTTTGGATCTATATGTCTATATTTTTAAATTTTAATATATTTTAAAAAAATATATATATGTATATAAAACGTGTCCTACGTGTCCTGATTCCGGGGGTCACCGTGTCCGTGTCGGACTCTCGAATTTTCGTGTCCTTCGTGTCCCGTGTCCCCGTGTCAGGTGACTTAGCCTTTGATCTACTTTTTGTCTAAGGGAGTATCATTATTGTATCTTAGTGACATAGTTGATGCTTTCTCTTTCATCTTTTCATCCTTATAGTCATTTTCATGCCGAAATGATTCTTACATAAATCTTTTCTTGCAGGAGGAGGGCGCATGTGTGACCTTGGGGGGCTAGCGATTTCACTTGGGTAGTTTGGATCTCACTCTTGAATATACACACAGGGGAAAGTTATCACTTTGCAATGTATCTTCAAGCTCTAGAGGTAAGATCTACAAGGTTATTATTTTGTTTCATGCATTTTCATCCATTGATCATCTCAAACCCTAAAAGTCCAAACCCTTGCATTTTTATTTTTCAGATCTATGGAGATCTAGCAATCACTCGGGATTAATAATTAAAACCCACCTTAATAATCATATTCACATTCCCGATCTAAAGTTTGGTGGACATCTGACTCCATTTGCCCCCCGATCTAAGGCACTGGACCTCTCCAAGGGAGGTCGCACTTGTTGGATAGGTGGCCATTTCCTAGATCCCATTTGAGGGTATTGCTCTTTCTTTCTCAAAATCATAGATCCATTGTGTAGTAAACCCCCTAGTGCCATTTCAACTTGATCTTCACCTTGTGGGCCCCTTTTTGGCCATTTTCCTCATTTTAAGGGTGGTCCCCACTTGGATATCTTCACTTGGCATTAGATCCATCTAGATCTACTTGTTTTAACCTATAAGTGACCCTTATTCATCCTTGGTTGAACATTTATCCTTCCTTAAGCCTCTTCAACCATGCCCTAACTCATTGGGTCCACTTATCCATTCTAGATCTAGATCTAATCCTATCTAGATCTTCTCCTTTATCATCATCACATTTCCCTAGGAGATCTTGATTGGGTTCGCTAGCCTTCATTGGCTAAGCTAGGGTCTCCCCCTTGGTCTTGCTTAGGCTCGATCTAAAGTGAAGAGTGCCTCGGTAAACGTGACACCCAATTGCATTGGGAACCGTGGCATCTCTTAGGTCACCTCTTTAGTTGTCTAACACCTCTACCGTTCTGGATAGGATAACCTTTAGGGACAACTACAAGTTGTGTGATAACAGTACATAGCAAGACAACTCTAGCACTAGCCTCCAAGTCTACATGTCCATCCTATGGCTTGAGATCTCAAACCCTACTTAGGTCTTCAACCTTGTAGCAACACAAGCATCAAGATCTCCATGGAAAATCAAGAATAAAATAACCAGGTCTCCATGAACTTTCCCTAGCCTCCATGCATCACACAAGATGAAGGTGGTAATCTCATCAAGGTCCCAGCTCCTTTTCTCATGTCTTCTAGAACCTTAGTGCTACAACAAGACCCATAGGATAAACCATCATCACCACCATAGTCATGTTCTTCTCTAGGGCCTACTTGCATAGCACAAACTCTAACATATCACAAGAGCAATCTCTCCAAGAACATCCAAGATGTCTCTCTCTCTTTTGGTCTTCTCCAAGGGTTTATTCACTAACTCTCCAAGACATTTCCAAGAAATTACAAAGATAGAATGGAGTATAGCAATAATAATGATTACAAGAGCTCTCTCCTCACTTTATATATAGAGTAGGTGAGAGAGGCTAACATAAAACAAGGACTAATGTCCATACAAGTAACCAACAAGGAAACACCGCATGGAGCTATCTAAGATACAAGAATGTACAGGTGTTATACTTGGAACCTAGGTTTATCCAACCCCCAAGATTAAACATCCTACACACATGATTCTCTTAGCCTTAGGATTCAATGCCCCTCCTCTAGGATGACATGCTCTCCAACACGATCTTAGTCCAACGTTCCTCTTCCATGATGGTATCCAAGTGGCAAGGTATTCCTCCTCCAACTGTGTGCCACACATCCTCTTGTGTTCCCAACGCTTCTCTGATGTGTAACAATTTGATTACCATGCTCCAATGTTCTCCTCAACATATGTGTCGGAGTCCACAACCCCCCTCCATGAAGTATGTTCCTCAACATAAGCATCCTCAAGTTAAGTGTCCAACCTCCAAGGTATATATCACATGATCCCAGGCTCCTAGGGCTAAGTGCCCTCCCCCAAGTGTCTAGCATTTCTCCTCCTAATTAAGAAACTCTCCTAATCGAACAACCAAATCCCCCCTTGCATGCACCCAATGGTTTGTCATCAAGACGATTAGGGTAATAACCTCCTAGGTAAAGGCACCATGCTAGGTTTCTAACCAAGGTCAAGCATCTACCAAAACTAAGCCATCCATATATCCATGGAGCATCACTAAGGGGCTAGGAGACCTACCGCTCTCCTATCAAGGTGAAAACACTTTTGGAGTAGCCCCAAAAGCTAACACAACAGAATTGCAAAGGAACAAAAATAAATGAGTACATAGGGATTGTTGAAAACAACTCCAGCAAAAAGTGAGAGAAGAGCAAGAGAAGGAAAGAAGGCTTTAAAGAGATACAATTAAGCACTAGGAACCCAAAAGAACAAAATGAAGAAGGATCCAAAGGACACCAAAAGGTTTTTTTGAATGCCACATAGATTTGAGTAAGCTACTACTAATTCTTTAGACCTGCCAAACATTTTCCTTGGAAGTCAATTTTGCAAAAATTTTAAAATAGCCTGCATGGGAGGGAGTAGGCAATGAACACTATATGCAATCTGCTAATGGTCATCATGAAAATTCTAGCATGACACCACAAACAAATGTTGGGCTAAAGATGCTTTTTGAGGAGAATTGATCAATTATATTGATCACGCAACAATTCACATATATAATACAATATCGTATAGAGAGTTCACCATTGAGATAGTCACATTTCTCTCTTAGTAGAATTAAGTTGATTGTTTATAGGATTAAATAAATCCATATGTATCAAGCAAAATCTTAATTGTTTAAGAAAACACGATCGGTGTTTTGTAGGGTGGATGCATCCCCACAACTAGCCAAGCTTGTGATGGGTAGCATTTCCCCCTCCTATAGTAGTCAATATGTGGCAGTTCAACTTGTTATCACCTATTTTGTACCATACTTGGATTATTTGAAGAGCCGCCATTTGACAAGCATGATGAATGTTTGTACTCCAGTGTATCAAATGATCCATCATTTGTACCTATCCAATTTTGGCTAGTCAGTTTTGTTTTTCAGTCGACATGACCATGGCCCCATGGGGTTTGTAATAAAGTGTGCTAGTAGAATTCTGAGTGGCTCAGTTCCCCATGACTTGATTAAGCAACTAAGGTATTCCAGGGAGTTTTTTCCCTTGTCAATTATACTTTGCCTATAGCCGAGCTATAATCGATGAGGTTTTCTCCCGCTTCCTCCAAAGCTGGAATGCCCGATTTTGAAAATTTTAGCCATGGGGGGTTATTAGAGTCCAATTGATGTATATAAGCCTACTAGACACTATTAGAATAGGTTTTGGTCATGTCCTAGGTCTCTAGGACCCTCAGAAAAAATTTTACCGAGTCCCCCGGTTTTGGGTTTTTAATTATTTTTTAAATTTTAATAAATTTTTCCATAGTTTAAATGGAAAAATTTCAATTTGTAATATGTTAGTCATCCGGGATCTGAATTCTCAATTCAGTGATTGAAAGCTCCAACCTTAAGCCAAAAATCATTCATAATCCCCGGACCAGTCTACCCTAAGTTTCGGATGTCAATTCAACCTCATAATTAATAATTTCTCAAAAAAGTCGTTTACAAAGAAATTATTAATTAAAATATTAAAATTGAATATTTGGAGATAATCCAAATCTCTCCAAAATAATCCAAATGGATTAAAATAAAAGGCTAATTGACATGGCACTTGGCATTTATGAAGATTCCAATCAACTCAGTTAACATTCAGTTCAGTGTCCAGTCACTGCAAGAGATCTCCATCAAGTGAATTCGCCCTCCTTCCTCAAGAATTTGATTTGGTGTGTTGGCACATGATTATTGGGTTGTTGGTTGCATTAAAGGTTATGGTAGGTGCCCTCCTTGATCTGTGCAATCACAAAGCATTGGCTCCTTCCATTACTCGTGTTACCTTCATCCACTACACTCCAAGCTCACCATCCAAGGATTCACGTCAACCTCTACTTGGAACTCGAGTTTTACATGTGGCATTCGCTTATTGCGTGGTGATACTTCCAAAGTGGAGATGAGGGGCGCCCTATGACATTTAGGTCTTGATTCCCTTCTCCAAGATGCACAATGCTCCTCCAAGTAAGTGAATTCTCCAAGTGGCCATCATGAAAGCAATCCATAAAAATGTCAAGGATAATCTTATGCCTAAGGAAACAATACCAAGCCAACACCTAATTGAGGTCAAGCAATCACTAAGCAAGATATCTCCACCATGCAAATCCATTAGGAGCCATCTCCCATGCGCCAAGTCATCTCAAACCATCCAAGGGATAAACATACGCCATGAATACCAAGTCTCATGAAGCACCCCAGACATGGTGTAAAAACTTTTGGAGTAACCCCAAAAGCTAATAGTTGCTTGGCATGGCTTGACCATTGTAGCTCCAAGATATCATTTCCTACACTAATTTTTGGTTTTTAGTTATTTCCAAATCTCCTTGGGAACCTACCCTGCTTGAGTCAAATTGAGACCGCATCAAGAGAGTTCAAAGCCTCTTGCTATGTTGCATGATCAGATGCAATAGGACAGTCCCCTAGCCCAACGTTAAGGCAAATTTTGTGGAAAACCCCTTACGGACCAAAACTACCTTTAGACTTGTACAGCCATTGCAACATCTTCAGAGATTTATCGACTTGGAAACCGGTAGGGATTGGTACCCATATCTTGCTTACCAAAATTCAAAGGCCATTGCCCAATATGCCCACCCTTGTCCAACACAGTGCGGTGCAAGTACTGAGAGGTTTCTTATTTCCTTCAGCCAATTGATATATCGATAGACCATCTTCCTCCATTCATGTACTCTTTGGATGCTCTTCGCCACCTCCTGCCTAATAAGCAATATATGAATGGGATTAATAGGGATTATATTTATAAACAATTTGTCCAGGTCATTTGGATCGCCACCATCCCCCCAAGGGGCTTAAGACCCAAGATGGCCTTTTCTGCAGAGTATTTCTTGGAACTTAGAGACACCCTCATAATGTGGTCCCCTTACACACTTCGGCATTGGATGTAGGGCTTAGGATCCCCTTGGAACAGTTCAAAGTGCATTCCCGTCAGCTTCATGTGGAAGTTGAGAAACAAACCATGTGGGATGACAAATTGTGTTAGATCAGCCACAGACAAGAGACGAAGACAAACGAGCACTTTATCCTTGATACTATGAAATATGCAGTTGATTCCATTACATGTTCAGGGAGTCTGATAACTCCCTCTCCACCTTTTTCTTATATTCAGACCAACAATGCTTGGCATTATACATGGGAGAGGCACTCAGGTTCAGATCTCAAATCCTTCAACCCTGCATCCAACCAAACATTAATCATAGGATTACATTTTTTTCCACCTACTCCCAGTGGTCAAGATTACCAAGAGACACACAAAGAGAAGCACCATCTTAGCCCCCAAATTTGTTAGACACCAAGCAATAGCCCAATCCTCAGCAGTGAAACTCATGTAGATTTGATGACTGAGTTCTTAGGATAGTTTACGCCAATACAACAAGCAACCCTCCTCCCCAAGGTCTCAACAACGAGTCACCTATTCTAAAAGGCATTCCCCAAGCCAGATCTAGCTCCTCCAACTAGTATTCTATACATAAATTCTTTCCCTTGGCCTCAAATGGCAGGAGATTTGTATATTCGACTATAGAGGAGGACAGGCCCCCCTCTCCTATCCAGTCAAAAGAAGTTGGAGCCATGAGATTTCTTTCCTTGTACTCTACTCCAAAGCATTGTATATCTTTTGGCATTGAGATAGTTGTGCTTAGATCTTATATTTAGCTTTGATTTTTGCTTTTATAGGAGATGTCTTTGGACATTAATAAGCTTATCTTATCTTGGGGTTCCTTTTTGCCGTGGCCGAAGAATAGGATATTGTTATTGTACAATAATTACATATAAATGAAAGCTACAATTTGAAAACAAAAAAATACTGCAGAAAAAGATTTTATGTGGTGATGCCGTGATGCATACTACATAGGAACCATAAGAAGGCTACATGAAACCATCATATCATCCACCTAGCACTCTGGTTTCTGTTTTATTTGCATTTGCAGTTTTACAACAGACCATTTTACCATAAGGATTGCAGAATTCTGTCTTCTAAAGAAATCATAAACAGCCATGTTTCTAATCGATTTTATTAAACTTCTTCAAGCGTAGAAAAACAACGAAGATTCCAGTAGGTGACGAGCAAGAAATCCAGATTTCTTTCAGCTCAAATTTCACATTATATAAGAGCATGTTCAGATTTCCATCTGGGTTTTCCTTGTTTGTTAGTCATCGTATCTCCTTCTGCCATTATCACCTCACTTTTGAGAAAGCATACAATTCTTTCAAAGCACTCCATAGAGTTCAATTATGAAGCATCTGCAATGACAAAGTCTCTCTCCTACAAGCAGAAAGACCAAAACCTTAAACACATGCATATAAATAGACTGCCTATGTTTGAAAACCTCAGAAAGCTGTACATTATAAAGCATTTAGTTGTTCACATGGTTGGACATTCACAAATTTGCTCAACACAGCATTCCAATCGAACACAAAAATGATGAGAGAGGCAAACACAAAAAAAGTCAATGTCATTTTAGAAAACAGAAATTTCAGGCAGTACATATTAACTTTTCAATTTGTCAGTCAAACTAAGTAGAAAATATACAATTGGAGCAAAGCACTATAAAGAGGGAAAAGAGAGAACCTTCAGAGGCTTTTCAGCTTCAAGTTTTGTTTTGCTGATGTGCTCCTTGACAAGTTTCAATACAGCATTGCGAAGATCATCCTCCTCCAGTAGACATGTTGCTTGAACAGGGAGAATGCGATGACACCACCTGAAATGTTTCTCATGCATTCAAAAAGTCAGCAATGTGCTTGTGCATTAACTTAGTTATTCAATTCTTCACTATATTAAAATACCTAAGAAACATGGGCATGCATATCAACGCCAACGAATTCAAATAGAGTAAGCCAGAGGAACTTTCTCCTGCCAATAATATTTCGAGGTATAAGAAGTTCGCTGGACCATGAGATAGCCTTTCACTTGTACAAATTACACTGATGACTTTAGATAAGAAAAATATTAAAGCAACATACATAGGTTATCAACAAGTTTTGCACCAGCATATTTGTATCCGATAGCAACAATTTAAAGTTATGAAAATAGCTTTGTAGAAGGAGAGTGCTAGGGAACTATTCAAAATGTGAAGCTGCTCCTTGCACTTGTGAGAAGTATAACGGAGATTAGTACTTTATTTGAAGTCATTTACTTTATTTGAAGTCATTTACTCCGTCTTAGACTCTTATGTCCACATTCAGACCTACTAATCAAACCAAACAGATAAATGACACTATCAACTCTAGATCACTACAGAAAAATTAGCCAATCCACTGAATGAAGTAACTAAGTGGTTAAGATGTTAGAAAACTAAGTGGTTAAGATGTTAGAACTTATCTCTATGAGCATGCACTCAGTCTAGTTACACAGTCTGCCAAATGCTCTAGTGGCTTGTCACATTCCCATGCAGTGAGATAAGATAAGATAAGATAATTTTATTACTTCCAATCATCATTGCATAGTACCCATAATTATAAACATTCTACCCGAGAGCATTAACCCATGGAAATGGATAGGTCATTCAAAAACCTACCAGAGGCAATTGTCATGCATTCTTGCCAAATGAATAACCTTCAGCATAACATGTGATTCTTTAAGTTCTATTGCTGGTTTGTTAGAAAGTGAAATTGAATTTTTAATTATGCTCTCAAGTACCAAAAGAAGTCAACGGGAATTAGACATATCAACATATAGCTTACAATAACTAGAGGAGCATCTAAAGCAAGTCTGAAAGCTAATACATATGAGCCAAAAATAATCATCAAACAAGCTAAGAGAAGATAAGAATGCAATTTAAAAGATCACTGTGACAAAATGGCTGCATACTTCTATGCTTTACAACACACAACCAATTGTGTATGGGACCTGGAGCTCAACGTGTTCTCACCTCTTGGGATAAAAGTATGCATGATGTCTCACTACAATTCCAAACTGTATTAAAGCATCCCTGTTTATTATGATTGACAGAAGATTTCTGCAAAATATATATATATATAATCATTGATAAGATATTGATAAGATGACAATTACAATGAACCTTGTGACGATATATTTATATGCATTGAGTGGTCATTAGGTTAATTATAAATTTAATATTATTGTTATTATTGTATCTATTATTATGTTTATTACATTGCCACCCCTTAAGGAATGCTTAGTCCTCAAAGCATAGTAAATAGGATTCTTTCTATCTCAGCATACTTTCTTGGTGGCATTATCTTTGTCATTGTCTAGCTGTAGGGGCTTGACTTGGTTCCCGATTTGAGCATTGGTGAAGTTTTGTTGTAACTTATGCACCATACTTTGAAGTCTTTCAATCTCTTTGTTGAATGTGAAACTTTGATGCTCCTTGGTAACATTCTTCCCTTGCTTTCGTTGTTGTATGTTTGACTTTGTTTCTTGCCCATTTTAGCCCCTGGGTCTTATCAATCATCCTTAGATGAGGTGGAACATATTTTGTAGTTTGTTCCTTTCGAAAAGTAGTTCTTTTTGAGAGACCATATCTTCATTCTTACTTTGTGGAGTAAATGACATTAATGCTAATGACACTTTTGGTGGTGATTCATTATTATTGGACTTTGAATGTATCTTATAGTAATTTCATTTTTTGGTGTCGAGACTTCTACTTCCTTTCCATTCACTATTTTAAAGTGGTGCAATAACGAGTCTTCACATCTATGCCCTAGAGTCCAATTCTTACCACATCTGCAACAATTGTTTTCCTTCCTTATGTTCCTTTCTCAGTGGAGATATTTACTATTGTTGTAACTGCTTCTCTTGCTTTGAAGTTCAAAAGCTACCTCTTGTTGATTAATAAACTTCCTTTCATCATTTTTGCCATTCTTCTAGCTTCAACCAAGTTCTTATGTCTTCATAGCCTTAGCTCACAATAGACCAACATAGATCCATCTTAAACCGAATCTATTAAACACCTAGAGGGATCCAATTTCTTGAGGTGTAAATTTTTAACTTAATTTTTTTACACATTAAGAAAAATAAACTATATCTTAAACTTTTCACATCAAGAAATTGTTTACACCTCAAGAAATTGGATCCCTCTTGGTGCTTAATAGATCTGGGTTTAAGATGGATCTATGTTCGTTTTAATTTTTTTATTTTATAAGCCAACATGAATTTTTTAATTACTTCTTATTTTTTATAGGTTATCAACCAACGTGGGAACGTTATGTTACATAACGTGACAAACGTGACAACATCTCCCCCACACTGGGTTGTAAGCACCTCGCTACTGTCGGTGCAATAATGGATTTGAACATCTGTAAGATCGAAAAATCTGGTTGCTAGAACTTCTCATTCGTGGGTATATTCGTTAACAGTCGTTGTGGTAGTAACTAGGCATATTTGGTATAGGTGTCATCTTCTTCATCGTTGTGAAACCTCTTAAGAAGATATTATGTGAACATTTGCCAATTAATTGAGAAACCACTAGTTTTCTTTAATCACCATGTGAACATTGTAAGCATCACCTTCTACTATAAGGATGCCAATGATATCTTCTCTAGTTCACTAGCAAGTAGGTTCATAGAAAAAATCCCCTCGATTTTATTAACCCACACGATAGCCTTTTGATCATCTAATCCATCATATTTAGGTATCTCGATTTTTATTTTATTTAAATAATCCATACTATATGGATACCTATGGTAATTTGTGTTTGGCAATTCTAGGCTTGGTGGTGGTTTTTGGTGGACTAAGGATTGTGCAAATAACACATTTACCCTTTCAATTAATTGGTCAAACCTTTCACTATGATCATTAAGTATCTTTGATGTTTCATTCTTGATGTCATTTCTCTCTTGTTAGGGCTTGCCATCAATTTTCGGAAACTTCAATTAACTTGTCAATTTTGTTCCCTAGTTCATGTTGTCCTTTCTCAAGATTACCTAGACGGTGTCTTCAGATATTGACTTCATCTCTACATTGGTTAACATCTACGTGTAATTCATCATTGTTAACCATCATGGGTTTGGCCTCTTTCTTTGTGGACTCCACCCTTTCTTTTATATAAAGTTTGTATAAAGCGACTTTAGAAGCCAAAGGTGGAAAAAATGACTAAAAAAGTGAGACAACTTTTTGAAATATTCCAATGTAAAAAAAATATGAATGATTTTGAGGGGCTGTGACCTTACACGCAAAACGATTTATTTTTTTAAAGCGTCTGTATGGAATATGGTACAAAAGGACAATGTGGTTAAATGGAGGTTGTATTGTTATTGATTCGACGGTTACATACAGAAATATGACTGCAGTATGATGATTGATAATGGAGTACGACAGTTAGTGAGGAATTTTGTCTATAATTGACTGTTGAGTATAGAGATTGTCATACAGAAGAATAGCGGCTAGGTTGAATGAAGAATTGGCAACGACAAGTGTACAAAGATTGTAGTGGATTGAGCGTACGAACAGGTGAGGCTGTACAGAATTACAGGGATAACAACAAAGTGGTTTGGATGTGGTTTGTATAGATTGTGTGCATATTTATGTACAAACTACAGAATTGATGCGTGCCAATCGATTGGCTAATAGTAGTTGCACAAAAGAGTGGTTGTTGTACAGAAAAACAATTTTGGGCAGCTTTGAAGCATTGATACCAAATGTAGTAGACCTGTTACCACACTTTCTCACCCCTAAAGCATATCGGTATGAGTGTAAATCAGTGATGAAAAATGGCTAATTCCTGAGCAAAAAGAGAAATTGTTGAAAGTCCTGAATCCTTCTACTCCTCTAAATCCTCCTACTCCTAAAAAGGTCACTTTTTCAAAAAAAGTAGAACAACCTTCCACAAGCAATAACATTGTCTTAGAGGACCCCTGAGTAATTCTACATACCATGGACCCAAGAAAAGAAGATCATCCCCCTTTCTATGTATCATTGATGATAGGTGATCTTCTACATAACCGTATGTTAGATTCAGGGTCTTCTTCCAACATTATGACTAAAAAGGTTATGCATCAACTTAACCTTAGAACATCTAGACCATATCAGAATGTGTGTGCCATGGATTCTAGTTAGGTTGATGTGGTTGGCATTATTGAAAATCAATCAGTGAGGTTAGCCAAGTATCCGAATATCCATATAACTATGGACATCCTTGTCATAGATGTCCCTGATAAGTGGGGGATGTTACTTTCCAGAAAGTGGGCTACCACTTTAGGAGGTTGGATCCAAACGGATTGGTCTTATGCCACTGTATCGGCATCAGAGGACTCATTAGTGAAATTGCATAATGAAAAAGAAAAGAAATATCATGTGGAAAATCCCAAGAAACCCTTAAATCAATATGTCTATAATACTGATAATCTTGGGAGTTATGCAATTAACTCTACCTTTCTAGCCCCTATTCAATAAAAGATTAAAAGTGAAAGGGTAGATGAAATATGGAAAATGAACTTTGATGGAGCTCATTCAAGAGCAGGAAAAGGGGCTAGGATAATCATCACTTCAACGTGAGGGAAGACTTTTAATTATGCCTTTAGGCTGGAATTTGAGGCAACTAATAATGTAGTTGAGTATGAGGCACTCTTACTTGGACTAGACCTAACAAAAGACATGGGGATAAAGATGTTAAGCATAAAAGGTGACTCTGACTTAATAGTATTACAAGTAAAGAACCAATTTGCATGCAAGTGTCAGAGGTTAAAGAAGTACAGGAATGCAATTTGGGACACCATGGAATTTTTTGATGCCTTAAACATAGAAGTTATCCCTAGAGATCATAACAGTGCAGAAGAAAGGTTAGCGGTTTCAGCATCAACCCTTCAACCTTCAGATGAAATGTTAAATGGTGACTGTACCTTGGAATCAATTTCAGGCCATCAGTACCAGATAACATGGAACATTGGCAGGTATTTAGAGATGATGAACAAATATTAAAATTTATTCATAATATTGATGAGTTCTCAAACTTTAAAGTCAATGAACAAGAAGAGGGTAAAGAGTATCAGGGAGAGGGCGACCAGTTTAACAACCTTGTGCCAAATGGACGTATACCATTGGAAAACATTTTTGATAGGCAGGATAGAAGAAAGAATAACATTGACTCCATGAAACTAGGGGACTATATAGAAATTAACATTGGGTTAGAGAAAGATCCGAAAATGATAAAAATAGGAAAAGGTACTTGGGAAAAGAAAGGAATGACTTAATCAATCTGGTTAAAGAGTATGGAGATGTGTTCGCCTTTACCTATGATGAATTAAAAGCATATCGAGAAGATGTGTTTCAACACACCATACCCCTAAAGCAAGAAATAAAAGAAGTCAAGCCTTTTCCAAAAAAATTAAGGCAAATTAACCCTAAGTTAGCTCCAATTGTCAAGAAGGAGCTTGAAAAAATGTTAGCTGCGGGAATAATAGCACCCACAAGACATTCATCTTGGTGCTCTAACTTAGTGGTGGTTAGAAAAAAGAATGGAAGCATAAGGATATGCATTGATTTTTGAAATCTTAATATAGCTTGTCACAAGGACAACTATCCACTTCCAAACATGGAGACCCTCCTCCAAAGGGTCACAGGTGCTAGCATGATGTCCATGCTAGATGGTTTTTCAGGGTACAACCAGGTGGTCATCCAAAAAGAAGATAAGCAAAAAACAACTTTTACAACTCCTTAGGGCACTTTTGAATACTTAAGGATGCCTTTTGGCCTATTGAATGTTGGGGCCACCTTCCAAAGGGCTATGGACTATGCATTCAAGGAGCTAATTGGAAAAATCATAGATATTTATCAGGATGACTTAACTGTTTTCTCTAAAGAGAGATCTAGCCATTTAAATCATTAAAAACAAGTCTTCGAGAGATGTAGAAAGTATGGCATTTCATTAAATCCAGCTAAGTCTGTCCTAGGTATCGATGAAGGAAAGCTCCTATGACATATCATTTCCAAGGACGGGATCAAGGTTGATCTTGAGAGAATAGAGGCGATCAAGAAAATACCTTTGCCCAAAAATGTTAAAGCCCTCCAATCTTTTAATGGACACATCAACTTTATTAGAAGATTCATCCCTAACTTGGCTGAGCTAATGAAGCCTATGCAAAAGTTACTAAAAAAGGATGCCAAGTTTGTTTGGACGAATGAGGGAAGGGAGGCTTTTTCCTGTAATAAAGATGCAATCACCAAGTCACCTGTCCTAGTCAGCCCTGATTATACTAAGGATTTCATGATTTTCTCTTTTGCATCAGAAGACACCATTGATGGGGTATTGCTCCAAAAGAACCACGAAGGGTTTGAGCAACCTATTGCTTTCATGAGTCGTGCTTTGCAGAATTCCGAATTAAAATACATCACCATGGAAAAGCAGGCTTATGCCTTGGTCAAGTCGCTAAAACATTTTAGGACCTCTATTGGGTATTCAAAAGTCATAGGATACGTCCCCCATGCTGCAGTAAAAGACATCTTGTCCCAACAAGATTGCTTAGGAATAAGGGGCACATGGGTATCAAAAATTCAAGAATGTGACTTAGAAATAAAACCCACCAAGCTTATCAAAGGACAAGGTCTTGCCAAAATGTTAACTCAGAAGAATGAGGAAGCCATAGGAATGGTCTGTGAGAACAATAGGTCTGAGCCAATCATGACCCCATCATTGCAGAACCTTGACAACCATTGGTATTCGGACATCATCTATTTCCTTCTTCACCTTACTTGCCCAGATCACCTCAAAGGTCATAAAAGACGGGCTTTACGGTTGAAAATAGCTAGGTATTGTCTCACTAAAGAAGGTTTGGGTTGGAGGAACCCAGACGGGATAATACTTAGATGTGTGAATAAGCAAGATTCCAAAAGAATCTTGGTTGAGTTCCATACAGGGTTTTGTGGAGGCAACTTCGTAGCAAATACAATTGCCCACAAAATCCTCCGAGTAGGTTACTACTGGCCCACCCTCATCGCAGATGTACATAAGTATGTTAAGTGTTGTCAAGAGTGCCAGCTCTTTAACGGGAAGCAGAAAACGGAAGCTCTTCCCCTCACGCCAGTAGTAGTCCTTGCCCCCTTTCACCAATGGGGGTTTGACTTCATCGGTAAATTCAAGGATAATTCAAGTAATGGATTTAGTTGGATCCTTACAGGTACTGATTATTTTACCAAGTGGGTAGAGGCCATACCCACCAAATCAGCCACCGAGAAAGTTGTTATCGATTTCTTTGAGGATAAAATCATCACAAGATTTGGTATCCCTCTTAAAATAACAACAGATAATGCCAAAGCTTTCAGTTCCATTGATATCACTTCCTTCTACTTCAAGTATGGCATTACCCTATCCCATTCATCCAGCTATTATCCCCAGGGAAATGGACTTGCTGAGTCCACAAATAAAAACTTAATGAACATCATCAAGAAGACTGTGGGTAACAACAAAAAAGCATGGGATAGCAAAATCAAGTATGCACTTTGGGCCGATAGGATCACCAAGAAGAAAGCTACTGGGAAGTCTCCCTTTGAACTGGTATATGGTCTCAAAGTTGAGTTACCTATTAGCATGCAAATAACAATATATTGAATGATTATGGAATATGGTTCAAAAAGAGAGGAGATGGAGCAAAGAGTAAATCAGATAATTGGACTAGATGAGAGCAGAAGGGCAACCTTAGATCAGAGTCTAAGACATCAGGAGAGCATGAAAAGCACCTTTGACAAGTCAGCCAAACCAAGAGCTTTCTAAATTGGAGACACAGTCCTTATGTGGGATAAAAGAAGAGACACGCTGGGCAAACACGAGAAATTCGATAGCCTCTGGAAGGCGCCATTTATCATTCACGGATTTTGCCGGCACAAATTCCTTTCTTCTCAACAACATGGAAGGAAAAAAGGTTGAACCTACCAGTGAATGGACAGCATCTGAAGTTGTTCAACATTGATGACACATAAATGCCCATGGGGGCATTTCAGGGCTTTTCTAAACCATCTCATGTTGTACTTTTATGTTTTGTACACTATTGTTGTATAACATCTCATGTACAATAGTTGTCTCATAGTTGTTTCATACTAAATGTTGTATACTAACACTAGTAAAGTAAATTTCATTTTAATTTTTTATATATGTTGGTTTTTATTTGGCATATTTATTATGTATATGTGGGTTGATGCACTTTTGTTTTCATGCAAGAACCAGAGATTCTAGGGTTCTCGAACACTCTTTTCGATTGAAGATCATACGAGTGCCCGTCCCACAGTTGGAGTCGAATGTTACCAAATATTTTGTACAATAGTTGAACTTCTAGTGAGCCGCCAATTTCATGAACATGACACATGTTTATCTTCAGAGTTCAGAGGTTCAAAGGTCATTTTCAGGGCAATTTTTGCCCCATTTGTAATAAAATGCATGTTTTACACCCCCTTGGGGAATTGTATAAAGTTGGTCTAAGCATGGTCCTTTTATAAAAGACTTGGCTTTCCTTAGGGTTAACTATCAGGGTGATACTCTAGAGTGTTTTTCCTTAGGAATTATGCCTTACTCTTCAGTGAAGTATAATTCTTGAGTTTTTCACTCACACCTCCAAAGCTGGAGTATTTACCATGGTGGTCGAACCTAAGGGGGTTATTAAAGTCTTAGTGTCTAGGATTTCTTACATGCTAGCCATCTAAATTGAGTCATGTGGACATGCACTAGGTCCCCTAGGATTTTCAGACATTTCGGACAAAAATATTTTTTCCCGCTTCCCGGGGTTTTTTTAATGATTTAATTAAAAAATCATAAAAGTGATCAAATATGGGTTAGGAGGTTAATTTTGCCATGGGGGTGCTCGTTTTCTAACCCAGAGCACCCATAAAACCCCTAACCCACTTTTCCTAAGTTTTCAGTGAATCTTATTCACTCAAATAAAAATTCTCTCCAGATTATTAAAAGAGAATTAAATAAATAAAAAATAATAAGTTAGGAGAAAATCAAAAAACTCCAAAATTGAGGAAAAATGACAAAATAAAGGACCAGATGACATGGCAATCAGCATCTGGGAATATTCCAATCATTACCAACCTTATTCGGATCAGTATCAGAGCACTAGAAGTGATTTCTTCTTGGGATTTGCGCCCTCCTCTTATGCTTGGGCGACTTTCCTATTTGGCAATTCGTGATTGGATGGGTGATGCTCCCAATGTGGTTGGTGAAGGCGCCTTGCCTATGTGTAAGCCACATCCCCAATAACCACCAACCAAGCTCAATTCTAGCTTCAATCTCTCCTTTGATTGAGAATTGCGCCCTTCTAAACCCTACCTATCTCCTCAATTCGCACTCCTTCTGTCTTTGCTATAAAAGAATGCCATTGCTCCATCATTCGTGGTGGAATTTTTGGAAGGAAACTCTGTTGTATTATGTTTTAATGCTTTTGCTATTTGGCAAGCAAGTTTTGAATAAAGTGAAGACTTTGGAGGTCTAAATGGTGCAGAATCTCATGGTGTATGCTTGAACCGAGGTGATATTTGCCTAATTTGATTTATCTTTTATATGCAAGATTGTTAGCTTAGAAGGCTTTCTATAAGTCCATAGAGTAGACATTTGAGGTTTTCAAATTGTTTGCTTCTGCTAGGTTATCTAAGATTTAAAAGTAGCAAGTTGTATTCAGTTATACTAATGCTCTTTTGGTTTTATTTAGTTTATCACACTGTATTTGATCTTGTGTTAAAGGTTGTTTGAGTTTTGCAGATCATCAAGGGCGAAGTAGGACTTGGAGCTCTATTGTTTCCTCTTTCTCTTTGCTTCTTTGCACAAAAGATAATGAATTTTTTCCTACAGGCACTTCCAAAGTTATCTCATTATTCAAGCTTGGGCTTGGGTTTCTTCTCTTCACCCTCTTAAATTCAAAATCAACTCTTCTTCCCTTTCTTTGTTACTAAAGCTATTTGTTCTAAGCTAGAAAGTTTAAATATTTCATGCATTTCGCTCTTCTTGAGGCAAAGTAGGTTCAAGCTTTAAGTTTTTATCCTTCAAACCCTTTCGCTCTCTTCCATGCAATAGATCATAGGCTTAAAAGTTTTATCTTTCTTTCTATTTGCTCCTCAAGTGCAAAGTAGGTTTTAAGCTTAATATTCTTTCATCTCTAAAACCCTTTCGCTCTTCCTTGCTAGTAGTTCAAAGTTTCAAAAGTTTTTATCTTTCGTTGATCTATTCTACTCTAGCATCTAGATCTTAGTTTCCTTTAGTACTTGAAGTATCTCTTGCTTAAATCATTTGTCAAGTACTTTAGTTTGTATTCTTTTGTGTATAGCCTAACCCAATACTAATCATTAACTAACCTTTGTTTAAAGCTCTTATCTACAGGAAAGATAAAAGGGGAAGCAATAGCCCAAAGGCCTAAAAGACAAAGCGAGAAGAGCTAAGGCAAAAGCAAAAGGCACAAAAAACTCTTATCTCCCCCTTTCTTCATCCCCATTTCTATCCTTGTGCCTTCAAAAGGAGGATTAACATCATCATTTGTATAAAACATAAATAAAAAGCGATCGGGATTACGGCTCCCGCACCCTTCTTCCCCCATTTGGGGGAAGCCTGTATCGTCCTTTGGAGTTATTTTCTCATTTGCTTTATACCTGCACAAGTAAAATAAGTTGTTAGTTTAGATTAGTTTCAATTTTTGATATACTGCTAAGAATAGTTTTTTTTGCTTTTTGCTTATTAGAATTGAAATTCTTATTTTATATAAAGTTGTTAAAAGGAACCCAAAGTCTCTTGAATCTCGACATAAGGCGGATCAAGAGCACTCTCTATCGGAGAGTTTTATCTTGTTTTAGCTGCTTAGATTTACTTTTGATATAAATTGCATAAAAGGAACAAAAAGTCTCTTGAATCTCACTGCAAAGTGGATCAAGAGCACTCTCTATCGAAGAGCTTTATTTTACTTAGTTGTTTTAGATTTTTTTTGTTTTAGCTTAGTTTGTATTGCAAAATCTCTTGAATCTCGCCATAAGGCGGATCAAGAGTGCTCTCTGTTAGAGAGTCTATGGCTCCTCTTTTCATCACCTAAATAAAATTGGAACGAATCATTTACTACACTGCGTATGTTCTACCCACCAGCAGTCCGTCTGAGCTGTGGGATACCAAAAGCAGCTGTAGCACTATTCAATTTTTTTCACATTTAAATCAACTTCAACTTTAATAAACAAACTCTCGTATAAACCAACGAAAAATCAGGCGTTGAAACGTTGTAGTCTAAAGTGGGCAAATTCTGCCTGGGGACGCAAGAACCACTAGGAAGAGACCTCAGAGCACCAGTTAGACTACATCCTTGTTGGTGTAGTGTTGAACACCGCTCTCGAGACTCCGTTCCAGCCCACATGTCCTTGTACGGAGCCACCTAGACTGCATTCTGGACATATCTCCTGTACCGAAAGGTATATCTTGGAGATCCCCTTTTCCCACAATAATCCACCTCATTCATTAAAATTTACCAAGATACATTCACACAACATTTTCCAAGCACTCCAAGCATTCCAAAAGACAGTGACTCCGCTAGCACTGGTCTCAATTCTCAAGCAAAGTAATTGTCTCACTATTTTTCTAAAGTTCCATCTTACAATTGCACTATTTTGATTAAATTTATGCTGTGAATACATCTGTGAGTTGGTTATTTATCATCATATACTATGGATGTGCTTTATCTTGCGAATATATGTTTGGATATAATTTTGTTGCAAATTGTCTAAAAACTCCTAAACACCCATCCCAATCCACAAAAAACACTCAAAAACACTTAAAGAGCCTTAGTAACTCTTTGTAGGGTCTACCCCCCTTGGCTTCGTTAGGAGTTAAGCCTAAACGGAGGAGTCGGGATCAAGTTACAGCACCTGACTCTTTGCTTGCCCCCAAGGCCACACATCCCAAAAGCAACTTCGAAAGATTTCCGTTGTTGTGTGCACATCAAAGGGCAACAATCAGCATGCAATATTTTATTAATCCTGGAAGTTGCGATCTCAATGTGTGATGCCTTAGATACACCATAATTATTCGAATCGTGAAAGATCTTCAAAATGCAAGCAGAATAATCGTCTGTTGTAATTTTGAGAATCCCCACCCATAAGTTTTCGACTCCTCTGTGATAGCCAAGGCACGTCCTTCTGGCTCTTTTCTGAATTGCTGAGATGTTAAGTATGTCTCCAAGTTGCTAATTACCGGATTTCAATCTGGATCATTTGTGACTTCAGCCTATCTACAACCTCCCTTGATATAGCATTTAAAGGTTTTGTGAGAGGCTTAGGATATGCTTGAAAGAAACGGAAACCTGCTATCTTCAAAAATCTCTAAAGTAGCCGCTTTAAACCTGTTAGGAGGCAGTGCACTTAGAAATCGAGCCATCCAAGCCCATCTGTCTATCACACCACAAAGGTTGTTCACACCTGGTATGTCTGTCTGAATGATTGCTGCATATAGAACCACATACGCCTTTGTGCAAGCCAGATAATTATCTGTACTTTCAATCTTTCCATTATCTTCTCGGTATCCAACTGTCTAGTAGTATGCATTTTCTGAAAAAAGCAACCTTTGAATATGGAATGTATTTTGGAACAGTAAAGATGCAAGCCTTATGAAACTCTGCAAGCACAAGATCCATTGCAATTGGAACTTGTTCCCAAGTTCCTGTTTTTTGGCCTCAGGCGTTGTCTGGGCATCCAGTGTATTATTTGACATGTTCTTACAGCAGTAAGCCTTACCGTTTCTAAACCTGGGAATGCTTTGAGGATTAAAAACAGCATTTGAGGCAGTTCTGGGCTTGTTCCAGGCTAGTTCTGGGCAGCCTATGGACAAAGAAAACCAATTTCAGGCTTCAGCAGTAAGAAAATAAATAAGTCTCTGAATTTAGGCAGCCTGTGCATATTCAGGCCCTTAAAACAGCATTACTCCAATCCTGTGCCCTTCTACAACAGTAAATCAGCAAATCTGGGCACATTCTTTGATGACCTGGGCATATTTCAGCCTCCTAACAGCATGGGTATCAGGTCTGGGCATTTTTTGAGCATGCAATCAGCTTCTGGAGGTGGTTTACCGGACCCTTGAGCAGCACTTTTATGAGAGCATTAAGCCTTTGAAAGGATTCTGTGCATACCTTGGTCAGCGTTCGGCCCTGTTTGGAATATTCATACCATTCTGGTGGAGCAGTTCCATTAGGAGGAGCTTCTCACTAATTTGTACCCATTTTAGTACTGAAGTCTACATAGCATGAATCATATCTGGCCTGTTATGCACTTTCTGATCAACTTGTAAACTGTTTTCAAGGGGAACTCCTGTCCAAGTGCTCTACTATCCTGTAGGTTAATACTGTAGAAGTGCAGTCTCCATCCATGGCTGATTCTCATCAACCTCAACCAAACGAACTCTTAAATAGGCGTATTGCATGTATGTTAACTTAACTAAAGCAAAGAAGGGGAACATAGCTTGGGGTGGGTCCCCTAAATTATATAAATTATAGCTGCAACACACCTCAGGGGCACGTGCCACTCAAAAGAATTCAAGACTAGCAAGGAGACACATCTTGAAAACAACTTAGGATATAAAGTGAAAGATATTAAAAAAGTGTACCCCATATGATATAGCAAGTGCGCATGACAAAGGTTTAGTAACACTTTATCCCCCTTTAAATATTCATAAACAATGATGACTTAGAAGTCCCATCTTTGCCTCTTTTATCTGATGTTTTCAAAAGTTACTTCATTAAAAAGTTACTTTATTGAAAAGGACAAAAGATAATAGTTTAAAAATTCAAACAGTTTTGAAAAGCCTTGCAAGCAGATAATAAATATAGGGTCCTGAAAGCCTTATTCAATTAGTCAGGTTCTGACCTGTCTGTCTGTCTTAATGCTCTCGCTAACCCACTTATTCACAGAAAAGTCCAACCTCTATGAATACTCCCTTCCTTCATGAAGTATTTACCTATCGTCCATTTACCACAATCTTCCTTCTATCTATATGTTGACTGCCTGTAATTAAATATTTTATTAATGACTTTATTCCATCCAATGTTTCCAATCTCATGTAAGGGCCTTGTTTCAAGTCCTTTCCCAGCCAGGCTTTCCCAAGGATATCAGCTACCACATAACTCCATAGACAGTTTGCCATCAGTGGGATGTTGGAATGGTAGTGGGTCTCTTTGGTCTTCACCGGGCATGCTACAAGATGCTCTTGGTTCTTCGGATCTCCTTTTTATTACCGAGACCCATGAGAGTCCAATCAGGCCACTTCTAGATATTACAGGTACCACTGGTTGTCTGCTTGTCATCGGGAAACCCGATCTTCTAGTGGGGTCCATGGTTATGGTGGTGTGCGATGCTTAGTGCGAGAGTCTCTTTGGGGTCAATGTTATCAGAACTGGATCGTTGATCGAATCGGCAGAGCCCAAAATGTTAGCCGGAGGAGAACTGGGAAAAAAACCGATCAACTAAACAATACATAAAATATTCATATTTTGTAAAAAAACATATATATCCATGTGCATACATATGAATTCAAACCAATAATACACAAATATGCAAATTTTCCCAGAGATATAGCAAGTATGGGTGCAAATAACGCGTGAGTAGGGGCTTAGGGTTAGGTTAGACGCTTTAGGAGAGAGCTTTTTTTGTTTAAAAAAAAAATTCAAATCCATGGGTTCCCCATCGCTATTGTACGGCATAGTACGGACCAGCTGATTCCGTACAAAACCGGTCGGTTTGGCAGTTTTGGTCCAGTTCTGTACGGAACCGATTGGTTCAAGGGCGATATGAATTGGGCCTATGAACTAGTCAGACCGACCGGTTTTACTAGTTCCGATAACATTGTTCAAGGTAGAGTTTCCTTGGTCACAACAAGATGAGTTTGCCAAGTTTATGTGGCTCTGGCTTAGCATATTACCCCCACTCCTCAGAGATATCTTAATTGCAGTTTGCTACTTTCCCCCAGCCTCATCACCGTTTGCTATTCATAGCTAACTTAATAGTGATCCATATCTGGATCTATACTCTCACATCATCCAACATTCCGCAATGGGAGATGTCATCCTTTTGGGTGACTTTAATCCACGCACCAGAGCCCTCCAGGTCCCTCTACATGATCGCTCTAAGGACGTGTTCTGTGTTCAGGAGATCAATCTAGTTTTTGTAGGACTCCATCGATCATCCGATGATATTTTGGGACCTCTGACAGGGTACGGTAGGCACCTCCTATGGATTGGAGAATCCCACGAGCTATTGATCCTTAATGGCCTCCCCTGCTTCTTGGCTTCCCGCTCATTCACTTGTCATCCTCACAGTGGTGGTCAAAGTTTGGTGGATTATGTCATTTCCAATCACGACCTTCTCCCCTTCATTCGTCACTTCGTTGTAACCCCCATCCCTCTTGTTGATCATGCTCTCCTCTCCTTCTGCATCAAAATTGGCACCCCTCTCCTTCACCCTCAAGTTCACCTCAGACCAATATTCTCTTTGCTGAGGAAGACCCCGACACCTTTACTTCCACCCTCTGCCAAATGCTCCCTTCCATATCTTAGTTTACTTCCCTCAAATCCGCCTCC
The DNA here is from genome assembly GCA_027924585.1 of Larix kaempferi. Classification (NCBI taxonomy): domain Eukaryota; kingdom Viridiplantae; phylum Streptophyta; class Pinopsida; order Pinales; family Pinaceae; genus Larix; species Larix kaempferi. Next base: position 6,393,608 of record BSBM01000364.1, on the reverse strand, counting down.
ACCAAGTACAAGGGTCTTTCTTCTATCATCTGGGAGACTGCCCTGCAAATCTACCCACTCCACTCAATCCGCCTCCCTCCCCCACAAAGCTAGATGCTACCCCATGAACCAATGGTATCACGATGACTGTACAATGTAAAGACTTCCACACCCAGCTTTAGTATGCCTTCAACCATGGTCACCCCTCCTATCCAACTCTCAAAGCTTCCTATCATCATCTCCTTCGCCACAAGAAATGCCTCTTCATCTCTTGTAGGCGTTGAGAACTGAGTACTTCCCTTATTCATTCCCCTAAACATTTTTGGCATAGCATCTTCACTCGCCACTCCCATCTCCTTCCCAATCTTGATCCAAAAGCCATGTTCTCCCACACCTCTTCTCTTTATGACATCCCGGGGCAACCCCTTATCCAAGTTACCTCTCCCCCCCTAATATCTATTTACACCCCATGATGTCCGAGAGGTTGTTTGGGCCATGAGTTCCAATAGAGCAGCAGATGAGGAAGGGTTCCAGGTTGAACTCTTCAAACATGGGCTTCGAGCACTTGATTGTGACTTGGCTTATCTATTTAACCACGTGATTTGTACTGGTTTTCCTGAATCGTGGTCTCATCATATCATTCACCCGATCCATAAATCAGGCCCTAATACCGATCCCAATAACTACAGAACGATCATCGTTCGCCACACTTTCTCTAAGCTATATGCTACATCCCTCCATATGCAGCTTTTTGGAGAGCTTGAGAGGAGGCAACTTAGAGCCAGAGGACAAGCGGACTTCAAACCATTGATCACATTCTTACGCTCCGAGCCATCATTGAGGAGGCATGTCACCGCTCCTCGAAAGTGTATTACTACTTTGAAGACTTTCAGAAGGTGTTCGACTCTGTCTCCAAAGTGCCATTATTCCAGAGACTTTGAGACAATGGCATTTTCGAGACCCTTCTGACTTCCATTATAAGATTATATGAGTCAATCCTTGGTCGCCTTTGCATGGCCACTGGGGTTAAGCAAGGGCGTCCATTCTCTTGCACTCTATTTGGGATTTACATTGTTGAGCTGGAGTCTTTCTTATAGGAGCACATTCAGGATGACAATGGGTGCCTTCTCCACCAAGTCTTGATTTCTATTCTGCTCTTCGATGATGACGTGGTCCTCTTGGCCTCATCTTCAGAGGGTTTGCAGAGATGGTTAGATGCCTTGGCCCTCCTTTGTGATCTTCGTCAATTGACGGTCAACTTGGGTAAAACCAAGGTTATGATCTTCAACGAATCGAAGAGGCTACTTATTTATTTTCATTTCTTCTTCAAAGGGGAAGAGGTTCAGATCACTAGCACTTGTACCTATTTGGGGATTCAGTTCACAGGTCCTCGTTTCAGCCTACGGCATGCTCTTCAGCCCCTAGTTAATAAAGGATATGGCTCCCTAGCCCTTTTAGAGAGACAATGCTTCGAACACCATTTTCAGGACATCTCATCCAAATGTCTCTCATGGATACTCTCATTCAACCCACAGTCCTCTATGGCTTTGAGGTTTGGGGGCCATGCCTACTTGACTATGATTGGGCCTCAGCAGAGAGAGTACAGATCCTCCTCCTCCATCGCATCATCAGACGCAAAAAGACAGTACCTCAATCTATTGTGCTCGCAAAAATTGGCGCTTGACCTTTTTCGGCTTGAGGCTATGTTTAGTCTTGTCACTCTCTTACACCGCCTTTGGAGCTTTGCCGACACGGTGAAGGGATGTGATCAATACCCATACTTGACCTATCTCTCTTCAGAGTCCATGTTTTCGAACAATCTACCTAAGCGGACTTAAAGGCCAGATCTTCCTAGTCTAACTAGATCTAGAACAAATAGATACAGAATAGAATCAGCTTCCCTAGATCAATAGAATCATAAAGCAGTAAGCAAGTATATTACCTGAGATTTACGATCCCATTGCTCCTTGCTTGATCCAATGCTCCAGAATCTTCAAATCTGCAGCTGCAAAACCCTGTTGAACAAGCAGTAAAAGCATATATTACATATGGTTGATCTAAGCTAGCAATTAAGGAAGTAAGCTCTACACATTAACAACACGATAACATATATGGGAAGAGATCGTATTAACTGTAATGAAAGAGAGTACAATAGAGAAGAACGTTACAACCTATGCCTTAACGTCGCAAACTTCCTTCCAACAAGCCAAACCAAAGCCTCCAAGGATGAAGTAGGACTCCCAAAGATGTGCAAGGATCAGCTAAGCCAATTCCACCAACATGAGAGTATTATAGACCTTCCTCCCTTTGGAATGGGAAAGAGCTTCATATTTATAAGACCAAGAGGATAGAGTAGGTTGAGAAATGATGGGAGAGGTCTAAGGGATCTTCCCTAGAGGTTAGGGAACCGAAGGACAGCTCACCTAGAAGTTAGGGATAGAGATCCACCTCACCAAGCTTCGAGAAGTCGCTCGAAGGTCCCATTCTTCCAATTTAACCAACCCCCGCGCATGCTGAATGAGGGCAATTTGTGCCAGGAAGGGGCAAGCGCAGGTTGCATGAAGGAAACCTAAGCCACCGGCCCAGGCTGCTAGATGGCATTCTGTGCCGAGCCTAGTCAGGCGCATCTTGCTGGAAGACAAGCTGCACCGACCTAACTAGAGAATGTGGATAAAGGATCAACAACTTGCTCTAGATGACTTCTGGTCAGGGAAACTTCAGGGATCAAGGCACTGAGTTAACATAGGACTCATGATGACGAGATTTAGGTGTAACAGTCCATCACTTCAGCCAGCCCTTCAAGTCGCTCTAGATGTTGGTTTGTGAGTGTTACGGAATTTTTGGCATCTATTGGTATTGCGATGGACCAACTTGCTCCTTTTGGGTATCCTTGAATGCGCCTGGCTACCTCTTACCTACTAGACAGTAGCTAAACAGAATCACTAGAGATGACATCTACAAACATTTGTGCAGGTCACTTAGATCAACCCTCCAAGGGGGTTACACCCCAAGATGGCCTTCTACACTACGCACTTCTTAGATCTAAGGGACGATCTAATTTTTCGGCCCCCTTACACATTCCTCCATTGAGCGCACGCTCTTCGTATTCCTTTAGTTCAGTTCAAAGTAGGCCCTCACCGTTCCGGGTAGAGACAGATCACCAGCTTGACAAACTAAACAGGATCTACCAAGTATGTCACCTTCCAAGGGTTTAGAGCGAGGAGCACTTTATCTTTCGGTGTCCTATTTACTACAAGATCCGCAGGCGGTTTCATCGTCTTTTCAGGGACCTTCTTCTCAGAGAGCTCCAGAATTTGACTAGATTCTTCAGATACCCTGATCAGAGATGCATAGCCTTCTACTTGCAAAAGGCCCTTCAGCTTCGCTCCTTCACCCTTCAGCAACATTCTCAAACGAGACCAGGATCCATTTAGAGTATCATCTCCTTTCCAGTGCTTCCTCCCTCTAGGGGTACCAAGAGATCGACAGATAATGGCACAGACCTTGACTGCTCAGTTAGAACACAACAGTCCACCTCTACCTCTTCCCAGCACCATTGACGAGGACAGTCTCGGCCCCATTGCAGCAGAAAGACGACTTCTTCCAGGTTGCAGCATCATGCACCATCCTCCAAGCAACGGCGCAATTCTCACTGCAGTTCCTCTTCCAGCTCTTCCTCCAGACAGAGCACTCTTTTGAGCTTCCTTCAGTCGGCCTCATATGGTAGGAGAGATACTCCTAATGCTTCCAGTGCTTTCAGTGTTCCATGACAGTTTCACCATCACCATTTTTGCATCATACTTCTTGGATCCACTCTCCTTCCTTGTATCAGCGGAGAAAGATATATACAAGCAGAAATATGAAGAGAGCTGATTCAGCTCTCTTCATATTTTTGCTTGTATATATCTTTCTCCGAGATTGGCTCTCCATTTATAGAACTAGGGTTTTATTTGAGTTCTGCTTTTATGTTAAATAGGAGCTACTTTTACACTCCCACTTTGTATTGACATCATGGTACTACACAGTCCAATTGACCTACTTTTGTGGTCATTTGTTGGACAGTAATAAAATTATCTTCTCTTTATCTTATCTTATCAAAATTCCTTAGCATCTTTACAACCACTTCTGTTTTTGTCTTCTAATACATATTTTCAGTTTGCCAAACACAGACGCCCATAAAACTTGGATCATATTTTTTTCTTTTAGTGTTTGTTCTGTTATTGCATATTGGAAACTTGAAGCAACTAATTACATTGTTAGAACTTAGAACAGTCATACAGGATAGACAGGAAAGAAATATACACTACATTTCGATTCAAAATCTATGCTCGAATGAAAACTAAAGTTCTATTTTAACATATACGAAAGACCAAATGTAGTTTACAGGAACTGAGTTATTTAACATACTGAAGAATATTTCTGAACAGATACAAGTGCCAGCCCTATGACATGTGAAATCTAAAGAATCAATGAAACAAAAGAGACCATAAAGAAAAATATTTCAAATCAATTTTAGAAATGTACCTATATATATGCCTATTGAAGATTACATGCACTATAGGTATAGTTCAGATATTGAGGACTCGCTGTCTTATAAATAACTTACAATGGGCGCTTTATTTCACCCGACTCCAAAGCCTGAAATATTTTTTCCAAAACTCCAACAATATCTGGAACATGATTTCCTGGTAAAGAGAAGAATATAATCCCATTTCTAGCCAACTTCACCAGGGAGAGCATGGCAGATTTTTTAAATGGTTCATTTACACCAGCATCTGCAGAATTCAAGCACTTCTTCCCCTCTGGAATATGCTCTGTTACTAAAGAAGATTGTTTTGAAGCTTGTCCTATTTCTGTGATGGAAATTGCTTCACCATAACAAGATGCTCTGGATGCAGCACAATCAACTTCTGACTCCAACTCATCTACCACATCAGATGCAACTGTATTGCAGTTAGGAATTTCTTCTTCTTCGGCAGTCTTTCTATGCCTCTTGCTTTTTGCACTCTCAACTAGATCTACAGCATGCTCTTCTGCTATTTCTTCAGAAACTCCTTCAGTTTTGCTTCTCTTCAAAATTCGACAAGCATTAGCAGACCCCAGGTTGTCTACTGATGCACTTGTAGATAAGTCAAAACACTGCACAAGTCAAAAAATATAAGCAAACGAGGAGACTCGTAAAAAGGCAAAATCACCATGTAAAAAAAAAGCCAGGGAGAAGACCAATTTGTACCATAACATTTAGAATTCTTCAATAAAAACTTTCATAAATTATATTGCCAACCACACCAATACATCTTAGCTATGATCTTGATTTAACTTTAGACAAGTGATATACTATTCAAATTTTTTATATAATACAAAAAATGGACGAGGAAGGAATGTGAGGACCAAAAAATGCTCAATTGGGAAACATTTGCAACTGAGGAGCACAAAATGACCAACTTAAGTGTCATCAACCAAATAGGACCTTTAAAAATAACTCAAGCATTGAACTTATCCTTAATTGTGACTATATTTCCTACCCATTCACCTATTCATAAGCTAATCATACAGATGAGATTTTGAAAAATGAGAGAAAAAAAAAATGTGTTAATGTCCAAGAGAGACCAAAACCGGACAATGGAATGGAAGTTAGAGCATGTATATTACTATATACTATAACTATAGCGAGTGAGGATCATAAATCATCCCCAACCTACTCTGAACCTGTACAACTAGAGGAGTTTACATTTCTTGAGTAATTATCATGCCCCATGTTACCACACAAATTAGCACCCTTTCGATTAGGTCACAAGCACCGGTCCAAAGATTGACAACTTTTCAGGAGATACACCCATTGTCACCACAATGCACTCTCCTCTCTCTTTAGGCTTGCTACTTTGGCCATGGGAGACTTCCCAAATGTAGATAGAAGTAGACTTGTGAAATATAACAACAATAAACAATTCTACTTCTAACAAGCCCTCCCAATAGATTACTCAACCAGTGCCATTATTAAATTGATTTGAAGAAGAAATTCTCTATGTATGTGTGTAATTGATTTACGCTTCCACTATTTACTTTTCAGCTATTATGTGATTGTTGCTATGTGAAGAAAATATTTTTTGCAATTAAATAATTGAGATGTTTGATTGAGAACACAAGGATAGTAGTCAATTAGGGTTTGAAAAACTCACATGTCTCAACAAGAGTTAGAGGTAGAAAAAGGAATAAGTGCTCTTTGCAAATAATGATGTCGGCATTTTCCCAGATGAAGAAGCTCAGTCCTTGAAAGAGATGGAATGTTAAAAAAAACGCCTAGACAGGGAGGAGGCTACTTGGAGACTTAAGAGTAGACCTCTATGGATAGAGAAAGGAGATAATAATACCAGATTTTTCCAGAATTATGCTAACCATAGAAAACACTTCATTACTATCTGGGAAATCATGCATCCAAATGGTTATATGGTTAACTCCTTCAATCAAATAGCAGAGGTTGGCAGATTGCACTTCAAATCCTTATTTAAGGATCCTAAAGAACCTAACATAGGTGAAATTATGAGGATTATAATTATTTTCCTTTGCAGCATTGATGAGGATAGAGAAAGGAGATAATAATACCAAATTTTCCAGAATTATGCTAACCATAGAAAACACTTCAATACTATATCGGAAATCATGCATCCAAATGGTTATATGGTTAACTCCTTCAATCAAATAGCAGAGGTTGGCAGATTGCACTTCAAATCCTTGTTTAAGGATCCTAAAGAACCTAACATAGGTGAAATTATGAGGATTATAATTATTTTCCTTTGCCGCATTGATGAGGATATGAACAAGGCTTTGGTTGAAAGAATAGCAAGCTCGGAATTGAAGGATGTATTGTCCTCCTTTAAAAAGGGAAAAAGCCCTAAGTCCTGATGGTTTATCTGTAGAGTTCAAGGTTTATCTGTGGAATTCTATCTCCTTTCTGAGCAAGATTTGTTACAAGTTGTGGAAGAGTCTAGGGCTTATAGAAAAGTCTTGGGGGTTCTCAATACTACCTTTATTTCCCTCATTCCCAAGAAATAAGATGATGCTTCCTTTGAAAACTATAGGCCAATTTATTTATGCAATTTGATTTACGAGCTTATATCCAAAATCATCGCCAAGGGATTGTAAAGCTTTTTGCTAGATATTGTTTCAGATGAACAATTTGGGTTTCTTAATAATCACCAAATTCATGATGTAATTGGAATTGTGCAAGAGGGATTGCACTCTGTCAAACTCAAAATTTCTCAATGACTCAACGGCTACCCGGAAGATTGATCTGGCTAAGGCTTAAAATAGAGTAGACCGGTTATTCCTAATTATTGCTTCTTCAATTAGGTATGAACTTGCAGACGGTAAACTGGATTATGGGGTGCCTGAACTCAGCGTCCTTTGCAGTGCTGACTAATGGCTCACGTTCTGAGTTTTCAATGCTTCAAGAGGACTAAAACAAGGCTGCCTACCATTCCCTTTTCTTTTTCTTTTAGTGGCTGAGGGTTTAAGCATGCTAATTAAAATAGCAAAACGGAGAGGAGAGTTGAAGCGTATTAGAATTTCAAATTCTGTATATATCTCTCATCTACTCTTTGTAGATGACATTTTGATTTTGGCCTTGGATCTGTAAAGGAAATGCAGAAAATAAACGAATTACTAGACCTTTACTACAAAGCAATAGGAATGGTAATTAACATGAATAAATCTACAACGTTGTGTAATGAATTAGCTGACACTATGAAGTTACAGGCAGATATTTTATACCCAATGAACAGTGGTGGCTTGGATCAAGGGGTAAAATATTTAGGATTCATGTTAAAACCCAATTATTACCATTATGATGATTGGCTTTGGCTTTATAACAAGTTGGAAGCTAGAATTTCAGCCTGGTGCAATAGATGGCTGTCTCGTGTCTGGAGACTATTCTTGGTCAAGGTAGTGTTGGAGAGCATCCCTGTGTACTGGATGACTATTGCAAAGATTCCAAAGGGTATCCTCACCAAAATAAGAAAGAAATGTTTTAGTTTTTTGTGAACTGGTAAAAGTGCAAAAAAAGGAATACCACTGGTCAAGTGATCCAGACTAGCCTTACCAAAGGATGCTGCGGGATGGGGATTAAAAAATATTTACCTTTTCAACTCTGAACTTGCAGCTAAAATCCTATGGAGATTGGTTTGTACCGAAGGCCTTTGGGGAAGAGTGATGCTATCTAAATATTTAAAGGCAAGCACTCTAAAATATTTTCTCGGATTGGAAAGGAAACATATAAACGGGCTTCTCTAGTCTGGAAAGCTACAGAAAAGGTTTTTCCATCAGTAGGTAAATGGATAACTAACTTGGCAAGTTGGGAATGGAAGAAAGGTTTGGATAGGAGAACATCCCTGGATTGGGAGCAAAGGTTATTTCAAGTTATCTGAGACTTTGCTCATGAAGCTTCATAATGCTGGGATTATCTCTCTAAGGGAGGCAGCAACTTAGAAACACAGGAATGCTTGGTCATAGGGGTGGTTGACTGCAGAAGGTCTAAAGTTACAGGGGATTTTAGCAGAGGAGTGGAACCACTATGTTAATCATCTTAGCCATAGTGATATCAAAATGTCAGAAGAAGATGATCAGCTCAAATGGTCCAAGAATAGTGGTATAGAGAATTACAGTGTCAAACTAGGTTTTGCTGCAAGAATTGAAGACAAGTCCACTGAAAGACTTTGGTGGTGGAGGTCTATGTGGAAACTGCCATGTCCATTAAAATCAAAAACACTGTTGTGGTTGGCTCTAGCCAACAGACTTTTAACTTGGGCCAATGGACAGAAGAGGAACTCGGCAAGGCCTAGCAGATGCACTCTTTGTAAGAATAGTGATGAAACTTTGACCCATCTGTTTGTGACATGTCCTCTTGCACTTTCTGTTTGAAGTAGCACAAGCCGTCATGGGTATAATTAAGTTGACTCTAGCTGACTGTCTCCTTGATTGGATCACCAATAAGGCAGTTGCAGATTTTAAGGCACTTCCTTGCCTTTTTTGTTATGGAATTTGTTGTACCAAAAATCAGATGACTTTCCAGGATTTGGTTCTTACACCTGCTCAGATAGCTCACAAGGTCAGATTGGCTATGGACATAAATTAAAAATACCAAAGGAGAAAATTGTTAGATGTTTATTGATGCCAAGTATTGATGAAGAGAAACCCTAGGGTTTCTTTCATGGTGCAAGTCAAGGATACCCACGTATCTGTGCAGCAGGGGCTGCCATTTACTTAGATATAAATCATTATTTTTATCTGAAGTATGCTGTTGGACAAGGATCCAACAATCGGGCTGAACTCTATGCACTTTGGGTGTTGTTAAAAGCTGCAGAGGAACAAAAATTAAAGCATATTCAAGTCTTTGGAGAAACAAAACTCATGATAGATTGGCAAATCATCATTGCAGAATTGAAAATCTGAACTTTATTCTTATCATGAATCACATAAAGGAGGTAATGACCACTTTCAAGTTAATTACTTTTACTCATATCTATCGAGAATTCAACTCACAAGTGGATACTTTATCTAAAGAAGCTTTGATTCTGCAGGAGGGTACCCTACTTGTACTTCAGTACAGAGGAGGCACTCTCATTTCAGAAGTTGAGAAATCTCTGTATTAATTGTTTTCTTGAAATCAGGGCTATGGGGTCAGATCCTCCGGTCTTATTTGTAAATATTCAGTTTCTCTTCCAGAATAAACCTTTAATTGTTTTTGATACATAAGGTCCTGTTATCACATCCATAGTAGCCGAGCTACCATGATTGCAGATCAGTTTCCTGTATATTTTTTAGCCAATCCTTTACACATTTTTTATGAGATCAGCCTATGATGAGCAGCAGCTTGATGATCACTCACAGATATCAGTGGATCCAGAGTTTACGTAGTTACACTCATCCCAGAACTGAGCCCCATGACACCAGGTCGGTGACTGAGATTGCTATGAATATTTTATTAATATTGTTATTTATATATTAAATAGATTATTAGGTTAATAAGCGAAAGGGTGTAACCCTTCGCTATTCTTGCTCAAGCCCTATAAAGGTGAGCTTATTGTATCTTTATTCTATCATCAATCAATATATTATTATCAATATCTCAAATATGGAAGACGGTCTCGCTTCTTAACCCTTAACCGGACACGGTTAACTGAGTGAACGGATACGTTCACTGCATTTGGTATCAGAGCGGATTCGCTCTTGCACTCTGAGCTCGGACTCGGCTCATCAACTCCTCCAGCGAGCTCGGATTCGGCTCCTCATTCCACCATTCCACTCACTCCACGAAATTCTCACCTCTTCACATCACCCTCTCATCCCATTCACACGCCTACTCTCCCCTCTCCACGACTTCCCCGCATCCCTACGCATCCCTCTGCCTTCCGCACTACATCCCCCTTCACTCCAAATCCGTGCCACACGCCCGTCACTCCTGATCAGCCAACGCCACCTCTCCCTCCAACAGCTCGTTCGCCAACGCTCCATCCTCCACTGCATTCCATCCGCTCTTCCATTCACCGCGCCCTCAATTGCGCCCTCCACCAGCTTGCTGCATCCGCGCCTCCCCCCTGCACACAATCGCTCCACGCCACCTCCCCAGCTGTTTCATCATCTGCCAGTCTCCCTCTTCCGCCAGCCGCTCCTCTCGTCCACTCGCCTGCAACTCCCCGTGACCCTCCTTCGCTCCTGTGACTCCTCACGCCTCCCTGCCCGTGCTAAACCCTCCTCCCACTGCTGCACATCCCATCTTCCCTCCTCCCACTGTTGCGCATCCCCTACCTTCACACCTCCACTCTCCCCCAGCTGCATCCATAACCCTCGACATCCGTCTTTCCCATCCCCACACTCCCTCCATCGCCCAACTCTTCCCGTAAACCCTATTTTTTTTTAATAAAAATTAAATATTATATAATATTTAATTTTATTAAAGGTCACAAATCCATATTATAAAGAAAATAAAAATAAAAAATATTTAAATATAATAATTATTATATTTATTTATTTTACCCATTAATTATAATAATTATTTTCCTTACAATAATTATTATTAATTAAGTCCTACCAAAATCGATTCCAAATATTCACCTCCCCATACCAGGTCAAGAACCATGGCCGAGTTATGAGACCGACTAGAAAAATTAGAAAAAGACCAAATTAGAGATTTAAAAATCGTCGAAGGTCTAAACTCCAGAATGGACAAACTTGAGAAAGTGTTTCAAGAAGATTTAAAAGAAGAGATGAAAAATAACAATGTCGTGCTTAAAAAAGAAATCAAAGATGAAGTTGTTCTGGTACTAGAAAGAAGGTTGAGTGAAAAATTTGACACTCTGAACGAAAAACAAAAAGACTTGGATGACAAAATGAGTGTTATGACTCAAAACATAAACACCATAACCCAAAACTTGAGCACCATGACGCAGAACCATAATACATTAATGGAGGTGTTACAAAGACTAACGCCTAAGATAGACCAAGTCAGCAGTCCAGACATGCTAGATGCCTCATTTCATATTTTCACACAGGAAGCACTTGCCAAGAATCAAGAAGAATTGCAAAAAGAAATAAAGATTAACAATGCGACGCTTAAGCAAGAGATAGAAACAAAAGTACTGCCAGATATGGAGGCACGATTAAACAGCCAAATAGAAGCTATCAATAAGATAGTAGAGAATAAAAAAGATAAAAATCACCGCCAACAACGAAGCAGTTCAAATATGTCACTTACGTCATCCAGTAGTTCCGATCCACCATCAAACCATAAAGCAAAAGGGAATCAATATCACCCTTACATAGTGTACCCACCTAAGGCAAAAATAGATTTGTAGAAATACAATGGAAGTGAAGACCACTACGTTGCTTGGCTAAACAAAGCAGAAGAATACTTCGACATTTACAATATTCAATCTGACAAGGAGAAGGTGAAATATGCGTCAATGCATATGGAAGGGTACGCCTATAATTGGTACTTATGGTGGAAGAGAGACAATTTTGCCTACACCTGGAACTTGTTCAAAAATGATTTTTTTAATAGGTTTCAAGGTATCAAAGAAGATGAATTTTTCAGTAAACTTACCAGATTACAACAGGTTGGAAGCATTGAGGAATTCACACATCAGTGGGAATCCTTATCGACACGAGTATTTGGGTTGTCTGACAAACAAAGACTCGAAACCTATTTAGAAGGTCTTAAACCGTACCTCCAAAAAGAGTTAAAGTTACATGCCATACCTAACGTAGAGGTAGCAAGACATAAAGCAAAAGCCGCAGAACGCAAATTGGAAGGAATAAAAACAAGAGGTGATAACCATTATCGACAAGAAAAAGAGACACAATGTAGGTACTGTGCAGATACTTGGTCACCCGGCCATCCATGCCACAAACCTCAATCATATGCCTATGAAATGGAAAATAGATCAAAGCCATCTAACAGTTACTCTGATAATAGAAAGAAGAAGAAAAACATATGTCGTCGATGCGGTGATGATTGGATCCCAGGCCATAAATGTAGGAACAATCAGACAATACAGTGCAAAATCATCAATGGAAAGGAAGTGCAAGTCTCTACACAAGAAATTGCGTCCGATTCTAATACCGACATTGAATCTGAATGAAGGACGACATTAGGAAAATACTCAAGCTTTGAGGACAAAGCTTTCCAAAAGGGGAAGGCAATGCTATGAATATTTTATTAGTATTGTTATTTATATATTAAATAGATTATTAGGTTAATAAGCGAAAGGGTGTAACCCTTCGCTATTCTTGCTCAAGCCCTATAAAGGTGAGCTTATTGTATCTTTATTCTATCATCAATCAATATATTATTATCAATATCTCAAATATGGAAGACGATCTCGCTTCTTAACCCTTAACCGAACACGGTTAACTGAGTGAACGGATACGTTCACTGCAAAGATAGCCATTCCTCTATTATCCAGAGCATATTGATGACAGTGCCCATGTTATATCCAGATGCAGTGCTTCAGTATGGATCAGATAGTTCAGATCAGGGACTCGGATGCATGATCCAGCAGGTATATTTTGGTACATGTGGGATGTTGATGTGCTCTTCCTCTTATTTAGGTAGTTTATGACTGAGTATATTGTGATGATTGTTGGCTCTATCTTATTTGATGCTTACTTGATGTTTAGATTAAAAGTGGTTGGTTACTAATAACAAGAGGTTCTTGAATATACTCGTTGGTCTTACCCTTACTCCATGAAGTATTGACTTGTTCATTCCCTTATTTTAGGGCCTTTGCTATCCATGGCATCACTAGTCATTCTCTCCGCCCATTCGTTACCTTCCAATTTTGGTTTTGTCGTGACTCACACCTTAGCTAGTGATCTTGAGGACTTCCCCCACCTAGACCTCTGTGTTGGATAGATTCCCAGTTTGCATTGTGTCTCGGCTCTGGAGTGTGTGATTTTAGTCACAGTGGTTGTTCTCCTCTAGCCCTCGAAACCAAGTATTCCTACAAACAATGTTGCTAAACACTAGAGCATCGGATCTCAAATGCTATATCTAAGGGATGCTTAGTCAGCAGAAACAGTGTTGCTAAACACTAACCATGTATATCTATATTAGCTAGTCAGTGGCCAAGGGACGCGCACTCATCCTTTGTATGGTGTAAGGCCGTTTGCCCCTATAGGGCAACAGGGTGGTCACTACATCGCACCTATGGACGGTGGCGGGAAATGGAAGTCATACCGAGTCATTATCTAAGGACCGCCAACCTATTCGGGGCACCTACTCTTGGAGGATGGCTAGTGAAAATCTATAAAGTGAAATAAATGTGAAATCTTAAATGAAAAAGCTGACAAATAATAAATTGCTAAAAGGTTGCTTGTCTAAAGTCTATTGGAAGCATTCTCATCACTCTACCCATTTGTGAGACACCACCATTCCTCGTGTTATCTTCTATCCAGTATATGTCCAAGTGGTCTCCCTGGTTCCTTCATCCGAGAGATTGCAGTGTTGAGGTTGTTGAGTCCTTCCCTTAGCCTAGCCTTTGTTTTTCCACCTGTTATCACATATATAGTAGCCGGGCTACCATACACTATTTTTCTGATTCCAGTACACTTTCCAGCCAGTTCCCTTACATTGAGATGTTGAGATGAGCATCTATTATGGATCATGATTATATCATGGACAGTAGTTTTGTTCCCCATGCCATGACTGAGTTTCAGGACACTCAGAGAGATGACCGATGTAGCCATTTAGCTATTTATACAGAGCAGTCAATATTGCCCAGAGTTACAGCAGCAGTTTCAGAGGACAGATGTTGGTTCAGATTGTGTGTTTTCAGGTATATGACTCAGCAAGTATATTCTTGTGTTATGGTTATATTGCTTTTATATTCATTCTTGTAGCATGTCTTAGCATTTAGTATCGTGATCTGGCGATCATATAGATATGTGGACCTGGTTGTATCTTTGTATATATTATTTTGTCCCTGCTCAGACTTAGAAGTTCACTATCCATACTCATTGGTTTTATCCTCCTTAGGGAGAATAGAGGTGATCATTCCCACCATACTTTGCCTTGCTAGTGTTGGTCTCATTATTCATTGTCTTCATCCATCCATTACCTCCCAGTTTGTCCATTACCCTGACTTACTACTTGACTAGTGGCATGGAGAACCTTCTCCCACTTTAGCCTCTGTGTTGGATAAGCTTCCCTGTTTCTTGTGTCTCGACTCTGACTTGGTGACAGAACTTACCTTTGGTGAGTTGGATTGTAGTCCTAAATCATTCTGATCGGTTGTCCCGATGTTTGGCACTGGTACGAAGTCCCCCTAGTCACTTAAGATGTGTTGGCTAAAACTGAAAGCTCATGTACTACTCATGGAAACTTATGTAAACTCGCCCATGGAAATTGTAAACTCTAGAATGTGTTTCTTAACACACGTGAGTAAAGGGCAAGAGCAATGAAAAGCTATAAATACTCCTTGAAGAGTATAAGAAAGGTCCAAAAAAGCAATGGTTCTTAAACTCTATATCTAAACGATTGTTGACCTTATGTATATGTATGAGCATGCCCTGGATGCAAGTTGCAATTACTTGTGCTTCTTAGCACACCTGAGATGCGAAGGGTTATGTAGGCCAAAAAGGCCATAAAGTGAAATCAATGGATCCCAATGAACTTGGATCATCTTTTATAAAAGTAGACATGATGCCTAAGTTGAATAAGCACTCTTTGAACAACTTACCCATTTGTGAGACACTGCCATCCCCCGTGTTACTGCTTGTCCAGCATATGTTAGAGTGTGTATTCCCTTTCCATTTCCAAAGTGTCACAATGTCAAGTCAGTAGTCATCCCTTAGCCTAGCCTTTTAATTTTTAGCCCTCACCCTTCACTACCAAATTGATCACAACTATGAAGTGAATATGGTCTTGAAAGTCTGGTCTGAGTCATAGTAAACATTGAAAACCTTATTTATATTTGGTTTTAGTTCGCCAGTAAATGATTACTTCTTGTTATAATTGTTACTTGTATGAATTGTAGAGCATGCATTAACCTTTGACACTTACAGCAGTTTTGATGATAGCCTAAGTTATATTATTGGTCATTTTGACTTGGTCAAACCTAGTTTGACCAAAGTAAAGCACAAGACATGAGGTGGCAGACCTCAGATGATGCAGAGATATGATATATGGTCTGGTACAGGCCACCAGATGGTTCTATGCAGTGGTTTTAGGCTTATGATGATGATTTGTGCTTTTCAGCACTTTTACAGATTCTTATTATTTGGTTTGTCGGGTATGTTCGATATTTTATAGGATCATGCAGAGATCTATATGGTGTATGAGTACACATCTTAGATGGATTTGGGCTCTCTGAGTCCAATGAGACAGTCTGTTTTCAGTTCCGAGCAGTTACAGTGATTTTTAGCCTCAGTTGGGCATCCTAGTGCAGTTTTGGCTTGTCAGATGGCCTGTCAGAGCAGAGGTGAGATTTGATTGGTTCACCTAGGGCGTTGTGCATGGAGGGGGTGGTCCAACCACTTGTTATTACCATATTACCCCCCTCCCAGAGAGCCTAGTGGGCTCACCTTGATAGCGCAGGCACTCCAGGAAGCAATTTGGGCAGTTTCACACTTCCCAAGGCAAATTAAAAATGGTGAAAATGGCTACTGAGGGATTCAATTTGAGCTACTAAGGCAAGGGATTGGCATGGGATGATCTTTGATGATGAGTTGGATGTCTCCCAAACCTTCTCCAGCAGTTTCAGCTTTCAATGGGGCCTACACTCATCGCTCCGGCATTTTTTATGGATTTCTGGAGCCTCCTAAGGCTCACGACTTTTCCAGAGAGGCACGATTTGGTGCTTAGAATATTATTTTGATGATATTGTGCCATGGAGATTGACCAAGGGTGTTGGATATTGCCCCTTGGACCCACCATGAGCTAGATCTTATGTTTATTCATTGACATTTGGTGGGACCCCCTGTCCTAGGGCGATTTGGTCCATTGATGTATTATATAGTTATATTGATCCATGTACTTTTATGTTGAGCTCATTGTTAGGATATCTCATCATTCACTTTTGTACTTTGCATGCATGCATGCATTGCATGCATGCATGCATGCACCCGGATGCTGCCCAATCACCAGTATGATGCCTCTAGCACCTAGTCCTTAGTCTCCCAGCACTCGGGAGCTACTTACCACTCAGATTTAGCCCTCCTAGCTTGTCATGCGCCCACTTCTCACCTTCCACTGCAGAAGGGTGTCTTTCTCACCTACCAGTCCAGTTACACTTCAATTATCACTCTGATTTACCTCCGATTGACCCATAACTGATGTTATCACTCCGATTGACCTCTGATGAGACATGACTGACAGTTCTGAGTGCAGTTAAGCCCTCATGCGCCCTCCACTGAGCCTCCATCCCTATTTTAGTGCCACTTACCATCAATTACACTTATTACACTCAGTTAGACTCAGTTTGACACCTGGCTGACAGTTACTTGTGCATTGATGACCACCACTGATTGATGAGATGGACTCCTAGTTGGAGCCAAGCTATGCCATGCAGTATATTCGAATGACCTCCTTGGCTAATTCGAATTGCTCACTCATTGAAAGTATTGTATTGTATTTTCACCCTTATTGGGATATAGAGCACTGATGCAAGTTTTTGCACAGTTTACACCATATTTTCTGAGTTTCATCTATTGTGATTGATTTACTTGTTCATTAGATCTGCTGTGACTAATTTTACACTCATCTCAACCATTGATTAGATCACTTTGACCTTTTAATCTTAGCCATCCATTCAAAAGGTGGTTTAGGGTTTTGGTGTCTCTCCATCCTATTTAAAGGAGAGAGATCCTCATTGTAAAGCGGACTTTTGGCTCTGGATTATTGGAATAGAAAATTATTATTGCATCTACTTGTTGTGTTGTGGTGAATGCTTTTGGAGTTCGACTGTTTGTTCTTCCTTTGCACTGGGTATTGGAGATTATCTTGCTATCTTTTGTCCCATGTATTTTTCATCTACAGGTGGAGGCCGATTTGCTTCAAGGAGGTCGCATTGGTAGGGGAGACTCTCCCTGCCTCTTCTTTGGGGTCTCTTCGTCGGTAACAGGGAGTATTACTGTCTTAGTACCTTCTACTTCATGTTGCTATTGCTATTTGCTTGTATTTCCTCCATTCTTGATCTCATTGATTGAATCGATTTTCCTTGGTTTGACAGGAAGAGGAGGGCGCACGTGTGGACTAGGGCATCACATCAAGGCAAGAAAAATCAAAAATCTCCCATTTGATCTTTGCGGGAACATTCCTCAACAACATGGCAACCTCATCCATCACTCAAGTATGATCTCAAGGTAAGTTTCTCATTCCATAGATCTATCCATTTGTCTAAGTCATTCAAAACCCTCAATTAAAATCAACTAAAATTCTAAGAAAAATTCTATTGATCAAATCCCTTGGTCAATTGGCAAATCCTTTATGGGTATTATAGATCGGGCATATTGTGAAGTGGGTTCTCAAAAACGTCTTACTTGGGTGACTCCATATGCCCAAACCCCAAGGCACTGATCTCTCCAAGCCCTCGTGACATTCCTGGGTTGTCCAATTTCCCTGTGGGTTGATCCTTGTTCGCTTGCTTGCACACTTAGACATTGTCATATCCCTTCATCAAGCATAGCTAGAAAGCCCTAACTGTCAGATCTACGATTTGGGACACTTTCCCTGTTTTAAGGGTCACGTTTCCCAAGGCAGTTGATTTTGACCATTTTGAACTAGCTTTGAATCCTGGAATCATACATAATTATAGAATCACTATGAGTTATCTTTCCTTATCATATCACACCTTTCCTAAGCCTCCACAGTGGTCCTACTTCCTTAATTCTAGGGTTCCATACCTATCACCCTACGTACTTTATCTGATTGATTTGATCTGGTGATTGGGTTGATCTCTCCTATTGGGAGTAGATCTGGGTCTCCCCCTTGCTATCTTGGCTTTGATAGCTAAAGCGAAGAGTGCCTTGGTTGGCGTGACAACCATCCTTTTAGGAACCAGGGCTCTCTTGGTTCACCACTTTAGTTGCCTGTCCCCTCTACCATCCACCTTGGATCCATCTGTAGGGGCAACTACAAGTTTGGTGATAACACCACCTTCACCCATGGTTAGCAAATTATTCAAGTCAGTAAACGAGTATACACTTGAAAATGTTGTTTTTAGTACCTAGTTACTTTGATCTAAGCTTATCTTATTCATATTATTTACATGCTTACGCCATTTAAACATCACTCTATGCTTTGGTCTAGCTACTGATAAAATTGAAGGAGCATATCATAACCATTTGTACTTGCAGCAGCAGTTATTCATGGTCTGGATCACTATTTTGATCATTCTTGACCTGGTCAAACCAGTTTGACCAAGTCAACCGCAGAGTCCAAGATGAGTTTGGGCAGACAGTGTTCGATATGCATTATTCATGGCCCATATGTGTCCATTAGATGGTTCCATGCCTCAGACAGCAGTTTTAGATGATGGTTTGATGGATTTTTTTTTACTATTATTATTTCCAGACCATTAATTTTATTATTCCGGGCATGGATGAGCTTACAGAGGTATCCTTTGATGGTCACATAGTGTATGAGTACTCATTCCTAGTAGATTTGAGCATTCTGAGCTCATTGGTGCACTCAGTTGTCGGTTTTGGGCACTTACAGGTGATGATATAATCAGATTGCCACCTTTCTCTAGTTTGCCATGCAGAAATGGCATGTCCATCACTTGCATTGAGCTAGCACATTCTCCTAGGAAACTTCTGAGGGGATGGGGGGACCAAACAGTCGTTATTACCATATTACTGCATCTCCAGACATCTTGGTGCAGTCAGATTTGTGTCCGGGACACTTGGCAGTGAGTTACAGGCATTTTTGTACTTTCAGAGGTGGTTTTCCGACAGAGAAATGGATCATTAAATTGATTTGGCTTAGTGGGGCAAGGAAATGGCATGAGATTGGTCTAGGATACTTTGATGTTGATGTCCACACCTTCTAGCACTTGTTCCAGCATCAATGGGGTCCACACATCCCAGTTTTCATCATTTTGATATCTTGTTGTGTCTTTGAGGGGGGCACGATTTGGTCTTATGGTCACTTTATGATGTTATACTGTCATTATTTGTCATTGTGCCATGGGGCCATGCTAGTGAAGGATATGATTACCTCCTAGCCCCACCATGTGCTTATATCATGTGTTTTAGTCATTTGTCATGTGGTACGTCCCCCCTTGGGCGATTTAGTGAGTGTGCCCGCTTTATTTGTGAGTTGATCCATGTATTGTATTTCCAGCTCATCTTAGCCGTTGATTATTATTGTTATATCTTTTGATCTCCACCACTCATTTAAAAAGTGATTAGGGTTTTGGTCTCTCTCACTCCTATTTAAAGGAGAGACCCCCCTCATTATAAAGGGACTTTGGGCTCTTGGCTTTTGGAATACAAAGAAATATCTTGGAGAATTCTTGTGATCTTGGCTTGAATGCTTGGCTATGTTGATTGAAACTACTTTTCCATTGCGCTGAAGGATCTTGGTAGTTATCTTGCATATTTTGTTCCACTATTTCGATTTGCAGGTGAAGGAGGCGATTTGGAGAGAGGCGCATTGGTTGGGGAGGCTCACCCTGCTACCTTCTGTCAAATCTTGGTTTACACAGGGAGTAACTTTATCTTTGTACCAATTATTCTCTATCTTTTACTTCTAGCTTGCATCTACCTCCATCTTTGTTTACTAATTGAATTTTTGTTCCTCGGTTTTGCAAAGAGAGGAGGGCACACTTGTGGATCTGAGCAGTTCATTGGAGCAAGAGAAGTGACCAAGACTTCATTGGTAGCTATCTTGCATATTTTGTTCCACTATTTCGATTTGCAGGTGAAGGAGGCGATTTGGAGAGAGGCGCATTGGTTGGGGAGGCTCACCCTGGTACCTTCTGTCAGATCTTGATTTACACAGGGAGTAATTTTATCTTTGTACCAATTATTCTCTATCTTTTACTTCTAGCTTGCATCTACCTCCATCTTTGTTTGCTAATTGAATTTTTGTTCCTTGGTTTTGCAAAGAGAGGAGGACGCACTTATGGATCTGGGCAGTTCATTGGAGCAAGAGAAGTGACCAAGACTTCATTTGATCTTTGCGGGAGTAATCCTCGTCATACCAGCATTCATCTTCATCATCCAGGTACGCTCACAAGGTACGTATTTGGCTCATTAGCTTACCCATCTATTAATTTTATTCAAACCCTAACCTGCAAAATCTTATAAAAATTCCCTAGATCTCATAACTTGGAATTTGGGCGAATGATTTATGGGTTTTCCACTTAAGGCATAGCCCCAAGGGGGTCCTCAAGGGCGTCACCCTTGGTAGACTCCATCTACCCTAACCCCCTAGGCACTAATCTCTAACTATTGCGCCCTCTTTGATTTTGCCCTTATTCTCGGTTGTTTGAGTCTCATGTTTGGCTTGTGAGCTTGAACTCTATCAGATTTATCATCAAGCCTTGCTAGGAAGCCCCTACCCTTTCCGATCTACTCCTTGGGACCATTTTCCATCTTTTAAGTACACGTTTCCCAAGGCTGCTAGTTTTGAATCTTGATCATTTACCTTAGCATCTTTTACCTAGATTTATCCTTAATCCCAAGTTACTGTAATTGATCTAATTAACGCTTATATCTCATATCCCCTAAGCCTCTACAGTAACTCATTTCCTTAAATCTAGGGTTCATCGCCTTTCATCATTGAATATCTTGATCTAGTGTTTGATTTGGATCTCTCTCTCTGAGAGTAGATCAGGGTCTCCCCCTTTGTTATCCGGGGCTTGGATAGCAAAAAGTGAAGAGTGCCTCGATTGGCGTGATAACCAATCCTTCTTGGGAATCGAGGCCTTCTTGGGTCACCTCTTTAGTTGTCTAGCACCTTTACCATCCTGGATAGGATTACCTTTAGGGGCAACTACAAGTTGTGTGATAACAAGTCCAACTGAATATGGTGAACTATAAGAAGCAGAAATAGATCATTTTTTGAAGCAAAGTGCATAGGCATATGGAACAGTCTTTGAGCACTCTTAGGACGGAACAATGTATATTTTGATTTCTATCTCATAAATATCAAATATAAGGATTTTTTTTCTTTGGGAAAAAAATAACATCACACATTTCAAAAAATAAGGAGCTAGAGTTTAGTAAATCTAAAGAAAATTGTATATATGAAGTCTCTAAACCTTGAAAATCAATAAGAAATGACTCCAACACAAATGCTTAAATGGAAATGGACACAAACAATTCAATTAGCTTGAAAGACCAAAACTAAAACCATTGCATCATTAGGAGAGAAAAAATAATTTTCAATACAATTAAAGAATACCTTCTGAAGTATGTCCATTGCTTCTTTGGTAGCACTTTTCTCCCGCTCTGGACATACAACACATTATCCCAAAGCCACATTTTACATAAGTAAAATTATATTACATTCCAAAAGTTCATTAATAGACACCCAACCCTTAAACACGAACATATAGATATATATAGAGAGAGAGAGAGAGAGATTAAATTTCGCATTGAGCTTCAAAAAATTACAGTTCAATTAAGAAAGCAAGCGATCAATAATCATATTTGCAAACAAAGCCCGTCAGCAAGATCGAATTACTCCCACGCCTCATTGTAGGTAGTCAGCATGCAAAGCTCTTTAGAGGTGTTATTGAAGTATAACAAAAAATTTGTATCCAGTTAATGTTATTGACTTGTTTTTATATTAAAGTCGATGTAATAACAAACTTCCACGTATTTTAATCTCATCCATATTGTCTTACAAAGATTCAATACAATAGAATGGTGTGCTTGAAAGTCTTCATAATGTTTATGCTATGGAGTGTCACTGTATCAAATTTAAAGAGCAACTCATCTTACAAAGTTTCAATGGAATTTAAATGTCATTCTTCAAGTTTTCGTAGTGATTATGTTACGAAAGTGTTGAAGTTTGTAGGTAGCTCGGACAAGAATTTCGACATGAAATTCTGTCTAATTCTTGGAAATCTTATTAATACCTCTCAGAACTTTGGAAATTCACTTTAATAATTTAATTATGAAATTAAATGTTATTTTAGAATTAAATTATTAATTGAGATCAATTTAGTAAAATGCCTAAGTATTTGGAATTAGTGATTTAAGTTAATTAAGTCAATCTTAGCCATTGATCTCAAGTGAGGTGGAGATCTAATCTCAACCATTGATCACTTAATCTCATCCATATTGTCTTACAAAGATTCAATACAATAGAATGGTGTGCTTGAAAGTCTTCATAATGTTTATGCTATTGAGTGTCACTGTATCAAATTAAAAGAGCAACTCATCTTACAAAGTTTCAATGGAATTTAAATGTCATTCTTCAAGTTTTCGTGGTGATTATATTATGAAAGTGTTGAAGTTTGTAGCTCGGACAAAAATTTCGACATGAAATACTGTCTAATTTGTGGAAATCTTATTAATACCTCTCAGAACTTTGGAAATTCACTTTAATAATTTAATTATGAAATTAAATGTTATTTTAGAATTAAATTATTAATTGAGATTAATTTAATAAAATGCCTAAGTATTTGGCATTAGTGATTTAAGTTAATTAAGTCAATCTTAGCCATTGATCTCAAGTGAGGCGGAGATCTAATCTCAACCATTGATCACTTTGGAGGTTAGGGGTTTGATTCATCTCAAGACTATAAAAGTCAGCCAAAGTGAGAGGAGAAGACACACAACATACAAGCTTTGAGAGAGTGAAGAAGGACTTTCACTTTCAAATTTGCAACAGAGGAAGAGGACAGCAGCTAGGAAACTTTTGCAGGGGGCCATACCTGCTGAGAGGAGGTTCTAGATTTTGCAGAGGCAACCAAGAAGTCGTACAGCGAGCAGGGTCATACAAGAGGCCGTACTGTCGCACGTGTGGTCCGTACAGCCCATTTGGCAACCAGCCACAGCCATACAGGCTGAACAGCAGATCTATGAGGGCCATACAGATTGTACAGCAGACCGTACAGGCCGTACAGGTAAGCAGGGCAGCAGCAGAAGATCAGGGGTGGGGCAAATTTGCAGGAGGAAGAATTTTTCTGAGAGGGCAGATTTGCCAAGATTGCGATTGTATTTTTCTGATTGGATCATTTTCCCAATAAGGGGGCCCTTGTAAGCTTGAAAGTTATTTTAACGAAAAGCTGATTTGAAGGACAGAAATACTGTACATGTGTTTTATTGAGTAGATCTGTTTCCATTTTGCTTTCACTATTAAAATTCTGTTAATTATTCCAGCAGTATAAATTCTTCGATTCGCTGCAATTTATTTTTCAGCAAGGAAAATCACTAGGACATATTTATCTAGGATTGGAATAAGAAAAAGTTAACATTGTATCAGCGCATTCACACTAAAAGGGAGGCAGATTTGAAGTCTACAGCAGCAGAACTATTAGATCTGAGTGACTAGCAGACAGATTTAGTGCAGATCTAGGGTTTACAGCAATAGATCTAAGTAGGTGCTTGAAGGAATAATCACACAGCATTTATTTTTTATTAGATCTAAGAAATGACAGCAACCAGTCTTAGATTTGAAGATAAGTTAGATGGGCATCTAACTTCCTGTCCTGGAAAGCGAGGGTAACTTTGCTTTTGAAGGAACGTGACTTTTGGGAGATTGTGGAGAAGGTTGTTCCTGCACCAACAGATCCAGCTCAATTGGCAGCTCATGAGAAGGACATAAAAGCCCACAGAGTGAACCTAGACGTTGTTAAGGATCACCTAATTTCTCATGTAGCAAAGACGACGTAGGCCAGAGAAATGTACAAAGCTCTAGTGGATTTATTCCAGAGTGACCATGAACAGGAAGATGATCTTGAGAAACAAGCTCAGAGATGTTTAGGACGACGTAGGCCAGAGAAATGTACAAAGCTCTAGTGGATTTATTCCAGAGTGACCATGAACAGGAAGATGATCTTGAGAAACAAGCTCAGAGATGTTTAGATGTCTAGATCTGACAATGTTACCAGCTATCTCATGGGGATCACCCGAACACGTGATCAACTTGCAGCCATTGGAGAGAAAGTGGTTGACGCAGAATTTGTCAATATGGCATCGAATGGTTTCACAAAGCCATAGGAACCATTTGTAAATGGAACCTGCGCCCAGGAGAAACTTCCCAATTGGGAGAGGCTTTGGGATGATTGCATCTAGGAAGAGACTCGAGAGGAGTCCAGAGCTAGCAAGCAAGGAGGTAGTGATGAGAACATGGCTCTTGTCAGCAAGACAAGAAAGGGAAAAGGAAAGGATCCCAACAAGAAGGGTAACAGTGAGGAGGCAACCTCGCAGACGGGAAAGAAGAAGGACTTGAGTAAAACCAAGTGTTTCATGTGCCACAAGAATGGGCACTATGCATCTCAATGTCTGGAGAAGAAGAAAGGAAAAAGAAAAACACAACAAGTAGCAGCATCTGCAGAGACTCAATTGAGTGAGTTTGTTGGGATGTTTGAGGGACTTCTCATTTCCTGCCTTTCCACCAGCACAATTGCTAGGAGTGCATTGTACGATGGGCAGTGGTGCATCCCATCATATGACGAAAGCACGGGAGCTATTTAGCAGTCTGACAAAAACGGACTCAGGAATCCATGTGGAGCTTGGTGTTGATGCCAAGTATGCAGTGAAAGGAGAGGGAACAGTTTCATTCCAGCTTAAGTCAGGAGGTTCATTTAATGCTCAGGATGTGCTATATGTACCAGGACTAAAAAAGAACTTGCTCTCAGTCTCAATTATGGATGACAAGGGTTTTGTCATCATCTTTCAAAAAGGGCAAGTACCCATACATCCAGAAGGAGATAGCCCTGACACAGCAGCAAGGATTGGGGTTAGAGAGGGCAACTTAAACAGATTGAAGGGAAATCCTATTCATGCCCCGGTACATGACAGTGACAACCTGTGTGAGTTGTGGCACAGACGGATGGGACACCTACACTATAGGGCGTTGTCGATTCTGAGGGAGATTGTCATTGGTCTTCCAAATTTTAGTGTTGAGCAGTAGAGAGTGTGGAGAGGGTGTGCACTTGGCAAGAATGTCAACCCTGCTTTTCCAAGCAACGAGAGTAGGTCCAAAGGGATTTTGGATCTTATTCATTCAGATGTATGTGAACCGATGTCAGTAGTATTTGTGCAGGGAGCATCATACTATGTGACATTCATTGATGACTTTTCCAAGGAAACCTAGATCCTCTTTATTAAGACCAACGATGAGGTCTTCGGACGGTTTCGAGAGTTCAAGGCCCAAGTGGAGAACCTAACAGGTGGGAAGATCAAGGTCTTGAGGTCAAATAATGGGGGAGAGTACACCTGAAATGGATTAAAGGATTTTTGCAAGGAGGCAAGAATCAAGAGGGAGAAGACAGTCTCGTACAACCCAAACAAAATAGAATTGCGGAGAGAAACAACCGATCCATCATCAATACTGCAAAGGCTATGATTCATGAACAAGGTCTGCCTATATTTCTTCGGAAGAAGCATGTAACACAACAGTATATTTGCAGAACAAGAGTCCTCACGGGATATAGGAAGACAAGACTCCTGAGGAGGCATGTAAACCAAAGATTGAGCATCTCAAAATCTTTGGTTGTCTAGTGTACATCCATGTGCCTGTGGAGAAGAGGACGAAGCTTGATCCTGTAGGAGAGAAGGGCATATATGTGGGGTACAGCGAGACCTCAAAGGCTTACAAGATCTTCATGCCAACGCAGTGAAAGACAGTGCTGAGACGAGATGTTAAGTGCAAGGAAAACTTGGCATCTAGGAAGTCTCATGAGTTGCCACCAGTGGCAAAGGACGAGGAGTAGGTGACTCCGAAGGGAGAACAGATTCACAAACTTCCAGTTCAGGGAGTAAATATTCAAGTGGGCAGGAGGAGTTAGAACCTTCTAGTTATGTCAGAAGATCCAGATGGTTTGAGCAGACTTTGAGGGATGCTCTACAGCATGTTGAGGCCCCAAGGAGCACATCAGGTAGAACAAGCCTCCGGGGAAGTTTCCAAACAATATGGCATTGATGAGTAGCATCATAGATTCCAAGCCTTCCAATTTTGAGGAAGCCGCCAACCAACAAGTTTGGAGGGATGCCATGGTGGAGTACACCTCCATCATGAAGAATGATGTTTGGACATTGTGCCTCGACCAAGGGGGAAGTCCATGGTGACTTCTAGGTGGTTCTTCAAAATCAAGCATGTTGCAGATAGCAGCAACGAGAAGTTCAAGGCGAGGTTTGTGGCAAGAGGATTCTCTTAAAAAGAGGGAGTGGACTATGAGGAGACATTTGCTCTTGTTGCCGGATATGCTTCCATTCGAGCTATTATATCTATTGCCTCAATCATGAGGTGGAGGATTCACCAAAAGTACGTGAAGATAGCCTTCTTCAACGGGATCATTGAGGAGGAAGTATATATAGAGCAACCTCAGGGATTTGAGGTACATGGGAGGAAGTCTCATGTGTGCAAGCTTAAGAAATCCTTGGATGGACTCAAACAGGCACCCAGGGAATGATATTCCAAGATTGACAGATACTTTCAGAGCATGGGCTTCACCAAGAGTGAGGTGGATCCTAAATTATAATTCATACTTGTTGGGTCTGATCCACTCATCTTGGTGTTGTATGTAGATGATTTGTTTCTCACATGAGCAGAGGAGCTTATAGTTGGGTGCAAGGCAGATTTGGCTACAGAGTTTGGGATGAAGGATATCAGCTTGATGCATTATTTCTTGGGGTTAGAGGTATGGCAGGGATCGAGTGAGATCTTCCTTAGTCAATGGAAGTACACAGTAGATATCCTAAGGAGATTCAAGATGGAGGACTATAGATCGATAGCTACACCTATGGTTACCAACCTGAAGAACCTTGTCACTTCAAATTCAAAGTTGTTGGATTCCAGCTTATAAAGACAACTGATTGGATCTTTGATGTATTTGGTCAACACCAAGCCAAATAGACGTTTTGTTGTGAAAACCTTGAGCCAATTCATGGTGGAGGTGACACAACTGCATTGGGTAGCAGCGAAGCATGTGCTCAGTGTTGATGTATTTGTAACTTCGGAAGATATTCACTTGTATATTGTATTTGTACTTTATTGTATCCCCAACGGAGATGTATTATTCCTCCAATTGGAAGTGTCGTCAGTTGTACTTACATGTGTCGCAAGTTATATTGTAAGTGTCGTAACTTATACTTGATGGGTTATTAGACCACCTTGATGGGGTCAGCCCTGTATGAGTCATGTGGGTCAAAGGGTTATTAGACCACCCTAGTAGGGGTCGGCCCAGTCAACATTATGTTAAGTGGTTAAGTTGAGGCCAACCTAGTTGAGTAAAGGTCAAGTGAAAGTTAGTGTATAAATAGAGAGTGTGTCTCTCTCATTTTACACATTCTATAATTCACTCACTTCGCATTAGTCATTGAAGAGGAGGGTGTGCACAAGTGGAGGAGGAGCATGCTGTTGAAGATATCTATCTCTTGGGTTTGATCATGGTGATCCTTGTATTGATGCTTATTCTATCTCGGAGGAAGTTGCGGGGTTTTTCACCTTCTTGGTTTTCCTCAGTGAAATGTTTTGTGTCTCTTGTCTCTTGTCTCTTATGCTTTATATGATGTACATGTTGTTCTTTTAGTTACGATCCTAGATCTATTGAATTAAATGATGAAAATCTAACATGGTATCAGAGCTAGCCTGAAGGAAGGCATGCTATGGCATTTATGAGACTTGTTGCACTTGCGACAAATTGGAAGATAGGGCTTGATATAGCAAAAACCAGTCATCGTAGCACTTTCAATATAAATCCATTTTGGTGAAGGTTCAGGATCTGAAACTTTTACAGGTCGTAGATAACATCCCCATGTACCTTGTGTCCAAAGCACAGCATCTGATTCGTTGTACTTTGTGATTTATGATCTGTACAATCTAGGGTTTCTGCCTCTTCCAGATCTCAGTCATAAACAGGTGACCTAGGCAAAAAGGTCACAACTTGGGCTAGGAAGCTCCAAATGAAATTCTGTAAAAAGTGACAGTAAGAGCACGGACTGCAGTTTCTCAGGTAAGTTTTTCAGAGGCCGAAGTTGAACCAGTGACACGTGGCACGCCGTACAAGTTCGCTCTCTTGTTTTATCCCATAAACAGGTCACGTTGCGACACTTGGCATAACTCTCCCTCAAAGAATCCAATTGAGGTCAGACCTGTGGGGTTGGAAAGATGATAGGTCAGGCTACCACAGGACGAAGTTTCAGACCCTGTGGATTCGTAATTTCAAAGATGCATCAGAAACAATCAAGTGCATATTTCTGTCAAAACAGAATTGGATTCTGAGCACCTTCATTCTTGGCTTGTCACTGCTGCGAGAATTTAGGGCTTCGAAGAAAGTTGGAATTTTTGGAATCGGAGTCCACGGCTGAATGCTCCTCATCAAAATCGAAATTTAGAGACCAAGATCGCATTTTTTGGTTGGGCAGAAGGCCGAGCTTGATACCCTAGTTCAGGATTTTGATCGGAAAGGTGGAAAATTAGGGCTTCTGCAAAAGTTGGAATTTTTTAAATCTGTGACCACGGCTGGAAGCTCCTCAGAAAAATCAAAGTTTAGAACACAAGATCGTACCTTTTGGATGGGCAGAAGACCGGGCTTTATCAAACCCTAGTTCGGGATCATGTCCAGAAGATCCAGAAGTTTCAAAGGCAATTTTAAGGGGTCAAATTTTGGAGATTTCAAAATTGAAGTATACCAGCTTGATCAGCTCAGCAAGGCACATCTTTTCATCCAATCAGAAGTTTGAAATTCAAAGTTTGAATTTTTAGGGTTTCTCTGACAAACCCTAATCCAGCTCCAGATCCAGTTTCAGCAAATCAAAGTGGATTGGGTTAATCCTAGAAGAGAATGAATTGGACACCTGCATAAGTGAAGAAGTTCCAGTTCCAAAGGGAGATAAGGCTAAGGCCTTACATAGGAAGTCTACAAGCAATCCCGACAGGTATGACTTGAAGAGATACAGGTATGTTTGTGAAATATGTTCATGATTAAGTTTATGATATGTTTATCTTCATATTATTAGTACAATCTTGATTAATCTTAGACTTATCACCTTAGTAAAAGTATGAATGCTTGTAGACATTCATTGATTAGGGTTATGACACTTATGATTGTACTAATGCACCATGATGTTGTATGAGGTTGATGTTGTCCGCTAAAGGTACATCAAGAAAGACAGATCAAGTTCTAGATCAAGAACATATGACCATGGTGACATGAAGACAAAGACTCATCCATAGTCATGGATCACATAGAAGCTCTACTTACGAGGTATGTATAATTTGGTTCTACATTGGTTAACTTATGAGATATGCAGGTTACTAGCACAAGTCTTTGAAGAGAACAAGAAGACATTATGTGGGTATGTTAGACATAACAAGCTAACATGATACTCCAAGTATGTTTTTCCTATATCAAGTTAGAATACTACCTTGCGTTAGGATATTATACTTTTGTATGAATGATAATGAAAGTTAGAAGTTTAAGTAATCAAGGGTTTATGCATATTATGTTTCTTACTTTGATTGATGATATGACTAACCAAAAGAGTCCTATGGTCAAATAAGATTATGCATGAATAAAAGAAGTCTTCCCTGAAACCTTGAATACTAATGCTTGTGATAAATTACCTGTGTGAAATAATCATGATCATACATGTTATGTTTATTTAGGATCATAATGTTTTGATAGTATTGAGATTATACTAATGGATGTATGATCATGTATGAGATCTTGAGGATGACATTAGTGCACACTTAAGCATGCATAGTGGTCCAGGATGGATATAAGTTCAAGGACAGGGTAATCCTGGAAGCAAAGATCAAGAGGGAGCACACTTTAGTAGTTCCTGCAAGGAAGCAAAGATTGAGAGGGAGTCCACCCTACAACTAAACAAAGATAAGTATTTGAACTGTCATTTATTATATATATGATTACTTAAATGATGTTGTCCAGTAGTGTACATACTTATGTTCCTAGATTTAGGATATGTATTATGCATATTAGAAAAGTTGCATTAATGAACAAGATACTACTAATATGCAAGTAATGGGTAAGTGGCCTATGGTATTGTACAACATTCCATTGCTACTTATCTAGAATGAAAACTCTTTGCTAACATGTTGGGAGTTGTGCACACTCTTAACAAATGTTCTGGTAGATATGGAAGGCATCTAGAAAGTTACCGTGTGATTACGGGATATGGCGAAATGTTGTATTGAAGCATTGGCTAAGATAATTGCATGATTGTATGACATATGTCTTTATGCATAAGAATGTGTTTTTGAAAAACTATGAGAAGTTTCTAATCATGCAATTGAATCTAACTTGTAGGAAAGATCGTGTACAAACACCTACAACAGAAGGACTACAACATTTGTTCCAGCAACGGAGTTCAAAGAAAACTATCTATTGAAGATATTGAAGAATCTGAAGTTCCCAAGATTCGGGATGCAGTAATGAAAGAATGCCATGATCAAGGAGTACCAGTCGATCATGAAGAATGATGTCTAGGATGTGATCCCGAGACCAGAAGGGAAGTCTCTTGTGACTTCCAAGTAAATCTATAAGATCAAGCATGCTGCAGATGGTAGCATAGAGAAATACAAAGCGAGGTTTGTGGCTTGTGGCTTCTCCCAGAAAGAGGGATAGATTATGAAGAGAATTTTGCACCTGAAGCCAAATACACTTCCTTCAGATCAGTACTTTCCCTGGCTGCAATGATGAAGTGGAAGATACACGAGATAGATGTCAAGACAGCTTTCTTGAATGGTGTAGTCGAAGAGGAAGTGTATGTGGAGCAGCCACCCGGGTTTGAGACACATGACAGGGAGTCATATGTGTGCAAATTGAAGAAAGCCTTGTAAGGCTTGAAGCAAGCTCCTAGGACTTGGTATGGTAGGATAGACAGCTTTCTATCCAGTTTGGGCTTTACCAAGAGTAAAGCGGATTCCAACCTTTACTACAAGGTTGAGGAAGGCAATCCAGTGATACTACTATTGTATGTGGATGACCTGTTTGTTACAGGTGAGGATAGGTTGATTGTCGACACGAAGAGGAAGCTTGCTGCCGAGTTCGAGATGAAGGACTTGGGGATGATGCACTACTTTCTAGGCATGGAGGTGTGGCAGAGTGCAGATGGAACCTTCCTTGGACAAGGGAAGTATGCAATAGAGATCCTGAAGCGGTTCAGGATGATGGACTGCCCACACCTATGGCATCGAACCTGAAGCTATTGAGTGATGCTTCATCAGAGACAGTTGATGTCATTGTGTATCATCAGATGATTGGGTCCTTGATGTACCTGATGAACACGAGACCAGATATTTGCTTTGTGGTGAACACATCGATCCAGTTCCTGACGGATCCCAGAGGTGTTCACCTCGTTGCTGTAAAGCATATTCTGAGGTACCTGAAGGATAAAATTGACTATGGGCTCAAGTATGATGCGAATCAAAAGTTTAACCTGGAGGGTTATGTTGATTCAGATTGGGCAGGCAGTGTTACAGATAGGAAGAGCACTTATGGGTGTTGCTTCAGTATGGGATCAGGTGTGATCTCTTGGTTTAGCAGGAAGAAATCCTGCGTAGCACTGAGTAGAGCCGAAGCAGAGTATGTCGCAGCTTGTTCAGCCAGTTGTGAGGCAGTATGGCTTAGGAAGCTATTGTCTGAGTTATTTGATCTCCAGTTGGATGCTACCTGTATCTATTGTGACAACCAGAGTTGTGTAAATTGTCAGAGAACCCGGTGTTCCATGACAGGTCGAAGCACATCAAGATCAAATATCACTATATCAGGGATATGGTGCAGAGAGGAGCAGTGAAGCTCCTGTATGTTGCGACGGATGAGCAGGTTGCAGATGTGTTGACGAAACCACTAGCCAGAGTGAAGTTTGAGTACTTCAGAGAGAGGCTTGGTGTTCTTAAGATAGAAGATACTTTGAGGAAGAAGTGATGGGACACATCTGCAGGAGCCATTCCAAGCATGGTGGTAGGAGGATCCTTCCCATGCCTGTGGATGTAAGTGCTGTGTGATGAACATCAAGACGATGCTCCGGATGATGTTCTGTATGACGATGATCAATTGGATCATGTATGATGATATGCATCAGGTGGATGCTTTGTATGATCAGTTGGATCATATGTGATGATATGCATCAGGTGGATGCTTTGTATGATCAGTTGGATCATGTATGATGATATGCATCAAGTGGATGCTCTGTATGATCAGTTGGATCATATGTGATGATATGCATCAGGTGGATGCTTTGTATGATCAGTTGGATCATGTATATTGATATGCATCAGGACGATGCAGTGACGATGATCAAGATGATTATGTGTGATGAGTACCAGGACGATGCAGTGACGATGATCAGGATGATTATGTGTGATGAGTACCAGGACGATGCTCTGGATGACATGCATCAGGACGATGCTATGATGATGATCGATATGATCATGAGTATCAGGTTGATACTCTATGGCCGTGGACAGGTTGTGCATGTAGCATAGAAAAGATCCTGGGAGATCCGATAGGTTGAGCGGTAAGCTCGTAAGTCAATCCTGGGATGCTCTTTTGAGGTTTTGCTACTAGAGGCATGTAATCCGTCCTGGAGATCCGATAGGTTGAGCGGTAAGCTCATAATCAGTCCTGGGATGCTCTTAAGAGTTCTTGCGGGAAGTAAGACACTCTTTAAAGGTTTTGCCTAACCACATGTAATCAGCCCTAGAGATCCGATAGGTTGAGCAGTAAGCTCGTTATCAATCCTGGGATGCTCTTTAGAGTACTTGTAGGTTGCAAGACGCTCTTTAAAGGTTTTGTGGTGTGGGGGTCACATATAATCAGTCCTGGAGATCCGATAGGTTGAGCAGTAAGCTCGTAATCAATCCTGGGATGCTCTTTAGAGTTCTTGCAGGATGCAAGACACTCTTTTAAGGTTTTGTGACAATCAACATGTAAAAGATCCTAGGAGATCCGATAGGTTGAGCAGTAAGCTCGTAATCAGTCCTGGGATGCTCTTTCAAGGTTTTGTTGACGCACGTAATTAGTCCTAGGATCCACAGTATGGCCATTGTTGATGAAGACCTACAGGTGGTAGGCCTACATCCAGCATGAAAAAGGGCTGGCTCTGTAGAACTTCCTATGACGAGAAGATTTCAGAGATAGCCCAGTGATCAAGATGTCGAGTACAGCAGCAGTGATGATGATGACGCTCCGTGATCCAGTGATGATGATCCAGCTCCAGATTTGAAGACTTGTGCCTATATGTGTTGATGACTTGTGTCAAGAGAATACCTTCCTAGTTAAGAGGGAGTGTTGATGTATTTGTAACTTCGGAAGATATTCACTTGTATATTGTATTTGTACTTTATTGTATCCCCAACGGAGATGTATTATTCCTCCAATTGGAAGTGTCGTCAGTTGTACTTGCATGTGTCGCAAGTTATATTGTACGTGTCGTAACTTATACTTGATGGGTTATTAGACCACCTTGATGGGGTCGGCCCTGTATGAGTCATGTGGGTCAAAAGGTTATTAGACCACCCTAGTAGGGGTCAGCCCAATCAGCATTATGTTAAGTGGTTAAGTTGAGGCCGACCTAGTTGAGTAAAGGTCAAGTGAAAGTTAGTGTATAAATAGAGAGTGTGTCTCTCTCATTTTACACATTCTATTATTCACTCACTTCGCATTAGTCAGAGAAGAGGAGGGTGCGCACAAGTGGAGGAGGAGCATGCTGCTGAAGATATCTATCTCTTGGGTTTGATCATGGTGATCCTTGTATTGATGCTTATTCTATCTCTGAGGAAGTTGCGGGGTTTTTCACCTTCTTAGTTTTCCTCGGTGAAATGTTTTGTGTCTCTTGTCTCTTATGCTTTATATGCTGTACATGTTGTTCTTTCAGTTACGATCCCAGATCTATTGAATTAAATGATGAAAATCTAACACTCGGGTATTTGAGAGGCACGGTGGAATATGGATTAAGTTATCTTGGAGGTGATGCAGTGAGGCTGTAAGGATATTCAAACTCAGAATGGGAAGGGAGTGCATCCGATCGGAAGAGCACCTTAGGGTGTTAATTCAGCTTGGACTTAGCAGTGATTTCTTGGTTCAGCAGGAAGCAGACTTCAATAGCACTTTGTTCAGCAGAGGCGGAGTACATGGCAACAAGTTTGGCTAGTTGTGAAGCCATTTGGCTTCACAAACTGCTCACAGGATTATTTGATCAGGAGATGGAACCTACAGTGATATACTATAACAATCAGAGTTGTATCAAACTCTCTGAGAATCCAGTATTCTATGACAGGTCCAAACATATTGAAATCAGATATCACTTGATACAAGACAGGATCCAAATGGGAGTAGTCAAGCTCCAATATATTTCCACATATGACCAAGTTGTAGACATTCTGACCAAACACTTGGTGAAAGGGAAGTTTGTTTTCTTTAGAGACAAACTAGGAGTGGTCGAGAATACCTTCCTCAAAGGGAATGTTGAACTTTGTGTTAAGTTTTTACTTGTTTAGCATAATAACATTAAACAATATACTCACTGAAAGAAAGACAAGCACAGCAAACACAAAGAACACAAAATTTCTCTCAGGGAAACCACAAGGGAGAAAACCCAGGCAAAACTTCCTCAATATAGAATTCACTAAGTACAAGATAAAACCCCAAGACAAAAACAGCTTCTCTCCTTCACTTGTACGAAGTTCTCTCTTTCCTATGCGAACTTGAGTGAGTGAGATTTGTGATCCAAATGAGCAACTCAACCTCTTATTTATATTCTTTCATTGAGGTGACTTTTTACCCAACAGGGCCGACTTGACCTAACTGACTGGGTTGTCTTGTCAATTACATAATATAATATTCTTTTATGGATTCTTCTAGGCCGACACAAGTCTTAGGGTTTACATTGACTCTTTCAATGACTCTTACATTATCAATTACATCAATGACATTGACTCTTTCAATGACTCTTACATTATCAATTACATCAATGACATCTCCCGAAGGAGGAATACAATAATACAATAGACAAGTACATTCAGAATATCTTCCGCAGTTACATTTCCTTAACACTCCCTCTTAACGAGGAAGGTATTCTGCAAGCAACATCATCAACATCAACAGTTGTCCAACTGACTGGTGAAACTCTATGTCGTAGGAAGTTTTTGGAACATCATAATATGTCTGGGGCAACATCAACATCATCATCATCAGCATCATCAACATCGAACTGCTGGAACATCATCATCATCAACGTCAGCAAGAAATTGTTGGAGCATCAACTTCATCATCGTCGACAAGAAATTGTTGGAACATCAACATCATCCTCATCAGCAAGAAATTGTTGGAACATCAAAATCATCGTCAGCAAGAAATTGTTGAAGCATCAACATCATCATCGTCAGCAAGAAATTGTTGGATCATCAACATCATCATCAGTATATGAATACTGGAACAACATCATCAATCATCAGTAAGTGAATACTGGAATAACAACATCAATCATCAGTGAGCAAATACTGGAACAACAACATCAATCATCAGTAAGCAAGTACTGGAACAACAACATCAATCATCAGTAAACAAGGACTGGAACAACAACATCAATCATCAGTAAACAAATACTGGAACAACAATATCAATAATCAGCATGTGAATGCTGGAACAACCATCAGCATGTAAATGTTGGAACAACATCAACCATCAGCATGTGAATGTCGGAACAACCATCAGCATGTAAATTCTGGAACAACCATCAGCATGTGAATGTCGGAACAACCATCAGCATGTAAATTCTGGAACAACCATCAGCATGTGAAAGCTGGAACAACATCAAGATCTGGAATATGCGTTGTGGTGGGCACTCTAGTAGACGATGTTGACTTACTAATCCTTTCGGACCAAACAAGCCTAGTCAAACATCCTAATCTATCCAGGGATCAAGCAGGCCTTGCCTGGCTTACTAATCCTTTCGGACCAAACAAGCCTAGCTAGACATACCAATCGCCCTAGGATCTAGCCAGTGCTGACATACCAATCCTTTCGGATCAACCAGGCCTTGTCAGGCTGACGTACCAATCCTAGACTGAGCTGCCATACCAAGGCTCGAGGAAACTACTCCCTCTTTCGAGGGTGATCCTTTTGGACCCCACTCCTTTCGAAGGAGCTCCTATCAAACCAGTCATCATCATCACTCCCTCTTTCGAGGGAGGACCTTTTGGACCACACCAACCTTGTCTTGAAAGTATTCAAACTTTATACGAGACAGAGGCTTAGTCAACACATCAGCAACTTGTTTCTCTGTGGGAACATACTTGAGCTTTACAATGCCCTTCTGCACCATATCCCGGATATAGTGATACTTGATCTCGATATGCTTCGATCTATCATGGAACACTGAATTCTCTGACATCTTGATACAACTTTGATTGTCACAAAGAATATCAGTCACATCTATCTCTGCATCAAACAAACCTGCCAACATCTTGCGAATCCAAACTGCTTCACTACAAACTAAACATGCTGCGACGTATTCAACTTCTGTTGTACTGAGAGCAACACAGGGTTGCTTTATACTGAGCCATGAGATGATGCCTGATCCCAAACTAAAACAACATCCTGAAGTGCTTTTTCTATCTTCGGCACTTCCAACCCAATCTGAGCCTATATATCCATACAATCTGAACTCACTATCTGATGCATATCTCAGTCCATACTCCAATGTACCTTTTAGGGACCTCATCACATGTTTTGTTGCAATTAGGTGTACATGTCTAGGCTCTACCATGTACTAGCTCAAGGTGTCCACAGCAAAACATATATCTGGTCTAGTATCGGTCAAATACATCAATGAGCCAATAATCTATCTATACAACGTAACATCTACTGTCTCTGATGAAGCATCATTCAAGAGCTTCAAGTTTGTCACCATTGGAGTAGTCATGGCCTTACAATCAAACATCCCAAATCTTTTTAGGATCTCAACAGTATATTTTCCTTGATTTAAGAAAATCTCATCTGGAAACTGCCATACGTCAAGACTTAGAAAATAGTGCATCATCCCAAGGTATTTCATCTCAAATTCTACAGCAAGCTTCTTCTTACATTCAATGATGGGTTGTCTTCTCCTGTCAGAAATAAATCATCCAGATACAATAGCAATATCATAGGTTCATCATCTATGACCTTATAATAAAGGTTAGAATCTGCTTTACTCTTGGTAAAGCCCAACCTCATCAGGAAACCATCAATTCTTCCATACCATGCTCTGGGTGCTTGCTTCAACAAATATAGTGCTTTCTTTAGTCTGTATACATGTGATTTTTTGTCATCTGCTTCAAATCCTTTTGGTTGCTCAATATATACTTCCTCTTCTATTTTTCCATTCAGGAAAGTTGTCTTTACATCCATCTGATGTAACTTCCATTTCATCTTAGCTACCAAGGCAAAGATGGTTCTAATTGAGGTATATCTCGCCACAGGAGCAAAATTCTCCTCATAATCAATTCCTTCCTTTTGAGAGAACCCCCGAGCTACGAACCTTGCCTTGTACTTCTCAATGCTTCCATCTGCTGAATGTTTTGTTTTGAAAATCCACTTTGACGAAACTATTGACTTGTCCTTCGATCTTGGTACCACATCCCAAACATCATTCTGTATGATGGATTGGTATTCTTCAGTCATAGCATCCAACCATTCCTTCTTCTTTGCTGCATCTTCGAAACATGTGGGTTCTTCTTCAACAAGGTTACACATCAAGGATACATAACAAGAATATGTCCTTGGTCTCTTGCTTTCTCTACTGGTTCCTTCTGGGGCACCATATTTTCCTGCATCTTGGATTATTTCTCATGCCCAAGCTGGTCTTCTCTTCCGTGGATTTACTTCATGAGGTGTCTCCTCAGGTCTCTAAGGTTCTGTCATGTCGTGATCCTCTGGAATAAGTTCTTCTTCAATATTCTTGTCTGGTGCATTATTAGTTTCTGTAACTCTAGGAGCTTCATGCTCCTCTTCATCCTCATGAGTCTTCTTAGATTTGTTGAAAGTTGTATCTTCATCAAATGTACCATCTCTGCTAAGTTCAATTTGGCGGTATCCTGGGATGTAAATACGGTAAACCTTTGATTTCTCACTGTAACCCACAAATATCCCCTTTCTTCCTAAAGGTTCCAACTTTGTTCTCTTCTCTTTTGGAATGTGAATAAATACTAGACACCCAAATATCTTTAGATGACTGACTTCAAGCTTCACGCCGGTAAACATCTCTTATGGGGTCTTATTGCCAAGAGCACTGTGAGAGATTCTATTTTGTACATAGACTGCAGTTCTAGCTGCTTCAGCCCATAGATGCATGGGTAGATCTTGATCATGGATCATGGCTTTCACTGCTTCCATGATAGATCTTTTCTTTCTTTCAGCTACACCATTTTGTTTTGGATTATAGGGAATGGTAAGCTCCCTCTTAATCCATGCTTGTGTACAGAATTCTTTGAAATCACCTGAAGTGTATTCCCCTCCATTATCTGTCCTTAGTATCTTGATCTTCTTTTCATAGAGGTTTTCTACAAGAGCCTTAAACTCTTTAAACTTTTCAAATACTTCACTTTTATTCTTTAGAAAATAAATCCATGTTTTGCGGGAATAGTCATCAATAAAGGAAGCATAGTAAACATACCCGCTTAATGAAATGGTTGTCATAGGTCCATAAATGTCGAAGTGAACAATGTCCAATATGCCTTCTGCTTTGCTATCGCTACTTGGAAATGGGTTCTTTGTACTTTTTCTGTGTGCACATCCTTTGCACACTCCTTCGTGATCAACCTGGATTTCCAGTAATCTAGTCACCACCTTCCTCACTATTGGTAAAGCTTTGTAGTGTACATGAGCTAGTCTTCTATGCCATAATTCACAGGGGCTCATGGTACTAGCCATTAGTGTTGAATCTGCATGACCCTTGAGTTTATAGAGTCCTCCTTCTTCAACTCCAATAACAATTGCATCATTGATTGTCTTCCCCTTTTGCCACATAAGAACTTCACCATCTACAAATGCAACTCTAAGACCTTTCTTATCTAATGTTGAGATAGAAAGAAGGTTCTTTTTCAAACCTGGAACATATAGGACTTCCTTCATGTTCATGGACTTTCCAGAGTCGGATTTGCAAGTAGCCTCTCCCATTCCTTTGATAGGATATTGGTAATCATCTCCAAGCTTTACTTTGTGTGGAGAATCTTTCTGCATGAGATGTGAAAGAGAGTCTTTGTATCCCATCATGTGTTTGGAGGCTCCACTAGCCAAGTGTCACTTCCATGAGATACTGAACCAGTGAGGGCTGAGATTAGAACATATTCTTCACTAATCTTCGTCTTCTTTGGTTTTGATTTCGTCATCATGTTCACTATCTTCAGCTGCATGAGCATGAAATCTTTTCTTCTGCTTCTTGAATTGTCCAGATTTGACAGGACAATTTCTTGCAATGTGTCCCATCT
Source organism: Larix kaempferi (assembly GCA_027924585.1). Taxonomy (NCBI): domain Eukaryota; kingdom Viridiplantae; phylum Streptophyta; class Pinopsida; order Pinales; family Pinaceae; genus Larix; species Larix kaempferi. The sequence continues at coordinate 6,353,518 of BSBM01000364.1, read as the reverse complement.
TGTGACATGAGAAACATTCAAAGGAGGATAAGTCTTTCTTGACCCTCTTATTCCTTTGAGATCTTTGAGTTCTTCTAGGAGAGTGGTCATGAGTACGTACATCATTCATTTGTTTCCTTCCTTCTTTGGCATGAGTTGCCAAAGCTTGATCTTCATTATCATTTAGTTTCTCTTCTCTTACAACTATTATTTCTTCTTCTTGCACACACTCTTCCCATAGTTGTCTGAACTTGATTAATCTTTTCCTAGAGAATATGCCACAAACGAAAGGTTCCCAATCTCTAGGAAGACCATTCAGATTGGTCATTACAACTTCGGCTTCTTCTACCATGTCTCCAATGGCTTCTAACTGTTCTTTGATCTGAGATACTCTGGAGAAATATGAATGCATAGTCTTGGACTTCTGGATCTTCACACCCTTGAGTTGATTTCTCAAGGTCATCTTCCTATTAACGTTCTTTCCTTCAAATAGACTGGTCAAAGCATCAAACATTTCTTTTGGAGTCTTCTTTGAGCATACTTGAGGAATCAAGTGATCTTTGATAGAATCAGCTATGATCCTCTTAGCCTTGATCATATTCTTCTTGTGCCTTGCTTTGGTCTCATCTCCTTTTGGTTCTGCAACTTCTTCTTTTACAAAGCCTTCTAGGTCATGTTCTTCAAGAATGAGCATGACTATATTTCCATGCCCTCAAGTTCTCAGCTCCTTCAAGCTTCTCATCAAGCTTGGTAGTGCTTGCCATTTTCATAATATGAGAACCTCAAATGGAAATAGAATGGAGATAGTACTTACCAGTAAGTTGTCCTTTTGAAAACTGTTTCAACCTTGACTTAGGGTTTGACAGAGAAACCCTAATTTTCCAACTTCGGGATCTTGGAGAACTAACTGGATGAAAAGATGTGCCTCTGCAAGGCGAGTTGAGCTAAGTACTCTTTCTCCCAAATCTGTGAGCAGATCTTCCAAAAACGTGAAGCCCTAGTTCTTCGGGCTACAGTGGTGGACCCAAAAATGAAAATTCTCGGAATTGAATTCTACTTCGACGGAAAGATGCGCCCTAGTGAGGCGAGTTAGATGCACCCTCTTTTTCAATTGATCTATGGAGAGAGCTCCCGGAATAAGAAGCCCTAGTTTCTGCAGTTGTAGTGGCTGCACAATGTTTTCTTTCAGGCTTGCTCTGATACCATGTTAAGTTTTTCCTTGTTTAGCATAATAACATTAAACAATATACTCACTGAAAGAAAGACAAGCACAGCAAACACAGAACACAAAATTTCTCTCAAGGAAACCACAAGGAAGAAAACCCGGGAAAACTTCCTCAATATAGAATTCACCAAGTACAAGATAAAACCCCAAGACAAAAACAGCTTCTCTCCTTCACTTGTGCGAACTTCTCTCTCTCCTATGCGAACTTGAGTGAGTGAGATGAGTGATCCAAACGAGCAACTCAACCTCTTATTTATATTCTTTTGTTGAGGTGAATTTTTCCCCAACAGGGCGGACTTGACCTAACTAACTGGGTCGGCTTGTCAATTACATAATATAATATTCTTTTCTGGATTCTTCTAGGGCGACACAAATCCTAGGGTTTACATTGACTTACATTCTCAATGACATCTCCCGAAGGAGGAATATAATAATACAATAGACAAGTACATTCAGAATATATTTTGCAGTTACATTTCTTTAACAGTTTGTAGCTCGAACAGGCATTTCTACATGAGTTTGTGTCTAACTTGTGGAAATCGTCATTAATACCATAGTTTTAAAAATCGACAAAATCAGAATCGTAATCTATCGATTCATCGAATAGACCCCAAACCGATCCGAACCGACCATCAAATCGGTTCAAGTGACAGATTCGTTACTGAACCAACAAATTCGGTATTGAACCGATCAGCCGAGTCATTACTGATTCATTACCGATTGCAAGTCCGATTCATTACCAATTTATTAACGATTCATTCTCTCTAAAAAATAAATATTTTATGTATTTTTTAGTAAATCGGGTCATTAAATTCAAATCGATCGAGTCATGACTGATTCATTACCGATTTCGAGTCTGAGTTCGAGTTGACCCTCGACCGATTCCAAGTTCATTCTGATTTTTAAAACTATGATTAATACCTCTCAGAATTTTGGAAATTCACTTTAATAATTTAATTATTAAAGTGAATGTCATTTTAGAATTAATTGAGGTTAATTTAATAAAATGCCTAGGTATTTGGCATTAGTGATTTAAGTTAATTAAGTGAATCTTAGCCATTGATCTCAAGTGAGAGGAAGATCTAATCTCAACTATTGATCACTTACAGGTTAGGGTTTTGGTTTATCTCAAGATTATAAAAGTCAGCCAAAGTGAGAGGAGAAGACACACAACACACAAGCTTTGAGAGAGTGAAGGAGTTTCACTTTCAGATTTGGAAAGGAGGAAGAGGACAGCAGCTAGGAAACTTTTGCAGGGGGGCGTACCAGTTGAGAGGACGTTCAAGATTTTGCAGGGACAGCCAAGAATCCGTACAGCCTACAGGGTCTTACAAGAGGTCGTACAGCCGCACATGTGGGCCATACAGCCCATTTGACAGCACACAGCAGCCATACAGGCTTAACAGCAGATCCACCCGAACCATATGGATCGTACAGGACTGTACACACCATACGGATGTCGTACAGTCCGTACAGGTACAACACGGCAGCAACAAAAGATCAAGGGTCTTCTGGGGCAAATTTGCAGGAGGAAGAATTTTTCACATAGAGGGCATATTTGCCAGGATTGTTGATTGTATTTTTCTCATTGGAATTTATTTTAATGAAAAGTTGATTTGAAGGGCAAAACTTCTGTACATATGTTTTATTGAGTAGATCTATTTCCATTTTGCTTCCGCTATTAAAATTATGTTAATTATTCAGCAATATAAATTATTCAGTTAGCTCCAATTTATTATTCAACAAGGAAAATCACTAGGAAATATTTATCTAGGACTGGAATAGGAAAAACTAACAGAAATGACCCTCTATCAAATTGAAAGAGCAATTTAGCATAGATTATTTGTCAAGTTTTAATAGAAATCTCTAAGAATTTTGATAGTTTACAAAGACTTCCTTTCTATATCAAGATTGTATGTCCAAGTTAAACATTCTTGTCCTTCAGACACATACACACACATAGCCCCAACTCTAACATTGCATCACTCTATACATGTGGACCCACGTCCAAACTAGCCTAATTTATGTTTTCCATTTGAGAAGTCCAACAACATACATATTTAGTCTCTTCACTCTCCATGCATTGCAATAATGCGATCTAATTGGCGTGATTTACAACTTTGAGCTCAATGGTATAATTTGACATTGTGGTTTATTCCCACGTGCCATGCCCTGCACAAGTTGTACCCTTCACAATCTTTAATATTTACTCCTTATTTTCCCATTTATAGTTGGTTGATATTGTGATATCCGCAAGTTCTGGTTCTTGACTTTGAAACTGCAAAAGATGTGAATATTGGAGCTAACCAAAGAAAGAGCACATTAATGAATGAAAGGACAATTACTTGTAAACAATTTAGCTATGGCTGGTTGTTAGTGGCACTACAACATGTCATTGAAAAGACTCATAGTGATTAGATCATCCCATCTAGGCGAAGGAAAACATTGCATTTTAATTTCTATAATGAGTAAGTAATATCTTCCGATGATAGTGGATGATCAAAACCAATGTAACATCTCCATGAGTAAACCACAGTTATAAATAATGTAATACCATCTTATAATGAAGGGCAAGAGTGGAGAATATTTTTTGGTAAGGTTTACAAGGTAAACCAAAATATCTGTCAAATGATGATGTGCTACCACACACAACGTGAGAACAGGGATGGAAGAACACCCAAACACACATGCCTCTAAAAAGGGAAAAGAGGCAATGGAACAGAGAAACCCCATGGTAAGACAAAAGATGAAAAAAAGAGGGCAATTGTTAATGATAGCCTAGGATTGTAGGTGAATAGGGTAATTTGAATACGTTTCAGATTAGCTTTTACCAATAAATTATCAAAGGAAAACAAGCCAATTAAATAGGGTTAATTAATTGTTCCTTTAATGAGCTAGAAACCCCAATGCTGAAAATGAAAAGAAGAGAAGGCAAAGTACTTGCCCAAATTGTGGTGGATGATGAAGTTCCTTAGCCTAAAGTGGAGAGTTGTGACAGTACTCCAAAAGTGATCTATGTTCTGCAGGGTTACCAGAATCAGCCCTGCCAGCTCAGTTTCCATACAGATCACACTGGATCTTGGAATCGGGGATTCGCACAAGCTTCTCCAAAATTTGAGATATTTTCAAGAGGAAATGATTCCGATTTTAGGAACCAATTCCATTGTCAAAAGAATCAATTCCTATGCTAGGAATCGTTTTTAATGAGGAATAGGTTCTACTTTAAGGAACTGATTTCTAGAAGTCGGGAATTAGTTCCTTCCACTGGAATTGATTCCAGTACAAATTTAAAAAAAGCAATGCCCAATTCACTTGATTAAACCTGCAGAAAGGGTTTTTACGGGTCCCACGTCAATTTGGGAGAAGCAACTCAAAAAAAGGCCCTACTAATACTAGGAACCATTGAGACCATCATTTGCACCATACGGCGACTGAGATTTGGAGCAGCCACCGAGCAGAGGTTTGGAGCAACAAGCAATTGGAGACCAAAGCCAACTGAGGTAAGTTCATTGCATTTTGGCATTTGCCATTTGGTTTCCTTCCAAAGTTTCCTGGTTTGTTTGAGGTTTCTTGTATTTGAATAGTGATAGTGTTGTGTATGCTAGCAAGCATACACAACATTGTTGCCAAGCATGCACACGGAACTTATACAACAAGCCTATGTATGCCAACAAGCAAGCACAGACTCCCTCAAAAAATATCATATTAATAATAAAAGTAAAATACCATAATTTGATCATTATTAATTCATAATTTTGATTCAAAGTTTCAAACATGTGAAACACCCTCATAAAACCAATAAATTGTCAATGTGCTAGCAAGTTTGACCATTTTTCAGTGTTCACTGTTTTACTAACCACCAGTAGCCTCTCGTCAATCAGTTCAATATGGGTCTGGGGTTTGTGCTGGAAGGAGTTGTATTGGGAGAGGTAGCAAAGATCGTCAACGAAATGAACAGCAGCCTGTACAACCAGCATATCCTATTGATTCTCCTCTATGGAATTATGTGACCAAGATTGGGAAGAAAGAGAAGAACAGTGGTGGCACCTGCTTGTGGAATTGCAGCAAGTGTAAATCAAATTTTACAGGTTCATACATGAGGGTTAAGGACCATTTTCTTTGGCTTCTTGGTGATAATGGAGTTCATCATTGCAAAAAAATTAGTTGAAAGGATGTGGACAGTTTTCAAGCAGAGCAAGATGCTAGAAATTTAGCCAATGCAGAAAGGAGTTGCAGGATGCAACCATTCTCAAAAAGGATAAATGAAGTTCCCTTAATTGTTGACGAAGCCCGCAAGAGACAAAACCTTGGAACCTTGTCCAAAGTGTTTGACATGGGAGGGACGGACGAGAAGGACAAGAGGGTTGCAAGAGCCATATTTGCATGTGGAATACCCTTCAATGTAGCGCAGTCTCCTTATTGGCAAGACATGCTTAGGGCATTTAATGAGGTCCCTAGGGGTTACAAGGGGACAAACTTTGAGAAAGCGTGCACTACCCTTCTATAAAAGGAGAAACTGATTGTGGAAAAAGTGTTGGAACCAATTTGTTCCAATTGTAGTGGCAATGGTGTCTCTATCATCTCTGATGGTTGGACTGATAATAGGCCATTGGCAAACATTATTGTAATGTCTCCTTCAATCCCATACCTCTTGAGGGCAATAGATGCTTCAAGGGCAGAGAAGAATGCTGAATGGATGCTTCAAGGGCAGAGAAGAATGCTGAATGGATTGCTGAAAAAATTTCAGAAGCAATCGAAATTGTGGGACATTCAACTGTGGTGCAAGTCATCAAGATAATGCATGTCCATGCAAAGCAGTTAGGGCAATTATGAGGAACTATATGACCATAATTTTTGGACACTTTGCATGGTGAATAGTTTAAATCTTGCTTTTAAATCCATTGCTGCTGAAGTTGAATGGATGAAAAAACTATGTGAAGAAGCAAGAGAAGTTATGATTTTTATCACTAACCATAAAATGCACAAGCTATGTACAAGGAATTTGATATGACTCCAACTTTTGAAAGTTGGAGAAACTAGATTTGCATCACATTATATAATGATCAGGTGGTTAGTAAACATGAGGGAAGTTGTCCTCCATGGTTGTTAGTCGACAGTGGTAAACATGGAAACAAAGCAACATTGAAAAAGCAATGTGGGTTAGAGCTACCATTCTTGATGACACTTGGTGGGTTCAAGCTGAGCTTTTTGTTTCCATAATGAGGCCACTTGTTGATTTGTCAAAACTTTGTGATTTGGATGTGCCTATGTTGGGTGACATCTTTGACCGCACTGAACCTATGTTAGAAAGAATTCAGCTACTTCTTGAAGAGAAGGACCCTCTTTTGTTTGGCACCATAAAGGACATAATCATTAACAGGTGGAACAAATACAATACCCCTCTACATGCTTTAGCCTATGCCTTAAAGCCAAATGTACTATGATGAAACATACTTGGCTAAATTTGGAGGTAGGAGGAAGGCCCCAAACAAAGACAGTGAGGTGCCCAATGGTTTAAGAACAGCAATTTGATGCAATAATGTATGATTGTATAATGTATGTATGATGCATCTGATATTCATATATGTTATCAACTTATCACTTATCAAGTTATTAGTATCACTATGATCATTGATGTTATGAATCATTTGACATTTGATAATGAGCATTGAAAAAGTAGAATTTAGAATCCATGATGTTATATGAATATCTTATTAATCATGAATCATTTCATTTTTAGATTTTTTTTAATTATCATTATAAAATTAAAAATTTAAATACATCTTTAAAAAAATTAGCGTTAGGGTTCTGAATCCCTGATTCCTAATTTCAAGATGATTGTCACACCCACACCAGATGCAAGAAGAAAGGTGTCTGCAAAGGATGTGCTCTTGGTAAGCACATCAAGGTTGTTTTTCCTAGCAATGAGCATAAATCAAGAGGGAATCTTGATCTAATCCATTCAGATGTGTGTTGAGTCGTTGACCTATGTATTCCACCTCCTTGACAGGTAGTTGGTATTATGTCACTTTTTTTTACTATTTCTCTCGCAAGACCTAAATCTATTTTTTGAAGACCAAGGATGAAGTGTTCAACAAGTTCACAGAGTTCCAAGCTTTGGTTGAAAATCAAATAGGAAGGAAGATCAAAGTACTTAGTTAGATAATGGAGGAGTATACATCCACCAAGTGCGATACTTTATGCAAGGACGTTGGTATCAACAAGGATTTGATTGTAATGTAAAACCCATAGTAAAATAGGGTTGCCAAGAGGAAGAATAGGTCTATTATTGAGATTGCTAAGTCTCAATTCATGACATGGATTTGCCCATGTGATTTTGGGTTGAACCTTGTAACACAGCCATGTATATCCTTAACAATGTCCTCACGGGATCTTGAGGGACATGACCCCAAAGGAGGCATTCAATATTTTCAAACCAAATATATCTCATCTCCATGTGTTTGGGTGTCCAATTTATATTTGTGTGCCTGGTCAGAAGAGGACAAACTTGGAACCCTCAAGTTTGAAGGGTATTTTTGTTGGATGCTAACAGGGTCTACACTCCATAACAGAGGGAGACAATAGTATGCAACGATGTGAAGTTTGATGACGATGTGAGATCTCCTAGTTCATAGGACTCTCCTTCAGTAGTTGAGAAGAATGAGGAGGTTGTGGTTACAAAGACTAATCCTAAGACTCAAGATGAGTCACATTCACAGCGAGATGTGATGAGATTAGGTGTGGACATGCCCTCACCTTCCACCTCAACAAATGGGAGGCCAAGATAGCTTTCCCATACATTACAAGAGGCTCGAGAGCATATAGCAAGGCCCAAATCTTCAATGAGGGCAAGTACACCTCCTAGGAGATATGCTAATCATATTGCATTGGTTTCTTCCATACATATGCCTTCCAATTGTTCAAAGGAGGTGAGGTGCGATAACTTGATAAAGGTTGATGCTAAGATTGATTCCAGGAATGCAACTGATGGGAATATTACAAAGTACAAGGACAAGGTTGATGGATTCTCTCAGACAGAGGGAGTTGACCATGATGTTACTCTTGCTTTAGGATTCTCTTGGGACAAGGGAGTTGACTCGGTTCAGGTTGTTTAAGTTGTCATATGATTTGAGGTACATGAGAGGAATTCTCATGTTGACAAGTTGTTGATAGCCTTGCATAGGTTGTTACCTGTACCATAAGTTTGGTATTCCAAGATCAATGAGTCGACTTGTACAAATTTCTATCTTTGTGGCTTTGATAGATGTGATCCACTTGTCTTGGTCTTGTATGGAGATGTGATGTTTTGTAGAAGATGTTGTGGACACCTTAGTATGTGGTATCCACTGATTTTTTTGGTCGGTGATGTTGCATTAGAGAATGATGGAGCTAGGCAGGTTGCTTATGTTCCAAAGGTATGTTCCTAATTCATTCATATTTATAGGTAGTCATTATTCTCTAGAGGGTCGAGATGCTACAATAGCATGGGTAACAATTTCTTTATAAGTGACTTTGGTTGATTCTGTTGGAATGCCCGAGTGGGTAGACAACCAATAATTAAACAAAGACAAATACACGGGAAAATAGATAAGGGTGAGATGCATATTTCTCATTAACATATGTACATATAAATAGATTGAGATCACCCTTGGGTTCATATTCCCAAGGCGTCTCTTGGACTCCTAATGATTGTTCACATTCACATGTGACTCTCGGGGTGAATGTGCATAATAATACCAAAATTCAATAATTATTAACCCATACGGATTAATGTTTCCAACATTCCCCCCCTTAATCCGAAGGAATGTATATAAGTCCAAGAAAAGAGCGCTGAAAAAACTGGAAGTGGACACCTACCAAAGGCTGAACATCTCCAACTTGACAATCTGAATTCACAAATTAACCTAGCAGAAGCTGAAGTCTTCTACTAAGAGGTGAAAATAAGATGCTCTCTAAAACAGGTGGTTTTGGGATGACCACAAATCAAACGGTTAACAAAAGTTGATGTCTTCTACTAAATGTTGGTTCAACAATGACCACAAACTTTGGAACTTGGTAATGACTCCAGTTCTAGCTCAATGGTTCCCTCTAGAACTTGGCTCTAGGGCTCAACGGTTCCTTCTAGAAAATAGCGGTTTAAGGACCACCATAAACTAATGTTCTAGTAGAAGCAACAGGAGGCTGATGTCTTCTACTAAATGGGTGGTTTTAGGAAAATCACAAAGCAAATCACGCTCAATGGAACATAGCTTTGACACTTGCTACATGCCTCTGGCTCGAGGCTCTGGAAACTGGCACGAGGTTCTAGCTAGGCAAAGGATCTAGTTCAGGCTCACTTGTTCTCACTCGCTTGTTTCTGATAGTCCATCATTCCTCTCTGTCAAGAACAAAGTGAGGAATAGAAAATCTCATGGTGGTTATAACTATGTCAAAACCAGTGTAGTTTCACTCAGCTAAGACTCCCGAGTCTGGCCGAGTCAAGTGCCAGCCGCATAACCGCAGCTTACTCGGAGACCTAACTCGGCACTCACGGGTTTTGGGAACACTCGTTGAAACTCAGCGTAAACCTAACACTCGCGAATACTCGCCGGCCTGTCGTCCATCCCTCGTGGCGGGTAATGGGCCAATCGTTGACCACCGCGGGCTTTCATATTGGCACCAAAAGACTGGCGCGAAAGTTTGGCACCAGTTTGAGCCTTTAAGAAGGCGTTCGGGGTCCTCCTCCACTCACAGTGAGCCACGAAGTGTGAGCCGAAGTAGTGTGAGCCATGAGCCGAAGTAGTGTGAGCCAAAGTGTGAGCCGCGAAGTAGTGTGAGCCGAGTTTGTGAGTTCCGAGTTGAGGGTTCGTGAGTTCCGACTGAGGGTTCAGTAACTTCAGTTTGCCATTGCCATCGATGGGTTCAGTTTGCCATTGCCATTGAAGAGTTGTTGCTGGGTTCCGGACGGGCTGCCATTGAAGAGAGTCGAACGCTGCTACGATTGAAGAGACACGTCGCTGCTGGGTTCCGGAAGAGCTAGCCTGCTACGTTTGGTGACTTGGTCGACATCAGCTGCCATCGACTAGAGCCGAAGGTTGGTCGACATTTTTATTTTTTATTTTTATTTCAAAATTTAAATTTTGTATATGTTTTAAATTTTAATTTTTCATATGTTTTAAATTTTAATTTTATATATATGTTTTAAATTTTACATATTTTTTTTTAAATACAATATATTAACTTTTATATATGTTTTTTTAAAGTTTTAATTTAAAATTTTAAAATACAATGTCATATATGTAATAATAATTACAAATACATATATGACATTGTATTTTAAAACTTTAAATTAAAACTTTAAAAAAACATATATAAAAGTTAATATATTGTATTTTAAATGTAAAATATATGTAAAAATTAAAATACATATTAAAATTTTAATATATGTAATTTTATTTATGTTTTAAATTTCATTTGAATTTTCAATTTTGTATTTGAATTTTTTTAATTTGTTAAGTATAATTTTTTTATTTTAAGTTTTTAATGGTTTGGCCTTGGCATGCCGATGTCGTGACTGCCTACAAGGCATGTAGGCTGCCACTGGGCAGCCTGTAGGCCAAAGTCAAACCATTAAAAACTTAACCTAAAACTTAAAATAAAATAAAAACTTAACAAATTATAAAAATTCAAATACAAAATTAAAATGAAATTTAAAACAAATGTCAAAAACATAAAAAAAATTATAAATTTATTTGAATTTTTTAAATTTGTTAAGTTTTTTTTTTTAAGTTTTTAATGGTTTGGCCTTGTAGCATGTTGATGCCATCACTGCCTACAAGGCATGTAGGCTGCCCAATGGCAGCCTACATGCCTTGTAGGCAGTCACGGCATCAGCATGCCAAGGCTAAAGTCAAACAATTAAAAACTTAACATAAAACTTAAAATAAAAAAAATAAACTTTAACAAATTTAAAAAATTCAAATGAAATTTAAAACAAATGTCAAAAACATAAAAAAAAATTATAAATTTATTTTAATTTTTTAAATTTGTTAAGTTTTTTTTTAAGTTTTTAATGGTTTGGCCTTGGCATGATGATGCCATGACTGCCTACAAGGCATGTAGGCTGCCACTGGGCAGCCTATAGGCTACCACTGTTTCCACTCAGATTGTCATCCATGGCACCTAAGGGGAAATCTGGAAGGGCTCTTGATAAAGCATGGGAACATTGTGTCCGGGTGGTCTCGGGGCAAGACAATCAAGTCAAGTGCAAGTACTGTCCAACGACTATGTATGGGGGCATAAGCAGGTTAAAACACCACTTAGCTCGAGTTGTGTGCAAAGATGTCATAGTTTGTGATGGTTGCCCTGAAGAAGTCACAGCAGAAATGAACGTTGCTTTGGAAAGCATCAAAGACCAAAATGCCAAAAGATCTAGGCTAAGGTTTGAAACTGCAGGGATGGGCAGATCTCCAATGGGACCCCCAGGTAGTTGTTCATCAAGTTTTGCACCAAGTGCTGCAGCAAGTCCATCTATCACCTCTCATTTCTTCCTTCCTCGTACGACCCCGGGATCTCAACCAACCTTGGACAGCTTTAATGAAAGGAAAAGGAAGGAGGCAGATATGGCAGTGAGGAGGTTTTGGTACCATGACAACCTCTCCTTCAACATTGCAAGGTCTCCATTTTATCAGCCCATGGTAGATGCTATTGCAAGCGTTGGCCCTGGATACAAAGCCCCCTTCATACAGTGCACTTAGGGGGGAAGATCTAGATGAGGAGTTGCAGTGTGTCAAGGAACAGTTGGAGAGCATTAAAAGCTCATGGGAGTTTACAGGTTGCACAATCTTGTCAGATGGGTGGACAGATCAGAGGAATAGAACGATCATAAATTTTCTTGTGGCTTGCCCTAAAGGAACCATGTTCCTAAAATTTGTTGATGCATCCTCGCATGTGAAAGATGCAAATCTGATATTTCCATTGTTAGCAGAGGTTGTTGAAGAAGTGGGGGCCAAAAATGTTGTCCAAGTAATCACCGACAACGCAGCAAATTATGTGGCAGCCGGTAAATTGCTTTGTGCAAAATACCATTCTCTTTTTTGGACCCCTTGTGCTGCCCATTGTATAGATTTGATTTTGGAGGACATTGAGAAGTTGGAGTGCGTGCAAGATGTGGTTCATGAGTGCAAACAAATCACCAAGTACACTAATAACCATGCTTGGGTGTTGAGTCTTATGAGAGAGCACACAAAAGGTGAGCTCAGTCGCCTTGCTGTCACACGGTTTGCAACCAACTTTCTCTCCCTCCAAAGCCTTCTTAATGAGTACCAAGCATTGAGACGGATGATTAGTAGCAGGGAATGGATACATTATAAGGACAGCACAAAACCAGATGCAATGGCTATGAGCTTGTTTGTCCGTAGAGATAGTTTATGGGAGGAATCACTGAGATTGTCAGCATGACACAACCACTTGTGAGAGTGTTGAGGATCATGGATGGTGACAAACCACCAATGGGGTATGTTTATGAGAGGATGGACAGGGCCAAAGAGGCCATCAAGGTCTTCTATAAGGGGGATGAATCAAAATATCGTCCTATATGGGATATTATTGATTCCAGGTGGGACAGACAACTACATTCACCATTACATACAACAGGGGCATATCTCAATCTGAGCATATTCTATAATGCAGGGTCTAAAATTCAAAAGGATCCTGAGGTGATGAGAGGTATGATGATATGCATTGAGAGGATGTACCCCAATCAAGAAACTCAAGACTTGATCAATATGCAGCGAGATATGTACAAGGAATCATCTGGCATGTTTGGATTTAGCTCAACACAACGTCTTAGGGAGAAGAAAATGCCATGTAAGATTCAATTTGTAATTCGTTAAATTTTATTTTGCTAGTTTTATTTTTAAAGTTTGACATTGCAAAACTTGTAATCTTTGTTTTTTTTTTTTTATAATAGCCCAATGGTGGGTAGATTGTGGTGCTGAGGCACCACACCTACAGGAATTCGCCATCAGAATATTGAGTCAGCCTTGCAGCGCTTCAGGTTGTGAGTGCAATTGGTCAATATTCAAGCACATCCACACCAAAAAGCGCAACAGGTTGGAGCATGAGAGGTTGGAGAAGTTGGTCTACATATACTACAACCTTCGGATGCTCACAAAACAGCTGCGGGGAAAGGAATTGGATCCAATTTTATTGGATCAAATTGATCTAGTCTCTGATTGGGTAGTGGAGGATGAAGCTCCTCCTGACTTGGCTTGGCTTGATGAAGAGACCGAGGGTCCCTCTGGTGTACCATTTTCTGAAATGGAAACGCCAAACACACCTGCATCACAATTGATTTTTCCATCTAGTGATGTTGTCACTAGCTCTAGTAGGGCCTATACTAGGCATTCCACTGCTCGTAGTCATGCATGAGAATCGAGTTTGGACTTGGAGACACTATCTTTTTTTATTTTCTCGTTATGTTTACCTATGTATTTGAACTTGGTACAATTTTGGAATGTGTTCAAGGAATCATCTTTCAGTTCACTATTTTGCATACAAATATGGAGTGTCAAATGTTGTATTATTAATTTTTATGAGATGATCTAATGAATTTCTGCATAGAATTGTTTTTATAACATATATCAATTAGAAATGTCATTATCTATGTTTTTTGTGCTTAAAAGTTAGCACATTTTTAATTTTTTTCATATTTTTCATATTTGTCGAGTCTTTGTCGAGTCTTATCCGAGTCGGCCGAGTCCCAAGCCAGCCGAGTATTTGTTGAGTCTAAGTCTGACTACATTGGTCAAAACCACCATGGAATACAACAATCTAATGAATGTTTTGGAGCATGGCTCCCTTTCTATCTTCTGGATACAATTCTGAATCCAACAACTGAATTTGGTTGTGGCTTAAGCTTGCTTGTTCCGAAAGTGAAGAATGTTGTGACTGCTTGTTGTTAAATTGATAGGGCTTCAAAACTTGAAGCCTAACTACCAATTCATGATATTCCCCCCGTCAAGTACAAGATAAAAAGCAAGAAAATTTTCTACAACAAGTTGTGTCAGAACTCGAGACTAGGTTTTGCAATATGAATAATATATCTTCTTGGTTGTTATTGACCATTGCCAAGAAGCAATCCACCCATAGTGAATCTTCAGTCTTGCAGGTTTCTTCAATGTCAAACATATATGAATAATGGTTATGCTTCCCGCAATGCTGACAAGGGTGGAGATCAAAGCACTGCTCGTCCATGGGGCCAATTCGCTGACAATGTTGGCAATGATGTTCAACTAAAACAGACTCATCTTGAAGAAATCCAGAACTCTAAAACTGGATTGGTCTGGAATAATCTGGAATATGAAAGGTCACCTCCTTATCATATACGATACATGTTTTGTGTTTGTTGTTCATGCGTTCTTCCTAAGGTCTAATGATGAGCTTGGAAATATTATGTTGAACATGATCATGAGGGGCTTCATCTTTTGTCATCATTTCACTGACTTCGTCATGCACTGACACCTGATAGGAATCATCTTCATATTCAAAAAGAGGGTTGTTTTGTCTTAATTTTTCATACAATCATAGCATAATAATTCAATTGCATAAATTCAATAGGGTCACTAGAAGAAAGACAAAGGATGCTGCTGCAAATGTGAATAATAATGTGCTCCAACCATGTCATCATAAAAGGTAAATCTAGGAGTTCCATACTCCTCATGTGGCACCATCAAAAAGAACCCTTTCACCCATACTTCATTGAGACTAATGCTGCAAAACATGGAATTGTAGGATGTAGGATAATGAACTAAATCACCCAAATGATAAAAAAGTGCAGAAGTTTCATCATGGGAAGGATCCATATGGGTAGTATCATGCAGCTCCTTCAAAAGTGTGAAATCTTTGTCATAGATTGGTTCCACTGTAGAGGAATCATGCTCTTCTTTAAAGATTGCATAACCTTCATCAAGAGACAATTCAAGTTCCTCTTCCACCACATCAAGTGTTTGGATCTCTTCAAGTTCATCTTCAAACACATTAAGCGCATTCAAATTTCCACATTTCTCATGATCCACCATGTCATGAGAATCCTCCAAACAATCTACCATTTGACAATCTGAAACATAGGAGGAAAAACAAGTATCTTGCAACTTTTCAAGAAGTTGTTCATTTTGAATTGTGAGATTATGAATATCCTCAATATTCTTCAAGTATGCATCATGTAACAATTCATTAAACTCAAACAAATGGTTTCTATCAAAAAGCAAAGACATGAAATTACCTTTGATGTGGCACATTGCTCTTTGAATCTTCTCCATGTCTTCAAGGAAGGATGTTTCCTCCAATGAAGTAGCTCTCCAACAAGAATTTGACACCAATGCTTGAGTGTCATGGAGAATGTTGAGAGACTCTTGGATCTTATTTCCATTCATCTTTAAGGGCCCTTCAAGAAAATGAGGCTCTTGCAAATGAACCTCCTCATCTTCTTCATTTTTGCTTGGACCAACTTCATGAAGCTCAAGTGGTGATGGGGAAGTTGATCTCGGTTCTTCTTCAACTGCTACAAGGTCTTCATTATCATGCTTAATGGAACTTGGGCTTGCAGCAACACTTTCAAAACTGATCTCTATGTCACCAACATAGAGGTGCAAGCACCCATCAGTAGGTACTCCTTCATAGTTTAAGCATCCATCAATAGATGCTCTTTGGTTCATGTCTAAGCTAGAAGGTGTCTCGAAATGATCTTCCATATTTTCAATAGAATCTTCTTCATGCTCTTGTGATGTCTCTTCATTTTTATCCTTCAAGCAAGATGATGCATTTTGCTCCTTATTTTCCTTATGATCAATATCTTTGGAATCTCTTTTTGAAGAATTCCTAAAAGCTCTCCTCAAGCAGGACATCATTTCATGCACACATATATGATACTCTCTCCAAGGTTCCTTACAAGAAGGGCATAAACCTTTCTTTACTAACTCCAAATCTTCATTTTTGGGCCTATTTTCAAAAATATGTTCAGCAAAGTACTCAAAAGACATGACATTTTGCGTATTTTTGCTCAAAGCAAGATATTCTTGATATTTTTTATATTGTTGGGGCAAGGTGTTATATGTTGCTTTCCATCTTTGGAACTCATTCATAGAATTATCCTTGGTTGGTGTGACACACTCATATTCATCAAATTTAAAGTCATAAGAATAATCTTCATTTCTCTTGAAATTGTAAGAAGTGTTGCATGATGGCACCTCTTCCTCGTACCATTCACATTCTGCTTCATATTGCTCATAAGCATTTGCATATTCCTCATAAGAACTGTACTCATAGGATTCATCATAATAGTAAGACATGGCTGCCAATTATTCTTGAATGTATGTACTTAATCCACAGGTGCAAGGACCATGCTCTGATACCACTGTAATGTCCCTTGTTAGGAATTTTATTAAAATGGCAATTTTTCACTTTTTTCCCTTTGTAGACCTTTGACTAGTTTTGAGCTCTAGATCCCCAAATTGCTCCAATTGCTCCCAAATCTTCTGAGAAGGTATATGGATGATGTTATAACATAAATATGTGTTTCAGGGATGCTTTTGGACCTTTAAAATACTTCTGCAAATCCTCTTTCAATTCTGGCCAATGTAGGGAACTTTACTAGTAATTTCCCTTTGACTAGTATTGGTCTCTAGGTCTCAAATTGACTCCAAATGCCTTCAAATCTTCAAGGAAGGTGTATGAATGATATTAGGACTTGAATATGATGTTAAGGGATGGGATATGGCCACCAAAAGACCTCTGCAAACTCTCTTAAGATTCTGGACAAAATATGCAATTTTACTAGTAATTTGGGGTTCAAATCCCCCTGGGGTAAGTACTAAAAATGGCTTCCCAAATGCCTCTAAAGCCACTCAAATTTATGAACAGAGGTAAGGAATGTATTAATTATGTTATTAAGGTCTCATGTGCACCATTAATTGATTATTATATCTGTTCCAACCCTCTCCCATTCAGCTACAAAAATCACCAATTCGACCCTTCGGGAAATGGCACTATTTCTTCTCCCAATGCAATTAAACTGAGTAAAAATACTTCAAATGCTCAAGTACAGTACATGAAACTTGTAAAATACATCCATGGCAGTCTATTAATCATAAATGTATCAGAGAACCATCCATTCATTCGAAATCATCAGCATTATCGTGCTATACATCAATGTAGTGGGGAAATGGCATTGTTCTTTCATTAAAAATAAGATTTATACATTTCTACTTGGAATTTCGACCTGAAATTTTTTGGAGATGAAGAACAGAGTATTTACTTCATATTACAAAAGAAATGAGGTATTAGAAGCTCCCCCAAAGAGTACAATACCTCACCAAAAACGCCCTCCCTCAAGGATCAAGAATATGCCATCAAAACTGGAAATGGTTGAAGGAGTGAACTGCAATAGAAGAAACCATGAGCTGCCCTGGAGCTTACACCTGCAAATAAAGACTCCATAAAGCTCCAAATGAAAGGTCTGAATGGCCTTTCCAATTACCAACTTGGATGGGAATCTTTCACCCTCGAAATTGGCTAAGGCAAGAAACTAGTCATCCACTAGCTCTCCCTCTTCACAAATGCAATTGCAAATTCTACAAATGATCAAAAGCTGGTTTCATTCTTTGTTATTGACATTTATAAAGTTCTAATGTCCTCCATGGGTCGAATTCCTTCCAAGAGACTCATGCCAACTCAAGTTGGGAAGAGATTCCAAAGAACGCCACTTGTACAACAATTCCTAGTCTCCCACTTCCACCAAATCACATGTGGAAGCATCTTAGCTACCCTAACACCCTTGAGCGCCCTCTTGGAGTCTATTTTTAGCCCTGACATGTCATATATGTCATATGTCAGCCTTCAAGTCCGATTTGTGTCATAGGTGTCATAGCATCTTCATCATTGTTGTCATAGAGCTAGGGAATCTAGCCCAAGTGTCTCACTAGCTCCAAATTGTCTCTTCCTCTTCCATGGGAGTTACTCTTCCTCTATATTTCGACCTTGGATGAGTCATGCCATGAATAATACCTTTTGGACTCCCCTAAGTATGTTACCATTCACCTTGAATTCAAATTGGTGAGAAAATGATGCCAAGTGTAGTGGGGAAATCTAGCCATATGTGGGTCCCACTTCCTCCATGTGTCTTCATGATCAAATGCCACTTTGATTTTCAATTGTATATATTTATTTAGCTCCTTTATTAAATATTTATGCCATTCTAATGTTTAAACATCATTTATTATACTCATTATTCCAAATCCCAAAGCTTCCACCCCAAACCTAGGAAACTAGTAATTTTCCTCCTTGGCAATTATTTGACCTTTAACATCAATTTGACAAACTCTAATGAATAGGGCCAATGTGATTAGGCCATTGTGACCCAATGCCAAATTTGGGACATGACAGATTTCTCCAATACCTGGCTGATAACCTAAACGAGTAGAGGTATCTGTGCAATCATCACACGGACATCTACTACCTGTCTGTCTCATCTACCGATGAGATTTCTCCCATACCTGGTTGAGAACCTGGACGAGCAGAGGCACCTGTGTGAACCCGACCATCTACTATCTGTCCATCTCATCTACTGATGGGATTTCTCCCATACCTGGATGAGATCTTGGACTAGTAGAGGCACCTGGGTGTAAGCATGGTAAACATCTCTCTGTCATCTCTCCCTCTCTAGGAGGGACACATTCCCTTCTACTCCAAGTCTTCCGCGAAAGCATTCGAACTTCATCCTGGAAAGAGACTTGGTGAGAACATCTGTACATTTATACTGTCTCCATCATCTCTATACATACTGAAGGTTGTCAGCACAGTCTCAGTCTTTCGAGAAGTGTCTTTATGCATCAACTCCACCAGTCCTTCGGTGAGTCCAAGAGAGTCTCTCCATCCTACCTGGATGCCCGAGAGATAGGCTTTACCAACAGCTATACCATCTGCTCCTTGTCTGTCTCATCTGCCGATGGGATCTCCCCATACCTGGTTCAGAACGTGGACGAGCAGATGTGCACAACCATCTACTACCTGTTCGTCTCATCTGCCAATGTGGTACTCCCATGCCTGGCTGAGAACCTGAACGAGTAGAGGTACCTGATGTGATGTTTATGCTTATGACTCATGGTTGATTTCACTGATGCATGTCATGATGAATTTGATTATGTAATTGATGACATAATGATTGATATACTCTGATTGATTAAAAAAAGGTAAAAAGTTTAAATTGCTCTCACACTGATTCAGCCCCCCTCTCAGTGTGGCCATTGTGTCCAACAGTCTCTGTCTCAGCCTGCGCGATCTGCTTGGTCCTCGTGACCAAGAATCTGTCTGGTCCCAGACCAAAATACACTAGATAGGGGGCCCTAGGGTACCTTCTAGGAACTGTAGGGGGCCCTAGGGTACCTTCTAGGGACTTACTATACCTGGTTAACTGACCAGGAACCCTAGTTAACTGACTAGGGTGCCATCCTCCCAGAGAGTGGCTCTCGCAGTTGCATTAACTTTAACACTCCCTCTCGGCAAGAGAGGCATTCTCAGCAACACTAAGCTTGTCTCGGAAGTACCCAGACTTTGTCGTGGACAGAGGCTTAGTCAACACATCGGTAATCTGTTCATCAGACAAAACATACTGAAGTCTCTGCACCATGTCCCTGACATAGTGATACTTCCACTCGATGTGTCTCGACCTGTCATAGAAGCTAAGTTGCCAGGAAACATGGGTGAGAGGACGGGTACTGGTACGGGGACGGGGACGAGGACGTCACTTTTTGAAACAGGGTACTTGGGTACGTTGGGGGTACTGTATATATAATTTGACATATACACATAGTAGATATCAAGTGGAAGACTGGAAGACTCAATGGCATTTCCAAACATGAAAAAGAAAGTTCAAAACAGTAAACATTGAACAATGAACAAGATAGTTGATTTGGCTTCCTCAAGCCATGTCATCAGCGTCCTCGGGATCAATGTCATCAGCATCACTAAGGTCCTCTGTCAACAAGGTCTCTAGATAGGCATCGCTGGAGTAGTGAGCACAAAGCACTAGCAGTGAGAAATGGAGTGTCGCGCAGGTTTAGGTAAGGGGTAAGTGCCCACATAACATGTGTTTCAGTGTTTTAATTTTTAATTTTTAAAATTTTAAACTTCAAACATTGCAAATCGAACCCCCTCAACCGGCGAGCTAAGGTAAATTTCCCAACGATCGTACCTCCCGCGTACCCAAACATGCGGTACGGCGTACCGAAATCCATGCAAGTACCCTGTTTTCAAAAGTGAAGTACCCGGTACGCGAGGTTGAATTTGGGTACGGCTGGGAACGTACCATTAAAGTACCCGGTACGCGTACCCAGTACGGGTTCGTGTACCCGACCCCCCGGTATGGGTACCCATGCAACATAGCATAGAAGACAGGATTTTTTGAGAGCTCAACAAGAAGCTTGATCTTATAGATCCACTTGGAAGTTACAACTAACTTCCCTTGTTGTCTGAGAATCACTTTCCACATGTCATTATCCATTATCAACTGGATGTCTTCTATCATAGCACCTTTCCAAACCTGATGTTTGGTTGTCTCCACATACGTGGAGGATTCTGAATCAGTGACGTGGCTCACACTGGAGCACCTTTGAAGCCTCTCAATAGGCTCCTCAATGAGATCAATTGAAGGCTTCTTGGCCTTCTCCCTTTGCTCATCTGAACGAGATGTCTCATAGACTGAGCTTTCTTGCACTTCCATATCTGAGTCACTCGAAGACTCTCTAGAGTGATGGAAGGTCACATCTCTACTTTCCTTTTTCTGCAATCCCATTTTGTTGGGGATTGGAGAGCACAGTTGGCACCCTCTTGATCTCTGAATTCTGACAAGGGTCATTAACTAGAGCTTTAATAACATGTCCTGAAACCTTATAAGGTCACTTTCATGGACTCCAATCACAATGGTTGAGCTCATGTTTCCATACTTAGGCCACACTAGAGCCTTTCCTTCTGAGAAGGCTACAGAGAACCCCTTGTCTTCTAAAACTGCCACTGAAAGAATATTCTTCTTTAAGCCAAGAACATATAAAATTTCCTCAATTCGAATCAACGTACCTAAATCAAGCTATAAGGCAGTTGAACCAACTCCTTTTATGGCATAGGTACTTCCATCTCCCAGTTCCACTTTCACATTGAACTTCTTGGCCTTGTAATCTGCAAGAGCCTTCTTGAATCCAGTCATATGCTTGGTGGCTCCACTATCTATCCACCAGGAATCTGTTAAGTTGGAGATGGAACCTGAGAGTGCTGAAACCAAGTAGCATTCTCTTTGATCTTGTTCTTTGGTCTCAGCCTTAGTTTTCTTTTGTTGTGGCTCTTCTTCTTCTGTAGCAGTTGAAGCATGATACTTCCCTCTATGCCATTTCTTGTTAGGAGGTTTCTTACAATCTTTTCCACGATGACCAAGCTGGCTACAGTTATAACACCTTACCTTTGATTTATGAAAGTGCTTACCTTGAGGTCCCTTACCTTTGTCCTTGTGCTGAGGGAATCTCCTTCCCTTCTTTGTATTGGCTGTAAGGGCATGATTCTTTTCGGCGGGAGGACCAAATCTACTCTGGATCCTACCTTTTTCTTCTAGACAATCATGCCACAACCTATCAAAACTTGGTTGAATCTCTCTTCCATTTATTGCTACAATAAATGTCTCCCAAGATGTAGGAAGACAACCTACTGTTGTTTGCACAAGGTCATCATCATCTACTTCAACTCCACTTGCCATGAGCTGATCTCTTATCTGAGAGATCTTTGAGAAGAAAGAGGCAACTGACTCCTTCTCCTCCATCTTCAATGAACGAAGTTGCTTCTTCAAAACTCTCTTCTGAGTAGATCCCTTTTTCTCATAAAGATTTGTTAGGGCATCAAAGCATTCTTTAGTTGTCCTTAGAGGAGCTATTGTAGGTATCAAATTATCTTTCACTGAGTCAAAGATGACTCTCTTTGCTTTGGCTTGCTTCTTCTTAAATGCTGCTCTTCCTTGATTTATTGTGGGCTCTTCCACAACCTTAGTAACCAAATCATCTAAGTCACTTTCCTCTAGAATATTCAAAACCCTAGCCTTCCATGCATTAAAGTTTGAGGCTCCTTCAAGCCTATCTTCTTACTTAACTAAAGTAGAAGTCATCTTCAAACCCTTACTGCCTTTGCTAGGGCATCAAAGCATTCTTTAGTTGTCCTTAGAGGAGCTATTGCAAGCATCAAATTATCTTTAACTGAGTCAAAGATGACTCTCTTTGCTTTGGCTTGCTTCTTCTTAAATCCTGCTCTTCCTTGATTTGTTGTGGGCTCTTCCACAACCTTAGTAACCAAATCATCTAAGTCACTTTCCTCTAGAATATTCAAAACCCTGGCCTTCCATGCATTAAAGTTTGAGTCTCCTTCAAGCCTATCTTCTGACTTAACTGAAGTAGAAGTCATCTTCAAACCCTTACTATCAACTTGATGAGATTTGCCAAGACCGTTCTGTAATCAAGTTGGTTAAAGCTCAAACCCTTACCTTAGGATCTATGTAGATTTTGTTAGCCTGCAAAACAGAGTTAGCTACAAGCCCTAAGCTCTGATACCATGTTAAAATTAGGGTTAGGTTGGGTTTTGAAGCATAAAATTAAAAAAATTATACTTTAATGCAAAAAAAAAAAATTATAAACTAGTACCAGACACAAAATAGTACAGTTGTAACAAGGCAAGATAAATTAAAACATAATTTTCATCTCTTTCAACTTTAACACTCCCAAGGGTCCATGTGTTAAAGTTGAAGCATACAGTAACAATAACCAGCAGAGCAGTAGTAGCAGTAAGATTATTTAGACAAAATTATAACAACAGTAGTATATCTAACTCAAAATACAAAATGAACAAATCTGATAAAGAAAATGTCTTTGTCTCAGCCTGCGGTATCTGCTTGGTCCTTGTGACCAAGAAACTGTCTGGTCCCAGACCAGAATACCCTAGAGACAGATAGGGGCCCTAGCCACATGCTAGATAGGGGCCCTAGCCACATGCTAGGGACTTTGCCATGGCATCAACCTGCTTGGTCTTAGACCAAGAACCCCAGTAGATT
Source organism: Larix kaempferi (assembly GCA_027924585.1). NCBI lineage: Eukaryota > Viridiplantae > Streptophyta > Pinopsida > Pinales > Pinaceae > Larix > Larix kaempferi. The sequence goes on along the minus strand of BSBM01000364.1, from coordinate 6,330,200 downwards.
GTTGGGGGCCCTAGGGTACCTTCTAGGGACTTACTATGCCTGGTTAACTAACCAGGAACCCTAGTTAACTGACTTGGGTGCCATCCTCCCAGAGAATGGCCCTCGCAGCTGCATTAACTTTCACAATAGTTTCCCTTAGATCATGTAGATTAGCTTTATTGGAGTGGTCTTTGCACTCCCACTATGTATCACCACTTATATACTGGGCAGTCCCACTGACCTACTTTTGGTCATTTTTTGGACACTAATAAACTTATCTTATACTATCTATGAGGACTTAGACTTATTTTACAAAGACTAAGGATGAAGTGTTCAATGAATTTACGAAATTCAAAGCCTTAGTTGAGCATCAAACATGCGGGGAGATCAAAGTGTTGAGATTTCACAATGAAGGAGAGTACACCTTCTAGCACTTCAATCCATTTAGAAAAGAAGCAAGGATCGAGAGGGAGCTGACAGTATCTTGCAACCCTAAACAGAATTTGTGTTGCCGAAAGAAAGAACCGATCCATCATACAGATAGCCAAAGCAATAATCCATGGCATGGATTTGCCCATATGTGTCTTTGGGCAGAAACACGCAATATAGTTGTTTATATTTTTAACATATGTCCTCACAGTATATTGTAGGACGAGGCTTCAGAGGAAGCCTTTACTGGTGAGAAGCCTCAAATACCAGACTTTCATGTATTTGGTTATCTTGTTTATATTCATGTGCTTGACGAAAAGAGAACTAGGTTTGAACCCTTGAACATCAAGAGTATATTTATTCGTTACAGTGAGGCATCCAAGGCTTAGCAGATCTATATTCTAGCATACAAACAGACAATGGAAAATTTGCCTAGTGAAGTTTTATTTCTTAAATTTTGTTTGGGATTGTTGTTTAATGTTCACTATAGTTTTGTACTTGTCAAATACTGTGTAATAAGCGTCATCTAAGTCTGTACTATATTCTGAGGTTTGTGAAAAACAATGATTTCTGAACCAAGTTTGTTAGTAGACTCTTAGTAACATGTTTTGACCCAAGTGGTCATAGAGAAGTAGAACACATTTGTACTTACGTAATTATTGTAAGAATCAGATAATTCTATATACTTAAGAAACATGATAATGCGTTCTATATTTTGGCATTCATATTTCAATTAAATGCAATCTCGATATGAGAAAGTTTGTGTATCTACAACTTAGTACTGGTGGTAAACAACTGCACCACTTAACATCAGTTGACACATGACTTGTTTCCACAAACACTTGACAGCATTATTCCTCGATTTACTTTCAGTACTAATATCTATTTATCACATCTTGCAAGGAAGATTGGAGCTGAGCTATAATGCCACATGTATAAGCACAAAAACGTTTCCAAAAAATATTATGTTGAAAATTGATACATTGCCAATCATTGGTGTAAGATAGTACTACATTCCATTACAGAGATGCCAAAAGAAGAAGGCTAAACATTCTACATTCTCGACCTTTTCTGGTTTGCCATCACCAGAGTCCAGCTACGTAATCTTTGCCAAAATTGCAATTTTGGATTTGAAATTCTTGTTTTTAATGCAGAAATGGATTCAGCACCCACAAATACCACTACTGCAACCTGATTGTGCAAAGTTAATTTCTGATATCTGCAATTCCATTAATCCAAAATTATTCTTAACAGGTTTTAGGCCAAAAATATCAGTTTCCCTTCTTGTTATTTGCACATTTGGACTACAGCGATGCCAAAGTGCTACCTTTAGACTTTCCTGCTATATTAGACCTAAAATTGTTGCAATAAATGGCCAAAGTACATAAAATGTGAGAGAACTGCTTTTGTTAAATATAGAGAAATGTCATCCAACTTAGCTATAAATAGTAGTGTGTACCTAGTCATGGCAGGTCAACCCAAATATGTATAGGGCGACCTGCAATGAAGGAAACCCAATTGTTACATTAAATGTAAGCTGACCCTGAATTTATCCCAAGGTGGCATACTACATTGCCGCTTACATTAGTGTAGGTCGACCTCTACTAAATGATGATATTTTTTTTCTTATAAATGCATTAAATTTATCTGTCTTTCCCAGGAAAAAAAATATATATATATACATATATATTTCCTTGCAGTAAGGCCTTCGCTTATCGTTGTTATTAAATTTGCATAATACCATTGTCATTAATGTATTGTATGATTGCTATTATTGTATTGTTATTCTTGACCGCATGGTACCTAAGTTTAGTGCATAGTAAGGCCATCGTTTATGATCAATGTTGTTGTCTTTTAAAGAGAAATCAATGCTCTTGAAAAGATCGATTACTAGTTAATATGATTTTCCAACATTATATCACAACCGAAAATCCTATTCACTTTTGGGTAGCTTACTTTTTCCTTTCTGCTTTTTCAAACCCCCCCCACATGATGACCCTCTTGATCTAGATATGGACAATGAAAACACTATGTATACCTTACTAAATCTGCACAGAGGTTCGTCTGCCTTCTCTATCAACCCATGCCCACATCTTCCATGCAATTTACATGCATGCATTAACTCATAACATGTGTTTCATTTGTTAATTTTCCCAGCGTGGGTAGTAAATCCAAGCGATTAGACAGCCTGGGGTATGAATACTAGCAGAGAAGTTGTGGTTAGGTGACCCACTGAACCATCCAAGGTAAAAAACCCTGAAACCGCGAATGATCGGTTGTTATTTGCAGTCCAGCCAGTTGCACTTAAGGAGCTTAGAGTTCTTTATGATATTGGACCTCAGTCCGATTTTTTTGAGTGATCAGTTTTGTGTATGCTTACATTGCTGACTGCTGGTTTGGGATTTTAAATATAATACTCTAGCCTGATTATTTGCAGGGTGTGGATAACTCCCCAAGTCCCATGGGGCACTTAAAGTCGATAACCTGTTAATTTTTCTGAGCAGAAAGCCCCACAGTACTTTGCCATTGACAATGCTTACACCCTAGATGTTTTGGGGGGGAATTAGTGACAGAGAGGACAACTGAAAAACCCCATGAAAGCTGCAAAAAAGTGGAATAATGAACAAATGCGGGGAGAAGTACATACTAATCGTACATGTGATAAGAAACCCTGAATGGGAACGCTGTAGAATAGCAGAGGGCGCGTGGTAATCGAACCGCGGCATGTGGATTACAGTGGCGTGCTGTTCCCATGGCTTAAGGTCCTTCCCTCCTTCCTTTAGGCAATCCTGCTCATGCTGTTCCAGAGAATTATCCATTGCCTATGAAAAAAACTGCGATCCTCTCGTCGTCGTGTTTAAACCCTGAACCCTTCAGTTTCTGCCCTCACTGTTCATAGACTCTGGATCTGTTCAAATTTCAAATGATAATTGTATAATGCCATCGCTTGGAGAGCATTGGTTTTGTACTAGTAATCACTTTTTGCACGAGTCTGTAATTTTTGCAATCGAAAACCATAGACTAACTAGAAGGTTTGTGTGGGGAAATATATGTTCTTGTTCAATTTTCTGTTGTTATTAGTAATCGAGAAATGAGGATGTCATCTTTTTCGCATTGTTAATTCGAAGAAATACGAAGAAAATAAAAAATCTTTAGATCTTTTTAGCATTTTTAATTCAAATAATTATAATAATTTTTTTAGTAAATTATTGATAAGTACTTTGATATATTAATATTAAGTATGCATTGATTCAATATCTTCGCTTCATCTGATTATTCAAGTGTAGTTATTGGGTTTGTGTTGCATTGAAGATGTATTGAGTGGACCAAAATTCTTATTAAGGACCCTCTCTTCAAACCTTTTTATTTTTTTTTATGAATCTACTATAAATCTATAAGTAAGGGTTGGTTATTAGTGTGGCAGGACTCAGATGTATTGTCATATCGATGTGTAGCCTGCCTATCCCTCAGTGATTTGGATTTTCCATGAACTTGAAAGCTAAGAAAATCTTTCACAAATTAATGTACCCATTCCCTATGATGCTTGCTTCCTTAATCCCTTTCATTCCTTGTTGACCTATTCACTCAATGTAGGTAGGCACGTAGGTAAAATGAATGAAATGCGGAAACTGACTTGGTTGGCCCTCTTAGTATTTAAATTTCTTCTATTTTTTGCAAGTGTACAACATTCATCATATGTTTCTTTTGGCGACTCCAATGGTCAACAGTATTGTAGGTAAGGTTGATTCTCTGCCTAGCATTTGTATTCCCTTGTCATTATTATTGTGGTTATAATTATTAGTATTGCTATGTGTTTTATGCTAAATTGTCATGAATTTATCCCTTCTCTAATAGGGATTAGATGTTGGCACATTTAAACAATGGTTATTTCTCCTACAACATGTGCATTCTTGTTGTGGCTTTTACTATCTCTCTTCTGCAATGGTGGGATTTCCATGCATAGCTTTGTGCAGTGGAGTGTTTTTACGAAAATGTGTATTGGGATAATAATTTTATCATATGGCTTCTTGTTTGAAGAGTGATGAGGACAACCCTGTATTCAAGGGATTTTGTGGCTCTTAGTGTAACGATAAATTGTTATGCATTGTCTTTATTATTTGCTACAATATTTTGCCCATACTTAAGAATCCTATTGGCTTTTGGGGTAGTTGATGTTAGACTTGAGAATCATTAATTGATTGCATGTATTTATTGTCCCTTCTTTTGTCTATTCTTTTTTTTTCTAATTCTACAAATAGCAATAAATTCAACAAATGAGAAAGGGAAATATAATCATGTCATTATTATCAATACTTCAAAGTATTAGTGTTTTCACGTTGTTCCTGCAAGAATTATACATGACAACATACATAGAAAACACTATTGGACTATTTTGTCCTTGCATATTGATCCTCCCTTGAAACCAATAATATTAAAAAAAGTGATAAACAAATTATTTGAACAATATGGTTCTGTTGTTTCCAATTCGGTTCATTGAATCACCAATAACTACAATAAAAATATGGTGGGTTCCACTTGGTTTTTATCAATGATGTGGTTCAACCGTTTAAGAAGGATTTGTTAAATCAATGAAGGTTGTCTAAAGAGGCATCAACTTCATCAAATCTTGGTTATGTAATCGTTGGATCTACCATAGCAAACCCTAGCTCTCCCTTAGGAAATTCAATTGGTTATGATCATAAAATTTATTTGTCATTTAGTTCCCCAATAACTGAATGTGTTAGTTTCATAGGGATTTCGAACATTTGAAATTATCATAATTCATTGGATGGTGTCATGTTGTTGGAGGACTTGGTTGATGCTAGGATTTTTTTATTTCTTGATAGCGCTTATGGATCTCTTGATATGATAGGAGGTGTTAGAAGGGCAGGTAGTGTTGCTTGGAGTTTGTTTTAACCAAAGGGGTAGGTTAACATATACCATGACCCAAGCTCAAAGCAGTCGGAAGGTAGAAGCAAGGAAAGTGCATAGTGATCAACACATTGCAATTCTCAACATGTAGTATTGTCTCGAAATAAAGCTCAAATGTTTTTAGGAATAGGTTTTCAAGGTTTTATGAGGTTTTAATGGTTGGGAGATAACAATTTGTAGAATGTGCATATATTGATAGTGAACTACATCTAAACAAGTTGGTTATTGGGTCTTTTGATAATCAAATACAAGGTAAAGGGGTTTTAGGGTCCCTAGATTTCCAATATACTATAAAAGGGAGGAAATGTGTCACACTTCAATTAAATAAAATAGAGCTAGTCATTATCGAAATCGGTTTAATACTGAGAGGGGGGTGAATCAGTATTAGCGCAGTTATCAGCAGTTTTTACCTTCTTTAACATATTAGTATTTAACTTAATCTTGATCTTTAATTATGCATCCAACATAAATAAAACATTCATCCACATATGCACCAACACAAAGAACACATAACACACAAGATTTTGACATGGAAACCCAAATGGGAGAAAACCACAGAATGTTCTTGTGTAATGAAAATAATACATTCAAGGAAGCACCGACTTCCTGTGCTTACCAACACCAACTGGAAGGAGGCATTGACCCGCTGGTTTTACAGGCACCGACCTGAAGGAAGCACCAACTCCATGTGTTCTCCAACACGAACTAGAAGGAGGCTACAACATCTTGCTCCTTGCCCCATCATGCCGCCCAGATATCCAAAATAATGTTATGTCTTGCTCATCATTCAACTCGCGCACACTTATGATCATATGTAGTTCGTTCTGTTGTGCGCCACCTTTGTTGCATGCAGACTATTCTCTATCACTATGTTGTATGCATCACTTGACTTCTCATTCCATTCAGTTCTTCACTTATGTTGATGACTTGCTTCATATACTGTGTGCTTCTGATCCTGCACTCTACGCCAGGGTTCACTCTGTCATTCTGCTACTGCGCAGTTGCACTCACCAACTAATGTTGTGCTTTCAACTGATAACTTATTGCTATGAAATTACACACCAATATCAGATGGAACTGTGCACTAACTTAGATGTGTCCATTCAGTTTAAGTGCCACATTCCTTTAGACAATTTGCGACATGATGTGCATTATATTATTTGTCTTTTCAATTTAACACACTTGCCTCAGATCATCCTCATCATGACACGCCTACAAGATTCTGCTGTTGTTATATCGTTGCACATCTGATGGACTTATTTACTTTGCACACTTCACTTCAATCATCCATACATCAGCCAATCTTCTGCTCATCTTCTGATATACTTTGATTATGTCTCTGCGCTTCTCTATTACATCGTCTGTGACTATCTGCGTGCTGCCATCAATATTGTCATTCGGTCTTGACGCACTTGCGCATACTTCTATGATTCTGCCTTTCAGTATTTGCGCATCCGTAAAAAATCTACAACATCATTATGCGCACCATCAGTAAATCATTCTGCTACATGTGTGCACTCGGCTCCTTGCTACATCATGTTGTTGTGTCCTCGAGCCCTTGATGCCTCGAATATAAATTTGTATCTTCCACTTGAAGCTCTATAGCCTTGCCATCAAGCTTACTTGACATCTCCAACTTGCATCTCTATTTATACATGTCCTGCATGGATTGTATGTCCACGAGTTGGTTTTGGCATTCCTTCTGCGTTGTTGATACGTCCTCCTTTGTTGGTCTTGCGCATCCATGGTCCACGAATTAGTGGAAATTTCACCTCAGCGTTGTAGTCTTGCGCTCTTGATGTACCATTGCTTTACAGAATTTGCACAACCATGGTCCTCGACTTGGTGGGACTTTGACCCTAACTTGTGCTTTTGTCGTGCCATATCTTGTAGAACTTATGCATACTTGGTCCTTGACTTAGTGGGACTTTAACCCTTGTGGTATCATCACTTGTGGGACATCCGCATTTGGTGTATCAATGCTTTGCGAAACTTGCACATCTGTGATCTTCATCTTGGTGGGAATTTGACCCTTGTGGTACCATCACTTGTGGGACTTGTGCACTTGTTGAGTCTTTATCTGTGGAATTTGCACATATACTAACTTCAATCGTTGCACCCTTCTTGGAACTTGTGCGTCCTTCAATAATTGAAAGCATCATCTGATTGGTAAGACTTGCACACTTTCAGGACTGTTCAACCATAAGTCGTTCCATGCTTCTTGTGCACTTCCAATCTTTGACCATACAATGTTTAGGCTTGCTTGCGCATGCCATAATCTTCTCTAGACATGCCTGCACACTTGTACATTTGCTTGGTCAACTCCTTGGTTGCTTGTGCACATGTACCTTTGTCCATCCAGTTCTTTGCTTGCTACCTTGAGAGAGGATGACTTAGTGCACTTGATATCTGTGCAAGTGCCACATGTAGTAGGATACATCACTTATGTACTTCTTTGAACTAGATTTGCATGATGTGCCTTCCTTGTGTGCTTCTTCATATTGGTCATGCATTATGCATCCTTGGTTATGTACTTCTTCATACTAGATATGCATGATGTATCTTCCTTGTGTGCTTCTTCATACTGGTCATGCATGATGTATCCTTGGACACACATCTTCATATTGGATGCAACTTTTAGATATACTTCTTCATACTGGAATCCATATCCTTCATCTATCTAACGCATATACTTCTTCAAAGTGGCTTCCATATACTTCTTTAAGTTGGCATAAGAATGTTGTATCCACTTTGACCTTAGTTGACATCAATGACTCAAACTGAATCAATTGACATCCTCTTTGACATTAGTTGACATCAATGACAACCAAAGCTCAACAGTCATGGGGGAGGATGTGCTAATGAATTAATTGTTGGATCTACAAAGTGAAAATTAGTATCGGGCATTTTTTTAGAAGGATAGTTCCTAATTTTTTTATGTACTGGAACAATAATGTTTGTTTTCAAACACTTTGTTGTATCCCAATGTTGCATGTTCTATCCAAATGCTAGTTGTCATTTGTATTCATTATGGTGATGATGCAAAACAAATTTTAAGTAGGAAGTGGTTTGGTGACCAATGGTTCTATCCCTTAAGTTGTAGACTATGTTCCTTGATCCCAAGCACCATACTTTTTCGATGCAATCTATATAAGTCAAAAAGTGAGGACCCCCAAGAGTTACGGTCTATATCCTCTGTGGGGGTAATCAAAGTAAGCATGGGAAAATGTATACATTTCAGGAGAGCTTGAAAGGTAGGTTATTAATCGTTATGTTGCCTGCATTTTAGTGGAGTTAGACTTCTAGTAGGGACTACCTGGTATGATTGAGATAGTAGCTAGTAAGTGGACTCATCGTTAATTAGTTAATTATGTACATGTTCCTTTCAAATGTGTGAATTGTCTTGTTATGGCACCTAACCAATGATTGTTTACCTAAGAGGCATTGGGTAAAATGCAGGAGGAAGAAACCTATCAAATCTTCTTCAAATTTACAACCTTCGATGGTTGATGGTTCCATGCCAAATAAGAAGGTAAAAATTATTGAGGTGGGACAAGGTGTCGAGGACAATTATGTGGACCATTCGGTTGAGAAAGTAGGGAATGTTGAAGAATCCAACCTTCATTCTATCTAAATAAACTTATAGGCTCTAGTGTGCCACATAATGAACCTTGCTCGAAAGTTGGACACTCCCTATCGAAGGGGAAATTCTTGGTGCCCTACAAGCAAAAATTGGTTTAAGTTCTTCAAGCACCAAAAAGGGATGTTTCCCTTCAATAATCGCCCTTCTCCTCCATTATTTTTGGGTGGATTAGGTCATCTAACACTTGAAGAATTATGGTCCATGTTGAAGGAGAGTTTGGTTTTGGTGAAGAGTAAGGATATTATTTACGAGGGGAAGAGTATGAGTGTTTTGGTGGTTACACCTATCTAAATTATTATTGACAAGCTAAAAGAGTCAACATGTTTGCTAGAGCCAATCACTTTACATGGGACAATTGTTTTTTAAGGGGAGTCATATGAAAGTAAGAGCACATCTTCCCATTCTTCAATTTGTGACTCTGACCTCCTCCAAATCAGGTTACTTTATTATATTTGTAACACCTACGACATCTTCCAATTAAAAAAGGACAACAAGGGGGTTATGTTATGATTCATGGGGTCAGTAAACACTTATACTCTCGGTCAAAAATCATTGTTTACCCTTGTGTATAACAAAGCAACGAGAGAAATTCAATTTTCTAAACAAAGGGATATTAAAGGGGCCCATGGAGTAGGGAATGCCCCAAGTCATGAGATTTAAAGTTAATTATATCTATCAAGAATATGGGTTTGGTAGTCCCAGCAAAAAAAATTACCCTTAAACTCATGTGCAATCAACACAAGCCCAACATTATATTGATTCAAGAAACAATGACTACAAGAGATAAGATGAAGTGGGGTTTGACTTATTTTCTATAAATTGGGACTTTATGTCTCTTGATGCAGAGGGGATGTATGGAGAGGTATTAATTGGTTGGAATACATCCTTCCAACTTATTAGTTCTTCTTTGATCCATGTAGGTATTTGGACCGAGCTTCATTGTTTGGAACTTGGGAAAACTTTCTTAGTATCAATCTATATGGTCCTTATGATGACAATAAACAATTATGGGATGTTTTTTTAGATTTACAGAGCCTTGAGAATAACAATGCTATCATCAGGGAAGGATATAATTTGCAACTAAGAGCTCCAAAGTTCGGGGGAACAATGTTAGTGTGGATCCCCTAGTTCATTATATTTTGCATGAGATAGAGATGGCGGGATTAGAGGATGTTGACCCCTTAAAGCCAGTCCTACTTAGAGAAACTTCAATTTGGGTTCTTATGTGATCTCGAAGAGTTTTGATAGGTCCCTTGCAAGTAACAAATCATGGTGGATTTAGATAGAATCCAATCGCTCGTGGGGGTGGGGTGTATTTCGTATCGCCTTCCTGTCATGTTACAAATTTAAAAAGGCAATGAAAGCTAGTGAGACCTTTCAAGTTAATCCAAGTGTAGTTGAAGGATGAAAACCTTGTCCACTAATTCAAGATGCATGGAGGCCATTTTGGAATGAAATTTGGTTATGCGATGTTCCAATTTGTAAGTGATCATAAGAGAGTCAAGGATGCTTCAATTGCATGATCGAGTCAAAAAAATTAGAACTTGGATCTAGAGCTCAAATCCATGGAAGGTCATATTACAAAGATTTATGAATTATTAGGAAGGTAATGATTTGAAGGTCATATTACAAAGATTTATGAATTATTAGGAAGGTAATTTTTATGAGGGCGAAATCTCAAACTCAAGGCATTGGAATCCAATAAGAAGAATTTATTACTCTAGGAGGAAGCAAACTTGAGGATGACAAGTAGAGCCATATGGATGGAAAAAGGTGATGATAATATCGATTTTTTTTTTATAATAATTATGCTAACCATGAGAGAGATATCAATACAAAATAGGAGATGGAAAGATGGAATGGATCCAAGGCTCGAAGGTTCTCTAAGATAGCTGAGATTGTGGTTAATCATTTACAATCACTTTACAACATGACTATTAAATAAAATATTGTGCATGTCATTAAACTTACTTATTTCTTCCTTGGCTTTATGATTGAAGAGATCAACGAATGGTTGATGGACGAATTTTCCAAGGAAGAAGTAGATTGTCTTTGTCTCTTTCCAGAAGAATCAAAACCTAGGAGCTAATGGGGGACTAGTGGAATTCTTCTTGGGTTTGTATGACATGTCATAGGATGTGCTTTTGAAGGTTGTAGACGATTTAAGGACATTTGAGAGTCTTCAACTCTACCTTTATCACTCTCATTATTAATAAGGATTCTCCTTCTTCCCTCGAGAGATTTAGGCCTATCTTCTTGTGTAATTGTATTTACAAAATCATAGCTAAATTATTGCAGACAAAATTGGCCATGTTTCCTCTTAGTCCATTTCCCAAGTGTACCCTGGTTTCCAAAATGAGAGGTAGGTTCATGAGGTTGTTGGTGTGTCTCTATAATGCTTGGATATAATCAAAACTAAAAATTTTAAGCCTATGGTGATCAAGTTAGATATTTTAAAGGCTTGTGACAGAGTAAATTAGGTTTACCTTATTTGATGCTTATGCACATTGGTTTATGTATGCCTTTAGTATATTATATTCAATAGTGTATTTCTTTATCTCATTTGTATTATTGATCAATGGTTCATTTTTTAGGGTTTTCAATCCCACGAGGGGCTTGAAGCAAGGTTTTCCACTATCACCATTTATTCTTATTCTATTGCTAGATAGATGCAGTAGGGAAATCCACAAGGCAAGAAGACAATGTGATATAAGAGGTATAAAAATGGGCATATCAATTTTCCTAACTCATCTCATATTTATTGATGGTGTTCTTTTATTTGTGGATGGTTGTCTTTGATTTGTTGGCCAATCTTGCATAAGTATTCCATGTCTTTCAATATAATTCATGAATCTCAAAGAGAGATTATTATCTTTGATTTTTCTTGATAAGCTTTTAGCTTTTTAAGAGGGTTTCAAATACATGGGGTTTTTTAGTAAAGCCAAATGATCATGCAAAAAGAGTTTGGGTGTGGTTTTATGAGAATAATGAGAAAATAGTATTCTTGTGGTGCAATAGGCGCCTCTCAATAGGAGGGAGGGTGACCTTAGTAAAGTTAGTTATTAAAACTACTTGAGTATACTGCTACTCGATGGATTTTAACCCCATTAGTATTTTGGATGAGATACAAAGGAACACTTTTCTGTTATGTGGACTAAAATTGAGGAAATATAGAGCAATCAATTTGTAAAATGGATGATTCTAGAGAAACCTAGAAAGGTGGGATTGAGGCTTAAAAAACAACATTTCTTTGGAAATCTATGGGTACTAAAAGCTTGTGGAGACTATGCATTCATAAAGCGCCATGCAAAAGTACATTGAACCTCTATCCTTTTATGATTGTATTTGATTACCTATCAAGCATAATTACAAGGTGTCTATTATGTGGAAGCTTTGGCATTATCCTTCCCATTGAATGGGAAGTAGTTAACATGGAAAGCATGGAATGGTACTAGATTTAAAATTGGAGATGATCCATGGGTAGGTAGTTGTGACTCATTTACATTCCCAATGGAGGTAATATATTATCTCAACCTTGAGGCATTCACATTAATGCCAACTAGGTGTAGCTTGAGTGGCTAAGAGGAAATATTTGATCCTGCCCTTCATAGGTTCAAATCCTACATTGAGATATGCTTGCTCTCTTCATGAGCACATTGATGATTGTTGACCAAGCCTTGAGCCCTAGAGAAAACAATTTACCCTGGGTAAAACCCTTAGAACGAGGGAAGCACTCAGTGGGTTTCCTTGGGAAATGCATTGCATGGAAAAAGAAGGTATTTACATTTAGTAGAAGCAGTAGATCCACTATAATCTATTATATGGTCACGGGGTTGGAAGCTTGCAAATAAGTTGGGTTTGGTTGGTGACTTAGATACTGAGTGGGAATAATTTGTTAGCAAGTTGCAACAAATTCAACTCATAATCAATGATGAGGACGACTCCTTAGTGTTTTAAATTTTGGGAAATATGAAGCTCATATGTAATATAAAGCCATGGTTTCAAGTGAGGTGCAAGGTCTAGCTCATGGCAGTGGAATCTCATATCTCCTTTGAAGTTTCATATCTTCTTATGGTTGTCTCTATCTAATAAGGCCATTACTTGGGATGTCCTATGTAAAAGAAGCTAACATGTCCTAAGGTGTTGTGTCTTATGCGGGATTGATGAGGAAACTATAGATAATTTATTGTTCATTGTCCTTTTGCACAATCCGCATGGTCCTAAGCCTTAATCGAGACATGTAGTTTGGGAAGGTGGCAAGGTAATGTTGTATAATCTTGTCTTGGTGTCTTGGTTGAAAATAAGGGTCTAAAAGAACATAGGTCACTCCTTTATGATGTATATTGGGTGCTTTCACTAGCTAAAAATGATACTCTTTTCCAAGATAATGTTGTTCCATGTTTTCAAGTGTTGTCTAAAATTAGATTTAGTTACTAGGGCATTTGGGCTCCCATCAAGGTCAACAAGGACAAACAACTAGGGCAATTAGAGATAGATAAATCTCATCCCTATGGGCTTTTTTATGGGTCAATACAGGGTGAGACTGGTATTTATGGATTTGGCGGTACTATTTTTTTTCATGGTTCACACTTCATTAGCTTCAAAGCAGGTTTGGGGAATGGCTCAAATAATTGCACTAAGATGTTAGTCTTACCACCATTGCTTCAGAGAGTGATGGATATAATCTATCTCATTTGCAAGTATGTAACAATTCAATTCTTGTTATAAATTAGATGATTGGAGGGAGTGTTGTTTAGAACTTATTAATCTCTCCTACATACAAATCAAATTTTAAAGAAAATATAGTTCATGTTTCATATACTCATGTTTCTATGGAGTTAAATGTACAACCTAACTCATCGTCAAAGGATACTTTCACTATGGCTACTAGTTTACTAGTTGAAACGAAAGCCAATATGTTAGGAATAAAACATGCGAGAGAAAATAAATACAAATACAAACAATGAATAACAACAACACAATATTTATCCTAGAAAACCCCATAGGGAAAAACCAACCATCCATAATAGATTTATTATTGGTCCTTGGCCAAACCAGGCCAAGGCCGCAAAGAGCATCTCTCTTTCTCACATTGGCACCATACAATGGAGGAATCCAATCCTATAAATAGGGTTCTTTACATGCAAATACAACTAGCAAGAAACCACGGGCTACCACAACCACTTTCTACCTTGCTCATTCTGGAGTCAAGGTTAACCCTAATAATCCCCCCTTTAATTTTGAATTGGGGAATTGCTTTAGATCTAACCCCCCAAAAAACAACTAGAGTACTCGGGAATCCCATTTACATGTAAATTACATATTTTCATCTCCATTTTTTCTTTCTTTTAATTGTTGCTATAACCATTGCTTCTTTCAAATCTCATTTCTCTCGCCTTAACTTGCCCTTCATGCGATGCACTTCCATGAGCATTTTGTACCTACAAACAATTCATCATTGATGTCCATATAAAAAGGAATCCATCTACCATAATACATGGGTGCTCAGCTGCTGTAACCACCAGTTCTCTATGAATCCTTTTCTCTTACGTGGTTCATCAATACATTAGACTCTTCCTTGAGCATAACCTGGTCCCAACACTCTGAGATAAATCCATCTCACATTCCCCTCTTTAATCGAAGACTCATTCTCTCTGATTCCACATCAAGTTAGGCTACGAGTACACCTACCACCCTCGTACCTACCCAAGTGGTTCATTGCACAACTTTATGCCACATCCTCTTCTACACATAAGAGGGACACCTGGGGAAAACAAACATTAACTAGGAACCAACAAATTTTGGGGTGTCGGGTACAACCGATCATGCACCCCTTACAACACATACTCAAATATATTTTAACTCGGGTACAAAGAAATTCAATGCTTTACTTGCAAATTGCTTCACCATACCACTGCATTAACTAACTGCGACTCCTTTGAAAAGATCAATTTTCACTATACTTTTTCCATCCACTTTTAACCATGGTTAAATCCATAAACCACATACATCCATACTCATAAAAATATCTTTCTTGAGATTTAAAAAACTTATTTTAAAGTGACGTGGATAAAAATAAACACTTTCATATCTCCCACGATCTGCTCCTTTTACAAAACAATCATGAATTAAATACCTTTATGAAGTGCTCCTCCTTTTTATGACTTGCCTTTCCTCACATGATATACCTTGAAACACTTACGGTGTAGGAATCCATACCGCTACTGCACATGATGGTTAGAAGTGGCTGGAAAAAGTATAGTGAAAATTGATCTCTTCAAAGGAGCAGCAGTTGGTTAATGCAGTGGTGTGATGAAGCAATTTGCAAGTAAAGCATTGAATGTTTTTGTACTCGATTTAAAATGTATTTGAGTATGTGTTGTAAGGGGTGCATGGTCGGTTGTACCCGACACCCCAGAGTTTTTTGGTTCCTAGTTAAAGTTTGTTTTCCCCGGGTGTCCCTCTTATGTGTAGAAGAGGATGTGGCATAAAGTTGTGGAATGAACCACTTAGATAGGTACGAGGGTGGCAGGTGTACTCGTAGCCTAGCCTCATGTGGAATCAGAGAGGATGAGTCTTTGATTAAAGGGGGGAATGTGAGATGGATCTATCTGAGACTGTTGGGACCAGGTTATGCTCAAGGAAGAGTCTAATGTATTGATGAACCACATAGAAAATCTTCCTTTATTTTATTAGTGAGTGATAATACCTTGCAAGAGTATTTTTTTAAGTGTTTGGGAAATGTTGGCCTTGGTCCTTCACACCTCTCAACCGTGGTATTCAATGATAATGTAGGGTTTTATATTCAGTTCCAAGACTCATATTTGAGATCAAAGTAGAAGGGTTTCTACTAAAATTTTGAATAGTCACCAAGGTTGTAACCAAAGGGTAGACGGTAACAGTTGAAAGTAATGCATGGAGAGCAATGGGTTAGTGCTAAATTCTCAGGATGAGTAGTCAACTGACAATGAATTTTGATTAAGTTGAAGTTCATGTTCTACTTTCCCCTCTAGATTTAAGCTTAGTTTGGGGAACTAAAATTAAAACATCGTAGTTTTGGTTTGATTTTCATTTAACCATTTGATTCAAATTTGTCCTAGGCTATTGTAGCATACGCTTTTTGTTTTGTAACTAAAACTGGGCAGGGTAGGAAAAACTGTGTAACATCATAAAGCTATAATTTGTTGCATGGGGAGGTTCTTTAATGACTCAATGGGAATAGTATCATGAGCCTTGAGCCCACATCCGGGAGACTTTGGTTACAGAATTAGTCACAATGACATAGTAAACTGATAGATAAACATTAAATGCACGTTGCATCGTAGTGCGAAATGTGAGACCCTGAAGAGTGGAGTAACATGATATTCTTTGACTATTTTGTGCCAATTATATACAATTGTGATAGATTACACAATATTTATGCACTTATCCTTGGTTGGGCTAGTATAATCTCTGGGATTAATTAACTTTAACCATATTTTCATGATAGATATTTTGCTTCCATGACCTGGTTGCTTTAATGCTGTGAACAATCTTAGATAATGGTAGGATTCCAGTTGCGTGTAAGTATAATGTTGTTAATATTTGACAGTTTAGAAGAAGCAAAACCATGAATACGTGTAAGTTGTTATTACGGTTCTACGTATATCGTTGGTGCTCTACTAATAATCTTCATAGTGCTTTAAAAACTGGGTGGGTTTTGTTCTTAATTTTTCTATGAAGAGAAGGTAGGAATTGTTGTTTGCAATGGGTACCATTTTAAGTAAACATCAAATTAGTATGAGATTTAGCTGCACCTCATTGCATGGTTAGAAATAATGATGACTTTCCACTAACTAATACAAACATCCATATTGAAGTGACAGGTTTTATCCAACTAACATTTTCAACTTGAAGTCGATTTAATGGGAACTTTTCATGTATATTTAACATGGGGTTTTCAATTATTTTGTTGAAATACATATATTCATTAAGAAAAATTGGAATGGAAAAAAGAAAATAAAGAGGTATAGAGGCATAGAGCTGACACTTCTTGTGTAAAATATCTGATCATTCTGGGTATTGTACATTTCACATCATATCTTTACTTCTAATAACCAACCAGACGCATCTCTAGTGGAAGTATTACTTCCAGGTTTTAACATATGTTATACTTAGCCTATGAGGGTTTGATTCGAATTTTTACACTCAGGGATTATGTCGTTAATTTGGATTACTATGCTCGAAGTGCACTCCAATTTGCACAAGTTTTATCTATGTTTGTTATTTGAAGTCATATTGGTGCCAGTTCCTTCCATAGATAGCAAGAGCTATGTTCTTCCTTTGCACTGGTAAAAAAATGGTGGTGGGCCAACTTGCCCAATGTCCTCAGATAAAAATTTCAAGGCTTTATTCAGCTAATTATCGCAATGGATTTGTTAGGTGCCCTATTGGGCAAATAGGCATAAATGAACTGAAGACAAGAAGATAGACATGAAAACACACTTAATTCTCATTAACAATTGTACAATATATACAATGAGATGACCATTGGGTTCAACTTCCCAAGTGGTCTCTTGGACTCCCGGGTGATTCTTGGTCTCCCTTTCACAATAATATTCCTCACATCGAGGATTAAACTCCAACAAATCCCCCCTTAATCCGAAGGGTGTATATGAGTCCAAGAAAAAGAAGAGAGTTGAATAACTGGAAGTGGACAACTACCACCTATTGAACATTTCCATCTTAACAATCCTTTGCCAAGAAAGTTAGCTAGAAGCTTGCACTGTCTTCTGCTAATATAAGGTGCTCTCAAAACCGATAGTTTTGGGCTGACCACCAACCAACTAGAGCTCAGTCGAACATATCTCTTCACAATATCACTTGTTATTGACAGTCTTTATCCCCCCTGTTAGGAACAATGTGAGGAGAGGAGAGTCTCATGGTGTCACAATTAGACACAAAACACATGAGTACTATGTGGCATGGTTTTCTTTTGTCTTCATAATACATGCATCTCAGAATCGGGCGTCTCTGGATCTGGTGGCCTCCCAAACTCACTGTTCCTTAGGATCGCTTGATGTGACTTACTTGAGGAAGGATGTGAGTGTTTGTTGTTAGAGGGACAAGGCTTCGAAACTTGAAGCCTGACATCATGTTCCCCCCGGTTAGGTACAAAGTAAGAAGCATAACAATATTCTGCTGCATATTTCACTATTGTAGGTTTCTTCAGCTTCACACACTGATCTGAAGAACGATTACACTTCCCGCAATGCTGACAAGGATGAAGATCATAACACTAATATTTCATATGGCCAACTCGATCACACTGTTGGCATCTGAAAATCTAAATAGGTTGTATATCTAACATGATTTCATTGTTTTCTGGCAGTTGATATGAATCATCTTCAAACAAAGGGTTATTTTGAACAAGCACTAGTTCGGAATGTTGATTCCTGTGTTGTGCATCTTCCTCTTTTGCTTTCAAATCCTGGAGTTGATTAATGACGGTTTGGAGTGTAGCTTTCTTGATTGTGATTGAGTCATCTACATATGCATGTACTAGAGTATTCAACAACTCTGATGTTTCTTCTATATTAGACATGGTGAGGACAACTTGAGGCCTCCTTCTGTGGGTAGGACCAAGTACAATGACTCAACCAGACCAAGAGATTCATGCAACTCCACCCTCTACAAATAAGATTCAGTAGATTCAAATTCAAAAGGTGAGGGGTGTTGGTCTCAACCGAAAATGCACCCACTTACAATGCAATTCAACTCTTCTTCAATTTTGGTACTGTACAAAAAACACATATGCAAGTACCAAAAACATGCACTTGAACTCACAAACAAACAACAGTTTGGAAGTTACGCTCCTAAATGTTTAATTGAAGAATTTGCTATACCTGAGTTGATAATCTGCTTCTGCAATCTTCTTCTTTTGGAGCGGCTGTAGCAACAAGTTGCCAACTTGCTTTAATCCTTCAAATGGTCTCACCAAACTAGTCCCAAATCTTCTAATTGTAAAGGCTACTCTGCAATAGGCAGCAGTGTTGTTTATGCAGCATTGGAGGGCTTTCACTAGCTAGATTGTCAACCAACAATTTCTGCAACTCTCTGCAAGCTTCTCTACAGTGGACTTAATTTTTGCAACACAATGCAGTGTTCTACAACAACTAATTCAAAGTGTAGGTCTACTTTCAAACAATACAATAAGCTCACCCATTCAACATCTTAACATTATTCACATCATATGAATAGGTGTGAGTGTCTTCAAAGCTCATATCATATGAATAGGTGTGAGTGTCTTCAAAGCATACCAACATATCAACATGCATGGTTTTTTTACTTCCTTAAAAACAACAACACTAGTAGGTCACAAATTCTTGTAGTCAAGTGAGGAGTCCCAAACGAAAATTTAGGTGTTACAAATCCTTCATGCAAAGATGGACAAAAGCATCACTCTCACACTCATACTAGATCTTTATGCAGACTTCAACGCAGCTCTGCTGCAATACATTGCAACAGTCTTCACCAACGCTCTAAAGGAGAAGAGAAAACTTCAACGCATAAGTGGATACATCAAAAGTTAGGTTTTCTTATGTCCACAATCATTGCAGCATAAGGCACAATGCTTCTCATGCTCAAACTCACCTCATTCGCGGCAATAATGTGAAGAGGTCGCGGCAACAAAGCAAAGTCAAGGTATTCGAACAACAACCATCAAATATGCAATATGATATATTGAATGGAGATACCAATATGGGCAAAGCTGCTGCTCAAACTTGATATATTGGAAACAGATACAAAAATTTCCCGACGATAAAAGAGACATTGCATCTTTACGTTGGCATTGAGGAGGTTTCCACTCGAGGTGTACACGGTCACAATAGCTCGAGAGAAAGAGTTTTCACACACCTACAAGCATGCTCTTCGTCAACACGGAGTCGCAACTCCCCAAAGAATCTTCACCAACGCTTTAAACGAGGAGGAGAGGTCGCAACTCTTCAAGTTCTTTCGATGAGCATTCACCGAGCAAGGGTAGCTCCACTCCATACATCGCAGGTCCAAAGTAAAGTGATGCCAGCCTTCACATCACACTTGTTTCCAGGCTTCCATTCGCCAACACCACATCTCTCAATATCCATCCAATGGAATAAGCAGCAACATCAATCCCTCCATTGAAGAGGACCATCAATACAAAGATAACATAACTTTGCCCCAAAACTTTAGCTTTGTAATCCCAAGGAGGTGAAGAGAGCACAAAAGCCCCACATGACTTGATAAAATCACTTTGCATCTGAATACTATGAACGAGATGAATGTTACCACGTCACTTATGATTAACTCTTGGAGAGAAATCACAGCAGTCTTCAACGAGTTTCAATGCTAGCACTAGTAGAGAGCCCACAAACACGTAGATACCAACAGATATATCTCCTTCTGCAACGCCGAGCCTTCACCTTAACACATTCAATGTAATGTCTTCACTCTTCAATGCAACTTCACATTTCACAATACTTAACGCTATATAGAGCAGCCTTCACGGGAAGAGAGCTTCAACGCTTCACCGCATGATTTTGGAGATGTCGAAGTATCATTCAATATATTTCAACGCAGTAGTCTCCATAGTCTCCACTAATCGTCATCATGCCTTCATGCTATTGCTCATACAACGCCTTGAACGAGCTCCCGTTTCCATACTCGTGCACGTCGTTGCTTTCCATTGTGAAAGATGAAAGACTGAACCAAATCCACCAAGAGTTCAGGATCTCTTGGAAGAGATCCAGATCGTCGCAACACCATTATACCATGCTACGCGAGGTTGAAGCCTTACCATGCAAATGCAGGGGATTAAACAATCCCAAAATCACATAATTTCGTTATAGTGACCCTCTTTGCAACATAAATGGATACGAGCGAGAAGAATGGCCTTTTTTCTTTTTTTGGTTCAGACAGTGAGCTCTGATTTCCTAAGGGGATTAGCCTTGCAGCTCAAAGATTAGCATTCATGCGAGGAGAAGTCTCTATCCAAGACATAGAGAATAATGGGGGCAAATTAAGGAAGACCGAGAAGAGTTATGAGGTCGCACTTTCAGAAGGATTTAGCGTTGGTGCTATAGGTGGATAAATCAGGGTTAAGGCAAAGCACACAACAAGAGTATGGACTGGAGATGTCGGGTAGCAAAAGACACTCCAAGTAACGTCTCCCAAATAGAGAAAAAACCAGGAACAACAGGCACATGGTAGAATGAGGAGGTCAGAGAGCAGAGAAATGTCTCTGAAATGTAGAGAATATCAGTGTGCAGGTCGACAGATATGGCAGTATGCAGTGCTGAGGAGAAACGTTAGGGCATGGCAGACAAAGAGCAAAATAAGGTAGGTGAAAGTGTAGGTCTAAAAGAGTAGATTGGAAGAATATTTGCAAAAAAGGGACAAGCTACAGACTCATAATGAGCTCATACCATTGTTAGGTGCCCTATTGGGAAAATAGGCATAAATGAACTGAAGACAATAAGATAGGTATGAAAGCACCATAATTCTCATTAACAATGTATAATATATACAATGAGATGACAATTGGGTTCAACTTCCCAAGTGGTCTCTTGGACTTCAAGGTGACTCTTGGTCTCTCTTTCACAATAATATTCCTCGCACCAAGGATTAGACTTCAACATGATTCATTATTATTGCGCTTAGAAATGATTTTGGTCATTTTGTATATCGGTGAGAGTTTTTTTCAACAAAGTTCACGAGGCATTGATTTACAAGCTAGCCTCAAAAAAAGTTGGTGGCAGTGTCGAGGACACTGCCACCACATTGCTCTTATTACATGTGTTAAGTCTCTTTATATATAACTTTAGAGCTTTAAGTTTGGATCATGTACATAAGTTTGACATATTAAATCGTCTCATTTCAATATCGAATTTATAATGACAATGAATTGAGATGAGCAAGCCCCAAAATAGCGATGGTGTGCTTATTCACAATGTATTTTGGAAAATGAAGTATTTTTTTCAATTGTTCTTTCTAAAATGCCAGTCAAGTTGTCAATATAGTTTGAAAAATGATGTATTTGCTTCAGTTTTTGCTTCTAACTGCAAGCCAAACCATAAATTACAATAATGGTAGACATGTCATAGATGTTAGTGTCTTTACCACAATATTAACCAAGCAATTGATTATAACAACACCAACCAAGTCACAATGGATACTATTATTTCATCAATGTGAACCAAGATGTAATTGCTATTGTCAATTAGCTTAGCGGTTATAGATACTACTACGCTAACTAACAACATCGACCACACTAACTAGATAGCCACTAGTGTACACCAATTAATGATAATGACTAGCCTAACTAAATAGCCATTATTGTTAATGTGATATGTTGTGCTCTGTAGGTTATAGACATTTTTTTTAACATCTCAATGGTGGATTCGGGGGGGGGGCAATGGTCCCTCCTTTAGCAATGTTCTCATAGGCAGGAAGAATGATAGCTCTTACATTTCAAGACGTCGTAAGGGAAGCGATAAAACTACACAGGATCCTTCGGTACAAGGAGGGGCAAGGAAAACTGACAAGTAGGCAGAACTTCCAAGTCACTTGAGAGGGAATCCCTCATCAAAGTTTGCTAGTTAAGGAAAATGTCAATGCATTCTGAATTTAGAGAAACTCCTCAGGTATGAGGTCACTTCTTCTAAGGTTAGCTAGTACACTCAATACACTACAAGGAAAAGGCCCAGTAGCGGAGGTTTTTAGTGTTACAAGATTGGTCAAAATTTAAAAAAAAACTCCACTACAACCTCAGCTAATGGTTCCGAATGTTTTAGCAGAGGTTTTTATGGTAATTTATTATAACTAAAATTTCTAAGCGGTTAGAGGCTTTAGTGGAGGTTTTTTTATCAGTTCACTTCAATGCTTCAAGCACATCGGTGCAAACAAACACGCAACACACTAGTGTCTTTAAATAACAACATGCACCGGGGCACCACCAAAAGTTTAAAGGCACTGATGCTTTATAACAATATAAGCAACAATGCTTGTTAATAAATATAGCAATGGCGCACATAAAATGTTTTAACGATATTGGTGCTTTAAAATGATGTATGCACCAGTGCGGTAAACTAAATATGGCATCGATGCTTATGCACTGTCAGGAAGCACTGGTGCGCTAAGAGAAGAAAGATACACTGGTAGAGTTGACTAGGATGTTGAAATTCCTTGCATTTTTAAAACTCAATGGTGTGTTCAGGATATAATGGCGCCCGGTGCATTTATAGAGAAAGCATCAGGGCCTAATAATAACAAAGCACTAGGGCATGTAACGAGTAAATGCACCGGTGCTACATTTACTCGAACGCAGCCGTGCGATTAAAACAATCAAAAGCACTGGCATTCATTTTCTTTTTAGTGAACAGTGATCATTGACATCGCAATGGAATACCTATATTTTATTTTTATTTTTTTTAATTCCATTATTGATGAGAAATATAAATATTTTTTTATAATAGTACTCATATAATTTTAATTTTAATTATTGCGTTTGGATATGATGTTTGGATTAATTTGTTATATCTTAAATTCTCGAATTTTTGCATCTATTGTAATATTTATTCGACTATCCATATATTTAATACACAATGTAATATTTCACAATGACATTGGACAATGCAATAAATTTTATTTTATTTTATTATATATGCATAAAGGGCCCTTTGTCATACAAAATGCGACAACATAAATTCCACAATAATCAAAATGTCTGCATGCATGTAATTGTTACATTTATTGGTAACCCGTTGTCTTTCAATTGGGACACTATGTCCAATACATTATACAAAATGTTTTGATTTCCACAGATAGTTATTTCAAAATATACAACAACTTGCATTAACATCCAAATATATTGATCATCATTCTTCGTTGAAATTGTTGTCAGTACTGGAGCCACTTGCATGACTTCGGTTATTTAGGCGAATGTTTTGTTGATTTCCTTGATTGTTTTCCTCTTTTTTATATTTCATCTCCAAACATAAAAAGAAAGTGCAATGAGTGTATCTATATTGGTGGGAATAATGGAAATTAAAGTAACTAATTGTCGTGTCACTTTTTGGATAATCACCCAAGGAGGACTTATTAGCCTATTCAGTTCCCGTAGAACATAGTCTTTTTTTTGTAATTTAGTACTTACATTAATATTACATAAAAGGAAAACTGCCAACCAGGGGAGAGGCTCAGCCCAGGCAAATAGCTTTTGTGAAGTTTGAAATGGTCAGCGTGCCTTATTCTGGGAAGATTCATGGCAACAAATGCCACCTTTGGCTCAAAGTTTCGAGACACCTCTACTCATGCAAGCATGCATCGATCAAGGAAAAATAGGGGTGAACGACCTGAATTATGGGTGAACTCAGATATCCAGTGAGATTATAGGGTTTGGGCCCCTAGGGCCTGGTGGGAACAACACGGGCCAGGGGAGGAAGCCAACGTGATAGAAGAAGCCCCAAATGACCGAAAAATTAGATTCCATTAAGGGGATGAAAGACCTCATTGGGGATTCAAACCCAAGGATTCATTTACCATAAAAGAAGAACATAACATACGAACGAGATTCAACAATAAAAAACCAGGGAAAAAATTGAAGAACCTATGGGACGCTAAACTGTGGCCCAAAATCACTACCTTTACCTGGCTAATTATTAGAAGACGAATCCTAACTGGCGACAATCTTAAGAAAAGAGGAATGAAAGGTCCTTACCAATGCTGCATGTGGGCCAAGGATAAAGAATTGTTGAAGCACCTCATGGACTATTGCCCTTTCACTGCGAATCTATGGGACCTGGTGCCGCTACTTTCAGGAGATCCGATAGGCACAGAGAACACCCAAACCAGACCCCCATCTCTTGGTTGAATGACCCCTTCTATAACCCCGTTGCCAATCGTCTCTGGAAATTTTTTCCAAGCTTTCTAGTATGGGAGATATGGCGTGAACGAAATTCCAAAACGTTCTAAGGAAACTCTAGAGCGGAAGACATGGTTTGGAGAACTATAAGGAACATGATTATAGAAATTGTTAGAATGCAGATATGGGAATACTCTAACTGGGAGGTCAATGCAACTGAATCCATCATCCTGACGGCCTGCGGTATTACTAGTCCATTGCAGTGTTACGGTCGTCCCTCGCGGGATTTGACGGCAAGAGTAAGCCCGGGTTACTGGTCCCCACCGCCTAAAGGATTCTTCAAGCTCAATTTCGACGGGACTTCTAAGGGGATTTTTGGGCCAGCAGGGTTCGATAGCATAGTAAGAAACCACAAAGGGGAATTGCAAAGGTTTGGTACTGGCTTCATAGGTGTCGAAACTAATAATGCAATGAAAATTGAAGGATTAATTCCAATTAATTCATGGCATACAGATGGCCATCCACCACAACTGGACCGTTCTCATCATGAAAGGGGACTAGCACGTTACCTTAAACATGGCCACAAGGATCCATAATGGGACGTCTAGCACCAAAGTGGCATCTTCCTAGAGATTAGAAAGCTGTTAGGAGAGGTTGGCAGAGATTATGCGTCCTACGCTTGCGGTCTCGTTTATCCATGTCAGACGAAATGGCAACAAGCTGACAGACATGTTGGCCAACCTCGGGACTAATACCCGTTGCTACATCAATGCTAGTGTGTGGGAAGAATTAGGTGACGTGACTATCCAAGACAAGTGTATGGCTATCATGGCCCTTGACATGTCACGCAATAATGAAGTCGGGGAGCAAGGACAGTAAGCGGGCCGTCCTTTGGCCAGGTAAAGCAAAGGAAATGTTACCACATTGCATTCTAGATAAGTGAGTAAATCCGAAGGATGGTGAGAGGGCGTTAACTACCATTAAATTTGACCTAACCAGAGTCTTTTCGAAGAGTCGCGACACAGGTGAAGTTATGATTTACGAGGGTGGCGGATCCGTCCCCCAGCTTGAGGTATATCTTTACAAGACTATGGAGCCCGGGCAGATCTTAAATGCATGTACCAGATCAATCATGGCCCAAAATTGGAATCTCATGTATCTTCGACGGAAAGGTGACAATAGTTATTTGTGGGAACAAGGTTCTATCTTGCATGCAGTTTGTGTTAGCCTTCCTGCTAACCAATGAGGGTGATTTTCATAGTGTGAGAGATATGGATAGCAAGCGAATGGGGGAGGGTGAGAGCATGACAAAACGACAGAGAATGAGGCAGAATGTGAAGGAAAAACCCAAGGGTGAAGGCCGGAGGGTCACTCGCGCGCAGAATAAAGCACTGTGGGAAGCATGCATATTTGAGTTGGGCTTGTCGTCGGTCATCAAGCAGGAATTGAAGGACGTTGAACAGAGGCTTGGCGAGAGTTGTATAAGGACACCCTACAAGAGGAATGTCGGAAGATGGAGGACTAGGTCATGGACCCTGGTAATAATGTTGCACGCCTGAGTCTCTATGAGCGGATTGTGGCGCTTTTCTAGGTAATGAAGACCCTGATGAGGCATGTGATCGGGGAGCAAATAAAGAAGGAGGAAGGCGATGAAACCCCATTTTAGTGGTGGAAATCTCATCACACCAAGACAAGGGAGTTGCACCTGAAAATTGATGCCATTATGAACACTATGGGTATTCGACCTCCAACTATTCCTTCGTCATCTTCTGCCGCTTCTCCGCCTGGAATGGTAAATCCCCTCGGCGGTCAGCAAAGTCGTTTTATGGAATTTCCTTATATTATGCTCCTAGGGTCAATGGGTCTGTGGTCTGTTTTATTTTGGTATGTAATTCGTACCAAATAATGGGGATATAAAGTAGAAATAATATTGTTAATTTCCTGCATTATGGTCAATTCTGTTATCAAGGCTTGTATCGACAGTAAGTTGAACATCAATGTAAGGGGTCTCAATTTTGGTAATTATGGGATGCTAATCTGGGATGGGGATTTTTTTGGTTTGTTAAGCGATCTGATACCATAGAGATCAAGAGGACATATGGCCAACTGGTTATGGGCCAATTTTGTTGAGATGTAACCTTTCTTCTTTTTATATAATACAAAAATATTCTTACTTACAAAAAAAAAATATTACATAAAATTTACAAAAAGGTACATGCCAAGTATGCATTCAGCCTCCCAGGGGGAGAAACACTCAGGTTCTGAGACAAATATGAGTTTGTTGAAGTTTGCATTAGGCCTCCTAGAGGGAGAAACACCACGACCTATATTCAAAATACAACAATAAGTGATTGCTAAACCATCTAAACTGGAAACTACTAGACATCGCCAAACATAGGGGCGATATGAAGCCAAAAAATATTTAGACTATCAAAAACTGACAGAGGTATTACATATTTGAACTTAGAGTAAACATCAAAAGGGTAGACCATTTCAAACCAGGGAAACGCAGGTCGATCAAAATGTCTGAGGATGCTTTGAGTCTCCAGAATCCATATGTATTTTATGTTGTTGTGGCTCCTCCTTTATTTCTCGCTTGTGATTGCTTTTCGGGGCATCTCTCTTCCCAATTCCAGTGTTGGGCTCAGCTTGCACGCCATCGAATTGCTCCTCCTTCAGGTGAAAATCCACTGTGATTCCTACCCTCTTCCTTAGAGCCTCGTCCACCACCTTCGGCTCCACAACCACCACAAGGAGCGATGAGGGGAGATTGACAAGTTCAGCAATGTTGGCGCACTAGTCTATCACAATCTAGACTCTATACTCATGTTCTTTTAGTTGGGTTTGTGTATCCTTGTCCAAGCCTATGATTTTGATTTTGATGTCGAGCAGTGTATCAATCATGGAGCTGAGGTGCCATGATATGTCGTCCTCTCCTGAGCCTCTACCCTACCTTTGATAGGAGTGACCCCTCCTACTCAGGGCTCGATGACATTCTCTTGTCATGGTGGCAACTCCACCAAGTTCACAGTGTCGAAGATCAATTCTCAGGTAAATTCTGGCAGTAGATAGACGATCGCCCTGGTCTGAGGATGCAAGTCCATTTATCGTGCTATCGCCAAGCCCAGGTGGCTTTCGAAGAGTTCACTCAACCACTCCCTCCTACATGAACGCATAGTTAATGCTTCCGATGGATGATGGTCTGTCTACTCTCGGGAAGGGGGCATGATAAATGCACCCTATTAGCTTGCGCCACCATGTGAACCCCTGTCGTCTCATCACCATCAATGCACGCGATTTATCTAGGTGCAACCCCATATGGGGGAGATTTATCTTGCACATCTATAGCTTAGCACGAGAGATCTAATAGAGTTGTAGACCCTGGCCATAAATGACTCATACATTATTCTTGTAGATCTACTCTTGCATTAGCAAGATGATCGGCTACTTTGTTTGATGAACTCTTGACATGGGAGGGGATAAACACCAAGGGGGGATGAAGCATATTTGCTCTTGAAGCTAAGAGCTGCTCAAGCCACTAACTAGTGGCAATCTTAGAGGGTGGTGTTGCACTCTAAAGACGGATAACTATGTTGATAATTATCTTAGAGTCGCCCTCGATTACAAGTTTAAGGAAATTGTGGTGGATGGCTAGTTGAATCCCGTTGTGTAGAGTCCATAATCCGCACTTTGGCTACGATGAATGATGCCAGGGAACATCCCAACTGCTTGGAAACTGGAAACCCTAGAGGCGAAACTCTAGAATCGAAACCCTAGTCTCAGTAAAAAAAACCTTGCTCTTCTCCCATAATCATATCTCTTGTACCCTTTTTCCTTCACATAGGTCATAGTCGACAAAAAAAGTATTAATTCATTATTAATTTCACATGAGCCAAAAGTACTTTATAAAGTGGTATTGAATAATTAATTCATAAAGTAACTTTATACAAAGTCACTTAAGTTAAAAGTGATGAAAAAAAAGTAAGTGGGCCAAAAAGGTTAAATGAGTTTAAAAATGGGAAAGAGGCACATTCTCTCATTCATTCATGTTATTCTCATTTTTTTAAATGATTTTTGGAGAGCTTTGAGCTTCTTTCTCTTGGGACGAAAACCCTAGGAGAGAAAATTTTGATTTTGGTGGTGAAACCAACCACCCTAGTCAGTCTTGAGGAAGAGATCACCCATATTTATTCACTATTTTTCACGGTCGTGGTCGAGAAAAATATTTTCTAGCAGATCTGAGAAGTTTAGTGGCATTTCAGTCATCCTGGAGAAGGGCGAATTAGTTATATGAGGTACCAAGCTTTATGCCAGTCAATTCATTTGTCATCCTACTGGTCAATACCAATAAGAAGTCAATTTACTTCATTGTCTCGATTTTTGGAGTGGAGTATCCCATAGTTTAGACTATGGATTTTAAAAGAGGCATCTCCATCCTTGAAGAGGGCATATTGGTTACGAGAGCGCACCAATGAGAGGGACGATCCAAGCTTTAGTGTATATGTGGATGGAGAATTATTGTTGCTATTGCATAGAGGGTGATTCTCTATCATTGTTTAAAGTCTTCCTTTCCTAAGCGTGTAGACCATAGATATCCACCCACATTCTCATTATATTGCCCTGCTGTAGGAGAGGGCGTAGTCACTATAAGAAGGAGGGCGCACTCTGTGGAGTATGACCTCACTGTTTGAAGGCACACTAAATTCGTGAGCTGATTCCTACAATATTTGAAGGTTGTACAAGCTCATTTGAGGATTAAAAAGCAGTACTAAACGAGATTTGTCCTTGTCACTGTTACGGTGGTCAACTACTAGCATTCTGGCCAGCAAAAGAGGGCGATACAGTCATTATAGGAAATCTATAACCAATGGTTAGTTTCAGGCCATTTTTACTGTACCATCACAACTAATTTATGGTCACAATACAGTCAAATAACAACTGTTGAGAAGTTTGTCATCTACAACATATTAGTGTTTTTGTAGTGGGTTTTCTACAATGACAATCTTCACGTTGGGTTTTGTCAAATTTGATTTTATATACATATGCTAAGTTGCTTGTATTTTTCTTTTAATAGTTTGATGAGTTATGGTTAATGCATGAAATATACTATTTGCATTTCTTTTTGAGATAATTTGTATGCCAAGTACTATGATGTTTGCAAACTGTTTGACAAAATTATTAAGCCAAAAAATGGACTAGAATACATCAACAGTCAACAATGTTTCTTATCAATGGGGGTGTGGGAGTTTATAATGGTCTATGAACAATAGCAACCAAACACTTGACGGAATTCCAATATCAAACACAACAACAATCGCTCATAATCAAGCCAGTTCTAGTAGGGAACTTTACAATAATATACATGAATGTAAATTGAAAAGTGACGTACCATATAAATAATTGAGTCTTGAATGATACACATTCTTTCGAGATCAAATCTCATGCCTTCTCTTAACAACTCTTCTACTGACTTAACTCCATACTTGGTTTCCTTCAAGTTTTATACCCCATGACAAATCATAGATTTAGTATAAAAGAATTTTGTTATTCCATTAATTATGAAATGAGTGAAGTAAAACAACATAGGTGCTTACAAATTCCATAAAAAATTCTTGATACACCAATATTTACTCACAACCCATACTTTTTTTTTTAACTGAAACGGGTATTTGATATTAAAAATAAATAAAAATAGATGAGTCGTGGCTAGAGCCAAATCCGGATAATTACAATGTTTAGAGTAATCGTCAGCATTTTCTCTATGATCTAATGTTTAGGCATTTTCATATAGAAATAGATTTCTATAATACAGGTTACTCTATACCCCACTGAGTTCCTTTGAGTATGATCTTCCCGGTGCTGCAAATGTTTGTCAATTGAACTGCATGGATTTCAATTCTCTGTTTTGAGCTTGATTCCTTCAAATCACGGATTGGTCCTTCAATCAAAGATCCTTTTCAACTGCTACATTATCTATAGTCCAACATCCAAAGATTTTCCTTCATTTGCTACGATTTGGTCCTTCATTCCAAGCTCAGCATCAAAAACTGCGTTTTCAAAACTCCAAATGCTACTATGAATTTCTGTGGCCCATAATCAAAAGTTTTACTTGCAGCATCGATTTGCTTCCTATCATTGTAATCTGCGTTTTGCTTCTTACTTCTATTGAGTCTCGCATTTCCAGTTGACTATGGTCTTACAATTTCCATTTACATCGAAGTGTTCATACTTCTTTCATCATCCATTTAATCTCATTGAATTTTGCTAGAATGTTTGTTAGGTAACCAAGATTCTGAAACTATCATTGAACATGCAAGTGTTGTAGGAGTCGATTATGCAGTTCATTTGCTGTGAACGTTGGAATGTTCCCAGATAGCATTTCAGGCAACCATATTTCTAAAATGATCATCGCTCATTAGATTGCTGAAAGAAGCGAATTTAACTTTATAGTGCAGGAGACGATGAGGACAGAGACGGGGTTGTCTATTCTTGAAGCCGAATGCACTTTATTCTGGGCTATGGAGTATAATCAACGAATTTGGTGAGATTCATTAGCGTTGTTAGAAATTCTAAGAGTAACCTGGCTAAGATTGGATCCAGCATCAACTTCTGTATCCGCTTTGTTGTTTAAATTTCTTAAGATGTGGTAGGCCCTCAACTCAGTAAATGTATTCGAAATGCTTTGTATTCGCTGAATGATTCGATTTAGTGTAAGATTGTTGAGGTTGTTTTTAGCATTGATAGCTCTGATAATTATCATAGAGTCTCCAAACACTTGTAATTTATCGATCTTGTGCTCTTTGGCGATCTGAAAGCCTTTCAACAAGGTTAATGCTTATGTTGTTTTGTTTGAGCAGATACCTAAACCCCATCTATACTTCAGTCTTAATGTTCCTCCACTTATCCACAAGACTCCTCCAGCTCCTGCTACACTGGGATTTCTCTTGGAGGCACTGTCGAATTGAAGGTTGTCCATTGCCTGGTTGTTTCTCCAAGCAAGAAATTCAGAATTAGATAATCTAATTTTCCAAAAGCAAGACTACTCTAAGATAGCAATTATTCCTTATGTTCATGGTACTTCTGAAAAAATTGCAAATGTGTTAAAAAGTAGAAAAATTAAAACATTAATTCGTCCTCCAAATTCATTAAGAAACATTTTAGATGAAGCAAAAGATAGGATCAACCCCATGCAAAAGAAGGGTGTCTACCTGGTACCTTGCTCGTGTGAGGATGTATACATAGGCGAGTCTGGTTGTTCTATACAAATTATACTAAAGGAACATTGTGCGGATATAAAACATGAAAGAAAGAAATCAGCATTAGCAGAACACTCTTTAAAAACAAAACACCAAATACGCATGGAGGAAGCAAGAGTCATAGCATTAGAAGATCATTACAACAAAAGGAAAATAAGAGAAGCCATTGAGATTGAAAAACACACAATTTTTTTTAACAAAGATGATGGGTTAATATTATGCAAATCCTGGAAACCAATAATACATTCCCTAAAAGAAAAAAACGAATTGTCGGCCAAACCAAAAAATGGCTGAAAACAACTATTTATTAACAAGAAATAACCTAGATTCCATTAAGACACCACACTCCTGACGATGGACTCAGCTTAGAGTCTGAAATGTACGTAGAGTTGAAAAACTATACGCAGGGTCTCCTATTGTCTCCACTCATTCTGGAGGTTGTCGCTGATGAATGATTATGCTTGGGCTAGGGAGGGTGACTCCAATCCAATTATTTTCGTCCCTGCTGAGGGTTGCATCTGACTTGTAATTGGAATTGATGAGAGATTCAATCAGCAGACCTTTGGCTTTGCGTGCAATTTGCATTGTAGTGTAGTGCTTGTCTTGAAAGATGATATTGTTTCTTGCGATCCAGACTTTCCAGCATATGTATTTGGGGATGGAAATCCAAAGATGATGCGAGGTTTTCTTTTTGAAAAAGGGAAGAGGGATACATGGATTTCCAATCTTTAAAAATTTGGGTGATGGAAGAGAAGGACGACATGGAGAAATTGAGATCAAGAAGCGTGTGATTCCGGACAAGCTTGGTATACTTACATTCTATAAAGAGGTGATTGAGAGTTTCGTTACTATTTCTGCAGAAAGGACACCAGAAAGGCCCATGGAAACCTCTCTTGGTGAGATTGTCTCCTGTGAGGACTTTGCAATGGATTAGAGTCCTGGTAAAGAAAGAAATTGATTTCGGGGAGTCCAAGAGGGTCCCATACTAATTTCCATATATCTTTTCTTTCATTTTCATGGTTTTGCAGAGCTTTGTATCCGAGAATAGAGGTATAGGAACCAGTGGGACCCCAGCCCCTTTCATCTTTGGACAGCAGATGTATGGGGGCGCAGCCTTTCAGGTTGTCGATGAGGGTATTTTTGACAGCCTCAAGTTGTTGGGGGATGAGTCTATTGTTCCATCTTTGCCAGTTTCCATGCCTATCCCAGGCACTGAAATCCTTCAAAGTAGTGATCCCATTTTGCTTGAGCGAGACTGCAATATTATCTAATTCATGAGTGCTTTGTAGTGTTTCATTGTTCATGATCTTATCCATGAAGATTTCTATTTTGCTACCATTACCGGGTACCCAGTAAAGACTTTTTGAAAAGAAATTCCATGCTGCCTTGCATAATGTCCAGGTGCTGGAGCCTTTGGATGTTGGATTATGGTCAAGACATCTTAACCTGTTACCCTGTAAATATTTCTTTATGAGCACAAGACTGACTCAATGGCCTTTGTTGTGCATGAGTTTCCATAAAAGCTTGCCATCCAGTGCTAAATTTGCTTGGAATGGATCACAAATTTGAAGGCCTCCTGAGGATTTTGGTTGCTTTATGATCTCTCACTTCACTAAGTGGATTTTTTTTCATTATTTTTCCCACCAGACCAAAGGAAGTCTCCCAAAAGTTTGCCTATCAAATCTCACACTCCTTTTGGAGCTAGGAGGATGGAGAATACATAGATAGGCAGCGCGGAGAGAACTGAGTTTATAAGGATCAATTTTCCAGCCTTGCTGAGCCAATACCCTCCCAATCTTCTAATTCTATTTTTTATTTAGTTTAACGTATCTTCCCAATTTCCATTTTGAGATACCTTGTCTGATTGGGAGGCCGAGATACAAGAATTTGTCCCAATGGTTGTGGAACTTGATGTCGAGAATTCTATTGATTTTGGTTGCAACGTTGTCTTTTAGGTTCTAACAGTAGACAACACTTTTATGCAAGTTGATATTGCATCTAGATGCATTGCAGTACCATTTCAGATTTCAAATGAATTTCTGAGCTATGATGGAGGAGGCACCACCCAATAATAGTGAATGATCGGTGAAAAGGGTATGATTGAGTGGGTGGGAGTTAGAGGTTAAGTTTAAGCTAGGAAGGGATCCAGAAGTCAAATCATGATTCAAATTTCGACTAAGAGAGTCTGCAAGAATGATGTACATGAAGGGGGACAAGGGGCAGCCTTGTCTAATGCCACGTGTGGCTTGGAAAAAATCAATTGGGCGTCCATTAATGAGGGGAGCGATCCAGGGGTTACAAATACAAACTGAGATCCAACTGATGAGTGTGTCTTCAAAACCAAAGCATTTCAAAATTTTGAAAAGGAAATAATGATTAACACGATCAAATGCATTTGCCATATCTAGCTTGATTAACATACCTTTTTCCTTACGGGCCTTGCTGGAGTGAATTGCTTCTTGCACAAGAATAACATTGTCAAGAATTTGCCTTCCTTCCAGAAAGCCACCTTGATTGTCAGAAATAATATGGTTGAGTAAAGGCTTCATTCGAGTTTCTAACATCTTGGAGATGATTTTGTATGAGGAATTACATAACGAGATCGGTCTGAATCTGCTGAATAAGCTGGGATTAGTTTCTTTTGGTATGAGAGACAGGAACATTGAATTTGTGCAGCCTCCGATTTTTGCCTTTGAGTGAAAGTTCCTTATCATTCTCATGAAATCTTTTTTGATATACTTCCAGCAAGCTTTGTAGAAATGGATCGAGTAACCATCAGGCCCCGGTGTTTTCTCAGATTCGAATGAATGGATTGCGTTGAGCACTTCCTGCTCTGTAAACGGTTTTTGCTTGTTGAGGTAATCCTCCGGCGTAATCCTCTTAGGAATGTGCTCAAAGAAAATAAGCGCGTCCTCTCCAGTAGCGCTATCATCTTCCATGAATAGCTATGAGCTGCATTTTTTATATTCGAATTCCCTTTTACTATCGTGCCATTCTCAAGTTTGATCTCAGAGATGTAGTTGAAGGATTGTCTGACTTTGAATTGCTTATGAAAGTAAGCAATATTTTTATCACCAACTTTGAGCCAATTGCTCCCCAACTTAAGCCTCCAATACTCTTCTTCAGATCGGAATGCTTGATAAGCAGTGATAAGCGATAAGCTTTGGTTTGGCGTTTGACTTCTCCATGTAGCGTGGAAACTTCAATGGGCTGATCTTCCATTTCGAATTGGATATCTTCAAGGGCGCCCACTATAGTTTTTTCTGGGATTTGCAGGTGCTGGGCAACTGGATTTGGTCCAAGTCTTAAATGGGTTTTTGGTATTAGAGAGTTTCTTTTCCCATACATAGCAAGGGGATCATGTGATGGGTATTTTCCACACATTTCCCAAGGTGCTCTAGAAGCTATCGTGCGTGACCCATTGGGGGTTGAATCTGAAGGGGATTGGACCTAGATCCTCATTCTCTTGAAAGAGGAGTTGGATGGGTGTATGATCGGAGGCTAGATTGGCCAGTATGCTGGAGGAAATGGTTTGGTTATCAAACATAAGGTTGCTATGGACTAAGAACCTATCCAATCTAGCCATAATATTTCCTTTGTCAATTCGCTTATTAGACCATGTATATTTCCCTTTTGGGGGTTTGATGTCAATGAGATCCCACGTTTGAAGTAGGGATTCAACCTGATATTTGAAGCAATCTTTTCCACTGTTACCACCTTTTTTTTCAGAATTGGAGAGGGTAATGTTCATATCAATGGCAAGAATAATATTCTGAGGAGCATATTCCTGCAGAAATTCTTCAAGTAGGTTCCAGCAGTCTTGTTTCTCAGAGTAAAGATTGGGAATGTACATGTTGAAGAGGGCGAATTGCTTATTGCTTTGAATATGAGTGAGATCCGTATAAATCCAATGTTGCGTAGCGAAAGAGTTGTGGAGATGGATTTTTTCGGGAGACCATAAGTTTTCCAGGCCACCAGAGGCTCCTCTAGTGATAACTGCATAACCGGTGCTTTTCTTCCACTTTTATTTTCCGATAGATAAGACAACATTATCATCGAGCTTGGTCTCTTGGAGTAATAGGAGATCTTGCATATCAATTCTTTGAAGATATTTTACTGCTTCTAGCTTGCTAGGGCTGCCGAGACCTCTGCAATTCCAAGAAATCATCTTCATCATTTAAAATTATAGATGGAGAAGGGGGTTCCTCCTGTTAGGTCTCCATTTTTCTTTCTTGCTCGCCTAGCTCTTGTATTTCTATTGAAAACCATATCTATAGTGGCTTGGGATCCTTGGACTTTATCATGCTCAACTTCTTCTTCTCTCAAATCTTTGGTTGATTTCCGACCAGACTTTTTGGCAGATTTATCTATGAGTTCTTCCGAGAAAGAAGGAGAGTTCGAAGGTCTAACTTTAGTGATTTCAGCATAGGAGGGAGCATCTTTGATCGGGATAGATCTGGTGGGGCTGGGTGTGTTCTGAGTCAAGGGGTTCAGATCTTCTAGGGCGGGGTGAATAGCTTGAGAGTCTTATTGTTCGCGTATTTCTCCTTCTTCTTCGATCTGGGGGGTGTTTTGGTTCTTAGCAATTTATAATACTTTGAAACTATTCATGTTATTCAATGTCATCGGATCTTAGTGTTTATGGTCTGATTTCTTGGTATTTATAATTTTAGAGTGAGATTTCGATCTGGATTTGTTATTTTTTCTGAATGGGAGTCCATTGTTATTTCTTCCCTTCTGATTCTGGATCCGCTGGCTTCTTTTTGCAGGAACGGGCAAAGTGACCGTACTCGTGGCAGAATCTGCATTTAAAAGGGATTTGTTCATAATCAAGTTCTTGAATATGGGACCAATCTACCACAATAAGGGTTATTGCTTCCGGGAGTCCGTGTTCCAAGTCAACTTCAACGCAGATTCTCGCACATGCATATTGATCTTTCCGATCAGCTTTGTTGATATATTTACCCAGGGCATTTCCGATAGCTTCTAAGGATTCGGTATTACAGTAGTGAAGGGGTAGATGAGGGAGTATCACCCAGATGGGGACAACAGAGGGGATGCCGAGGGTTGGATCGAAGTTCGGATTCCATTTATTCATATATAGTCCCCTAGGTTCCATAAAGTACAGGCCATTTCTGAAGATGAGCTCGTGATCCTATTTGATTTCGAACACGAATGCAAAATATCCTTTACCCAGAAAGAAAGATTTCACGTCTTTTGTGATTAGGGGTCTCCAATTATTTTTCACCCAGTGTTCGGTAGACTTCGGAGAGGGCCATAGGCCTCTGAATTGGCCTATCAATCCACGATCCGATAGGTTGAGGGCTGTCCTGCAAGGTAGATCAACTGGTAACGCTACCGACAGGATCTCAATAAGCTTCTTCATGAACTTCTGTTGAGAAGAGGAAAGAGGCTTCTTGCCTTGAGTGGCTGTCAAATTCAAAAATTTTGACAGGTCAGAAGGAGGGCAGATAACTCCTGAAGCCATTGGAGGCTTGGGGGCATGCCCTGGATGAGGGATCGGGGTGCAAGAGAGAAGAAGGTCCATGAGGGATCCCTTCAAGGCAACCTTGCGCTCAGGAGAAGATCGTCCAGAAGGGCCTGCAACCATCGACCAGGATGTTCAAGGAAACCTCCCTGCACTATGCCCAATCCATCTTCAATCCACCGATGGGGCACGTTGCCAAAATCCGCAGTTCAGATGTAAGTAGTGCAGGTCTTGTTCAGAGCCAACACTGAGAGGTGCACACAGCCAATGGAGGATAATTTACAACCCATACTTAATCAAATGTCAATCAATTCTTCTTATGGCACTTCTTTGTACGTTAACACATGTTTGAAGAAATCCAAGAATGTCCATTGTAAATTAAAAAAATTAAAATATAAATATCACAACTAATATGAAATCTTAAGCTATTCTGAATACATCACAATTACTTACAAACTTTGCTATCGACCCCTTTCTTCCTTGTCATCCCGTCTTATGTGTAGAATGGGTTATGTTTTCTTTTCTTTTATGCAAGAAAACAATTGAAAATTAATATTTAATGCTAAATTAATTAATTATGGAAAAATTCAATGATTCCATACATTTAAAGTCGTTGTTGAGATGGCTCCTCGTGCGATGCAATTATGTCCATTTTCTTGACCATCTCCTTGTACACTTTTTTGGACATCCCTACTAGCATATTTTGGATATCACCTCATTCATTCTTTTGGGTTTTCATAATATTCATAAAAATTTAAAATGGCATTAAATTATTTTTATACTAATAGAAAAATAAATATAGCAGAATTCATATTATTAAATGAACACTTTGTAGTAGTAGATACACATTCTATAAAAACATGTTTAGGAATATTACTTTTTGAATGATTTTTTTTATATTGTATGTTTTTGCTATTGCAAGTCTAATAGGCCTCATTAACCATTGCTTTGGAGACACCTCCTGTAGTTTAGTTATAACCCGACTCTTCAAATCATTGGATTGATTTAGTACTGTAAGTGGAAAGTATTTCTATATGTTCTTTCCACTATATCCCTTGTAGATTTATAAAAGTTGTTTCCCCTTTCGTTGACTTCCAACACCACTCTAGATGAGCTAAGTACCAATTCATCATCATTTACATCTTACATAATTTATTTTTTATTATGTTGACATTCCCTTCTGTTGTTGTCAATCCCCGCACAACATTCAACATATGTGAATTAGATTGTTTGAAACATATGAGCGAAATTTATTCTTAAGTACAATATTACCAAAAATTCAAGAAAATATTCATATTGATTGTTTTTTTATTTACATGATTCATCCCTCTGCAACTTTTCCATAAAAGGTTTTACGCTCTTTTACACTTAGATTGCAAAGAATTTTATTGAGCTTCCTCATTTTTTGGCTCTGAACGTCACACATTAACCAATAGATATTAGTTAAATTTATATATAATTCAAACATATTAATTTAATACATAAATTAAAAAGAACTTGCCCTCTTTGCGATTTTGGATGTGCCTCGTCATGTTGATTATAATTATTGTTAATTGAACTCTTACCATCCATTTTCTATCAATAAACAACTCATACCATTAAATAGATAAGCTATTAAACATATTATACAGATAAAGAAGTAGTCTGCCATTTTGGCGCGCTTCAATAATAAAAACGCCCTAGTGCGTCTCATACTGGAATGCATCGGTGCATTTTACTTGAACGCATCATTAATGAAAAACTAAATAAGCAATTTCATACACGCCTTTCTCAGTGCGATTTATTTAATCTATAACATTTTTAAACAAATGATGCACCTTTACTACCAGTGCACTGGTGCGCTAAAACAAAAAGGTCGCACCGAAAACTGTGAAAGTGTTTTTTAGA
The DNA here is from genome assembly GCA_027924585.1 of Larix kaempferi. Lineage (NCBI taxonomy): Eukaryota > Viridiplantae > Streptophyta > Pinopsida > Pinales > Pinaceae > Larix > Larix kaempferi. The sequence goes on along the minus strand of BSBM01000364.1, from coordinate 6,290,706 downwards.
AAAAAAAATAATTAAAAAAAATGACAGAGCCGATAGGGTTTCGAATCCGACCCAATAAGTGGTCCCATCGCACTCAATTCCTTACATATAAAGCCACAAACCTATTAAATCTAAAATGCCTAAAAGGAAAAATCTTAAATGTGAAACAATAGAGTGAGTTAAACCCCAATGTAAAATTTTGCAGCCACATAAAACGAAAGGAAACAACGAGAAAACAAGCGCTTCAACGTTGAAGTTAACTATGGATAAATTTTATTTAATTTATTTATTTGTTTTCTAATTTTATTTAAAATCTAAATAGGAAAACAAATAAATCGTGCGTTGTGATCAATAGTAATAATTTACATACTTTAAATTTTTACGATGCAGGGTTTTGTGTGATTCAACATACCTTCCAAATTTCGATCTTTAAAATAATCTAGTTGCTCCTAACTCCTCCCCGGTAAGTCTCTTTTCCAACACTCTCCCCTCGAAATTTCAACAAAATAATTAAATAGTGATTATGTTTGTTTTAAACACTTTATGGAATTAGTTTTTGAAAAAGAAATTCTGACTCCTTTTTTAATTTATGGTAAAAATATGCTTCTGATTTTTTATTTTTCGAATATCGATGCGGTAGATTTATAGATGCATCGGTGTGTCATAACAGAGAAAGCAACATTAAGATATACTTTTAAAAAAATTGGAAAATCGGCGTGCCAAAAAGATAGGCATCCACCAGTGCATTATGTGTTCCACGACGCAATGTATTGGCATAACATAATTTATTTTTTTATCGAACGACGGTGTGTATTAAAATCATGGCTGGACCGGTGTGCTTCAATATACTAATTGCATTATTGTCACTAATATTGAGAATTGCATAGATAACTATCCGCTATAAAATATAGCAAATATTTTCTTTTGCGGATGTTCCAACACAGTTCGTATGTGGTTTAGCCACAGGGATGCATGCAATTAATCAAGACGCATTGGTGCTGTTATATTATTATGGCACATGTGAATAATTAAAAAGCCTTATGAATGTATGCTTGAATTTAAAATGATCTATCACATTTCAAATGTTCTATTATGATTCAACCACATCAATTACAATACTTCATAGTATATATATGCTGCTTAAACTCACGCTATTCTTAAAAAATGGTTTTGAAACTATATTACAAGTTAGATTGTGATATGGTTCTCAAAATTTATTTTAGGACTGTAGACACATATGGATTATTGCTTTGGATCAAATGTAGGGAGGAGAGGTTATAATATCAAATGGCCAATTCTTCAAATTCTAGCTTATTCCATATTGTTCAAAGTTCAACAAATTCTCCCTTTCCATCTCCAATAAGTTCAAATTTCAATTATATTTTGGTTATCTAATTGAATTTATGTTATTGATCTGTGTGAATATGAATAACAACGTATTCAATTTTGCAGTATCCTGATTTAGGATCTAGTTCAGATGCACAAAATATTCCACTAGTTGAAAAACGTTGCAAGCTCGTATCAGGAGAAAGATACCACAAGCAGTTGGTAGATGAAAATGGGCAGTCGCTTTACCTACCAATTATAACATGCCATCTTCCAGCCACAACCCTGGGCCATCAACGTAATTCGTCGTGAGCTTGATCTCTTTTATGACACTCCAGTAGTATGTGGTTGTTCAAAATTTAAAGGGTGGAAGAAGAAACCTCGGCGTGTCACACTCACCCATTATACTAATGATCGACTACCCAATGTTGATGGTCTAATACCCCCTGCTATACTAAAAAATCCAATATGTGATATAGAAAAATACACATAGGAACAGTTCCCTATGCTCATTTTTGGAAAGGTTGGAAGCCAAAACAAATATGTTTCGTCCTAAATTGACCAACCCCTCTGCTTCTTTTCAGTCAACTGAAAGTTCTAGTGATACAAAGTGTGATATCAGTACCACCCAAAACATATTTACTAGGAGATCCATAAAGTTGTTCAAGTTGAGAGCAAAAATGTCAACGCACACACCAAGGTCGATCCGATTGTTGGAGGGTAGCGCTGACTTCTCTCTTCCCGTGCATTTGCAAAGTAAATACCAAACTTGCTACAACTGCACTTTGTATGGTGCTTGGTCATCTTCTATTCCCATTCCCGATGTTGGAACCGAATTCTCCTTTTGTTGTAATGATTTTTTGAATGCAAACTCTAAGATAGATGCTGCAAATCTTGGGTTGTTTACCTTTTCACATGTACTCGTTCCTCCCAAACATTCAGTAGCACTTATGCCATTTTGCAGTCCTACTTATTGTCGGTCTGATTACTTAAATATTGTTAAATATAAACATAGCATTTCCATGTATAATATGTGCATGAATAGTTATGCTTCTAGAAACTTTAACAAGAAGAAAAAATGTTGTATATTGATGGTTGTCCACGCACTCATTGGAACTTTGCAGGGTTCATAAATAGTTCTAGGTGCTCCTTATTTTATGCAAAATGTTCATTTGAGGAACACACCAATGACTAGTAGTTCTTTATGAATAGGAAAGCATCCATATTTGTTGGTGTGCACGCAATACGTAGTTTGTCTCTTGGTGAGGAGTTGTTAATAGACTATAACTTTCGTAGACCACCAACTGCTCGTCAAAGGGACCTTGCACTGGGACTACCTTTAGACGTCCCCTTGGGGCGTAAGACAAAAAACATTGATTAATTGTATTTTTTATTTTCAATGTGATTAATATAAATGTATTGCTCAATTTGAACTTTTGTTTTATAAATTGCTCGTGGTTGGACATTTACTATTGCGTAAAATTCTCATTCTTCTATAACAATTGTTTGGTATAATGTTTGAACAAACCAATTGCACTGTGCTTACTAATACCATCAATGTAATGTTCAATATTTTTGAAATCGGGATTTCAATGATGAGCGACTTGTTTACCATCTTTCGATGCACCCCACTACAATGTCAAATTGAGAGATGGCAACAAAAAGAGCGCAACTCAAAGAGGAATCATACCAAGCCTGGTTGAATCAACCACCTATTCAATTCCCATTGTATACAGACTCACCAATTAGGAATGCCTGCAATAATAGTAGTTCTTCACATGTTGGCAATGGAGACAACGAAACAGAGGTTACTATGGATGACTTCTTACGAGACACGGGTGTCATGAACACAATGTTGTTAGATGCATTCCAGGACAATGAGTTGGGGGTGATGCTCATATCATTGATACCTTATTCAAAATCCTTAAATCGAATACCACCACCCCTCTGATTGGACTTGACCGATCAAAATCTAACCAGCTAGGGACAACAATGTTACTGCACAACTTGAAAACAATAAATGGCATGTCAAACACGTGTTTCTCGACACTTTTGAAGTAATTGACCATCAAGTCCTTTATATTTTGAGGAATCTTGTTACACAATCAACATTGAGAACTGTCGATTTTATGAATGTTAAATGACACTATACATTTATATTACCCAATAATTGTAGGTTATTCAAAGATAAGGTACTTCTGAGTGATAATGTCTTGCTCGACAGCTGCGAAGAGGCAAAGCAAATGTTGAAATTGTTGTTGAGTACATATCATATCATGCATGTCTGAATGGTTGTATTCTATAGAGAGGCAAACATGCAGACACATAGATATGTCCAAAATGTGGGCATGACAGGTACCATAAATCAAGAAGCAAGGGTAAAGCACATGGTCCTCCTCATATGATATTGGGGCACGTGCCTATAATCTCAAGGATTCAAATGCTCTTTCGTTGCAAAGAATTAGCTATGTTGTATGGATGGCATGCCTTGCACCGAAGTGAGTCACGAGTTATGTGAATCCCAACATATTCAATAGTCATGAAGCATATAGAGGATACATGGCCCAATAAATTCAAGGATGAAGTACATAGCCTTTGATTGAGCATAACCTTGGATGGCGTCGACCTATATTCCCTCCAAAACACCAACTATTATGTTTGGCATGTAGTAGTGATCAATAACAATATCTCCCCATGGTTGTCTGTGAATAATGAACATCTTATGCTACCTCTTATAGCCCCAGCTAGAAGACAAGTAAAGAATATGAATGTTTACCAACAACCATCGATCGATGAAATGAATGATTTGTGGGAAGGGATACATGTATACGATGTATCAAGACCCATCCTAATAGAGAGGAGGTTACCCCCTCGAAGCGGCATAATTCTCTTAACAATACAATTATCGCATTTAATTAGTGCATATTTCTATCGTTTATATACTATATTTATGTTGGGCTATTAGGATCCTAACAAATTCCATGCCTTATGGTTACCTCTTAAAAGTGCAGTTGAAAAGGGAATAATATCGCTCTCAATAATGGGTGACTTATGTTTCGTAGGGGATTTGGCAAATGACAAAAGTCACATAGAAATGAATGTATTTTTATGTGGTTTAGAGCACATGCAAGGAAAAAATACTCCTGGATGACTGCGATATGTTGGTGTTTTAGGCCTTTTGTCAACATCTTTTTTTATTGAAATAATTACAAACCCTTGGCTCTAACAATGTTGTTAAAATAAGTACATGTATATTTTGATTTGTGTTATAAAATATTGAATATAAAGTTTTTTTTATGGAAGAAAAAACATTTTATTTAAATTATATACTTGCTATTTTTTGTTTTAATGTTTTTGCTCCATTTTTTAAAAATTTATTTGGATAAAAATTAATTTTTTAAATATTCTATGCTTCCATGAGATAGTTTTCTTAATTAATTTGGTTCACTTTATTAATTTAATTAAAATGATTGAAGTTGTTATTTTTATTTTGTAGAAACATATATTTTATGTTAGAAAAGTTATTGGCAAACCCGATTACATTATAATACAATTTTTTTTATTGATCATAACTTGATAACATGAAATAATAATATAGCTTCTAAAGATTCCCTATTCATGGCCTTTGAGTTCTTGCCATCATAGGCTCATCATGTATACATGCTTACAAATTGAAATAACAACATAATGACTTGAGAAAACATTTCTTGTATAGAATCACATATATAGTTACATTAGAAATTCTAAATAGGAAGCAAGAAAAGATTTCCGAGTCCCTTGTGCATTATTTTGTTCCACTTATATTTTTCAATGCTTTGGATTGGTTTTTGGCACTCATGTAAGTGGGGTTAAGCTTATCAATTCGACACTCTCCACTTATATTTTTCAATGCTTTGGATTGTTTTTTGGCACTCATGTAAGTGAGGTTAAGCTTATCAATTCAACACTCTCTACAAATTGGAGGTGTATTTGTGGAGGTGGTTGTGGTCCTTTCCACATTTTCGCTCTTTTCCTCACCCACTAGCAAGGTTTGTGGAGTTTTTACTTCTTTTGAAGCAACTTGTTGCTCTCCTTGTGATATGAAAATGGACAAGTTACTTTTCTTCCATTCACAAATTCTTAATCAATTCTCAATTTTCTTTAATAACATAAATAAATTGGCATTTTAAAACAACAATTTTTGCATCTAAACTTAATTTGTGCAAAACACATAAAGATATTACGCAAAAACCGAGATGATAACGGAGTTGACCAGATCCCCTGACTACGTCTCCGAGCTCGAATAATGCCTAACCGTTTTATTATCCTTCTCAAAGAAAGGTTGGGACCTTCTCACTAATGCGCTACATGCTCCATACAAGGGACTCACATAAGTGACTTTCCTCCAAACACTAGAAGGACTATCTCCTCATAATGCAAAGCTCTCACCAAGATCTCCAAAAGCTCTCAAAGAACCATTTCCATCCTTCTCCCAATGAGGGGATTTTATAGCTCTCTTATGGATGATTAGTCATCACCCATAAGAAGGAGCATATCTCTCCCATGATCCCTTAAAGTAGGATCAGGAGACACCTTAAGGGGTATGTGGAGGAAGAGTCCTCTTCCTCCTCCATGAGAATCTCAACATCCCTTAGGTTTAGGAAACTAAGTCATGAGGTGGATTCACACCTTTTAATTTCCTTTTTATAATTAAAAATGAGAATTTAACGTGCATTTCTACATCAAATCCCTTATTACAATGTTTATCCATAAAAATGCTTTTATCTACAATTTGTCCCAAAAATCCTTCTTGTTGTCGAAACTTCAACCTGGAATCTTCTGTATTCAAAAGCGTATCCTGCCTTGAAGACTGGGAAGCGTTTTGGGATGACATCCATGGTGGTCGAGAGAGTTTCCTCCAAATCAGAAGAAGTGCCAAAGCAGTTGGCGTCTCTGTCGATGTAATCGCTCACCAAACCATATCATATAATATATAACAAACCATATCATAAAACGATCAACGAATTCTGTAATTTTCATTGCTTACCTCAATCCACCCCATTGCTTTCCCGTGACAATTGTCAATTTGGAATATTCACAAGTCTCCAGATGGCGGCCTTATTATCATACCCATAGCTTTTTCAAAGTGATATCTACTTCCACGTAAATGATTATGTTCTTGGCAGCTTCGTAAACGGAAATATCTGGTGCACCATCATTGCCAACTGCACCAACTGTGATCTATATGGCAGTCTAAACAAACTTACCTTGACCTCGTGAGTGGTGATACTCCCCACGCCGTCTGAAATGCCGGGCACGTTTAACCAACTTATTTTATTTAACACAGATGTCTTCGTTATAGTACGTAGAGGACTAGGCAGATTTTTCTTTCAAGATTTTTGAAGAAAACTATTACACGGTTGCTCCTGCAAGAAATATAAAGCGTGCGGCCTGTGTCACCGCCTTCGCATGGTGGTATCTCCCTTAACGTCTCGATGTGACCGGTAGGTAAAGCAACAACACCAAATATGATATTGAAAGCGTTGAACATTGGCATAGCTCCCTTCACGTCCGGTTCCAAAGATTCAATACGCTGGTCTGCAAACGCGAAGAATACCGAACTTCTTCTCTGGTTCTAAAAATTGAATAAACATTAGGCGGATGCATAACACGGTGGATACAACAACATCTTTGCATCATCTTACACCTATCTGGTTTTTTTAATCGTTGCGATCTGCTCTCCTTTGTGCATAACCTCCTCCTCGATATCGGCCTGGTGAACACAAAACTTGATCTCCAAGCAAATGAAAGGAAAAAAAACCTTATCTCTGTACATCTCCTTTCCGATCAGCCATGGATTTTATACGAAGCCACTTCCAACGTTTTATAAAGGCTTCTTACTCACAGATGCAACTAATCCGCAGCCAATCTCCATCTTACACCTATCTCTGTCATGGGAATTTCTATAGACAGGAAGCGGGAGACTGCTGCAGCTCGTGAGATTCAATTCACTTTTCCATGCTAGTTTTTATGCTCTGTGAAAGCAATGATCTCTTTGTTGGAGGTTGCGATGGCCTTGTGTTGGCCACTCCTCCAACAATACTGCATGATGTCACAGGTTGTTTGCACCCAATGGTGTGGCAACGATAGATTCTGTACGCTAGTTCTCCATCTGCAGAATCATGAAAATTAGGAGATAAAGAAATCAAGTTAAACATACTTTTACATGCCAGTGTATGCATTATAAGACACCCATATAGTGTATGCATTATAAGACACCCATATGGCAGATCACGCCCTCACAAATCCAAGTTCTTTTTTTTCAACTTCACATCAAATATTTTTCACAAAACTAACCAAAAATGTGATCTTGTGAGCAGGTCATGCTTGAGCATATGTTCATATGTATGATATATATTTCCATGCTTTCATAAATTACTTTTGAAAATGGACAAGTTACTTTTCTTCCATTCACAAATTTTTAATCAATTCTCAATTTTCTTTAATAACATAAATAAATTGGCATTTTAAAACAAAAAACTTTTGCATCTAAACTTAATTTGTGCAAAGCACATAAAGATATTACGCAAAAACCGAGATGATAACGGAGTTCACCAGACCCCTTGGCTACGTCTCCAGGCTCGAATAATACCGAACCATTTTATTATCCTTCTCCAAGAAAGGTGGGGACCTTCTCACAAATGCGCTACATGCTCCATACAAGACACTCACATAAGTGACTTCTCTCCAAACACTAGAAGGACTATCTCCTCATAATGCAAAGCTCTCACCAAGCTCTCCAAAAGCTCTCAAAGAACCATTTCCATCCTTCTCCCAATGAGGGGATTTTATAGCTCCCTTATGGATGATTAGTCATCACCCATAAGAAGGAGCATATCTCTCCCATGATCCCTTAAAGTAGAATCAGGAGACACCTTAAGGGGTATGTGGAGGAAGAGTCCTCTTCCTCCTCCATGAGAACCTCAACATCCCTTAGGTTTAGGAAACTAAGTCATGAGGTGGATTCTCACCTTTTAATTTCCTTTTTATAATTAAAAATGAGAATTTAATGTGCATTTCTACATCAAATCCCTTATTACAGTGTTTGTCCATAAAAATGCTTTTATGTACAATTTGTCGCAAAAATCCGTCTTGTTGTCGAAACTTCAACCTGGAATCTTCTGCGCATGTGAGGTCCATTTGTCCTCGTTCGAGTTGCCTTTAAAAGCTTCCTGAGAGCACTTCGATGACTGATCAACTGCAAATAAAACGAACACCGACTTCATTCTTCGACTGAGACGATCCTCGTGGACCACCTTGAGTCTTGGTAGAGTCTTAGTTCCATCCTTATAATGTTGATGTGACATTTTCCTCTCCATCTCCTCATTTTCCCTTTCCACGACTTCTAAATTTTAAAGGGCTTTGAACTTATTGAAGTTCTCTTTGGATGATCCTGCTTGAGTTATATTTATTTCTTGCAACACCTTGGTATGTTTTTTTTTTACTATTTACTTTTCTAAAAGTGTTATGTTTCTATTTAATATAGGTTGCTTAGGTAGAGTTTGTTCCTCCTAAGATCTCAAGTAGTTTACAAATTGATCATATTGATGGCAATAATTGCACTTGAATGGGAGTTGCTCATAATCTAATTCTTGCAAGTGGCTCCACATGTTCATATTTATTTGCAGTGCCACTAGGAGGATCTTCTTTAAATCCACTTCCACACATATTCTAGAACAAGTATATAAGTTTCCTTTTGGTTAATCTTGGTCAACGTATTGACCTTGTTTTCCCCAGTGGTTGAGAAGGTGCTTTCATCCTATAATTTTAATGGAATGTGGGGTAACCTAACATAAACAAGGATTGTTATGATATCCTCTTCTAGGTTGAAATAAAGGGACTAGAGTGTTAAGAACATTCCTTGATGTCTCATGAAGAAATGTCCAGAGTGAAAAATCATATTTTTGTCCTCCTTATTTTGTAATGACCACAAGCAAATAAAGTTACATGGCATTTTGATTTTGGGTAACCAATGCTATGTTATTGACATCTCCACAGTATTTGAGATGGGACGAAGTCTTGTAAACTTGTTGATCAAAGCTTGTTTGAACAAAATAGGCCTTTCTCCTTAGATATATGGATTGGAATTCCAACTAGGTGATAGAGTATAGTTGTTTGATGAATCTATTCCGCGTAGAATGTGATCCTTCAACTTGGTTCAATTTGATGTACTTAAGCCCAAAACTTTGGAGCAAAAATTGAAAAACACAAGAGAAAATAGATAAACCTTGAAAAATATCTCTTGTGTTAACAATATTCAAAATAAAGATCTACGTTCACTTGCTTCTTTAAGGGTGAAACGTCCAACAACAAAGCACCAAATACAATAATAATTCTTGACAAAACATCACATAGCTTACTACTCTATATATAGTGTTTTGATAGCCAAAGCCCTAACAACTTGTGGTCATGCTATTAATGAGGGTCAACCACCCAGGGGCCTTTATCCAATAAGGAGGGTCCTTTTACATTAATTATCCAATGAGATTTCTGGCCTTATACATTTATGGAGCAGCCGGGTTAGGTAAGGAGCCTAACATTTGATGTGCTACCTAATAGATTTAATGCTTTGATTTTTCTTGGGATCAAGTATTGTGAATTAGGTTTCGTATGATTGACACTCCCATTGATTTATGTTGTTCATGGTAGCTAGAGTTGGTTAAATTGCTCAATCCCATGACTGTTCACGGTGTCTAATGTTGGCGGAATAGTTTGCACAACAATTTGCAGGGCTCATGATTATGAGGAACACAATCTCATCTTACCACAAGAAAAATTGCTCATTTTGACTCTATTACCCCTTTGGGTCCTCCTCTTAAGACTTGTGCTTTCCTTACAAAAGTGTTATATGATAGTTAAACAACTAAACAAAATATTGATAATTAGTTGTAAATGAATTGGAGATGATTGGCATGACTTTTCCCTTTTGTTTGTCAAAATATTTTTTACGGGACTCTCTTACCACATTAAATAAAACTCGATAAATCACGTGAATTAAATTTATTCAGATGTTATTATGGAAGTACTTAAGACCACCAATGATATATACCTTCGATGTTAATAAGTTCACAGTTACAACCCATCTAGGAAAATGCATATGATGTTTTGGAAGGCGTATAAATAGATGTTTCATGTTTTTTTTTACATTCAAATTAAAATATAATCAAATTTATATATATATATAAATTAAAATTATATATATTTTTATATTTATATAAATTTTAAATTATATTTCATTTATAAAAAATTATATTTTTAAACATTTTATAAATTTAAAGTTAATATAAATATACACAAAATATTAAAAGATAAAAATCAAATTGAAATTGTTTATTACAATACACAATAATTCATCTAAAAATAAATTCCACTCAAACTAAAAATTAAACTAATAATTCTTTGTAAGAAATATATAATTGACCGACATATCCCAAACCTTACCCTATAAATAAACAAACATAACAATATTTATTCTTCACCTTCCCGTGCAAAAAAAGAGTGAGATTGTTGCTTCTCCTGAAGATGAAACTGCTTAAGAGGTTCGAAACTGTTGATTTTAAAAAATCTTCCGCAGATTTCCATTCATTTACTAGAACAAAGGATATTCAATGTTTCACTTGTTGCATATGTGGTGGAATCTTGTGACCTGTTCTCACTTGTAGACAAAATATGCCACTTTAAAACCCAAGTATCAACTAGATTGCCACCCAATCACGAAAAAAGTACAAAAAATGAGAAATTTGAAAATAAATTGTTTTGGAGACAACTTGGGTTGTAATTTGGAAGGTTTTTGTTAAATTAAAATATTGTAGTGAAGTTAATATAAGCTGGATTCATGTTTCTAAAATGCATTGATGTTGTTTTGAGAGGTTCAACGATCATTTTTTCTTATTTTCTCATATGATTTGAGTGAGCTTTCATGGGAAAAAGGGCATCCAATACAATTTTTTAATGGTAAACAATATAGTTTGAGTTAAATATATATTGTTGGAAGGGAAGCATGTAATAGAATGCAAAAGTATTACATGCCTTCATATTTATGGCCTTCGATACCATTGCGAATGAGGACTTATACATTGCTAATATGTATCCTAGCCATATATACTTTGGTACAAAGTGCTTACCGAGTTTTACATTGCTTTTCAAAAAAGCCTTCCCCATTATTCCATGCAAACAATCTCCTATATAAGTCATGCTTGAGAATGTGCCCAAAAGAACATAACAATGACACACTTACAAGTTTTGTACACGAACCTTGCTTTTACATAGTACTTATTCCTATCTTCAACATAGACATTTGATATAAAAGGCAAACTATATGAAATTTTGTCAAAATTATAAACAAAATTAAAATGAGAAGCAAAGACTTGCACTTTGGATAAAGCATTAGGGTGTTGAAATTAGAGCTTTGTGGCTTGGTTTTATTTGATGTAGGTTCTTCTTTGATTATCATTTTCCACATGGCCACCATTTTCAATTTTATTTCACCATTATGATTTTAAGCATGTTATCCACCTTCTCTTTCAAACTCGTCTCAATCTCTTCTTCCTCCCTCCATTTCTTTTGTAGAGGCCCATGAATTTTATCGGGGCCCTATGTAATTGCTCAATCATTAACTCCTTTGCCTCTTGATTTTGCTTCTTCAAACTTGGTAATGGATTCCGAAGAATGGCATGTTGGATTTGCAGGTTGTCTATCCATTCTCTACTTTTAGGAGTCAATGGGAAGGGGTGTATGTTTTTCATTGGATAACCAAGTAGCTTCTTCCCTTAATCGACCATAGTTAACCAATATCTACAAAATTCTTTCATCGTCTCTCCTTCCTCCTCCCTTTTGTCAGTGGGTATGGTATAGAGCAATTCCCTTTTCTCCCACACCAACTACAATGGTGCAAAGAATATTAGTGTCTTCTCACCACAGCGTGAGGGTGATATTACTATTTGGATATCAAGGGAAGGAACGTATTTGTGTCACCCTCTTCCATTATGATGATTGTACAAAAACATTAACCCTCTTTTGTAGGTGATGCATAGACTTTAGTTTCCCACCAAGGAACTAGATTCCTAATGGGTTGCCTATTTAATGTGTTTACATTCCATCCATGTGATGGGGGTGGCATGCGCCCTCCTTTTCCTTGTCCATCCTAACTATAGCCTTCATACCTCGATTAAGTTGCACATGAAGGGCTTGTTACAAACCACCTTCTTTTGAGATTGATGGGCACAAAGTCTCAATCAACCCTTTTTATTTGAATGAGGGGGGGCTGTGTTTCTAACCAAACAACCATTTTGTTTTTTGATCTCTTTACATGAGTGAAGTTAACATTTTAAAGGGTAGGGATTGCCATTTTGCACCAATTGATGTTGCTTCCTATTTCCCAATAAGAGCTCGGGGCCTTTTTGTATATCAAGTTGATAATTAGTTTATGTTCAACATCGAATATGACTCTTTTGAATTTCAATATAATGGGTTCCATCCATGTAACGATTTTTTTACATTCGACTATGTTATTGGAATGTATCCCTAGGTGCCAATAATAAGCTAATATAACATGCCTTTATTGTTTATGGAACCTACCTCTACATAGTTGTTAGGGTTGCCTTTTAATGCTCCATTGAAGTTGTCGTTTATCCAGTGCTCATGTTGTATGGATATAGGAACTTGTTATTGCAAGTCATGGCACCATGATTTGTATTTATTTAAAGGGAGATAATTTTGCATTCATGAAGAATCGAAGAGAGAGAATCGGATTAGAGAATTATGTAGTGACGACTTAGGATCACATTTTGGCCATGATAAAAGAACCTTTCATGGAGAAGAGATATTTCTTCTCTTGTATGAAAAAAGGGGGTGAACAAAGTTGTGGAGAGGTGTAGGGGTTGGCATATGGAAAAATGAGTTAAACTGAATTGTATAAATAATTGGTTGTATTGAAATTGCCCTGGGAAGATATTGTGATATATTTTGTACTTGACCAAGAACATGGTGTAGATATAATGACTATTTTATGTGGTTGATAAGTTTTTAAAGATAGTGCACTTTTACATTATAAGAAGGCTGGTGATGTCAATTGTTGCATAGGTTTTCCAAGCATATTGTAGACCTATGTTTCGCCAAAGATATTATCCTCAAGCAAATATTGAAGATTTTTAAGTCCTTTTTAGAGGATGATGTGGAAGAAGATAGGACGAAGAAGCAATATAGTTTAACACACCATTCTCAGATAGATAGAGAAACAAAGGTTGTGAAGAAAATACTGTGAAGTCTTCCTAAGATGTTTAGTTGGAGACACATTGAAACTATGCGATGAAGTTTTAGCACAAGCAAATCTCCATTGTAACAACGTTGTGAACATGTTTACCATAGTTTCACAATTCAATATTGTGTAGGAGATGGATATGGGAGGAGTCACGTACTTGGTTGATTTTATAGTTAACACGAAGAGGATCAACATTGCAAAGATTTTGCATAGCAAATAGAGCACATATACATGCATGTTCAAGACAATTTGCAAAAGAACAATGCAAAGTATAAGAAGCACGTAGACACATGCATGAAGAATAAGTCATTTAAGGTTGGAGGTCAAGTAATGGTCCAATTGAGGATAGAGTTTTATCATAAGGGTACATACAACAAGTTCAATGTGATAGAAATTAGACCATTTTGGATACAAATAAATTTTGGAGATAATGCGTATGGAGACAACTCGCCAAAGGAATATGATATTTCATCCATGTTCAATGTCATAGAGTTGTACGAGTATAAGGGGGAGAAACCATCATATATGTAGATTCACAAGAAGAGAGTATTGAAGTAGATTTAAGGAAGCACATATTGTGGAAGAAGGCATAGGAAAGTAAGCAAGTTACAAAAGACAAGACTTTTAAGCAACACCATGTTAAGTATGGGTAACACTTGGTGAGGTGGAAGGATAGGTTAGCACATAGCATACTAGGATTTCTAAGAGGGAATGTTAGATATTTCACAATGTGAAGAATATTACAAAGGATGTAGAGTTCGTGTGAGGATACGTGATGTTTTTCTATGATGGGAGTTGACGTAGTAGCATCCCAAAAATTCATAAGAAAGCGTGCACAAATGGAGAATGCGATGAAGGTAGATGGCATGATCAAAAGTGTAATCATGGGTGTACACGATCCATGCAATAAGAAAATAATATGACAAGACATTAAAACAACATGTTGAAGGACTCAGAAGGTTTATGATGAAAGAAGACAAAGTTGAAGAGTTGAGAGGAAGCTAGAGGGTTGAAGAGGACAACACGAAGTTAATGACGCTCAAGGTTTATGACCGAGAAAATGAAGTTGAAGAGCTGAGAGGAAGACGAAGGGTTGCAAAGGAAGTTGGGAAGTCAACGGGGGAGAATAAATACATTGATATACATTACAATCACTTAGCTAGCCATTATTTTAGAGTTAATAATGGAGATGAGTAATGAGTTGATCAGGTGTGTGGTAGAATGTTACGAACAAGTAGACCATTGCCTCAAGAATATCAAACTAGGGTGTTTACAAGGTACTCACAAGCTTTGATCCAAAAGGTCACGAAAATTCAGAGATCAAATCCCATTGAATACCTTGAATTACTTATCAATATTTCAATTAGTATGAATCGAGAAAATAAAACAAAATCTAAATTTCTTCTTAAGTAAACATTATTTATTTTTTATTCTAGAATTGCTTATCTACCATTTTCTTCCCTAAAACTAGCGTATAGATCTCACAATATTCACCACTACTTCCCCAGTTTGACAAGACTACTCATTGACAACCTAAAAGTTAACATTACCAATAACTATAAAACAAAATATTCTTCCTTTAAAAGAAAATAAATATGATATATAAATTTACTCTAAAATACACGAAGATATATACACGCGAATCGAGAACCAAGCAAATATTCACAGATACGACTATTTCGTTTAAATTACTTTCAGCGCATTTTTAATTTGAATTCTCCATTCGGAACCCTTCGACGGATTCCGCGCGCAAAATCTACAACACTGCATCGAATTTCACAGCAATGGAGGTGGCATCTTGTTCTTCAAACCTTTACGCTCTGCCGCACGGTCAGATGAGCATCTCAGCAAGCACTAGGACTCGCTCTGCAGGGCTGGCCACGCCGGCGTTTCGTTCTCATTTCTGGAGACTCAACGAGACGAATTTAAGCTCAGGAATTAGGCCACGGTCATGTCAGAAGAAGATGAAGAGACCCTGCTGGAGAAATTTGAATGCCAATGGCCAGGATTCCCAGCGGGAGACAACGGCGAAGTCAGAGATTGCTATTCTCCTTGAAGTAGAAGGGTATGCAATATGCATCTATTCACTTTGTAGTCTTTTAAAAGTTTAAGTCAAAGACAGAAGTAAGTTTTGGTTTTGAATTCTACTGTCAATGAAATTTTATGGTTCATGACTACCTATTAATTTTTTCTTGCAGTAATAAACCAGTAAAACTTATTTCCAATAAGTCAAACCATGGAAGATTCCATTTTAATATTTGTATTTTATAAGTCATTTTTCCAGTAAAACTCATTTCCAATATGTCAAACCATATAAGGTTCCATTACAATATTTGTATTTTACAAGTAATTTTTCGTTTTTGGGAAGTCCCCAATGAAAAATCAATTTTGTACTATTTTTTCTCGATGGCAAACCTTGTGGGAAACCAAGGGGATGCTTCTCTCCATTCCTGGCTGGCATTCCTAGTACACCGGTTGGTGTAGACTACTGTACCTCAACCAGGGAAATTCAATCGAGGGAGATTCAAATCAGGCACATGACGACAAGGAATTAGCTAAATGCCCAACAACATTGGTGACAACTGATTGAACTAACCCCTTGGGATGCAAGTTTACACTATTGTGATAAAGCTCACATTAATTATCACGGCAGTAAAGCCATCAAACTCAGCATACTCAAGCAGTATCAGGGCTCTATGCCTTTTTGGGGTTTGGACCCAGGTCATTGTCGTGGTTGTTACAACAACATCTAGCACCCCCAATGATGTAAAGTCCCAAACATCAAGGAGCTAGTCATGTGCAACTTCAGGAAGGCTACCCACTGTCACCCCAGTAGCTCTTCCTCTCTATTCTGGTTGACTCTCCAACTCAAGGGGTATCCCTAAATAAGATTGTTAAGGCTATGCAGTGTAGGCTCTAGGTGAAATAGGAAGAGTAAACCTTAACAAAATGTGTGTAGCTGTAGTATAGTAAAAGGTAAAAATGGGAAATGGGATAAGGACTAGAACAAGGAGAGAAAAGATGGCGAAAACCATTGCCTATCAATCATGGGCTAATGGAGTCATGAGATGTTAAACAAGTGAAGGGACTAATGTGTCACACTCATCTATTTTCTGTAGGCTATAAATAGAAGGACTAATGTGGCACATCTAACCTCTTTAGATTGAAAGCATTGGTTTCTTACATCAATCTTTTAGGACGTTCTTAAGGTAAAAAGGAACTAAGATTTGATACACTTTTACCCTAAGTATTTTGCTGAAAATGAGTTTTATAATTAAATTCCTGGAGGGCTAGTGGTGCCACTTATCACTGTTGATTTTTTAACTTAGCAGTATAATTTTCTTCTCTTACAACTTTATTTCATAATTAATTTCATCGCACAATTATAACATCATTCATTTGCAGCGGAAATAAAACAAGGATCATTGAAAGATAACCATGCACAAGAGACACAAAGATGAAAACCCATTAAACTTTTCTTAGAAGAAAGTACAATACCAATCATGAAGATGAACCTTAGCACAAGAGAGGTTCGCCTTCCTTCACAAGAAACCCTAGCAAGGGTAGCGAATCTTCCAAGAGAATAAGAGAATAAGATAACCCCCAAAATTATGCTTCTTGCCTTTGCTAGGCCTTCTTTGGAGGTGCGCACATAGAGAAGAAGATGTGATGTGTGTATGTGACAAAAGTGTGAGAACACTTCTATTTATATTCTTCACTTGACTTGATTTTCACTCTTGAGGCCGACTTGTACTTTTGTCTTCTAGGGTCAATTTACCCCTTTTTATTGTGGTAGTTGTGCTCTTTTTTGCCTTCCACTTTCTCTAGGAGTTCTTCAATGGATTGTCTTGACTCCTTGGTTTTTTCTTCATCATAGAAAGGTTCTCCTTGTTGATGTCTCATCACATGCAAATCAAATTCTTCACTAGAGCTCTAATGTTGATTTGACCATACTCTAAGAAGTCCTGGACACTTTTTAGAGCCAATGTCAAATTCAACATTAGATTAGACTTTGTCTAATATACAAGGAGATAAGATTCCCTTGTAACATAGACAAGTCATCTCACTCTATAAGAATATATCACTCTCGCTACGGAGCACTCCCACATAGAGTACGCAATGTGACCTCTAGCCTTCTAACACTCCAATCAATCCACATGGTTGGACAAAGGCTAAGCATCTGAGCCTCAAGACTCATAGTCAATAGGGTTACGACAGGGCCATCCTCTACCTGGGTTGCGAACCATTCTATTTGGGAGAATGATATGCAAAATGTTTGCCCAATATTGGAACCATGGAGAACATCAACAATCATTGCAAATATGAAGGTGTTGTTATATGGCTGTAATGTACTTCCAAATCTGCAACTTAGTTGTTAGAATAATGGAAAACAAAACAAAAATAAAACAACAAATACAGAAGAGAGGGAGAACCTCCTCACATTGCATATTCTTAACTGAATTTTAAGTTCATTTTTAAGCCTTCACATTATTATGATAACAAGAAATTTTTATAACAAATAAATAACAAATGAAGGACAAAATAAGACCATACAACAAAAAGGATCAATACCTCAATGCTTCATTAACCATCGATCTTCATAGTGTAAGGGAGCTCCATCAAGCCTCAACTCCCAGGATCCAATGCTCCATCACTTTTACTATGGCTTGTATCTTTATTTATTTTACTTTATCTTATCTTAGTTCGACACTTTCTAGGAGCTTTGTTTGCACTCCCACATTGTACTCATACTGGACGTATCATCTAGTCCTATTGACTTACTTTTGTGGTCATTCGTTGGACATTAATAAAATTATCTTATCTTTTTTTTGTTTGTAAAATTTGATATTATATTACACTATAAAAAATAACTGTACATAGCAGAATTTGAGATTCAGTTTGTAGGATGTGTCCAGATGACAGAGGAAGAGCACTAGAACCATGAAAAGTTTATCCTAGGGACCATAAACAGAAGGCCTGAAAGCAACTGAGTCTAAGCTAAGAGTCTAGAGGGAAAATATTACCAGCAAGTCTAAAGATCCCCCATAGGCCGGGGGTTATGACCAAAAATGTGACAGGGGGGGTGGTGTTGAACACCCTATATCAGAAATTAAACCTAATCTTCATCAAAGATAAGAATAAAGGAGGGAGCAGGATCTGATCTTCAGCATAGTGTCGGTACCTTAGCTTCGGATGGGCTTGGCTGACCTGTGACGACTTGTTGAACCTCTTGCCTTAAGCTCCTGCACCAAAGCGTCCAACTTGGAGTTGATGTGCGCGTCTAAGATCACTTGGTTACAAGATAGCCTCTTCATGCCTTCCTCCAACTCCGCCAAACAAGCTTCCACCTGCAGACCCCCTACATCCTCTTTCGCCTTGCCTTTCAGGCAATCCTCCATAGCCATGCTGAGCATCGATTTCATGCACCAAAAGATTCGCAGTGTTTTGGTGTGTTGCGTCTCTCTGGTATGCGATGTGCTTGCCTCTTCCACAAGACCCCCAAAGTCATCTTCCAGCCTGCCAGCATCTGGGCATCGTCGTTCATTCCTCACCCGTCTCTCTAGACCTGCAATGCGAGCTCTGGCCAAGGGGCGAACCCTGTCTTTGAAATACCCCCTCGCATTGTCCAATTCCCGTTGAGTCCTCGCCATGTGGTAGCGCTTGGGCCCATCGGTTGTCTTCCGCTTCGTGGTCTTGGTGCACACCATGGTGATGCTCTGAACCACTCTTCTGCTGTCGCAGAGGTTGAAGTCACAAGACAAGAGCACATGGATGGTCTTGCTCCGGGGATGTCCCAAGTTGACGCAGCCGAGAATTAGAACAAGGCAGAAGTTTTTGTTCAGAACTTCCTTAGTCGGTGGCTTGTTCACCCTTCGAAGTACCATTCTTTCATTGCATGAACTCTCACGAATCGCCATGACCATTCGCACAGGGGAAATCATAGGGTTTCACACAACAGACTAGGGTTTGATTATGAGCAAGTACAATCATTTAAGGTGGTTAATTATGGTTGCTTTCGAAACATGATTGCCAGTTGAGTGGGGGCGACCACCTGCCAACCCACCAACCCAGTCCTCCATCTTTTTATGCCAAGTGTCCATTCGCTGAGGTGCTTGTCCTTGGCCCATGGCACTCATCGTGGGGAAATCTTATCTTATCTTATTACAAGTCAGAAATATTATAAAATTGGAATAGTTAGGTCTTTGCAAAGTCAAATGGTCTTCATTCCCTCTAAGATAATTGCTCCACTAGGAAATATGCCAAAACAAGCAAGGGAGATCCCCAAGAGAGAGGGCACATCACTAAAATAAGTTTTGTTTACCCTATCGAAGCTCCACGAAATAATAGAATAACCTCCTCCATATGTGCACCCTCTAAGATGCATGAATGAAGCATAATAAAATAATGCTTTTCCAAGTAACCACTTCCTTCATTACATCAACAAATAATAGAATAATGAGGTGGTTATAATATCCACATGTGTGCAGGGGCGGCAGGAGCGGGAGGGGTAATCATTTTCCTTGATGAACAAACAGATTTAACCTATGCTTGGGGACTTGGACGAGCATCGAATAACTAGGCAGAAATGTGGGCGTTTTGGATGGGACTTAAATTATTACAGGGAAAAGGCAACTCCAGTTTCATTATTATAGGTGACTCTCTCTTAACATTCAAGCTTCCGTGACATAGACAGACTCTGAATAAGCAGCAACAATCCAATCTAGTTTTGAGAATTTGTTAAATGCTTGACAATGCAGGAGAGAGTGGCCTATTGCATATTCTACGGAACCAAAATGGACTAGCATATACTCAAGCCAATTGTGGAGTCTCTTTGGAACTTGGAGTGTTGTCGTGCTCAGATGGAACCTCAACTCTCATTATTCCTCCATGATCATGAGCATAAAAGTCAATCAAGATTAATCCCCACAATGTGAAAAAGGGAGTTTGTGCTTGGGGCATAAGTTTACTAGGCAATCGTTCAAAGGCCTTCAATCTTGCTCGTGGGCATGCACTTGGGAAGGTGATGACTCACCCCCTTCGACGCCACTTGTTTTAATGAAGTGGTACATGGAAAGGTGGTGGAAGAAATGCATGGATTTCGGATGGGACTTGGAGTGTGTTTGTCCCGACTTCTTAATGGCACGTCCTAGTGAAGTACATTTCCTATGTGGTAAGCCTGCGAGGGAGATGTGAGAGGTGATGGAGGCAATCATGGCCCGGGGTGGTGATCTGCTGTTGAATTCCATTAGTTTCATGATGCCTCACTTTGTTATTCTCCACCATGTAACAAATTTGTTCTTTGTTTGCTTCATGCCTCAATATTCTTCATCTCCAGTTTTATGGGGGTCAAAAAGCCTCCAATTCGACTCGGTCAACGAGAATACAGGCAGGAAGAAATGGTGGCCATAGGAGAGCTAATGGAGCTCTGAGCTCAAACTCAGACTTTTACTGAGCAAATTCACACTTTGGTGCTTTCCCTCAGGCGTCTGTCTACGTTGACTGTCGAAAAGCTCGCACTACTAGATGTGATCCACCCTGCAGTTGGCATTATTGTCGGAAGCCAACATTGACTTCGACCAGTTTAGCAACTTCGACTTCAACCAGTTCAACAACTTCGACTTCGACCAGTTCAACAACTTCGACGTCGACAAGTTTAGCAATTTTGGCAAGCACCGACGTTGACATGCATCATCGACATTGGCGACTGACGAGCTACGATAGATTGTCTCTTCGTCTTCCAGTCGACCGTAACAGTTGAACTTCTGAAACCGTTCTAACTTCTCTTGTAACTGAACGTAACAGGAAGACACCCAAGCGTTCTCAACACTCTATATAAGCATGTAAAATATCGTAATATATAGAGAACAAGTGATAGAGAAGAATCAAGACCAGTTCGCATTCTTGCATATTGTCTGTGTGTATATGTTTATGTGCGTAGTGTAATCCTGCTTTGCTTATTCTTATGCTTCCGTCATAACAGCATCGAACAGTTTTCCCCGTCGTGCACCTGGGCGCGTACGGATCATTGGTATCAGAGCTTAGGTTTGTTCGTGCTTAAGTTGTGCGTAGACACTTCCATCGAAGTTACCTGACTTATGCTTGTTCAAACACGCTCTCAAACTCAACAATCCAAGCAGACACTACCTTCAAAGAATGCAGAAGGAGTAGACAATTGACATGCAATCGATGAGACAGAGCAACTCATAGAGCAAGCGCTGGCTTGACAACGAACTGAAATGTTCGTCTAGTTCAATGAGATTCTCATGCGATTTGCTTCGACATCAGGAGGAATTCCGACAAGATCAAACTCCGACAAAATCAGTCCATTCAAGGTGCAAATGAATTTAGACATATCGAATCTAGAAGGCAAGATTGACGCGGAACCCGTCGACAATTGGAATCCTATTACTTTGTGAAGACTCTCAGAAGTTGAAAAGATCACCATTGCATCCTTAAAGATGTCAACATCTGCGCACTGCTGGTGGGAGAACCTATCGACAAAGATGGAGAAAAGTGGAGACCACACTGAGACATGGGAGAAATTTGTCGAATATGTCCGAAAGGAGTTCTACCCGCCCAAGTACATTGAACAACAGTATAAGAAGTGGCAGTAGCTAAGGCAATGGAAAGATCAGTCCGTATAGAGTTACATCGACGAATTTTACTGACTAATGGCTAGACTTGGCGTTCAAGAAGAAGAGAAATTGCTTGTTCTGAAGTACGTTAGCGGATTGTCCCCGTACATTCAGCAGGAGATGGAATTTCCGACTGTCAATACGCTTTTGGATGCATTCCACTATGCCAGTACGCTTGAAGCCAAACAAAAAGGAAAGGCATGCTTTGCGACGAAGCCGATAAGAAGACCGCTCGACAAGAAGGCACCAGCCGACTTCGACAAGTCAAGATCTTCTCAGCCAACTCCGCCAAAGCAAGATCATGGCAAAATGCATTCTCAGAAAGACAAAAGGGAACGTAGCAAACAACCTCCTACCGGGAAATGGTGTGATTACCACAATTCATCATGGCATGATACGTCTGAATGCAAAGCTCGAAAGACATTTTTGGCAAAAGTGTTGACATCCGACTTGTTCGACAAAACTCTGGTAGAATCTGACCCAGAAGCAACGACCCTTTTGACATTGACATCGACCACTCCAACAGCTTCGACTATCGTTGACGAGGAGGAAAGGGAGCGCCTATTCCATATGTTGCCCGCCGATGTGCACACCAGCAGCAGAAATATTTCGAAAGCTATTTCCCAAGTGGGAAAATTGTGGCTTTGGGGGCAAGCAAAGAGTCAGGTGCTGTCACATGATCCCGACTCCTCCGTTTAGGCAAACTCTTAACAAAGCTAAGGGGGGTAGACCCTACAAAGAGTTTCTAAGGCTCTTGTATTTTAAGTGTTTTTATGATATGTGATGAGGATGGGTGTCTTTTAGGAGTTTTTATAATGATTTACAATAACAGATTTAATGATCCAAGCATGTACTTGCAAAATGATTAAAGATACACAACCACTTGATAATGACAATTTAAAAGTAAAGCATCCACAACATGATATGATTTAAACAGATAAAGCAAATGCTCTAGGTAGATAATAAGCAAATAAATACTGAGTGATAAGACCAGTGCCAAATGGAGTCAAAACTGTGCTTGGGATGCTGAATACAAGTCTTGGGTGTGCTTGAGAACGCTTTGCAAGTGCTCTTGGTGAATTTTATTGTAAACTTTTAGGGGTGAAGTTGACCATTAAAAGGGAAGGGGATCTCCAAGATATACCTTGTGGTACTGGAGATATGTCCGGATAATGGTCTAAGTGGTTCTGTACAAGGACATGTGGGCTGTCTGGAGTCTCTAAAGCGGTGTTCAACACTACACCAACAAGGATGTAGCCTTACTGTGCTTTTAAGATCTCGGTACAGTGGTTCCCGTGTACCCAGGCAGAATTTGCCCACTTTCGACTATTAGCGATCAACACCGGATTTTCGTTGGTTTATATGGGAGAGTGTTTATTATGGTTTGAATGGATTAAGCTGTGTGGAATTGATCAATCTACACTGTTTCTATGTTTCCCACAAGTGGGCAGAGCATACGCAGTGTAGCAAACGTTCGTTCCAATTTTATTAAAAAATGTTTTGAACAAGAATCATTGTAACTCTCCGATAGAGAGCACTCTTGATCCGATAATGAACGAGATTCAAGAGATTTTAGTTGTGAAAAATAAGATGCTAAAATGAACTTGAAAATTGCGAAAAAGAAATCTACACTACCCAAGAATCTCTTTCAGGTCTAAGACCATACTTGAGAAAGCAAGGGGGTTAGCAAAACAAACAATGCAAGTAAACTCTTTGACAGAGAGCACTCTTGATCCACCTTTCGGTGAGATTCAAGAGATTTTTTTTTTTTTTTACTTAGCAATTTATATGAAATGAAATACGGAACTAAGTAAAAGCTTGATGAAATTTTGACTAAGCAAAAAGAACTACTCTAGCAGTATATCCAAATGAAAACTAATCTAATGATCAAATCTAACTATTTGTGCAGGTATAAAGCAAAGACAAAATGCGAAAATGGACAATGGACGATACAGGCTTCCCGCAAATGGGGGAAGTGGGGATGTGGGAGCCTTTATCCCACTTGCTCTTTTAGTAAATTTTACAATGCCTTGATTTCTTCTTCTTCTTGAAAGCACAAGGTATGATGGGGGAATGAAAGAAGAGGGAGAAAGAAGTTTTTGTGCTTTTCAACGGGATTTGGTTTTTTGCTCTTCTTGTTTGGTTTTAGTTTTTGATCTTCTTTGTTCACATGAAAGTAAGGGCTTTGAACAAAAGCTTATTAAGGGATTAGTGAAAATCAAAATTATTGCTAAGATCTAAAACTTTAACTAGTATGCAAAAATTAACAAAGATCTAAGTAAAACAAACTAAGACTAAGGATAAAAATTGAACTAAGTGTAAAATGGAAACTTTAAAACTAAATGCAAACACTAAGCAAAAATAAATCTAAGCTAATGCAAACTAAGAAAGATCAAAGGTGGAAGAAACAAGAAGAAGTTAAGGTAAGGGAGAGAAGAAGAAGAGGAGGAGCTTGAATGGATAAGGGAGAAGCAACAAGATAAAAGAGAAAGCAGCCAAAAATGGAAGAAGAGGGCAGCGAAGAAACAAATGGAAGAAGGCTGTAAATTAAGAGAAGAAAACAGCAGTGAGCAAAGGAGGAAGGGGCAGCCAAAACAAGGAGAAAGAGGATGAAAGAGGGCTAAGGAGCAGCAGCAAATGAAAGAGAAAAGAGAGCTGTAAAATGAGAAAAGAAAAGACAGTCAAAGGAGAGGAAGGTGGGGCAGCAGTCAACAAGAAAAAGAGAAGGGGCAGCCAACCAAAAGGGAAGAGATGGCAGCCAAAAAGAGAAGGAAGAAGTCTGATAAATAAGAGAAGAAAACAACAGTACGAAAGAATAGAAGGCAGCCAACAAACAAAAAGGATGACAGCCAAACAAAGAAAAGAATAAGGCTGTAAAAATGAAAGAAAAGGCAGCCAAGGAAGGAGAGCGAAAGCTAGGGGATAGATAGGAATTTAGACCCATGACTTCGCTTAAGTAACCAAAATTTTAAAGAGTTGAAATATTTGATTTTAGATGGGTGAGAGAGAGCTCCTTTTAGCTCGGTTTCTTGGATGAAGAAGGAGAATTTTGGAGATCCTGTAGACAAGAAATATTAGTAAGAAATCCTTTGCTTGTGAAGTCAAGCTAGATGCAGCTTAGCTCACACCTGTATTCACCTTTAGTAATCCCTGCAAAAACACCACACACTCAAACAACAAGTGAGATCAAACACTAGTATGCTAGATTAATCAAGATTAGATCAACATTGGTACAACTGAATACTTCTTGCTCATTTGAATCTTGGAAAACATCACATACATAATCAATTTGAAGCCTACAAATGATTATTCCTATGGACTAGAATAATAGCCTTCCTAAGCTAACAATGATCAAAGCACTTGCATATGAGAGAAGAGTTTAGAAGGATATCACCTCCACACAATAACTATATTCACCATAAAACTTGACACCACATGGACCTCCAAAGTCTTGATCTTTATTTCCAAAGTAAGCAAAAGCAGTATTACAATTCTCGGTAGAGGTCTCTTACAAATCTATCATGAACAATGGTGTAGAGCCTTGCTTAAATAGAAACAACAGGGTGCCAAAAACCTAATTCGAATGGGTGAAGGATCTAGGGCAAGCAAGGCGCATTCCATCTACCAAGTGAGAGAGCCAAGCTTTGATGGTGGAGTTAACAGAGAGTTGGAAGGTGTTTTGGTGAGGTGGCCTCCACTTAGGCAAGGCGCCCACCCCTTCACCTTGGAACCATCACCCAACCACTAACAAGCTTCCAACAAACCAATTCGCCCAAACTAGTGAAGGAGGGCGCAATTTCCAAGACAAAGTCAACTGCATTGCTCTGATTGCTGCCTGGAATTAGTTGGTGGTGATTGGAATATTCCTTTTTGATCCATGCCATGTCATTCAACCCTTTAATTTATTCAATTTGGATTTTTCTGGAGAGTTTTGGATTTTCTCCGTTTTATTATTTTCTGATTATTTTTAATTAAATATTCCTCATTTATTAATTTTGAGAAAATATTTAATTAAGTGCAAAATAATCTTCACAAACTTAGGATAAGTGGGTTTAGGGGTTAAATGGGTACTCTGGCTTAGAAAATGAGCCTCCATTTGCCAAAATCCACCCCCAAACCACTTAATTATTACAAATTGAAAATTTTCAATTAAACCATAGGGAAAATGGCTTAATTAATTGAAAAATTTAATAAAAAATTAAAAAAATTGAAAAATTTGTGCACGTCTGCTAATTTTTTTTTCATGAAAGTGTTTGAGACACCTTGCGGACCTAGGAAATGACCACAGAACACAAAAATAGTGTTTAGCATGTTTATAATATATAGTTGGACTCTAATAACCCCCTAAGGCCAAACCGCCAAATTCGGGCATTCCAGCTTTGGAGGTGTCGGAGAAAAACTCATCGATTATTACTCGGCTATAGGTAAAGCATAATCGACAAGGGAAAAAACTCCTTGGAATGCCTTGTTTGGTTGTCAAGTCCTAGGGAACCAAGCCACTCAAGACACCATGCTAGCACACTTGATTACAAATCCCGTGGGGCATGGTCAGTTCAACACAAAAAACCAAAAAGATGGCCAAAAACAGGCCAAGTCTGGAAGATTTGAACCTTTGAACTCTGGAAATGAACATGAATCATGTTCTCAACTGGCGGCTCAATAGAAGTTCAACTATTGTACAAAATATTTGGTAACACCATACACAGATATGGGTTCAAAACAATCCATTGCATCTGATTGTGGATAATGGTAGCCAGAAGAACTTTGTTTCAGAAGATCTCGTGAAGAAGCTAGGTCTTGTCACCACTCCACATCCTCAACCTTACAACATCAGTTGGATGAAGGATGGACAAGAACTAAGGATCACCCGACAATGCAAACTCACCTCCTTTATTAAGGCTTTTGAAGATGAAGTACTTTGCGACGTGGCACCACTCTCCGTAGCCGACGCCTTATTTGGGAAACCTTACTTATGGGATCGACATGGAAGTTCTTAGTCACGACCTCAGAAGGTGATTGTCAGAATCCATAATCAATGGTACGACATACCAGAACGACGACCGACACCAACGGTTGCAATGATATCTGCTAAACAGACGAAGAAGCTCATCAACTATGCTCAAAAGTTTGCATTGATCATGATTAAGACACAACATTCCAGGAAGACTACAACAACCAGTCGACTCATGGACCAGTGCAGCTCCCGATAGAAGCAATAGATCGACAATATTCTTGATGAGTACCGGAACCTATTCCAAGAGCTAGACAGAGTACCTCTACAATGCCAGGTAAAACACTCTATTGAACTTGCTCCTGGTTCTTCATTACCTAATGCATATGTTTACAGAAGATCCATTATCGAAAATGAAGAGATCTGTAGACAAATCCAAGATTTGATCAACAAAGGTCATATCCGACCCAACTCCTCTCCTTGTGGAAGTCCAATTGTCCTCGTTCCAAAGAAAGATGGGACTTGGTGCATGTGCATCAACTATCGGGTCCTTAACAAAATTTCGGTAAAGAATATATACCCTCTGCCATGGATAGACGAGCTCGTCGACTGTCTGAAAGGTGCTAAATTCTTTACTAAGCTCGACCTCAAGTCGGGTTATCATCAGATTCCAATCGAGCCCGCAGATGTATGGAAAACTGCTTTCATGACCAAGGAAGGATTGTTTTAATGGTTAGTTATGCCTTTCGGCTTAACCAATGCACCTGCGACCTTCATGCGGTATATGGACAACATTCTTCAACCTTTCATCGGCAAATGGGTCATTGTGTACCTCGATGACATATTGATTTTTAGTCGATCATGGGAAGAACACGTTAGACAACTTCGACAAGTCCTCGACACTCTCCAACAACATCGACTCTACTTGAACATGGACAAATGTTCCTTTGCGATGAACAACATCAAATATTTGGGGTTTGTAATCAACTCTGCAAGCATTCACGTCGATCTAGACAAAGTACAAATCCTCAAAATTGGCCCATTCCTCAAAGCGTTCATGAACTAAGAAGTTTTCTTGGTTCGATGAATTTCTATTGACGATTCATACTCGGCTTCAGTCACATAGCTCGACCTTTGAATCAATTGACTAAGGGAAATGGGAAAACTGTCTTCAAATGGACATCGAAACAACAAGAAGCTTTAGAATAGCTCAAACACAAGCTTTGTACTGCACGAGTACTTGTGTTACTTGATTTGTATCAGCTCTTTGAGATTGAGAGGGACACATCGGACTATACCTTGGGCACAGTGATCACTCAGTCTGGTCATCTAGTCGCTTTTCATTCTGAAATTTTTAACGACACTGTTAAAAGATATTCGACGTATGAAAAAGAACTGTACACCATTGTGCAAGCTCTGAAGAAATGGAGACATTATATCCTTGGAAAGGAGACGGTCATTCTCACTGACCACAAGCCTTTATAGTTCGCCCTGTCCCAGTCAAAGTTACAAACAACTCGACAACTCAAGTGGATTAATTACCTGCAACAATTTCAGTTGGTAATTAAGTATCGGAAAGGAAAATCCAATGCCGCTGTCGATTGGATGAGTCGACCACCCATTACTCTCCTTTTTACAGTGATGAGTATGCAGGGTTATGACACCACCACTTGGCCTCAATTGTATCAGGAAGACAACGACTTTTCATCGGTCTTTCGACAACTTCAAACCGACAAGTCGTTGACCTCCGACTATTTCCTGAAAGACACCTTGCTATACAAGCTTGGACAGCTTTGTATACCGACAAGTGAGCATCGACAGTAGCTCATTTGGGACGCGCACTACAACAAGACTGCAGGACACTTTGGAGTAGAAAAGACCCTTGCTATTCTCCAGAAGTATTTCTCTTGGCCTTCACTTAAAACTGACGTCAACAAGTACATTCGATCATGAGTGGTTTGTGCCATTGCTAAACCGCTCAACCGACGATAGGGATTGTACACACCTTTGCTAGTTCCTAGTCGACCATGGGAATCTATTTCTATGGACTACTTGACGGGATATCCTACTACCAAACATCATCATGACGCGATCTTAGTAGTAGTTGACAGATTTTCCATGATGGCCATTCTCATTCCATGCAAGAAGACTACAACAACTTAGCAGACTGCTCAACTCTTCTTTGAACATGTCTGGAAACACTATGGTTTATCGACAACCGTTATTTCCGACTGAGATGCCAGGTTTGTCAGCATCTTTTGGAAGACTCTCTGGCAACAACTCGATACAAGACTCTCCTTGTCGACAGCTTTCCATCCTCAGGCAGACGGAGAGACGAAAGTTGTGAATCGCTTGGTAGTACAATTGCTTCGCATGTACAACCACAAGCATCGACAAACATGGGATGACAGTCTTCTATACATACAATACAACTACAATCGTGCTCAACACAACTCTACGGGCAAGAGTCCATTTGAGATTTGTTATGGATTTCAACCCTCAGTGCCTATTGAATTGATCAGTTCCTCGGCACAGTCGAATGATACCAACTATAATCAATGAGAAGTTGACAAAGCATTAAAGTTTCGAGATCAAATCTGCGACATCCAGAAACAAGCACATAAAATGTTGCAACGAGCTAATGCGAAAGCCAAGGCCCGACACGATAAGCATCGTATCCCTCATTCATTTCAAATTGGGGATTGTTGCCGCCTGGTTCCACACCTGGGAAAACGCAGCAAAAGTCTTCAAGCTGCTGGTGTGGCCTTGGGGGCAAGTCAGAGTCAAGTGCTGTCACTTGGGACTCGACTCCTCCGTCTAGGCTTTCCTAGCGAAGCCAAGGGGGGTAGACCCTAAAAAATAAAAGAAACTAAAGCCTCTAATCTAGGAGTTAGAAAAAATACTTTTGCAACCAAGACAGACAACATATACCTTTTTCAAAAAAAAAAAAAAAACATCATTTATCATTTACTCCCATTAAAAATAATCATCATTCACTTGCATACTAGTCAACAATAAAATGAAATTTGCATCAGGACCAGTGCCTTGCTATGGAGTCAAATAACAAATGCATAAACAGAAAAGTAAATGTTGTGGAGTGTTCTTGGTTTATTTTAAAATTTAATGTGATGGTGATCTTTTTTATTAAGGCATGTGGGTTCCCGATATACGCAAGGTACGGGGGAACATGTCCGGAAATTTGAAGCGTGGCTTCCCTCTCAGGCTTTAGGCTGGATCGGAGTCTCGAGGAGGTGTTCAGATGCTATACCAACGAGGGCAAGCCTAACGGTTTCCAAGAGGTCGCTATCCAGTTTTATCCCAAGCCTTCTGGGAAATTTGCCCACGACAACAAATTGCGTGTTGTGCCGGATTTTCACAAAAAGGGTTTTTTATTGGGGTGGTGTTAAGTCCTATTACTAGTCATCAACTCCTTTCTGGTGTGTACCAACTGGATCAGACTAAGCTGCAAGTTGGCCACAGAGCATACGGGAGAAGACCTTGGTATATTTTTATAAAATTTTTAAGAACCCAAATTTTATCTTTTTATAACCCCAAGAGTCTCTTTTCAGGCATGCATTTCGGGCAAGCCCTCATACAAAAACCCTACTTCGGGAAAGCAAGGGGGGCGTTATAAATTTGTAAAAAAATGTGAAAAGCTAGGTTGTGAGTGAACTTGTGGCCCGCTAGTGAAACGGACCAACAAGGTTTATTTTAATCCTAATTGATTTTATTTAATGCCGAAAAACAAGAAATAAAACTACTCTAACATTCACGCCATGAAAAATGAGACGACACAGGCCACCCCTGGGGGGATGGGGTATGGGCGCTGGCTAGCCCACTTGCTCTCGTTTAAAATGTTTACAATGATATAGAGAAGTGCCCCAAGTCTACTTAATGTGACTTGGTAGCTTACAAAATTATAGAAAAATATGCCCGGTTTTGAAAAATATGGAAATTTATGTTCCGGATCGCCTGGATGCTCGAAATTTTGCCAGCACCTCCTCCTACCTGCTCATCTTCTGCTGCAAACCAGCAAGCAATAATTAGTACAAGATGCCCAAAAACACTTTAAGAGTGTCTTTGGAACACCTCCTAAGAAACCCAAAATTTTCTAAGTTAAAAACTAAGTAAAAAATGTCAAAAAATAACCAAGTAAAACAAGCTATGGAGCTTGTCTACTTGGGATCTTTGCTAGCCCTTTAATGGCTGCAAATTATCAGCTCTATGGCAGCCAGATAATACTTTGCAATCAGATCTAATACTTCTTTAGAAAAATTTGAAAGATTTCGACAAATTTAAACTAGTTTTTTTGAAAAGAAAGTACTAGTAAATCATAAAATTTGAATTTTTTATAAATGAGAGAGAGAGAGATGGAACAAATCCTTGTTGAATATCGAAGCTTTGAAGATGGTTCAGTGATGTATGAAGGGACTATATCTGCAAATAATGATTAGTAAAAAGCAAGAAAACAAACAAGATCCTGCTTCTTGCCAACTCAAGAAGACACCTGCACATCACAGATCTCACCAAACAAAAGATTAAGTGTAGATATATATACTCATAAGAACTAAGCTGCTACAAATAAACAAATTTGACAAACAACTTATCTCATAGATGAGTACACCACACCCTTGAAAAATAAGACTTATGCACAAGTCACCTTGGAAGAGAAATCAAGATACTTCATCCACATGTAACCAAGACACCACAAGCTGACCTCCAAAGTCTTCTTTTATTCAAAATGATAAAACTATTACAATCATAAGTTAGCTGCTCCAAATCTCACTCGTGAACAATGGAGAGCATGCTCCAATTTATAGAAAAAAAAATGGCTAAGGAGGGAGGGCGCACTTGCCAAAATGGGTGGAAAAGCGTGGCATAGAGGGTGGAGGGAATGGGGCTGCCATCCCCATGTCTTTAGCTGCCCATGGCAGCCCCAAAACATGCTACCACATCAGCACAAATAGTGCTGCTCCTCCCTTAACTCGTGGGCTGCCCATTAAGTGAATGCGCCCCTCCTCATAAGGTGAAATGCGCCCCTCTCCTTAGCATTAGTTCCTCCTTGTTTGGGGCTGCCAAAATGGCACAAAATCAGCCCAATGTACTCCTATAACCATGCTGATCCAAATCAGACCCCAAAATCTCTCCAAAAATTAATAATTTTTTTAAGTCATTTTTCACTTTTTTGATTTTTTTATGACTTTTTTGGGATTTTTTTGATTTTTTTTTGATTTTGACCAAGGTAGAAGTACCCAAACATTAGGAAAAGTGGGTTTAGGGGTTTAGGGGGTGCTCTGAGTTAGAAAACGAGCACCCCTAAGGCAAAAAATACCTCCAGACGCCCCAGATAGGCCAATTACAAAATTTTTTAATTGAACCATTAAAAAATGGCCCAATTTACGGAAAAATTAAAACTTGCCGAAAATAAAAAAAAAACACCTAGGGGGACTTAGACATGTCCATATGACTCAAAATTAACGCCTAGCATGTTCATATACATTGACCCATAGACTCTAATAATTCCCTAAGGCTCGTCAGCCTCCCCAGGCATTCCAGCTTTGGAGGAGCAGGAGAAAAACCAATTAATTATGGAATGCAGTGATGCAAAACATAATAGATAGGTGAAAAAACTCCTTGGAATACCTGACTTGGTCAAAAAGTCCTAAGGAACAGAGTCTTTTACAAAAAACCATGCTAGCACGTTTTATTACAAACCCCGTAGGGCCATGGACATGTGGAAAAAAAATAAAAACGGGGGCCTTCAAAAGGCCAGCTGGACATCAAATCACCAAAATTGAACATGTGTCATGTTCCACTTTGCCCGCTCGCTTGATAATCCAACCAAGTGCAACTTAGTTGGCAACAGGGATCACGTTTGCTTACATCTCAAGAAGGAACACTTCACTGGTCCATATAAGAAGCTGAAGCCTTTGCGATATGGTCCGTACAGTATCCTTGTACAGATTGGAGAAAACGCTTTCCAACTTGACATTCCTTCATGCCTGGGCCTGCATCCAGTATTTAATGTGGATCTTCTTCAACCTTACCATGCACCACTGTTGGAACAGAATGACTTGCAGACAGCAGAACCCGAAGACATCCATCCCGATGTTCAAGAGCCTCTTCCTTGCGACACCATTGTGGGACGACGAGTACGCCATACAAGGACTAACACAATTCCCTTGTTTCAGGTGGCCAAAGCCGGACAGATCCGAGCATAAGGGAAATCGTTCTCTGCTATTGAACTAACCAACAAGTTTCCTCATCTGCACGGGTAAACAATGGGGACCATTGTTTCCTAAGGAAGGAGGTATGATCCACCCAGCAGTTGGCATTATTGTCAGATGCCAACATCGACTTCGACTAGTTCAACAAATTCGACTTCGACCAGTTCAACAACTTTGACTTCGACCAGTTCAACAACTTCGATGTCGACAAGTTCAACAATTTTGGCAAGCATCGACGTCGACATGCATCATCGACATTGGCGACTGACGAACTACGACAGATTGCCTCTCTGTCTTCTAGTCGACCGTAACGGTTGAACTTCTGAAACCGTTCTAACTTCTCTTGTAACTGAACGTAACGGGCAAACACGCAAGTGTTCTCAGCACTCTATATAAGCATGTAAAATATTGTAATATACAGAGAACAAGTGATAGAGAAGAATCAAGACCAGTTCGCATTCCTGCATATTGTCTGTGTGTATATGTTTATGTGCGTAGTGTAATCCTGCTTTGCTTATTCTTATGCTTCTGTCATAATAATACTGATTCATTTAGTCGAATTGTTGTCCCCGTCGTGCACCCGGGCGCGTACGGATCAAGATGTGCAAGGAACACTTCAGGAGCAAACTCAAGAGACTCTCATGGTAGCTTTGGTACAAATTGTTTGCAATGTTGGTGACTCAATGTAGGAGAAAGGAAATAATGAAAGGAATTCAGGGTAGTGTAGAGAGGAATAGGGCAAAGAGGAAACAGAGGTCCTGAGAAGCGACTTGTGCGAGGCTGGCGATTGTGATGGAAAGACTCCAGTCAAGCGCGGAGTGAATTTGGACGACGTAGCTTAGGGTGATTTTGAACCAGAGAGCGCCCCTAACACAAGTAATGGTTAACTCGTCTCACAGACTTAGAAGAATGAAACAAGCTAGCTAGCTTTTTACTGTGTTTTTTGTAACAATTTTAATTCTGTTCGTTTTCTATAGAATGTATAGCACTTCAGGTGCTTTAGGAACAATAGTCAGTCATAGTGCAATTGGGAGGACCTATTTATCATATCTACTTGTGCTCTACTGCCAGATTTTGCTTTGCTACAAGAACTGTTGTAATCTAGATGGACATGACTCTAGCAATTTTTGATATAATACAAACATCCATTATTGTTAAAGAAAAAATAATCCACATGTGTGCCCTCCAAGGAATAATAAAATAATCACAATACAAATGCATCTACAAGCCCTTCACATGTGTGAAAGAGAAGGGTGCTCCAACAACTCCATAACAAACTTACTCAAAATAAAATGTGCAACCACTCACACATGTGAAAAGCGAAGGGCACTCCAACAAACTCTTGGATAAATCATAAATGTCCAAGATGCCAACTAAATGGAGTTCTCCTCAAGAAAAGAGCTTGGTCAACCAAGTCTCTTTCTCCAACACATAACCAACTCAATGAAATGTTCCATTTCCAACTAACTTCACATGAGCATTCCCTAGGGAGTTGTCCCAACCTCCTCACATGTGTGAAAGAAGATGGGCGCTCCTAGAGAGATAATAATACCAAGTGTAGTTTAACCATGAAGAGGAGAACACCTAGGAGAATGTGCCATCTCGACCATCTCCAACCAACAAATAATAAAATATTACCAAGTGAAGTGCACCCTAGGAGATAGTGCCAATGGTGGTTGATCTCATCAAAACTAGTGCCAAAACCACGTATTCTTTTCTAAGCCATCAATTGATCACCTTAGACCATGTGCATAAGAGGAGGCGACCTAGAGAAGTGTGCAAAGGTTGGTGCACTTCTCATCAATAAACAAAAATGTACCCCTCCATGTGCCTTGGAATCTGTGTCATAGGAGAGTGCTCCATAAAATAGCCATGCATACCCTTCAATTAACAACTCCCAAGTGTGAAAGGAAGCCAATGAAGGAGGGCACTCAAGTATTTAGCCTTTGAAATGGTTAAATTGACCTTAACATGTGTGCACTAAGGCTGATATTTTAATTAAGCTATAGTCCAACCTCCAATTAATCATCAAATGATTAAATCACCTTGAACATGTGTGCTAGTGAAGGTGGGGCACTCCCTCTAGTGTTGTGCCATGCAAATAAGTTGTTCTCCCTTGTAAAACCCGGCATGATAACAACATAATGAAAAATTAGAAGCTTTACCTATGGTGGAACCTACGGCGCACCACCGAAGGATTGTAACTAATATCACATCAAACCTTAGGAAAAGGCTTGATCATCAAGAATATGTATAGTACTCTGCTTTTCTAACTCAAACTTATAAAATATTACATCACAAGGGTACTGACATCATTCATTACACATCCCCCTAGGCAATGTCTAGCAAATGTTACAATATCGAGTCATATCACCTAGGGAAATCCCACCAAAGGAAACGACACTATAACAACACATCAACACCAAAGAAAAGGGGACATGAAAATAAAGTGTTAACTCCATCTAGCATCAAGTATGTCCCCATCACACATTCAACCAAAGGGGACCATGTAGAACACCCCTTTCCTAGTGACACCATTAATACAACATCATCACATATAGTTGATGTATATGTAATTTCGAAATGTATTTCATATATGTATATTGTATTCCTATAGAGATGTGATTATTCTCTTATACGGAAGTGTCGTCATTTATATTGTAAATGTCGTAACTTATACTTGATGGGTTATTAGACCACCTTGATGGGGTCGGTCCTGTATAAGTCATGTGGGTTAAAGGGTTATTAGACCACTCTATTGGGGGTCGGCCCTGTCAGCATTATGCTATGTGGTTAAGTTGAGGCCGACCCAGTAAAGGTTATTAGGCAAGTCAAGTCATGTATAAATAGAGTGCGGGAGGCATTCTATTTGATCATTCACTTCTCACTTATACACTCATTGGAGAGTGGCGCACTAGTGGAGAAGGAGAAGTTGCTGCTAGGAGTATATCTCTTATGCTTGGGTTTTGTATCATGGCTCTATCTATCTCTGAGGAAGTTGCGGGGTTTTTCACCTTCTTGGTTTTCCCCGGTGAAATTCTGTCTCTTGTGTGCTTGCATTATTGTGTCCATGATTGATATGCTGTAGATATGCTGTACATGTTGTTCTCTCAGTTAAGATCCTAGATCAGATTGAAGTAAATTCTGAAAAACTAACATGGTATCAGAGCTAGCCTGAAAGAAGGCATGGTATGGCATTTATGACACTTGTTGCACTTGCGAAGCTAGGGCTTGATATAGCAAAAACTAGTCATCGTAGCACTTTTGCTATAAATTCATTTTGGCGAAGTTTCAGGATCTGAAAATCTCTCAGGTCGAAGATAAGATCCCCATGTACCTTGTGTCCGAAGGAGAGCCTCTAATTCGTTGTACTTTAAGATTTATGATCTGTACAATATAGGGTTTCTGCCTCTTCCAGATCTCAGTCATAAACAAGTGACCTAAACAAAAAGGTCACAACTTGGGCTAGGAAGCTCCAAATGAAATTTCGTAAAAAGTGGCAGGTGCGGCACGGACTTTACTTTCACAAGTCCGATTTTCAGAGGCCGAAATTGAACCAGTGACACGTGGCACTCTATACAAGTTCGCTCTCCTATTTTATCCCATAAACAGGTTATGTTGCGACACTTGGCATAACTCTCTCTCAGAGAATCCATTTGAGGTCAGACCTGTGGGGTTGGAAAGTTAACAGGTGAGGCTACCACAGGTAGAAGTTTCAGATCTTGTAGATCCGAAATTTCTGAGTTACACCAGAAACAATCAGGTGCATATTTCTGTCGAAAAAGAATTGTATTTTGAGCACCTTCATTCATAGCTACGGGAATTTAGGGTTTCGGAGAAAGTTGGAATTTTTGTAATCGGAGACCATAGCTGGATGCTACTCATCAAAATCGAAATTTAGAGACCAAGATCGAATTTTTTGGTTGGGCAGAAGGCCGAGCTTGATTAAACCCTAGTTCGGGACTTTGATCGGAAAGGTGAAAAATTAGGGCTTCTGCAAAAATGGGAATTTTTGAAATCTGTGACCATAGCTGGAAGCTCCTTGGGAAAATCGAAGTTTAGAGCTTTGGATCAAACTATTTGGTTGAGTGAAGCTTCGGGAAAATCAAACCCTAATTCAGGGTCCTCCCTAGTGAATCCGAAAATCTAAAAGGCAATTTTGAGGGGTGAAACTTTGCAGTTTTCAAATTTTGAGTATACCAGCTTGACCAGCTCAGAAAGGCGCATCTTCCTATCCTTTCAGAAGTTTGAATTTCAAAGTTTGAATTTTTAAGGTTTCTTTGACAAACCCTAATCCAGCTCCAGATCCAGTTTCTGCAAATCAAGTGGATTGGGTTAATCCTAGAAGAGAATGGATTGGTCACCTGCATAAGTGATGAAGTTCTAGTTTCAGAGGGAGATAAGGCTAAGGCCTTACATATGAAGATTACAAGCAAACTCGACAGGTATGACTTACGGGTATGTTTCGAAATCTGTTCATGATTAAGTTTATGGTATGTTTGTCTTCATTAAGGTTAGTAAAATCTTGATTAACTTTAGACTTGTCGTATCACCTTAATAAAATTATGAATGTAGATATTCATTGATTAGGGTTTTGACACTTATGATTGTACTAATGCATTGTGGTGTTGTATGAGGTTGATGTTGTCCGCTAACATGAAAGGTACATCAAGAAAGACAAATCATGTTCTAGTTCAAGAACATATGACCATGGTGACATGAAGACAAAGATTCATCCATTGTCATGGATCACATAGAAGATCTACTTACGAGGTATGTATAGCTTGGTTATATAATGGTTAACCTATGAGATATGCAGGTTACTAGCACAAGTCATTGAAGAGAACAAGAAGACATTATGTGGGTATGTTAGACATAACTAGCTAGCATGCTAATCCAGGTATGTTTTTCCTATATCAAGTTAGAATCTTACCTTGTGTTAGGATCTCTTATATAAGTATACATGGCATGATTGATAATGATTATTCATTGAAGTTAGTAATCATGGGTTTAGGCATATTATGCTTCTTACTTTGATTGATGATATGACTAAAACAGAAAATTCCTATGGTCAAATAGGAATATGCATGAGTAAAAGAATTGTGATGAAATGACCTTGATCATAATGTTTTTGATAGTATTAAGATTATACTAATGAATGTATGTATGAGACCTCGAGGATAACACAATGATGATACTAGTAAGTATGCATAGTGATCGAGGATGGATATAAGTTCAAAGATAGGTAATCCAGGAAGCAAAGATCAAGAGGGAGCACACTCCAGTAGTTCCTGCAAGGAAGCGAATATTGAGAGGGAGTCCACCCTACAACCAAACAAAGATAAGTATTTGAATTGTCATTTCTTGCATACTTGTTTGTTTAAATAATATTGTTCAATGATGTTCCTAGACTTAGGGTGTGTATTATGCATATTAGAATAATTGCATTAATGAACAGTATACTACTAATATGCATGTGATGGGTAAGTGGCCTATGGCACTCTACAACATTCCATTGCTACTTATCTAGAATGAAACCTCTTTGCTGACATGTTGGGAGTTGTGCACACTCTTAACAATGTTCTGGTAGAGATTGGAAGGCATCTAGAAAGTTACGGGATATGGATACATGTTGTATTGAAGCATTGGCTAAAAGAATTGCATGACTGTATGACATATTTCTTTATGTGTAAGAATTTGTTCTGAAAACTATGAGATGTTTCTAATCATGCAATTTAACTTGTCTTGTAGGAAAGATCGTATACCATCACCTACAAAAGAAGGACTACAACATTTGTTCCAGCAACAAAGCTATCTATTGAAGAAATCTGAAGTTCCCAGGATTCGGGATTCAGTAATGGAAGAATGCCATGATCGAGGAATAGCAGTCGATCATGAAGAATGATGTTTGGGATGCGGTCCCAAGACCTGAAGGGTAGTCTGTTGTGACTTCCAAGTGGATCTATAAGATCAAGCATGCTGCAGATGGTAGCGTAGAGAAATACAAAGCAAGGGTTGTAGCTCGTGGCTTCTCCCAGAAAGAGGGATTGACTATGAAGAGACTTTTGCTCTTGTGGCTAGATACATTTCCAATAGATCAGTACTTGCTCTGGCTGCAGTAATGAAATGAAAGATACATCAAATGGATGTCAAGACAACTTTCTTGAATGGTGTAGTCGAAGAGGAAGTGTCTGTGGAGCAACCACTCGGTTTTGAGACATATGACAGGGAGTCATATGTGTGCAAGTTGAAAAAAGCCTTGTATGGCTTGAAGCAAGCTCCTAGGACTTGGTATGGTAGGATAGATAGCTTTCTATCCAGTTTGGGCTTTACCAAGAGTAAAGCGGATTCCAACCTTTACTACAAGGTTGAGGAAGGCAATCCAGTGATACTACTTTTGTATGTGGATGACCTGTTTGTCACAGGAGAGGATAGACTGATTGCCGACACGAAGAGGAAGCTTGTTGTTGAGTTCGAGATGAAGGACTTGGCGATGATGCACTATTTCCTAAGCATGGAGGTGTGGTAGAGTGTAGATGGAATCTTCCTTGGACAAGGGAAGTATGCAGTAGAGATCCTGAAGAAGTTCGGGATGATGGACTGCAAGGCCATGTCCACACCTATGGCATCGAACTTGAAGCTTTTGTGTGATGCTTCATCTGATCCGGTTGATGTCACGGTGTATCGTCAGATGATTGGGTCCTTGATGTACCTAACGAACGCGAGACCAAATATTTGCTTTGCGGTGAACACATTGAGCCAGTTCCTGACAAATCCAAGAGGTGTTCACCTGGTTGCTGTAAAGCATATTCTGAGGTACCTGAAGGGTAGAATTGATTATGTGCTCAAGTATGATGCGAATCAAAAGTTTACCTGCAGGGTTATGTTGATTTAGACTGGGTAGGCAGTGCTGCAGATAGGAAGAGCATTTTTGGGTGCTGCTTCAGTATGGGATCAGGTGTGATCTCTTGGTTTAGCACGAAGCAGTCTTGCGTAGCACTGAGTACAGCCGAAGCAGAGTATGTTGTAGCTTGTTCGGCTAGTTGTGAGGCAGTATGGCTTAGGAAGCTACTGTCTGAGTTACTTGATCTCCCATTGGATGCTACTGGTATATTTTTTTGACAACCAGAGTTGTGTGAAGCTGTTTGAGAACCTGGTGTTCCACGACAGGTCGAAGCACATAGAGATCAAATATCACTATTTCAGGGATATGGTGCAGAGAGGAGCAGTGAAGCTCCTGTATGTTGTGACGGATGAGCAGGTTGCAGATGTGTTGACGAAACCACTAGCCAAAGTGAAGTTCGAGTACTTCAAGGAGAGGCTTGGTGTTCTTCAGATTGAAGACACTTCGAGGAAGAAGTGATGGACACATTTGTAGGAGCCATTCCAAGCATGGTGAGAGGAGGATCCTTCCCATGGCTGTGGATGTAAGCGCTGGATGATGAGTATCAGGACGATGCTCCAGTTACTGCTTTGCATCATGTTGGATGCTTGTTATGATCAGTTGGATCATGTGTATGTATATGCATCATGTTGGATGCTTGATATGATCAGTTGGATCATACATTTGTATATGCATCATGTTGGATGCTTGATATGATCAGTTGGATCATGCATCTGTATATGCATCATGTTGGATGCTTGAAATGATCATGTGGATCATGTATTTATGTATGTATCAGGTGGATACATTGTATGATCAGGTGGATCATGTATTTATGTATGTATCACGTGGATACATTGTATGATCAGGTGGATCATGTATGATGATATGTATCAGGTAGATACTTTGTATGCATCAGGTGGATGCACAGGATGATCAGGATGATCATGGATGACGAGCTTCAGGATGTTGCTCCAGATGATATGCATCAGGACGATGCAGTGACGATGATCAAGATGATCATGTGTGATGAGTATCAGTATGATGCTCTGGATGATATGCATCAGGACGATGCAGTGACGATGATCAGGATGATCATGTGTGATGAGTATCAGGACAATGCTCTGGATGATATGCATGAGGACGATGCTCTGGATGATATGCATGAGGACGATGCTATGATGATGATCAGGATGATCATTTACATCGGGATGATGTATGATGTGTATCAGGTTGATACTTCGTGGCTGTGGACAGGTTGTGCAGGTAGCATAGAAAAAGATCTTCAAGATCCGGATAGGTAGAGCGGTATGCTCATAACAGCCTAGGATATAGAGATCCGGACAGGTTGAGCAGTAAGCTCGTAAATAAGTCCTGGGATGCCCTTTCGAGGTTTTGCTACTAAAGGCATATAATCCGCCCTGGAGATCTGATAGGTTGAGCAGTAAGCTCGTAATCAGTCCTGGGATGCTCTTTAGAGTACTTGCAGGAAGCAAGACGCTCTTTAAAGGTTTTGCCTAACCACATGTAATCCGCCCTGGAGATCCGATAGGTTGAGTAGTAAGCTCGTAATCAGTCCTGGGATGCTCTTTAGAGTACTTGCAGGAAGCAAGACGCTCTTTAAAGGTTTTGTGGTGTGAGGGTCACATATAATCCGTTCTGAAGATCCGATAGGTTGAGCAGTAAGCTCGTAATTAGTCCTGGGATGCTCTTTAGAGTACTTGCAGGATGCAAGACACTCTTTAAAGGTTTTGTGACAGTCAACATGTAATAGATCCTATAGTCTGAGCTAGGTTTCGTTGACGCACGTAATAAGTCCTGAGATCCATAGTATGTCCAGTGATGATGAAGACCTACAGGTGGTGGGCCTACACCCAGCATGAAAAAGGGCTGGCTCTATAGAACTTCCTATGACGAGTAGTTCAAAGATTGATTGAGATAACAACAGCAGTG
The DNA here is from genome assembly GCA_027924585.1 of Larix kaempferi. Classification (NCBI taxonomy): domain Eukaryota; kingdom Viridiplantae; phylum Streptophyta; class Pinopsida; order Pinales; family Pinaceae; genus Larix; species Larix kaempferi. The sequence continues at coordinate 6,248,453 of BSBM01000364.1, read as the reverse complement.
ATGATGACGATGACGATGATTCAGTGACGATGATCCAGAGAAGAAGACTTGTGCTAACAGATCTGTGTCGAGAAATACCTTCCTAGTTAAGAGGGAGTGTTGATGTATATGTAACTTCGGAATGTATTTCATATATGTATATTGTATTCCTATAGAGATGTTATTATTCCTCTATACGGAAGTGTAGTCATTTATATTGTAAGTGTCGTAACTTATACTTGATGGATTATTAGACCAGCTTGATGGGGTCGGCCGTGTATAAGTCATGTGGGTTAAAGGGTTATTAGACCACCCTATTGGGGGTCGGCCCTGTTAGCATTATGCTATGTGGTTAAGTTGAGGCCGACCTAGTAAAGGTTATTAGGCAAGTCAAGTTATGTATAAATAGAGTGCCTCTCGCACTCTATTTGATCGTTCACTTCTCACTTATACACTCATTGGAGAGTGGTGCACTAGTGGAGGAGGAGAAGCTGCTGCTAGGAGTATATCTCTTATGCTTGGGTTTTGTATCATGGCTCTATCTATCTCTGAGGAAGATGCGGGGTTTTTCACCTTCTTGGTTTTCCCCGGTGAAATTCTGTGTCTCTTGTGTGCTTGCATTATTGTGTCCATGATTGATATGCTATAGATATGCTATACATGTTGTTCTCTCAGTTAAGATCCTAGATCAGATTGAAGTAAATTCTGAAAAACTAACAATAGTGACTTAAAAGCATCCACATGTCAAGAGAATGAAGCAACTACATGAAAGAATCATTGCACCATAGAATGGCCATGAACCTGACCATCCACCAAAACAAAGTGACCATCCTCCATAAAAAATCTTCATCAAATATCCATCCTCATGAAAAGAAGAAACCGCATGGGATGTAGATTGCTTAAGTCTATCAAGATGCTCCAAGGTACCAACTGAAAACCCTACTGTGAAACGTCATACAATATGAGGTGTAACAATGGTGATGCCTCGCATTGGACCATTGTGCCATCGACTTATAATTGTCATTTTTGCTTCATTGCAAAAGTTGATTCCTCATCATATACATCATGAATTTTTTTTGATAACTTTCTCATTAGAGAATCTTTCTATTAAAAAAAAGGAATTTCGATTATGAATTTCCTTGGTTGAGATATTCATAATATCATGTTTGTGTCATCTACTCAATCCATATCATGCTTTTGAGTTCTAGCCTATTTCTATCGTATTAGATTCGTACAAGTTTTTTTGGTTCAATGAGTTTTTTGACTTTTACTTGAGAAGATGCCTGCTTTTACTTCATGGCAAGTAGAGGTGAACTAGATAAGCTTTTTATGGTTTAATCACTTTAGGGAAGATGTGTTTTTGGGGACTGCTTTAGGTGACTAGTACTATTATGAGCAAAAATGTGAGTTGGTGAATTGCACATATGAAAAATTTGTGTAGTTGGGTGTATACCTCCGTGCATAATAAGAACATAGGTATGTTTGAGTCCTGTTTCCCCTCATCATGTAGGGGTGACTTGATGGTCACTGCTTATGTGATCTTCCATCACATCCAATAGTTCCAGATATGAGATCTATGGTATGGCCATGGATATTTTCCATAGACATCATCAGCTTGCTCACTCCACCATGATATTTGCCAGAGATAGACGTGGCCATTTAGTTGACACCAATGTTATGACATATCCTCTCTACTTGACTTATGGTAGATGCTTTCGTGTGTGTGGACATGACCATAGGGGGTCTATGGTGTTACCTTATAATAGCTCATGCATCCTAGATTGTTGTTTCATTAGCTAAGGAAGCATCATGGTGTGGTTATAATTCTTCATGAGATTAAGTGTATGACCTTGTAGGTTAGGTGTGTCCATAGGAATTTAAGCAAGTGTGATACTCACTTCTTGTCATTCATAACAATTTACTTAGCCATTTTTCATCCCATGCCGTTTCACCCATATCCATCATATTCTTCTTTCGCAATTAACTTATCATATGTCATGGTCTAAGGTCTCTATATACTATTGCTATGTAAGGTGCCTAAGTCAAAGTTAAGAGTTAAAGTACTTTAAGGGAAATGGAGCTAAATGATAAATGTGAGCTATGTCGCCTTGCAAAAGCCATGATCCTTATGGTCTAGCTTATCAAAGCCAAATCCAAAGTAAGGGACTTTCTAAAAAATAAAATAATAAAATAAAAGGATCATAAAAAACGACGCAAGGAAAGGGTAACTCAAGAATAAAAATATTTCCTTCCAAGGCGCACATATGGAAGAAAAATCATCAACCCGTACCTCTTGAAAACAAAGGGGTAGACCTGACACTCAGTCACATTTCTATGATAGTTAATTCGCAAACAGCTTTCCCTAACATCAGATTCATTTCATCACCCTCACCTTAGAAACTTAGGAAATGCACTTTAGTCTTAGGGGTGTAACATGAAAACTTGGAATTATAGTTGCACCACAATAACTCTAAGGTTATTGGGATAATTAATCAAAAGTGAGTGAGTTAATTAGAAAAATGTGTTTGAAATCCTTTTATGTTAATGTTTTGCATATTAGAAAGTGTTTTTCCTAGATCATACTTTATATGGTCTGACACTTGGTTGCTCTATTGTTGTTTCATATCCCCTCGTAGGTGGTGTGCCCCCCTTCGTCATGCACACGTGGTAGACATTGGAAGCATGCTTCTTCATATCATTGGCACATGTGAGAGGGCCAACCTTCCTTGATGACTTGGATGAGCTTTGACTATCCTTTGAGTGTGTCGAGGAATTGTCTAAACATCGTCTCAAGTTGGAAGGGTTGGGAAACAAACTCTGCTAGGATGATGTGTTGAGGAATTGTCTACTTGCACCTAATGATGTGTCAGAGGAGAAGAGTCTGTACTCTATCGATTGAGGCCCACTCAGGCTTGAGCAAGCAAGGCCCCCAAATCTCTGAGCCATAGAGAACAGTGGGTCGGATAAAGTTTTCCATGAGGACCATCATGGACGAAATATACCGGAAGTGGTGTCGGAAGCACTGTCTCTTGAGAAGAGCCAAGGATCGATAGCCCTTGTTGACTCGAGGCTGAAGGGCATGTTGCAAACTGAAACAAGCTCTTGATAATTACACCCTTGAGTGTGTGTAGGTAGTGGTCATCTCAATCTCCTCCCCTTTCAAGAAGAAATGAAGGTCTGATAAAGTCTTGTTCGTCCTATTGAAGGTCATAAACTTGGTTTTAGCCATGTTGATTGTCAACTGTAGAAGATCATAGAAAAGAGCTAAAGCATTCAATTGTCTCTGCAGCCCCTTTGAAGATGAGGCCAAGAGGACCATGTCATTAGCAAAAAGGAGGATAGATATCAAGACTTGGTGGAGGAGACATCCATCGCTGCCTTGGATATGCTCATGAGGGAAGGTCTCCAACTCATTAATATAGATCCCAAACAAGGTGGGGGAAAGGGGGCATTCATACTTAACCACAATGGTACTCTTGATGAAATCTGATACCTTGTGAATCGTGCAGAGATGACCAAGGACCAACTCATATAGGCGTGTGATGGCAATCGACAGGGTCTCGAAAATGCCAATTGGAGGACAAAATCGAAAGCTTTTCGAAAATCTACAAAGCAACGATAGACTTTCAACGAGTGATACCGCATCTCTTCAATGATGGCTCGAAGGGTAAAGATGTGATCAATGGTTTGTGGGTAGGAAACCTGCTTGCCCTCTAGCTCTAAGATATCTCCTCTCAAGCTCTCTAGAAAGCTTCATATGAAGTACTATGGCATAGAGCTTCGAGAACGTGTGGCCCACTGTGATCGTCCGATAGTTGTTGGGATCTGAGTTGGAACACGATTTGTGTATAGGGGAATGGTGTGATGTGACCAAGTCGGAGGAAAACCTTTACAAACCAAGATCAACCAAGTAAGTATCTAGAGGGGGAAGACCATGGTTGAAGAACTCTTCCTAGAAACCCTCCTCTTCCGCTGCTTTATTGGTATTCATTATTCAAACAACCTCTCTGGTGTCCTCGTATTCATAGAGGTAACATGAGTTTGGGGTTGCCTAGGGACATCTTAAAGAGTGGAGGTATGAGGGTACATGGAGCTAAGGTTAAGATCAGTTAGGAGGGTGGAGTGGCAGGGGAAGATGCTATACCAAAAGGTTTTGGGGGAGTGGATGAGGGAAGCACATAAGTCTCGTCTCCTCATAGAGATGAAGATACGTTTCTTGCGGCATAGAAGGTAGCGATAAGAAGCTTTAAGGTTGGGGACCGCAGTAGGAGGGGTGTAAAGAGAAAACTAAGGTTTAAAATTTAAACATGTAAACAAGAATAATTTGGAAGTGGGAAATATGGAAATCAAAATATGTACTCTAGTTTTCAATACACGAAACAATTGTTTACTAGTAGTTGCAATTAAGTGGTATAGCTTCCAAATGGCATTGGCAAGATCCTTGAAGGGCGATTCAAAACGATACTAAAATTTGGGATGTGAGATGGTGCCATGAGAACTATAGAAGCAATGGTGGCTCCAATGGAATTTAGGCATAGGCAGATGTAAGAGATCTGGCGAGAATGAAATGAAGAATGCAACAAAATAACTGAGTTATGATAGGGTAGATTATCTAGTATTTGCAACTTAGACACAAATGATGTTTCAAAATATTTTTTGGCCAATTTTTAACCCAATTGGAAATCTATAGTGTGAGGGACATCTAGGATGTGTAGGAATTTCTGCTCTTTATTACTTTTATTGCAAATTTAGAAATTTCATCTCAAATAGGTTTTTTGGATCTAGTCCCTGTAAACTCCAGCTTAGGGCTATCTGAATATTAATTTACAATAGCAAACAATGGACAATATTTCATCTGACTTGAATCCAACATCCTAGGCAGCCCAAGATAAGCTAAGATAATTTTATTAATGTCCAACTGATGACCATAATAGAAAAGATAACTAATATATGCCAACATGTTTCAGCCCTTAGGCACACTTTTCCAAGCATAAATCAGATTTGAAATCACTTTAATAACAATAGATTTACAGCAGTAAATCTGCTCTATTATCTTCATGATGTATGATAAATCACAGCCATATGTTATGTCTAATCAACATGAACAAAAAGTGCTGGAAATTTCCCAATCAAGAAGGCAGTGCAAGCTGAAAATCAAAACTCCCACACAATTTTGAACATCTGAAATGTTCTTATATGTATGGTAGAACCGATTTACATATACATATTCACGACTTATCACAAGCTGATATAATTCTTCAAGCTTTCCAAAATCCTAGCTAGGGAAAACCAAGAAAAGCCTAGCCACCACCAAAGATCTCAAACAAGCAAGTCCTCCTTGGCTTCAACACTTGTCTCCCACAAGTATCCAAGACGTCTCTTTGTCTGCTCCTGGATCATTCTCCTCTAGGGTGAATCGTCGCTTCTTTGCCTCTTTAAAATGAAACCCTAACCCTAGGACAATCATGAACTTCTCCAAGAACCTTGATGCTAAAGGCAAAGAGGGATGATACCATGTTGATTACATGAGAGAGAGAGAGAGAGAGAGAGAGAGGCAAAGAGGGATGATACCATGTTGATTACATGAGAGAGAGAGAGAGAGAGAGAGAGAGAAAGGCAAAGAGGGATGATACCATGTTGATTACATGAGAGAGAGAGAGTGGTGTGCTTCTCTCCTAACATCCTTAACATGATGATTAATGACTAGTGAGTGAAAAGACTCTCTCTTTCCTCTATTTATATGAGAGGTAGGTGTGGCCAACAACATAAAGTGGGTTTAAGCCCTTACAAGCAACCTATCTCTACCAAGTGGTTCCAGACATGTGAAGAGCTACACTTTGAGAGGATACATGTCAAGCTCCAAAGTGATGTCGTCAACAAGCAAGGCTCCAAGGTATGAACTCTTCGCAAGATGCATCCAACGCTCCTTGACAAGCCTCCAAGGCTGTAATGCTCCTCCAAAGCAATGTGCTCCTTCAAGTGCACCACACCTACATGATCCTCTTTCAACCCATGCGTGCTCAAGTCAAGTACAAGCCTCCATGGAGGCAACCAATTGTGCCCATCCATCTAGGGCGCAATGCCCTTCTCTAGGATGCCCCACTCTTCTCCTCCAAAGCATGGTTTCCTCCAAGTAAACAACACAACCTCCATGTGGCCATCATGAAGATGTCACCATGGTGATAAGGTCTCCAACGGTCCACGAAAGAATGCCACATAAGCAATAAGCAAGGTCTAGCAATCCAAGAGTAAGCCACTTGCACATGTGCATGCTCGTCATGGAACAACCAAGGGTCATCCATACACCATGCACCTTGCATGACATGAAGCACCCCCAAACATGGTGTAAACACTATTGGAGTAATGTTGAAAGCTAACATAGGAGTCTTCAAAAAATCAAGGGATGTGTGATGGTACCCAAAAAGTCCCCAAAGTTTTGCTTAGAATGTGGGGACAATCCCCAACTCCTCGATGGCGTCCTTGCTAGGTCCTCCATAAAGTAACGAGGATTATTGATGACGAGGAAGTGCAACACCCTGGTCAACATCAGAACTCAAAGAGAAGCCATCGTCCAACAACGCAAACATTCCAATGCTTATTTTGATAATGTTCTTTACAGTCCCCGAGGCTAAGATCATCCTATTGTGCTATTCTGGGTGGAAGGGGGAGTTGGAACCCTCTTTTGGTAGCTCTCCCAACAGTCGAGGTCGTCTAGTTTGTTAGGGATGGGAGAAACATTGTGATGAGCATTTGTCCATGAGATTTGTGTTGAGATTGAGGAGAATCAAAAGTGCCTCTATGTTTGGCACATGGAATAATAAGGGTAGGTGGCCTTGTGATCTCTCGTGTTGGGAGCATCGTTCCATGAGCTATCACCGTCTATGCTATTAACGCCAATATAAATCAGGCACTAAATGCTTTTGGTGATTGAGAGGCACTAAAAGGAGGTAGTCAATTGAGTAGGCGTGAAAGGTCCCTATCAAGCTTGTAGTCTATAAGTAATTGCTTCCTGAATGTAAATTGTTAGGCATATCTAGTTTGGTTAACAAAAGGTATAGAACATTGAAATTAAATCACAACAAAGACATGGAACCCTTCTACTTCAAAAATAACCAAAAGACATTCACCATAAGAATAACAACAAGATATAGAGAAAGACCCTTAATGTAGGGTAACACCATCAATTACTCCTTATGGAAGGAATTACTCCACAAGCCATGTTTACGATAATACAATTCATCCAACATATCTCATACAATGATACTCATGCATATTTATACTTTCTCATGAGTATTCCTAAGGGGCACATGCAAACTACCCCTTATTATTATATTATTTCCTTGAACTACCTGGTGGGGCTATTTATTACACACCAACTACCAAGTGGGCCTATTCCATGATTATGGCCACATTACATACATTATCCCCTTGGCTACCTCCCTAGGTACTGCATATTATCCTCGCTAGGTACATAATAGAAGTGGCATTGTGATCTGTCGTGTTGGGAGCATTGTTCCATGATCTGTCGTTGCCTATGCTATTGACAACAATATTAGTGAGGCACTAATTCTTTTGGCGATTGAGATCCACTAAAAGGAGGTAGTCAACCAAGTAGGCTTGAAAGGTCCCTATCAGTCTTGTAGTCTATAAGTAACTGCCTCCTGAATATAAGTGGCTAGCCATATCTAGTTTGGGTAACAAAATAAGGTAGCAGGGGACCTACCCATGCCTTTGTATACTGTAAATAATGAAATCTCCCCTGGATCTTGTAATAGATGGAGCACTTGAAACGAAAGTGCTCCTCTTTCTCTACCCATTAGAGGGAGCAAAGCCTACAGATCTTGTCCACTAATTGAATTTGGGGATGGTTGTGCTCCCCATGTTCTATTCTATTATTAATTGCATAATTCACATGGCATCATTGTAGGCTCATTAGAGGTTTAAAGTTTAAACCATAGTTACATATATCGACGATATATCGCCCATATCACGAGACATTACCCTTGGTCATATATCGCCCCTAAATAATCGCGATATATATGACATTTTCAATATATCGTGAGATTTCGGAAAATATCGCTTTGCTCATAAAAAATGCATGGAATTTGGGAAATAAAGCCGTGGGCCGGGTTTTTGGCAGTGTTACCAATTATTTTGTACAATAGTTGAACTTCTATTGTGCCGCCAGTTTTTGAACATGATACATGTTCACCTTCAGAGTTCACTTTTTAGGGCAATTTTGCCCCTTTTGTAATAAAAGTCATGTTTACACCCCCTTGGGGGGATTGTAAAAAGTTCGTCTAAACTGGGTCCTTTTATAAAAGACTCGGCTATCCTTAGGTTTAACTATCAGGGTGATTCTCTATATTGTTTTTTCCTTAGGAATTATGCATTGCGCTTCAGTCGTGTATAATTTCTGATTTTTCCACTCACACCTCCAACGCTGGAGTATTTACCATGGTGGTCAAAACCTAAGGTGGTTATTAGAGTCTTGTGTATAGGATTTTTACATGTTAGCCATCTTGCTTGAGTCGTATGGACATGCACTAGGTCCCCTAGGAGTTTCGTTTCATTCCGAAGAAAATAATTTTTTTCGTAATTTAGACCATTTTTTAATGGTTTAAATGGAAAATTTCAAAATGTGATAAAAGTGTCATCTGGAGGCGGATTTTGGCGTGGGGAGGCTCGTTTTGACGCTCAGAGCGTCCTCTTTACCCTGGTGCCCACTTTCTTCAGGTTACGGGCGATTATGTCACCTCTGGGGCAGTTTCTGCTAAAGATGCATCAAATTGACAGTTAATTGTTAAAAAAAGAGAAACTGCACTATGTGAGAAAAGTTACAAAAGTCAAAATATGATGAAATAATCTATGGAAAAGGTTGAAGTGGGTTCCATGTGATGTACGACCATCATTAAAGATAAAAGCACATGTTATAATCAAACTTTGGATATACAAATTGAGTAAAGGGGATGAAGTGAGCGTGGGCCTCCCTCACGTGGGCTCCTCCATGCACATGGTTCACCATTCGCATTGATGGGTGGATATTCCAAGAGTCTTAGGCGTTGGAAACTGTGGAGAGGAGGGTGCTCTGCTTATGTGGAGGCCACATCACCAATCACACCAACCAACCTCACGCTCCAAGCTTCAATCAAGTCGTGAATCACTCCTTCCTTCATGCATTCGCCTTCCTAAACCTAGCTCTCTTCCTCATTCGCATGAGGTCTCTATTGAGCTATAAATATTGGTCCTTGCTTCCATGTTAGTGTGGAATTTTTGTGCAAGGAACCTCTGCTCTTTTTGCTGTTGCTTATTGAATACAAGTCAAGACTTTGGAGGTCCATATGGTGTGCAAATCTTGTTCATGAGGAATTTTTGATGCTTCATTGAGGTGATATTAGTTTAATTATACTTCTTCTTATGCAATTTGTTGATTATTTATCTAGCTTAGAAGGCTTTATCTAGTCCATAGAGTGAGCATTTATAGTCTTAATTTGTTCACTTATGCTTGGTTAGATGAGATTTAACAAGTAACAAACTGTAGTCAGCAATATTGATGCTCTTTTTTGTTTCGTTTAATTAACCATACTAGACTTGATCATATCTCGTGTTGAAGTTGTGTAGTTTTGCAGATCTCCTAAAGGTGAAGAAGGATTTTGAGCTCAGCTGCTTCTTCCTCCCCTTCACTACTATTTTTACTAATAAATTTTTGCATTTCAGGATCCTACAAAGAAGTCATTTGTTCAAGCTTGGGCTTGAAGTTCATTCACATCTTCACCCATTAAATTCAAGAAATCAAACTTTTTCCTTACTTGTTGGTTACCTGACAAAAGTTTTGGATCCTAAACTCTCTATATTTCTCCAAGCTTTCGCTCTCCTTCTTGTTTCCTTGCTCTCGCTCTCCCTTGTCTTTCTCCTTTTCTCCTTGTTACTTTCGCTTCCTCCTTGCCTTCTTCCTTTGTTGGCTGCCCTGTTTTCTTCTTCTTTTACTGCTGTCCTTACCCTTTTTTACAGCCCTCTTCCTTTTGCTTTCCTCTTCTTAGCTTGCTTGCTGCTGTCCTATTTTAGCTTGCTGCTGTCCTCTTCTAGTTAGCAGCCTTCTCCAAGCCTCCATTCGCTTGCCTTCTTCCTCATAGCTTCCTTCTACCTTTTGCTCTTGCTTCCTCTCCTTGCTTTCGCTCCTCTCTTCTTTGTCTCCTTTGCTCCTCTTGCATTTGCTTTGTTTCTTCTCTTTGTCTTTACTCTTTCTCTTCGTTTGATCATTGCTTAGTCTTAGTCTTAGTCTTTCTTAGTTGGCACTTAGTTAAGTTTTCAAATTTTCAAATTCTTAGATCCTAGTTCGCATCTAGTTTAGTTTTCTTTTGTTTCTAACTTTCTAGATCTTTGTTTCATTTGTTTTCATTTACTAATCCGTTAACAAAGTTTGTTTTCAAAGCTCTTATTTTCGGTGATATAAGAAGTACAAATCAAGAGAGCCCAAAGGCTAAAACAAGCTAAACCAAAAAAGCAAAAGAATAAGTCTTGAAAAGCACAAAAACTCTTCTTCCCTCTTCTTCATTCCCCCATCAAGCCATTGTGCTTTCAAGAAGAAAAACACAAGCATATTGTAGAAAACTAATAAAGAGCAAGTGGGATAAAGGCTCCAACACCCTACTTCCCCCATTTGGGGGAAGCTTGTATCGTCCCTTGTCCTTTTTGCATTTGTATTTGCTTTATACCTGCAAGTAGTTTATATCTTATTGTTAGATTAGTTTTCATTTTGATAAATTGTTAAGATCTTAGAAGTTGATAGCTTAGTTTGTCTTTTTCCAAGTTTTAGCTTAGTTCAATTTCATATAACTTCTTAAAAAGAATCAAAGTCTCTTGAATCTCACTGAAAAGTGGATCAAGAGCACTCTCTATCGGAAAGGTTTACCTTTTTGTCTTAGTTAGATTTCTTGCTTTTCATATAAATTGCTAATAAAAGGAACCAAAATCTCTTGAATTTCACCGAAAGGTGGATCAAGTGTGCTCTCTGTCGGAGAGTTTGTTGTTTAAATTTTTAGTTTATTTCAAGCATTTTTATCTTTTCATAAGTTGCTTGAATCTCGCCATAAGGCGAATCAAGAGCGCTCTCTATCGGAGAGTCTATGGTTCTTTTTCACAACCCATAATAAAATTGGAACAAATATTTACTACACTGCGTATGCTCTACCCATTTGTGAGATATTCAGAAACAATGTAGATTGATTAATTCTTCACATTTAACTCCACTGCAATCATAATAAAATACATCCCGAGAAAACCAACGAAAATCCGACGTTGATCGCTAATAGTTGAAAGTGGTCAAATTCTGCCTGGGGACGCGGGAACCACTGGAATGAGACCTTAAGGGCACAGTTAGGCTACATCCTTGTTGGTGTAGTGTTGAACACCGCTCTAGAGACTCCGACCAACCCACATGTCCTTGTACGGAACCACTTAGATTATTATCCGGACATGTCTCCTGTACCGCAAGGTATATCTTGGAGATCCCCATCCCCCCAATAATCAAACTCACCCCAAAATTTACAGTAAAATTTACCAAGAGCATTTGCAAAACATTTCCAAGCACACCTGAGACATGTTTTAAGCATCCCAAGCACTACATTGACTCCATTTGGCACTGGTTATTCTATTCAGTATTTCATTTGCTTTTTATCTATCTAGAGTATTGCTTTATTTGCTTTAAAATAATCATGCTGTGGATGCTTTGCTCATAAATTATCATTGGTTGTGTGTCATCTAAACTATTTTGCAAATACATGCTTGGACTTAATCTCTTATTGTAAATCATTAAAAACTCGTAAAACAACACCCATCCTCATAACATATTCAAAAACACATAAAACCATAAGAGCCTTAGTAACTCTTTTGTAGGGTCTACCGCCCTTGGCTTCGTTAGGAGTTTGCCTAAACGGAGGAGTCGGGATCAGGTGACAACACCTGACTCTTTGCTTGCCCCCAAGGCCACACATTCCCAAAGCAGCTTCGAAAGATTTCTGCTGCTGTGTGCACATCGGTGGGCCATAGGCAGTGCTATTAGAATCGGACTGGAAGCAGCCGGTTTGGTTTAGTAATAAATGGTAATATTACATTTTTAAATTCTATTCTTTTACTTAAAATTTTAACATTGCCATTAAGTGTTTCAGGATGTTTAATAGTGGTTCCAACCTCATCGAACTTCATATGCAAAAAGTAGAATTTTAGATCCCATTTACAATTCAACAAACTTAATAGTTTTTAGGATTTTAAGATTGCAACGTTTCCACTGGATTCTATCATTCATGAGGGTATGGGACTAGCATTTAATCATGCACATCAACCCCTCTATGTACCTTGATGTTGGTGGTGCTGGTTGTTGAACTCTTCAAATCATTACCTTAATAAAAGTGTAGCCTTGACTCAAGCAAAATCACTTATTAAGCATGTGAAGCTTTTTCTACCTTATTTTATTGATTGGATTGGGAAGTTTCATCAAAATTGCAGGGTGTTGAGTCTATTGACTATTGTCCTTGGAGGAGCAACTTTGAGATTCGAGGTAGAGGCAAGGGTGAGAGTCTAGAGGAGGGGGGGATATGGTGCTATTGGTGAATAGGATATTCCGCCTCAGCTCCATTATCTTCCACCATAGCCTGAGCAGCTGGAGCTTCCAGTTCCACCCCAGGCTCATCCAAAGCACCTACAGGACCACCGACTGCTTCTAGAGGAAGAGTGGTGCCCCTTGCTCATAAAAGGGGTAGATGGGATCAATGGTTCCTATTATTTATCATTGTACTATGTAGTATCTAGATGCCTTATGAGTCATAATGATTCATCTCATGAGATACATTTATTTTGATCATTTGATGTGATTTTTTATCATTCTATCTGGAACAGATTTCAGAATTTTTAGTTTAGTGTCGATATGCGATCATGATGAACCATTTGAAATCTTATGCATCTTATATTAGTTGTATTTTCATATTTATGTAGCAATGTGTTTATTTGATGTTGCTGCTGCTTTAGATGTTAAAAAAATTGAAAAGATGGTTATTTTTGTATTTTTTTGAGGTTTCTCGATATTTTCCTTGATATTGCCTATAAGTTACATTCCGGATCCTCAGCAAGATATTCGCCGACACGTTATATGTAACTATGGTTTAAACTATTGGGAAAATGTCACACACAAGCTGCATCTAAATGAGCATTCATATCCAGCTTACTTGCCTTGAACTTTACAACAGTGAAAGAACATTGTAGAAACTGATAAACTCCTTTGCAATCTGCTTTGGTGCTATGCTATAGCTTGCAAAGTTATGAGGAGAAAGAGAGCCCTTTTGGCTTCTTTTTAATACACTGAAATGAAGGTAATGATTTTGGGAATTTTCTTTCGGTATTCTACCATATGAGGAACACTTGTTCCCAACGTTTTCTCTTCTCTCTGAAGTGTTTTTGCAATCTGCTAGTAAATCCTTCATTTATTGACCATTCTGCATGAGATAGGTATTTCTAACATACTGCATATCTTTCACATAGGGTTATCATGTCTATTAAGATGTTAATGAACTTTTTGCCTCAATTCATAGCTCCTTTTATTTTTCTTTGTTGTCGACTCTCACGAGCATTAACCATAAACTGGTAGAAAAAGCACTTAAACAATTAATCATCGGCTTTAACTAATGTTAATGCACATATAACATCAACACAAGTTAAGAAATTGTGTTTTTTCTGGTTAGAAAGAAGATTGCTTAATTTATATTAACAGAAATCACAGTAATATTAAAAGATCCCACCTGGTATCAAATGCGGGGTTAGCCGAGACTGATGGTGGTTCATGGAGGTTACCATCCAAATTTAGGGGACTCCCCTATAGTGGTTACAAAGACGCCCGACTGCTTGAATACATGGTATATCTGACAACTGCTGACATCTTGACTATAAGACGCAGGTCACAAATCTGAGTCCCTCCCTGTGTGGAAACTGTAGAGGCTGGCTTGGACATGATAATCCAATAATTAAAAGTTTAAAAGTGATTTAGGATTTTAGTTTACTGCTGATGTCAATACTGCTGCAAGGCTAATGATTTAGCTCATTGGTGAAATTATAAGTACTTCTAATGCTCGGAAAATAATTTGTTTCTGTTTTCAGGGTTCTTGCTGATGTGAACCGCTCAGGCAATCGTCAAGCCTTCAATGTAGGTGGGCCCACTTCCAATCTATTTTTTATCAGTTACTTTAGCTTTTCCCTTGTTTTGTATGGTTTAGTTAATTCTTGGAAAGAGCTCGGTAATTTTTCCCATTTCTTTGAGCTTTAAAATGTGGCGACAAGAGAGGAAATAAGAAGGAAAACTAGAAAAGCACCAGAGAAAAAAATAAAGTGCCTAGCCTAAGGGGATATCCAGCAGAAAACAGAAATTCTCTTGTTTTGTGTTTAAAGAGCTACGAGATTAAAATGCTTGGAGAGAGTTAAAGGTTGCTGTTGATCAAAGATAGAGTATCATACAGTTTGCGTTGTTGCTTTGGATATCAGCTTTTCAGAAACTAGGATTGGATTGTGCAAATTGGACAGATCCGGTTTATATGGATCTAGTCAGGTTTGTCATCTGAACGCCTTTCATTCTTGGCACATTTCTTATTCTAACTTGGTTTGAAAGATCTCTATATATCGACAAAATTTAGAGGAGTTGCTGGTGTCAATTTTGTTCTTATATGCTTATAGATTTTTAGTTTCTCTCATAGTAGCTGCTGGAATGTAAGTAGAAATAGAATTGAAAGTTGCCATGATTTTTAAAGGAAACGTTCTGTTTGTCAAAATTATTATTATTACTATTTATTAAGGAAACCAAATATCATTTTGAAGGTCTACCAATATTAGGAATTTTGATTCTCCCTTACCTTTTGAACTAGCCAGTTTTAAAGTGCACAGCATGGGAAAGCTCTATTTACCTAATTCTATTTCCCTGGTTTTATGTTGAATATTGAGAGTGTGGGATTCATTGAGGTGCAAAGTAGGTTGGAATATTTGGTGTCATTGTTTTGTTCGGAATTTTGCAGGAGAGGAGGGGGAGATGAGGAAAGGATGCTAATTTTATTTTTTGAGAGGGTATGCTCTTTTTGCTTCTCCAACCTCCCTATTCATTTATACTTTCAGTATGCTCTGTCTATTGACTATAATGAGCACTGATAGATGACTACATACAGTCTAGTTCGTTCCACATTTGTGATTCTTGTTAGATTGCATTTCTAACTGCAATTCAGTTCTTCTGATGGCCGATGGTGTATAGAAGTTTAAATTCTTAGAAAAAAGAAAAATAACTGTTTTCAAGGCCATGGCATGTGTAGATACTAGACTGCATTTGACTTTTTTTCAGTTCTAAATATGACCTATGGGGTATGGGAGTTCAAAAAATGGTAAATAAATAGCTTTGAAGGCTAGTTATTATTTCTCTTTGGAATATCTTGGGCACATGATTAATGTCCGAGAAGGTTGGAGCCATTCTCAAAGATCTGTAAGAGACAACTTAAGCTTTAGTTTAAGATCTTTAAGAGACAATCTTCATGATGAATTCTATAACAGACCAACCAGGATGTGCTCACCACTGATTTTAGTCTTGTAAACTAGTATTATATTGCAGAAGATGAAATACCATCTGTCACTGTTTATTGATACTGTAACCCTCATACAATATGAGGGGTAACAAAAATGTTACCTTTTGAAAAAATTCGCACTTCAAATGTGTAAAAATGTCCCAAGCACAAAATGCAAACTCAAGAGTAACAAAGAGGGGCTACTCGCTGCTACCTCAGTAAGTCCCTCTCCAACTTTAGTTTGGCTCTTCTCCAACACAAGAGTGGTATCCCTAAGATAGGATTGCTAAGACTTGAAGAGATGGCTTAGCAAGACTTTTGTCTTTTTTGTAGTATAGAAATATAAAATGATGGAAGTGTTATCACACCATAGTAGCAGGGCTACTATTCTTGTACAGCAGATATCTGCACATTCCAGAGCTTCATTTATTCCAGAGCATGGCTACATATATTGGATCACTCATGATCAGAGCAGTACATTATTCAGATTGTATGACCTTGTGTCAAGGCTGAGCCTTGAGAGTTCAGATTTGATGACTGATGTGACCACTTTTCCCATTACAGTTTCAGTTCAGTGCCTAGAGATTTACTTCAGCAGTGTTTCAGATGATGCATGATGATTGCTATTATGATGATGTTGTATGATCTATGGATATTGTTCTCACTGACTGTGGATTATTAGCTTGTTGATTTAATCATGATTATAGCATGTGCTTGGTATATTATTCCTGATGTGGCAAAATATTTAAAATGAACTGTAAACCTTAAAATGGACAATTGCTTGCACTCTTAGGTCATCTAACAAAACTTACTGGTATTTCACCTTACATAGACATGGTCTTTCCCGACACCTTTTGTCTGCTAGTGTAGGCTCCATATCCACTTGTCTCCATCCATACATGACCTTCCTGTTTGACTTTAAACCCTGACTTGTCTTATTTGACTTTCTGATGCTGAGGACTTCCCCATTTTTCTACCTCTGTGTTTGGACCGCATCCCTGTTTATTCAGTGTCTCGGCTCTGAGTTGGTGACAGAACTTGCCTTTGGTGAGTTGGATTGTAGGCCTTGGCTCGAACTCCCCCTAGTCACTTGAGATGTTGTTGGCTAAAACTGAAAGCTCATGTTCTACCTGTGGAAATTAAATAAATTCGCCCATGGAAACAAAAAGAGGGCAAGAGCAATGAAAAGCTAAAAAATACTCCTCGAAGAGTATAAAGAGAGGTCCAAAAAGCAATAGTTCTTAAAAGCTATATCTAAACAATTGCTGACCTTGTGAAAATATGAAAAACATGCCCTGGATGCAAGCTGCAACTAGTTGTGCTTCTCAGCACATCTGAAATCCGAAGGGTTATGTAGGCCAAAAAGGCCATGGAAATAAATTGAATGATCCTAATGAACTTGGATCAACTTGATGTAGACATGATGCCTAAGTTGAATAAGCACTCTCTAAACAACTTATCCATCTGTGAGGCACAGCCATTCCCCGTGTTCTTTTGTCCAACACAGAGTTTGTAGCTTCCCCCTCTCCCAGTCCAAAGTATTTTTGAGTTGAGTTAGACAAGTCACACCCTTGGCCCAACCTTGCTGCCTAGCCTTCATCCTTCACTAGCAGTTTGACCATGTCCAATGGGTGAGTTTGTCATTTGAACTATGGTGCAAGTGATTTATTATAACCACGGAATATGTTAATATAATTAATGCCACTGAATGGAATTTGTACTTTGAGCTTAGCTATGAAATGATTAAAAAAGCATTGTCTTAGTCTACTGATGTGATTTATCCTTGATTATATATATTCTTGGGATCCGTGATGATGTGGACCATGTATGGATGATTATTGATGATGATTTATGGTCCCACATGTTTGATGATGATATTATATGATGGACATATGATACAGATGATGTTTGATCCAGTTCAGCAGGTTATTATCATTACAGATCAGCAGATTATACATTGTCCATATATGGTGGACCCTACAGCTGGCCCATTAGGGCAACCAAGGGTGTATGAGTACTCATTCCTAGTGGATTTGGGTCTTCTGGATCCATTGAGACACTTATCTTTCAGATCCGGGCACTTCTGACAGTGATTGATGCAGTTTTACACTTGTTGACCAGATTTGGGGCTGATTTCCCAGCCTGAGCAGCAGGGGCCCCGAGAGGCCGGTTCACCTAGGGCGCTGATGATGGAGGGGGTGGTCCAGCCACTTGTTTTTACCATTTATCCCCCCTCCCGGAGAGCCTGGTGGGCTCAGTTTGACAGCGCTAGCACCCTAGGAGGCAGTTTTGGCACTTTCACAGTTCCCGAGGCAGTAAAAAAATGGGATAAAGTGGTCACTGAGGAAATCGATTTGGGCAATTGAGGCAAGGTTTTGGCATTTGGTTTTCACAGAGGTCTTCCAGGGTGATCTCACTATCTTCCAGTCAGTTTTCACCATGTGGGTATCTCCAGATTGATCACAGGAGGACATTTACTGCTTGACTGTCATGGATTCTGAGGACAGTTTTGGTCATTATTATTACATTGGACATATTTTATTATTTTATTGTGCCTTGGGGTGAGCTAGCAAGGATTTATACCTCCTAGCCCCACCATGTGCTTATTTTATCATGTCCTAGTCATCATGAGGTGGATTGTTGTACTTTTTACCCCTCTAGTGGGATGACGTCACCCTCATTGTACCATTTGTGAGGGCGCTATTGTTATGTTGAGTGATCCATGTGATATTATGTTATGGATTCATCCTAGCCATTGATTGTATGATGAGATCTTATAATCTCAACCACTCATTTGATGTAGTATTATGAAGTGGTATAGGGTTTTGGTCTTTATTATCCTATATAAGGAGGAGACCCCCCATTGTAAAGCTCACCTTTGGAGCTCTGGAATGTTGGAATAGAAGATTTTTTGTGGAGCATATCTCTCTTGGCTTGTGGATTCTCTTGCATATTGAATATAAAGTATCTCTTCTATGTATCATTGTGGATCTATGTGTTTTTTGCTAACCTTTTGACAGGAAAGTCGAATTGGAGAGAGGAGGGCGACTTTTGGAGGGTTATTGTTGGAGGGATCCACATATTCTCTCTTGGGTTGATCTTGTGACAGGGAGTATCATTATTGTATCTTCGTGACATAGTTGATGCTTTCTATTACATCTTTCTACCATTTTCATAATCATCTTGCTTGACTTGTTTCTTTGATCTTGTCTTGTAGGAGGAGGACGATTTGGCTATCTTGGAGAAGGGAGATTTGGTTGGAGCACTTGGATCTCACTCTTGAATATAAACATAGGAGAATGCTATCAACTTGCAAGGTGGCCATAAGCAAATTGAGGTAAGATCTACAAGGTATGTGTCTCTTTCATCCATTCTATCTCCATTGGTCATAAAACCCTAATTAAATCAAAACCCCAATTTTGGTATTTCTTAGATCTACTTAGATCTAGCCCTCATTTTGAAAAGATATTGAAAACCCACCTCTATAGCATCCACCCCTAGTTGGATCTATAGTTTGGTGGTGATTGGCTAAGAATTGACCCATTTTCTAAGACAAAAAGCTCTCCTTGACCTAAAGCGCACTTCCTTGAGGGAGGCTTGTTGGGCTAGATCTAGCACATGGGTATGTGAGATCCCGCTTGATTTGACAACTAGACACTTGATTACACATACCCATATCCTTACTTTGGTGAAAACTACCTTGTGGACATCTCTCCATGTTTTGAGGGGTTGAAACCCCCTTTTGATCTTCTTGGTAACTTAAAACTTAGATCTACTAAGATCTACCCATTTGATTCACTTGAAACTTTGAACATGCATAGATCGGGGTACTAGCATCCCGGATCTACTTTTTGGTGGCCATTGGACTTGGTTTGGTCCACCAAACCCCTCTTTTGCCTCTCCTTGAGAAAGTCGCACCCCTTGGGAGTTTTGAGTTGGACCACTTCTAGGAAGTGGGTGTTGGATATTTTGGTGGATTTGGAATGCCCATGCCTTGAAACCTAGGTCTAGACTATTCTTTTGTCCCGATCCACCTTGGGGATTGCATTCCTTGTTTTAAGGAATTGTGGTCCACTTTTGGTTATCACCTAAAAACCTAGATCTAGCAAGATCCAACCATTGGATCTCATCCAAACCACTTGACTTGGCTTCTAGGTGTCCCGATCTACACTTTGACATCCTTCTTGACTCCATTAGCCCATCCAACAAGGCACTAGTCCTTCTCCAAGCAAGGCGCACTTCTTGGGATTAGTGTCAAACCCTAGATCTAACACATGGGTAACCCTAGAACCAACTCTAACTTGTAGATCCAACCTAGATCTAGCATATAGTACCATCTTCACACTTAACTTCACCTTGTGGGCCCACCTAGAACCATTTCACACTTCCCAAGGCAACAAAACCCACTTGTGTAAACACATGGTACTATACTTAGTAATCATACCCCATCAAGTGGCCTAAACCATACATAGGTTGAAACACTAACTATCCATGATACCACCTTCAACCATACCTTAAACATTAGGTCCACTTAGCCTTGCATTGGTTTCCGTAACTCATCATTCATTCACCCTTTGAAACCTTTGCTTGGGTCCAATCAACTGTGATTGGGGTATAGGGTCTCCCCCTTGGTCTAGTTATACCTTGACCCAAAGCGAAGAGTGCCTCGGTTGACGTGACTCCCACATTGCATTGGGAACCGTGGCATCTCTTAGGTCACCTCTTTAGTTGCCTAACTCCTCTACCGTCCCGGATGGGATACCTCTAGGGGCAACTACAAGTTGTGTGATAACAGGAAGATTAGGGATTGTCCAATATAGGGCAAATGTAGTCAAGAGGCTACATTAAAATCGCATTTTGTAAATGATCAAGACGCAAGAGCTATGCCACAATATGCCTTAATGTGTTATTAAATGATGAGATGGTTTCCTACTTTCTTGGTATAGACATTGGGGTCAGAATGACATCTAGAAAAACAGGTAAAAAAGAAAGCTATCCATTTAGTCATTGAGTATTTATTGCATATCTTGCTTGACCCCATTAAGGCACCGATCTACTAACTTAGTGGGAAGGTCTTGTAGAGGTAAAGTTGTTTTCATTACATATCTTACAGGTTTATTTCTACCATATTTGGGAAGCCTCCCGTGGCCCAAGGATCAGGCTTAAAGAGAGAGGAGAGTGCACTGAGGTAACAGTGGGTGTATCTCTTGGAAACCTGCTAATCTTAGCACTGCCCCAAGTGACCTAATCCAAGGGGTGCTGATCTCTGAGATAATACAATGTATTGATCGAAGTTTCAAGTTTTTATTTTTCATCTTATTTTAGATCATCCATGTGTTGTATGTCAAAGTGATACCTTTGAAAACCCTAATTTCGATGAATCCCTTGAATGTATCAATTATGAAAATTTGTAGCACCTATGTTAGCATGAGTCCCTGCATGAACACTTAGGTGATTTTGGTTAGAAGGGAACAATCCAGTGGGAAAAGGCAATTTGTTTATGTTTTTTTGTTTGGAGCAGTGGTAATTGTATCTAACACTTAACTGTGTGCAAATATTATCCTGAAATCTATGTTATTGGTTTGATTCATGTTCCAGCAGAAGGCATCCCATTGCAATGATGACATTGAAGATATAGCTTGTTGTCTCAAAAACTAACACCCCTATGGGAAGGTCCTATTATCACCAATTTTGTAGCTGCCCCTTGAGGTTGTCCTATCCAGGACAATAGAGGGGAGGCAGTCACCACAGTGACCTGCAAAGGTCCCGGTCACCGAATGAGCAGCCGGTTGTCACACCAACCAGGTCCTTTGTCGCTTTAGGCCAACTACCTGAGATGGCCAAGGGGGAGACCCTTGTCTCTACTTACGAAGAAACACTGACTTAACAAGACACCCAAACAAATATTCAAAACAAATTAAGACACAAGATGACTTGCCAAGCAAAATAGAGTGTTATGGGTGAATGGCTAAGATGACCCTGGGGGATTTTGAGTTAGCAAAAATGAAATATTCCCCAAAGACAAACTCAGATCTGTTTTATGAATTCCCAACACTAAATCTGATTACTTAAATGAAAGATAAATATAATATGTGCATACACAAGCAATTAGAAACAAACCACCAACCGAAACTAGCAATTTTCAGTCACCTAGGGCGCACTTAGAAAACAGACCAGTGTCTTAATCATGGGAAAGTGGAGTCAATAATGCATAAAACTCAGTTCTTAAGTTTCTTGAGATATGGCCATAAGTACCCAAGAGACAAATTTCGCTAGTTCTAAGTAAAATGGCTTGTGTAAGTTAAAAGAGGGTTTTATAATTAATTGATTTATATGGCTCTTTGCTAAAGATTTTTAAATGAGAGAAGTGCAGCTGAGTACTCACCTGATAACCAAGGAATATGGATGAGTTGATGAAGATATTCGCTGCAAAGATCAAATAGAAAATTTTTGGTGAAGTTCTGGCTTGAGAGTGAAATGCCCAAGTCCACCAATGCGTCCCTCTCCCCTGCCAAACAAGAAAATAAATCAGTTTGTTTGGACAAGAAAAATAAGCAATGGCAAGATAAAAATAATGATAAGGAAATGCTTAACATAAATATAGAAACACTCCCTGTTAAAACCAAATCCGGAGAAGGAAGCAATAGTGGCTTCCCAAGTGGTGCACCCCTCTCCAAGATGTCCTCTTGCTTGCAAAACAATGGTGAGGAAAAATATATCGAAACCACAACGAAAATTCTCTAATGCAATGGAGAAACAATGCCAATCATCTCCTCAAACATTCATCCATAAGTACACAAGTTTTGGACTGGAAGAAATTTCTCTCTATTCACTTGTTCAAATGCCAAAAGTCTCTACAGATGAGCTGCTCTTCAACTTATAAAGAAGTGAGAAGGAAAAATCACTAGCCCCCAAAGAGATTAAGGGCTAAGATTTAATCTCTCAAGTAACAAATCAAAGGTGGATTGAGTATTTACATTTTACATTGGGCTGCCCAAGAGAAGGGGGACGATTTCCTCTAATGCACCCTAGCAAATGAGTGATGGGCATGATAAACCATAACAAATATGCTGAGAGGGATGCCTAGGGGTCTATGTCTCACCTGGGTGCCCCCTTTTACAATGCCAAAGAGATACATAAGATAAGATATAGGTGGCTGCCCCACTAATGTGCCCCCATGATGGAGTCGACTTCCCTAGTGTGGGAAATGAAGGGTGGGGGCCATGCAACATGAAATAAGTGTGCCTAATGAAGTCCAAAGTATGTCCAATGAATAATAACTTTACCCATTTGCTGATTTACCACTTGCTTTGCCCTTTGTTCAACATTACTAAGTCGTGGTTTTCTGCTTTTAATTAATTTATGCACTGATAAAATTTCCAGATCTGCAAATTGGCGTGAAATGCTGATTTCTCTTGCCCGGATGACTGATCTGAGTGCATAGATGAACTAGAAGGTCCAAATCCATTAGGAACATGTACTCATACACCCCAGAAACTCCAATATATGATTTGGTAGGAGAATCCATCCTCAGATAATTAAATTATGGCCATTAAAAATACTAATAATTAAAAATCTCACCAACTGTGGCCCAAAATGTCCAGATGATGCATGGAATGTTGCAATGAAGGTCCAAGGGTACCAAAAATACAAAATCGAACCTTCGGATCCAAGTTCACCCCGGGACCTATTTTTGACCTGGTCAAACTAGGTTGACTAGGTCAAAATTGGTCAAACTGATGACTGAGCAACATATGCATATATATCAATATCTTTGCATGCATGGGGTTAGAAACTCATCCTTTAAATATATTAGTAGAAGACTTAAAGCAAAAATAGCTGTATACACTGGTGATAAAAAATGCCAAGGCAAGCATAAAAACGTGGCAACATGAGAATAGTAGCGTAGTGCCAATGTGATCCTGATTGCATACCTTCTTTCACATTCTCGCCTTTGAACACTAGAGGCCATCCTTTACTATCCCCGGGTGAGGTGGAAAACACTAAAGCTCGGTTAAGGGATGTGATTTGTGAACAGACTTAGTTCTCTCTTAAAGGAAGGGGAAATGGAAACCAAAGTGACATGTGCAAGATAAGCAAACACTAAGGGAAGGAGGTGTCTCACATATGGGTAGAGTGTTTAGCATATCCCCATTAGATTCTAGCAAGCACCTGTAACTCACATCCAAGCCTAATTCAGGCTCCGTGAGGATCTTTTCTAGAACCATTGTGCTGAGTGCACAACTGACTGTAACTTTGATTCCGGGTTGTAGGGGACTCTTAGAATTAGCAGTCCCTTACTCCATCTCACTTCCATGCTCTTTTGGGCTCCATGAGGAATAATCATTACATTCATTTTGATATCATGGCCAGCAGTTCTTTTGATTTTGCATTTGTTCATCATCTACATTTTTTATTTGGGCCCTTTTCATTTTCACACTTAGCCTTTTGGCTTGATTTTTTTTTATTTTCATACTTGGCCTTTTTGGCCTACATTTCTTCAGATATAGCATAAGTCACACTAATACATGTAATGATGACAGGATGAACTTGCATGGAGGACTAAGCGGCACACATTCACACTCCAAAGCCGAGACACAGTCAAACATGAGGGCTTATCAATACACAGAGGTCACAGTGGGGGAAGTTCTTTGATCACACCAGTCAAGCCCATAGTGACAGGGTAGCCTATTGCATGGATGATACTGATGAACGGAGAGACAAGTGCTAGGGTGATGCCAACAAATAGTGGGAGATGAGCTCAACTGACAAAGGATAACCCTACAGGAAACCATACAACAAGACACAACACTGACACTAATCCACTATTTTCAATTAGCACTCAAGAAGATAATGATCACCAATGACATAGCCATAGAAGTTAAGTCTAATCTACTAAGATAAATAAACGAAAACCATAATGTAGCAACCACATGCATATACCTGCACAACCATATACTTGCATTAGATCTGTCTCCATTACACTGGCATAATAAGGAAATCTCGACAGCCGCCTGTACCGCTGCTGCTCTGCTCATAATATACCATGACAAAGCAAGTCTCCCTCCAGGCTCAACAAGGAAGCTCATCAACAAAAGGGGAAAGGCCCAAATGCTCTGGCACTCTGCATGTACTCAACCATTGATCACTGCAGTTAAAATATGCTCATCTCAAATGTACTACTGGCTCTGGGACAAAAATAAGGTTTGCTGCATCATGGTAGCTCGGCTACTATGGATGTGATAACAGGTCCTCACCAGGATGTAGCCAAGGGCAATATGGAAATTTCACCACTGTCACTATGTGAAATTTCCCTTCACTTCAGTACTTAAATAAAAAATCCAAGTGTCAGGGGGGATTCCCTAAGGGCAACTAAGTACTTGCTTTGGATTTGGAGATTAAATGATTAATTGAGTTGCTTGAAGATTTATGAGATGTTTGTGAATTGAGTGTTAGTGTACAAGTCTTGATTAAAACATACAAACTCCCAAATCACAAATATGTAATCCAAACATATATGTAAGGCTTCTCACAAATATTCATTTGCATGGAAAGAAAAGGTAGAGTGAAATATCATGAAGCAACGTCAAGTCTTTAAAGTTTGATGAAACACATATTAAACTTCATGAATTCATTAATAAACATCCCATTAGCAAGTATTATTTTAGATTTACCAATTGAATATAGCAAGAAAAGTTAAACCTGGAAATAGGTATTTACTTCAGTCACTTAATGTTTTGTCCAAAAAGATGCCAAGATTTATAAGCAATAATTAGTTAATTAGTGAATGTTTTAAACTGAGAGATTGTTAAACCAATTTGTTCAAGTAAGCATAAAAGATGTAAGGAGAAGTTAAATTTGCAAGAATTTTATTGAGATGAACTTTGAAACCATTCAAACATGCAAAAGAAAACTTGTGTAAAATTGCTGTTATGCGATGTACAATGAATTGATCTTATGCCCAGCAATTTAATTGTGCTTTAAACCCTTGAAAAATTGTAAACATTGGCAAGTATGATTCAAAGCTCTTTTTGCTAACACATGTAAGTAAAATCTGAGTGCAACAACCATGAGAAAGACCATATTCATCCAAGAGATCTCTTGTTCTAAAGCCGGAATTGCCAATAGAACAAGAGATTCATACTTTCAGAATTATTATTACACGTCTTTTGCTGTTTATTAACTATACACAAGGAATATGCAATGTAAAAGTGCTGGTAAATAACAACAGCAAGTTTAGATCTAATAAAAGATAACAAATGAATAATGTTAGATTAAAACTTGCAAAAAAATCAGAAACGTAATTTGGCAAGTTAAATATCACAACAATATTGTATCTAACCTTAGTGAATGAAAGAGATTTCTTGTTAAATATGAAAAATAAAACAACGTTAAAATTGTGTAAAACGGTTTAGATTTAGCAGTATGTATTAGAGGGTTGGTTTTTCTAGATGTGCTTAGCAAAGTAAAATCCCATATTTTAATACAACACAAGAAAAAGAGGTGAAAATTGAAAGTTTTTGGTTGAATTCATGTCACAAGTGCCGTTGTTTTCCTTAAGTGAGTTATTTGGGTGAATGGTGTCCAAAGGAGGGTTTTCATTGAGTTATTTGGGCCAATGGAGTCCAAAGGAGCTGAATAGAAGGGTTTGGAGACCACCAAGAATGTTTGGGTGAAGAGTTCAACCAAATGCAATAGTTGATGATGGCCAATAACGTCTTCAATACCCCTAGGGATGGATTCTCGGTGTTGAATCCACAAGGTACCTGCAAAAACACTAGATTTATGCTACAAGATAAGATAAGATAAGATAATTTTATTAATGTCCAATGAATGATTGCAAAAGTAGGCCAATGGGACTAGATGATACATCTAGTATGAGTACAATGTGGGAGTGCAAACGCAGCTCCTAGAAAGTGTCGAGACTAAGATAAAATAAAGTAAAATAAAGAAAGATACAAGCAGTAGTATGACCTCATAGACCTGTATAAAGCCGTCTGAAAGGTACAATATGCAAGATACAAAGTGAGTTTGTCCAAGGCTGGACAACTCAAACAACTCAAAAACCCGTTAAGAGAGAGGAAGAACGCGAACGAGATTTGAAGATGGATCCAGTGATGGTAGGATCTCCTAGGCCTGATGGTCGAGGGTGAGAGGGGGCTTGATGGGTTAGGGTGAGGGGGGTAAATGGGGTGCTTGCTTGTTGTCCCTCTAGGGGCTTTCCAGAGCCATCAAAATGTCCGATTGTATGACCTTGGGGGGTTTGTAGGAGCGAGGGATACTCCTAACATTCGAGCTCGAAGGAAAGAAACTCTAGATAGACCGCTGCCGACCCTGCCAGGGCTGGGAGGAAATATGGCGGTTGGGGAGCGCCTGCTTTGGGGAGCGCCTGCTTTGGGTCCGTCTGGTCCTGATCTCTCTGTCGCTATAGGAACAAAGATGTATAATTTCAAATGCTGAAAACATACATGCTTATGGTAGTAACCTATAACAAAAGAAATGCAAATTTAACAAGTATTACCTTAACATCTTGGAGCAAAGGAAGTGTTATCACACAACTTGTAGTTGCCCCTAGAGGTATCCCATCCGGGACGGTAGAGGAGACAGGCAACTAAAGAGGTGACCCAAGAGATGCCACGGTTCCCAATGCAATGTGGGAGTCACGTCAACCGAGGCACTCTTCGCTTTAGGTCAAGGTGTAACTAGACCAAGGGGGAGACCCTATACCCCAATCACAGTTGATTGGACACAAACAAAGGTTTCTAAGGGTAGGTAAAGGATGAGTTACGGAAACCAATGCAAGGCTAAGTGGACCTAAGGGTTAAGGTATGGTTGATGGTGGTGTAATGGATAGTTAGTGTTTCAACCTATGTATGGTTTAGGCCACATGATGGGGTATGATTACTAGGTATAGTACCATGTGTTTGCACAAGTGGGTCTAGTTTCTTGGGAAGTGTGACATGGTTCTAGATGGACCCACAAGGTGAAGTTAGGTGTGAGGATGGTACTATAGGATAGATCTAGGCTAGATCTATAAGTTGGAGTTGGTTCTAGGATTACCCATGTACTAGATCTAGGGTTTGACACTAATCCCAAGGAGTGCGCCTTGCTTGGAGAAGGACTAGTGCCTTGTTGGATGGGCTAATGGAGTCAAGAAGGATGTCAAAGTGTAGATCGGGACACCTAGAAGTCAAGTCAAGTGGATTGGATGAGATCCAATGGTTGGATCTTATTAGATCTAGGTTTTTAAAAGATGACCAAAAGTGGACCACAATCCCTTAAAACAAGGAATGCAATCCCCAAGGCGGATCTTGACGAAAGGACAGTATAGACCTAGGTTTCAAGGCATGGGCATTCCAAATCCACGAAAAACTCAAACACCCACCTCCTAGAA
The DNA here is from genome assembly GCA_027924585.1 of Larix kaempferi. Taxonomy (NCBI): domain Eukaryota; kingdom Viridiplantae; phylum Streptophyta; class Pinopsida; order Pinales; family Pinaceae; genus Larix; species Larix kaempferi. The sequence continues at coordinate 6,220,496 of BSBM01000364.1, read as the reverse complement.
GTGGACCAACTCAAAAAATCAAGGGGGTGCGATTTGCTCAAGGAGGGTCCAAAAATGGGTTTTGGTGGACCAAATTAAATCCAATGGCCACCAAAATGTAGATCCGGGATGTTAGTACCCCGATCTATGTATCTTCAAAGTTTCAAGTGAATCCAATGGCTAGATCTTAGTAGATCTAAGTTTTAAGGTACCACGAAGATCAAAAGGGGGTTTCAACCCCTTAAAACATGGAGAGATGTCCACAAGGTAGTTTTCACCAAAGTAAGGATATGGGTTTAGGTTATTAAGTGTCTAGAGTGCAAATCAAGTGAGATCTCACCTACCCATGTGCTAGATCTAGCCCAACAAGCCTCTCTCTAGGAAGTGCGATTTGGGTCAAGGAGGGCTTTTTGTCTTGAAAAGTGGGTCAATTCTTAGCCAATCACCACCAAACTATAGATCCAACTAGGGGTGGATGCTATAGAGGTGGGTTTTCAATATTTCTTCAAGAACAATGCTAAATCTAAGTAGATCTGAAAAATACCAAAAAAAACAAGGGTTTTGATTTGATTAGGGTTTTTGTGATCTAGAAATTATGGAAGATTCAAGGAAGAGAAGATCATACCTCTTGGAACATACCTGGATGAAGAGATGAATGCTAGTTGAGACGAGGATTACTTTGCCAAAGATCAAATGGAGAATTGTTGAAGCCCTCTTGCCAAATCGATTTTTCCAAGCCACATGTAATTCCTTCTAACTTGTCAAGCCAAGGAGCAAAGCATCAATCAGTTTAACAAATTGAAGGTAGATACAAGCAAGAGAGAGAAAAACATAGAATAGTTGACACAAAGGCAAAACTACTCCCTGTCAAACCCAAAACGACTTCTTCCAAGCTTGAAGGGCAAGCCTCCCCACCAATTCGCACTTGTCAAAGTCGCCCGCTCAACCTGCAAATAAAGTATGGCAAATATGCAAGATAGCTACAATAGATCCTCCAGTGCAATGGACAATAGCATTTACAATCGAAACAACCAACATTCACTCCAATCCAAGCATGTACTCCAAAAGATAGAAATTTTATTCCAAGAGCCAAGAGCCAAAAATCTCTAGATGAATTTTACAATGAGAGGCTCCCTCCTTAAATAGGATGGGGAGAGAGTACAATCATAACCACTTTTTACATGAGTGGCTAAGATTAAAAGATCTCAAGATCTAATCAATGGCTAACAATAAATCATAACCATATATCACATGGATCACCCATATAATGATAGCGTCCCCACTAAAAAGGTACAATAAGGGGTGACGTCATCCACAAGAGAAAATATAAGCATCAAAATCCACCTCATGGTGACTAGGACATAACAATATAAGCTCATGGTGGGGCTAGGAGGTTTTAATCCTTACTAACTCATCCCCAAGGCACAATAAAAATAATAAAATATGTCCAATATAATAAAAATGACCAAAACTGTCCTCAGAATCCATGACAGTCAAGCAGTAAATGTCCTCCTGTGATCAATCCGGGCATACCCACATGGTGAAAGCTGGCTGGAAGGTAGTGATGCCACCCTGGAAGACCTCTGTGAAAACCGAATGCCAAAACCTTGCCTCAATTGCCCAAATCGATTTCCTCAGTGACCACTTTATCCCATTTTTTTAACTGCCTCGGGAACTGTGAAAGTGCCAAAACTGCCCCCTAGGGTGCTAGCGCTGTCCATCTGAGCCCACCAGGCTCTCCGGGAGGGGGGATAAATGGTAATAACAAGTGGCTGGACCACCGCCTCCATCATCAGCGCCCTAGGTGAACTGGCCTCTCGGGGCCCCTGCTGCTCAGGCTGGGAAATCAGCCCCAAATCTGGTCAACAAGTGTAAAACTGCATCAATCACTGTCAGAAGTGCCCGGAACTGAAAGATAAGTGTCTCAATGGATCCAGAAGACCCAAATCCACTAGGGATGAGTACTCATACATCATGGGTTGCCCTAATGGGCCAGCTGTAGGGTCCACCATATATGGACAATGTATAATCTGCTGATCTGAAATAATAATAAACCTGCTGAACTGGATCAAACATCATCTGCATCATGTGTCCATCATATGATATCATCATCAAACATGTGGGACCATAAATCATCATCAATAATCATCCATACATGGCCCACATCATCACGGATCCCAAGAATATATAATCAAGGATAAATCACATCAGTAGAATAAGACAATGTTTCTCTAATCATTCCCACAGCTAAGCTCAAAGTATAAATTCCATTCAGTGGCATTAATCAAGTTAACATATTCCGTGGTTATATAAAATTACTTGCACAATAGTTCAAATGACAAACTCACCCATTGGACATGGTCAAACTGCTAGTGAAGGATGAAGGCTAGGAGCAAGGTTGGGCCAAGGGTCTAACTTAACTCAAAAATACTTTGGACTGGGAAAAAGGGGGAAGCTACAAACTCTGTGCTGGACAAAAGAACACGGGGAATGGCTGTGCCTCACAAATGGATAAGTTGTTTAGAGAGTGCTTATTCAACTTAGGCATCATGTCTACATCAAGTTGATCCAGGTTCATTAGGATCATTCAATTTTATTTCCATGGCCTTTTTGGCCTACATAACCCTTCGGATTTCAGATGTGCTGAGAAGCACAACTAGTTGCAGCTTGCATCCAGGGCATGTTTTTCACATATTTATAAGGTCAGCAATTGTTTAGATATAACTTTTAAGAACCATTGCTTTTTGGACCTTTCTTATACTCTTCGAGGAGTATTTTTTAGCTTTTCATTGCTCTTGCCCTTTTTTTTTGTTTCCATGGGCGAATTTTTTTAGTTTCCATAGGTAGAACATGAGCTTTCAGTTTTAGCCAACAACATCTCAAGTGACTAGGGGGAGTTCGAGCCAATGCCAAACATCGGGACAACCGACCAGAATGATTTAGGCCTACAATCCAACTCACCAAAGGCAAGTTCTGTCACCAACTCAGAGCCGAGACACTGAATAAACAGGGATGCGGTCCAAACACAGAGGTAGAAAAATGGGGAAGTCCTCGGTATCAGAAAGTCAAATGAGACAAGTCAGGGTTTAAAGTCAAACAGGAAGGTCATGTATGGATGGAGACAAGTGAATATGGAGCCTACACTAGCAGACAACCAATGTCGGGAAAGACCATGTCTATGTAAGGTGAAACACCAGTAAGTTTTGTTAAATGACCTAAAAGTGCAAGCAATTGTCCATTTTATGATTTACAGTTCATTTTAAATAGTTTGCCACATCAGGAATAATATACCAAGCACATGCCATGATCATGACTAAATCAACAAGATAATAATCCACAGTCAGTGAGAACATATCCATAACATCATCATAATAATCATCATCATGCATCATCTGAAACACTGCTGAAATACATCTCTAGGCACTGAACTGAAACTGTAATGGGATAAGTGGTCACATCAGTCATCAAATCTGAACTCTCAAGGCTCAGCCTTGACACAAGGTCATAAAATCTGAATAATGTACTGCTTTGATCATGAGTGATCCAAAATATATAGCCATGCTCTGGAATAAAGGAAGCTCTGGAATGTGCAGATATCTGCTGTACAAGAATAGTAGCCCTGCTACTATTGTGTGATAACATCTGGCTCCAGCTGGGACAAGTGCTCTAAGGGAGAGAGCGCTTGAGAACCTCAGAATCTCTGGTCTCGAACTGCTCTGCATCAATCTTCAATCCAGCACTGCACCATCCTTGCTTTCAGCTTTTATCTTGCACCTGTTCCTGCTCTCACAAAAACTAGAATACCATCATGGAGCATGTATGGGATAAAAATAAAATAAAACTGAACTGAAATTTAATCTAAAGCATGAACTGAAATGCGCCAAAATATAAATATAAACTAACATGGCATATATCATTATCATTTTTATTTACTGTGCAGGAGGAAAAGAGTAACTTCTTTAATCAGGCAATCTCAACTTGCACAGGCAGCCAACAACAGAAATGCTAACTACAATTTCTTAAATGCATGCAGGAGAAGAGACAAGCTTAGGAAGGAGCAAGGCTCAACTCACTAAAGGATGAAAACAAGCAGATACTCCAGGCAAAAAAGAAAACGGACAATACTCAACACACAGAAAAAGAAAAATCACACAAATCCTACTGCTCAAGTGAGCTTATTCAAGACCTACCTACCCTACTCTAACCAATCAGGAGAAATGTTAGGTAAAATCATAAATTCAGTGCAACCATTCATCAAATAGGTTAATGGTTCTTCTTAGATTTTTGTTGATAAAGCAAGTCAAGATTGGATTAAAGACTATTGAATTTGAGAGCCCAATCTTCTTAGCTTGTTCAGAAATTGAAGAATGGTTTGAATGATGCAATACGAAATTATGCCAAGGAAAAGACTGACTGATACAAACATCCTCTATCAAAGAACTGATAGGATCATAAAATTTATGCAAGTTAAACTCAGAAATGGATGGAGGGAAGACATAAGACATGTGATTCGGTTCATTTTCACACAAATTAACTTCTTCATTTGCTTCTCTCACATAATCAATTTGATTCTCCTTGGGACTGATGATCAAATAGAGACCAAGTGGGGACAAATTAAAGCTTAAAAGATGAAAAATCAAAGTTAGGCCCACTTGATGCTCAAAAATGGAGAAAAGATGAAATTGATCTTTAAACACCTTTTCTAGCCACCAAAAATGATTGATAATTTGACAAGAAGCATTATTGTTCGAAGGTGACTGAAAAGGGAAATGAAGTGCCTTTTCTCCAATTATGTAATCGTGCATATACTTCCTATTGAAAAAATCCAAGGCAAAAATTTGACTAGAGCACCAACCCAAAAATGATTGAAAGAGTTGGGAAGGGAGGGTGGATTGCAAATGTGAAAATTCTCCCAAATAAATAAACAAGTTTGACTTTGGATTTTGACAAAAGAAAGCACTCTTTACTGTAGGAATGATTTTAATCTTTTGATCATTCAGTTTCGGGCACTTCTGACAGTGATAGATGCAGTTCTTGTTGACCAGATTTGGGGCTGATTTCCCAGCCTGAGCAGCAGGGGCCTTGAGAGGCCAGTTCACCTAGGGCACTGTATGAGGAGGGGGTGGCCCAGCCACTTGATATTACCATTTACCCCCCATTTTGGAGAGCTTGGTGGGCTCAGTTTGACAGTGCAGGTGCCCTGGGAGGTAGTTTCAGCACTTTCACAGTTACTGAGGCTGTCCAGAAATGGGATAAAAGGGTCACTGAGGAATTCGATTTGGGCAATTGAGGCAAGGTTTTGGCACTTGGTTTTCACAGAGGTCTTCCAGGGTGAACCCCCTATCTTCCAGCTAGTTTTCATCACTTCGGTGGGTCCACAGAGGCCATAGGCCTTTTACTTCATGTCTGTCATAGATTTTGAGGACAAATTTGATTATTTGTATTTATTTTGGACATATTATATTATTTTATTGTGCCATGGGGATGAGCTAGCAAGGATTGATGCCTCCTAGCCCCACCATGAGCTCCATGTGTCATGTCCTAGTCATATGAGGTGGGCCCATGTACTTTTACCCCCTCTAGTGGATGATGTTACCCTCCATGAGTATCTTTTAGCTATGATGTCATCATTATTTGAGTGATCCATGTGTTATATTGTTATGTTTCATCTTAGCCATTGATCATGTATTGAGATCTTTTAATCTGAACCACTCATTTTATTGTAAAGTGGTTTTGAGATCTAGGGTTTTGGTCTTTATTATCCTATATAAGGAGGAGACCCCCTATTGTATAGATGAATTTTGGGAGCTCTGGAAAACTTGGAATGAAATGAATATTTTGGAGATCTACTTCTTGGCTTTGATTGGGTTGCTCTTGCATATGTTCTTGGATCTTTTGCTTCTAGACATTGTTTGCTTTTCAGGTGAAATCGACATCAAGAGAGGGAGGCCGAATTGCTTCAAGCTAGCTCAACGATTTGCTTTATGGGAAGATTGTATGGGTTCCTCACATCCCCCATGAGCAAGACGTCTTCATAGAGAAGGAGTTTTTCAATTGTGCTTTGTCCATTGATTACTTTCTTGATATGACATGCTTAGATCTTATGGATTTGTGGATCAAATCTAACTTGATGTAGTTTTATTTGCAGGTTTTCATGAGACATATTTCCTCCTAGGGCTTGGACGTTTTTGGTTGAAGACACTTGGATCAAGCTTGGAATTGTAACTAGGGCAAGAATTTTCCATATGCTAAGAGGCGGCAAGCTTTTGAGGTAAGATCTACAAGGTATGTATTGATTTCGCTTGCTATCCACCCCATTGGTAAAAAATTACATTAAAATCGAAACCCTTATTTTTGTTTTTCTTAGATCTACTTGGATCTAGCCTAGCTTTTGGAAAGATATTGAAAACCCACCTCTATAGTATCCACGACAATCCGGATCTATAATTTGGTGGTGATTGGGTTCCATTTGACACACTTTCCAAGGCACCTAGCCCTCTTGAAGGCAATTCGCACCCCTTGGGAGAAGCTAGTTGGGTTAGTTCCAAGACATGGGTAGGTGAGATCCCACTTGATTCATACTCTCCTCACTTGATAACCTACCCCTAGTGTCTCACTTCATTGATTTTCACCTTGTGGGCCCCATTCCTCATTTTGAGGATTGTGCCCCAATTGGGTCAATTTAGTGATGCATTTTAAATATCAGATCTATGGAGATCTAGCCATTTGATTACTTTGATTTTCTAGATCCACGTTGATAATAGCCTAAACTACCCGGATCTAAAGTTTGGTGACCATTGGACTTGATTTGACACACTTTTCCATGCATTTAGCCCTCCTTGGGCAAAGTCGCACTCCTTGGGGGTTTGAGTTTTTCCACTTCTAGGACGTGGGTGGTTGAGATCCCATTGGATTTGAAACGAGCATACCTTGAAACCTACATCTAGTGTTTCACTTTGTGAAGTTCTTCCTTGGGGGTAGCATTCCTTGTTTTGGGGATTGTTGTCCACTTGGGTCACCTAGTGGAACATTAGATCTAGTAAGATCTACCCATCCAATCTACTTGACCTTGAACAATACCCTTCATTTGGATCTTAGGTGTCTTGATCTACACTTTCACATCCTTTTGACTCCATTTGCCCATCCATTTGAAGGCACTAGTCCACCTAAGGCAATTCGCACTCCTTGGGAATAGTGTCAAGTACTAGATCCCATATGTGGGTATCCCTAATTTCATCTTAGATCCATAGATCTAGTCTTTGCATACCCCTTGGTACCATTTGCACCCTTAACTTCACCTTGTGGGTCCCATTTGAACCATTTCCATATCCCAAGGGAGTGGGTCCCACTTGTGTATTTCATGGTACTAGATCTTGTCATTTGATCTCATTATGCGGCCTAAATCATTTATTGGTTGAAACACTAGCCGTTCATTAAGCCTCTTTCAACCATACTTAAACTTCTAGGTCCACCTAACTTTGCATTGGTTTCCGTAACTTGTCATTCACATATCCCTAGGAACCTTTGTTTGGGTCCAATCATCTTGGATTGGTTATAGGGTCTCCCCTTTGGTCTTGATTCATCTTGATCTGAAGTGAAGAGTGCCTCGGTTGATGTGACTCCCAGCTTGCATTGGAAACTGTGGCATCTCTTGGGTCACCTCTTTAGTTGTCCATCTCCTCTACCATATCGGATGGGATACCATTAGGGACAATTACAAGTTGTGTGATAACATGTACCTTACGAGCTTACCTGGATGATGAAGATTAATGTCAGAATGACGAGGATTACTCCCACAAAGATCAAATGAAAGCTTGGTCACATCTCTTGCTCCAACGAATTTCCCAAGTCCATAAGTGCGCCCCTCTCTTCCTGCAAAACCAAGGAGACAAAGCTCAATCAGTAAACAAAAATGGGGGTAAATGCAAATAAGAATTAAAAGATAGAGAATAATTGGTATACAGACAAAATTATTCCCTAAGTAATCCAAGATCTGACAAAGAGAAATAGGGTGGGTCTCCCCAACCAATGCGCCCCTCTTCAAATCGCCTCGTTCACCTGCAAATAGAAATAGGGCAACAAAATGCGCAAGATAGCTACCAAGATCCTTCAGTGCAATGGAAAAGTAGTTTCAATCACCATAGCCAAGCATTCAACCCAAGATCACAAGAATTCTCCAAGATATTTCTTTGTATTCCAAAAGCCAAGAGCCAAAAGTCCCTTTTACAATGAGGGGGTCTCTCCTTTAAATAGGAGTGAGAGGGACCAAAAACCTAACCACTTTTTAAATGAGTGGTGGAGATCGAAAGATATAACAATAATAATCAACGGCTAAGATGAGTCGGAAATACAATACATGGATCAACTCACAAAATTTGGGGGCGCACTCACTAAAACACCTAAGGGGGACACACCACATGATAAGTGACTAGACACATGACATAAGCACATGGTGGGGCTAGGAGGTGTAACATATCCTTTACTAGCATGGCCCCGTGGCACAATAACAAATAATGGGACAATATAACATCATAAAGTTACCAGATGACCAAATCGTGGTCCCCTCAAAGACACAATAAAATATCCAAAATGATGCATACCAGGACGTGTGAACCCTACTGATGCTGGAACAAGTGCTAGAAGGTGTGGACATCATCATCAAAGTATCCCAGACCAATCTCATGCCATATCCTTCCCCAACTAAGCCAAATCAATTTCCTTAATGAGCCATTTCTCTGTCAGAAACCACCTCTGAAAGTACAAAATTGCCTGTAACTCACTGCCAAGTGTCTCAGAGACAAATCTGACTGTAACAAAATGTCTGGGAATGGGGTAAAATGGTAATAACGACTGGCTGGACCCCTATCTCCCACTGTAGCGCCCTAGGAGAACGTACTAGCTCAATGCAAGTGTCGGACATGCCATTTCTGCATGGCAAACTAGAGAAAACTGGCAATCTAACCATATCATCACCTGTAAGTGCTTAGAATTGATAATTGACTACACCAATGAGCTTAGAATGCTCAAATCCACTAGGAATGAGTACTTATAGACAATGTGACCATCAAAAGATACCTTTGGAAGCTCATCCATGCCCAGAATAATAAAAATAACGGTGTGTAAATAATAATAATCATAAAAAATCCACCAAACCATCATCTGAAACTACTGTTTGAGGCATGGAACAATCTAATGGACACATATGAGCCATGAATAAAGCTTCTCGAACACTGTCTGCCGAAACTCATCCTGTACTTTGCGGTTGACTTGGTCAAACTAGGTTGACCAGGTCAAGAATGATCAAAATAATGAACTGGACCATGAATAACTTCTCCTGCAAGTATAAATTGATATGATATGCTCCTTCAATTATATCAGTAGCTAGACCAAGGCATATAATGATTTTTAAGTGGCGTAAGCCTGTAAATAATATAAATAAGATAAGCCTAGATCAAAGTAACTAGCTATTAAAAACATGATTTTCAAGTGTATACTCGTTTATTGACTTGGTAGAACTAGGTTGACCAGGTCAAGAATGACAAAATAATGAACCGGACCATGAATAACTGCTGCTTCAAGTATAAATGGTTATAATATGCTCCTTCAATTATATCAGTAGCTAGACCAAGGCATATAATGATGTTTAACTGGCGTAAGCATGTAAATAGTATAAATAAGATAATCCTAGATCAAAGTAACTAGCTACTAAAAACATGATTTTCAAGTCTATACTCGTTTACTGACTTGGTTGTTGAAATATTGTAACTTCTAAGAATATTATATTTGTACTTTAATATTTCGGAGATGTTTCATTCCGACGTAGAGATCTTATTGTATATCGGGAGATGTCTATTCCTCCGTTGGAATGTGGTAACTTGGGTTATTAGACTTCCCTAGTGGGGTCGGCCTAGAGTCAGTTGTATGGGGTGTTTAAGTTCCCTAGTGGGGTCGGCCCAGAGTCAGTTGTATGGGGTGTTTAAGTCCCCTAGTGGGGTCGACCCAGTCAACATTATGTTGAGTGGTTAAGTTGGGGCCGACCTAGCTAAGGTTAAAAGACAAGTCAAGTAGTGTATAAATAGAGGAGGTGTGTTCCTCATTTAACACACACACTCACTTGTGAAACTCGCATAGGAGAAGGAGAGATCTGCAAAGGAGGAGAAGGAGCTCATGTTTGGGTATTACATCTTTGTATTTGCTGGTCATCTATATTGAGGAAGCTTTGCTGGGTTTTCTACCCCATGAGGGTTTCCCAGGATAAATTGTGTCTCTTGTGTTTATGCTGTGCTTGTTGTTCTTTCAGTGATCCTGTATATGCTATTGTTGTGAAATTGAATGTAATACTGATGTTATCTATCTTATCATATTGAATCTTAACATGGTATCAGAGCTAGCCTGAAGGAAAGCAATGTATGGCACTTGCGACACTTGTCTCACTTGCGACAATTTGAAAGTTAGGGTTTTGTATAGCAAAACCTAGTCATCGTGGCACTTTCGCTATAAATCCATTTTGGCGAAGGTTCAAGATCTAAAACTTTTACAGGCCGAAGATAACATCCCCCTGTACATTGTGTTCGAAGCTCAGCCTCATATTTGTTGTACTTTGTGATTTATGATCCGTACAAGTTAGGGTTTTTGCCTCTTCCAGAATGCAGTCCTAAACACGTGATCTAGCGAAAAAGGTCATATCTCGGGCTAGGAAGCTCCAAATGAAATTCTGTAAAAAGTGGCAGTTAGGGCATAGACTGTAGTTTGACAGGTCCACTTTTGAGAGGCCGAAGTTGAAACAATGACACGTGGCACTCCGTACAAGTTCGCTATGCTGTTTCATCCCATAAACAGGTCATGTTGCGACACTTGGCATAACTCTCTCTCAAAGAATCTATTAAAGCTCAGACCTGTGGGGTTGGAAAGATGACAGGTCAGGCTACCATAGGTCGAAGTTTCAGACCCTGCAAATATGAAATTTCAGAAATGCACCAGAAACAGTACGGCACATCAGAAATGGCTCAACGGGGGAAATCTAAGAAGAGGAGGAAGCTCTCACTTAGGTTTTTTCAGTTTTTAGGTCTGAAAGGACCTGATACAATGTTGGAGACATCTGATACAGCATTGGAAGCTTTGATAATGGATTTGGAATCCATTCATTATAGATATTGATCCTCCATCAAAACGTTGTGGGAGGAAGGAGATTGAAAATTAGGGTTTCCAAGTAAGAAGAAACCCTAGCAAAGTTGGGAGACTCATAGGGCAACAATAAAGGAGGTTTAAATGGCAGTGATATTTATCATCCTAGCACCATGAACCTATACAAGATGTTTTGCAAGTAATCTACCTTGGATGGTTAAGGTTTTACCCCTATAGAGAAGACTACTCGTCAGGTATGACTTGAGAAGACACAAGTATGTTTTGAAATCTGATTCTTGATTAAGTTCATAATATGTTTGTGTTCATGTTATTGAGGTTAGTACAATTATGATTGGTTGATAATGAATGCATGTGAGTGATAGAAGACATTCATTGATTAGGGTTATGACACTTATGATTGTACTAATGCACCTGTGAGGATGATGTTGTCTGCTAACAAGATACAGGTACATCAAGAAAGACAAATCAAGCTCCATGACCATGATGACATGAAGACAAGACTCATCCATAGTCTTTGACCACATAGAAGCTCTACTTACGAGGTATGTATGACTTTGTTTTACTATGCTTAACTTATGAGATATGCAGGTTCTAGCACAAAGTCTCTAAATCATTGAAGAGAACAAAGAAGATATTGTTTGGGTATGTTAAGACATAACCAAGCATGATAATCCAGGTATGTTTTCCTATATAAAGTTAGAATCCTACTTTGTGTTAGGATCTTAGGTAAGTATACCTGTGTATGAAATGATCTTAATGATCACCATGGGTGATGCGGATTTCAACCTTTGCTACAAGGTTTAAGATGGTGTCTATATACAGATGACATTCTTCTCTTAGATGGATGCAAGAGGGAACTCACCACAGAGTTTGAATGATCATGAGGCTCATATCAGTAGACCCATCTGACGAGAGATGGCACAGATAGATATGCAGAAGATCACTCAATGCAGAGTGTGAATGATGTTCAGTCACAGAGGGAGAATTGATAGCTTCTTGACAAGCTTGGGCTTTACCAAAAGTAAAGCTGATCCTAACCTTTACCTTAAGGTTATGGATGATGAACCTATCATACTAGTACTCTATGTGGATCATATCGTTCTGACAGGGAATGAGAAACAGATCGTGGAAAGCAAGAAGAAGCTAGCTACAGAATTTGAGATGAAAGATCTCGGATTGATGCATTACTTCCTAGGTCTGGAAGTATAGCAAGGCCCAGAAGGAATCTTTCTCAACCAGGGAAAGTATTTGATATGTTGGAATGCAAAGTCATGGCCACTCCCATGGATTCCAACTTGAAGCTGTTAGATGATGACTCATCAGAGTTAGTGGATGTGACTCTATACAGACAGATTATTGGGTCATTGATGTATTTGACGAATACCAGGCCAGATATATGCTTTGCTGTGAACACCTTGAGTCAGTATCTAGTGGAACCTAGACATGTTCACCTGATAGCTGCAAAGCATGTGATGAGGTACCTAAAGGGTATGATAGACTTTGGTCTATGTTATCTTGGAGATCATGACTTTAGATTGTATGGCTACACAGATGCTGATTGGGCAGGAAGTGTATCAGACAGGAAGAGCACATCGGGCAGATGTTATTGTCTGGGATCTACCATGATCTCGTGGTTTAGCAGGAAGCAGTCTAGTGTGGCTCTCAGCACAGCTGAAGCGGAATATATAGCTGTTGTCTCTGCTAGTTGTGAAGCGATATGGCTTCGCAAGTTATTATCAGGATTGTTTGACTTGGAGATGGACCCCACTGTAATCGTGTGTGACACCGGAGTTGTATCAAGATGACTGAGAATCCAGTGTTCCATGATAAGTCAAAGCACATAGAGATCCGATATTTCTATATACGGGATATGGTGCAGAAAGGAGCTATAAAGCTCGAGTATGTGAGCACTGACGAACAAGTTGTTGATGTATTGACCAAATCTCTGTCTCAAGTAAAGTTTGAGTATTTCCGAGACAAGCTTGGTGTAGTTCAGAAGGACCCTCCTCGAAAGGGGGAGTGATATGGTCGATGATGATATTTGGATACTGGTATCGATGTGGATACCTGTATCGATGATGAGATTGCCTATATCGACGGTAAGGTCGATGATGAGGGTACTTGTATTGATGAGGATACCTGTATTGATGATGTGGATACTTGTATCGATGATGAGGATACTTGTATTGATGATGTGGATACTTGTATCGATGATGAGGATACATGTATTGATGATATGGATACTTGTATCGATGAAGAGGATACTTGTATTAATGATGTGGATACTTGTATCGATGATGAGGATACATGATGAGGTTACCTGTTTCGACGATGAGGTCGATGATGAGGTTACCTGTCCTGACGATGAGGTCGATGATATCAACGATAAGGTTGATAAGTGGTCCTAAGACTTGGTCAAGTTGACGAGGGGGTTGTATCATCCCCGCACTTCGGTCCCTGAATATATGTCTCCGAGAAGTGTTCCCTAGTGGACGAGAGGGATTGTATCATCCCTGGAATTCGGTTCCTGAATTGATCCGTAGACATGTCTTCAAAAAGTGGTCCTTAGACTTTGTCTAAGTGTACGTGATAGGACTGCATCGTCCTTGAACAATTGGTTCAAAATGCACGTGATAGGATTGCATTGTCCATAGACATGAGAGGTGTCTTAAATTGATCAGGATTGATCATCCTGTAAGTAGATCTGGACTGCATCGTCCATAGACATGAGAGGTGTCTTAAATTGATTAGGATTGATCATCCTATAAGTAGATCTGGACTGCATCATCCATAGACATGAGAGGTGTCTTAAATTGATCAGGATTGATCATCCTGTAAAGTAGATCTGTATTGCATCGTCCATAGACATGAGAGGTGTCTTAAATTGAGAGGGATTGATCATCCCGTAAGTGGATCGGGATTGTATCATCCTTGGACCTATGTCCTAAAGTGAGAGGGATTGATCATCTTGTAATTGGATCATGTGTATTGTAGAGTATGCTGCTATAATGATGCTGTTGATTGAGAGGATCCAGATGATGATATTGTTGATCGAGAGGATCCAGATGATGATATTGTTGATCGAGAGGATCCAGATGATGATACTGTTTATCGAGAGGATCCATATGATGATATTGTTGATCGAGAGGATCCAGATGATGATACTGTTGATCGAGAGGATCCAGATGATGATACTGTTGATCGAGAGGATCCAAATGATGATGTTGTTGATCGAGGGGATCCAGATGATGATATTGTTGATCGAGAGGATCTAGATGATGATGCTGTTGATCGAGAAGATCCAGATGATCGAGAAAATCCAGATGATGATGCTGTTGATCGAGAGATCCAGATGATGATGTTGATCGAGAGATCTAGATGATGTTGTTGATCGGGAGATCCAGATGATGATGCTGTTGGTCGAGAGATCCAGATGATGCTGTTGATCGAGAGATCTAGATGATGATGTTGCTGTAGCTGTTCGAGTGCTGCAGAAGAAGAGGACTCACTACTGAAGATGTTGATGTTCCAGTATTGAATATCTTGAAGATATTCCAGTAATTGTTTGAGTTACTGATGATGTATGAAGAAAGCTTCCAATGATTTATAAATGTATCATGTATCATGTAGTTGATGACTCGTTGCTCCTGCAGATGTTATTATAATTTCCTTCTCGTTAAGGGGGAGTGTTGAAATATGGTAACTTCTAAGAATATTATATTTGTACTTTATTATTCCGGAGATGTTTCATTCCTCCGTAGAGATCTTATTGTATATCTGGAGATGTTTATTCCTCCGTCGGAATGTGGTAACTTGGGTTATTAGACTTCCCTAGTGGGGTCGGCCCAGAGTCAGTTGTATGGGGTGTTTAAGTCCCTTAGTGGGGTCGGCCCAGTCAGCATTATGTTGAGTGGTTAAGTTGGGGCCGACCTAGCTAAGGTTAAAAGACAATTGAAGTAGTGTATAAATAGAGGAGGTGTGTTCCTCATTTAACACACACACTCACTTGTGAAATTCGCATAGGAGAAGGAGAGATCTGCAAAGGAGGAGAAGGAGCTCATGTTTGGGGATTACATCTTTGTATTTGCTGGTCATCTATATTGAGGAAGCTTTGCTGGGTTTTCTATCGCATGAGGGTTTCCTAGGATAAATTGTGTCTCTTGTGTTTATGCTATGCTTGTTGTTCTTTCAGTGATCCTATATATGCTATTGTTGTGAAATTGAATGTAATACTGATGTTATCTATCTTAGCATATTGAATCTTAATATTGGTAAAACTAGGTTGACCAGGTCAAGAATAATCAAAATAATGAACATAACCATGAATAACTGCTGCTGCAAGTATAAACGGTTATTATATGCTCCTTCAATTATATCAATAGCTAGACCAAGGCATATATTGATGTTTAAGTGGCATAAGCATGCAAATAATATAAATAAGATAAGCCTAGATCAAAGTAACTAGCTACTAAAAACTTGATTTTCAAGTGTATACTCGTTTACTGACTTGAACAATTTGCTAGCCGAGGTTGAAGGTGGAAAAACAAAGGCTAGACTAGGGGAAGGACTCAACAACCTCAACACTGCAATCTCTTGGATGAAGGAACAGGGAGACCACTTAGACATATACTGGATAGAAGATAACATGAAGAATGGTGGTGTCTCACAAATGGGTAGAGTGATGAGAATGGTTCCAATAGACTCTAGACAAGCAACCTTTTAGCAATTTATTATTTGTCATCTTTCACATTTGAGATTTCACATTTATTTCATTTTATAGATTTTTACTACGCAGCCTCCAAGAGCAGGTTGCCCTGAATAGCTTGGCGGGCCTCAGTTAATGACCCGATATGATCTCCATTGCCCGCCACCGTCCATAGGTGCGATGGAGTGACCACCTTGTTGCCTTGTAAGGTCAAAGGACCTTACACCATACAAAGGGTGAGTGCGCGTCCCTTGGTCACTGACTAGCTAATATAGATATGCATGGTTAGTGTTTAGCAACACTTTTTTTGCTGACTAAGCATCCCTTAGATATAGCATTTAAGATCTGATGCTCTAGTGTTTAGCAACATTGTTTGTCGGAATACTTGGTTTCGAGGGCTAGAGGAGAACAACCACTGTGACTAAAATCACACACTCCAGAGCTGAGACCAAATTCAAACTGGGAATCTATCCAACATAGAGGTCTAGGTGGGGGAAGTCCCCAAGCTCACTAGCTAAGGTGTGAGTCGGGATAAAACCAAAACTGGAAGGTAATGGATGGACGAAGAGAATGACTAATGATGTCATGGATAGCAAAGTCCCTAAAATAAGGGAACGAACAAGTCAGTACTTCATGGAGTAAGGGTATGACCAATGAGTATATTGAAGAACCTCCTGTTAATAGTAACCAACCACTTTTAATCTAAACAACAAGCTGCAAATAAGATAGAGCCAACAACCATCACAATATACCTAGTCATAAACTACCTAGATAAGAGGAAGAGCACCTCAACAACCCACATGTACCAAAATATACCTGCTGTATCATGTATCTGAGTCCTTGATTTGAACTACCTGATCCACACTGAAGCATTGTATTCGAATATAACATGGTCACTGTCATCAATCTGCTCTGGATGATAGAGGAATGGCTATCTCAGTCACCGACCTTACGTCATGGGGCTTAGTTCTGGCATGAGACTGTAACTGTGCAAACTTTGGATCCACTGAATATATGTGAGTGATCATCAAAATGCTGCTCATCATAGGCCGATCTCATAAAAAATGTGTAAAGGACTGGCTTAAAATTTAAAAATATACAGGAAACTGATCTGCAATCATGGTAGCGCAACTACTATGGATATGATGAATGGTGTAATCTCCAATAAACTTGGCATGTGTGACAAAGAAGGGTCTAGAAATGATGAATGCACCCTCGTAAAATGGTCCAAGCATGATTAATGAAGCCACAAATGGTGGAGCACCCCTCTAACCAACTCCTCGAACCAAAGCAGCTGGGAATCGACCCCCCCCCCCCTCGAATCGATCCCGAATCGCGCTCCAGACGGAATCGATGCGGGATCGATTTTGGAAGCGCGAATCGGGATCGATTCCGTCAGGAATCGATTTTTCAGTTCGCGAATTGAAGGCAAAAAAACGATCCCTGCCAAATTGTAATTCGTTGGGGAATCGTCGCTCCCAGGTCGATCCCGGGTCGATCCCGGATCGATTCCCAATTGAACCCGAAGAAAAAAATCGATTCCTAAATCGATTCCGAGACCGATTCCGCGGACGGGCGGATTTTTGAAATTTTTTTTAGGGTTTTTTTTTGTTGGGATAGGTCACTTTGGGCCATTAAAAGGTGAATGAGTCCATTTGGACTCATTCCATTGCTCATTTGTTCGATTGAGAAGAGTTTGAGAGCTTTGAGCTTTGAGAGCTTTGAGCATTGAGTGGGAGATTGAAGGGGAGAGAGCTTGCAAGGGAGATTGAAGCTTTCATAGAGACATTCAACCACCATTGAAGAGCTAAAAGGTAGGCTCTATAAATTCTTCTTTGTTTGTTTTTGCAATTTTTTTTTCACTATGTTAAAAAATGGAAAACTTGTAATGTTCTCTTCTCCTACTCTTTCCAATATCTTGTTCTCCATCATTCTATTGCAGGGAACAAGTGACTCTCATCTTGAATCAAGAAACACGATGGGTATGTGGTTTTGGTTTTTCATTCCACTTCTTCTCATTATGATGGTGTTGGGAAGTAGATGTGGTGGTGGTAGTGTTGAGGGGGAAGAGGTAGAGAGTGATGCATACCAAGGAGAAGAGGAGGAAGGGGAAGAGGATGATGATGAGGATGAGGGTGAGGTGGGGAAAAAACTAAAAGACACAACACCTTTGTGGAAGTATGTGACAAGGCAAGGGGGAGGGAGAGGGGGTGGAACCACAAAGTTTGGATGCCCCCATTGTGGGAAAACATACACAGGTTCATATACCCGGGTGAGAAAGCATTTGTGTGGGGTTATGCCATGCGATGTAGGTAAGTCTCATGGAGTCAAAACTTGTGACAAAGTGGGAGCTAAAGAGAGAAGCAAATACAAGATGGAAGAAGAGGTCGCTCAAAACAAGTCCAAGAGATCGAGGGTTGATTCTGAATCCCCACAGAGAATGTTTGGTAGTGGAGCTGCTGCTGGATCATCATCGGCTCGATCGGGAGCCTCATCTCCCCATGGAGTCTCGCCTATACGAGGAAGAACATTATCCGATTTCCTTGACCAAGGTTGTAGAGATGATGTGGATTCAAAAGTTTATAGGTTTCTCTATGCATGTGGTGTGCCATTCAATGTTCTTCGCTCACCCTATTGGCATGAAATGGTACAAGCCATCAATGGTGGCCGTCAAGGATACAGAAGCCCTGGGTATGACCAAGCTAGAACCGTGGGACTTGACAAGGAAAAAGCCAAAATCAATAGTGCTCTTGGAAAGTTCACAAATGATTGGTCCAACTATGGGGTATCCATTGTATCTGATGGGTGGACAAATGTTAAAGGCAGGCCGTTGATAAATATTCTTGGCGTTTCTGCTAGCGGTGCGGTCTTCCTTTCAGCCCATGACTACTCAGATCGCTACAAGACCGCTATTAATATTGCACAACCTTTACTTAAAACCATTCAGGAGATTGGGCCATACAATGTCATTCAAGTTATCACTTATAACGCTGCTAATTGTAAGGTAGCAGGAGCAATCATTATGGATAAGTATCCCAACATATTTTGGTCAGGGTGTTTGGTTCACACATTGAACCTTTTGATGCGTGATATTGTTAAGATGAAGGACCCTAATTATCGATGGATTGGTGCCTTGTACAAGAGAGGTAATAAAATGATCAAATTTATTACCAATCATAGCATGGCCCACCACATTTTTCGCAATCACTCTAAGTTGGAGCTATTGAAGATTGCAAAGACTAGATTTGCTAGCTACTACCTCACCTTCAGGAGGCTTTTGAAGGTAAGAGAGGCATTGGCTAGTATGGTATCAAGTGATCCATGGCAGGAATTGAAAGACAGAGTTGTAAGTGCATCAGATAGAAGTGACTTTCAGGAGGTGGAGGACACCGTTCTTGAAGGTCATTTTTGGTCACAGGTTAGGTATGTTCTGCAGTTCACCAAGCCAGTTTATAACATGATTCGTTTTGCAGATACAGATCAGCCGGTGATTGGGGAGGTATATGAGCAGATGGATAGCATGCTTGGTCAAATCAAAGACATTGTTGAGCAAAGAGATGCAGTCTTGTATGACCATATTCATAAACTTGTGGTCAAAAGGTGGGATAATCTAAATGTTCCACTACATGCCCTTGCATATGTCCTCACCCCAAAATACTATTCTCCAATTTGGTTGGCCCAACCTGCACCTGGGGGTGGATTCAGGAAAAAACCCCACACAGATCCAGAGGTTGCTGCTGGGTATATGCTTGCATTAGAAAAGTTGGTCCCTGATGAGGAAGAGTGTGCTCAAGTACGGAGTGAATTGAGCATATACATAAGTGAGCATGGACGCTTTGGTTCGCTGTTTGCAACCAAAGATCGAGACAGATTGGATCCTATCCATTGGTGGAACATGCATGGCTCTGGAGCCACATATTTGCATAAATTGGCGCTGAGGGTGCTATCACAGGTTGTTAATAGCTCTTCTGCAGAGAGGTGTTGGAGCACCTACAACTTCATCCACAGTGTAAAGAGAAATAGTCTGAATGTAGATCGCGCAGAAAGCTTGGTTTATGTGCACTACAACTTGAGGTTGTTGTCCCATTATTGTGAGGCGACCAAGAATGATAGAACATTTTTGACTTGGGACAACAATCCAGAGGAGGCTAATGTGGAGGATGGAGCCATAGCATTAGAGCGCTTGGAGGCTGAATTATTGGGTGATCATGATGATCCAATTCAGACTACCCCTAAAGAGATGCCACCCCCAAGCAGAAGCAGCTTTCCAGATGCAGGAGTTTTGCCTTTAGCTTCACAACGTCCAATTTCAGCCCGCGGGGGCCATTCATCTTCTACTCATGTTCCACGATCACTTCCACCAGCACCTATTCCACCTAGAACACGAGAAAAGAAATTGGAAGTTACTCGTGGCAAGCGGAAAGCTTAGTAGATTCATAGTAGTTTGACTTTGTAGTTTGTAACTTTGTAGTTTGTAGTTTGTACTTTGTATTTCATTTTCATGTTTATTTTGGCGGTTGGCCTATTTTGTAAACATTATGGCCTAGTTTGATGGCAAATATTATATGTTGAAATTTGAAGGTTGATGTTGTTGATGATTGATGATTTGATGATGCTCATTTAATGAAAATGTTATAAGTTATAGCTCCTAGAATCTAGAAGACGAGATGATTAATCATTAATGTTATATCAATGTGTACTAAATGGTTATATGAATATCTAGATTCTATGTTTTGATGTTTTCTATAGCTAATTTGGCATAATACATGTTTTTCTTAATTTATATGCATCAAAATATATTAAAATATATATTATATAAAAAACGCTCCCGAAAAGGAAGCTTTTGAAAATTTCGCTTTTCGCTCCCTCTCCCGCTCCCGCTCCCCGCTCCCGCTCCCGCTCCCGCTCCCCGCTCCCAACAGCATTGCCTCGAACTCTGTGCAATGGTCCAGATGTTATCAAGAAGGTGGTCAAAGCTCATGACAACTCATCCAAATGGTGCAAGTGGGTTGGCCCTCTCTAATGATGATGGAATATATCTCATCAAGTCTCACATGTGCATGAAGATGGGGCTGCACCACCTAGGAAAATACAACATGTATCTAGTAAAATAAAGTGTATAAAGTTTTAAACATCATAAGGTATAACTTAGGAAAGCACATAATTATATGTCAACATTAACATAAAAGGCTATTATAAGCACTTTTCTAATAAATCATTTTATTAATTGTCCAAATAACGTTAGAACTACCATGCTGCAACCATAATTGATCCAATTTGTCATGTTACACCCCTAGGACTAAGTAAACTTCCCAATTATTTGAGCAAGGTGATGGTAATGAAGTGAGTATGATTAATGAAGGGTAAATCAACTGAAATGTTGGGGAAAGGTGTTCACGAATTAACTAGATCATGAAAAGGTGTCTAGGTTCCAAGTCTTCCCTTTGGAAATGAATTATTTTTTCATGGGTTACCCTTTCCTTGTGCCATTTTTATGATCCTTTGGTTTTTAGTGTAAACATTAGTCTCTTTCCTTTGATTTAACTTTAAGAAGTTGGGACATTGGATCGTAGTTTTTTTGGTGCAAAGGGGCATAACTCATGTTCATCATTTAATTTCATTTCCCTTAGAGTACTTTGACTCTTTTGACATTAATTTAAACATCACACATAGGAATAATATGCATAAACTTTAGAACATGACACATAAGTAGTTAATTGCGAAAGGGGGACTGTAAATCTTTGTTTCAAAGATCACTAATACCTCTGAATCACCCTGAGAACTCAAGCAGTTTGAGTCTCGATATCAATACATACTCATATAAATATAAACTCAACAACTAGATCTCTTTACCAAACTGAAACACATGCAATCACACCTAAACACCAAATATAGCCGCGAAACCCCAACCGGGGGAAACCAACAAACTGTGGGGCTATCTTCTATCTCGAGCCCAGAGCATATATATAAATGGATAAGTACAATACAAGATTATGTCAAAGGTAATTGAATCCCTGAACCAGACAGACTCTAGATCTGCATGCATCAGCTGATGCATGCACTGGAAGAGTAAGCCCTAACTGGCAAACTATATCTGAGTATCTCTGCAGGTGCCTCTGACTGATCTTCCCTCTCTGTATCTCACTACTTTGATCTGCTCTCTCTGAAAACAGCCCTTTGAAGAATGCGACCTCCACTTCATGCAGAAGTGCGCCCTCGCATCTGGATGTTTGATGCTCGTACTGCACCGGATCTCAGCAGATCTGATCTTTGACCATTTGTAACCTTCCTCGAATGCTGAGGTAAGGCTATCCTGGAAGTCTCAGACTCTGAATGGATCAACCGGGCTTCGAATGAGCTCCTCCCTCCTTGGGAATTGCGCCCTCCTCCAAGGGAACACGTCCTCCTCTAAACTAAGCATAATGCTCTCTGATGGACTGTCTCAGTCCACAGTCCTAGGTGCCTTGTGACTCTGGAGTTGAAGGTCACTGATCCAGCTTAGATCTAACCTTCCTAGATCCTGCAGCAGCTCCTCTCTCTCTTAGAAAGTCGCCCTGTATGCACAACTGCGCCCTCCTCTCTCCAGCACCATCACTCTCTGATAATACAACTGAGCAACCTCATCTGGGGACCCCCTGCCTCTTATCGATGAATTAGGTTTACCAAAACCCTAATTCTTGGTGCATGCAAAATTCAATTTTGCATGCATCTAACGATCGCTGACAGGTTATGCAGAACTCATGCATGCAAGGGTCAAATCACCTCGGAAGGTCCACATGCAGCCACCACTGGGATCATGCCACCGAGTAGAGTGTATCTCACCCTCTACTCCATACTGATGCCTATACAACTAATGTACCTCCATGCAAGGCATCTGAATCATGGACGACATCCCGAAGTTACCACACTCTAACAGGGACATGATGGAAATGGGTGAAGTGGCTAGTGAAATGGAATGATATGAAAAATGACTATGTAAAATGTTGTAAATGGCATGAAATGAAGGTCTTGGTTGCTTAAATCTCTTGAGGCACCGCTAATCCTATAAGGCCATACACTTGATCGGATTGAGGAAAGAATAATAATAACCACAGCAGGATGTGGGTAAGCTATTGAAACAATATTGAGGATGCATGATCCATTATAGATTACCACTTTTGATGTCCTATTATTATGTCGACACATAAGAAAGCATTTTACCATAAGTCACATACAAATGATATTTCATAACCTTGGTACCAACTAGATGCCCCCCCATCTGTTTCTATCAAGTGATAAGGTAAGCTGTTAGTTTTTGTACCTAGGGAAGTGTTTCCCTAGTGACTTTATGCCTAAGTCACTTAGAAGGGGGAAAAAGTGACCCTCACATTAAACGACTTGAGAAAAGCATTTAATGAGACTTTATAAACTCAAAGTCACTTTTTGATAAATTTAATTGGGTGAGGGAAATTAATAATTTATGAGAAGTAAAGAGCATTTAATTTCCACCATTGATCAAATTCAATCTCATCCATTGGATTTAGAAAACCCTAGGGTTTGAACAAAAAGTATGAGGGAGGCATTCATTCTTCACTTTTGAGAGATTCAAGTGTAGAGAAGAGAAAGAGAGAGCAAGAGAGCATTGGCACACATTTCGAGGAGGCATTTAATGCAAGTTTCAGCTAGCACGCATTTTGAGGCAGCCTGTTGGGCATTTAATGCACTGTACGGATTTGTGAGCAGCAATATTTCTTCATAACAACACACATCTCGAGGTGTACGGTACGATAGTTAGTTGGACACGGTTTTCAAGGTGAAACTGGGCACGAATCCTGAGGTATTTTTGGGCACGAGTTTCAAGATAGTTAGCACGCAGCTCGACGCAATTTTGGGCACAAATCCCGAGAATTTTTGCATAGTTTTCGAGGCAGAATATTTTGCACAAAAATTGAGGTTTGTTGCACAGTTTTCGAAGTAGATTTAGGGCACATAAATTGAGACAGGTTGCACAGATTTCAAGGAGGACTGTACTGTACGGATTCTGTACCTTCAGCACAGAAATCGAGGCACCCACATGTACAGAAATCGAGGTTGCAGTTTTGGCACTGATTTCGAGATAATTTCTGGGTGAAATTTCATGGTGGAGATAAATACATTTCTGCTATAAAATTTATGTACTGAGATTTACTGAAGAAATAATAAACTCTCTCTTTGACTGGTTTTCCCCGTGGGGGTTTTTTCAGGGCTATTGGCCGAAAATTCTGAGTCTGATTGTTTTAATGGCGTGCATGTTAAATTATATTTCTGCTCGTTAAAAGTGATTTTTCAGCGTGTTTAATTGTCTGAGAATTTTCATAAGTAATTTCTAGCCTATGCAAAACCCGCTGGGAATGAAAACGACTGAAATGTTGACATAAACATGCAAGCTACAAAACACAGAAAAATTTACATAAGCTAAGTAGACTAAAAGTATCTTTGAGCTAGCTGGAAGTGTTTCTGTCAAGTGTCTATGGGAAAACCATAGATGTCATCTGTGGAAGTGTTAGAGTTTGCACTTTAATATAAGATGTCTTCTGCAGCTCTCTCACTTTCTCTCCACTAGCGAACTTGTCTTCTCTCTCTCATTATGTGAACTTGCTTGAGTGAGTGGTGTGTCCAATTGAGAGAGCAAGCCTCTATTTATACTTTATGTGTGGGTGACCTTTTTCCTAATGGGGCCGACCTCACTAACTTAATTGGGCTGACCTGTCCTAGGGAGACTCAATAATACAATTTACATTTGACCTTTGGGGATCTAATGGCCAGACTTACAATGGAGGTTTTACCTCAATAATCTTGCATGTGTTGGACACAATGGTGACACTGAGAGGTGGGTGAATCAGTCTGTAGGCAATTTAAATCCCCTTTTGAACTTCTATTAATCAAGCTAAGTTCATCAATACATTATACTGCCATTTTCATTATCATTGCATAAGCATCCATCTATTCATCAACAATGAATCATAAGCATGTTTATCAACTAAATCAAAGAATCATAACAAGTAGCACAACACAAGAGAACACAAGATTTGCGTGGTAATTGTTTTATGTATTGTACATGGAAGACTTCAATCTTCGCGATTACAATCAACACCAATTGATAGGAAGAGCACCAACTCATATTCCAGAGCCCAACCTGGTTTTCTTAGTACCAACTAAGAAGGATTGAGGTATCCAAACCTCAAATGCAAGACTAGCTTGCAATCAATTCTGTTCACTTATCTCAATCAACTTTTGTTCAACATCAACCTGCTCAACACAATCATGTCATCTCATAAAGATCACACATATCACTGTCATCAACTTGTGACTGCCTTGTCACATTAACCAATCTGTCATACAAGCAACATATCATTGTCAACAACTTGTCACTGCCTTGTCACAATAACATATCATTTCATTTTGCTGTAGGTGTCACTATCATCAAGCTTCTGTGCTGTTCAAGATCATCATTGCATCAAACCACTACCTACTTCTTCAGTCATAAGTCTGGGACCACATCTATCCAATCATCACGAGATCTGCTCATATATTTTTCATACCAGAATACCAAAGATGAACAAGTGTGTACCAACAGGTCTAGGACTAAACGGATCTGTTCATAGCCATCAATCTGAGATCCAAGGTCTGCTCAATCACCTACAATAAGAAATCTGCCCAAGGGAACATAGAACATTTCCATTCACCCGAATTCTTCATGCCCAGAAATATTAGAGATAAAAAGATCTTCAATCTTTTGTTGCTCCTCGGATCTGCTGCTGCCTTAGTGCCCGAAAATCTCAGACCTCTCCCAGACGCGAGTTTGGCTTGCCATGTGGCAGCCATCTACCCTGCTGTGGTCAACCTCATTCAGATTTAAAAAAACATTTTTCTTCAACCATACCTGAGAATGTCCTTGGCTGTGATCATTTGTCCTTTGGTCTTCAAATCCCTTTGCATTATTCTTCTTCTAGGATTCATCTACTTTCCTCGTTGATGGATCTGAAAAACTTCTCAAGGATTGTCTTCTTCGACTTGCACAATCTTGGGCTTTATGACCAAAACCACTACATGTGAAGCATCTCAATGTGTGACAGTTAGCAACAAGGTGTCCAATTCGGTCACATGTCTAGCATCTAATTGTGTCATTTCGACTTCCAACACTCCTTCCATGTCATGCACAATCCATAGCCTTGTGACCAAAACCATTACATGAATAACAATAACCATTGAAATTATATTCATACCTGGATGTTTGGTTCCATCTTGGAATTGTCGCTCTTCTAAAAAATTTGCTTTGAGGAGTCGTACCAACTTCTTGATGTATTCTTCATCTTCTGAAATCTTCTTTATGTTGTGCAGGTTCTTGCTGAGGAGCTTTGCTTCCATTCTTGGTCATTGAAGAGCTTGCTTTGGGAGTCTCAGGAGACCATGTACCAACCTCAGATTTTTCTTTTTCTTTGTTGTAGCCAAGGCCGGATTTGTCAAATGGAGATATTTGACAATCCAAAATCTCATCCAAGATGACTGAACTATTGTTGAACTTTACATAGGCATCAGATTTCTTATCCTTCTTTCAGAGACCAACTACTTCCATCTCAAGCTTTTGACATGTCTTCTCTTTCTCGTCCAATTGGTTCTTTAAAATTTCTTCTATCCTTTTGGCTTCTTCTAGCTGAGTCTTCATATCAACATTGGCCTTCCTTGTCTCCTCAAGATATTCTGAATCTTTACCAAGCTTTTCTTGTTCTTCAGCTTGATTGATCAATTCAATCTTTAGTCTTTCCGCTTCATCTTCTTTGTCTTCCAGCTGATCCTGCAACACTACTTCTTTATGCTTAAGTTTCTTAAGCAACTCCTTTAGTTCCATGGTCTTCTTTTGGTAATTGTCCAAACATTCAAAAGTTGTCTGTTTAAACCTCATGAAATCAGATTGGTTAAGTTCAACAATGTTATGGAACCAATCAGCTCTGAGATCAATGTTTAATATGGTATGTATAATTCGTTGTTTGGCTTTCAACAATTCTTCATTATTATCTGCAATAACATTTTCAACCTCATCGAATATAGAGTTACTACAATCAGAAGTATCCATACCTTTACTAGAGTCCGATTCTTCCCTTTCTTCATGGTTGATATCTTTAGTGATCTTGACTTCTGTTTCCTGATCTGCCTTTTCATTGTTTTGTCTTTCCTTTTGATATGCACTCTCCAATTTGAACCATAGATGCTTTGCTGAAGTGTATTCCCCTATACCTTCTTTGACTGAACTTGAAAGTCCATCCATGAGAAACTTCAAGGCTGTTGTATTGTCCTTCTTAGCTTCTTTCTGTGCAGCAGACTTGGTCCTTCTTATTTGATGGAATTGGTGGATTGATCACAATCTCCCAAACTCCAAAATTCTTCATGTAGGCTTTCATCTTGCTCCTCCAACCGAAATAATCTTTCACATCAAATATTGGAACATCATTGATGAACTCTGCTTTTGGATCCATTTTGTGTGTCCACGGATCTCCTTCAAGCTTGCAAAGCTAGTAGTGAAGGCTTGATCTGATAACAATTGTTTGATACAATGGTCACACTGAGAAGGGGATGAATCAGTGTGTAGGAAATTTAAATCCCCTTTTCAACTTCTATTAATCAAGCTAAGTTCATCAATACATTATACTGCCATTTTCATTATCATTGCATAAGCATCCATCTATTCATCAACAATGAATGATAAGCATGTTTATCAACTAAATCAAAGAACCATGACAAGTAGCACAACACAAGAGAACACAAGATTTGTTTGGTAGTTGTTTTATGTATTGTACATGGAAGACTTCAATCCTCGCGATTACAATCAACACCAATTGATAAGAAGAGCACCAACTCATATTCCAGAGCCCAACCTGGTTTTCTTAGTACCAACTAAGAAGGATTGAGGTATCCAAACCTCAGATGCAAGACTAGCTTGCAATCAATTCTGTTCACTTATCTCAATTAACTTCTGCTCAACATCAACCTGCTCAACACAATCATGTCATCTCATAAAGATCACACATATCACTGTCATCAACTTGTGACTGCCTTGTCACATTAACCAATCTGTCATACAATCAACATATCATTGTCAACAACTTGTCACTGGCTTGTCACAATAACATATCATTCCTTTTTGCTGTAGGTGTCACTGTCATCAAGCTTCTGTGCTGTTCAAGATCATCACTGCATCAAACCACTACCTACTTCTTCAGTCATAAGTCTGGGACCACATCTATCCAATCATCACGAGATCTGCTCATATATTTTTCATACCAGAATATCAAAGATGAAAAAGTGTGTAGCAATAGGTCTAGGACTAAACATATATGTTCATAGCCATCAATTTGAGATCCAAGGTCTGCTCAATCACCTACAATAAGAAATCTGCCCAAGGGAACTGTTATCACATATATAGTAGCCGGGCTACCATACATTATTTTTCTCATTCCAGTACACTATTCAGCCAGTTCCCTTGCATTTGAGATGCCGAGATGAGCATCTATATTGGATCACTATCAGATTGTGGACAGCAGTTGCATTCCCCATGCCATGACTGAGTTTCAGGACACTCAGAGAGGTGACCGATGTAGCCATTATACCATTGGTACAGAGCAGACAGTAGCGCCCAGAGTTACAGCAGCAGTCTCAGAGGACAGATGATGGTACAGGTTGATGAGCTTGCAGGTATATGACTCAGCAGGTATATCATGGTGTTATGGTTAGATTGCTTTTATACTTATTCTTATAGCATGTCTTAGCACTTAGTGTCATGATCTGGCGATCATATAGATATATGGACCTGGTTGATCTATTATATATATTATACTGTCCCTACTCAGACTTAGAAGCTCACTATTCATACTCATTGGTACATACCCTCCTTAGGGAGAATAGAGGTGATCATTACACCATACTCTGGCTTGCTAGTGTTGGCTCCATCATTTCATTGTCTTCATCCATCCATGGCCTACCTTTTAGATTATCACCCTGACTTACTACTTGACTAGTGGCATGGAGGACTTTTCCCCACTGTAGCCTCTGTATTGGATGAGCTTCCCTGTTTATTGTGTCTCTGCTCTGAGTTGGTGACAAAACTTACCTATGGTGAGTTGGAGTTCCTTGTGAATTCCCCCTAGTCACTAAAGTTGTGTTGGCTAAACCTGAAACTTTTAGTGCTGCCATCAATACAAAATCTGGAAAATGAAATGCTATATCTTGTATGAAAAGCCCATTCATGCAATGTGTTTCTAAACACACATGAATGAAAGGCGTGCCAAATGAAAATGGCCATAAAAATAAAATGTTATATCTTGTGGAAAATAAATACCTAGGTAAACAAGCTGTCCATGACACACCTAGAAGTGCTCAGGTAAACAAGTGCCTTAAAAACACACCTGCAGCAGAAAGCCTAAAAGAAAAATGTAAATCTATGCAATGTGTTTGTAAACACACATAGATCAAGGCTATGGAAACTTCAGGCCCAAAAAGCAATGGAACTTAAATGCTATATCTAAACAATTGTTGGCCTTATTTGTATTATGGATTGTGCGCATCTGTGAAGGTGAATAAACCCTCTTTAAACAACTCATCCATTTGTGAGACACCGCCATTCCCTGTGTTATTGCTCATTCAGTATATACTATGGTGTATTCCCTTTCCCTTGCCAAAGTGTCACAAAGTCAAGACAGTTGAGTCATCCCATAGCCTAGCCATTTAATTTAGCCTTCACCCTTCACTAGCAAATTGATCACAACTATGAAGTGAGTATGATCCTGAAAGTCTAATCTGAGTAATAATAATAATTAACGACACTATATATTTGGATTTAGATCGCCAGTCATGATTACTCTGTGTTATAATTGCTATTTGAATAAATTGTAAAGCATGTATTAACCTTGATACTTTTCAGCAGCCTTGGATGATGGACTGAGTTATATTTGGTCATGGTTGGACCTAGTTTGACCATGGAGGACCATGGGACATGAGATGTTAGACCTTATGAGCATATGGATAGATGATATATGGTCTATGTACACATACATGATGATTCTATGTAGCAGCTACAGGGTTATGATGATGATTCTTGGGATACAGCAGTGTTTGATCATTTACAGAGCATTATTATTGGCCTTGTTCCGGTATATTGGATATTTATTTTGATCATGCAGAGACTCATATGGTGTATGAGTACACATCTTGGATAGATTTGGACCTTCTGAGTCCAATGGGACAGTTTGTTTTCAGTTCCGGGCACTTACAGTGATGATTGAGCCTCAGTAGGCTATCCCAGTGCAGTTTTGGTCTGTTGGAGGCCCTGTTGGAGCAGATGTGATTTTTATCCGGTTGACCTAGGGCGCTGATGATGAAGGGGGTGGTCCAGCCACTTGTTTTTACCATATTACCCCCCTTCCGGACACATTGGTGCCCTCACCTTGACAGCGCCAGCACTCCAGGAGGCTGTTTGGGGCAGTTTCACGCTTCCCGAGGCATTCAGGATTGGTAGAAATGGCTATTGAGGAAATCGATTTGGGCTACTGAGGCAAAGTTATGGCATGGGATGATCAATGATGATAGATCGGGACCTTCCACACCTCCCCCAGCAGTTTCAGCTTCATCGGGGCCCGCATCTATCATTTATGGCACTTTCTGTGGATTTTTTGAGGTCTTTTGAGGACCACGACTTCACTGTGGAGGCACGATTTGGTACATTCATGATTATTTATTGGTTATTGTGCTATGGGGATTGACCAAGGAGGGATAAAATTACCCCTTGGACCCACCATAAGCCTCTTATGATATTTCATCATCATGATTTGGTGGGATTCCCCTCTTCTAGGGCGATTTTGTCCACTTATGTTATATTTTATTTGTGATCCATGTATTATATTGTTGAGCTCATCTCAACCATTGATTAGACTTTTGTATCTTATAATCTTAGCCACTCATTCAAAAAGTGGTTAGGGTTTTGGTGCCTCTCCTTCCTATTTAAAGGAGAGAGCCTCTCATTGTAAAGGGACTTTTGGCTCTGGATTATTGGAATAGAAAATTATTATTGCATCTATCTCCAATGTTGTGGTGAATGTTTTTGGTGTTCGTTCGTTGGTTCTTCCTTTGCACTGAGTTATTGGAGATCTTGTTTGCCATATCTTTTGTACCACGATTTTGCATCTACAGGTGGAGGCCGATTTGCTTGGAGGAGGAGGTATTGGTAGGGGAAGACTCTCCCTACTTCTTCTTTGGAGCTCTTCGTTGGTAACAGGGAGTATTACTGTCCCAGGACCTTCTATTTCATGTTACTATTTGCATTTCTCTTGTATTTCTTCCATACTTGCTCTTACTGATTGAATCTTCATTCCTTGGTTTGACAGGTAGAGGAAGGCGCACTTGTGGACTAGGGCATCAAATTGGCAAGCAAATCAACAATCTCTCATTTGATCTCTGCAGGAATCTTCCTCAACATCAAGGCATCTCATCCACATCATTCAGGTATGATCTCAAGGTAAGTTCTATCTCCATGATCTATCCAATTGTCAAAAACATTCAAAACCCTAATTAATTAAAACCCCAATTTTGCTTTTTCTCAGATCTACTTAGATCTATTGGGTTGTTGGGCGTAATATTAAGAACCCACCTCTATAGCATCCACGGCATCCCGGATCTATAGTTTGGTGAGGATTGGCTTCCATTTGACCCCCTTCCCAGGCCAACTTAACCTCTCCCAAGCAAGGCGCACTTCCTAGTTTGAGCAGGTTGACCTAGATCTAAGCGATGGGTGTTTGAGATTCCACTTGATTTGACATCTACACATCAAATAACATACACCCAGGTTGTCATTTTTCTGAAATTCACCTTGTGGGCCCTATTCCACATTTTAAGGGATTTAATCCCCATTTTGAACCACTTGGTACACTTAAACTCAGATCTACTAAGATCTAACCGGTGGATTGCCACGAAATTACAGATCCATACTCCTACTTGACCGATCTACCCGAATCTAAAGTTTGGATGCCATCCGACTTGATTTGACCCACCTAAACCCCGATTTAAGCTTCCTTGGGCAAAGTCGCACCACCTTGGAGAAGTGAGTTCACTCACTTCTAGGAACTGGGTACTTGAGATTATTGCAGATCTGAAACCGGAATAATTCAAAACCTAGGTCTAGACTATCACTTTGTCAAATCCTGCCTTGGGGACTGCATTCCTTGTTTTAAGGGATTGTGGTCCACTTGGGTTAAACCTAGATCTAGATACATTCAACCATCAAGACCTATAATGTCCACTTATCTCATGTTGTAGGAGTCCTAAACCATAAGTCAACCCCACTTTGACTCCACTTCCCAATTCCCAAGGCACTGGTTTCTCTCCAAGACAACCCAACTCTCCTAGATTGTTGGATTGACTTGTGGTTTGACTTTTGTATAGTGAACTATACCCTTAAAGCTATCATGAATCATGGTCAAGCTTGTCTTATGTACTAGTTAGCCCCAATACATCCCTCAAAACTATCCTGCATTGGACACAGTTCCCAAGGCAGTGGATCTTTTGACATTGACCTAGTACACTCATCCTAGATCTCACTTCAAACATTATAAGCCACTCTCACATCAACTATGAACCAAAGCTACATCTATTGAACCCCTCACTTGGCTTGTGACTTCATCCTTAGGTCTAGGATAAACCATACACCTAACTTCACTTAGAAATACCCTGATTTGGTGTTTTGGTTTTGATCTCTCCTGTCGGGAGTTGATCGGGTCTCCCCCTTTGTTGTCTGGGCTAGATAACATAAAGCGAAGGTTGCCTCGACTGGCGTGACAACCATATATATTGGAGGTCGAGGTGATCGGGGTTGCACCTTTTGAGTTGCCCTTCCCTATTGCCATCCATGACTGGATCCATCCATAGGGGTAACTACAGCTTAGGTGATAACAGGAACATTGAACACTTCCATTCACCCGAATTCTTCATGCCCAGAAATATCAGAGATAAAAAGATCTTCAATATTTTGCTGCTCCTCGGATCTACTGCTGCCTTAGTACCCAAAAATCTCAGACCTCTCCCAGACCCGAAAATCAGAGCTCTTCATCCTTCTTCTCCACCGAAATCCACAAAATAATTATACCCGAAATCAGAGCTCCTTCTTCAAAATCTCCACCCAAATCACGCCTTACAACTTAGAGCTTTACTCTATTTATGCTTTTCTTCTTCATAAAATGTGGAGGCTGACATGTCAATTTTATTTTTGTTTTATCATTAAATAAATTAAATCAATTAAGATTTAATTTAGGTGGCCGACTTCATCACATTATTTCCATATTATCCTCTTAAAATATATATATTTATTTTTAACCTTCTTTGCCACATCATCATCGTGAGTACTTCATCATTTTCATGCCATGTCATTTCATTTTCATATAGCCTTCTAGAATGCCCGTAATGCTCCATTATATGCTTGCAAGGGTCCTTTATATGCCCGCAGGCTCCTTTGAAATGCCCGCAAGGGCCTCGAGCAAATGCAAACCTGTGATGCCCGCATAAGACCTTAAATGCCCGCATAGGACCTTTGGAAATGCCCGCAGGGGGTTCTTATAGGTTGCCCACAAGGGCTCCTAGATATGCCCGCATGGACACTTTGAAATGCCCGCAAGGGCCTTTAAGGAATGCCCGCAAGGGCTCCAAATTATGCCCGTAGCTGGTCCATACATATGTCCGCAAGGGGCCTTTAAATGTCCACACACTGTCCTTTATATGCCCGCCAAGGCACCTTCTGCATGTCATTAAATGCCCGCAAGGGCTCTTAGATATACCCGCAAGGGCTTCTTAGGGATCCCTTCATATGCCCGTAGTTTGCTCTATGAAATGCCCGCATATGTTTCAAGGATATGCCCACAAGAGTCCTTCAAATGCCTTTTGGATACTGCCTTTTGGATGCCCGTAGGCTGTCCTTCAGACGCCCGCAGATGCACCAAACTTTGTCCTCTACGTCATTGCCTTGTCCTTTGCCATGTCTTTGTCCTCCATGTCATTTGTCGTTTGCCATGTCAAGTCTTTGTCATGGTTGCCATGTCATCATTTCAACCTTTGTCATTAATGTGTTGTCATCAATGACAATCATGGTCATCAGCATGACCAAACACAATAATGACATCCTCGAAGGGAGGAAAAACATCTCCATCGGAGGTACACTTAAAATATAATAATAATATAATTATAAAATACAAATGAATATATTCTGAAGTTACATTTACAACAACAAAGATCACATAGGAAATGATGATCAAGTCACCCGATACATGGCAAGGGGTTACATAGCGTATGCTAGAGGAAGGAGAACACATCCATATTAGTGGTTCTTTGGTTTTCACATGCCACTAAGAGGGATTTGACTTCAAATGCTAGGGGTTTTGGCAATTTTGAATGATATTGCACCTAGAATTCATAGGGAGACTCTTGCCATGTTTGTTTCTATAGATGATTGCACGATGGAAAGCATTGTTTGCTATGCTAGGGTGGTGGAGAACACTTTTATACCACTAGTTCCCTTGTTTCCACATGCCACTAAGAGTGATTTGACTTCAAGTTCAGATACAAGGGATATTGACAATATTGAATGATGTTACACTTGGAGTTCTAAGGGGATTCTTGGCATGTTCCCTTCTATAGGTGATTCCCTGATAGATCATAGAAGGCCATGTTTGCTATGTGTTACCATCTGAGTTGCACTTAGTTGGATTTCCACAGAGCCGCCAAAGTATTGCACAAATACTTGTGCAGTTCAGTGTTTAGAAGTCCCTCAGACCTTTTTCAGGGCCCTTTTTAAACTTTTTTTTGCATGTCCATACCCCCATGGGGAATTGTAATAAGTTGGTCTAAGCATGGTCTTTTGTAACAGACTTGGATTTCCTTAGGTTTATTTGTCAAGGGGATACTCTAGAGTGTTTTTTCCTTAAGAATTTTGTGTTGCGCTTGAGTGTGTGAAAATCCTCACAGCAGATCTAAGAGATGATGTATACCTCACAAGAGAATAATTATGATTAAGCAGGAAAATAGAAGAAGAGTGGTCAATGCAGTATAATGAGCAACAGAATAATAATACAGTAGAACTCGGATAGAAGCAAAATAACTTCACACACACTAATTAATTAATCACAATATGGACAAATAAATAGTACAATGCATGAGGATTCGAATGCCTAAGGTGGCAATTCGAATTAGCCTTCATGGAGTGATCAAAGGATCACTGGAGTGTCATCGGAGCACAACTAGTAGTCTATCTCATGATCAGTGGAGTCATCAATGCTCAAGTAACTGTCAACCATCAGTCAAACTAAGTCTAACTGAGTGTGGTAGGTGTAACTGAGTGTAACTAAATGAAGGAGGCTCAGTGGAGGGCGCATGAGGAGCTAACTGGAGTCAGAATGGGCGGTCTAGTCTCACTGGAGGTCCATCGGAGTGATACAGTTAGTTGAGAGTCAGTCTAGCCTTAAATCAAGGAAAGAACTGATGATAACTCAATTAACTGAAGTGCAACTGAGTGGTACGTGAGAGAGGGCGCATGAGATGCATGCAATTGCATGAAGGGGCGCACTAAGCACTAGGAGGGCGAAAACTGATCTGAGAGAAGCTCCCGAGGGCTGGCTAACTGAGGGCTAGGTGCTGGACTAATGACTGGGATGCATGCAAACCCTAAAAGTGCATGCATGACTGAAAATGCAAAGGATAAAAATGCTAGTAGGACTAGGATGGAGTATAGGAATATCCTAACAGAGTGATGTATAATTCCTGAGTTTTTCACTCACACCTCCAAAGCTAGAGTATTTACCTTGGTGGTCAAACCTTGAGTGGTTATTAAAGTCTAAGTGTCATTGTATTTTTACATGATAGCCATCAGTAATGATTCGTATGGATATACACTAGGGATCCTAGGAGTTGAGTCAATTCCGAGAAAATAAAATTTTCCGTAAAATTAGTTCATTTTTTAATGGTTTAATTGGAAAATTTCAAATTGTGATAAACGTGTGATCTGGAGGCGGAATTTGGTGCAGGAATGCTCGTTTTCACGCTCAGATCGTCCTCTTTACCCCAGAGCGAGCTTTTCCTATGTTCCGAGTGATTAAATCATCACTTAGAGCATTTTTCTTATTGGGGCAACAAAATGGCAGATAAATGCTAATGATTTGACAAAATGACCCAAATATAAAAAAAAATATAATAAAAAAGGGAAATAAACATGTGCCAAATGAGTTGGCATATGATCTCTTATGATGGGCGACTTAATTAAATCATAAGGCATGTGTTGTAAATGTAAAATCAATGGGTTGAGCGAATATATCATTTAGAGAAGCGCCGCTCTCTCACATGGGCGTCTTCTCCATGTGGCAACTGCACATTTAGTGTGATACTACCAAGGTAGGATGCGCCTACCTCTCTTGAGGTGGCACAATCCTCATTGGAGTGTGATCCTATCAGTCCTCAATCAACGCCATTCACTTCTAGTTGAACTCCCACTTTATGGATGCGCCCTCTGTGTTCGGAATGATGCCCTTTTGCATGTATTTCATTATTTGAGCGAGTGCTTGCCTTTTCTTTTCAGTAGTTGGTGTTGAGAGGCAAAGCTCTCCTCTTTTCTTATTTCAGCTGAGAATAAAGAGACTTTGGAGGTCGAATCTTTGTGTTGCTTTGGTGTGTGGATGGATGATTAATGTGTTGAACGAAGGTGAATTGTGGTAAGTTGCTCACATACTTCTTGCTTCGGTCTTGGTTTATGGTAATGACAATTATTGGTTTTGTAAGCTGTTGTCTCTCAAAACTGGCATGTGTGTGTTGAAGCGCAAAATGCAACACACCAGCTGGATGACAACTCTCAGGAGAGAGGCCAATGTCACCACACTCCTCTCCTCTTTGCTTCAGGTTGGCACTTCTCCAACTCTAGGGGTGTATCCCTAAGGTAGGATCGCTAAGGTAGGTGCAACGGAGGGCAAGGTGAATGAAGAGGTTGCCTTAGAGAAACAATAGTAACAAAAAAGGGTTTTTTACTTGGGTGATGGGAAAGATGGGAGGATCAGTCCTCGAGGAGAAGGCTAATGCCAGTATATCAGAGGGGCGAATGGAGTCAAAAGAAGGTTCAAAGGGGCCTTGTGTCATATGTGACTGAGGGGGAAACCATGCTCAGTCTAATGTTTGACAGATTAGAAAGAGTACTTCTTCCTCTATAAATGCAGGAGGTGCGCTATGCAAACAAAAGATCAATACCTGTGTATGCACGCTCACAAAGGGAAAACGAAAGCGGGCTGCCAAGAGTTCTTCGCCAAAGGGAAAAAGAAGGCCAGTTGCTAAGAATTTTTCGCCTTCCAATGTGGTGGATTGTCACTCTTCTATGGCCTCTCACATGAAAAAAGGAAAACGTAGAATCTGGAAATGCTCACACTCGTGTAAAGAAATCACAAGCTCATGCCACAAAAAACACTCAATTTGTCCAAAGATTCCCATAATATTTTCATTAAGTTCACGAGAGAAGAAGTTCCCATGTTTTTCCATCCATTACAATGAGCAGGTTGGCTTTTTATAGGCCAAAAACCCTTCATTTATTCTCAAAGCTAAATAAAATAATAAAATAATGGAGAAAAATGAATCTCAGATCCACTTTTTCCTCCCAACGCATACATGACTAACTGCTCTTTATTAATGAAATTCCTGTTTAGTTGCTCATTCCACTATGAGACCGCATATGCCCACAACATGAGCCAGAACTCTGAATTTTACAACTGTCATAGTGAAAGAACATCCCCGAGCAGTATGCAACACTGGATTTCTTTGTGATTGCTGCCACTCGACCGATGTGAGGAAAAGCTCCGATGCCATTAAAAACCCGAGTTAATGTTCCATGCGAAGATAGACCTTAGTTGTTACCAAATACCGAACGCGTGACAGTGCATTAGCCACCAACTGAAAATTCCAGATATCAAGAAACACTTACGTGGCCCTCGAGCTCTGAATCTGCGAGTCCTTAAAATTCGCGTGAAGTGGCAGTGGTAAGGGTCGTGGGGCCAATCTTCACGACTCGGCTGTCGACTCATGATCAAAATTTAAATCTTGCTGCTGTTTAACTCGTTTGAACCTCGAACTCACCGAAATCGACTCAGCATCAACAAATTGGCAGTAATCACTGACAGTCTAAGTTCGCCGGCGGTGATGAGTGAAGTAGCAGTTATTAAAAACACCGAAGATGAGAGAGTGCAGTCGGCTTCTCAACGTGGGACTCCGGTTTGTATGAAAAGCTACAGCCACACGACGACCCACCAATGCATTTAGACCCAAAACCTGAGTTTGACGTTTCATGTGGGTCGATTCCATCAGTGATAGCGCCCTCTGATAACCGCTAAATGGATTGTGGCCGTCAAAGAAGTGAGACCCTATTTGCGTGAATGGCGTGACCCCCGAGCATCTGGCGTGTAATGGAGGCGAGAACAACCATGAGATAGGTTTACGGCCTTGGTCTTTTTCGTAGGGGTTGTAGCAGTGCATGAATATATTCATGGATGTCCTGCCGACCTCCCAACAATTCAAACTTGCTCCGTGATGAAAAAAAAAAAACCCGAGCCCTAGTGCTTGATTGGGAATGCTACCAAACTTTGAATTTCCAGAAAATTATTCCTTGTTTAGGTCTCGAGTTCGGGCTATCTCCATTTGAATCGATAAAAGGAGAGGCGATGATCACTTTTGTCTTCAATACTCTCCAGAGTACTTCTTTAATATCGTTTCTAGAATAGGCTTTAGAATTTTTACAAACAGAACTTCTGAACTGTGTACCCCTTCTTGAAAAGAAGTCTAATATAGAATTGCTTTCTTCGGGTTTCAACTTGATCTCCTTAACGCATTCCACCATGTGAATTTGCTGCAAGAAGTAAATGCTTTTGCACATTTCATTATATCCTCAACAATCTTTTTAGTTTTCACATTTTCGTCTCTGCAACCATCTGAAAATTGAACCTCCCCTGCATATGTTGGTGATACAGTTGTTACAATATTCGAGAAAACAATACCACCTTTAACAACATTTACTCTGTCATGCTTGAAATTGTCCTGCATTCTGACTGGTCTGTTTAGCTGCTGATCATCCAGACCACAGCATGCTAGAGATGTAGCAGGCTCTGCTCCTTGATATTCGAAATCGTGGTATGCAAAAGCAATCCCTGCTGAAATAAGACCCTGTTTTTTTGCCAATCGTGGCAATGTGTGGTTTCTTTCCAGATTGGAAAAGAAATTTCAATGCAGCTCGTCTGAAATCGTTACTTTCTTCATAGTACTGTCCTCGCCAAAAGAAATTTGCTGGATGATGAGGCTCAATGGAGTACACAGGAAGACCTTCAACTATCCCTAACCAAATTTTGCTTTTGAACAACTGATCATTGAAATATGAATCAACTTGCATGTCCAGAACCTTTATACAAAAATGGAGATGCATTTTTAAGAGGTAACATCTGGCTCCAACTGCGGGATGTGTGCTCACCCTGTGAGTGCACGAGAACCTCAGATCCTCTCGGTTATCGCAGACCAGTTAAAAGAGAGAGGGACAACGTGATTGGGATGGCTTGATTCACATCCCAACACCACACGTTTTATTTGCAGAAATAACCAAATAAATAACACTAACTAACAAAAGAAAGTGCTCATACAAGAGCTTTATTTGTCTTCCTACACTAACCTGACATGAGACAACAACATGCTAAGTATATGCCCATAACCAGTGGAACCATTCCAACATCTTATCCTTGTCATTTTTCTTTTCGTTGTGCTCGGTTCTAGACAAAAATGTGGATAGAGTTACCACAAAGCAAAGATGTCTCAGAATTTGTTCATTTTCAGGGGAATTTTGCCCCATTTATAATAATGCATGTTCATACCCCCTTGGGGAAATTGTAAAAAGGTTGTCTAAGCATGGTCCTTTTATAAAAGACTTGGCTTTCCTTAGGTTTGGCTATCAGGTGTATACTCTAGAGTGTTTTTTCCTAAGGAATTATGTGCTACTCTTCAGTGGCGTATGATTCCTAAGTTTTTCACTCACTCCTCCAAAGCTGAAGTATTCTCATTGTGGTCGAACCTAAGGGAGGTTATTAAAGTCTTCATGTCTAGGATTTTTTACATGCTAGCCATCTCGAATAAGTCGTATGGACATGCACTAGGTCGCCTAGCAGTTTGAGTCGATTCCGAAGAAAATAATTTTTTTTTTAATTTTTTTTTCGTAACTTAGACCATTTTTAATGGTTTAATTGGAAAAATTCAAAATGTGATAAAAGTGTCGTCTCGAGGCGGAATTTGGCGTGTGGAGGCTCGTTTGATGCTCAGAGCGTCCTCTTTACCCTATCGCCCACTTTCTTCAGGTTCCGGGCGATTATGTTACCTCTGGG
Source organism: Larix kaempferi (assembly GCA_027924585.1). Classification (NCBI taxonomy): domain Eukaryota; kingdom Viridiplantae; phylum Streptophyta; class Pinopsida; order Pinales; family Pinaceae; genus Larix; species Larix kaempferi. The sequence goes on along the minus strand of BSBM01000364.1, from coordinate 6,180,236 downwards.
AGCATTTTTGGCTAAAGATGTATCAAATTGGCATTTAAATGCTAAAAAAAGAGAAATTGCACATGAGGACAAAAATAAAAAAATGACAAAAATGATTAAAAATCATTTTGGAAACTGTTGGTTAATGTTCTAATGTGAAGTACGACCATGTTTGGTTAATAAATCACATGCCAATTAAAAGATTGGATATACGAATGGAATATTAAGTTTGAGGTAACGTGGGTCTCTCCTCACGTGGGCGATTGTTGCAAAGGTTGAGCGAAGGTTCACGTTAAAGTGGTGGGCGTTGGTTCCAATGGGAGAGGGCTCCCCCTCTCATGAGGTGGCAGCCACCTCATCCCCCACCAACTCCACCTACCAACCTCACGCTCCAAGCATTGCAGTCAAGCGTGAGTATCTCCACCGATTTGGCAATTCGCTCTCTCCTTTCAAGATTCGCCCTACCTCTCATGCATTCACATCCTTCCATTGTAATGCTATATAATGAGGTCTTGCTCCATCATTCACGGTGGAATATTTGTGCATCGAACCTCTTCCTTTTTTATGTTGAAATTTTGATGCTATTTGGCATACAAGCTGGAATAAAGTGGAGACTTTGGAGGTCAATGGTGCATTTTCTCATGTCATATTTTTCTTAGAATGAGGTGATATCTCTCTGTTTTACTCTCTTTGTGCAACATCATTCATTAATCCTTGCTTAGAAGGTTAGTATTAATCCATAGGGTAAGCATTTGTAAATTCAATTTGCTTGCTTATGTTTGGTATCTGAGGTCAAGGAGTAGCCAAAAGTAGTCAGTTATACTTAGGCTCTCTTACATTTCTTCTACTGAATATACTGGATTTGATCATGATGTTCTCTTAGTGGTGAAGTGTTGCAGGTGTTACCAGAAGGCCAAGTAGGGATTGGAGTTCAGTTGCTTCCATCCCTCTTTGCTACTTTTTTATGCTAATGAGTTTGTTTTGCAGGATCCTTCAAAGTGGTTCATTTGTTCAAGCTTGGGCTTGCGATCCTTCTCTTTTCACCCATTTAAAACTTAAATCAGTTTCTCTTTCCCTTTAGTTGGTTACAATAGTGAATCTCTTTTCAAAAAGCTAGATCTCTCAAGTGTATTCACTTTCAAAGGGTGAAATAGGTTGTTTTAGCTTCAAGTTTTACATCGCCCTCACCTATTCGCTCACTTGCATGCAGTAGGTTTAAATTTCAAGTTTATCAAAGTTTTACATCATGCTTGCTTGCTTGCCTACTTCTAGATCTTAGTTGTTTCCAAAGTTTGCATCTTTCTTCTTGCAAGATCTAGTTTGTAGTTGTATTAGTTGTATTTTTGTTTTAGAAACTAACAACTACTAATCCATTAACATATTTTGTGTCTAAAGCTCTTACTTTCATGAAGATCAAATCAAGAAAGCCCAAAGGCTCGAGCAAAGCAAAATTCCTTGAAAAGCACACAAACTCCTTTTCCCTCTCCTTTCATTTCCCAATCTTACCTTGTGCTTTCAAGATGAAAAACAAACAAGCATTGTAAAAACTAATAAAGAACAAGTGGGATAAAGGCTCCCACACCCCACTTCCCCCATTTGGGGGAAGCTTGTATCGTCCCTTGTCCTTTTTTGCATTAGTTTTTGCTTTATACTTGTAAGTAGCTTAGATTTTATTTGCTAGATTAGTTTTTCATTTCGATTAAATCACTAGATCTTAGAAGCAAGTAACTTAGTCTGATTTATCTTTCTCAAAGTTTTCATTTAGTTTCAAACTCATATAATTTTTTAAAAAGAACATAAAATCTCTTGAATCTCATCGAAAGGTGGATCAAGAGTGCTCTATGTCGAAGAGTTCGCTTTCATTTTTATTTTTTGTGCTAACCCCCTCGCTCTCCCGATTACGGTCTTAGACCTGAAAGAGACTCTTGGGTAGTGTAGTTTTTTTTCCGCAAGTTTCAAGGTTATTTCTAGCATTTTATCTTTTATAAGTCTCTTGAATCTCGCCATAGGGCGGATCAAGAGCGCTCTCTATTGGAGGGTCAATGGTTCTTGTTCACAACCCTTAATAAAATTGGAACAAACAATTACTACACTGCGTATGCTCTACCCACTTGTGAGATACTCAAAAACATTGTAGATTGATTAATTCCTCACATTTAATTCCACTTCAACCATAATAAAACACTCTCCCATACATACCAACGAAAATACGGCGTTGATCGTCAAACAATCGAAAGTGGGCAAATTCGGCCTGGGACGCGGGAACCACTGGAGTGAGACCTTAAGGGCACAGTTAGGCTACATCCTTGTTGGTGTAGTGTTGAACACCGCTCTAGAGACTCTAGCCAACCCACATGTCCTTGTACAAAGCCACCTAGATTGTTTTCCGGACATATCTCCAGTACCACAAGGTATATCTTGGAGATCCCCTTCCATTTAATAATCAACTTCACCCCTAAAGTTTACAGTAAAATTTACCAAGAGCATTTCCAAAACATTTTCAAGCACACCCAAGACATGTTTTCGGCATCCCAAGCACTACATTGACTCCATTTGGCACTGGTCTTATTATTCAGTATTTTATTTGCTTTTTATCTATCTGGAGTATTGCTTAAATTATATCATGCTGTGGATGCCTCATTTATAAATTGTCAATTGGTTGTGTATCATCTCAATTATTTTGCAAATACATGCTTGGAGTTAATTTGTTACTATAAAATCACCAAAAACTCCTAAAAAACACCCATCCTCATCATACATTGAAAAACACTTTAAAACACAAGAGCTTTAGTAACTCTTTGCTTGCCCCCAAGGCCACACTTTTCCCACTTGGGAAACAACTTTTGAAAGATTTTTGTTGCTAGTGTGCACATCGGCGGACAACAACATGCACACAATCCATCCCTAGAGGGTTGTATAGATTAGATTTACGTTTGTTTGCTTTTGTCAAGTTTTTTCACAATTTTACATTTCTCAATAAAATTTTTGCTCTTGCTTTCCCGAAGTACTACACCTTTGGTGTATGGAAAAGAGACTCTTGAGATTTACATTAGTTAAGCAACTCATCATTCAAACTTAATAAAATTTACCAAGACTTGAAATCCTAAAGTATGCTCTTGACTGCTGCAACATAGTCTGAACAGTTGGCCAATCAGAAAAGGACATAGAGTGACTAGCGTAATTGGGAAATCTTACAAAGACTCAATCTTAAGAACTCGGGAGGTCAAGTGAGGCTAACTATAGAGTCAACAGGTTTTTGTAAGCAGGTTTAGCCTCGCCTTGTTGGACCCTTGGTATAGTTGTCACAACACCTAGTTCGAAGGAGCGAGTTAGTGTTGGGCCAAACAAAGAAATTACCCAATCCCTTAATCACTCATTTTTAATAATTTAAAACTGACAACAAAGACATCAGTAGCAACCCAGACACAACAACAATCTACATATTACGGCATTTGTTCATTGAATGCGATCAATTCAAATGTTGCTCATTTAAAGTTATATGCAGATGTTCTTTTGTTTCAGTATTTGTCATATACATCATAAACTTCTAGATTTGCTTTTATCTTTTGTAGTGTAAAAGCCTTAGATATATTTTCATAGGGGACCATCCCTGTTGGCTTCGCTAGGAGTAGCCTAGACAGAGGAGTGGAGTAATCAAGTGACAACACTTGACTCTAACTTGCCCGCAAGGACACACCGAGCGGCTTGAAGGTTTCCTGCTGCGTTCCCCCTAGGTGTGTATTAAGCGGCAACACTATGCTAGTGTGGTGCTCCATTGTTGCATCCCTTGCTCTGTCTTCTTCCCAGGGCTGTACTCTAAAGTTTGCTTCGTTGTGGAGGTATGTCCATTTCGAATTGAACCCTACTTGTATTTATTTTTATATCATTTGCTCATTTATCGTTTAGGAAGGAGATGCGCTAGGTGCTCTTTATTTTTTGGGTCATTAGTGGACATTTTCATTTCGGGATCTAATTTCTACTTTGTTGCATTCAGACATTTCAACTGAACTGCATATTCAAATATTTATTTCCTTAATTTTGATTGTTTAAAATTTACCATTATAAATGGAGAGGCGAAAATATTAGCATGTTTGTAATTATCTGTTCCATTGTTTGTTTGTTTTGGTCATTAACAGACATTCATACAATGTCTTTCTTTTCTTTGTTTTGTTGTGCTTTAGACACAGTTACCTTCATATGTAGCTTGCTTCTGGGCGCTTCTACAGCAGCTGCAAGGCTTACTTTCTTTTTTCCATCCTATGGAAATGCTGGTAGTATCAAATGCCTTACAACTACCCCCCAGTGTGATAGGTATAGAACCATTGAACACTGCTCCTCAAATTGTTCCACATTGATATCAGGTCGTACTCTGGCACGAATTCAAAGGAGGGTAAGACACTCTCAGAATCAACACCAGTACAGGATATTCTCACGGAGATCTCTATCTAGCTTCTTCAATAATTCCAGGGATTTCACAGCCTTGAATGCTAGTAATGATTTTTTTTTTGGATATCTTTATTAAGTGTCAGTAGGAGGATTTGAGCCAGCAAGAGTTACGTCACAGGACCCCATTTGTGTGGGCCAGTCTCAAGTGGATGTTCTTCTGAAGGTTCTTGAGGTTGCCATCTCTACTATGGGCACCTTTGGTGAGAGTGATTAGCTCCCCTTTATTTTTTGCTGGAACTTATTGGCTCTGGTCTACCCCTTTTGCTAGCTATGTTTCTCTGTTACTTGTTTATATTTAGACTTAAGAGTTAACTTCTCTTTGCTGGGAGATGCTATTAGTGCATGTTGTACTATTCATTCCAATTGACCATTTTTTTCATTCATGGACATTCTTAAAATTTCAATTTCTGTGCATTTCTGCTTAAGCATTTAGAATTGTTATTTGGTGGCAATTTCTGGTGTTGGGACAAAAATGAATGGTTTTGATTCCAAGTATTGGGTTCCCTTTTCCATACATGTTCAGAAATCTATGGTTCTGAAGTCAGTAGATTACTTTAGCATTGGCCTTAAATTCTTGAAAAGTAGGTTCACTTATCATTGGTACCTATTCCATTGTATACAAGAACGTTTATTTAAAAGAATGAAGAAGAATAGTACATTTTACAAAGTAATCTGATCCATAGTTTTAAAAATCGGCCAAACCGGGTTTGGAATTGGCCGATTTACCGGTTTAAGGGGTAACCGAATCAAACCGGCGAGCAAGTCTGTTCGGTGACTGGTTTGGTACCAAACCGGTCTGATCGGCCGAGTTACATAAAAAATCGGCTGATTTTTGTGTGGACCTGCGCACTCAGAAAAACAGGGTTTTTACATGTTTTATTTCATTTTTAAAATTTTTTCCTAACCTAAGTTACCTAACCCAACCCGTAACCTATTTAGTGACTACCCCTGGGCCCCCCAACCTTTTTTTCCTTGTGTATTTTGTTCCAGTTCCAGTCTCCTAGATATGTATTGCACAGTACACTTGGTGCCATTTTGATATATTGACTCTTATATGGTATATACATGAGCAGACTTTGGATATTTTGTCTATAATGCTTTGGATTCATGGATTAGATTCTTGAAAATGTTGTTTTTCTTTAAAATTTTAAATTTTATATATTTTTGAGTAAACCGATTCATTAAATTCAAATCGACTGATTTATGACCGATTCATTACCGATTCCAATTTTGATTCGGAGTTGACCCTTGATCGATTCCAAGTCCGATTCCGATTTTTAAAACTATGATCTGATCACGTGTCTTAATCTAATAAAGATATCAAGGTTCATAGCATTGGTTGGTCAATAACAAAGGGAAGAAATTAGCAGAGATTAAATTTATTTCTGGCAGACTGCAAACAGATTATCTACCAGCTGATTTACTTTGTTCTTCTAGTGGTTTATTCACAGTGAAGTTCTTGGGTATTTAATATGTTCCCATGATTGTTTTTAGCATGGCCCAGTTTCTTTTGTCAAGTTTATTATGTTGGATGTCAATGTGTGCTTCGAAATTTTGATTGGAGTTCTCTGTCTTTTATCCTGTTTCAGATTGGGTGGCCAACATCATTGCCAACTGATGAGAAGGAACCATTTTTGAAAAACGTTATGCAGGAAAAGGTGTCAGCCTAAGAACTCATTTATTCTGAGCTCATCAGAATGGTTGTACTGTGGATTTCGAGTTTTATTGAATTCAACCTCCAATCTTAGGCATTCCCTTTTTTCTTTGTTGCTTTTCCCTTTTTGAAACATCATTTCTCTTTCTTTGAATTAAGCACATCAAATCATGTTATGTACTCATTATAAAGGATTAGAAAATGAGTCACGATAGCACTTAGTGCCCAAACTGCGTGCTTGTCATGTACATGCTCATGTGGCGTATTAAAACATACTTATAGTCCTAACATAGTTGATATAGTTATTGACTAGAAACTTGCATAATTTAGTTGCATTTGCATGAAGATTCACCGTGGCCTGTAGGTTTGATACGTTTGCACAAGATTCAAGAATTTGCTTGAATAAGAAAGGTTTCTCAGGGAGAAACTGAATGTTTGCAATATAAATAAGGAAACTCTGCATTATATAATATCAAAACTTCAATGTTTCTTGTGATAGTTTGCCGATTGTTTTGATTGGTATTGCTTGACATAATCTACAAGAAAACGTGTTGGGAAATGTCATTTAAAATCTGTAATGGAAATTCTGTCTTTATTTTAGCAATTTTGGGTAGTCTTTTTTTTAATATTAAATTTTAACTATGCATATAATGGCATGTCCATGGGGTGGAGATTTGTTTGCCTTTTTATGAAGGATTTAGTTTCAATTAAAGCTCTTAGAAGATGCTTTCGTTGCATGTCATGTTCTACATATCCATCAAATACTGTCTGTGAAATACTTTTGATAAGAGTCTAAGACTAATTAAATATTTTTGGTATGGCAGCATCACGCACTACGGGATTATGTTATATCTGGAAGCCTATCTCTGCGTACTGGAATTGACAAGTAAGTAATAATGAATCCAGAGTGTATCATATGCAACTGGAGATTACACTCTTCTTGTGACTTCATTTTATTTTTCATTGGAAGAAATTCTACTTTTGTATTACGGGATAGAAAGAGTGCATTTAGAAGGCTTGCCAAGCTGGTATTCCTTACAGTCTAGCAGCTTGAAATCTTACGAGCGTGAAATCATGAGGATGAATGCTTAAGGGCATGTGCGATTGAAATACATGATAGCATCAGAGCGGAATGCAGGTTTTTTTGGCACTCCAGATTAGTAGATGATCTTAGAAGAGTCAAAATTACATCAGAAAGAATTTAGTTCAGCACTGATTGCTGGAGAGATGACTACCCTAGAATATGTTCCTGGCTGAGCTGGAGTGTTTCTCTCCCTTGTAGGTGTCAATTACCAATTGAGCTGCTGCCAATTCAACCAAAGTTACCAAAAGCAAATCAGTGGTCGAGCCAGCTGACCCTGAAAACCAGAACCGGACTGGATCTGGGAAAAAACTGGACCACAAAACTGGTACACCAAAAATACATAAAATATTCAAATTTTGAAAAATTATATATATGTATTCATGTATACAAATTTGCAAAATTTCTCATATTTATAACAAGAAAGAGTATATACAACCAAAATAGCACTAAGTGCACTCCATATCTAAATCAAAATACATCAACAAAAGGCTTTAAATGGCCTATAGAATCCCAAAATAACTCTAGACTAGATAGTAAATTGTCAAGACTACACAATCTAATCATATAATAGAATCATCTAAATCCTCATGTTCAAGCTTAGGCTCAGAGGCCTTAGACTCAGTTTTTTTTTTTTTTAAACATCCTTAAATGTGCCGTTGTATGGTTCTGTTATCACACAACTTGTAGTTGTCCCTAATGGTATCCCATTAGGGATGGGAGAGGTGTTGGACAACTAAAGAGGTGACCCAAGAGATGCCACGGTTCCCAATGCAAGCTCGGTGTCACGATAACGGAGGCACTCTTCGCTTTAGATCAAGACAAATCAAGATCAAGGGGGAGATCCTAGCCAATCAATGAAGACTAGCTAACCCAAAGACTCCTAGGGAAATGTGAAAATGAAACAAGGAGATCAATGGTGAGTTAGATCTAGGAAAGATTAAGTGGACCCAAGAGTTAAGGTATGGTTGAAGAGGCTTAATGAGTGACAAATGGTTCAACCAATGAAAGACAAGGGCCACCTATGAGGTTTAATCAATAGATCTAAAAGATGACTTAGTACCATGAAAATTAGCCAAGAAGGACCCACTCTTTAAAAAGTGGAAAAATGGTCCAATTTGGGTCCACAAGGTCAAAGATGAAATGAGATGGTACTAGGGGTATGCTATGGCAAGGATCTATGGATTGACCATGTTGCCAACTATTATGTACAATAGTTGAACCTCCATTGAGCTGCCAGTGTTTGAACATGATCAATGTTCTCTTCCAGAGTATCAGGGGTTCAGTTTGTGATGATTAGCCAATTTTGGCCAGCCGGTTTTGTTTTTATGTTGAAATGACCATGCCCCATGGGGTCCTTGTAATAAGTGTGCTAGTAGGGTTTTGAGTGGCTCGGTTCCCCAAGACTTGACTATCAACTAAGGTATTTCAGGGAGTTTTTTCACTTGTCGATTATGCTTTGCCCTTAGCCAAGTAATAATTGATGAGTTTTTCTCCCGCTTCCTCCAAAGCTGGAATGCTTGATTTTGAAAGTTTGGGCCTTGGGGGGTTATTAGAGTCCAACTGATGTATATGAACCTACTAGACACTATTTGTATGTTAGATGGTCATTTCCTAGGTCCCTTGTTCATTTAAAACGTTGTCCGAATTTTTTTTACCGGACGCGTTGGATAGTTTTTATTTTTATTATTAATTTTTTCAATTATTTTAGTTGAAAAATTTCCATTTGTAATAATTAAGTGGTTTGGAGGTGGATTTAAAAGATTGAAGGCTTATTTCTTGAGCCAAAAATCTCAATTAAACCCCAAACCCACTTATCCTAAGTTTCGGATAGTCATTCAGCCTCATAATTAATATTTTCTCAAAAAATCAATAAAAGAGAAATATTAATTAAAAAAAATAAAAATAAATTGGAGATAATCCAAATCTCTCCAAAATAATCCAAATGGATTAAATAAACAGGCTAAATGACATGGCAATCAACATTAAAGAAGATTCGAATCATCTCAGATCAGTTTCAGTTGAGTATCCAGTCACTACAAGTCAAATCAATCAAGGAAATTCGCCTCCCTCACGAGCTTTCACGAATTGGGTGATGTGGCATGTTTTGAATGGATTGTTGGATGTGCATTTATTAAATGGTGGGCGCCTTCCTTGGATTGAGGCCACATCACGTGACTTAATTCCAACAAGCTTGAGTTTGTCTCACATCAAGCTCCAAGCTTCACCATAGATTGGAACTCGCCCTCCCTTGCATGCACATGACTTCCATATGTGGAGGCTATCTATTGGATGGTGATAAGAACAAGGAGTGAGTGGGGGGCGCCTTTCCTAGGTGGAGGCCACCTCCCAACTCACAACTACTAAACTCGGTGTTGATTGGATCGATCTCAACTCCAAGCTCTCATTTGATCGGAGTTAACTCTCCTTTGATTGGAATTCGACTTCTCTTGGGTGCCAAGTTCGAATTAGGTTTTAGGTTGTCTCTTCTTGTATAAAAGCATAGCCTTGCACCATTGTTTTCTCATGGAGAATATGCAAGAGAACTCTGCCAAAATTGTAATGCTCACATTTGTTTAAATTGGAATTAAAGCGACTTTGGAGGTCAATGCATGGTTTCTTAGTGTTGTGATTTCATCTTGTATGAGGTGATATCTCTCTCAATCATACTCTCTTTTGCAAATGTATGTTCATTGCTAGCTTTAGAAGGCTGTAAATCTAGCACATAAGGTTAATCATTTATTGTCTTTAAGTTGATTATCTATGCAAGCTCTTTCAAATATCTAGATCGAACAGGACGTAGTCAGTTATACGAATGTTTTTTGGATATTTGTTTGATTTAGTATTCTAGCACTTGATCTTGTTTGCTTCTTGAGTGTTGTGTTTTCAGGGATCACCAAAGGTGGAGATAAGGTTGAAGTTCAACTTTTTCTTCACAAAACAAGAGTTTTTATCATCTGACACTTTCGTCTTGCAGGATCTACAAAGCTTCTACCTCCAAGTCAAGAAACTTAGCCAAAAGGTCTCTCTCCTCATCCATCACTTTTTAAAATCAAGACAACTTTGGTTATTGGTTACTCCATAAGAAGCCCTAAATCCTAAAGTCTTACCCATTGGCTTCTTCCCTCCTTGTCTTGTTTGGCTTTCGTTTCTCTTCTTCCTCCTTCTTGCTTTCTTTTTTCTTCCTCCTTGCACTCGTTTTTTCCTTCATCCCTCCTTTTGTTTTCTCCTTTAGCCCTATCTTCCATTCGTTTTTTGGTCCCTCTCCCTTTCGTTTTTCCTATCTTCTTCCTCCTTGATCCTCTTCTTCTCTCCTCATCTCCTTTCGTTTTAGCTCTCTTCTCCTCTCGTCCCCCTTATTCTTCCTCCTCTCGTCCTCCTTTCTCCTTCTCCTCATTCGTTTCTCTTCTTCTCCTCTCTCGTTTTCCTCCGTTTGCTCTCTTCTTTCTTAGTTTAAGTTGCATTTAGTCTTTAGTTGTTTCAAAAGTTAAGCATTGTTAGTTTTCATTCATAGAAGCTTAGATCTTAACTTAGTTTCATCTTAAAAGCTTGCATCCATTTCTAGTTTGGAAGTTAGATCTCATTTTGAAAAAGTTTCAAAACTTGCATTTGAAAAGTTCATTTTTGCATACTAGCTTGGCATCTAGATCTTAGTTAGGTTTTGATTTTAATTAACAAATAATGGTTGCTTGAAGACTTTGTTGTGCTTTAGGTACTTGAAGAGGAGATTAACCAAAGACAAGTCCAAAGACTTGGAAAGGAGACTTGAAGAAGTTCCCAACAAGAAGAGGCTAAAACCAAGAAGAACCAAAAAACCTTTTTTTGTAAAAGCCTCGAGAACTTCATAACCTTTTTTCATTTTTCAAGTTCTCTTCAAGGGTTGAAATCCCAAAAAATTGTAATCTCATAATAAAAAGAGCAAGTGGGATTTAAGGCTCCCACAACCCACTTCCCCATTTCGGGAAGTTTGTAGTGTCTTGGTTCTTTGCTTGTTTCACTTTTAGATTAGTTTTCATTTTGCAAAATAGATCACTAATTGCTAGATTAGCCTTCAACTTTTGCATTTAAACATGTGTTAACTAGTTTGCTAGATTTCTCATTTTGCAAAGTAGAACAATAATTGTTAGATTAGTCTTTTCTCATTTTATTTGATTCACTTGTTGTGTTCTTATTTGCTATTGTTCAATCATAAAAAGAACACAAAGTCTCTTGAACCTGTCATAAGACAAGTCAAGAGCACTCTCTATCGGAGAGCAGTGTTGCATTTTGCATTTTCATATTAGATTAGCTAAGTCTCTTGAATCTCACCATAAGGTGGATCAAGAGCACTCTTTTTCGGAGAGCTTTGTTTTTGTGCTCTAATAAAATACTCACAACTCATCATCTTCCGTACAATTGGAATTTAATATTTTCCATACCGCGTATGCTTTGCCCTTCCTTGGGAGGTTGGGTTACTTGGAAACGGTATTCGCTATCTAATTGTTCACATCTAATCCAATTTTAAACCATAATAAAATCTTCTCCCCATAACCAACGAATCCGGCGTTGATCTTCAAAATATTCTAACGTGGGCAAATTCTTAGTGGAGGCGCTGGGTAGCTATACCTCGTTTTCAGTGGTTGGTTAGTTATTGAACGCCTCGTTGGAAACTTGGGTAGTCCAACATGTCCTTGTACGGAGCCACTTAGATTATTCCTGGACAGATTTCCAGTACCTTTGCGTATCGCTTGGAAATTCCCCTCACCTTTAATAAACAAGATCATTTTAAAATACACAATAAAATTTACCAAGAGCATTGCAAAATGATCTCACAAACATATCTTTGAGACTTGTATTTTGAGCATCCCCAGCACACAATTGACTCCATTTTGGCACTGGTCTTGAAACTCATTTTGCATCACCTAATTTGGACCATTTGTCCTTCATTTATCAGCGATTTATTTCTTGTGGATGCTTTAAATTCAGTTATCTTATATATTGTGTATCTTATCTTGCGTTTTGCAACAACAACTTGGATTTATTAATTTGTTATTGTGTTTCTCATGAAAACTCCTAAACAACACTCATTCACACCATACACCCAAAAACATTTAAAACCAAGAGCCTCAGACAACTCTTTGTTAGGGACTACCCCCCTTGGCTTCGTTAGGAGTTAGCCTAAACGGAGGAGCTGGGATCACGTGACAGCACCTGGCTCTTTGCTTGCCCGTAAGGCCACACCTTTCCCACTTGTAGTGAGGAAACAACTTTCGAAAGATTTCTGCTGCTGGTGTGCATCTCGGCGGACAACAGACCAAAAATTAGCAATACCCAAGTGTGGGATTTAGGAGATGGCCACCTACCCAAGGAGTGCGAATTGCCCCAAGGGTACTAGTGCCTCAGATCAAGGGCCAAATGCAACCACAATCTTATATACCCACTTTTAGGAACTAGCCAAACTAGCCTCTTCAAGTGAATGCGAATTTCTTTGGAGAGGCTAATGTGCGTTGGGAAAAGGTTCAAATGGAGGTCAATCACCACCAAACTATAGATCTGAATTGCCGTGGATGCCATAGAGGTGGGTCTTTAATTTTATACCCAAAGCCAAGGTAGATCCAAGTAGATCTAAAAAAATGTAAAATGAGGGTTTTGATTATTAGGGTTTGATGACCAACGAAGAAGAATGAATGGATCTAGGTACATACCTTGTAGAACATACCTCAAGTGCTTGTGGCCACTTTGCAAATTGATAGCATTCCCCCTATGTGTATATTCAAGAGTGAGATCTAGTGCTCCAAGCCAAAACGTCCTCCTCCAAAGATAGCCAAAACGTTCTCCTCCAAAGATAGCGAAATTGTCCTCCTCCTACAAGATAGCCAAGTAAAAGAATTATGAAAATGATGAAGAGATGTAATAGAAAGTATCAACTATGTCACAAAGATACAATAATGATACTCCCTGTCACAAAGATCAACCCAAGAGAAGATATGTGGGTCCCCCCAACAATAGCCTCTTTCAAATTGTCCTCCTCCTCATCAATTCGGCCTCCCTGCATAAAAACGACTAGTAGCCCACGATCCACAAATGATACATAGAGAAAATATTGTATATTCAACTTGCAAAGGAATCCATCAAGACAAAAGAAGTAGATCCACAAAATAGTATTCTATTCCAATCTTAAAGAGCTCCAAAGGTGCCTTTACAATAGGGGGGTCTCCTCCTTTTATAGGATAATAAATACCAAAACCCTAAACCACAAAACCACTTTTTAAAACCAGTGGTTGAGATAAAAAAATATAACAATCTAATCAACGGCTAAGATGAGCCAATACAATATAAGACATGGGTCACTTAACTAAGTGGTGACGTCATGGCCTAAAGTGACTCAATGAGGGTGACGTCATACATGGGGGTGGCTAAAAATACATGTGCCACATCAACAAGACCTAGACAAGTCACTAAAAGCACATGGTGGGGCTAGGAGGCATTAATCTCCTTCACTAGCATGTCCCCATGGCACAATAATATAAAATATAAGTCTATGACATGTCCAAGTAACACATATGATCAAATCCCGTCTCCAAAATTTGAGAGAGACATGCAGTAAAAGACCTTTTATGGTCACTGTGGACCCCACTGAATGGTGTGTTATCCACTAAATTGCAGTTAGTGGATTTCGAGTGAACCGTTGAAGACTTGAACAATCAAATTATTCATCATCAGTGTACCGAGATCCATCAGGCCAAAATTTTTTGGCCCTTTGTAAAATTTGCATGTCCAGACTCCTGTAGGGAAATTGTAATAAGTTGGTCTAAGCATGGTCAATTTGTAAAAGACTTGGCTTGCCTTAGGTTTGGCTGTCAGGGGGATACTCTAGAGTATTCTTTCCTTAGGAATTATGTGTTGCGCTTCAGTGGCGTATAATTCCTGAGTTTTTCACTCACACCTCCAAAGCTGGAGTATTTCCATGGTGATCAAACCTAGGGAGGTTATTAAAGTCTCTGTGTCTATGTTTTTTTTACATGCTAGCCATCAATAATAAGTCGTATAGACATGCACTAGGTCCCCTAGGAGTTTGAGTTGATTTCAACAAAAATAATTTTTTCTGTAAACTTTGGCCATTTTTAATGGTTTAAATGAGAAATTTCAAAATGTAATAAAATAGTGGTCTGGAGGTGGATTTTGTTGTGGGGATGCTCGTTTTGACGCTCAGAGCGTCCTCTTTACCCTAGGACCCACTTTCTCCGTGTTCTGGGCGGTTACGTCGCCTCTGGGAGCAGTTTTCATTAAAGATGCGACAAATTGGCATTTAATTGCTAAAAAAACACATAATGCACAAAAATCCAAAAATGATTAAAAAATGATATGGAAAACGATGGCATATGGTTTTAAGTGATGTATGATCACATTATTTGGAAAAGTCACATGGTAAAAGTCAAGTTTTGAAGGTGGCGTGAGCATATCTCAACCCATGATGCGCCATCCCTCCTCATGCTTCACGTCATCCTTCGCATGGCATCTTTCGATTTTATTGGGTGGAGTTTCCAATGTTTAGGAGGAGGCGCTTTGTGATGTGGCCTCCCACCATTGAGTTGGCATTCATTGCAGAGCAAGTCAACGATTGGTTAGAGATGGCGAAGCATCCCTTCAACGTGTGAGCCTTGATTCTTCCCAACGGCTTTGGGCATGTGGCTCTCCGTAGATGGTGGGAGGAGCTTCCAAAGCTTGGGAGAAAGGCGCCCTTTCTATGTGGCTTCCCTCTCATCCCCCATTACTACAATCAAGGGATTGCATTGGAGTTTATTCCAACACTTGGCTGCCCTCTGTCCATAATTTGCATGCCTTCACCAATTCGACTTCCCTCACTTGAACTCTATAAAAGCAATGTCTTTGCTCCATTATTCAAATGGATGGATGCATAAAACCTCTGCTCGATTGTATACTTGTTGATACTATGAATATATGTTGAAGACTTTGGAGGTCTACCCTATGCATGTGTGTGGAATAAGCGGTTTTTGAGGTGATATTGTGGATTTATTCTTGTCTTGTCATTTCATTATTGATAGATCTAGCTTAGTTGATAAGAAATAAACATTTGTAGATGTCAACTTCTTTATTTGTGCTTGAATCTTAGAGATCTAGAAATAGCCAAAGATATTCGGTTGTATTTAGGCTCTTCCGGTTTTCTTTTATTTCTAACACACTAGATCTAACAATTTTGTGGCAAGATTTGTCTGATAAGCTGTAGATCACAAGGCTCATGGGGATTTGAACTTGGTTGTAGCTTCTTTTTCCTTGAGCAGTATTTTCTAAACTAACATTGTTATAGGTTCCTCCAAGAGCAACATCAAACAAGCAAGCTTTGGCTTGAAGGGTTTCATCCACCATTCTTCAAACAAACTCTCTTCTTTCCCTTTTTGTTTCATGCTTAGAAGTTTTAGATCTAGGGCTTCCATTTGTTTATCATTTTTAGATCTGAACTTTCTCAAGCATTCTTAGTAGATCTAGATCTTCATTTTCTTAAAAAAACTTATTCGTAAGTAGATCTAGACTTCAAGCTTTTGTAATTGCATTTTTTTAAATTTTAAATTTTTTTTTTTCAAGTACAATTTTTTTTCAATTTTTTTATTTGTTTAAACTCATTTCCACCACCTTCTAACAAAGTTTGTTTGCTGGTTTTTAGCAAGTCCAAAGAAATACAGAGAGAAACTTTGGCCATTTTTTGCTAGGAAACACCAAAAAGGGCTTTCCAAGGACCCCTTTCTTCTAGCTTTTCATTCTAAGTTATTGTAGGCCCTTTAGATCCATAAAGAGGGACTAAAGAGGCATTCTTTCTTGATTTTTATTGTAAACATTTAAACGGGAGCAGTAGGATACCCCCCGCCCACACCCCATCCCTCTGGGGGGATCTGTACTTGTGTAAAATTTTCATGTATGAGTTTTTTTAACAAACACAAACAAACACACACACACACATTTGATTTGTAGGGTGTATGCTTTGATCCTTTTTTCTTTATATGTTTTGATCCACTTTATTTATTTTCATAAGCGTAAAGTAGAAATAAAACCAGTTTCGTTGCCACAAAGTATGCTCTCACCACCACCTAAATGCATCGTTGATTAGTGGTGGTCGATCAGAAAGTGAAGCATAAACTTAGTGAGTTATATCTTTTTTTTTAGTTTTGCATCTTACTTTCCATAATATAATTGTTGAATAAAACGAATCCAAAGTCTCTTGAACCTCGTTGAAAACCAGGTCAAGAGCACTGTCTATCGGAGAGCACAATGGTTGTATTTTTCCAAATTTGAATAAATCATTTACCTACACTACGTATGCTCTACCCATCAGCGGTTCGTCTGAGTTGAGGAATACCAAAGCAGTTGGAAGCACTATTTAACATTTCACACCTAACTTAGTACTCATTTAATAAAATCAACATCCTATTATAACATCCATGTTAGCTGGAGCTACCATGCTGTAGATTGTGTGGTCGGGGACCATACTATACTTTTTTTTTTCTAGATCAGAGATCGGATGCCTTCAGGGGAGGCACATAGTTTTGTTCAGATTGCCTTGAGCAGATATATCAGTGGGGACAGATGGTTTTATTGTATTGTCCAGACGTGTATACATTATGGCCTACAGAGGCACCCTTCTTTGCCAGGCTTTGCACAAGCCCATTTAGACAGTTGCCTAGCCATATTTTGATAGAGTGCTACAGAGTATTGCTGGTTTACCACTTATTGCCCGGATTCAGTTGAGATCCAGTTTCAGAGTCGGCTTCAGCAACAGGTATATGGTGCAGCAGGTATAACATTTGATGTTCTGTTGCTTATGTTGTCGATTAGACTTGTTTATACATGATAGTACATTGACTTTACATATTATGTTGATGTGGTGATCTAGTTGTTATTATGATGTGTTTGGCCCTTGGTGATGTCAGTCCACCCCCTTCAGTAGGCTCCTGTCTATGCACACCGGATCACATTCCCAGTATTGGTATAGACTTGGTCACTTAGTCCCCTTAGGCACCTGACTTTGGATCCACCTTCACTCTCTCCACCCATTCGACCCATTCATGATTGGCCTTTTCCTGACTTGGATTTTGATTTGTGACCCTGAGGATCCCCTTCTCCACTGATCTCTGAGTATGCCATGACTCCCTCTCTTTTGTGCCTCGGCTCTTTAGTGTGTGAGATGCACTCTCAAACCTGGGATTTGCTCCTGTCGGTTTCCCTCGATGTTGCAATGTAGTATAGGAGCGTGTAGCCTCACCGGGTGTTCCCCATTGGTCATCGAAGCATTTATGCTCACCCCCATTACTCTGCAGTATGAGCACCTTGATTATATCTATTGACTCATTGAGATATGTATGTAGTCGAAAAAGGGCCTTGATGTAAATGAAGAAATGAAGAATTGTAAAGCAAGCCAAAAAGGCTATTGTAAATGTAAAATCTATCCCAAAAGGCTAAGTATGAAAGTCATTGTAAAATCCATGCAATGTGTTTGTAAACACACATGGACACAGGTCGGCCGTACATATCAGCTTTGTAGTGGTTATTTCCTCACCTAGTCCTGCGGGGCAAGGAGGTGAGAGGGAGCAAGGGACATGCTCAAGATTGTCCCCTAGAGTGTCAAGTTACGGTTTGCCGGACACCCAGTTTGGTGGCTCTAGAAAATATCCTCACAGAGTCTTATTAAGGCACGGATGTGAGTTGTGAGGTACTTGTTAGATGACCAGTGGCGGTTTCCCTGTACTATACCCATTTGTGAGGCACCGCCCTTCCCCGTGTTTTGTCATGGTATGCTTATCTCAGTGGACCCCGCTTTCCCGAGTTATCCAAAGGGTCACATGATCTTAGTCGTTGTCATCCCTTATCCTTCACCTTATTTTCCACCTCACCCAAAGTCAGCTAGGTGGTCAAGTCTATAGGTTGTGCATAGCAGTTTGAGTCTTTTGGATGTGGTGGGCCCACTTCACCAGGGGCCTTGTGTTTTTGAGATATTATTTATTTTTGATCACCATATTCACATTTTATTGTTTAGTAATGTACTAACATGTATAAGGAAGCCTATCGCTTCATATTGCATACAGGTATTCAGCCAACACCATGTTGACTAGATTTGACTTGGTCAAACTAGGTTGACTAGACCAAAAATGGGCCCGAAAAAATATTGCGATCGAGATTTCGATTTTGATCACTTCTATTATCTTGGGGTACCATATGAACCTCCAAGCATCAGAATTTGGAAAAGTTGAGGCAACGATGAGATTTTTAATTATTATTGGTCATTAATGACCTGTTTTAATTAAAAATCATGGATTTTGGGCAAACAGTGCCTAAGTGATGGATCGTGGTCGTTCAAGTGACCATATCTACTATTTTTGGGCTACGATTGCATTGCAATAGACAGTTCGACAATCCAGGCACTATAAGTGGGTCAAAAGCCCAATTTACAACTTCAACAATAAAAACCAGCAGTTAATTAAAGGAAAAATCAAAATTTGGCAAAGGCAACTATGGCAAATGGCAAAATCAAAGGCTGACTAATATAAGGGTGACTTATAAGGTAATTTCATGATGTTTGGACATTACATTTTTGAGGTGGGACCCTCCCACATTGGACAACTCACTCTAGAGGTTGAATTTGCTCATGGGGGCGTTTTTCGCCACCTAGGCAATTTCGATTTGGATATTTATTGTTATGTGGGACCTTGATGTATTAGTTAGGAGGATAAAACATGATATAGAGACCCCCTAACTCATGTTTTATGTATTGTATGGACCCCACAATGGGTCCCCCACTCCACAAGTGCGCTAGACATGGGCAATTCGCACCCCCCTTCATGAGCTCATCTTCACCATCGGTTTGGTGCTTGGGAAAGTCAATCCCAGCCATTGGTTTTGGGGAGAAGATGCTAGGTTTTTGAGCCATCTCTATAAGAAAAGGAGCTCACTCATTGTACAGCTCTCTTGGGCATTTTTGTAAACACTTAGACTGAAATAGAGAAGAGATTATTGAGAGTTCTTGAGACATTGTTGCCTGGATGAATGTTGTGATGATTGATAGGCGTTTGTTGATGTATTGATGAGTTTTCTAGCGCATTTATCCATCTTCTATAGCTGAAACGAATTGCAGGTTGGAAGGCCACTTGAAGAGGGCCGCATTTTTTGGAGTGGGAGCTCCACACTTGGGTTTTTCTTCAAGGATTTTAAAGAGGGAGTTGAATTTATTGTTTATCATTCAATTTCTCACTTATTTGCCTTTCATTTTGCTGTGTTAACTATCTATTTGTTGCAGATTTTTGACTTTCGATTTCTTGTGGCAGGTAGCTGGGGCGCACTTGCTCTTTGGCTGGCTCAAACGCTTAGGGAAAGCGCTGGCTGCTCATCACTTAGATTCGGCAAGTGGTCTTCACACAAATATTCAGCCATTCATCTTTGTTTCAGGTATTCCTCTCATGGTCATTTCTCTAGTTAGATTTCTGATGTGTTTGCTAAGCTGAAACTGCAGGTAAAACCAAGAGAAAATTAAAAAACTAAAAAGTTGACCGTAGGAACTTAAATTTCTCTCCAAACCCGCTTATGATTTGTTCTTAAACGTCTAAATCCAAAGTTTCATAGTTTTTTGACTCCATTAACCCATAGATCTAGCATTGGTCCTTTTGCCAAAAACGCCCCTCTAGGGCGTTTTTCTCTTTTCGCTGGTTTGGGTGACTTTGGGGTTTTGTGTAGTTTAGATTTGGCTTTAGATCGTAATTTTACCTTAAAGAATCAAACTATCAATTGCTAGAGGTGCCATTAAATGCTAATTTATCTCTGCCCTAGGTCCATTGTTTCATTGCTTGACTCTCTTCCTTGGGCAAGATCATCTCCATTCTCTCACTTCTAGCTTGTTTACATCCTTTGCTGATTTTCAGCCATTTGGTCATTTATCTTATCTATTTTATTCATCATTATCAATCGCTGGTCACATTTCAATTTCATGCTTATTTCATCCGTGTGTCCAGCTGGTGGCGGAAACCGACCTGAGGATCCAATTTACACTCATCTCTTGTATTCATCTCTTTATATTTTGGGATTTGGGTGTGTTTTTGTCTCTCAACCATCACCAGTTGAGCGGGGTCTCCCCCCTGACTTGGCTACGTTCCTCGTCTGAAGTGACAATAGCCTTGTTCGGTGTGACTTCCGTTCATTGAGCGGAGGACTTGGCCATTGCTGGTTACACCTTCCTATCTGTCCACCCTCCACCAACCCTGTTGGGACACCTTACTTCAGCAGCTAGAGATAGTGTGATAACACATCTCTTTTAAGATAAGTGAAAATCCGACACTTCGATTAGACTTTGTGTGGGGAAATTCTGCCTGGGGACGCGGAAACCATTGGGACGAGACTTAAGAGCACCAGTTAGACTAGATCCTTGTTGGTGTAGTGTTGAACATCGCTCTCGAGACTCCGGCCAATCCACATGTCCTTGTACGGAACCACAAATTTCTAAGTTTCTGGACATTCCTCCCTGTACCTCACGGTATCTCGGGACACCCCTCATTTTTTCCCCTAATCAAGTTTCATACTTTAATAATTAAAAACAACCAAGACAACACTCGCAAAACATTTCAATTTTTCCTTTCATTTCACCATACTATTTGACTCCATAAGGCACTGGTTTTTTGTATTTGCTTAATATCAATATTGTGCATCTTTATTTCTTGCTGTTGAAAGCACTTATCTAATTAGAAATCATTTTTGCAAAGGCTATCTTGTGACATTTTACCCTAAACCCATAATAAACTCCTAAAAACATATAAACACTTTTAACCATTTCACTGGAATCTCTAACAACCTTAGAAACATTCCTAGGGACTACCCCCCTTGGCTTCGTTGGGAGTTTTCCTAAACAGAGGAGTCAAGATTAGGTGACAGCCTTGACTCGAGACTTGCCCCCAAGGGCACACCAAGCAGTAGCAAAGATTTTTGCTGCGTTATCCAGGTGTGCCGATCCGGCGACAACATGGTGCAAACTGATCTGGAAGAATGGGGGGTTCACCATGGATTACCTTAGAGCAGACCAAGTGCCAAAACCTTGCCTCAATTGCCTAAGTCGAATTCCCCAGTGACCTTTTTATTCCATTTTTAATCCTCTTGAAAATCCTAAAAGTGCTAGAAACCGCCTCTAGGGTGCCCGCACTGTCTAACTGAAGGTGCCATCATGTCCGAAAGGGGGGTGTAATGGTAAAAACAAGTGGCTGGACCACGCCCTTCCCCTGTAGCGCCCTAGGCAACAACTTGCCTCCAATGCTCCTGTTGGACAGGTTGGATCAGCATGCCCAGACTGGTCAACAGGTGGATAACTGCAACTATCATACCCAGAAGTGCTCAGAACTGAAAGGTAAGTGTCCCAATGGATCCAGAAGACCCAAATCCACAAGAGATGAGTACTCATACACCTCATGATACCTTTGTGGTCATCAGTATGGTCCACCATACCCGGACAATGTAAAATATGATGATCTGGAAATAATAATACAACTGATCAACTGCATCAATCATCTTCTGAAGCATATGTCCAACATATGGAATCATCAATAGGTGTATGTGGGACCATAAATCAACATCAATAAGCACATGTGGTCCATCTCATCACGGATCCCAAGAACGACCATGGTCCAACTATGTTTGACTAGGTCAAAATACAACCATAGACTAGATAATAACAAATAACTAAGACATGTTCCTTTAATCATATTCACAACTTAACTTAAAGTATAAACACCATTCAATGGCAGTTAATACACACACACACACACACACACATATATATATATTTCAATATTATTTATAGTTTACTTGCACAAAAGCTTTAAAGACATACTCTTCTAATGGACATGGCCTAACTGCTAGCAAAGGGTGAAGGCTAAGGACAAGGCTAGGCAGAAGGGATGACTTGACCAACTCAACTAAATGACACTTTGGACGGGGAAAGGGGAAGCTACACTCTATGTTGGACAAAATAACAAAGGGAATGGCAGTGCCTCACAGATGGATAAGTTGTTTTGAGAGTGCTTATTCAACTTAGGCATCATGTCTACATCAAGTTGATGCAGTTTCATTAGGATCATTCATTTACTTTTCATGGCCTTTTCGGCCTATATGACCCCTCTGGGATTTTACATGCGCTTAAAAGCACAACTAATTGCAGCTTGCATCCAGGGCATATTTACATTTACAAGGTCAACAATATTTAGATATGGCATTTGTTTAACCATTGCTTTTTGGACCTTTCTATACCCTTCATGGGGTATTTTAGCATTTCATTGCTTTAGCCTTTATTCATCGTGTGTTGAGAAACACATTCTAGAATTTTAAGTTCATAGGCTTTTATAAGAGATTTCCAATATAACTAGTACATGTGCTTTCAGTTTTAGCCAACAACGACTCATGTGACTAGAGGGAATTCTGTGCGAAGCCAAACATTGGGGCAACCGACTAGAGTGATCTATGCATAAAATCCAACTCACCAAATGCAAGTTTTGTCACCAACTCAGAGCCGAGACACAAAACAAACGTGGATGCGATCCGAAACAGAGGTAGAAATGGGGAAGTCCTCCATATCAAAATGTCAAGAAGGCAAGTCAAGGTGAAAGCCAAATAAGGAAGGTCATGGATGGATGGAGTCAAGTGGATGTGGTGCCTTGGCTAGCAAACAAAAATGTCAGGAAAAATCATGTCCATGTTCATAGGAGGGTAATGAAACCAATGAGTATTGTCAGAAAACCTTAAAGTGCAAGTAATACATCCAATTTTATATTTTATAAAACCATCCATGATATTTCATTTCATTATTTAAATAGTACTGCCACATCATGAGTTATATACCAAGTCAATACTATGAAGATGACTAAAACAACAAAATAATAGTCCAAGTTTAAATGTTCATATCAATGCACATCATAAATAACCATCATATAGAACCACTGAAACATTGCAGCAACAACACAACTGTAACTCTGGGCACTGAACTGAAACTGTATGGAACAAAAGGTGACACCAGTCATCAAATCTAAGCTCTCAAGGCTCAACCTTGGCACAAGGTCTACTCAATGTCTGATATATACTGCTCTGATCTGTAAGTGATCCCAAATAAAACTGCTCATCATAGTTGATCTTTGTAAAAGCAAAGCTCTGAAAAGTGCAGATATCTGCTCAGCAAGAATAGTTGACCAACTACTATGGTGTGAAAACATCTGGCTTCGGTTGGGACAAGTGCTCTAAGGGAGAGAACGCTTGAGAACCTCAGAATCTCTGGTCTCGAACTGCTCTCCATCAATCTTCAATCCAGCAACTCAACATCCTTGCTTTCAGCTTTTTATTTTGCACTTGTATCTGCACTCAGGGCCACTAAAATACCTCATGACGCATGTATGGGATAAAAATATAAAATAAATGTTGAAAATGAAATCTATTCTATAACAAAAACTGAAATGTATAAATGGAAATACTAAACTAACATAACATTTTTATTTTATGATTTTATTTTTATTGCAGGTGGTGAAAAAGGCTTAAAAGGAGCACTAGCTAGGTCATGGACTACCCCAAAAAATGTCCACAAGGGCTCTTTTTGGATGCCTGCAAGGTTCCCGAAGGATGCCCGCAAAGGCACCAAAAGATACCCGCAAAGGCTCTCTTTGGATGCCCGCAAGGGGTCTCAAGAATGCCCGTAAGGTATCCCTGGAAATGCCTGCAAAGGCTTCCAGAAATGCCCGCAAGGGCTTCCTTAAAATGCCCGCATGGCTTCTAGGAATGCCCGCCATCAACCTTTTTATTAAAGTGTTGCTTACTAAAGCAAACCAAACTCACTCAACCAAAACAGTCCTAGAAAGAGGAAAACACTTAGAACTTAGGGAAAGGAAAGGCACTCAAAAGTTTTATTAAATGTATGCAGGAGATGAGAAAAGATTAGGAAGGAGCAAGACTCAACTCAATCAACAACTCAACAAGAAGAAAAGGCACTGATCAAAAGACAAAGCAAATAAAACTCACGAAAACTCAGCAGTCAGGAAAAAGAAACACAAGTCCTACTGCTCAAATGAGCTTATTTGAAAACCTACCTATTCTAAGTATGCAAGGAAAATCCCTATCCCGTAGGGACAAGGGGGTAGTAATGTTTCAACAATACCCCATTTATGGGTTGCTTCAGCCGAAAAGGGTCAAGGCTTTGGCAAGTTCTGTTGCACGACTCAGAGTCGAGACAAAAAACAACATGGAGTCTATAAAATACAGAGGTCAAAGTGGGGGAAAACTCCTTAATTACACATGTTAAAGTCACAACTTAGTGATCAAATCAAAGGATGGAAGATGATAGATGGACGGAGACAGTGAAAAGGTGATTCCATACATAATAAGGGCAAGGCTAAATCTGCATAAGGTTGGCAATACTAGTGATCGTATGAAAAAGTCTTACATTCGAGATCATACATTCACTCTCAACAAGCTCATAATAACAACACATACTGAAGTCACCACTGCCAGTCACCATGTTAAGTCAAAGCTAATAATAGAAGTAGGAGAGACAAATAATAATACCCAAATGCAGCTTGTATACCTTCTCAGTTATATACCTGTCTCTGCAACGAAGATCCACTATGGCTGCTCATGGGCAAGGGAACACATAGGAGCTGCATGCTCTGCTAGGTGAACCATAGCTAAATCAAGTCCTCGTAATGGGGTCATGCAAGGCCAAGTCATGATATGGGATACTGCTGGGCTGCTTTGCAAGCTCTGACAAACTCTGAAAAAATCCACCTTTGATAATGACTAGATGAAAAATATGCTCAACTCGTGAGGGATTGGCATTGATCGGAAGCAATATATGGTCCTTTGCATCATGGTAGCTCCAACTACTATATTTGTGATAACAAGTCCTTTCTAGCTCCTTCTTGGAAAATTGTTTCAGGTTGGAATGGAGTTGTTGGGTGCAAGCCAAGTGAAGAGTCTTGCTTTGGGTGAAGATTTTTCAGAGCAAGAGCCCATGTTTGAATTAGCACCCTAGGGAATCATGTCCTTCTCTTCCCTCAACATGATCCCTGCTTTGATGAATTGAGGTCTTACTTTGACCCATTGGTGCCACACTTGTTAATTGCAAGTTATCACAATTGAGCCAGATTTGATCTAAAAAGGGTTGGGAGAGAAGGATAGCAACATTTGAGATAATATAATTTTATTAATGTCCAATGAATGACCACAAAAGTAAGTCAATGGGACTAAAAGGTACATCCTGTATGAATACAAAGTTGGAATGCAAAAGCAACTCCTAGATAATACTTAAAATAGGATTAATAAGTACAACCTAAATAAGTGTTTGACTAAGATAATCACTAGTTCTAGCCAACACCAAAATATGTATATGTGGGTGTGGTCATAGAACGTGAGAATATACGACATTGGAACTGGACATCTTGGTGCGAGTAAAGAGAGAGAGAGAGAGATCAAAGGATGAAAGCGATCATGTCAAGGCCTCATTGGCCTGATTACAAAGGGCGAGGGGGGTGATCGGGGTAGTCACTCGATATTGGAGTAGGAGTCATCGTGCACCATAGTGGGATCCAGTTGTATGATTCTGGGGGGATGCAGGAGCAATGAAGCCCTGTTCTCCTACCATCTGAGGTCGAAGGAAAGAAACTCCAAATAGATATTTGGCTACTTAGCTAGGTTTGGAAGGTAATTCAACGGGTGGGAGGCGCCTTGCTCTAGATCTTTTTGTCACTATTCAGGATGTGCATTTGGATGTTTGGTTCGACACCTCTGAATATGTTTTGAATATATTGGTTGATCTCCTTAGTGGGAAGGGGGGAGGTTGGGGAAACACAAGGTCTCAACATTCTATGGTTTGAAGTACTCTGGAGTTCTGGCTGTTCTTTGGTACCTCGGTTTGGAGGAGCAACATGAAAGTATGAGGTGATACGCTTGGTAGTCCCATAGTGGGGTGGGGCATGCAAGAACTGGGATCTGTGACTGAATATCTCCTTGATGAAGAGGGATAGGCATCTCTAATGTCGATATTTGAAGAAAGTGGAGAGGGAGCACATTGAGTCTGTATTA
Organism: Larix kaempferi; assembly: GCA_027924585.1. Lineage (NCBI taxonomy): Eukaryota > Viridiplantae > Streptophyta > Pinopsida > Pinales > Pinaceae > Larix > Larix kaempferi. Next base: position 6,153,996 of record BSBM01000364.1, on the reverse strand, counting down.
AGGCAATGGTAGTGTCCTTTGATCTCATAGTAGAAAGGGCACCTGAAAATGAGGTGTATGTCTGTCCCGGGCTCTTGTAGGTGGAACATTTGGTAGATCCTATTCGGTCGGGGAATATGGTGATCGATGTCCACTTTGAGCCTGTGAGAAGCAACTTGCAGATGGCAAAGGGTGATCGTGAGTGACTGCATCCAGTGTCGACGTATATATCGGGGGTGGATGATGATGGCATCCTACAACTCCAACAAGTGTTCTAGGTAGAAAAATATCTTTGGCCCCAGGGTCTATGGAGGTGAGGTCCAAGTAACCTGGATGTATAGTCCATAGATGTCCTCTTGCATGCCTTGATTCAGATCCTATCTAGTTGGCAATATATTGCCTGGTGTGTATGGAGAGTATTGGAAGGAGGGAAGGTGCTCTTGGGATATGGCCAGTGATTGGAGAATCGTGTACGACCAATGTGGACATCTGAGGCAAGGGCCTTTGATGAGCAGAGTGCAAGGTGTGGTACCTCTCTTCCCTGGAGGCCAAGTCCTCAAAGGCCTTGACTCTGTGTAGCAAGGAGACCAGGCAAAGAATAATCTCAAGGCATAAGGGAAGGACTCTGAACTCTTCCCGATGATGGGCTAGGCACTTTACATTTGCATCATATGATATGCCAAAAGCAGAAGCTGAACTCTCTTTGTGTAGTCCCAATTTGTCAAGAGCAAGCTCGATCCCCAGATATTTGTACCATAGAGGATTGTATGCTTGATAATCGCCTCCATGAGGTAAAGTCTGGACTGGATGTCTTGAAATTGGCCTTGGAAGTACTGTCTCTCGACGAGTGCTAGGGAGCCATCGCTTTACTAAGCATGGGCTGCATTGCTCGATGCATATTGAAATGAGGCCCTATGTGCATGACCCCCAAGTAGGTGTACGCTGTCATGATCTCAATCTCTTCCCCTCGAAAGTAGAAATGTCACTCATAAAGGAGGCTCTTTGATGAGTTGAAGATGATAACCTTGGTTTTACCTAGGTTGATCGTTAGATGTCAAAGATCACATAAGTTGGCCAAAGTGTCGATCTGCCTCTGAATGCCCTTAGGAGTAAAGGCCAACAAGATCACGTCTTCGACAAAAATGAGCAGGGAAATCAACACCTCGTGTAGAAGGCAACCATCTCCCTTCTAGATGTGCTCGATGAGGAATGACAATAGCTTGTCAATGTAGATCCCAAAGACTATTGGGGAAGGGGGGCACCTCTGCTTTACCCCAGTGATAGTCTGGATGAAGTTCGGAAGGTTGTGTGTTAACCGAAGGTGACCCATAACCGTTTCGTACAATCTCATAATGGCCGACAAGAGGGTCTCAGATATGTCGATGTGTCGAAGCTTATGGAATAATGAATCTGTTTGAAATGTGTCAAATATTTTCCGGAAGTATGCAAAGCAACAATAGACTTTTCAATAACGATGGCGAGACTCCTCAATAAAGGCTCATGAGTGTGAAAATGTGATTGTTTGTTTAATACTCTGGGCGGAAACCATCTTGTCCTGTAGCTCTAAGGTGTTGACTCTCTAGCTCGTAAAAAAGCCATGAATGCAAGACTCTTGCATAAAGCTTGCAGAATGTGTGTTCACTGTTCAACCATGATACTCTAGTAGCTGTGCGGCTAGGAACTACACTTTGATGTGTGGATTGGGTGAATTATGTGTCTATTCTAGGAGTGGTGAAAATCGGAGCATACCACATGGTTAAATAAATCAACAATGTGCGACTTGAGGGATGGATGCCATGCTTTAGGAATTCGGCCTCTAGGCCTTCTGATCTACAATTTGAATCAGAAGATGGAAGGTGAGGCTAGGAGAGCCTCAACTCCTAAACTAAAACACAATAAGAACTCAGAACTCTAACCAGCTACTAGCACAAACAAAATGAAAGAGAGACAAGCTTGGCGCAAACAAGAATGAATGTATTATCAGGTAGGGTGCCTTTTTATAACAATTACAAAAGGAGCCAATAAATGCTGCTCATTATTTAATACTTAGATATCTCTAATAATCTAAATAACAACTAATACATTCGTAGAACCCAAATAGTGCCTAATACATGAAGGGGGAGTGTGGGCCTCCCATACGGATCATTCCTCCCGGTCTAAGTGGAAAGCGTCCCTGCTTTCCTTCCTCCCAGTCTAAGTTTGAAGCCATGTTTGCAAAGAAGAGAAACCATATGTAGAAGAGGTGCCGCTCTTGCAACTTGATGAAGATCCTTATGATGTCTAGATGGTGAAAGATGCGAGTAGGTGGGGTGCCCATACAGCTGCTACTGAACATCTTGTGAAAATAAACTTCAGGGAGAGATCTGTGTGTAGATCTGTGTACCTCCTCTCTGGGTGGGATGTGGAGTTGGTGTAAGATGCGAGCAGGTGGGGTGCCCATGCAACTCCTGTGTGTCATCCTACGAAAATAAACTAGAGGGAGAGATCTATGTACCTCCTGTCTACGTGGTGGAGATCTGTGCTGTAGATTTGTGTTTCCACCGTCAAATGAACTGATACTGACCCCGACAAGGGTGTGATTTGATACAAAAGCTTGAAGCTACCTCGAAATCCTATGAAGGCCTTTTCTGCAAACAAAACTTTGTGAAGTGCTGGAGAGTATTGTTGGAGGAAATAGCAAAGATGGAACTTGAAAAGCGAGCTAATATTGGAAGATAACTAATACTGCTGCAAAGTGAAACTTTGAACCAAAAATGTGAAACCACCGTTGAAGAGTACTACTGAATACATACTGCTGAAAATCCTGGAGAGGGAGTGGATCCCTGTGAACTGCTGGATAGTGTGAAAGATGCTGCTGAGAGCGTGCGTGCAGATGGCTGAACAAATTGCTTGAATTTACATGATCGACTTTGTAAAACCCTATAGACAAAACTATTTACTGCTGTCCAAAAATCTGATAGTGATCCAATATAAATGCTCATCTCAGCATCTCAATGTAAGGGAACTGGCTGAATAGTGTATTGGAATCAGAAAAATAATGTATGGTAGCCTGGCTACTATATATGTGATAACAGTTACCTCATATGTAGAGCACGGTACATCAAAAATCCAAAGAACACATCAAGAGTAGCCTCCAAAGCCTTCTTTTACTACTCAAGAACTCAGAAAAATATTACACAATAGAGGAGTAGAGGTTCCACCTTCAAGTCCTGAAAGAGGTGAACAATGCTCTCTTTAAATAAGGAATACAAGCAAGAGGGGGGCGCATTCTTCAAGGGAGGGCGACTAGCTTGATTGAGAGTTTAATTGTAAGCTTGGAACCTTTAATTGGAACTTGATTGAACTCCAAATAAATGAGGATTCACCACCTATCTTTTAGGTATGCGCTCTCTCCTTGGGAACATCACCATCCAATAACACGAAGCCACTTAGAAAAAGTCGCCCAAATAGAGTGAAGGGCACGTTCTTCAACTTGATGTTGCTTGGTAACAACTCGCCCCTCATGGATTTACTCCATCTTCAACTTAGATTTGATTGATTCAATCAAATATACGATTTCGAGTTAACTGAGAGCTCCAATTGTGATTTCCTTAATCAGTGGGATTTGTCTTATCTCACTTTTTATGTCTTAATTTGACATTTATTGTTTTTTTTTTATTTTTTCGAGCAAATATAATTTTTTGAGATAAATAATTGCTCGAAACTTAGGAAAAGTGGGTTTATGGGTTAAATGGGTGCTCTGGCTTAGAAAACGAGCATCTGTAACAACCCTCATATATGAATAAATGGAATATTTAATATAATATAATATAAGGTAATATAATAATGTAAAGCAATAAAAGAAAAAGAAACATGAAAAGAAGTAACAGAAAGTGAAATTGCATTATAATAGAAATTAAATAAGAAATAAAGGAGAAAGGGGAGGAGGAAATAAAAAGAGGGAGAGAGGAAGAGAAGGGGATCTTTTGGGGGGCTTTTGGGCTGAGAGCTTGGAGGAGGAGGATGAGGCTGACAGTAAGAGGAAATAAAGGAATCAAGCACTAGCATAGCGTTAATTGTTGGGGGCTCGGGGGTCTCAGTCATTGGCTGGGGGTTGGTTGGGTGGAGAGTCGTCCCCCCACCTTCAGTTGCAGACCAAAGAGCTACCAGGCATCCAGGTAAGTAGGGTTCCTCTTGTTGAAATATTGTAACTTCGAAGAATATTCTATTGTATTTTATTATTATTTATTCGGAGATGTTTTATTCTTCCGTTGGGATGTTATTATCGTATTTGGTCATCATAGAGTCATGAGGTAAAAGCTCCTTTGTAAGTCGGGTCGATAGAACCCTCCAAAAAGTAATATTATATTGTTTTGAGTCTTCCTAGGTATGTCGGCCCAGTTAAGTTTGTTGGGGCCGACCTAGTTAGTGAAAATGTCAAGTGGAAGATAAAGTATAAATAGGAGTGATGTGCTCCTCATTTGGACACACACACTCACTTGTGTAATTCCCATAGGAGAGAGAGAGAGAGATATTTGCAAGGAGAAGGAGCACTTGTTTGGGGTTTTGTCTTTGTACTTTTGATAATCTATATTGAGGAAGTTTTTACTGGGTTTTCTTCCCCTACAGGGTTTCCTAGGATAAATCTGTGTCTATCTTGTGATTGTGTTTCTTTCAGTGATCCTATATATGCTATTGTTGTGAAATTGAATTGAATGCTGATGTTATCTATCTTAGCATATTGAATCTTAACATGGTATCAGAGCTAGCCTGAATAGGATAGCTTTCAGAAGGTAAAACTCTCTCTCTTCTCCCTTTGGCAAGAAATTAGGGTTTCTGTCAAAGTTGGAATTTTGGAAATCTGATTGCATAGAAAGTTGCGCCTCCCTAGCGCGCATCTATTGTGCCCTAGATCGAAATTTTTGAGTGGGTAGATCTCCGAGAAAGTCAAACCCTAGTTTGACTTTGGACCAGAAAACCAGAAAAAGATAGACGGATTCACGTATGCAAGTTGAAGAGGGCTCTTTATGGATTGAAGCAAGCTCCTAGAGCTTGGTACAGAAGGATAGATAGCTTTTTGACGAGCTTGGGCTTTACCAAAAGGAAAGCTGACCCTAACCTTTACTTTAAGGTTATGGATGATGAATCTGTCATATTATTGCTGTATGTGGATGAGTTATTTCTGACAAGAAACGAGAAACAGATTGTAGAGTGCAAGAAGAAGCTTGCTGAAGAATTTGAGATGAAAGAGCTTGGATTGATGCACTATTTTCTAGGTCTGGAAGTATGGCAGAACCCAGAAGGAATCTTTCTCAATTAGGGAAAGTATGCTATGGAAATCCTAAAAAGATTTGATATGTTCGAATGTAAAGCGATGGCCACACCCATGTATACAAACCTGAAGTTGTTAGTTGATGAATCGTCAGAGTTAGTGGATGTGATTTAGTACAGACATATTATTGGGTCGTTGATGTATCTGACGAATACAAGTACAAGACCTACAAAGAAATTGAAACTGCTTTCTTGGCCAAATGGGGGGACATCAAAGAAGACCGCTACCTTCTAGCTGCCTTGACCAATACTAAGAAAAATGAAAATGAGACAATGGAAGAATTCAACAACAAATTCAATGAAATTGTGGGTAGACTTCATGCTGATATCAAGCCACCTGATAATTCCATCCTCATTTACTACATGGAAGCTTTTAGCGGAGAGTTGAAATATCAATTAGCTGATAAAGAACCTACTGATCTAAAGAAGGCCATGGAATTGGCCGAGAAAATTGATAAGAACATGTTAAATTGTGGCAAGTCTCATCTTCCTGGTTTCACAAGGGCCAATGTTCCTATGAAGCAAAGCGAGAGTAAAGATAAAACCATTAGCACTGAGATCAAGGATCCTTCAAAGGAACCTTTGAAAGAAATTGCCCAACTCTTAAAAGAAGCTGTTTCAAATCAAGCCTCCAACATGACTGCCATACAGAACAGGTTGATCTCCATTGAAAGATCTCAAAACCACCAAGTCTCAAATCAGTATGTGCCTAAGCCCCAATATGCTCCTAGGCCTCAATATCAGAGAAAAGTTCCATTTCAAGATCAGAGGACCCCAAATCCTTTGGAAACTGTAAATACTCTTTCAGAAGAAATTCCTCCCTTTTGTAGGGCATGTGATAGTTTCCATGAAGAGTCTACTTGTGCTATATTTAAATGGTCAATGGAACAGAATCCGTCAGAAGCCAGTAGCAGTGTCAGATTAGCAAGCGAGCCTGAGAACCAGCCTGAATATATAAATGTTGTGGGTCAAACTCACCCTGTCTCTAAAGAAACTTGGGAACAAGCTAGATGTTACAGCCAAGACTTGAAAGATAAAGCTACCCTTAGATTTGGTGAGATGCCTCCACCAGAGAAGATTCTTGAGATGTCAAAGTTCAAAGGCCTAACATATCAAAGAAAGAACAATATTGGCACCTCAAACTCAAATCAGAATATCCCTAAGGTAACACCTTCTTCCAACTCTGAAAGTCTTCATGTCGATTTGGCTCAATGGTTATCTTCTGCAAAGATTCCTGTTCTTGTTACTGACCTTATCAAAATCCCAAGCTTGAAAGAAAATCTTATGAAAGTGATAGATCATCCTCAACATGAAAAAGGCAAGGCTCCTATGGACTCGGAGATAGTTAATCTTCAACAGACTAGAGAGGAACCTAACCATAAAGATGACCCGATTATTTTGCATAGTGTGGATCCTCATAAGGAAGACCACCCTCCCTTCTATGTCTCCTTGCTTGTTAATAATATGCTTGTGCACAATTGCATGTTGGACTCTGGTGCTTCCTCAAATGTTATGACCAAAAGAGTTATGGATCAATTGGGCTTAAAAACAACTAGACCCTATCACAATGTGTGTGCCATGGATTCAAGGGAAGTTGATACTATTGGTATAATTATAAATCTACCTGTTAGGTTGGCCAAGTATCCTGATGTCCATTTAACCATGGATGTCGTGGTAATTGATGTACCAGACAATTGGGGAATGCTTTTATCTAGAAAGTGGGCTGCATCTTTAGGGGGAGACATAAGGATGGATTGGTCATATGCTACTATCCCTGCATCAGAACATACAACTGTTAAGCTATACAATGAACAACTTAGAAAACTCCATGTTGAAGACCCACAGAATCTGGCCAATGAATTTGTGCATCAAACTGACAACTTTGGAAACTATTCTATATGTTCAAACTTCATAGCACCTTTTAAAGAAGCATCCAAAGATGAAAAGAAGGATGGGGTATGGAGGATGAGTTTTGATGGGGCATCTTCAAGATATGGAAAAGGAGCTGGAATTGTCATAACTTCTCCTTCTAAACAAACCTTCAAATTTGCTTTCAGACTTGAGTTTGATGCATCAAATAATGTGGCTGAGTATGAAGCCCTTTTGCAAGGGTTAGAAATCGCCAAAGATATGGGGATTAAGATTTTATCTATTAAAGGTGATTCTGACTTAGTGGTTTCCCAAGTTAAAAATGTATTTGCTTGCAAAAGTCAAAGGTTGAAACAGTATAGGAATGCTGTCTGGGATACTATGGAGTGGTTTGATGCTTTAAATATCATGGCAATTCCTAGAGAAGAAAACATTGAGGCAGATGAACTAGCTGTGGCAGCTTCTACACTTCAACCAACTGAGGAAATATTAAAGGGGAATGGGAAATTTGAAATCAACTTTAGACCTTTAATCCCTGACAACATAGATCATTGGCAAGTGTTTGATAGTGACAAGCAAATTCTCAACTTCATCCATAACCTTCAAGAATTTTCTGATTGTAAAATCACTTATAAGGAAGAAGGGAAAGAGTATCCTGAAGAAGAGGACCAACCTAGGAACAAAGTCCCCAAGGGCATCACCCGGTTAGAGCAGCTTTTTGACAGACAAGATGGCCATAAAAGAAAAAAGGGTTCAATAAAACCAGGGGAGTATATTGAAGTAAACATAGGAACTGAAAAGGAACCAAAGATGATAAAAATTGGAAAGGGAATATCTCAAGAAGAAAGAAAAGCCTTGATTGACTTAATCTATGAATATAGGGATATATTTGCTTTCAGCTATGATGAACTTAAGGCTTATCGTGATGATATTTTTCAACATACAATCCCTTTTAAACCAGGTATCAAGCCTTTTCGCCAAAAACTGAGACGAATAAACCCCAAGTTGGCTCCTATGGTTTACAAAGAACTCCAAAAGATGTTGGCAGCAGGCATCATTACTCCAACAAGACATTCTTCTTGGTGTTCTAACTTGGTGGTGGTTAGAAAAAAGAATGGGGATATCAGATTGTGTATTGATTTTAGAAACTTGAACTGGGCATGCCTAAAAGATAACTATCCGTTGCCAAGCATGGACACTTTACTTCAGAAGGTGACTGGATCAGGCTTGATGTCTTTTCTTGATGGGTTTTCAGTATATAACCAAGTGCTAGTCAACAAAGAGGATCAACATAAAACTACTTTTACCACACCTTGGGGCACTTTCATGTACCTTAGAATGCCTTTTGGTCTTACTAATGTTGGTGCTACCTTTCAACGTGCTATGGATGTTGCTTTTAATGGATTGATTGGTAAAATTATTGAAATATATCAGGATGATTTAACAGTATATAGTAAGGAAAGATCAGATCATGTTGGCCATCTTAGAAAAGTTTTTGAGAGATGCAGAAAGTATGGCATATCTTTAAATCCAGCTAAATCTGTGCTTTGTGTTGATGAGGGCAAACTGTTAGGGCATGTTATCACTAAGGATGGTGTAAAAATTGATCCTGAAAGAGTTGAGGCCATTAAAAGGGTTCCTATCCCCACCAATGTCAAAGCTCTCCAATCCTTCAATGGCCAGATTAATTTCATTAGAAGATTTATTCCAAATCTAGCTGAGCTAATGAAGCCTTTACAACTCTTACTTAAAAAAGATGCTAAGTTTGAATGGAGTAAGCAAGGAAGAGAAGCTTTTGCAGGTATCAAGGATGCCATATCTAGAGCCCCTGTGTTGATAAGCCCTAATTATTCAAAAGAATTCCAAATCTTTTCCTTTGCTTCAGAGCATACTATTGCTGGAGTCTTACTTCAGAAGAATGATCAAGGCCAAGAACAACCCATAGCATTCTTTAGTAAAGCTTTACAAAATTCAGAGCTTAAGTATACTATAATGGAGAAACAAGCTTATGCCCTTGTTAAGTCTTTGAAACATTTCAGGATATATATTGGGTATTCCAAGGTTGTGGGTTATGTTCCTCATACTGCTGTTAAAGATATATTAGCTCAACAGGATTGCCTTGGTATAAGGGGAAAATGGGTGTCCAAAATACAAGAGTATGACTTGGAGATAAAACCTACCAAGTTAATCAAAGGTCAAGGTCTTGCACGCATGATGACAGAAAGTAATGAGAAAGCTGTAGGAATGATTTGTCAAAATAATGAGTCAGCACCTATCATATCTGAAGAGCTTCAAAGATTAAGTCAAACTCAATGGTATTCCGACATTATCTACCTTCTTAACAATTTTACTTGTCCTGAACATCTTGTTGGTCATAAAAGAAGGTCTCTAAGACTTAAAGCCACTAAATATTGCATAACTCAAAATGGATTAGGTTGGAGAAATCCTGATGGCTTAGTTCTTAGATGTGTTGATGAACCAGATTCCAAAAAACTTCTGGTTGAGTTTCATAATGGATTTTGTGGTGGGCATTATGCAGCAGACACCACAGCCCACAAGATCCTTAGATCAGGTTACTATTGGCCCACTTTATTTGCTGATGTGCACAAGTTTGTCAGATCTTGTCCCCAATGTCAGTTGTTCACTGGGAAACAGAAATTGGCAACTTTACCTCTTGAGCCAGTAGTTGTTCAAGCCCCTTTCCAACAATGGGGTCTTGATTTTATCGGTCAGTTTAAGGAAAACTCAAGCAATGGATATACCTGGATCCTAACTGCCACCGATTATTTCACCAAGTGGGTGGAAGCAATCCCTACTAAGTATGCCACTGATAAAGTAGTTATGGATTTTCTTGAAAATCATATTATAACTAGATTTGGGGTGCCATCCAAGATAACAACTGACAATGGTCCTAGTTTTAGTTCCATGGCCTTTTCAGCATTCTGCTTCAAGTATGGTATAATCCTTTCTCACTCATCCAACTATTATCCCCAAGGGAATGGATTGGCTGAATCAACCAACAAGACCTTAATGAACATTTTAAAGAAAACTGTGGGTGATAACAAAAGGTCTTGGGATTCTAAGATAAAGTTTGCCATATGGGCCGACAGAATAACACAGAAACGTGCTACTGGGAAAACCCCTTTTCAGTTGGTTTATGGTTTGGAAGTTTCTGTTCCCATTCATATTCAATTGCCAGTATATCAGATGTTGCATGATTATGAGTCAAATGATGATGGTATGCAGAACAGAATTGAGCAAATTATGAAATTAGATGAGACTAGAAGAAAGGCTTTAGACCAAAGTATCAGAAATCAGGACAGGGTTAAAAGAACTTTTGACAAGTCAGCCAAGCCAAAAGATTTTCAGCCAGGGGATTGGGTTCTTCTATGGGACAAGCGAAGGGATAAGCCAGGAAAGCATGGAAAGTTTGATAGCCTATGGTTGGGACCATATATTATATCTGAACCAGCAGGGGTTAATTCTTTTTTCCTTTGCACTATGGATGGAGAAAGGTTGACTCTCCCAGTCAATGGGCAACATCTCAAGCTGTTTTTCAAAGAAGATTTCCTGATGCCCACGGGGGCAGATTGATAGCAGGGCCATCTCTAAACCTTTGCCTTGCATTTTTGTACATTATGTTTTGTATATTATTGATGTATATTAGTTTCATTTACTTACTTTAGTTTTGCTTTGAAATAAATGTTGCAACTTATGTTTCATTTGGCAAAAATATGGGACTGATGCATTTTAATTTTGTGGCAGGAACCAGAGATTCTTGGATTCTCGCATACTCTATTTGATTGAATCAGATCGAGCACACGTCCCGCAGTTGGAGCCAGATGTTGCCAACTAAGTTGCACTTGGTTGGATTATCAAGCGAGCGGGCAAAGTAGAACATGACACATGTTCAATTTTGGTGATTTGATGTCCAGCCGGCCTTTTAAAGGCCCCTGTTTTTTTTATTTTTTTTTCACATGTCCATGGCCCTGCGGGGTTTGTAATAAAAACGTGCTAGCATGGTGTTTTGTAAAAGACTCGGTTCCTTAGGACTTTTGGCCAAGTCAGGTATTCCAAGGAGTTTTTTTCACCTATCTATTATGTTTTGCATCACTGCATTCCATAATTAATTGGTTTTTCTCCTGCTCCTCCAAAGCTGGAATGCCTGGGGAGGCTGACGGGCCTTAGGGAATTATTAGAGTCTATGGGTCAATGTATATGAACATGCTAGGCGTTAATTTTGAGTCATATGGACATGTCTAAGTCCCCCTAGGTGTTTTTTTTAATTTTCGGCAAGTTTTTATTTTTCCGTAAATTGGGCCATTTTTTAATGGTTCAATTAAAAAAATTTGTAATTGGCCTATCTGGGGCGTCTGGAGGTATTTTTTGCCTTAGGGGTGCTCGTTTTCTAACTCAGAGCACCCCCTAAACCCCTAAACCCACTTTCCCTAATGTTTGGGTGCTTCTACCTTGGTCAAAATCAAAAAAATCAAAAAATCCCCAAAAAGTCATAAAAAAATCAAAAAAGTGAAAAATGACTTAAAAAAATATTTAATTTTTGGAGAGATTTTGGGGTCTGATTTCGACCAGCATAGTTATAGGAGTGCTATGGGCTGATTTTGTGCCGTTTGGGCAGCCCCAAACAAGGAGAAACTCGTGGCTAAGGAGAGGGGCGCACTTCACTAGATGAGGGGGCGCACTTGCTATTTTGGCAGCCCACGTGTTGGGGAATGGGCAGCATACTTTATGCTGCTACATGGGCACCTTTGGTGCTGCATATGGGGCAGCTAAATAGGTGGAGTGGGCAGCCCTATCCCCTCCACCATTTGTGCCACCACTCCACCTCTCATTCCCTCACTAAGTGCGCCCTCCCTCCTCATTGTTTCCTCTATAAATTGGAGAGTGCTCTCCATTGTTCACTAGTGAGATTTGGAGCAGCCAACTTATGATTGTAATATTTTTGTCATTTTGAAATAAAAGAAGACTTTGGAGGTCAGCTTGTGGTGTCTTGGTTACATGTGGATGAAGTATCTTGATCTCTTTTCCAAGATGACTTGTGCATAAGTCTTATTTTCAAGGGTGTGGTTTGCTCATCTATGAGATAAGTTGTTGTCAAATTTGTTTATTTGTAGCAGCTTAGTTTCTTATGAGTATATATATCTACATTTAATCTTTGTTTGGTAAGATCTGTGATGTGCAGGTGTCTTCTTGAGTTGGCAAGAAGCAGGATCTTGTTTGTTTCCGCTTTTTACTAATTATTATTTGCAGATATAGTCCCTTCAAGCATCACTGAACCATCTTCAAAGCTTCGGTTTTCAACAAGGATTTGTTCCATCTCTCTCTCTCTCATTTATAAAAAATTCAAATTTCCTGATTTACTAGTACTTTCTTTATAAAAAACTAGTTTAAAGTTGTCGAAATTTTTCAAATTTTTTCTAAAGAAGTATTAGATCTGATTGCAAAGTGTTATCTGGCTGCCATAGAGCTGATAATTTGCAGCCATTAAAAGGCCAGCAAAGATCCCAAGTAGACAAGCTCCATAGCTTGTTTTACTTGGTTATTTTTGTCATTTTTTACTTAGTTTTTAAATTAGAAAATTTTGGGTTTCTTAGGAGGTGTTCCAAAGACACTCTTAAAGTGTTTTTGGGCATCTTGTACTAATTATTGCTTGCTGGTTTGCAGCAGAAGATGAGCAGGTAGGAGGAGATGCTGGCAAAATTTCGAGCATCCAGGCGATCCGGAACACAAATTTCCATATTTTCCAAAACCGGGCATATTTTTCTATAATTTTGTAAGCTACCAAGTCACATTAAGTAGACTTGGGGCACTTCTCCGTTATCATTGTAAACATTTTAAACGAGAGCAAGTGGGCTAGCCAGCGCCCATGCCCCATCCCCCCAGGGGTGGCCTGTGTCGTCTCATTTTCATGGCGTGAATGTTAGAGTAGTTTTATTTCTTGTTTTTCGGCATTAAATAAAATCAATTAGGATTAAAATAAACCTTGTTGGTCCGTTTCACTAGCGGGCCACAAGTTCACTCACAACCTAGCTTTTCACATTTTTTTACAATTTCATAACGCCCCCCTTGCTTTCTCGAAGTAGGGTTTTGTATGAGGGCTTGCCCGAAATGCATGCCTGAAAAGAGACTCTTGGGGTTATAAAAAGATAAAATTTGGGTTCTTAAAATCTTATAAAATATACCAAGGTCTTCTCCCGTATGCTCTGTGGCCAACTTGCAGCTTAGTCTGATCCAGTTGGTACACACCAGAAAGGAGTTGATGACTAGTAATAGGACTTAACACCACCCCAATAAAAAAACCCTTATGTGAAAATCCGGCACAATACGCAATTTGTTGTCGTGGGCAAATTTCCCAGAAGGCTTGGGATAAAACTGGATAGCGACCTCTTGGAAACCGTTAGGCTTGCCCTTGTTGGTATAGCATCTGAACACCTCCTCGAGACTCCGATCCAGCCTAAAGCCTGAGAGGGAAGCCACGTTTCAAATTTCCGGACATGTTCCCCCGTACCTTGCGTATATCGGGAACCCACACGCCTTAATAAAAAAGATCACCATCACATTAAATTTTAAAATAAACCAAGAACACTCCACAACATTTACTTTTCTGTTTATGCATTTGTTATTTGACTCCATAGCAAGGCACTGGTCCTGATGCAAATTTCATTTTATTGTTGACTAGTATGCAAGTGAATGATGATTATTTTTAATGGGAGTAAATGATAAATGATGTTTTTATTTGAAAAGGGTATATGTTGTCTGTCTTGGTTGCAAAAGTATTTTTTCTAACTCCTAGATTAGAGGCTTTAGTTTCTTTTATTTTTTAGGGTCTACCCCCCTTGGCTTCGCTAGGAAAGCCTAGACGGAGGAGTCGAGTCCCAAGTGACAGCACTTGACTCTGACTTGCCCCCAAGGCCACACCAGCAGCTTGAAGACTTTTGCTGCATTTTCCCAGGTGTGGAACCAGGCGGCAACATTTTGGCGCCGTTGCCGGGGATAAGTCTTTCTATTCCCGGAATACGACTTTTGAGTTTTCCTTTTTGTTTTCGCTTTGTTTGATGTATGTAGTGAATTTTTTAAATTGACTAAGAACATCTGGCGACTCCACTGTCAACAAATCTACCAAGGCGTTTTACAAGAAGGAATCCTCAGAACTTGCTTCAATTCTTTCCTGAGCCTGAAAAGGTCCATCATAGAAGGAAAAGCAAGTTATCTTCTCGAAAAACCCTTGAGGATCTTGGTTCTCAGTCAATTTCTGATATTCACCTTTTATTCACAGAAGATAATTTGAATAATCTTATTGTTGAAATGGCTGAGTTTGGTCCTTATGATTTTACTGCTATAGTTGGTTACCCTCATGATATCCCTGAAAAAGCCATTGATAAGTTGCCATCTTTTCAAGGAAATAATGCTATTAGTGCTAAATCCCATATAACTCGTTTTTGCCATTGTTTTGACAAGTGGTGCTTGGGTGCCAAGCATGAAGATGTAAAAATGAAGTTGTTTGCTTTATCTTTGGAAGAAAATGCTTATGAATGGTTTAACAAGTTGGAAGCTGACAAGTACAAGACCTACAAAGAAATTGAAACTGCTTTCTTGGCCAAATGGGGGGACATCAAAGAAGACCGCTACCTTCTAGCTGCCTTGACCAATACTAAGAAAAATGAAAATGAGACAATGGAAGAATTCAACAACAAATTCAATGAAATTGTGGGTAGACTTCATGCTGATATCAAGCCACCTGATAATTCCATCCTCATTTACTACATGGAAGCTTTTAGCGGAGAGTTGAAATATCAATTAGCTGATAAAGAACCTACTGATCTAAAGAAGGCCATGGAATTGGCCGAGAAAATTGATAAGAACATGTTAAATTGTGGCAAGTCTCATCTTCCTGGTTTCACAAGGGCCAATGTTCCTATGAAGCAAAGCGAGAGTAAAGATAAAACCATTAGCACTGAGATCAAGGATCCTTCAAAGGAACCTTTGAAAGAAATTGCCCAACTCTTAAAAGAAGCTGTTTCAAATCAAGCCTCCAACATGACTGCCATACAGAACAGGTTGATCTCCATTGAAAGATCTCAAAACCACCAAGTCTCAAATCAGTATGTGCCTAAGCCCCAATATGCTCCTAGGCCTCAATATCAGAGAAAAGTTCCATTTCAAGATCAGAGGACCCCAAATCCTTTGGAAACTGTAAATACTCTTTCAGAAGAAATTCCTCCCTTTTGTAGGGCATGTGATAGTTTCCATGAAGAGTCTACTTGTGCTATATTTAAATGGTCAATGGAACAGAATCCGTCAGAAGCCAGTAGCAGTGTCAGATTAGCAAGCGAGCCTGAGAACCAGCCTGAATATATAAATGTTGTGGGTCAAACTCACCCTGTCTCTAAAGAAACTTGGGAACAAGCTAGATGTTACAGCCAAGACTTGAAAGATAAAGCTACCCTTAGATTTGGTGAGATGCCTCCACCAGAGAAGATTCTTGAGATGTCAAAGTTCAAAGGCCTAACATATCAAAGAAAGAACAATATTGGAACCTCAAACTCAAATCAGAATATCCCTAAGGTAACACCTTCTTCCAACTCTGAAAGTCTTCATGTCGATTTGGCTCAATGGTTATCTTCTGCAAAGATTCCTGTTCTTGTTACTGACCTTATCAAAATCCCAAGCTTGAAAGAAAATCTTATGAAAGTGATAGATCATCCTCAACATGAAAAAGGCAAGGCTCCTATGGACTCGGAGATAGTTAATCTTCAACAGACTAGAGAGGAACCTAACCATAAAGATGACCCGATTATTTTGCATAGTGTGGATCCTCATAAGGAAGACCACCCTCCCTTCTATGTCTCCTTGCTTGTTAATAATATGCTTGTGCACAATTGCATGTTGGACTCTGGTGCTTCCTCAAATGTTATGACCAAAAGAGTTATGGATCAATTGGGCTTAAAAACAACTAGACCCTATCACAATGTGTGTGCCATGGATTCAAGGGAAGTTGATACTATTGGTATAATTATAAATCTACCTGTTAGGTTGGCCAAGTATCCTGATGTCCATTTAACCATGGATGTCGTGGTAATTGATGTACCAGACAATTGGGGAATGCTTTTATCTAGAAAGTGGGCTGCATCTTTAGGGGGAGACATAAGGATGGATTGGTCATATGCTACTATCCCTGCATCAGAACATACAACTGTTAAGCTATACAATGAACAACTTAGAAAACTCCATGTTGAAGACCCACAGAATCTGGCCAATGAATTTGTGCATCAAACTGACAACTTTGGAAACTATTCTATATGTTCAAACTTCATAGCACCTTTTAAAGAAGCATCCAAAGATGAAAAGAAGGATGGGGTATGGAGGATGAGTTTTGATGGGGCATCTTCAAGATATGGAAAAGGAGCTGGAATTGTCATAACTTCTCCTTCTAAACAAACCTTCAAATTTGCTTTCAGACTTGAGTTTGATGCATCAAATAATGTGGCTGAGTATGAAGCCCTTTTGCAAGGGTTAGAAATCGCCAAAGATATGGGGATTAAGATTTTATCTATTAAAGGTGATTCTGACTTAGTGGTTTCCCAAGTTAAAAATGTATTTGCTTGCAAAAGTCAAAGGTTGAAACAGTATAGGAATGCTGTCTGGGATACTATGGAGTGGTTTGATGCTTTAAATATCATGGCAATTCCTAGAGAAGAAAACATTGAGGCAGATGAACTAGCTGTGGCAGCTTCTACACTTCAACCAACTGAGGAAATATTAAAGGGGAATGGGAAATTTGAAATCAACTTTAGACCTTTAATCCCTGACAACATAGATCATTGGCAAGTGTTTGATAGTGACAAGCAAATTCTCAACTTCATCCATAACCTTCAAGAATTTTCTGATTGTAAAATCACTTATAAGGAAGAAGGGAAAGAGTATCCTGAAGAAGAGGACCAACCTAGGAACAAAGTCCCCAAGGGCATCACCCGGTTAGAGCAGCTTTTTGACAGACAAGATGGCCATAAAAGAAAAAAGGGTTCAATAAAACCAGGGGAGTATATTGAAGTAAACATAGGAACTGAAAAGGAACCAAAGATGATAAAAATTGGAAAGGGAATATCTCAAGAAGAAAGAAAAGCCTTGATTGACTTAATCTATGAATATAGGGATATATTTGCTTTCAGCTATGATGAACTTAAGGCTTATCGTGATGATATTTTTCAACATACAATCCCTTTTAAACCAGGTATCAAGCCTTTTCGCCAAAAACTGAGACGAATAAACCCCAAGTTGGCTCCTATGGTTTACAAAGAACTCCAAAAGATGTTGGCAGCAGGCATCATTACTCCAACAAGACATTCTTCTTGGTGTTCTAACTTGGTGGTGGTTAGAAAAAAGAATGGGGATATCAGATTGTGTATTGATTTTAGAAACTTGAACTGGGCATGCCTAAAAGATAACTATCCGTTGCCAAGCATGGACACTTTACTTCAGAAGGTGACTGGATCAGGCTTGATGTCTTTTCTTGATGGGTTTTCAGTATATAACCAAGTGCTAGTCAACAAAGAGGATCAACATAAAACTACTTTTACCACACCTTGGGGCACTTTCATGTACCTTAGAATGCCTTTTGGTCTTACTAATGTTGGTGCTACCTTTCAACGTGCTATGGATGTTGCTTTTAATGGATTGATTGGTAAAATTATTGAAATATATCAGGATGATTTAACAGTATATAGTAAGGAAAGATCAGATCATGTTGGCCATCTTAGAAAAGTTTTTGAGAGATGCAGAAAGTATGGCATATCTTTAAATCCAGCTAAATCTGTGCTTTGTGTTGATGAGGGCAAACTGTTAGGGCATGTTATCACTAAGGATGGTGTAAAAATTGATCCTGAAAGAGTTGAGGCCATTAAAAGGGTTCCTATCCCCACCAATGTCAAAGCTCTCCAATCCTTCAATGGCCAGATTAATTTCATTAGAAGATTTATTCCAAATCTAGCTGAGCTAATGAAGCCTTTACAACTCTTACTTAAAAAAGATGCTAAGTTTGAATGGAGTAAGCAAGGAAGAGAAGCTTTTGCAGGTATCAAGGATGCCATATCTAGAGCCCCTGTGTTGATAAGCCCTAATTATTCAAAAGAATTCCAAATCTTTTCCTTTGCTTCAGAGCATACTATTGCTGGAGTCTTACTTCAGAAGAATGATCAAGGCCAAGAACAACCCATAGCATTCTTTAGTAAAGCTTTACAAAATTCAGAGCTTAAGTATACTATAATGGAGAAACAAGCTTATGCCCTTGTTAAGTCTTTGAAACATTTCAGGATATATATTGGGTATTCCAAGGTTGTGGGTTATGTTCCTCATACTGCTGTTAAAGATATATTAGCTCAACAGGATTGCCTTGGTATAAGGGGAAAATGGGTGTCCAAAATACAAGAGTATGACTTGGAGATAAAACCTACCAAGTTAATCAAAGGTCAAGGTCTTGCACGCATGATGACAGAAAGTAATGAGAAAGCTGTAGGAATGATTTGTCAAAATAATGAGTCAGCACCTATCATATCTGAAGAGCTTCAAAGATTAAGTCAAACTCAATGGTATTCCGACATTATCTACCTTCTTAACAATTTTACTTGTCCTGAACATCTTGTTGGTCATAAAAGAAGGTCTCTAAGACTTAAAGCCACTAAATATTGCATAACTCAAAATGGATTAGGTTGGAGAAATCCTGATGGCTTAGTTCTTAGATGTGTTGATGAACCAGATTCCAAAAAACTTCTGGTTGAGTTTCATAATGGATTTTGTGGTGGGCATTATGCAGCAGACACCACAGCCCACAAGATCCTTAGATCAGGTTACTATTGGCCCACTTTATTTGCTGATGTGCACAAGTTTGTCAGATCTTGTCCCCAATGTCAGTTGTTCACTGGGAAACAGAAATTGGCAACTTTACCTCTTGAGCCAGTAGTTGTTCAAGCCCCTTTCCAACAATGGGGTCTTGATTTTATCGGTCAGTTTAAGGAAAACTCAAGCAATGGATATACCTGGATCCTAACTGCCACCGATTATTTCACCAAGTGGGTGGAAGCAATCCCTACTAAGTATGCCACTGATAAAGTAGTTATGGATTTTCTTGAAAATCATATTATAACTAGATTTGGGGTGCCATCCAAGATAACAACTGACAATGGTCCTAGTTTTAGTTCCATGGCCTTTTCAGCATTCTGCTTCAAGTATGGTATAATCCTTTCTCACTCATCCAACTATTATCCCCAAGGGAATGGATTGGCTGAATCAACCAACAAGACCTTAATGAACATTTTAAAGAAAACTGTGGGTGATAACAAAAGGTCTTGGGATTCTAAGATAAAGTTTGCCATATGGGCCGACAGAATAACACAGAAACGTGCTACTGGGAAAACCCCTTTTCAGTTGGTTTATGGTTTGGAAGTTTCTGTTCCCATTCATATTCAATTGCCAGTATATCAGATGTTGCATGATTATGAGTCAAATGATGATGGTATGCAGAACAGAATTGAGCAAATTATGAAATTAGATGAGACTAGAAGAAAGGCTTTAGACCAAAGTATCAGAAATCAGGACAGGGTTAAAAGAACTTTTGACAAGTCAGCCAAGCCAAAAGATTTTCAGCCAGGGGATTGGGTTCTTCTATGGGACAAGCGAAGGGATAAGCCAGGAAAGCATGGAAAGTTTGATAGCCTATGGTTGGGACCATATATTATATCTGAACCAGCAGGGGTTAATTCTTTTTTCCTTTGCACTATGGATGGAGAAAGGTTGACTCTCCCAGTCAATGGGCAACATCTCAAGCTGTTTTTCAAAGAAGATTTCCTGATGCCCACGGGGGCAGATTGATAGCAGGGCCATCTCTAAACCTTTGCCTTGCATTTTTGTACATTATGTTTTGTATATTATTGATGTATATTAGTTTCATTTACTTACTTTAGTTTTGCTTTGAAATAAATGTTGCAACTTATGTTTCATTTGGCAAAAATATGGGACTGATGCATTTTAATTTTGTGGCAGGAACCAGAGATTCTTGGATTCTCGCATACTCTATTTGATTGAATCAGATCGAGCACACGTCCCGCAGTTGGAGCCAGATGTTGCCAACTAAGTTGCACTTGGTTGGATTATCAAGCGAGCGGGCAAAGTAGAACATGACACATGTTCAATTTTGGTGATTTGATGTCCAGCCGGCCTTTTAAAGGCCCCTGTTTTTTTTATTTTTTTTTCACATGTCCATGGCCCTGCGGGGTTTGTAATAAAAACGTGCTAGCATGGTGTTTTGTAAAAGACTCGGTTCCTTAGGACTTTTGGCCAAGTCAGGTATTCCAAGGAGTTTTTTTCACCTATCTATTATGTTTTGCATCACTGCATTCCATAATTAATTGGTTTTTCTCCTGCTCCTCCAAAGCTGGAATGCCTGGGGAGGCTGACGGGCCTTAGGGAATTATTAGAGTCTATGGGTCAATGTATATGAACATGCTAGGCGTTAATTTTGAGTCATATGGACATGTCTAAGTCCTCCTAGGTGTTTTTTTTAATTTTCGGCAAGTTTTTATTTTTCCGTAAATTGGGCCATTTTTTAATGGTTCAATTAAAAAAATTTGTAATTGGCCTATCTGGGGCGTCTGGAGGTATTTTTTGCCTTAGGGGTGCTCGTTTTCTAACTCAGAGCACCCCCTAAACCCCTAAACCCACTTTCCCTAATGTTTGGGTGCTTCTACCTTGGTCAAAATCAAAAAAATCAAAAAATCCCCAAAAAGTCATAAAAAAATCAAAAAAGTGAAAAATGACTTAAAAAAATATTTAATTTTTGGAGAGATTTTGGGGTCTGATTTCGACCAGCATAGTTATAGGAGTGCTATGGGCTGATTTTGTGCCGTTTGGGCAGCCCCAAACAAGGAGAAACTCGTGGCTAAGGAGAGGGGCGCACTTCACTAGATGAGGGGGCGCACTTGCTATTTTGGCAGCCCACGTGTTGGGGAATGGGCAGCATACTTTATGCTGCTACATGGGCACCTTTGGTGCTGCATATGGGGCAGCTAAATAGGTGGAGTGGGCAGCCCTATCCCCTCCACCATTTGTGCCACCACTCCACCTCTCATTCCCTCACTAAGTGCGCCCTCCCTCCTCATTGTTTCCTCTATAAATTGGAGAGTGCTCTCCATTGTTCACTAGTGAGATTTGGAGCAGCCAACTTATGATTGTAATATTTTTGTCATTTTGAAATAAAAGAAGACTTTGGAGGTCAGCTTGTGGTGTCTTGGTTACATGTGGATGAAGTATCTTGATCTCTTTTCCAAGATGACTTGTGCATAAGTCTTATTTTCAAGGGTGTGGTTTGCTCATCTATGAGATAAGTTGTTGTCAAATTTGTTTATTTGTAGCAGCTTAGTTTCTTATGAGTATATATATCTACATTTAATCTTTGTTTGGTAAGATCTGTGATGTGCAGGTGTCTTCTTGAGTTGGCAAGAAGCAGGATCTTGTTTGTTTCCGCTTTTTACTAATTATTATTTGCAGATATAGTCCCTTCAAGCATCACTGAACCATCTTCAAAGCTTCGGTTTTCAACAAGGATTTGTTCCATCTCTCTCTCTCTCATTTATAAAAAATTCAAATTTCCTGATTTACTAGTACTTTCTTTATAAAAAACTAGTTTAAAGTTGTCGAAATTTTTCAAATTTTTTCTAAAGAAGTATTAGATCTGATTGCAAAGTGTTATCTGGCTGCCATAGAGCTGATAATTTGCAGCCATTAAAAGGCCAGCAAAGATCCCAAGTAGACAAGCTCCATAGCTTGTTTTACTTGGTTATTTTTGTCATTTTTTACTTAGTTTTTAAATTAGAAAATTTTGGGTTTCTTAGGAGGTGTTCCAAAGACACTCTTAAAGTGTTTTTGGGCATCTTGTACTAATTATTGCTTGCTGGTTTGCAGCAGAAGATGAGCAGGTAGGAGGAGATGCTGGCAAAATTTCGAGCATCCAGGCGATCCGGAACACAAATTTCCATATTTTCCAAAACCGGGCATATTTTTCTATAATTTTGTAAGCTACCAAGTCACATTAAGTAGACTTGGGGCACTTCTCCGTTATCATTGTAAACATTTTAAACGAGAGCAAGTGGGCTAGCCAGCGCCCATGCCCCATCCCCCCAGGGGTGGCCTGTGTCGTCTCATTTTCATGGCGTGAATGTTAGAGTAGTTTTATTTCTTGTTTTTCGGCATTAAATAAAATCAATTAGGATTAAAATAAACCTTGTTGGTCCGTTTCACTAGCGGGCCACAAGTTCACTCACAACCTAGCTTTTCACATTTTTTTACAATTTCATAACGCCCCCCTTGCTTTCCCGAAGTAGGGTTTTGTATGAGGGCTTGCCCGAAATGCATGCCTGAAAAGAGACTCTTGGGGTTATAAAAAGATAAAATTTGGGTTCTTAAAATCTTATAAAATATACCAAGGTCTTCTCCCGTATGCTCTGTGGCCAACTTGCAGCTTAGTCTGATCCAGTTGGTACACACCAGAAAGGAGTTGATGACTAGTAATAGGACTTAACACCACCCCAATAAAAAAACCCTTATGTGAAAATCCGGCACAATACGCAATTTGTTGTCGTGGGCAAATTTCCCAGAAGGCTTGGGATAAAACTGGATAGCGACCTCTTGGAAACCGTTAGGCTTGCCCTTGTTGGTATAGCATCTGAACACCTCCTCGAGACTCCGATCCAGCCTAAAGCCTGAGAGGGAAGCCACGTTTCAAATTTCCGGACATGTTCCCCCGTACCTTGCGTATATCGGGAACCCACACGCCTTAATAAAAAAGATCACCATCACATTAAATTTTAAAATAAACCAAGAACACTCCACAACATTTACTTTTTTGTTTATGCATTTGTTATTTGACTCCATAGCAAGGCACTGGTCCTGATGCAAATTTCATTTTATTGTTGACTAGTATGCAAGTGAATGATGATTATTTTTAATGGGAGTAAATGATAAATGATGTTTTTATTTGAAAAGGGTATATGTTGTCTGTCTTGGTTGCAAAAGTATTTTTTCTAACTCCTAGATTAGAGGCTTTAGTTTCTTTTATTTTTTAGGGTCTACCCCCCTTGGCTTCGCTAGGAAAGCCTAGACGGAGGAGTCGAGTCCCAAGTGACAGCACTTGACTCTGACTTGCCCCCAAGGCCACACCAGCAGCTTGAAGACTTTTGCTGCATTTTCCCAGGTGTGGAACCAGGCGGCAACAGGTAGTTGGTAGCAGATCAAATAACTGAGCGAGGATTCAATTGAGCATAATGGGATTTAAAAGGGATGGGAAAATATGAGTCATGAAAGGAACATGTTAGCACACTATCCTGACAGGTGCTATTCATGTTCTTCACACTGTCATTGTAGACAGTGTGTGCATCCGCTCCAAGATCCTTTCCATTTTAAAACTTCAGAATGCATCTTGATGTAGGGAGAAAATGGGAAATTTTGTGACTCCGCCCATAGCCAAATTGTCACTCAAAAGAATTATGAGCATGAATGTCACTACTGGGTCTGTTTCCAACACAAAGTAGTTTTCGATCAACAATATAAGTGCTTAATACACCCTCAGTTCACTTAATCTGCTTATAACATCTAGCCTTTTTGGCATGGGAATAAGTATCACTGCCATTTGGAGGTAAACAAAAATAATCTCCATATATTATATAATCAATATTATACTCATTAACAATCTGTTCATAAGTTCTTCATTGATTGCATATGGAGCATCTACAATAACCTTCATACATTTGAGGTAACAAGTATCAGGTCTCTTCCATCTGGGCTATCGTCCTTCAAATGCATATGCCTACCATGGTAAGATATGTAGGATATGATAATATCTTGTGCGCAGTTTCTCTAGTGCATCTCCTGATTATTCTACTGTTTATCTGCTTCTTTTCTTACATCTTGAGAGCTTTGAACATTAATGGTTATCTCCTTGGTTATCTGCATTGCTGGTGTGGATTGGGGCATCTACAATGAATTTCAGTTATTGTAACATTTAAGAGTGCATATTAAATGATTAAAGATACATGACGTAAATCAAATGGATTCCACTTTTCAGTATGGAAGTAAATGCTTGTGGCACGTTTCCGCCATTGGCATATGATCATGAATCATACATAATTTGGGTCTATTTGTTTATGGTTTTGTAATGCATTAATTATGAATTTATATTTTTCTCTTGTTTTCTTTCATTTTAATCATTGAACATACCTTTTAACGGAACTATTGGCAGACTTATTATAGGAACTTGCACATTTTGCAAAATTAATTCTCGTAGGGAAAGTGTAACTGAGATAGGTGTATGAATTTAGGGTGATTCCTTGTTTTGGAATTGTCGAAACCCTCCTTGAAGATGAATGCTATTTTTTTAAAAGTTTGGTGTTGATTTCTTATTTTCATAACTTGTAGATGGTGGCAGTTAATTTGTTGATCTTGTTAGACTCTTAAAGCACTTTGATATCTGTGCATTTGTGCAATTAGTTTGTGTAGATTGCAACCAGTGTTAATGGTTTCATTTGTTATGTTGGCCTTTTAGAATAATACTAATGAAGAGGGTTGAATGAGAATGTTGAGAAGCCAAACTCTGTTTTGAATAAAGAACTTTCATACTTACTTTGAACTTCACAGTGAGTACACTGATGTATATAGTCTATTTTAGACATTCTGAAAACACACTGATTGTCATAATGTGTTTGATTTGCAAATTGAAACATTCTTTTGGAATCCTTTACAAAGATGACTTTTACTAACTGAAACTAAAGACAGTAAGATATGTTGATATAAATCTTGTTCAGTTTTCTAGATTATATTTTTGTGTTTATGGACCAATATTTATTGTTTAAATGTTTATAGGTTTTAGATTTGATGAATGCAGCAGCTAATAAATATTAGATTGGTATAGATAGCTTACATTATCATCTCTAATCAAAGTATGTTTGTTTGAGAACACTTTTGCAGGTTTATAGATGATGCACTTGAGGCAGCAATACCGATCATCATAGTAGCTTCTTACAGCAGGAATGGAGAAGATGTCGCCAGGTGTGCCTCAATAAAAGGAGTAAAATGTGGTTTGCATTTATTAGCATTTGAAGAACTAAATTCTTTGCATCATGATATCATGAAATGTTGAATCTTATTGCAAGCTTATTTTTAAGTCTTGACTTCAGTTTGTATGATTTCTTTTTGACTTGTTTTAATTCGTATAATTATTTTTTGTTTTCTTTGTAAAAATTTAAAGGAATGTACTAAAACCTCATTTAGACATTTCTTCAAATACTTGCTTCATAAATGATTTAATGCTGCTCTGAGTTATTTAAAATCAGAAGTAACTTTAACAATAAATACTCAATGAAACAAGCACTCAAACACTGTAGAATGTGAACACATGTGTTTAGGGCGAAGCCCAGGGCTGTAATATCCATAGTTGGATATTCTCAATAAACTCAGAGTGAATCCATAATTTCTGAAATAACCCACATATCCGTAGATATAAAAATGATATATAAATTTATAAATTGAGGAGATGATAAATATAGAATTGTTGGCCCGCTTTTATAGTAGCTTGGGCATGGCCTATTTGAGGGGACGCATCCTGTCATTAACTATTACTCCTACTTATTATTAATACTAATGTATTATTAATTATTTGTTACATTGCCTTCCCCTTAAGGGAAGCTTTGTCCTCAAAGCTTGTTGAAGACAAGGGTTATGTCTTCTTTTATCTTGAACCGTCATCTCTAGATCCTTTTTTTTTGTATTTGCGATACTTGATGAAATGAGGCGATACGAGTTACGAATTCCAAGGGAGAACTGTCGCATCGTCTCTGATGTGGTCCATCCGAGATCTATTTTTATCGGAGCTATTTGATCGCTTTGTGGGACATAACTTTTTGTTTGTTGCTTAGTGTACTGATTCGATGTTCTTGTTTGTTTGACATCGTAATTCCTCCGTGTATGTTCATTTTGACCTTGTCGTTGGTCAAAATGACGTTTATAATTTGGGTGACGATAAGGAGACCTTGTTGTCTGTTCTTTTGCTTCGTTGCTCTGAGCTGGAAGTTGTATTTTCGTCCCTTGATGTTTAAAGGTTTCGTTCTGTATCTTTTCCAACTTGTTTTCTAACTGCATGTTATCATTTTGACACTTTTTAATCAATTCTACTTGCGATTTTCTTTCATTTTCAGACTTCTTAAGTTGTTTCTTAAGATCTTTGTTATGACTTCTGATGCAGCTATTTTCTTTCTGCTTGTCTAGAAGTTTTCCTTCAATGTCTTCCGTAGATTGTTCTGTCTTTCGACTATTTTTCAACTTCTTAATTTTTGTGACTAGTGTCTTGTTATGATTTCTTAATCTGAAAATCTCTTCGGAATTGTTGGCTAGTGCTTTATTACTCTGCGTCAGTTCTTCATCCTTGTTGCAAACGATTTTGTTCAAGCGTATTATTTTTGCTTTGTAATCGTTTATTTCTTTCTTTATATCTTGATTTTTTACTCTCTGATTGAAATCGTTTTCATTTTTTAATTTCTCAATTTGCGTAGATAATCTCTCAATACGGTTTTTTAGATAATGATTTTCTTGTTCTATTAATCTCTTAGACATATCCCGCTTCATCATGTCAAATGCTTCTTTTAGTCCGTACTGCAATTCTACTTTAAAATTCGCCATAATTCCTGGCTTGGGACGATAACTTGGTCTTCTTTGTCAACAGTGTGTCTCGTAAGTGAAACAAGTGTCGTAAGTGCCACAAGTGTCGTAACTTTCAAATTGTCGCAAGTGAAACAAGTGTCGTAAGTGCCATACATTGCCTTCCTTTAGGCTAGCTCTAATACCATGGTAAGATTCAATATGCTAATATAGATAACATCAGTATTCAATTCAATTTCTCAACGATAGCATATGCAGGATGATTGAAAGAATAACAACCACAGCATAAACACAAGAGACACAGATTTATCTTGGGAAACCCTCTTGGGGTAGAAAACCTTGCAAAACTTCCTCAATATAGATGATCAACAAGTACAATGATGAAATCCCCAAACAAGAGCTCCTTCTCCTCCTTTGCAGATCTCTCTCTCTCCTATGCGAGTTCACAAGTGAGTGAGTGTGTCCAAATGAGGAACACACCTCCTCTATTTATACTTTACATTCACTTGACTTTTACACTTGATAGGTCGGCCTATATAGTTTATTCTCTTGCTGATTGGGCCGACCCCTCTAGGGGACTTAAACACCTCATTACAAATGATGCTTAGGGGATCTATTGCCCCGACTTACATGGGAGGATTTACCTCAATGACTTTACATAATAATAACATCCCGACGGAGGAATAAAACATCTCCGGATGAATAATAATAAAGTAAAGATAGAATATTCTTTGAAGTTACAATATTTCAAGACTCCCACTTAACGAGAAGTATATTCTAACAACATCTGTAGGAGCAATGAGTCATCAACTACATCACAGTGATACATCTATAAATCATTGGAAGTTTTCGTCAATCATCATTAGTAACTCAAAAAAGCTACTGGAACATCTTCAATATCTTCAATACTAGAACATCAATATGTTCAGTACTGAGTCTTCTTCTTCTGTAGCACTCGATCACTTGATCAACTACAACAACATCATCATCTGGATCTCTCGATCGACAACATCATCTGGATCTCCCGATCAACAACATCATCAGGATCTCTCGATCAACAACATCATCAGGATCTCCCAATCAACAACATCATCTGGATCTCCCGATCAACAACATCATTTGGATCTCTTGATCAACAACATCATCATCTGGATCTTCCGATCAACAACATCATCATATCTGCAACACACATGATCCAATTACGGGATGATCAATCCCTCTCACTTTAGGACATAAGTCCAAGGATAATACAATCCTGATCCACTTACGGGATGATCAATCCCTCTCACTTTTAGGTCATAAGTCCAAGGATGATACAATCCTGATCCACTTACGGGATGATCAATCCTTATCACTTTAGGACATAAAGCCAATGATGATGCAATCCTGATCTACTTACGGGATGATCAATCCCTATCAATTTAAGACACAATATCATGTCTAGGGATGATGCAATCCACTCGTCAACATAGACAAAGGCTAAGGACCACTTCTCGAAGACACAGGTCTCCGGATCCATTTAGGACTAAAGTCCAGGGATGATGCAATCCACTCATCCACTTAGACAAAGTCTAAGGACCAGTTCTCGAAGACACAGGTCTCCGGATCCATTTAGGACTAAAGTCCAGGGATGATGCAATCCAGACCACAGTGCTAGTCCTTTTTCATAATGGATGTGACCTAGATCAAATCTAGGATTTACCACCACAGAGCCAGTCTATTTTCATACTGGATGTGAGCTAGATCAAATCTAGGATTTACCACCACAGAGCTAGTCCTTTTTCATACTAATCTGACCTAGATCAAATCTAGGATTTACCACCACAGAGTCAGTACTTTTTCATACTGGATGTGACCTAGATCAAATCTAGGGTTTACCACACAACATCATCACATTCTCGGAGACAAGAGTCTACGGATTTCTTTGAGGACGTATGTCCATGGATGATACAATCCCATTGCAACATCATCAATATCTTTCACGGAGACAAGAGTCTACGGATCCCTTTAAGACATGTGTCCAAGTTTGATACAATCCCACTCGTCAACTTAGATCAAGTCTAAGGACCACCCATCGACCTCATTGTCGGTACAGGTATCCTCATCATTGACCTCATTGTCGGTACAGGCATCCTCATCATCGACCTCATCGTCGGTACAGGCATCCTCATCATCGATACAGGTATCCTCATCATCGATACAAGTATCCTCATTGACCATATCACTCCCCCTTTTGAGGAGGGTCCATTTGAGCTACACCAAGCTTGTCTCGGAAATACTCAAACTTTACTTAAGCCAGAGGTTTGGTCAATACATCAGCAACTTGCTCATCAGTGCTCACATACTCGAGCTTTATAGCTCCTTTCAGCACCATATCCCGTATATAGAAATATCGGATCTCTATGTGCTTTGACTTATCATGGAACACTGGATTCTCCGTCATCTTGATACAACTCTAGTTGTCACACAGGATCACAGTGGAGTCCATCTCTATGTCAAATAGTCTTGACAACAGCTTCTGAATCCATATGGCTTCACAACTAGTAGAGTAAGCTGCTGTATATTTTGCTTCAGCTGTGTTGAGAGCTGCACAGGACTGCCTCCTGCTAAACCATGAGATCATGGCAGATCCCAGACAATAACATCCACATGAGGTGCTCTTTGTTGATGTATTTGAACTTCAGAATGTATTTCACTTGTATATTTTACATTGTTATTGTACACCCGACGGAGAGGTTATATTCCTCCGATCGGAAGAGTCATTATTATTATTTGATGGGTTATTAAATTCCCCTAGTGCGGTCGGCCCAAAGTTAGGGTTTTGTGGGTTATTAGACTCTCCTAGGAGAAGTCGGCCCAGTAGGGTAAAAAGGCAAGTGAAGTATAAATAGAGAGTGTGACTCTCTCATTTATTCACTCATTCACTCACTTACTCCTTGCGTATAAGTGAGATAGAGACAAGTTCGCACAAGTGGAGGAAGAGGAGCTGTTGGAGTCTATCTTATTGTTTTGGGGTTTTGTACTATTGCTCATTCTATCTCTGACGAAGTTGCGGGGTTTTCTCCTTTATGGTTTCCCCAGTGAAATGCTTTGTGTCTATTGTCTGTTGTGATTGATTTGTTGTGCTTGTTATTCGCTCAGATAAGATCCTAGATCATATTGAATTAAATGATAAAAATCTAACATGGTATCGGAGCTAACCTGAGAAGAAGACATTGTGCAGCTGTAGAAGCTAGGGCTTCTTAATTTTTGGGTCTGTTTCCACAGATCATCAAAGGCAGGAGGCTAGGTTGACTCTCCTAAGGAAGGCACATCTTTTTGTCGAGACATAATTTGATTCCGAGCATTTTCAGTTTTTGGCTTGTCACTGCTGCAGGAAATTAGGGCTTTTTACAGAAGTGGAATTTTGGAGTGCTCTTAGCATACGATTGCTCTTCTCATCAAAATCGAAATTTAGAGACCAAGATCGAACTTTTTGGTTGGGTGAATCTCCGGGAAAGTCAAACCCTAATTTGACTTTTGGACCAAAAAACCAGAATTTGACAGAAATTGGAGATTCGAAATTCGCAGGTCGCTTTTGAGGGGTAAATTTTTGGAGTTTTCAAAATCTGAGCACACCAGCTTGCTCGCCTTAGTCAATTGCATCTCCTTGTCCAGACAGAACTTTTGAATTCCAAGTTTGGATTTTTAGTGTTTCTCTGTCAAATTCTAGCCAGCTCCAGCTCCAGTTTTAGCAAATCAAGTGGTAAGATCTGAATCTTTTATTTCCGTTTGAGTTTCTCATTAAGATGTCTCACCACACCAAGCTTGAGGATAAGCTTGAAGGGGCTGATAACTTCCGAGCATGGAAGTATATGATTGGGTTAATCCTAGAAGAGAATGAATTGGACACCTGCATAGGTGAAGAGGTTCCAGTCCCAGAGGGAGATGAGGCTAAGGCCTTACATAAGAAGAACTTGGTAAAGGCTAAGAGGATTATGGCAGATTCTATCAATGACCATCTCATACCTCATGCGTCTTCTCTAAAGACACCCAAGGAGATGTTTGATTCCTTGACCAAGCTATTTGAATGGAAGAACATAAATCGGAAGATAACTTTGCAGAACCAATTGAAGAATGTCAAAGTACAAAATGCAGAGACCATGCATTCCTACTTCACAACGGTCTCTCAAATAAAAGAGCAACTTGAAGTGGAGGGAGAAGATATAGAGAATGGTGAAATTGTGATGACCACCTCGAATGGTCTCCCTAGGTCATGGGATTCCTTCATTCAAGGAATTTGTGCTAGAAAGAAGTTCATCTCATTCAGTAGGCTGTGGGAGGAATGCTCACAAGAAGAAGCTCGACTTGTGGCTCGAGAAGAGAAGATGGGTAATGAAGACCAAGCTCTCACAACACACTCCAAAAGGCATGGTGACAAAAGGGTGCACCACCACAGTAAGAAAGAAAAGCACCGCCACCAGAATCAGAGGGGTAAATTTAAACCCCGAAGAGATATGTCCACCATTCGATGCTATACATGTGATGAGAGGGGACACTACTCTAGGGATTGTCCCAGAAATAATAAAGGTGGCTCTCACAAGAAGAAGAGCAACAAAAGAAGGCATCATGCTCACACTGCAGAGGATGATGAACCTCCCAGGAAGAGAGCCAAAGAAGAAAGTGAAGATTCTTCAAGCGATGAAGAGTATGTTTTGATTTCTGCCCTCACAGGAACTATTACACATGGAAGCAATGATTGGCTTATAGATAGTGGAGCTTCCAAGCATATGACAGGATTCAAGGAATCATTTATGAACCTATCTAAACATGAATCTCCCCACAAAGTGAAACTTGGGGATGACTACCAATATCCTATAAAAAGAAGTGGTGAAGCCTCTTATAAGCTAGACTCTGGAAAGTCTATGAAGATGAAAGATGTCTTGTTTGTACCAGGACTTAAGAAGAACCTTCTCTCCATATCTGCATTGGATGCAAAAGGTATGAGGGTTGCATTTGTAGATGGCCAGGTTCTAATGTGGCATGTTACCAACTTGTTTGTACCATAGTTGGATTATCTGAAGAGCCGCCATTTGACAAACATGATAAGTGTTTGACTCCAGTGTATCAGATGATCCAGCATTTGTGACTAGCCAGTTTTGTTTTTGAGTCGACATGACCATGGCCCCATGGGGGTTTGTAATAAAGTGTGCTAGTAGGATCTGAGTGTCTCGGTTCTCCATGACTTGATTAAGCAACTAAGGTATTCTAGGGAGATTTTTCCCTTGTCAATTATACTTTGCTTATAGCTGAGCTATAATCGATAAGGTTTTCTCCCGCTCCTCCAAAGCTGGAATGCCCGATTTTGAAAATTTTAGCCATGGGGGGTTATTAGAGTCCAACTAATGTATATAAGCCTACTAGACACTATTAGAATAGGTTTTGGTCATGTCCCAAGTCTCTAGGACCCTTAGAAAAAATTTCAAAATTTTTTTACCGGGTCCGTCGTGTTTGAGTTTTTAATTATTTTTTAAATTTAATAAATTTCTCTATAGTTTAAATAGAGAAATAATAATTTGTAATATGTCAGTCGTCCGGGGTCCGAATTCAGTGGTTGATGGCTCGTTTCATTAGCCAAAAATCACACATGACCTATGGACCAGCTAACCCTAAGTTTCAGACAATTATTTGGCCTCATAATTAATATTTTCTCAAAAAATCAAAAAATGAGAAATATTAATTAAAATATTCAAAAAATAATAATTGGAGATAATTTAAATCTCTCCAAAAAATGCCAAATTGAATAAAGTAAAAGTCAAAATGACATGGCAAAAAGCATTTATGATGATTGGAATCTTCACCCACCTGATTCAGATCAGTTTCAAAGCACTGGGAGTGATCTACAGTTGAGAAATTCGCCCACCTTCATGCAAATTCGTTTTTGTGGTTTGGCAATCGATTAATAGGTTGTTGGATTATGAAATCAATACATGTGGGGTCCTTCTTCAAATTATGGGCTCCAAACTCAAGTTTATAGATGAGTTAAGACTCCAAGCTCGATTTGGTTGGTGTTGACATGGATTTGATTGGTTTTTGATGGAGTTTTTGGCTCTGTTCATCACCAATTCGAATTAGGGTTTTAGCATTGAGTTTTGTTATATAAGAGAGGCCATTTGGGCTTTTTCTTCATGGAGATTTTGAGCATGAACACTCTGCCAAAATATTGTTGTAATATCTGTTTAATATTGAATAAAGTTTAGACTTTGGAGGTCCATGCTGGAGCAAGTTGGGATGTTCTTCACACTATTGGTGATATCTCTTTCATTTGTTTATTGTTCATGCAATTTCATTATTAGATGTATGTTTTAACTTTGATTAGAAATACATCTTTCGGTTTTTGTATGCTTCATAACAAGTTTCTTGCAGAGATTTCCCAAGGTGGAGAAAGGCTTATTAAAGACTAAGTTACTCTTCACTTAACAGTGGTTCTTGGCATCTAATCAATCTGTCTTGCAGGTCTTCAAGCTCTTCTCTTATTTTCAAAGGAAGAAACTTTCAAGTAGGAGTTTTTGGCCTCTTCCTCCATCAACATACTTTCAAAACAAATCTTGGTTACCTAGCTTACCTCTTCAAGCCCATCCCATTAGACTAGCTTCACTCACCCTTTCGTTTTGCCCTTTCTCCCATTCATCCACTCGTTTTGCCCTAGATCCATCCTCTTCTCCACCTTTTCGTTTTTTGCCCATCTTCCCAAGCTCATCTTCCTTTCTACCTGTTATCAACTGATCTGTACAATAGTTGAAACCTCTTTGAGCCGCCAGTGTTGGAACACATCAGTGTTCACTTCTAGAGTATCTGGGTTTCAGATATTTGGGTCTAGCCAGTTTTGTTTTTGAGTCGACATGACCATGGCCCCATGGGGGTTTGTAACAAAGTGTGCTAGTAGGGTCTGAGTGGCTTGGTTCCCCATGACTGGATTAAACAACTAAGGTATTCCAGGGAGTTTTTTCACCGTCAGATTATACTTTGCTTCAGGCGAGATATAATCTCTTGGTTTTTCTCCTGCTTCCTCCAAAGCTGGAATGCCCGATTTTGGAAATTTTTGCCATGGGGGGTTATTAGAGTCCAACTAATATGTATAAACCTACTAGACACTATTAGAATAGGTTCTGGTCATGTCCTAAGTCTCTAGGACCCCCAGAAAAAATTTTGAAATTTTTTTACCGGACGCGTTGGATTTGGGGTTTTTAATTATTTTTAAATTTTAATTAAATTTCTCTATAGTTTAAATAGAGAAATTTGGGTCTGTAATATGTCAGTCATCTGGGGTCCGAATTTAGTGTTTGATGACTCGTTTCATAAGCCAAAAATCACACATGACCCATGGACCAGCTAAACCCAACTTTCGGATGTCAATTCAGCCTCATAATTAATATTTTCTCTAAAAAGTCATTTACAGAGAAATTATTAATTAAATTAATATTTTTGAATATTTTGGAGAAATCCAAAACTCTCCAAAATAATCAGAAATGATTAAAATAAAAGGCTAAATGACATGGCAATAGACATTTATGAAGATTCCAATCAACTCCAAGTGATTTCAGTCATCTATCCAGTCACCAACAAGAGATCCACTTAAGCTAATTCGCCCTTCTTCATGGAAAAGTCGATTTAGTGAGTTGTCAAGTGGTAAATGGGTTGGTGAATGTGCATTTAAGTTTATGGTAGGCGCCCTCATGACTCACCAAATCACAAAGCTTGGCTCCTTTTTGCAATCTCAATTTAGTACCTACCACATCTCCACTTGTCACCCACCAACCAACTCGCATCCTCCTCATCAAGCTCACGCATCTACCTTATCCTCACGTGTATCCTTGTTGTAACTTGCCTATTTGATGGGTGATATTTCCCATGCATCACCAAGGTTGAGCTTGCCACCTATCCATTCAACCTACCAACAAGTGCGAGTTATCCATTGAATTAGCTCTCCAAGCTTGGTATTGATTGGAATTTAACTTCATGTCTATTGTTTATTGGCTCTCACTCATGCCAATTCGACCTAGGGTTTTAGGCTAGTGCTTTGTTATATAAGAGATGGCATTTTGGCCATTCTCTAGGATGGAACTTGTGATGTAAACTTACTCTACTATTTTGTAATTGCAAAGCCATTGGCTTAAAGAAATAAAGCGACTTTGGAGGTCTATATGTTGTCAAATACTTTTCATGGAAATGTCTTCATAATATCAAGGTGAATTTGTTCTCGTTATTTGCTTGTAATTTCATATATTGATCTATAATTTGCTTAGAAGGCTTTCTTAAGCCCATAGGATGAGCATTTGAATACAAGTTGTCCATTTATGTTTGGTTTAAGTGTGATTTAGAAGGAGTAGACTGTAGTTGGAAATACCTATACTATTTTAATCCCACTTTTATTATGCACACTATTATGATCAAGATGTGTTTATGAGTGATTGCTTGTGCAGATCCCACAGGTTTGAAGAGAGATTTGAGCTAGGTTGCATCTTTCATCTCTTCAAAAGGCCTACATTTTTCTAACAAATTGTGTGTGTTTCAGGATCTTTGGTTAGTCGATCTCAAGCAATAAAAGATTTGGCAATAAGCCTAAGTTCAAGGTTCCATCTTTCAAACCAACCTCCCATTTGAAATCTACTTAGTTACAAATTCTCTAAGCTTAACTTTCTTTGAGCTTTGATTTTCTTTTTTATCTCTTGTTTTATTTGCTTTGTTCTTTTTATCTTTTCTTGCCATTTGTTGTTTTCCTCTAAGTATGCCCTAGCTGGGCCTTTTCTTCTAAAGGCGTTGGACTTCTCCCACTCTCTCAAGTTTGAGCTTCTGTCCATCATTCCCGGCTCGCCTTAGCCCATTGTTTGGGCCAGCTTCAACCCACTGGTTGGCTGCCTTTTAAGCCATTGTTTGGGGTGGTTTTAGCTCACTGTTTTGAGCCTCTTTTACCCACAGTCTGGGCTTTTCTTCTACCTATCGCATGACTGTTTATTTTCTCACTGTCTGCCCTTTTCTCATCCCTATTTTAGCCTTCATTTCCAGCAAGATAGGGTTTGTTTTTGGGCCCCTCTTTGCCCGCTGTTTGGTTTCTCCCTTCTTGCCAATTCTGGGGTTGCCATAGCTCACTGTTAAGGCACTTCTCCCGATCTCTTTTTTGCAGTATTGGTTGACTGTCCTACTTCTTTTACAGTCACCTAGTTGACTGTCCCATCTCTTCCCCTCACTGCTGTCCTTTGTTTTTATTTGTTAACAGTCCTTTGCTTCATTTTTTAGGCAGCCCTTATCCCTCTTTCTCCATCTCTTTAGCCCTACCTTCTCCTCCCTCTCGTCCCATCTTCTTTAGCCACCTCCTCCCTCTCGTCCCATCTCTTTCTTTAGCCCTAAAAAACAAACAAAACAAACACAAAAATTGTTAGTAGTATCTTGTTGCATTTATTTTAAAGTTGGTAATTAGATCTCACACTTTGCATTTATATATTTAGGATCTAGTCTCTTTCTTATCATAGTTAGTTTTGCATTTACATTGTTACTAGTTTAGATCTTACACTTTGGAATTTGGTAGTTTTGTGTTAGATCTCATTTAAAAATTCAAAAAACTTGCATCTCCTTAGTTTTATTTGATTGCTAGATGTAGGTAGTTTCCAATTTGTTTTGTTTTCTAATGCTAATGGGTATTTGAGTTGCTCATTTGTGATAGTTCTTTCTTTGAGAAAGAAGAGCTTTGAGAAGATTTTAAGCAAATAGAAGAAAGAGGCTTCTAAAAAGTTATCAAGAAGACAGGAGGGCGACCCAAACCAAGAGACTAGTATTTATCCTTTTGTAATAGCTCTTGGAAGCTTGTTTCAAGTATTTTCCAAGTTATTTCTCTCAAAGTCCCTACAAGGGTTTCATTCCCAAGGGCATTTGTACTCTCTTAATAAAGTTGCAAGTGGGGTTTTTAAGCCCCCACATTCACTTCCCCCATTTGGGGAAGCCTTGTAGTTTTTGGTGATTGGTTTGAGTTTCTAGTTTAGATCTCTGATATGTTCTTAGATTAGTTTCCATTTCAATAAGTTGTTTTGTTATAAATTCCGATTTACTTACCCCCATGCTCTCCCGAGTACGGTCTTTGACCTGAAAGAGATTCTTGGGTAGATTAGACTTTATTTTCTGTTTAGTATCTTATTTTTCATCTTGTCATTTCTCTTCCAAGCCTTGACTAGAGTAGAGCTAACTTTGGGATTGTATCCCAAAGGCCACATAACTTTGTGGTAGCTACTCGTTCCCCCATCAGCTTCTTGTGGACATCCAGCTAGCTGGAAGGTTTCCAAGACTGGTGGCTTCTAGTGGTTGACCATGTTCGGAGGTTGATCCCACCTATTAGATTAGGATTTGTTTGGTAGAACACTAGATTTTCCAGTTTCATTTTATTTTGCAAGTAGCGTTGTTAGCAATGTTTCATATCTTTTTGATCTATCACATTGTTTAAATCTTTTCAAGTTAGAGTATCTTGCTTTTACAACTACTTTTTGCTTCTTAAAATGAACTAAAGTCTCTTGAACTTGGCCAAATCCAAGTCAAGAGCACTCTCTATCGGAGAGCATTATTAGTTTTGCATCATTCCCTGCATTAGGCATTTGTTAATTAGCAAGTCTCTTGAACTGTGGTCATAAGATCAAGTCAAGAGCGCTCTCTGTTGGAGAGTTGAACAAAGTGCTCTAATAATAAAATTTTTCCACCCATATTTCCCTTTTAATTAATGTATATTGGTCTTTGTCCTTCACCCGTATGCTCTGCCAACCGGAAACGGTTGGGCTAGTACTCAGAAAGGTGGAAGGCTTGTTAATTTCACAAGTGATAACATTAATTAAAACTTTACCCAAAACCCCAACCAAGACAAAATCACTGAGTCCTTCCTGAAACAGGTGGTGCCGGGAATCCACTGTCTGACTCGAGGGCGGTCAAGCCGTAAGCACACTTGCCCTCTTTGCAATCTGGGTGCTCCCGACCTATCATCTAAAGGTTGCCAGTGTTTTTCTCGGTCAAGGTTCCACTTCTTGAATACCCTTGTTCTTAGCCATAATAATCAAGACCACTAAAATCTTAAATTTACCAAGATAAGCTGCAAAACAATCTCACGAACTTTTCTTCTCGTAACACTTGTATCAAACAATTCAATCACTCAGACAATTTTTGACTCCATAAGGCACTGGTCCTTAATCACAATATTTTATCTGCTTATTATCAATATTGGAGTATTTGTGTTAATTTTCGAAAAGAGTGATTTATATATG
Organism: Larix kaempferi; assembly: GCA_027924585.1. NCBI lineage: Eukaryota > Viridiplantae > Streptophyta > Pinopsida > Pinales > Pinaceae > Larix > Larix kaempferi. Next base: position 6,115,849 of record BSBM01000364.1, on the reverse strand, counting down.
ATTCAGTGTATCTCTCATTTTCTATATTGCAACGTGGATTGCGTTATCTTGGTCTTATTTAAAGCAATTTTGTGTCTCTCACCTTCAAAAAACTCCTAAACAACACCCATCCGCATCACAACATTAAAATACATTTTAAACACACAAGAGCCTTAGACAACTCTTTTGTAGGGACTACCCCCCTTGGCTTCGTTAGGAGTTTTCCTAAACGGAGGAGCTGGGATTCAGGTGACAGTACCTGGCTCATTGCTTGCCCCCAAGGCCACACCTCTCTCACTTGTAGTGAAGAGACAACTTTCGAAAGATTTCCGCTGCTGGTGTGCAATCTGGCGGACAACACTACCTTTGTCTTCAAGGCTCCATTCGTCCATCATAATGAGCCCTAAAACACATAAAAGACCAAAAACGATTGTTTGAGTTAGTGATTAGCTTCCTTTTGTATGAGTTAGTTTGTAGTTTCATTCTTAGTTTGCAAAAGTAATTTGTTAGATTTAGATCTCTAGTATTATTGCTTCTCATACATCATCTTATGCATTGAAAAGTTAGTTTTAAAAGCATTCTAGATCTCATTTTACATTATTATAAACTTGCATTTGTTTAGAATTTGTTTCCGTTTCAAAGATAGCAAAGTTTGCATATAGGATGGCTTAAAATCTTGTGGTTTCAATCTCATTCCCATCATGTTTTGGAGCATTTTTGTTCGCTGGTCCGTTTCATCATAGTTAAGGTTTTATGTCAAAATTTCATACATTTCACATTTTAGAGTTAAATTTTTAAATCTAGACTTAACTAGTTTCAAGTTTGTTTCATTTTCCTAATGATTAATGGGTGCATTGTTGAGTTGTTTTGAGACTTGTGTAGGTGTTTTGAAAGAGAAGAGAACTTGAAAAGCTTTCAAGAAGCAATATCCAAGAAGGAGCCAAAGAGAAGCTCAAGTGAATTTTGAACCAAGGAGAAGTGCAAACCATGAATGTCATTTGAAATAAACCACTATCCTTTGTACAAACTCATAAGAGTTATCACCTTTTTTCATTCAAGTTTTATTTCTTCAAAGTCCTTCAAGGTTTCAAAACCTAAGGCATTTGTAATCTCATAATAAAATTTCAAGTGGAGGAGTCCTCCACTTTGTTGGTTTCTTCCCCATTTGGGGAAGAGTGTGGTGTTTGGTTAAGTTAGATCTTTCAGTTTTTGCTTTAGAGTAGTTTATTTTCATCTTGTCCCTTCTCTTTCAAGTTTTGACCAGAGTAAGCTAACTGTGGGATTGTGTCCCAAAGGCCACATAGTTTTGTGGTAGCTTCTCGTTCCCCCGTCAGCATCTTGTGGACATCCAACTAGCTGGAAGGTTTGCAGGACTGACGGTTCTAGTGATTAGCCTTGTTCGGAGGTTGATCCCACTTTAGAATAAATCCGCTTGGTAGAACACTAGATTTTGTTTTTTGTTATCTTCAAAGCAACTTTCTTTGTGGTTATCCTTATATTTTCAGTCATTTTCAGTTTCATTTACTCCTTTAAATTTCACAATCGCTTCACTTTTTGCAATAAAACGAACAAAGTCTCTTGAACTTGGCCAAATCCAAGTCAAGAGCACTCTTTGTCGGAGAGCATATAGATTTGCACTTTCCCCTTGCATTAGGCATTTTAAAGTAGGAAGTCTCTTGAACTGTGGTCTTAAGACTAAGTCAAGAGCGCTCTCTGTCGGAGAGTTGAACAAGTGCTCCTAATAAATAAAACATTTTCAACCCACATTTCCCCCTTAGTTAATTTATCTTGGTCGTTTGTCCAACACCTGTATGCTCTGCCAACCGAAAACGGTTGGACTAGTACTCAGAAAGGTGAAGGACTTGATAATCTCATAAGTGATAATTAATTAAAACTCTCACCCCCATAACCAACCAATCCGGAGTTGAGCGATAAGATAAGTTCAGTGGGTAATCTCCTAGTTGGGGGCGCCGGGTTGCCATGTTCAGCCTCTAGTTTGCTGGTTAGCATTACGCGACCTGACTAGAGCACTTGGTGGTTCGACATGTCCTTGAATGGAGGCACTTGATACTGTCTTTCCGGACACTCTCTTGATATCCTTGGTTTTAGCCATAATAATCAAGAACATCTAAAACATTTAAAATTTACCAAGAACAATTTCAAAACGATCTCACAAACAACTACTTTTGACTTACATTTTTCAGCATCACAATCATTTCATTTGACTCCATTTGGCATTGGTCTTTAAAACTCTTATGTATCTTCCGAATCTAGACCATATGTCCTTGTCATTTGTTTAAATCTTTATCTTGTGGATGCTTTGTTTTAATTTTAAGTCAGAAGTATTTTGTTCATCTTCTAAATTGTATCTTGTGGAATTTGCAATGTGGATTTTGTGTTTAATTATGTTCTCATCATTATACAAAAACTCCTAAACAACACTTATCCGCATCACCCCACACAAAAAACACTTAAAACACAAGAGCCTTAGACAACTCTTTTTTAGGGACTACCCCGCTTGGCTTCGTTAGGAGTTAGCCTAAACGGAGGAGCTGGGATTCAGGTGACAGTACCTGGTTCATTACTTGCCCCCAAGGCCACACCTCTCTCACTTGTAGTAAAGAGACAGCTTTTGAAAGATTTCCGCTGTTGGTGCGCAGTTTGGCGGACAACATGGCCAAAGGGAAAGACCATAGATGATGCAGTGGTGATTGGAGAGCAAGAGGGAGGCTTATACAAATTTAAGGGCCAACCAGAACAAGTCCATGATTCAATAGAGCCAAGTGGACTTTGGCATAGAAGGCTTGCACATGTGCATTATAGAGCACTATCTCTTGCAAGCAAGGCTATTGAAGGTCTTCCAGATATTCAGGCAAAGCATGAAGGCATTTGCAAAGGATGTGCAAAAGGAAAGAACACGAAGAAGACATTTCCAAGTAGGGAGAGCAAGGCAAAAGGAATCTTGGAAATCATCCACTCCGATGTATGTGGTCCGATGTCATCTAGTTCTTGGAGTGGGTATGTGTATTATGTTTCTTTCATTGATGACTTTTCTAGAAAGACATGGCTATATTTGGTGAAGGGTGAAGATGAAGTATTCAGTAAGTTCAAGGAATTCAAAGCCTTGATCGAGAACCACACAGAGAAGAGAATCAAGACTTTTCGGTCTGACAATGGTGGAGAATTCACATCAAAAGACTTCAAGAAATTATGCAGAGATTCAGGGATTAAGAGGGAGTTGACCACTCCATATAATCCCCAACAAAATGGAGTTGCAAAAAGGAAGAATAGAACAATTATGGGAGCAACAAGGGCAATGCTTCATGACCAGGATCTTCCTATGCATCTATGGGCAAAAGCTGCTAGGACAACTGTGTATGTACAAAATCGTACTCCACATAGAGTACTTAACAACAAAACACCAGAAGAAGTTTTCTCCGGCAAGAAACCTGAGGTCAGCCATCTCAGAATATTTGGTTGACCTATTTACATACACATTCCAAAAGAGAAGAGGTTGAAGTTAGATCCTTCATGAAAGAAGGGTATATTTGATGGATATAGTGAAAGCTTGAAGGCTTACAGGATATATTTCCCAAGATTCAAGAAGATTGACATCAACAAAGATGTGACATTTGACGAAGACTCAACATATCACAGATCCAGGAAGATACTAGTTGAAGACATTGAAGAACCAGAAGCACCTAGGAATCAAGATACAAAAATGAATGAAGTAAATCCAGAAGAAGATCGTGAGATAGAAGATCCACAGGAACCTGTAGATCCACCACGTGACAAGAATTCTCACACGAGGAAACCAGCATGGGTACGAGAAGCAATTCAAGATGGAGAGAGATATGGTGCTCCAGAAGGAATGCATAGGGAAAGCAAGAGGCCGAGACCATTCTCCAGTTATGTAGCCCTGCTGTGTGACATCATTGACAAAGAGCCTTCCAACTATGAGGAAGCAGTTGAGAAGAAATAATGGAAGGATGCCATGATCGAGGAGTACCAGCCGATCATGAAAAATGATGTTTGGGATGTTGTCCCGAGACCAAAAGGGAAGTCCGTGGTGACTTCCAAGTGGATCTACAAGATCAAGCATGGTCGTTGATGTAATTGCCGATCTTTTCCGACATGATCAGAGGAAAGTCCTTCCATGGTTGTTGATGTAATTGCTAAGCCTTTCCCAGATGGTCAGAGGAAAGTCCTTCCATGCCGGTGATTGTAAGTGCTGTGTTGTGTGCATCTGGGTTGTGCTCCGTTAACGATGAGATGATTTGAAGATGATGTGACAATAGGGTACACAGGTTTTGCATAGGCATATAATCAGTCCTAGGATGCTCCTTCAGGTTTTGCTGTGGCATATAATCAGTCCTGAGAGATCTTGCAGGTTTTGCAGAGGCAGTGTAATCAGTCTTGAGATGTACCTACTTGATGGCTTGCTCGCAGAGCCGATGAAGACCTACATGGAGGCTAGGCCTACATCCAACATGAAAAAGGGTTGGCTCTTTAGAACTTCCTATGACGAGTAGATTGGAGGTTGATGATCGAGATAGCAACAATAGTGACGATGATGATCCAGCTTTGATGATGATCCAGTGATGAAGATTTGTGCCGATGATCCAGTGATGAAGACTTGTGCTGATGAACTGTGTCAAGAGAATACCTTCCTAGTTGAGAGGGAGTGTTGATGTATTTGTAACTTCGGAATATATTTCACTTGTATATTTTATATTGTTATTGTACACCCGACGGTTATATTCCTCCGATTGGAAGAGTCATTATTATTATTTGATGGGTTATTAGACTCCCCTAGTGGGGTCGGCCCAGAGTTAGGGTTTTGTGGGTTATTAGACTCTCCTAGGATAAGTCGGCCCAGAGTAAATAGAGAGTGTGACTCTCTTATTTACTCACTCATTCACTCACTTACTCATTGCGCACAAGTGAGAGAGAGACAAGTTCGCACAAGTGGAGGAGGAGGAGCTGCTTGAGTCTATGTTATTGTTTTGGGGTTTTGTACTATTGCTCATTCTATCTCTGAGGAAGTTGCGGGGTTTTCTCCTTTATGGTTTCCCTGGTGAAATGCTTTGTGTCTATTGTCTCTTGTGGTTGATTTGCTGTGCTTGTTATTCTCTCAGATAAGATCCTAGATCATATTGAATTAAATGATAAAAATCTAACACTCTTCCTGTTTAAGACACTTCCGACCCAATTTGCATTTGTATAACCATACAATCTGAAGTCATGATCTCCAACATAGTATAGACCAAAGTCTATCGTACCTCTCAGATACCTCATTACATGCTTTGTAGCTACTAGGTGAGCACATCTAGGCTCAACTAGATACTGTCTCAAGGTGTACACAGCAAAAGCATATATCTGGCCTGGTATTCGTTAAATACATCAATGAACTGGTCATCTGTCTGTAAACTGTAGAAACCACTGGCCATCATCACGGATCTCGACTTCACATTTTCCTTGGCTAAGGAAAAATCTCATCTGATCTCGACCACATATCTAATCACAAGAATCATGCCAGGATTCTTTAACTCTGAGATCTACTCCCTCTGTGACTGAAGATCATTCACACTCTGTATTGAGTGATCTTCTGCATATCTATCCGTGCTATCTCGCGTCAGATGGGTCTGCTGATATTGGCCTCAAGATCACTCGAACTCTATGGTGAGTTCCTTCTTGCATCCATCTAAGAGAAGAATGTCATCTGTATATAGAAACCGTCTTCAACCTTGTAGCAAAGGTTGAAATATGCATCACCCGTGGTGATCATCAAGCTCATCAAATGACTATCGATCCTGGGTACCTGGTTAATCCGTGCAAAGTCTTCTTCAATCATGTGATTCTCTATCGAATCCTGGAAGTTTGCTCGATATGCACTTCTTCTTCAATTACACCATTTAAGAGAACGGTTTTGTCATCCATGGGTGTAATCTATCTCTTGGAGCAAACATCTCGTCATGATCCTCTCCCTATTTCTAAGAGAATCCTCTAGCCACGAGCCTTCTATAGTACGTTTGATTTGTAAGTCTTCTTGTTGAACATCCATCACTTGTTCTTTGGAACAGGTGTTAATCATCCTTCTTTTGTAGATCATAGCACATGATCTTTCCTACAAATCAAATTTAATTACATAATTAGTAACATTTCATAATCATCAAATCATGTTGACATGATAACCTATTATGCATACTGATATGATTCACATAGTTATGCAACTATCTTGACCAATACTTTGGCACAACACTTTTCCATATACTGTATGCATATAGTGGCTATCTAGATGCCTTCCATCTCTACCAGAGCATACTATTAAGAGCTTGCACAGCTCCCAACATGTTAGCAAAGAGGTTTCATTCTAGACAAGCAACAATGGAATGTTTGTCCAACTTACCCATCATATGCATATTAGTAGTATACTGTTCAATGCTATATGAATGCTTACACTATGCATGATATATTCTAGGAATACAAATATGCATACAACTATTACGAGCAATATCATTAACTATTCAAAGATTCAAGAAGTAATTCAAATAACAACTCAAATACTTATCTTTTATGTTTGTGTGGTTGCCTCCCTCTTGATCTCTATTTTTCCCTTTATGATAGCATCATGATTATATGTCTTTGAACTTCTATCCATCCTGGACCACTATGCATGCTTAAGTGTGCACTAGTGTCATCCTCAAGATCTCATACATAATCATACATTCATTAGTATAATCTCAATACTATCAAAACATTATGATTCTAAATAATCTTAAACATGTATGGTCATGATCATTTCATACACAAGTATACTTATCTAAGATCCTAACACAAAGTAGGATTTTAACTCGATATAGAAAACATACCTGGATTAGCATGCTTGCTAGTTATGTCTAAAACATTATCTTCTTTTTTCTCTTCAATGATTTAGAGACCTTGTGCTAGTAACCTACATATCTCATAAGTTAAGCATAGTAGAACGAAATCATACATACCTCGTAAGTAGAGCTTCTATGTGATCAAAGACTATGGATGCGTCTTTGTCTTCATGTCATCATGGTCATATAGATTTGTCTTACTTGATGTACCTTTCATGTTAGCGGACAACATCATCCTCATACAACACCACAAGTGCATTAGTACAATCATAAGTGTCATAATCCTAATCAATGAATGTCTTCTATCATTCACATGCATTCATACTTTTACTAAGGTGATCATACAATCTAAAAATGAATCATGATTGTACTAGCCTCAATAATATGAAGACAAACATATCATGAACTTAATCATGAAACAAATTTCAAAACATACTTGTATCTCCTCAAGTCATACATGTCAAGATTGCTTGTAGTCTTCTCTATAAGGGTAAAAACCCTAACCATCCAAGGTAGATCACTTGTAAACATCTTATATAGGTTCATGGTGCTAGGATGATAGAATATCAGTGCCATTTAAACCTCCTTCATTGCTGCCCTACAAGTCTCCCAACTTTGCTATGGTTTCTTCTTATTTGGAAACCCTAATTTTCAATCTCCTTCCTCCCACAACATTTTGATGGAGGATTAATATCTATGATGAATGGATTCCAAATCCATTCTCAAAGTTTCCAATGTTGTATCAGGTGTCTCCAACATTGTATCAGGTCCTTCCATACCTAAAAACTGAAAACCCTAAGTGAGAGCTTCTTCCTCCTCTTCCTTGATTTCCTCTCTGAAATTTCGGATCTGCAAGGTCTGAAACTTCGGCCTGTGGTATCCTGACCTGTCATCTTTCCAACCCCACAGGTTTGAGCTTCATTGGATTCTCCATCAGAGAGATATGCTCCGTTTCCCAACATGACCTGTTTAAGGGATGAAACAGCATAGCGAACTTGTACGGAGTGCCACGTGTCACTATTTCAACTTCGGCCTCTGAAACTCGGACCTGTGAAATATGACCTTTTTACCTAGGTCACTTGTTTAGGGTTTCATTCTGGAAGAGGCAGAAACCCTAACTTGTACGGATCATATCTTAGAAAGTAGAATGAATCAGAGGCTGAGACTCGGACACAAGGTACAGGAACATGTCATCTTCGGCCTGTCCAAGTTTCATATCTTGAACCTTCACCAAAAGTGATTTATAGCGAAAGTTCCACGATGACTAGGGTTTTCTATAGAAAACCCTAACTTTCAAATTGTCGCAAGTGAAACAAGTGTTGTAAGTGCCATACATTGCCTTCCTTTAGGCTAGCTCTGATACCATGTTAAGATTCAATATGCTAATATAGATAACATCAATATTCAATTCAATTTCACAACAATAGCATATGCAGGATCACTGAAAGAATAACAAGCACATCATGAATACAAGAGACACAGATTTATCCTGGTAAACCCTCTTGGGGTAGAAAACCCAACAAAACTTCCTCAATATAGATGATCGACAAGTACAAAGATGAAATCCCCAAACAAGAGCTCCTTCTCCTCCTTTGCAGATCTCTCTCTCTCCTATGTGAGTTCACAAGTGAGTGAGTGTGTCCAAATGAGGATCACACCTCCTCTATTTATACTTTACATTCACTTGACTTTTACACTTGATAGGTCGGCCTCAATGGTTTATTCTCTTGCTGACTGGGCCGACCCCTCTAGGGGACTTAAACACCCCATTGCAAATGGCTCTTAGGGGATCTATTGCCCCGACTTACATGGGAGGATTTACCTCAATGATTTTACATAATAATAACATCCCGACGGAGGAATAAAACATCTCCGGATGAATAATAATAAAGTACAAATAGAATATTCTTTGAAGTTACACTATTTCGAGAAAAACGTGGTGAAAGCGATGACTGAGCTCAGACCTAAAAGATCCTGCATGCATAGGGGGGTAAGTGGTGCTCCTTTAGCTATATTGATAGCGAACTAATCATTAGCAACAATAAACAATGGTAATTAACAAAAATCAATAAAAATCAGACCTATGTTGGAGTAGCTGCATTGCCCTTCATGAGTTCTTCAACATATGCTCACTTACAAACTTGATCATTCTGCTAAGCTGGGTGAGGTGAAAAACAACAAAGGCTAGTCTTAGGGGAGATGACTTGTTGACCTTGACATTGTGATCTCTCAGATAATCAAGGCAAATGGGTAGCCGCAGTGACATGTGCACAATAGGAGACAGTAGGGGAGGGAGGTGTCTTACATATGGGTAGAGTGTTTGGGTTGCCTCCATTAGACTCTAACAAGCATCCTGACTCACTTCCAAGGCTTAATCAGGCTCCATGAGGATCTTTTCTATACCATTGTGTTGAGTGCACAATTGACTGTGACTTTGATTCAGGTTCTTGGGGACTCTTAGAATTTGCAGTCCCTTACTCCATCTCACTTCCACACCCTTTTGGGATCCATGAGGAATGATTATTACATTTATATTTCATATGTGGCCTGCAGTCATTTTGATTTTCAATTGTTCCACGTCTGCATTTATTTGGGCCCTTTTCATTTCATACTTGGGCTTTTTGGCTTGATTTTTCATTACTTTTCATTTGGCCTTTTAGCTTGCATTTCTTTAGATATAGCAAGTGTCACTATGATGCATGTAATGATAATCAAATAACTTGCTTCGAGGACTAGTGTAAAACAACTCGGTGGCATAGGCTACTTCAACAAACGCACCCAATCCACAAGGCATCATACAAGCAGAAGGCAAAGGTCACTCTGATGCATAGGTCACTCTGATGCATGGTGTACACCCACTCAACCTCCCGAGTTCGTAAAGTTATATTTGGTTGGATTTTCCTATTTAGAACTAGTTGCTCTATTCCTGTTTTTGATTAACCCAACTATTCATACTAGGTTGCAGCGGTCAAGAGCATACTTCAGGCTTTGAGCGTTGGTAAATTTTATTAAAAGTATGAAGTGGATTGTTAGAATTGTACTACGCCCCAAGAGTCTCTTTTCCACACACCACCGAATGGTGCAGTACTTCTGGAGAGCAAGGGGAAAATTTTAAGTAAATTTTAGGAACAATTGTATTGTTGAAACACATAAGCCTATAAAAGATAAATCGAATAAAATGGTCCTCTGAGGACGTTTGTGTGCTTTAGTGTTGTTGTTTAATTGCTACAAACTTAAATGAAACTAATCTAAACAAAAAAATTAAAAATTAAAAAAATGATGCGAATCCCCCCCTGGGGGGGATGGGGGTAGGCACTGGAATAGCCTGCTAAGCTCTTTTTATTTTGATTACAATCAGGATTTTTTGAAGAACTACTGCTTGCCCTTTATCATTAGGGAACAAGACAGTTTACAATAAAGATAGAAAGTGAAGGTGCTTGCAGGGGGTTCTCCAAATGGTCCTACAAGCTTCAGTTCCAAATTTTTTTAGACTTTTATTATTCAAACCTGCTAAGCATGCAAAACAGACCAGCGATCTTAGTTTATCAAAAAAGATAACCAAAAACACTTTAAGAGTGCTTTTGGCAATACTACAAATTGCATGAGAAATATCTAAATGAACTAGGATGCAAAGACAACTTTCCGGATGATCTCGGAAGCTTCTAAATCAAATTTTTATTAATTTTAGATTGCAACCCTGCTAAGCATGCAATAAATTCCAGCGAGCTCTTTTTGTCATGAAATGGCCAAAAACACTCAGAAAGTGATTTGGCCACACTCGCAAAATATGCCCAAAAATTTCTGTTAAAAACTAGTTATGAAAAGCAATTAAAATGAACCAAGAACACGAACTAGAAAGTTCGTTTCTTGGGATTTTGGCTTGCTCTTTTATGGCAGCCAATAAAAAGCTCTTAAATTAACCAAATATACTCTTCAACCATAAACAAATTTATCCTATCAAGATCTTTAGATTTAGATTTAAAAGTTATGCTTTAAAAGAACTAAGATCTGATAGAATAACTCAGATCTACTTTAGATTTGCTTGATAATATGTAAATCCTAAAACAAGTAACTAGTAACCAAAGATAGAAGAAGAAAGTGGATCTAAAAAATGGAACCAGTGGGGGTTGAGCATTTGAAGAAGAAGCAATGGAGTCAGTTTCCTGATGCATCGGTGGGATCTATTGCTTTATTCGGATCTATTGAATGAAGGGATGAACTAACAGGCTCATCGACTCCTCTCGCTTATGCTACCTATTTAACAACTACAACATTAACAACGTGATAAAAGCATACGTGTAAATAATGAAGAGAAAGCAACAAAGTAATGGATTCAAACAAGAAATCACACTACTATAAGCATCCTATTATTATTGACATGAGTAAGCAAACTATAAAGTATTACTCATAGATCTTAAAGAAGATAACTTCCCTTTGAATGACATAATCCCGACAATATTTAGTATGAAACCTTGATACAATTTACCTCAAATATAACAAGCATGAAGATTTGACACCACAGACAATCACTAGACTAGCCTCCAAAGCCTTCTTTATTAAACTTAGAATAGAAAATATTACAATACAATATGAGCAGAGGTTCCACCTTTCGATGCCTAACAATGGAGCAAAGCTCTTTCTTAAATAGATGAATACATGCAGAGTAGGGCGCAATTCCCAAGGAGGGCGCATGGCTTGATTGATGGAGTGAACAGAACCTAATTGGATGTTGACTGATCCTTGATTGAAAGATAATGGAAGAGGATTGCGCCACATGTGGAGATGGTTGGCAGCCCCAACCTCGTAGAACTCACCTCAAATTACAAGCCTGCACCTCACAAAGTTGCTCCATACAGAGAGAGGGCTAATTCCTTGATGGAGAGTTAACCGGAACTTGGTTGGCTTGATTGGATCTGTCTATTTCGGAGCTTAGTTAACTTAGCTTCGATTGTCCAATCACTTTAGTTCAACTCCGGACCAATCCCACTTTTTTAGGAACTTGTCATTTTTTTAATAAATGTCTTTTTTGACATTTATTTTGTCATTTTTGAAGAATTTGAGTAAATATCATTTTTTGAGATAAATACTTACTCAAAACTTAGGAAAAGTGGGTTTATGGGTTAAATGGTTGCTCTGGCTTAGAAAACGAGCATCCAGATATCAAATTCCACCCACAAACCACTTAATTATTACATTTTGAATTTTATCAATTAAACCATAGGAAAAATGGTTTAATTAATTGAAAAAATTAATTTTTTAATAAAACCAAAAAATTGGTCCGCAACCGCGAAAATATTTTTTTTTAGAAGTTGATTAACCACCTAAGACCTAGGACATGACCATATGACTTTATTTTAGTGTCTAGCGTGTTTATATATGTTATAAAATGGACTCTAATAACCCCCCAAAGCCTAACCACCAATTTGGGCATTTTAGCTTTGGAGGTGTAGGAGAAATACTCATCGATTATACTCAGTTAAAGGAAAAGCATAATTGACAAGGGAAAAAACTCCTTGGAATACCTTCTTTAGTTGTCAAGTCCTAGGGAACCGAGTTACTCAAAGACCACCATGCGAGCACACTTTATTACAAACGCCGTGGGGCATGGTCATGTATTACAAAATTGAAAAAAAGGGCCCTGAAAAGGCCTGATTTGGAACTTCTGAACTCTTAAAAGCACAGGTATTTGTGCAACACTGGCAGCTCTCTGGACATCCAACTGAGTGCAAGTCAGGAGGTAACAGGCACAATATGTTCTAGGCGTAAAGTGATCTGACAGTACATCTTATTATCAATAGTAATGGCTATATTGATCCGTGGCTTAATACTTGATTGGTCCATGATCTCTACTCAAAAAGCATGGAGGGTCATATGCTGATTGTGAAAAAGTCATATGTAAATTATTTTCGTTTTGTGTTAATATATTCCCTCATGTGGCTGCTTGGCTAGGGCTGTGGACTGTTTCCCTCTCCAAGGGTTTTACATTTTAACAACATAATACACTGGTGTATTGATCTTTGATCTGGTTGTATGAGTGGTTGCCTTAAGGTGTTCAACCTGTGGGAAATACCTTGTTTATCGAATACCAGTATGAAGGAAAATTTCGTTGTGCTTGAACAAACATTGAAAATATAAGTTTATTTGATCACTTAATTTGCAGTGAAGAATTCAGTATGTTTTCTATGTTTCTATATGTTTTGTATTGAGATACGTCTATATTCATATATTTTCTGCCTGGACTGCTGTTCTTGGTAACTGTCAATTGTTAGATGAAGAGACATGATGATGATATGATTTCCTAGAGAGGATATGTCAAAAGAATCAGGTATACCTACAAAGTAAATTTCGTTGTGCTTGGAAAAACATTCAAAATATAAATTTATTTGATAACTTAATTTGCAATGAAGAATTCAGTATGTTTTCTATGTTTCTATATGTTTTGTATTGAGATATGTCTATATTCATATATTTTCTGCCTGGATTGCTGTTCTTGGTAGCTGTCAATTGTTGGATGAACAGAAATGATGATAATATGATTTCCTAGAGAGGATATGTCAAAAGAATCAGGTATACCTACAAAGTATGTAAAACCCTGATGGCATCCTGAGCAATATATTTGACAATTAGAGCCACTCCAGAGAGGAATTAAAACTCCTTGGTAAAGCAGGCTTTTCATATTTTCAACAATCTTGTAGGGTTTGTAGCAATCCAAAAAGTTTGTCTTAGTTTTTCTTTGCAATACACATTTTTTTTAATTGAAATGATTTAACATGTTATAGTATGCTAAAAGGATTCCAAGCACCGGGCAATTATTCTTGGCAGTTTCAATCTTTGTGTTTGCTTGTACAATACTGATGAAATTAAAGTTGATAGTCCGGTAATGTTATTTTCCTTGTTAAACTCAAGGTGCCCGAGTTATTTTATTATTTAAATTATTTTCCCATTAAGTGTATTATTCAATAGATGAATTTATGCATTTTGGCAGTAAATGTTTTTCATTGAATCTTCTACCTTTGAAATATCCTTTGGTATGGTACAGGTGTATAGCTGAAATGTTGGGCTCAGAAAGAATGCAGAAAATTAAAATAGTGGGTCAAGCAGAGGTTGAGAACAGTTTTTATGGACAATTAGTGCTTGGAAAAGGAGCTTCTGCTGGTCTGGATGAGCTTTTATTTAATGAGGCAGCAAAAGCTGGTAACCTTTGTAGTTGTGTTCTTGGAACCAAGGGCTTTGCATTTATAACTTGTTCTAGTATTAAAAATCCTCTTGATGCATCACATAGCAACGTTGTGCTAATGAAGCTTAGAATTCCAACAATTAATTTGGACAGTTGCTGCTGAGAAGCAAAGAGTAGCAAAGGAGGTGGCGTCGATGTTGAAGTTGAGTGTAGAAGTTGATACTAACTCCAGTGAAATGTATGTTTTTGGCTTTGCATTTATTTCTGTTTGAATGGAATCTTCTTTTAATAGTTATTGATAAGTATGTTCCCAAGTATGTTTGTAAGAATTACCATGTATTATTTCTTGTTTTTTCTCCGCCTTTTGACTATTTTATATCACCATTGGTTGTAGGCTGTAAACATTAAAGTATTTGGGAAACAGTCTGGTTGCTGGTTTCAATTAAGCATTTTTATTATTATCTAAGGCACTGTTTCCACCGATTGTTGGATGTCATTGTTGTTGAATTTATGATGCCTAAAAATATGTGATTATTATTGCAATTTAGAAAAAATAAAAATATATCAGTGTCCATAGGATGACACAAGGGTTTTGTATATATTGTAACACAAGGGAATAGTAAAAGCATATTCAATCTGTTAATGATCTTAAACCAAATCCAAAACATAAGTCTTAACAAAGTGGAGTGTGGTGCATCTACATGATTGGGCAGCTGTAGAGCATTGAAAAACCTTTTCACTAACAATGATATTGTCTTCACCATTCATGGAAGAATGTCAACTAGAGTAGATGTTGCAATCACAGGGTTTTCTGTGAAATCACAAGCACAGCCCTACTGAATCAGTGTTGGGATTTCTGGCTTTGCGTGCCCTCCTCAGATAGAATTTTGGGCCAAAGCATTCAAAAGTCTTCCCAAGGTTAAAAACTTATGTAATTCATAATTTCATATTAATCTATATCCATTGGAGACGAATCTGCAAATTAATGCTAAATGTGATTCAAGGGTCAAAATCATTGGTTATTGTCTTTTATCAGCAATGCACATACTCAGTGGTAAGAACATTCTAGAAGCAATCCATAGATTTATAATGTTTTCAACCACTTACTTTCTGTTGAGCAGTGAGTTGGTTTTCGAGTGTATGCATGCTTTTTGGCAGAAGCCCTTGAAACACTATTTTGGTTATGTGCATGCATTATCTCTGGATGACTGACTAACAATGCTCTTATTTGATTGTATTTTTGTTATGTATGTACTGTGTGTTATCAACCATATCTGTACAATAGTTGAAACCTTATTGAGTCGCCAGCGTTGGAACACATCAGTGTTCACTTCCAGAGTATTTGGGTTTCAGATATTTGGGTCTAGCCAGTTTTGTTTTTGAGTCGACATGACCATGGCCCCATGGGGGTTTGTAACAAAGTGTGCTAGTAGGGTCTGAGTGCCTCGGTTCCCCATGACTTGATTAAGCAACTAAGGTATTCCAGGGAGTTTTTCTCCTTGTCAATTATACTTTGCTTAAGGCGATGTATAATCGATGAGGTTTTCTCCGGCTTCCTCCAAAGCTTGAATGCCCGATTTTGAAAATTTGAGCCATGGGGGGTTAGTAGAGTCCAACTAATATGTATAAGCCTACTAGACACTATTAGAATAGGTTTTGGTCATGTCCTAAGTCTCTAGGACCCCCAGAAAAAATTTCGAAATTTTTTTTACCGGACGCGTTGGATTTGGGGTTTTTATTTTTTAATTATTTTTAAATTTTAATTAAATTTCTCTATAGTTTAAATGGAGAAATTTGAGTCTGTAATATGTCAGTCATCCGGGGTCCGAATTTAGTGATTGATGGCTCATTTCATAAGCCAAAAATCACACATGACTCATGGACTAGCTAAACCCAACTTTCGGATGTCAATTCAGCCTCATAATTAATATTTTCTCTAAAAAAGCCATTTACAGAGAAATTATTAATTAAAATAATAAAATTGAATATTTTGGAGATATCCAAATCTCTTCAAAATAATCAGAAAAGAATAAAATAAAAGGCTAATTGACATGGCACTGGACATTAATGAAGATTCCAATCATCTCAGTCATCAACCAGTCCACTATCCAGTCAGCACAAGTTAAACTCCAATGAAGAATTCGCCCTCCTTCCTTAAAAACTCAATTTAGTGATGTGGCAATTGATAAATGGGTGGTTGGTTGGCATTAAAGCCAATGGTAGGCGCCTCCCCTAATCTAGCAACCACTAAAACTTGGCTCCCTTATAGACTCGAGTTAGCACCTACCACACCTACCACAAACTCCACTTGTCTCTCATTCAAGCTCACGTCATCCTTCTCTAAGCTCACGCATGCCTTCACTAAGCTCACGTGGATCCTAGTTGGAACTCCCTCATTGGATGGGTGGAGCTTCCCATGCATTGCCAAACCTATGCCAACTCATCTACTACCACTCCAAGCCTCCTGATGACTAGTTTGTGATTGGAAACCAAGTTTTTTCAAGTGTTATTTGGCTCTCTTTGGCCAAATTCGAATTAGGGTTTTAGCTGTTGGTTTTGTTATTTAAGAGAGGCCCATTTGGGTTATTATCTCATGGATCTTTTGGGCAAACTTACTCTGCCAATTTGTAATCGTGTTCTAGCTTTTTGCTATTGGAAATAAATCGACTTTGGAGGTCTATTGATGTGCACATTGGTCCATGAGAAATTGTTAAAGCTTCAATGAGGTGATGTTGTTTTATTAATGCTATTTCATATATAATTGTTTGATCATTCTAGCTTAGAAGTCCTTTTTATGTCCATGGAATGAATATTTGGGTTCAACTTATTCATTTATGCTTGGTTAATTAAGATCTAGAAGTAGCAAACAGTAATATGTTATACTTATTCTCTTCTTGTCTTTTTTGGTTGATTATACTAGACTTGATCAAATCGTTGTTGAAGTGGCTTGGTTTTGCAGATCTCCGAAGTGCAAAGTGGGATCTTGAGCTTGGTTGCTTCTTCCTTCCCTTTGTCATCACTTTGCTAACTTTTGTGCATTTCAGGGGTCTTCAAAAGATCGATTCGTGCTTCAAGGTTGAGCTTGAGAAGTTCATGAAAATCCATCCATTATTCAAAACTTCAAACTGGTTACTTTGGTCCTAAAGGCTCTCCTCTTCAAGCCATCATTTTTCTCCTTGAATCTTTTCCCCTTGATCTTCTAGCCCATCTTCCTCTCATCCTAGATCTCTCCTTGCCCTAGCTTCGTCCACCTTGGTTTTTTCTTCCATCCTCCTTCTTGTCCCCCTTCAAGCCTTCTCTCTTACCCGTTCGTTTTCCCCTTTTTGCCTCATTTTCCTTTTGTCTTCTCCTCCTTTGCTTCCATCTCCCTTCCATCAAATCTACAAAGGAAACAAGCATCAAAAAAGAGGTTTGAGCTAGAATTAGTTTGTTTAAAAGATTGATAAGTTCTCATTTTGAAAAGGCTTAGTTTATGCATCTTTAAAAACATTTAGGGCTTGCATTTTGAGTCATTTTTCCTAGTTTTATAGTTTCATTTCAAAGATAGAAAAGTTTGCATATAGGATAGCTTAACATTTTGTGGTTTCAACTTCATTCCCACCATTTTTTGGAGCACTTTAGCTTGCTGGTCCATTTTGTTAAATTTGAAAATTTAAATATAAAGTCTCATGCTTTTACATTTTAGAACCTATTTTTCAAATTTAGACTTAGTTTAGTTTCATTTTTTTTTTTTGATTTGACTAAGACTAAAGGGTGCTTGTAGTTTCACTTTCACTTGTGTTGTAGGTGTGACAAAAGCAAGCTCAAGAAGAAAATTTGAAAAATAAGAAGAGGAGAAGTTAACCAAAGTGAAGAGAAGGACAATTGCAAAACCCAAGAAGAGGATCTTAAACCAAATAAATCAAAACCATTATCCTTTTGTAAAAGCTCTTAAGAGCTTCTTAGCTTTCCTCTATTTTATTTTCAAAGTCCTTTCAAGGGTCTCAAAACCAAGGCACTTGTAACCTCTTAATAAAAAGTTAAGTGGAGGAGTCCTCCACTCTTTGGGTTTTCTTCCCCATTTGGGGAAGAGTGTTGCGCATGCTTAGTTTAGATCTCATCTTTTCAAGTTCATAGATTAGTCTTTATTTTCGTACTTAGATTAATTTCTCTTCCAAGTCTTGACTAGAGTGAGCTAACTTTGGGATTGCATCCCGAAGGCCACATAACTTTGTGGTAGCTACTCGTTCCCCCGTTAGCATCTTGTGGACATCCAGCTAGCTGGAAGGTTTCCAAGACTGACGGTTCTAGTGGTTGACGTTGTTTGGAGGTTGATCCCACCTTTAGAGTAGAATTGCTTGGTAGAACACTAGATCTTTCAGTTATTTCATATTGCAAGTAGCATGCTAGTTGTCTTTATATTTTTGAGTTATCACATGATTTAATTCCGCAAAGCTTCATATTTGTTTCCACAACTATTTCATTTTCTTGCAGTAAAACGAACAAAGTCTCTTGAACTTAGCGAAATCCAAGTCAAGAGCACTCTTTGTCGGAGAGCATATAGACTTGCATGTTCCCCCTGCATTAGGCATTTTAAAGTAGGAAGTCTCTTGAACTGTGGTCTTAAGACCAAGTCAAGAGCGCTCTCTGTCGGAGAGTTGAACAAGTGCTCTAAATAATAAAACTTTTCAATTCACACTTGCCCCTTAATCAATTTATCTTGGTCGTTTTTCCAACACCCGTATGCTCTGCCAACCGGAAACGGTTGGGCTAGTACTCAGAAAGGTGAAGGACTTGATAATCTCATAAGTGATAATTAATTAAAACTTTCACCCCCATAACCAACGTGTTATCAACTGATTTGTACAAATAGTTGAAACCTTATTGAGCCGCCAGTGATGGAACACATCAGTGTTCACTTCCAGAGTATCTGGGTTTCATTGTATTTGGGTCTAGCCAGTTTTGGCTAGCCAGTTTTGTTTTTGAGTCGACATGACCATGGCCCCATGGGGGTTTGTATCAAAGTGTGCTAGTAGGGTCTGAGTGGCTCGGTTCCCCATGAATGGATTAAACAACTAAGGTATTCCTGGGAGTTTTTTCACCGTCAGATTATACTTTGCTTCAGGCGAAATATAATCTCTTGGTTTTTCTCCCGCTTTCTCCAAAGTTGGAATACCCGATTTTGGAAATTTGGCCATGGGGGGTTATTAGGGTCCAACTATAATGTATAAACCTACTAGACACTATTAGAATAGGTTCTGGTCATATCCTAGGTCTCTAGGACCCCCAGAAAAAAATTTTGAAAAATTTTTACCGGACGCGTCGAAATTGGGGTTTTTAATTTTTTAATTATTTTTAAATTTTAATTAAATTTCTCTATAGTTTAAATAGAGAAATTTGAGTCTGTAATATGTCAGTCATCCGGGGTCCGATTTTAGTGTTTGATGGCTCGTTTCATAAGCCAAAAATCACACATGACCCGTGGAGCAGCTAAACCCAACTTTCGGATGTCAATTCAGCCTCATAATTAATATTTTCTCTGAAAAGTCATTTACAGAGAAATTATTAATTAAAATAATAAAATTGAATATTTTGGAGATAATCCAAATCTCTCCAAAATTAATCAATTTGATTAAAATAAAAGGCTAAATGACATGGCAATGGACATTTATGAGGATTCCAATCAACTCCTAGTCACTCCAATCAATTATCCAGTCGCCAGAAGGTTATCCACTTGAGCAAACTCGCCCTCCTCATGCAAAACTCGAGTTTGATGTGTTGTAAGTTGATGATTGGGTGGTAGTTTGTATTAAAAGCCTAAGGTAGGCGCCCTCATGACTCACCAATCAATCCAAAGCTTGGCTCCTTGTTGAGACTAGAGTTACACCTACCATGACCACGTGTTCTTACCTCAACTAACTCGCATATCCCCTAAATCCTTGATCCGAAAACAAGATCTTTGCTACTCTATGACGTTAACATGAATTGCATAAAGAGTATGAATGAAGCTCACAAATCCATAAGAAGAGAACCAAACAGCATAGACAATACACACATAAAGACAACAAGTTGATAACGGAGTTCGTCCAGGATGGACTACGTCTCCGGGCCTGCTTCTCAATAGGAGGGCCGATCTATAATCTCAGCATAAAGGCAAAATACATGGCAATGATACAATGATACCTTGGTGACAATGGCCAGGAAGAGAACCACTGCCCAAAACACAACAAGACTGCTTCCAGCAACTCCAAAGCCTGAAGACGGTGTAAAACGAGTATAAACACTCGTACCTTCCTCCTGCAGAGCTACGCAATCTCCCTTCTCTCCTTTAGCTACAAAGTCTCTACTCCAAAGCATGAGTGGGAAATGGCAAATGAATGGGTTTATATAGGTTGGTTTTCCCTTCTTCACATGACTCTCATGGATTCCTTTGGTTGCAACTAATTTGCCTATCTTGGCCTTGGTTACAACTTCCCTAAGTTGGTTTCCATGTGGTTGGGCTTTTAAGAACATAAACCAAAAATATGGTTCATGCCCACATGTCCATGGGTTTTCACATTTAGTTACTTCCCCATAATGACATTTACAAAATCCAACAATAATCCATTACATACCAAAATCCTTCTTTTAAATAGCATGTTGGTTTTTTTCAACCATAAACCAACTTGTTACAACTTCTTTACAAATATGGCATGTTTGTTTTTGGTTACAACCATGCATTAACTTCATAACAACTCAAGGAATAAAATAAATGAGTAATATGTGAGTAATTTTTCCACTCACTTCAAATATTAATCATTTTACAATTTCTCATGAGTAAATGCATGAATTTCCTAAAACTCATTTCAAGCACAAATGCATGCATGCTAGTCATCATGCCACTTCATCATGCCATGTCACCATGCCACATCATCATGCCATGTCACCATGCCACATCAGCATGCCATGTCATCATGCAACATCATCATGCCATGTCAGAATGCCACATCATCATGACACATTATCATGCCATGTCATCATGCCACATCAGCATGCCATGTCATCATACCGCATCATCATGCCATTTAGCATGCCATGTCATCATGCCACATGTCACCTTGTGATTGGTCTGTACTGTATGGATGCCATGTGTCATCCTCTGAGTGGTGCCACATCATCATGTTTGTACAGTACGGATGCCACGTGTCACCTTGTCAGTGGTGCCACGTGGCACCTCTTTTTGCCAAATTTGCCTGTTGACCTTATGGAACAGAACGCGATAACTTTCTCATACGGAGTCCGTTTGAGGTGAAACGAACGCCGTTGGAATCATCTCGACGAGCCCTTCGATATAGTGCTAGTTTTGCTGAGATTGGAGGACTTCAAAATTTTGCCTTCTTAGATCCTCCTGGATCAATCCTCATGTCAACCTCATTTAAGCTCGAGTTTAGCCTTGATGGACCTTGCCTATTGGTTGTGATACATCCCATGCTCTTACCATTCGAGTTACACCTACCACATTACACTTGGCTCCTTCTACCATGCGAGTTACACCTACCATGTTACACTTGTCTCTCCATCCTCTAACTCGCACCTTCCATTACCCTCACTTCAACCTACCATACCTTACGTGGATCCTTGTTGGAGGATGTTTATTGGTTGTTGATATATCTATACCTACCACACAAACTCGACTTTGTCTATTGTCTTTTGCTCCAAGCCCTCTCATGATTGGAATTCGATCTACTTGTCTATTTGCCAATTCGACCTAGGGTTTTAGCTTAGGATTTAGTATAAAGAGAGGCCCATTAGGGGCTATTATCTCATGGATTTTTGGATGCAAGAAAACTCTGCCGAGAATTGTAATATTTTTATGCTCATATTGGAATAAAGATCAAGACTTTGGAGGTCCATGTGTTTTCAAATTTTGTGGTGAATGTGTCCAATGCATTGAGGTGATATCTTCATATAACCTTCCTCTTATTTATGCAAGTGTTTCTTTCAATATTGCTAGCTCTAGAAGGCTATTTTTAGTCCATGAGAATAGTCATTTGTTATATTCAAGTTGATTATGTGTGTGATGTTTTCCAAAGATTTAAATGAGCAAGAAGTATTCGGTTATACCAATGTTGATTTAGTCTTGGTTATCTAACATACTAGCATTTGATTTCACTTGTATGTTTGAGTGTGTTGGGGTTTTACAGGTATTGTCAAAGGTGAAGACAAGTGTGAGCTAGGTTGCATCTAGCTTGACTTCACAAGCAAGGATTTTTCCCACTAATATCTTTTGTTTTGCAGGATCCTCAAGCTCCTTCATCTTGTCTCCAAAACCAAGCTACAAAGAGCTCTCTTCCTCACCCATCAAAGTTTCAAAAAATCTACATTTTAAAACTTGGTTACCTTAGATTCGAGCTTCCTTCCTCTAGCTCTCCCCTCACCTTCACTTTGAAGTCTCCACCTTAGTCTCTCTCCATTCGTCCAACCCCTTTAGCCACCTTATTCTTCTCGTCTTAGCCATTTAGTGCCTCCCTCCTCTTCTTTTTAGTCTCTACCCTATCCCCTTTTGTCGTACTCCTTTCACTCTCCTCTTGCCCTAGTTTCGTCCTCCTCCTTTAAGCCCTTCTTCCCTCTCATCTTACTTTCCTTCCCTTGCTCTCGTCCACTTCATTTGATAGCCTTCCTACCTCTCGTCTCTCCTCACTTCTTGCTTTAGGATCCCTCCTTTCGTCCATCCTTGAGTGGCCCTAAAATCCACCATAAACACACAAAATTGTTAAAACATTAGCATTTGTCTTTTTGCATAAGCTTGTTAAAATTTAGTGTTAGTCTTGAGGCATTTTTAGTTTTTAGATCCTCATACTTGCATTTGCATAGTTAGTCTTATTTGCATCTCATTTATAGTTTCAATTACATTGTAGATCCCATCTTATTGAGTTTAGGCTTGCATTTTGATTCATCTTTCTTAGTTTTATGGTTTCGTTTCAAAGATATAAAAGTTTGCATATAGAATAGCTTAAAATTTTGTGGTTTTAACTTCATTCCCACCATTTTTCGAAGCACTTTAGGTTGCTGGTCCGTTTTGTCAAATTTGAAAAGTTAAATACAAAATCTCATGCTTTTACATTTTAGAACCTATTTTTCAAATCTAGACTTAGTTTAGTTTCATTTTTGTTTGATTTGACTAACACTAAAGTGTGCTTGTAGTTTCACTTTCACTTGAGTTGTAGGTGTGATAAAAGCGAGCTCAAGAAGAAAATTTGAAATTTAAGAAGAGGAGAAGTTAACCAAAGTGAAGAGAAGGTCAAATTGCAAAATCCAAGAAGAATAATGAAAGCAAGAAGAGGATCTTAAACCAAACAAATCAAAACCATTATCCTTTGTAAAAGCTTTTAAGAGCTTCTTAGCTTTCCTCTATTTTATTTTTCAAAGTCCTTTCAAGGGTCTCAGACCAAGGCATTTGTAACAGTTTAATAAAAAGTTTCAAGTGGAGGGGGCCTCCACTTTTGGGTCTTCTTCCCCATTTGGGGAAGAGTGTTGGGTCTTGTGGTTTGGTTTAACTTAGTTTATGTTTCCATGCTCTTAGATTAGTTTCTATTTCATTAAGTCATTTGGTTATTTATCTTCCATATCTACTTACCTCCATGCTCTCCCGAGTAGGGTCTTGGACCTGAAAGAGATTCTTGGGTATTTTAGTTTTATTTTTGCATTTATCTTGCTTCTCTTCCAAAGCCTTCAGCCAGAAGTTGTATCCTTGAGATTTCGTCTCAAGGGAAGGACCACATAATTTGTGGTTACTCTTCCTTCCCCGTCGGTTTCCTTGGCAGAGCTTTCAGCGAGCTGGAAGTTCTCAAGTGCAGGCGGTTCTAGTGGTTGATCCTGTTTCGGGGATCAATCCCACCTAGTAGATTAGAACTTGTGTGGTAGAATACTAGATTTACTTATTTCCATTTTTGCAAGTAATATTGTTAGTGGTAATTCATATCTTGTGATCAATACTATTGCTTAAAATCTGTTTCAAGTTAAGATATACTGCTACTACTTTCTTTCTGCTGCTTAAAATAAACCAAAGTCTCTTGAACTTGGCCAAATCCAAGTCAAGAGCACCCTCTATCGGAGGGCATTTTAGTTTCTTGCATTTCCCTGCATTAGGCATTGTTAATCTAGCAAGTCTCTTGAACTGTGGTCATAAGACCAAGTCATGAGCGCTCTCTGTCGGAGAGTTGAACAAGGCTTTCTAATAATAAAAATTTTCCACTCACACACCCTTTAATTAATCTATCTTGGTTTCTGTCCTACACCCGTATGCTCTACCAACCTGAAAAGGTTGGGCTAGTACTCAGAAAGGTGGAAGACTTGTTAATCTACAAGCGAAAATCTAATTAAAATTTTCACCCCCATAACCAACCAATTCGGAGTTGATCGATAAGATAATTTCAGTGGGTAATCTCTTAGTGAGGGCGCCGGGATTCCATGTTCAGCCTCTAGTTTGCTGGCTTGCATTGCGCGGCCTGGCTAGAGCACTGGGTGGCCCGACAGGTCCTTGAACGGAGGCACTTGATATTGTCTTTTCCGGACTTTCTTTGAATATCCTTGGTTTTAGCCCTAATAATCAAGACAATTAAAACTTTGAATTTACCAAGATAAGCTGCACAACGTTCTCACAAACTTTCAATTCAAGCACTTGTGTCAAGTTTTCACCTTTCATACTTAATTTTTTGACTCCATAAGGCACTGGTCCTTTATCTTATATTTTGTTTGCTTAAATATCAACATTGGAGTATCTGCTATATTTCGTGAAAAGTGATTTACTTATTGCCCAAGTGTATCTTTCATCTTGTATTTGCAACGTGGATTGCGTTATCTTGTCTTATATTCGAGCATTATATTGTCTCTCATCTCAAAAAACTCCTAAAAAACACCCATCCGCATCACAACACCCAAAAAACACTTAAATACACAAAGAGCCTTAGTGAAACTCTCTTTTAGGGACTACCCCCCTTGGCTTCGTTAGGAGTTTGCCTAAACGGAGGAGCTGGGATTCAGGTAACAGTACCTGGCTCATTGCTTGCCCGCAAGGCCACACCTCTCTCATTTGTAGTGAAGAGACAGCTTTCGAAAGGTTTCTGCTGCTAGTGTGCAGTTTGGCGGACAACATCTTTGGCGCCGCTGCCGGGGACAAATCTTTTTATTCCTGGACGACCTTAGTTTTTCTAGTTTGTTTTACCTTTTGATAGATTTTCATATCTATTTGGCGACTCCACTTCACCTTTTTACTTTGGTAGATTTTTAGTTTAATCACTCTCTGAAATTAGACTTGGATTCACCTGGCGACTCCACTGTCAGTTAACACATCAAGGTATTCAACTAGAAGAAACTCTGAAGGCTTGCTTAGTTTTATCCCTGAGCCTGAAAAGGTTTATAGGAGGAGACTAAACAAGCTTGCTTCTCGTAGAATTCTTGAAAATCTTAGAACCGAATCTATTTCAGACATCCACTCTTTATTTCAAGAAAATCTAGAAAATCAAACAAATTCTGAGAATAATAACTGTTTCCTTTCCACAATGGGTGAGTTCTTTACTCAACTCAACTTTACTCAGATACCAGGTCAACCTCACGATATTCCCGAGAAGGCTATTGATAAGATCTCAAATTTCAATGGCACTGATGCCTCATTATCTGTTGAACAACATATTAGAAACTTCACCAAATTATGTAGTGCTCATGTCAGGGGAGCTGATAAACATGAAGACGTTTACATGACTCTTTTTGCCCTATCCTTGGAGGGTAAGGCATGGAATTGGTACGACAATCTACCAGACAACTCTTTTGCCACCATAGCAGCCTTCAAGACGGCCTTCCTCAACAAGTTTGGTTGCAGAAAAGGACCTAGACATTTAGTTGCATCTCTAATTAGTATGAAGAAGACTGAGAACGAAACTATGGATGAATTTAACACAAAATTCAGGGAGTTGTCCAATTCCATCCCTGACACCTATGCGCCTCCCGCGGCTTCGTTGTTAGACTACTACATAGAAGCATTAAGTGGCAAAGTCCAATATCAGATCAGGGATAAAGAACCAGCTACCTTGCTTGAAGCTCAAGCTTTGGCCATCAAAATTGATAGAAACATGAAGTCTTCTGGAGAATCAAATATCCAGGGGTACTCTAGATCTCAACTGCTTTCAAAACCAATCGAGCACAAAGACAAAGAACCTATGAAGGACTCTTACGAAAAAAGAATAATAGAAATATGTGAGAGAATGGAGAAAGCAGAGCAGAAACATGTAAGTCAGATTAAAGAATTGCAAAACAAGATCATCAACATGGAAAGAGCACAAGTCCAACAGGTTCAACATACACAACCAGCTCCTAGAAATTTTCCTGCCAAACCTACTTGGCAAAGAAGACCTCCTAACCATGAACAGAGGTCTCCTCATCAACTAGAGGCGGCTAACATGGTTGAGCATGCCAAGCCATTTTGTAGGGCATGCAAGGATTTCCATGAGGAATCTGGTTGCCATTATGCCTGCTTTGTTCAAGAGCATGGATATCCTGAGGGATGTGAGCCTAGTACTTCATCAGACGAGCCTGTTTTTATCAACCATGTGGGAAATGAATATGAGAACCTTGATATGACTCAAGCCAACCAGGGTTATCAGCAGATCGACTATATGACTCAACTGTATGGAGAGATGCCACCTAGTATCAACAACAGCCAGAGATTCAAAGGAAACACTTATCAAAAGAAACCGAAGGAGGGACCTTCTAATCAAAACACTCCTAAGGTAACAGTTCCTCACATTGCTCAAAGAATAAACATTGAAAAGGGACCACCTATTGATTTTAATTTTGATTTAAGTAATTGGTTGT
Organism: Larix kaempferi; assembly: GCA_027924585.1. NCBI lineage: Eukaryota > Viridiplantae > Streptophyta > Pinopsida > Pinales > Pinaceae > Larix > Larix kaempferi. The sequence continues at coordinate 6,088,981 of BSBM01000364.1, read as the reverse complement.
CCAACACCAAAGTTCCAGTCCCAGTGCTTGAACTATGCAAACTTCCTGGTCAGAGAGAGAAACTGTTAAAACTGTTAGAACCTCATGCTAATAATACTCCCCCTCATACTCCTAAACCTATAAATTCTGAAAAGCCCCTTGATGTTCCTCATCCCATTGCATCTGAAAAGCAACCTCCACCTGCAAAGTACCCTACCCCTAAAAAGGTAGCTTTTGTAGAAACTAAAGAGCAACCTTCAACAAGTTCTATGAATGATTATGGAGATCCCCCTATAGTCCTACATACCAGGGAAACAAGAAAAGAAGCTCACCCACCTTTCTACATATCATTGATGATAGGTGACCTTCTTCTACATAACGATATGTTGGACTCAGGATCTGGTGCCAGCCTTATGACCAAGAAAGTCATGCAGCAGCCTTAGTGGGGTCTTGGACCTGAAAGAGATTCTTGGGTAGTTTAGTTTTATTTTTGCATTTATCTTGCTTCTCTTCCAAAGCCTTCAACCGGAAGTTGTATCCTTGAGATTTCGTCTCAAGGGAAGGACCACATAATTTGTGGTTACTCTTCCTTCCCCGTCGGTTTCCTTGGCAGAGCTTTCAGCTAGCTGGAAGTTCTCAAGTGCAGGCAGTTCTAGTGGTTGATCCTGTTTCGGGGATCAATCCCACCTAGTAGATTAGAACTTGTGTGGTAGAATACTAGATTTACTTATTTCCATTTTTGGAAGTAATATTGTTAGTGGTAATTCATATCTTGTGATCAATACTATTGCTTAAAATCTGTTTCAAGTTAAGATATACTGCTACTACTTTCTTTCTGCTTCTTAAAATAAACCAAAGTCTCTTGAACTTGGCCAAATCCAAGTCAAGAGCACCCTCTATCGAAGGGCATTTTAGTTTCTTGCATTTCCCTGCATTAGGCATTGTTAATCTAGCAAGTCTCTTGAACTGTGGTCATAAGACCAAGTCAAGAGCGCTCTCTGTCGGAGAGTTGAACAAGGCTTTCTAATAATAAAAATTTTCCACTCATACACCCTTTAATTAATCTATCTTGGTTTTTGTCCTACACGCGTATGCTTTGCCAACCTGAAAAGGTTGGGCTAGTACTCAGAAAGGTGAAAGACTTGTTAATCTACAAGCGAAAATCTAATTAAAATTTTCACCCCCATAACCAACCAATCCGGAGTTGATCGATAAGATAATTTCAGTGGGTAATCTCTTAGTGAGGGCGCCGGGATTCCATGTTCAGCCTCTAGTTTGCTGGCTTGCATTGCGCGGCTTGGCTAGAGCACTGGGTGGCCCGACAGGTCCTTGAACGGAGGCACTTGATATTGTCTTTTCCGGACTTTCTTTGAATATCCTTGGTTTTAGCCCTAATAATCAAGACAATTAAAACTTTGAATTTACCAAGATAAGCTGCACAACGTTCTCACAAACTTTCAATTCAAGCACTTGTGTCAAGTTTTCACCTTTCATACTTAATTTTTTGACTCCATAAGGCATTGGTCCTTCATCTTATATTTTGTTTGCTTAAATATCACCATTGGAGTATCTGCTATATTTCGTGAGAAGTGATTTACTTATTGCCCAAGTGTATCTTTCATCTTGTATTTGCAACGTGGATTGCGTTATCTTGTCTTATATTCGAGCATTATATTGTCTCTCATCTCAAAAAACTCCTAAAAAACACCCATCCGCATCACAACACCCAAAAAACACTTAAATACACAAAGAGCCTTAGTGAAACTCTCTTTTAGGGACTACCCCCCTTGGCTTCGTTAGGAGTTTGCCTAAACGGAGGAGCTGGGATTCAGGTGACAGTACCTGGCTCATTGCTTGCCCCCAAGGCCACACCTCTCTCACTTGTAGTGAAGAGACAGCTTTCGAAAGGTTTCTGCTGCTGGTGTGCAGTTTGACAGACAACACAATGAACCGACGTTGTTCAAAAAGTATTTTAAGCAGTTCTCAGGGGAGGCGCCGGAGTGCCTAATCTACGACACGGTGGCTGGTTAGCATTGCGCGCCTCGTTGTGATTTCAGACAGGTTCGACATGTCTCTTAAAGGAGCTGCTTAGAATGTCTTTCCGGACACTCTTTGATATCCTTGGTTTTAGCCATAATAATCAAGACCATTAAAACTTTGAAATTACCAAGATAATTTGCACAACGATCTCACGAACAATTACTATCAAGACTTATTTTTTAGCATTTGCCAGCACTACAATTCAATTATTTTGACTCCGTTACCCATTGGATAAGGCTCTGGTCCTTTTATCATTTAATTTTTATCTGTGGATGCTTCTTAATTATCTCAAGTCTTTATATACTGTTTTGCAACGTGGATTGCATCTTATCTTGTGTTTTATTTAAAAGTGAGTTGTGTGTCTTTCATCACTAAAAACTCCTAAAACAACACCCATCCGCATCACCATACATTTTTTAACACTTAAAACATTGAGCCATAGACAACTCTTTGTAGGGACTACCCCCCTTGGCTTCGTTAGGAGTTTGCCTAAATGGAGGAGCTGGGATTCAGGTGATAGTACCTGGCTCATTGCTTGCCCCCAAGGCCACACCTCTCTCATTTGTAGTGAAGAGACAGCTTTCGAAAGATTTCCGTTGCTGGTGTGCAGTCTGGCGGACAACACTGTGTTACCGGGCAAATTAGCAGTGCTAATTCTCAGTAAGCATAAATAAGAATAGTGACCCAATGTCACCTTAGTCACCATTCTAACTTCTTCGGAAGTCGAAACCTCCAAGGAGAAGTATCCCTATGCAATCCTATAAGGCACTAAGACAACCAACAAACTATGTTCTATGTAATCTAGGGGTTAGATCAGTGCCCAATGGAGTCAAGTATTATAATCGATATCAGTGAACGCAAAGATATGATCAAAAGCATTATTTCACTTATATCATTGAGGTAAAGTGTATGAGCGTGTACACATGTAAAAATAATCAATATTGGATCAAAAGACTATATTGCTAAAACATAACTCAATCATTAACTAATGTCCAAATAATTCAGTAATTACACGTAAAAGATATATCAAAAAGGCCAAGAACATGAACTATGGCAAATGTATAATCAAATTTAAACAAATATCATTAATTAAGTGTAACCTATTTTGTGCATACATGTATTATTTTAAAGTTATTACCACATACTTGACCTTATATACTCAATGAATTCAATGTAATTAGATAAACAAAATATTATAAAGGTATCACCAAATATATCCAACAGATTGTAACATCGATTCAGGATTTATTTTAATGAAATATTGAAATTATTAATTAAGTTTCAGACTTTATATAAGATAAGATAAGATAAGATAATTTTATTAATGTCCAACTAATGACCACAAAGTAGGTCAACGGGATTGTCGGTTACAATGATGCCCATGCTATGTGGGAGGGCCAACCGGTCCCTATTAAAAACAAAGCAAATGTCAAAAATTTAAAAGATGAACAAGACTAGCTAGATTGAAGCATGAGGGAGCTCCAACCCCCGCCCAGACTTCCGAACTCTGCACTGGGTCGAAGAAGCCCTGGTGGAGAAGATCCTGGAGCCGAGACCGAAGAAGTTCTATTAGTCCTAACATCTGAGGCTGAGAGAGGAGAACTGAGGGAAGTGTTATCACACAACTTGTAGTTGTCCCTAAAGGTATCCCATCCGGGATGGTAGAGGAGACGAACAACTAAAGAGGCGACCCAAGAGATGCCACGGTTCCCAATGCAAGCTGGGAGTCACGACAACCGAGGCACTGTTCACTTTAGATCGAGATGAATCAAGACCAAGGAGGAGACCCTACAACCAATCAAAGATGATTGGACCAAAGCAAAGGTTTCTAGGGAAGTGTTAAAGGTGGGTTACGGAAACCAATGCAAGGTTAGGTGGACCTAGAAGTTTAAGTATGGTTGAAAGAGGCTTAGGGGATGACTTATGTTTCAACCAATGAATTATTTAGGCCACATAATGAGATAAAATGACAAGATCTAGTACCATGAAATACACAAGTGGGACCCACTTCCTTGGGATATGGAAATAACTCAAGTGAGACCCACATGGTGAAGTTAGGGGTGCAAATGGTACCAAGGGGCATGTAATGAGTAGATCTATGGATCTAAGATGAAATTAGAGATACCCACATATGGGATCTAGGAAATGACACTACTCCCAAGGAGTGCGAATTGCCCTAGGTGGACTAGTGCCTTGAAATAGATGGGCCAATGGAGTCAAAAGGATATCAACTTGTAGATCAGGACACCTAGGATGCAAATCAAGTGGGTTATTTGAGATGTGATGGTTGTATCTTACTAGATCTAATATTTCACTAAGTGACCCAAGTGGACAACTTTACCCAAAACAAGGAATGCTACCCCCAAGACAGAACTTCACTAAGTGAGACACTAGATGTAGGTTTCAAGGTATGCTCTTTCCAAATCCAATGGGATCTCAACCACCCAGCTTCTCAAAGTGGGACAATTCAATCACCCAAGAAGTGCAAATTTGCCCAAGGAGGGCTAAAAGCATGGAAAAGTGTGTCAAATCAAACCCAAAGGCCACCAAAGTTTAGATCCAAGTAGTTTAGGCAAGTATGAATGTGGATCTTGAAAATTATGGGCATCCAATGGCTGGATCTCCATAGATCTGAGATTGAAAATCCATCACCAAATTGACCCAAGTGGGGCACAACCCTCAAAATGAGTATTGGGGCCCACAAGGCAAAAATCAATGAAGTGAAGCATTAGGGGTAGGTTATCAAGTATGGAGATTATGGATCAACTGGGATCTCACCTATCCATCTCTTGGAAGTAGCGCCAATAGCCTCCGTCAAGAAGTGCGACTTCCCTCAAGAAGACTAATGTGCCTTGGAAAGTGTATCAAATGAAGGCCAATCCTCACCAAACTATAGATCCGAATTGCCGTGGATGGTATAGAGGTGGGTTTTCAATATCTTACCCAAAACCAAGCTAGATCCAAGTAGATCTAACAAAAAGTGAAAAGTGAGGGTTTAAATCAAGGAAAAAGAAGACCATACCTTTGGAGCATACGTAGATGAAGAGGTGAATGCTAGTTGAGATGAGGATTACTTTTGCCAAAGATCAAATGAAGAATTTTTCTGACGCCCTCTTGCCAAATCGATTTTCTCCAAGCCACTTGTGTGTCCCTCTAACCTGTCAAAACCAAGGAGCAAAGCATCAATCAGTTTAACATGTTGAAGGTAGATACAAGTAAGAAAGAGATAAGCAAAGAATAGTTGGTACAAAGACAAAACCACTCCCTGATTAACCAAAACGTCCTCCAAGCTTGAAGGGCAAGCCTCCCCACCAATTCGCACTTGTCAAAGAAGTCTTCTCCACCTGCAGAAAAAGATATGGCAAATATGCAAGATAGCTACAATAGATCCTCCAGTGCAATGGACAAAAGCATTTACAATCAAAGCAACCAACATCCACTCCAAGATCCAAGCATGTACTCCAAAACATAGAAATTTTATTCCAAGAGCCAAGAGCCAAAATCTCTAGATGATTTTACAATGAGAAGCTCTCTCCTTAAATAGGATGGAGAGAGGCCATAATCCTAACCACTTTTTGAATGAGTGGCTAAGATTAAAAGATCAAACGATCTAATCAATGGTGGAGATGAGCTCAACAATAAAATACATGGATCAATAATAAAATATAACAATATGTGGACAAACTCACCCTAGGTGAGGGGATCCCGCCAAATCATAACGATAAAACATAAGACATAGCTCATGGTGGGTCCAAGAGGTAATTTCTAACACCCTTGGTCAATCCCAATGGCACAATATCCAAAAATAATCATGCTAGACACCAAATTGTGCCTCTCTGGGAAAGTCGTGAGCCTCTGGAGGCTCCATAAATCATCATAAAATGCCAAAAGTGATGGATGTGTGTCCCACGGAAAGCTGAAACTGCTGGAGAAGGTGTGGAACACATCCCACTCATCATCACAAGTCATCGCATGCCATAACTTTGCCTCAGTCGCCCAAATTGAATTCTTCAGTAGCCATTTTCACCATTTCTGGATTGCCTAGGGAAGTGTGAAACTGCCCAAACTGCCTCCTGGAGTGCTTGCGCTATCAAGGTGAGCCCACCTGTGTGTCTGGGAGGGGGGTAATATGGTAATAACAAGTGGTTGGACCACCCCCTCCATGCACAACGCCCTAGGTGAACCAATCAAATCTCATCTCTGCTTCGACAACGTCTCTAATAGACCAAAACTGCACTAGGATAGCCAACTAAGGGTAGTCGCCATTGTAACTGCCCGGAATTGAAAACAAATTGTCCCATTGGACTCAGAAGGTCCAAATCCATCTAAGATGTGTACTCATACACCATATAGACCTCTGCATGGTCCAAAATAAATACTCATAATCTCCGACAGACCAAATAATAATAATCTGTAAAAGTGTTGAAAAGCACAAATCATCATCATAAGCCTGAAACCATTGCATAAGCCCACCATGGTGACTTGTACCAGACCATGTATCATCTCTCTGTATCATCTAAGGTCTGCCACCTCATGTCCTGTGGTTGACTTTTGGTCAAACTGGGTTTGACCAAGTCAACATGACCAAAATATAACTTAGACCGTCATCAAACTGTTGCAAGGTGTCAAAGGTTAAAGCATGCTTTGCAGTCCATTCAAATAGCAATTATAACAAGAAGTAATCATAACTTGCGATCTACATCCAAATATATAAGGTCATTAATTATTATTATTACTCAGACTAGACTTTCAAGACCATACTCACTTCATAGTTGTGATCAATTTGCTAGTGGAGGGTGAAGGCTTAGAAATAAAGTGGCTAGGTCGAAGCATGACTTACTAAGTCAACACTGTGACACTTTGGATATGGAAAGGGAATACACACCATAGCATATAATGGACAAGCAATAACACAGGGAATGGCAGTGTCTCACAAATGGGTAAGTTGCTCAAAGAGTGTTTATTCACCTTAGCAGATGCGCACAATCCATAATACAAAGAGGCCAACAATCTTTTTGATATAAATTTAAGTTCCATTGCCTTTTGGGCCTTTAGTTTTCCATAGCCTTTGATCTATGTGTGTTTATAAACACATTGCATAGATTTACATTTTATTCAGGCTTCTTGCTGCAGTTGTGTTTTTAAGGCACTTGTTTACCTGAGCACTTCTAGGTGTGTCTTTAGACAACTTGTTTACCTAGGTATTACGTTTCACAAAAGATATAACATTAGATATTTCTTTGCCAGATTCATTTGGCCTTTTCCACAATAGATATAACATTTGATATTTCTTTGCCAGATTCATTTGGCTTTTTCACATTTCATTTGCATTCATGGCAGTACTATCCGTTTCAGGTTTAGCCAACAACATCTTTAGTGACTAGGGGGACTAAGCCAACTCACCAATGGTAAGTTCTGTCACCAACTCAGAGCCGAGACACAATAACAGGGAAGCTTATCCAATACAGAGGCTACAGTGGGGAAATAGTAAGTCAAGGTAATGAACAAATTGGGTAGGTAATGGATGGATGAAGACAATGAATAATGAGACCAACACTAGCAAGCCAAAGTATGGTGGGAATGATCACCTCTAATCTCCCTAGGGAGGGTAAAATCGATGAGTATAGGTCAAGAACTTCTAAGTATGATTAGGGACGATATGATATATAGAAAGTACAACCAGGTGCACATATCTATATGATCGCCAGATCATGACACTAAATGCTAAGACATGCTCTAAAAATGGATATAAAAGCAATATAACCATAACACCAAAATATACCTGTTGAGTCATATACCTGAATGCTCAACATCTAATCCAACATCTGTCCTCTGAAACTGCTGCTGTAACTCTGGGCACTACTGTCTGCTCTGTATAAATGGCTAAATGGCTACATTAGTCATCTCTTTGAGTGTCCTAAAACTCAGTTAAGGCATGGGGAATATATCTGTTGTCCATGTTCTGGCAATGATCCATAATTGATGCTCATCTCAACATCTCAAATGCAAAGGAACTGGCTGAATAGTGCTCTGGAATCTGAAAAAGAATGCATGGTAGCCCGACTACTATATATTTGATAACAGGAAGTTCAGTAGCGTCTGCTGGCCCAAAGAGGATGTAGGCCGCCCGCTGCTGTGTTGCTTTCTTTGAGGCCTGGAGGACCTAGTTCGTCTCTCAGGTAGAAGCCTGGAGCGAAACTGTTGATTAGGTTTCGTGGGTCGAGATCCATGGATCCTCACTGATATGGAACCTGGATCGGTGTCTAGGTCTATAGACCTCTTGGTGCCCCTGGTTGAGGGGAGCACGTTGAAGAAAGTTGTGATCCTCTGTGTGGTGTCGAGTCTGGTGGGGGGAATATGTGCCCGAAGCCTGAGGGTCTCCTGGATATAGAGCGCTAAACATCTCTGATCCGTGTACCTGAAAAAGCTGGCCAGGGTCTGAGGACCTTTGAACAAACAATGGAACCATCCTCTCATCTCGTAATATACAGGACATCTGAAAATAAAGTGTGACTCGGTTTCCACTTCCTGTAAGTGACATAGTTGGCAGATCCTGTCCAGCCTATCAATATGGTGGTCTGTCTCTACCCAAAGTCTATGAGACCCTACTCTGAGCTGCCCGTGTAGGATTCAGAGAGCATGCATTCAGTGACGGAGCGTGTACTAGGATCGGACGATGAGCCTATCTCTGATCTCTAGGAAGTGCTCTGCGTAGAAGGCCATCTTTGGGCGCAACCCTCCGGGGGGATTGACCCAAGTGATCTGAACAAACTGCCTATAAATATCCTCTTTGATGATCTTATTCAGTTCCTGCTGGGTAGAAAGAAGGTGGTCGGGAGCATTCAAAAAGTACTGGAAGGGGGGGAGGCGATCCATCTGAATCCCTACTGATTCGAGGAGCCCCGAAACCCCAGTGAACCAGCACTTGGCTATGCCTGGATGAGTACGAGCAATAGCCTCGGAAGAGTAGTAGGCTAAGGAAGGGTACCTGTACCAGCCCTGTAATGTGTCTGCAAAGCGCCGGACCCGATGCAAGAAGGAAACCAGTTTGAAGATCATCTCAAGGCGAAAGGGTTGGGCCCCAAACTCAGCCAAGATGATGTGCTGCAGTATTGTCTGTTTGCATCGGATTGTGTGGCGGAGAAGAAGGGTCTGGACTCTCTCGACTGAGGCCCAATCCAACTCAAGTTAAGAAGGCCCCCAAATTTCTGATCCGTATAGGACAGTGGGGCGAATCAAGGTGTCCATAAGACTCATCTTGGACGAGATGTCCTGGAAGTGATGACGGAAGCACTATCTCTCAAGAAGGGCCAAGGATCCAGACCCCTTGTTGATTCGAGGCTGAAGTGTTGGCCGCAGGCTGAAACAGGGGCCTGTGAATTGCACTCCCAAGTAAGTATATGTGCTAGTAATCTCGATTTCCTCTCCCTTGAATAGGAAGCGGCAAACCGAGGTCTTCTTCACCCCATTGAAGATCATAACCTTTGTCTTACTCAGATTCACCGTCAACTTCCGGAGATCACAAAATAGAGCTAAGGCATCAAGCTGCCTCTGTAGGACTTCTGGGGAAGAGGATAGGAGAACAATATCATCTGCAAAAACTAAAATGGAAATCGGGACTTGGTGAAGGAGGCACCCATCTCTATCCTGTATATGCTTGTGGAGAAAGGCTTCCAGCTCATCAATATAGATCCCAAAGAGGGTGGGAGACAGTGGGCACCCCTGTTTAACCCCAATAGTGCTTTAGATGAACTCAGACATTCCTTGAACTGTGTGAAGTCGACTAAGGACAGATTCGTACAAGCGCATAATAGTTGTCAGCAGAGTCGTTGAGATGCCAATATCTCTGAGCCGCTGGAGTAGGTCTTCTCTCGGGACCGAGTCAAAGGCTTTCCGGAAGTCCACGAAACAACAGTATACCTTCGACGAACGGTGGCGTGCCTCCTCCATCAATAAGTTTTATAAAAACTAACTTAATTTTTAATTAAATTTTGTATGCGGGGAGAGGGGATGGACACACGAGGGCTTCCCAATAGGGCAGGCCCGTGTAAGGTAGAGAGGGATGGCTGCGGTGGAAGGAGGAGGAAAAGACGAGCCAGTGGAGGGAGTGATGGAGGCCGCGGGTGGTAGCAAATGTATGGGATGGAGACAAGTCCAGAAACGAAGGGAGAGGCCGCAGTCTGGCGGAGGAAGACGCTACAGCAGCGAAGGAGCAGGGCCCGAGTTTGCCGAGAGGCCAAGCTAGTATGGGGAGGCAGCAGGATGGACGCGGGTGTTGGAGGAGGCTGCAGACGGGGAGACAGCAAGGAAAAGGCCATGGTTTACAAGGAGGGCAGCAAGCAGAGTGGGAAGGAACGCGGATTGTGGCCGCGGGCTGCGATGAAAGGGATGGCCGCGAAGGAAATGGGCAGAGTGGCGAGGATACGAGAAATGGAGGCAATGGAGGAAAGGCCGAGCCGCGGGTTTTGGAGAAGGCCACGAGCGAGGGAGAGGCCTATGGAGTTGGGTAATGAAGGGGTGAAGGCCACAGACGGGAGCTACGAGGAATATCGGGCAAGCAGCAGAGGGGGTGCTGAAGGTAAGGCCTGCGGGTATGGAAGGAAATCGGACGTGTGTTAGGGCCGCGGATGGTCGAGGGAGCATGCCCGCGGTGGGAAGGAAAAAGGACGCGGGTAGCAGTGAGACCAGCGGAGGCCGCGGGTTGGCTAGCAGCAAGGTGTGAAGAGGGAACAGGGTCATTGGTAAGCTCTGTGGGTTAGCAACTCGGGTAGGAGAAGAGGCTGTTACAACAGCAAAAGGGTGGCCGCAGGTAAGTTAGTGAGGAGAAGGAGACGGGGTCCGAGGTAGGTGTGGGTTTCGTGGATTTAGGTTTTCAAAAGAAACAAAAAAACTCAGAATTCAGTTTCTTTTAATCCAATCATAAATTTAATTTAGCAACTAATTCAAAAATAAACATAGGACTAATTCAACATAAAGGTACAAATGGCAAACTCATAAATAAATAAGATGACATTCACTAACATAAACATTCAAATAATATTCACAAGATTAACTCAGAAATAAAGGAATTAACCTAAACTAGCCTAATACTTACAAAATAATACTCAGAAATCGAGGAACTAGGGTTTTAGAAATACTACTAATCACCAAACCTAGGGCATCAATGAGAGGAGTAACCCTCCTTGAGATGGTACTTGGCAAGCTTGGCAACTAGAGCTAACCTCAACAATCTCTTGGATTTGTTGAAGAGACCTAGCGTGAGCGAGACTTGAAGACCTAAAGCTCAAGCTTGATTGCAATGGTGATTAATGACGAAAATGACATGCAAATCAAGAGAAAATGAAGCAACTATGGCTTCTATCCAACCTTAACAAGCATCACTTTCATACATTTGACAAAGAGACATCAAACAAAAAGTATAGATACCTCCAAGTGCATGTGTTAAGCAAACAACTCTAGCTTCACCTTAGCAATGGCATGAACAAAAGAAAAACTTCTAAGAAATGCTTCAAACTTGCAAAATATCCTTCATCAAGGAGAGCCTTCCTTCAAAGAGCCCTAGATAGGGCAAATAGCAAACATAATGATCTTATCCCAAAAGTTGATGTCTAAAAATGAAGTGAGGAGATCTTATTTATATGATCTCACACTTGCTTTACACAAAATAAGGTGAATTTAATATTTAAAAATGTCAACTTAAAAATATAACAAAAATAATATAAAATAATTTAAAGATGGCCTATTGTAGGCTACCTGGGGTATTTTATCCCCTAGGTACTAAAATATGCTAAACAAGGCCAAATTTGATGAAACGAAAGGCCAAACTGTACAGGGAGGGGTCGTCTTGCCCCAACTAACCCCAACAGTGATGAAAACCCTCAACGCCCCCCGCTTTTTAGCAAGCAAACAGCTTGCCAGGAGGATGACGTCATCCTCTGAAGGAGGGGCCCAGAGGGAGGGCGCTGCTGAACTAGAGGACCAGAAGGGTGCTGGATGTCTTCCGGAAGATAAGAGTGATTCTCAGCGCTAGAACAACTGCCGTTGGAGTGTTGAAACAAGGCGGGGGGCATGTGACCCAATGACTCACCCCTGGAAGACCTGAACACCAACCTTAGGGTTTTAAACCCTTTCATGAGGCAGTCAGCGATGCCATTAAGCCATAGTACTTCTAGAAGAGAAGCCAAAGAGTCTAGCCATGCCCCTACCTCAGAATGAACTAGCTAAACACCCCTCTTGGTCAGAAAAAAAGAGACGCTCTCCCTGGGGCACCTCGGCAGGTACATTGGTGCTAGTACCATCGTAACATGCTGCTTGGGCTGATTTGAAGGCATTCCTTATTCCTAAGGCTTAGAGAGATAGGCATCTCCGAGAAACTCCTGATTGTCATCGTGCGCCTATATGAGTAGGTCCTTGGTAGTCTCCGTACCGTATATGGGATGTCAAACTTCATCAGGAGTACCATTGGGGTTAAAAAGGGGTGCCTCCTGTCTCCCGCCGTTTTTGGTATCTAGATTGACGAGCTAGAGTCCTTTTTGCATGATCATATCCAGGATGGTGATGGGTGCCACCTCCACCAAATCTTGATATCCATCCTACTCTTCGTAGATGAGGTGGTCCTCTTGGCCTCATCTCCAGAGGGCATGTTATCACACAACTTGTAGTTACTCCTAAAGATGATCCTATTCAGGATGGTAGAGGAGATGGCTGGCCTAAGAGGGCCTCGATTCCTAGATATATTGGTTGTCACATCAATCAAGGCACTTTTTGCTTTATGCTATCCAAGCCCCAGATAGCAAATGGGGAGATCCTGACTTACTCCCGACAAGAGAGATCTAACCCAATCACCATATCAAGCTAATCAATAGAGTACGTAAGGTGAGGGGTGAAGAACCCTATATATAAGGGACAATGTCACTGTAGAGGCTTAAGAAAGATGAAATTTCAACCTTAGATGTTTTGGATACAATGATTTAGAAATTAGAAACGGATCTAGGAGGTAGGTGCTAGGGTAAATGATCAAATCTAACTGCCTTAGGAAACGTGAACTTAAATTGGGGAAAATGGTCCCAAGTAGTAGATCTGGAAGAGTTAAGGCTTTCTAGCATAGCTTGAAGGTAGATCTGATAGTATCAAAGCACACAAGCTCGAAAAACAAGGTTTTAACAACTCGGAAGATAGGCTAACCAAGGAGGGCGTAAGCTTAGAGAGATCAGTGCCTAGGAAAGGGGCAGATGGAATCCTCAGTGGGTGACGCCCTAGAGAACCCACCCGAGGCTAGGCCTAAAGGTAGAAGCCAAAAATGGTTCGCCAATATTCTAAGTAGTTAAATCCAGAGAATTTTTAGAAATTTTAGCTTAGGGGTTTAAATGTAAATGACAAATGGGTAGATTAAAAAAAATAGAAATCGTACCTTTGTGATGCGTACCTGGATCTTGAAGATGAATGCCAGAATGATGAGGATTACTCCTGCAAAGATCAAATGAAAGATTTGTTGAATCTCTTGTTCCATCGTGATGCCCAAGGATAACAAGTGCACCCCTCTCTTCCTCCACAACCAATGAAATATCAATCAGTTGACAGAAAAATATGAGTAGATGCAAATAAGAAGTAAAAGATAAAGAATGATTGATACAAAGACAAAATCACTCCCTAAATAAACCAAGATCTGAGAGAGAGAGATAGGGTGAGTCTCCTCAACCAATGCGCCCCTCTTTGAAATCGCCTTCTTTTCCTGCAAATAAAAAAGGATCCAACTATGCAAGATATATTCACTGAGATCTTTCAGTGCAATGGAAAAGTAGTTCAATCACCATAGCCAACATTCAACTCAATAACACAAGTATTTCTCACAAAAGAATTTTTTCTATTCCAATAGCCAAGAGCCAAAAGTCCTTTTACAATGAGGGGCCTCTCTTCTTTAAATATGAGTTAGAGAGACCAAAACCCTAACCACTTTCTAAATGAGTGGTTGAGATCATAGGATACAACAATAATAATCAACGGCTAAGACGAACTAGAATCATAATACATGGATCACTCAAGATGAGGGGGACGTGTTCCCTCAATGATGCCCTAGGGGGGACGTATGACATAAAGTGACTAGGAAACACAACAATAAAACATGTTGGGGGGGTCTAGGAGATAATACATCTTCACTAGACTAATGTCCAAACTACATCAAGTCATAATATATCAATGAGTGATAAAAGTCACTAGGATGTGTTGTCCTGAATACATAATCAAATGCCTCCATCTGAGGAATAAGAAGACGTGTGGACCCCACTTATGCCGCTGACTGTGCCGGAAGGTGTGGGATGCATGATAATCAATCTTTGATCAAACCTTATGCCATTTCCTTGCCTCATTTGCCCAAATCGATTTCTTTGGTAGCCAATTCTTCCATTTTTTACTGTCGGAATATCACCTGTAAAAGATGAAATTGCTTGTAACTCTTTGTCAAGTGCTTCGGGCACTAAACTGACTACACGAAAATGTCTGGGAGTATGGTAATATGGTAATAACAAGTGGTTGGACCCCATACTCCCTCGATAGCTCCCTAGGAGAACCAAAATGATCTCAAAAGTGCTGAACATGCATTTTTTTTATGGCAAAATGATCTATAAGCTCAACCATGCCCGAACAATAAAAATAATGGTTTGTAAATAATAATAATAATAAAAATCCATCAAACCATCACATGAAACCTTTGTCTGATGCGTGGAAACACCTAATGGGCACCATAGGACCATGAGTAATCAATCTCGAACATCATTGGTCCAACTCATCCCGGATCCTGCGGTTGACTTCGTCAAACTGGGTTGACCAGGTCAAAACGGATCAAAATAATGACCCGGGCCAAAATTGACTGATGCTGCAAGTGCAAATGGATAAGATATGCTCGTTTAAATATTTTGTTGAGCATTGATTGTCATTGATGTCAAGTGTTTGACTGTCATTCAATGTGAGGAGATTGTTGAGCATTGGTTGTCATTAATGTTAAACATAAAATGATACATCATGCAGATCCAGAAAATACTTCATGAAGATCCAGTTCAAGAAGAAACACGAGTAATGGATCCTACATCATGTGGCCTTTGCGCAGAAATCAAGTCCACCAAGTTATACTCTCTCATGCTAGCAAATTGAAGGAGTTGGTTGCACCATGGTACATATGCTTAAACAACCAAGAAGTTGGTTGAACAAATGGTGCAAGTATGCAAGCAAGCCTAAGCATTGCTTGGTTGATGGTTGGGAGTGTGCTGGAAGAAAGGAACAACAGATGGTCGGACAATCCTGAAAATGCGCTAGCATAGCCAATGCTTTCAGTAAGTGGAACGCGCATGAACTCCTCGAATGGTACAACGGTCGAAGTTAATATATGCGCAAATTCCACAGCCGATCAACAACAAGTGCGCAAGTCCCACAAGTGATGACAAAGCAGAAATCAAAGTTCTACAAAATAGAAGTCGGAGTATGCGCAATTTCTGAAAAGTATCTATACACCAAGGGCGCATCACCCAAATGCAATGATGAAGCACGGGTCATAATCTCACTAAGCAGAAGCTGGAGAATGTGCAGATTATGCAAAGTATTGATATCACAAGGGTGCATCACCCACAAGGGTTGGTATAGCACAAGTCTTGATCACAGCAAGACAAAGGAGAAGATTGCGCACACACCATAAGGCAATGGTACATCAAGATCGCAATGAAGGACCTTGAGAGCGCTTGATACATCTAAGATGACACATCAATAGCGCAGATGATGACACGTGGTATATGCACAATCCGTGAAGTACGGAAGAAGGGATGTCGTGACCAACTTACAAACATACAATCCGTTCAGGACATGTATAAATAGAGATGCAAGTCGAAGATTTGAAGTGCGCTTGGAACCAAGAACACAAGTGTTTTTGTGTAAAAGTTTCAGTTTGCTTTCGGGGCATCAAGGGGCTCGTGGACAGAACAGATGATCTAGCGAAGAGCCGAATGCGCACATGTAGCAGAACGAAGTTTTGATGGTGCGCAGAATGATGTTGTAAGATCAGTGACATTTGCGCAAACAACGAAAGGAAGACATACTGAAAAATGCACAAGTGTTGTATATCTCAAAGGACAGTTATGTAATCAGCACGTCGATAGTCACAGATGTTGTAAAGATAGAAGCACAAAGACAGAACCGATGTTTGCCAGATATTGCGCAGATGTCTAGCTGATGTATAAAAACAGAAGTGAAAGTGTGCAAAGTTGAAGACTTCATCTGATGCCCAACAACAAAACAACAACATAACTTGACAGGCGCATCATAATGCAGATGATCTGAGACAAGTGCGTTAAATTGAACGGACCAAGTATTTGATGCACAGGACGTCTCATATGATCTAAGTAACTGCAACCCCTTATCAGAACGGACACATCATAATGTGCGCAGTTTCATCTGTTACTGGTGCTTCACTTTGACCAACAAACTATCAATAGAAAGCAAAGTATCAATTGATCTTTGCAGAAGCGCAGACTATAGATTCAACAAAGCACACAATACAAGAAGTCATAAACAGAAGTGTGAGTTGAGAGGAATGGGAAGTCGAGTGATGTATGCAGCGCAATGGTAGAGTACAGTCTGCATATGAAGGTATCGAACAACAAAATCATCATGAGAAGATCTGAAGAACTGCTCAGAGTTGAAGATCAACAAGGCAGTAAAATATTTTTGATATCATGGCGGTTCAACGGGGCAAGGAGACAGCGAGTTGGAGCTTCCTTCAGGTTGGTGCCTGTAAAACAACAAGGAGACAGGGAGTCGCAGCTTCCTTCAGGTTGGTGCCTGTAAAACAAAGCGACAGGGGTCAGTGCCTCCTTCGAATTGGTGCTGAAGAAAACACAGGGGGTTGGTGCCTCCTTCCAGTTGGTGCTGGTAAACACAGGAATTTGGTGCTTCCTTGAATGTATTCTTTCTCACTATAAGAAGCATTCTATGGTTTTCTCCCATTTGGATTTCCACGTAAATATCTTGTGTCTTATGTGTTGATGATGTGGTGCTTATATGTGTGAATGTTTATTTACTGATGCATAACAGAAGATAAAGATTAAGTAGGGACTAATCTGTTTAAAGAAGGTGAAATCTGCTAATAACTCCGCTAATACTGATTCACCCCCCTCTCAGTATTAAATCAATTCCAACATATTTCAATAGCAAGCCTAAAGTACAAAGTGGCATTCTATTGACGATTAAGCAATAAACTATCAAATATAATTCTAGATTAAAGCAACCAATTACTTAAAAGAAGGCCCTCAAGTGTATATTCATTTATGGACGTGGCCATTTTGATAGAAATGGGTGAAGGTGAAAATGACAAGGTTAAGACTAGGGAATGACTTTACAGCTTCAACACTCTGACATCTCGGATAAAGGGAAAGGGAAAGCCATCTAAGCATATGCTGGACAGAAAACACACAAAGAATGGCGGTGTCTCACAAATGGAATAAGTTGTTTTGAGGAGTGCCCATTCAACTTTAACAAATGTCTACAACTCACATCCAAGCCAAAATCAAGCTTTGTAAGGATATTTTCTAGAAGCACCGTGACTAGGTGCACAGTTAACCGTAACTTGAGGTTCTAGGGACACTTAGAATTAGCTGTCTGTTACTCCATCTCACATCCCAACCCGTAGGCTCCGTGAGGAAATAATCATTACATTTCCATAATAGCATGGCCAACATTCTTTAGATTTAGCATTCGTTTACCCTCTGCTTTTTAGGCCTTATGACCTATGTTATCGGATCCACCACCCCAGTGTGTAGGATCTGCGGATCTGTGGATCCGATACGTATCTGGATTGGATCCGCCTAGGATCCGTCATGGAAACAGATCCCCTACAGAAGGAAACATTTCCTGGTCCCATGAAATGGATCATGTGAAACATCAAACAATTCCTGAAATTTTCAAACGAATCGTGAAACTTCCAGTGCTTCTATGACCCATTGATCCCCCAAAAAAATTTGTTTTTTAATGAAAAACATAAAAACCCCTAAACACATAATGGTTAAAAGCGTAAACCCCATTCCTGCTCAAGGTCTGTGTTATCACCTAAACTGTAGTTACCCCTATGGATGTATCCATTAATGGATGGCAATAGGGAAGGGCAACTTCAAAAGGTGCAACCACGATCACCTCGACCTCCAATAGATGGTTGTCACGCCAGTCGAGGCAACCTTCACTTTATGCTATCTAGCCCAGACAACAAAGGGCGAGACCCGATCTACTCCCAACAGGAGAGATCAAACCAAGACACCAAATCAAGTTAAGACTAAGTGAAAGAAGGTGTATGGTTTATCCTAGACCTAAGGATGAAGTCACAAGATAAGTGAGGGCTTCAATGAGTTTAGCTTTGGTTCATTGTTGATGTGTGAGTGACTCATAGTATTTGAAAATAAGATCCAGGATTGTAGTACTAGTCAATGTGAGAAAATCCACTGCCTTGGGAACCGTGTCCAATGCAGGGTAGTTTAGGGGTTGAATTCGGGCTAACTAGTGCAAGTGACAAGCTTGATCATGAAGTATGATGACATCAGAGGGTTTAGTCCACCAAACAAGGATCAAACCACAAGTTAATCCAACAATCTAGAAAAGTCGAATTAACTTGGAGAGAGATCAGTGCCTTGGGAATTGGGATAATGGAGTCAAATGAAATTAACTTGTGGTTGGTGACTCCTATTGCATGAGACAAGTGGGCAATTAAAGGTTTGCTGGATGAATAGGTCTAGATCTAGAGATTCAAGGTTTGACCTAAGTGGACCACAATCCCTTAAAACAAGGAATGTTATCCCCAAGGCAAGATTTGATGAAGTGACCAACTAGACCTAGGTTTTGAATTATGCTCGTTCCAAATCTACTAAAATCTCATGTACCCACGTCCTAGAAGTGGACCAACTCCAATCTCCAAGGAAGTGTGACTTTGCCCAAGGAAGGTAAAATGTGGGATAAATGGAATCAAGACAAGTCCAATGACATCCAAATTTTAGATCCAAGTAGGTTCATCAAGTGAGAGAGTGGATCTACAATTTCAAGGCAATCCAATGGCTAGATCCTACTAGATCTGAGTTTGAAGATACCAAGTGGTCCAAAATGGGGATTAAATCCCTTAAAATGTGGAATAGGGCCCACAAGGTAGAAATTGCCAAAGTAAGAATCTAGGGGTAGGTTTTAGGATGTGTAGATCATGAATCAATTAAAATCTCAACTACCCATCAACTAGATCTAGGTCAACTCAACTCTCCAATAAGTGCGCCCTCACTTGGCGAAGCCAAGTTGGCTTGGGAAGGGGATCGAATGAAGGCCAATCCTCACCAAACTATAGATCCGAGATGCCGTGGATACTAGATCTCAGTAGATCTAAGAAAATGTAACAATGGGGGTTTTGATTAATTAGGGTTTGAAATATTTAAGACAAGTGGATAGATCATGGAGATAGAAATTACCTTGAGATCATACCTGAGTGATGAGGAGAGATGCCTTGATGTTGAGGAAGATTCCCGCAGAGATCAAATGAGAGATGGTTGATTTTGCTTGCCAAATTGATGCCCTAGCCCACAAGTGCGACCTCCTCTACCTGTCGAACCAAGGAATAACGATTCAATCAGTAAGACCAAATATGGAGGAAATACAAGCGAAATGCAATAGTAACATGAAATAGAAGGTCCTGGGACAGTAATACTCCCTGTTACCAACGAAGAGATCCAAAGAAGAAGTAGGGAGAGTCTTCCCCTACCAGTACTTCCTCCTCAAAGCAAATCGGCCTGCACCTATAGATGCAAAAACGTGGTACAAAAGATATGGCAAAACAAGATCTCCAATAACTCAGTGCAAAGGAAGAACCAACGAACGAACACCAAAAACATTCACCACAACACTGGAAATAGATGCAATAATAATTTTCTATTCCAATAATCCAGACCCACAAGTCCCCTTTACAATGACAGGCTCCCTCCTTTAAATAGATAGGAGAGGCACCAAAATCCTAACCACTTTTTGAATGAGTGGCTAAGATTAAAAGATACAAATGTCTAATCCATGGTTGAGATGAGCTCAACAATAAAATACATGGATCACTAATAAAATATAACATAAGTAAACAAAATCGCCCTAGGAGAGGGGAATCCCACCATATCATGATGACAAAATATAATAAGAAGCTTATGGTGGGTCCAAGGGGTAAGTTTAGCCACCCTTGGTCAATCCCCATAGCACAATAATAATAAAATAGTCATCAATATACCAAATCGTGCCTCTATGGACAAATCGTGGGCCTTAAGAGGCCTCAGAAATCATTAGAAAGTGCCATAAGTGATGGATGCGGGCCCCGATGAAGCTGAAACTACTGGAGGAGGTGCGGAAGACATCAACCCATCATCATTGATCATCCCATGCCAAGACATTGCCTCAGTAGCCCAAATCGTATTCCTCAATAGCCATTTCTACCAATCCTGAAATGCCTCGGGAAGCGTGAAACTGCCCCAAACTGCCTCCTGGAGTGCCTGCGCTGTCAAGGTGAGGACACCAGTGTGTCCGGGAGGGGGGTAATATGGTAAAAAAAAGTGGCTGGACCACCCCCTCCAAGCACAACGCCCTAAGGTTAACCAAATAAAAATCCTCTCTGCTCTGACAGGGTCTCCAATAGACCAAAACTGCACTTGGTTAGCCCACTGAGGCTCAATCATCACTGTAAGTGCCCGGAACTGAAAACAGACTGTCTCATTGGACTCAGAAGGTCCAAATCCATCCAAGATGTGTACTCATACACCATATGAGTCTCTGCATGATCATATAATATATCCAATATACTGGAACAAGTGAAATAATAATAATCTGTAAATGATCAAATAATGCTGTAACCCATGAATCATCATCATAAACCTGTATTTGATGCATAGAATCATCATCTACATGTACATAGACCATATATCATCTATCCATATCATCACAAGGTCCAACCATCTCATGTCCTATGGTTGACCTTGGTCAAACTAGGTTTGATCAAGCCAACATGACCAAATATAACTCAGACCATCATTAGAAGGTGCTGCAAAGTGTCAAAGGTTAACGCATGCTCTACAACTTATTCAAATAACAATTATAACACAAAGTAATCATTACTGGCGATCTAGATCCAAATATATAATGTCATTAATTATTATTATTACTCAGACTGGACTTTTAGGACCATACTCACTTCATAGCTGTGATCAATTTGCTAGTGAAGGGTGAAGGCTAAAATAACTGGCTAGGCTAAGGGGTGACTTGAGTGACTTAACATTGTGACACTTTGGAACAGGGAAAGGGAATACACACCATAGCTGTGATTTAAAAATCGGTGAAATCGGTTTGTAAATCGGCCGATTCACCGATTTATCCCTTGCCCAGTTCAAATTGGCCTCCAAACCGGTTTGTTGGACCGATTTAACCGATTTAACCAATAAATCGGACCAATTCATCTGAAAAAACCGGTTTGACCGATTCAAGTAAAAAATCGGACCGATTTTTTGCGTGTGGGTTTTTTAAATTTTTTAAATTTTTATAAGTTAAATTTTAAACCTAAACTACCTGTAACCTACCCAACCCGACTCCTATTGCACCTATTGCACTTGGAAGAAGAATCGGTCGGCGTGAAAGGGAAAGATTCGTTGTACCTCTTCAATGAAAAGGTCATCTATATATATTTTAGGCTTAATTAAGGGTTTTACAAGAGCTTTGTTTACAATTTGAAAATACTGGGATGATTACTGTTGTAATGGTAAAACTGGTTCCATTCAATTTCTCATGAAGGTATTGGTTGTGTACTTAAATCAACTCTTGGATGGAGACTGCTGTAGCTCACTTTAATTGTAAACTGGAACTAGAATGGACTGGGGTTGATATCTGGGTGAAGTCCTGTTAATTTTTACAAGTTTACTGTTGTGTGCTATGGTAGATGCTTGTGAAGATATTGCAAGTAATTATATCAGACCTTTGTATCAAGAGCACATAATATTGAAAAACTTTGCAAATGAATGAGACAATACACTAGTTCTTTTGTAAACCACAGAGATCAAGCCATTTCTAAATCTGATATTTAAATGAGACAAATGAAGTTACATGCTTGGACTGGGTATGGAGCAGATCTGAATTTTTGCACACCTCTTGTCTCAATAAATTGTTCCCTTGAATGTTGTAGCAGACACCACAAGTTCTGGAGATGTAGGCTATCAAATACTGAGGATATTTCAGTCATTCAACAGTCTGAAGCAGCTCAGAATCCAGATACAAACTGATATAAAATACAGTAACCCTCTGCCTGTAGGAAATTGTCTTCTCTGGAAAAACGCAGCAACAGATAGGTGCATAAAATATTTCCACAAATCTCTGTAGCTTGTGTTTGCTCCAGATGGGGGCTAAAACCAACTGATAAGACAACCAACGCTTTTTTTTTCTTGACAGAGATGAAGGTTCAGTAAGTGGCTGCCTGTAGAATCTTACATATGGGTAGCTAAGACTAAGATAGTTAAGGTTAATGCCGCCAGCATATCCCCCCACCTCATGGCATGTGATAGCCCTACGGCATAAGAAAGACGTAGTAGATAATTTCCTAGGAACGCATAAGAAAGATGTAGCAGATAATTTCCTAGAAAGGGTTATTATTTTACAATTCACGTCATGGTGGAGATTTATATTCATTGTTTACACACCAATGCAAATGTAGCAGATAATTTCCTAGAAAGGGTTATTCTATTATAATTCACATCTCGATGGAGATCTGTCTTCATTGTTTACACACCAAAGCAACATTTTATGAACAGATGCAATTGATTATATAGGTTCCAATCCTTTCTTCCAGTTTGATATATCTAGGGGAATATTTTGTTTCTAATGCTATGGAATCATGAATTAGAATCTTGAAAATATTGTTTTTCTTAAAAAAATTAAATATTTTATGTATTTTTGAGCAAACCGATTCATTAAATTCAAATCGACCGATTTATTACCGATTCCGATTCCGATTCCGAGTTGACCCTCGATCGATTCCGAGTCCGATTCCGATTTTTAAAACCTTGCACCATAGTATATACTGAATGAGCAGCAACACAGGGAATGGCAGTGTCTCACAAATGGATGAGTTGTTCAAAGAGGGTTTATTCACCTTTAACAAATGCGCACAATCCATAATACAAATGAGGCCAACAATTATTTAGATATAGCATTTAAGTTCCATTGCTTTTGGGCCTGAAGTTTCCATAGCCTTGATCTATGTGTGTTTGTAAACATATTGCATAGATTTACATTTATTCGAGGCTTTCTGCTGCAAGTGTGTTTTTAAGGCACTTGTTTACCTGAGCACTTCTAGGTGTGTCACAGACAACTTGTTTACCTAGGTATTTATTTCACAAAAGATATAACATCTATTTTCATGGCCACTTTCATTTGGCATGCCTTTCATTCATGTGTGTTTAGAAATACATTACATGAACGGGCTTTTCATACAAGATATAGCATTTCATTTTTCAAGATTTTGTATTCATGGCAGCACTAAAAGTTTCAGGTTTAGCCAACACATCTTTAGTGACTAGGGGGAATTCACAAGGAACTCCAACTCACCGTAGGTAAGTTTTGTCACCAACTCAGAGCCGAGACACAATAAACAGGGAAGCTCATCCAATACAGAGGCTACAATGGGGAAAATGTCCTCCATGTCACTAGTCAAGTAGTAAGTCAGGGTGATGAACTAAAAGGTAGGCAATGGATGGATGAAGACAATGAATAATGGAGCCAACACTAGCAAGTCAAGTTATGGTGGAATGATCACCTCTATTCTCCCTAGTAACGGTAAAACCAATGAGTATGAATAGTGAACTTCTAAGTCTGAGTAGGGACAATATAATATATATAATAAGATCAACCAGGTCCACATATCTATATGATCACCAGATCATGACACTAAGTGCTAAGACATGCTATAAGAATAAATATAAAAGCAATATAACCATAACAACATGATATACCTGCTGAGCCATATACCTGAATGCTCATCATCTGAACCATCATCTGTCCTCTGAAACTGCTACTGCAACTCTGGGCACTACTGACTGCTCTGTACCAATGGTACAGTGGCTACATCGGTCATCTCTCTGAGTGTCCTGAGACTCAGTCATGGCATGGGGCATAAAACTGTTGTCCAAATCTAATAGTGATCCAAATAGATGCTCATCTCAGCATCTCGATGTAAGGGAACTAGTTGAATAGTGTACTAGAATAAGAAAAAAAAATGTATGGTAGCCAGGCTACTATATATGTGATAACAGTCTGCTCTCAACATTTTTATTTGATTGATCTTTACGATTAAGGTCTGCTGTCAAGGGTTGATGTATCTGTTAAGTTTTCACTTATTATTTGAGCAGCATATAACATATAAACAATTACTGAAAGATATACAAGCACAGCATAAAAGACAAGAGACACAATTTATCTTGGGAAACCCTCTTGGGGTAGAAAACCCAGTAAAGCCTTCCTCAATATAGAAATCACAAAGTACAAGATAAACCCAAGACAAAACAGCTACTCCCTTGCTTGTGCGCTACTATCTTCCCCACTAATGCGAGCTTGCTTGAGTGAGTGAGATAAAACAAATGAGAGAGAGCACTCCTATTTATATTCTTCCGTTGAGATGACTAATTCCCCAATGGGGCAGACTTGTCTAACTGGATGGTCAATTACATAATATAATAATCTTTCTGGGGCTTTTCTAGGCCGACACATGTCCTAGGGTTTACATTGATTCTTTCAATGACCATCAACTCCCGTAGGAGGAATACAATAATATAAATAGAATATCTTCCGGAGTTACATTATTTTAACACTCCCTCTTAATTAGGAAGGTATTCTTCGGGTAACATCTGCACAACTGACTTGTGAACTTCTATATGTCGTAGGAAGGCTTTGGATCACCATCTGTCTTGGGTTATCAACTGTGGAGTAGCAACATCATCATCTGCCGAATATGATCATCATCATAAGCGTCATCATCAACAATCATCCTTTTGCTGAAACATCATCTACTGGAACAACAGCATCATCAACTGGAACATCTTCTACTGGAGCATCCTCATTAGTTGGAACATCTTTTGCTTGAACAAACTCGTCAGCTGGAACACCATCTGCGAGAACAACACCATCAGCAGCATCATCAGCTGGAACAACACCATCAGCAGCACCATCAGCTGGAACAACATCATCGTCGGTTGGAACACCATCTGTTGGTACAACACCATTAGCAGCACCATCAGTTGGAACACCATCATAATCAGCTGGAACACCATCTGCTAGAACAACACCATCAACAGCACCATCAGCTGGAACACCTGCAACAAACATCAGTAACAAGTACTGATACTATCAGTCAGCCAGTACTGATTTTCCCTCACCCCTGAAGAGGCATCAGCTCGTGAGAGCTGGAACTATCAGTCAACCAGTACTGATCTTCCCTCACCCCTGGAGAGGCATCAGCTCGTGAGAGCTGGAACTATCAGCCAGCCAGTACTGATCTTCCCTCACCCTTGGAGAGGCATCCATCCCTCCGGACAGGCATCAGCTCGTGAGAGCTAGAACCATTAGTCAGCCAGTATTGATCTTCCCTCACCCTTGGAGAGACATCCATCCCTCCGGACAGGCATCAGCTCGTGAGAGCTGGAACCATCGGTCAGCTAGTACTGATCTTCCCTCACCCTTGGAGAGGCATCCATCCCTACAGATAGGCATCAACTCATGAGAGATGGAACCATCATTCAGCTAGTACTGATCTTCCCTCACCCTTGGAGAGGCATCCATCCCTATGGACAGGCATCTATCCTTTCGGATAGGAACTCTATCAGTCTCTTTCTAGAGAGGTCCCTCTAGACCACACCAAGCCTGTCTCGAAAATACTCAAACTTCACACGAGCCAGAGGCTTAGTCAGCACATCAACAACTTGTTCCTCTGTAGGAACATACTCGAGCTTCACAGCTCCCCTCTACACCATATCTCGGATATAGTGGAACTTAATCTCGATGTGCTTCGATCTATCATGAAACACAGGATTCTCTGTCATCTTGATGCAACTCTGGTTGTCACAGAGTATCTCCGTAGCATCAATCTCTGCATCGAATAATCCTGTCGATATCTTGCGAAGCCACACTTCTTCACCACAAGTTGAACAAGCTGCAACATATTCAGCTTCCGCTGTACTGAGTGCAACACAGGGTTGCTTTCTACTGAGCCATGACATCTTGCCTGATCCCAAACTAAAGCAACATCCTGAAGTGCTTTTTTTGTCTTCAACACTTCCAGCCCAATCCGAGTCTGTGTACCTGTTATCACACAACTTGTAGTTGCCCCTACTGGTATCCCATCCGGGATGGTAGAGGAGATGGACAACTAAAGAGGTTACCCAAGAGATGCCACGGTTCCCAATGCAAGGTGGGAGTCACATCAACCGAGGCATTCTTCGCTTTAGGTCAAGGTGAATCAAGACCAAGGGGGAGACCCTATAACCAATCAAAGATGATTGGACCCAAACAAAGGTTCCTAGGGGTGAGTAAATGGTAAGTTACGGAAACCAATGCAAGGTAAAGTGGACCTAGAAATTAAAGTATGGTTGAAGGTGGTTTGTGGAATGATTAGTGTTTCAACCAATGTATGATTTAGGCCACATGATTAGTTAAAATGATAAGATATGGTACCATGTGTTACACAAGTGGGTCCTACTTTTTTGGGATATGCGAAATGGCTTAATATGGACCCACAAGGTGAAATTAAGGGATGCAATTGGCACTAGAGGATATGTAATGACTAGATCTATGGGTCTAAGTTGAAATTAGGAATACCCATGTACTGGATCTAAGGTTTGACACAATTCCCAAGGAGTGCGACTTGCTTAAGGAGGACTAGTGCCTTGTTGGATGGGTTAATGGAGTCAAAAGATATGTCAAAGTGTAGATCGGGACACCTAGAGGTCAAGACAAGTGGGCTAATTGAGGTAAAGTGGTTGGATCTTGCTAGATCTAGGGTTTCATGAAATGACCCAAGTGGACCACAATCCCTTAAAACAAGGAATGCTACCCCCAAGGCAGATCGTCACAAAATGATACTCTAGATATAGGTTTCAAGGTATGCCCGTTCCAAATCTACTGAAATCTCAACTACGCAGGTCCTAGAAGTGGGCAAACTCAGTCACCCAAGGGAGTGCGACCTTGCTCAAGGAGAGCTAAAAGGTGGATAAGGTGTGTCAAATCAAGTCCAATGGCTACCAAATTGTAGATCCAAATAGCTTAGGCACTAATCTATGTGGATCTAGAAAATTAAGTCAATCCAAGGGTTAGATCTTACTAGATCTGAGTTTTAAGATGCCAAGTTGTTCAAAAGGGGGTTTTAATCCCTTAAAACGTGGGATGATGCCCACAAGGTAGAAATCACCCAAGTAAAAGTCTAGGGGTAGGTTATCAAGTGTGTAGATTGCGAATCAAGTGGGATCTCACCTACCCATGTGCTAGATGTAACCAAACAAGCCTCTCCAAGGAAGTGCGATTTGGTTCAAGAGGGCTTTATTGCCTTGAAAAGTGTGTCAATTTTAACCCAATCACCACCAAACTATAGATCCAACTAGGGGTGGATGCTATAGAGGTGGGTTTTTAATATCTCTTCAAAAGCAAGGCTAGATCTAAGTAGATCTAAGAAAAACTAAAATGAGGGTTTTGATTAATTAGGATTTTTATGATCTAGAAATTATGGATGATTCAAAGAAGAAGAAGATCATACCTTTGGAGCATACCTGGATGAAGAGATGAATGCTAGTTGAGATGAGGATTACTTTTGCCAAAGATCAAATGGAGAATTTTTGAAGCCCTCTTGCCAAATCGATTTTTCCAAGCCACATATGTATCCCTCTAACCCGTCAAAACCAAGGAGCAAAGCATCAATCAGTTTAACATGTTGAAGGTAGATACAAGCAAGAAAGAGATAAGCAAAGAATAGTTGGTGCAAAGACAAAACCACTCCCTGTTTAACCCAAAACGTCCTCCTCCAAGCTTGAAGGGCAAGCCTCCCCACCAATTCGCACTTGTTGAAGAAGTCTTCTCCACCTGTAAAAAGATATGGCAAATATGCAAGATAACTACAATAGATCCTCCAGTGCAATGGACAAAAGTATTTACAATCAAAACAACCAACATCCACTCCAACCCAAGCATGTACTCCAAAAGATAGAAATTTTATTCCAAGAGCCAAGAGCCAAAAATCTCTAGATGATTTTACAATGAGAGGCTCCCTCCTTAAATAGGATGGAGAGAAAGTATAATCCTAACGACTTTTTACATGAGTGGCTAAGATTAAAAGATCAAAAGATCTAATCAATGGTTGAGATGAGCTCAACACTAAAATACATGGATCAACCATAAAATATAACAATAAGTGGACCAAATCGCCCTAGGAGAGGGGATCCCACCAAATCATGATGACAAAATATAAAAATAAGCTTATGGTGGGTCCAAGGGGTAATTTTAGCCACCCTTGGTCAATCCCCATAGCACAATAATAATAGAATAGTCATCAATATACCAAATCGTGCCTCTATGGACAAATCGTAGGCATCAAAAGATCTCAGAAATCATCAGAAAGTGCCATAAGTGATGGATGTGGGCCCCGATGAAGCTGAAACTGATGGAGAAGGTGCGGAAGACATCCCACTCATCATCACTGATCATCCCATGCCAAAACTTTGCCTCAGTAGCCCAAATCGAATTCCACGGTAGCCATTTCTACCAATCCAAAACTGCCTCGGGAAGCGTGTACCTGCCCCAAACTGCCTCCTGGAGTGCCTGCGCTGTCAAGGTGAGGGCACTACCGTGTCCGGAAGGGGGTTAATATGGTAAAAAGAAGTGGTTGGGCCACCCCCTCCATCATCAGCGCCCTAGGTGAACCAAATAAAAATCATCTCTGCTCTGACAGGGTCTCTGACAGACCAAAACTGCACTAGGACAGCCTACTGAGGCTAAATCATCACTGTAACTGCCCAGAACTTAAAATAGACTGTCTCATTGGACTCAGAAGGTCCAAAACTATTCAAGATGTGTACTCATACACCATATAGCTCTCTGCATGATCATATAATATACCCAATATACCGGAACAGGTGAAATAGTAATAATCTGTAAATGATCAAATAATGCTGAAAACCATAGATCATCATCATAAACCTGTATCTTATGCATAGAACCATCATGTACATGTACATAGACCATATATCATCTACCTGTGTCATCATAAGGTCCAATAATCTCATGTCCTGTGATTGACCTTGGTTCCACACCTGGGAAAACGCAGCAGAAGTCTTCAAGCTGCTGGTGTGGCCTTGGGGGCAAGTCAGAGTCAAGTGCTGTCACTTGGGACTCGACTCCTCCGTCTAGGCTTTCCTAGCGAAGCCAAGGGGGGTAGACCCTAAAATTAAAAGAAACTAAAGCCTCTAATCTAGGAATTAGAAAAAATACTTTTGCAACCAAGACAGACAACATATACCCTTTTCAAATAAAGAACATCATTTATCATTTACTCCCATTTAGAATAATCATCATTTCAACTGCATACTAGTCAACAATAAAATGAAATTTGCATCAGGACCAGTGCCTTGCTATGGAGTCAAATAACAAATGCATAGACAGAAAAGTAAATGTTGTGGAGTGTTCTTGGTTTATTTTAAAATTTAATGTGATGGTGATCTTTTTTATTAAGGCATGTGGGTTCCCGATATACGCAAGGTACGGGGAAACATGTCCGGAAATTTGAAGTGTGGCTTCCCTCTCAGGCTTTAGGCTGGATCGGAGTCTCGAGGAGGTGTTCAGATGCTATACCAACGAGGGCAAGCCTAACGGTTTCCAAGAGGTCGCTATCCAGTTTTATCCCAAGCCTTCTGGGAAATTTGCCCACGACAACAAATTGCGAGTTGTGCCGGATTTTCACAAAGGGTTTTTTTATTGGGGTGGTGTTAAGTCCTATTACTAGTCATCAACTCCTTTCTGGTGTGTACCAACTGGATCAGACTAAGCTGCAAGTTGGCCACAGAGCATACGGGAGAAGACCTTGGTATATTTTTATAAATTTTTTAAGAACCCAAATTTTATCTTTTTATAACCCCAAGAGTCTCTTTTCAGGCATGCATTTCGGGCAAGCCCTCATACAAAACCCTACTTCGGGAAAGCAAGGGGGGCGTTATGAGTTTGTAAAAAAAAAAAAAAAATGTGAAAAGCTAGGTTGTGAGTGAGCTTGTGGCCCGCTAGTGAAACGGACCAACAAGGTTTATTTTAATCCTAATTGATTTTATTTAATGCCGAAAAACAAGAAATAAAACTACTCTAACATTCACGCCATGAAAATGAGACGACGCAGGCCACCCCTGGGGGGATGGGGTATGGGCGCTGGCTAGCCCACTTGCTCTCGTTTAAAATGTGTACAATGATAAAGAGAAGTGCCCCAAGTCTACTTAATGTGACTTGGTGGCTTACAAAATTATAGAAAGATATGCCCGGTTTTGAAAAATATGGAAATATGTGTTCCGGATTGCCTGGATGCTCGAAATTTTGCCAGCACTTCCTCCTACCTGCTCATCTTCTGCTGCAAACCAGCAAGCAATAATTAGAACAAGATGCCCAAAAACACTTTAAGAGTGTCTTTGGAACACCTCCTAAGAAACCCAAAATTTTCTAAGTTAAAAACTAAGTAAAAAATGACAAAAATAACCAAGTAAAACAAGCTATGGAGCTTGTCTACTTGGGATCTTTGCTAGCCCTTTAATGGCTGCAAATTATCAGCTCTATGGCAGCCAGATAACACTTTGCAATCAGATCTAATACTTCTTTAGAAAAAATTTGAAAGATTTTGACAACTTTAAACTAGTTTTTTGAAAAGAAAGTACTAGTAAATCATAAAATTTGAAATTTTTATAAGTGAAAGAGAGAGAGAGATGGAACAAATCCTTGTTGAAAATCGAAGCTTTGAAGATGGTTCCGTGATGTTTGAAGGGACTATATCTGCAAATAATAATTAGTAAAAAGCGGAAACAAACAAGATCCTGCTTCTTGCCAACTCAAGAAGACACCTGCACATCACAGATCTTACCAAACAAAGATTAAATGTAGATATATATACTCATAAGAAACTAAGCTGCTACAAATAAACAAATTCAATAACAACTTATCTCACAGATGAGCAAACCACACCCTTGAAAAATAAGACTTATGCACAAGTCATCTTGGAAAAGAGATCAAGATACTTCATCCACATGTAACCAAGACACCACAAGCTGACCTCCAAAGTCTTCTTTTATTTCAAAATGACAAAAATATTACAATCATAAGTAAGCTGCTCCAATTCTCACTAGTGAACAATGGAGAGCACTCTTCAATTTATAGAGAAAAAACACTAAGGAAGGGAGGGCGCACTTGCTAAATGGAGAGAGGGAGCGTGGCATGGATGGTGGAGGGGAATGGGGCTGCCATCCCCTATTCTAGCTGCCCAATATGCAGCCCAAAACGTGCTACCATATCAGCACAAATAGTGCTGCTCCTCCCTTAACTCGTGGGCTGCCCATACAAGTGAATGCGCCCCTCCTCTAGTGAATGCGCCCCTCCTCAATGGGCACAATTATCTCCACCATTGGGGCTGCCAAAACACTCTTAAATCAGCCCAATATGCTCCATAACATATGCTGATCCAAAACTGAGTTGTCATAACTCCCAAAAATAATTAATTTTTTAAGTCATTTTTTCACTTTTTTGATTTTTTCATGACTTTTTGGGGATTTTTTTATTTTTTTGATTTTGACCAAAGTAGAAGCACCCAAACATTAGGAAAAGTGGGTTTCGGGGTTTAGGGGGTGCTCTGAGTTAGAAAACGAGCACCCCTAAGGCAAAAAATACCTCCAGACGCCCCAGATAGGCCAATTACAAATTTTTTAATTGAACCATTAAAAAATGGCCCAATTTACGGAAAAATTAAAACTTGCCGAAAATTAAAAAAAACACCTAGGGGGACTTAGACATGTCCATATGACTCAAAATTAACGCCTAGCATGTTCATATACATTGACCCATAGACTCTAATAATTCCCAAAGGCCCGTCAGCCTCCCCAGGCATTCCAGCTTTGGAGGAGCAGGAGAAAAACCAATTAATTATGGAATGCAGTGATGCAAAACATAATAGATAGGTGAAAAAACTCCTTGGAATACCTGACTTGGCCAAAAAGTCCTAAGGAACCGAGTCTTTTACAAAACACCATGCTAGCACGTTATTATTACAAACCCCGCAGGGCCATGGACACGTGGAAAAATTAAAAAACGGGGGCCTTTAAAAGGCCAGCTGGATATCAAATCATCGAAAAAAGAACATTGAAATGTTCAACTTTGCCCGCTCGCTTGATAGTCCATCTAAGTACAACTTAGCTGGCAACAACGTGCCCAGGCTGGTGTTCTCTTTCAAGAGATCTCTACATGTGGTATCCCCTCAGGTCTCTGAGGTTCTGCCATGACATGATCCTCTGGAGTAGGATCACCCTCAACATCTAGAATAGGTTCTTTGGTTGATTCTGCAACTCTGGGAACTTCTTGCTCCTTTTCATCCTCATGAGTCTTCTTAGACTTGTTGAAAGTTGAGTCTTCATCAAATGTGACATCTCGACTAATCTCAATCTGACGAAATCCTGGGATGTATATGCGGTAAGCCTTAGATTGCTCACTATAACCCACGAATATTCCCTTCTTCCCTGAAGTCTCTAGTTTCGATCTTTTCTCCTTTGGAATGTGGATGAACACCGGACATCCAAATATCTTCAGATGGCTAAGTTCATGTTTCTTTCCGGTGAACATCTCTTCAGGGGTCTTGTTTCCAAGAGCACTATGAGAGATCCTGTTCTGTACATACACTGCGGTTCTTCCCATAGATGCATGGGTAAGTCTTGATCGTGGATCATAGCTTTTACTGCTTCTATGATTGTTCTGTTCTTCGTTTCGGCTACATCATTCTGTTGTGGATTATAGGGAACAGTGAGCTCCCTCTTAATCCCTGCTTGCTTACAGAAATCTTTGAAATCCCCTGAGGTATATTCCCCTCCATTGTCTAACCTCAGAATCTTAATCTTCTTTTCAAAGAGATTCTCTACGAGTGCCTTGAACTCTTTAAATTTTTCAAAGACTTCATTTTTGTTCTTCAGAAAGTAAATCCATGCTTTGCGAGAATAATCATCAATACAAGATGCATAGTATTCATACCCACTGAGAGAGGTTGTGGACATTAGTCCACAAATGTCTAAATGAATAATGTCCAAAATACCTTTTGCCTTGTTGTCGCTACTTGGAAATGGGTTCTTAGTGCTCTTCCCTTGAGCACACCCTTTGCATACTCCTTCATGATCCACTTGGATCTCTGGTAATCCAGTCACTACCTTACTCACAATTGGCAAGGCCTTGTAGTGTACATGAGCTAGTCTTCTATGCCATAGCTCACAGGGGTTCATGGTACTAGCCATCATTGCTGCATTTGCATGACCCTTTAGTTTGTAAAGTTCTCCTTCTTCTACTCCAATGACTACTACATCATCAATAGTCTTCCCTTTAGGCCACATGAAAACTTCACCATCTACAAATGCAACTCAAAGACCTTTCTTATCTAATGCTGAAATAGATAGAAGGTTCTTCTTTAACCCAGGTACATAAAGTACATCCTTCATGTTCATGGACTTCCCAGAGTCCAACTTGTAAGAGGCTTCTCCCATACCTTTGATGGGATATTGGTAGTCATCTTCGAGTTTTACTCTGTGTGGAGATTCCTTCTGGATGAGATGAGACAAGGATTCTTGTATCCTGTCATGTGTTTTGAAGCTCCACTATCCACTAGCCAAGTATCACTCCCATGAGATACTGAACCAGTGAGTGCTGAGATAAGAACATATTCTTCACTGGAGTCTTCATTGTTTCTGGTCTTCTCATCATCATCATTATCTTCCGCTGCATGAGCATGAAACCTCTTCTTTTGCTTCTTGTGATGTCCATGATTGTTTGGACAATTCCTTGTAATGTGTCCAGTCTTGTGGCATGAGTAACACTCAATTGAAGAGAAATCTTTTTTGGTCCTTCTCTTCTTCTAGGGCTCCTTGGAGAGTCCTCTCAGGGACGAGGGCTGTTCTTCCTCTTCTTCCTACCTTTAGCATGGGTAGCTAAAGCTTGATCTTCATCGTCATTTAACTTCTCTTCTCTTACGACAATTCTTTCTTCTTCTTGGACACATTCTTCCCATAAGTTTCTAAATTTGATTAGTTTCTTTCTGGCACAAATGCCACGAACAAATGGTTCCCAATCTCGGGGGAGACCATTCAGAGTAGTCATTACTACTTCTGCATCCTCAATCATATCCCCAATGGCTTCTAACTGTTCTTTGATCTGGGATACCCTGGAGAAATATGAGTGCATGGTTTCAGACTTCATGCATTTTACACCCTTGAGTTGATTTCTCAAGGTCATCTTCCTGTTGATGTTCTTTCCTTGAAATAGACTAGTCAAGGCATCAAACATCTCCTTTGGTGTCTTCTTGGAAGACACATGGGGGATCAAGTGATCCTTGATGGAATCAGCAATGATCCTCTTTGCTTTGATGAGATTCTTCTTGTGCCTAGCCTTCTCTTCCTCTCCCTTTGGTACTGTAAGTCCTTCTTGCACATAGTCCTCTAAGATGAGTGTTGTCCGCCAATCTGCACACCAGCAGCAGAAACCTTTTGAAAGCTGTCTCCCTCACTGGAAAGTGGGGAGAGGTGTGGCCTTGGGGGCAAGCAATGAGCCAGGTACTGTCACCTGAATCCCAGCTCCTCCGTTTAGGCAAAACTCCTAACGAAGCCAAGGGGGGTAGTCCCTATTAAAGAGTTGTCTAAGGCTCTTTGTGTGTTTAAATGTTTTTTGTGTTGTGATGCGGATGGGTGTTGTTTAGGAGTTTTTTAAATGATGAAAAGAACAGAATTAAACACGCAATCCATGTTGCAAAATTCACAAAATACAATTTCAAAAATATGACAATATACTTTGACTTAGAAATTGAAGTAAAGCATCCACAAGATAGATATTAAGCAAATGACAAGGACATATGGTCCAGATTTCAAAGATGTATAAATATTAAAGACCAGTGCCAAATGGAGTCAAATAAAACTTGTGATGCTAAAATAAGTCGAAAGTAACTGTTTGTGAGGACGTTTTGCAATTGTTCTTGGTAAATTTTAAGTGTTTTAGATGTTCTTGATTATTAGGCTAAGACCAAAGGTATCAAAAGATGGTGGAACCTTACCCAAGGAAAATACTGGCAACCCTAAGTGATCTGTCGGAAGCACCCAGATTCAAAAGGATAGGTGTCCAATGTTTGAACCGCCCTTGAGTCTGACAGTGGATTCCCGGCACCACCTCTCGTGGGAAGAACAGTAATTTGCCTTGGTTGAGGTTTTGGGTAAAAATTTTAATTAAGTTATCGATCGTAAATTATCAAGTCTTCCACCTTTCTGAGTACTAGCCCAACCGTTTCCGGTTGGCAGAGCATACGGGTGTAGGACAAAACCAAGATAAATTAATTAAGGGGTGTATGAGTGGAAATTTTTATTATTAGAAAATCTTGTTCAACTCTCCGATAGAGAGCGCTCTTGATTCGGTCTTATGACCACAGTTCAAGAGACTTGCTAAACTTAAAATGCCTAATGCAGGGATGATGCAAAAAACTAAGATGCCCTCCGACAGAGGGTGCTCTTGACTTGGATTATGGCCAAGTTCAAGAGACTTTGGTTTATTTTAAAGAAGCAGAAAAATTGTAGCAGCGGTATATCTTAGATTGAAAGTAGATCTAAACAATAAGATTGATCGACAAGATATGAACTACCACTAACAATAATGCTTGCAAGATAAATAAATCTAGTGTTCTACCACACAAACTTTACTCTACTAGGTGGGATTGATCTCCGAACAAGATCAACCACTAGAACCGCCTACACTTGAGAACTCCCAGCTAGCTGAAAGCTCTGCCAAGAAAACCGACGGGGAGGGAAGAATAACCACAAATTATGTGGTCCTGCCCTTGAGACGAAGTCTCAAGGATACAACTTTCGGCTGAAGGCTTTGGAAGAGAAGCAAGATAAAAATAAACGAGAAATAAAGCTAAACTACCCAAGAATCTCTTTCAGGTCCAAGATCCTACTCGGGAGAGCATGGGGGTAAGTAAATATGGAATATAAACAAAATGACTTATTGAAGTAATTTTAAACTAAGAGCATGAAACCGTAAATCTATAAGCTAAATCAAACCACAAGACCCAACACCCTTCCCCAAATGGGGAAGAAGACCAAAAAGTGGAGGCCTCCTCCACTTAAAATTTTTATTAAACAATTACAAATGCCTTGGGTTTATAACCTTGCAAGGTCTTTTGAGATGATAAGACTTGGAAAACAAAGCTAACTCCTATAAGCTATTACAAAGGATAGTACAAGATAATGTCATGTTTTGGATCGTCCTTATGGTTTGCTTGAGTTTTGCTTTTTTGGACCTCTTCGCTTCAAAACTCTCTCAAGCCCTTTTCCACTTCAAAAGCACCTACAAGAAAAACAAAACTCAAGGCACCCTTTAGTGTTAGAAAAAATATAATCAACTTTGAAACTAAATCTAGATTTGCAAAATGAAACCTAAAACATAAAATGACATGAAAAATGGCTCAAAAAAGTTAAGATGGGAAAACGAACCAGCGAACAAAAAGTGCCCTAAATATGCTAGAAATGAGATCTAAGATGTAAAAAATTTAAGAAATTTTTATGAAATTTTTTCTATCTTTAACAAGGAAACTTGGAAATTTAAACTATGCAAGCTATACTAATATGGAATGTGATCTATAATGCTTCTAAGCTAACCTTTCAATGCATGAGATTTGATTTATAAAAGAGATCTAACTACTAGCTTTTCAAAAATGCAACTAGCTAACTCTAAACAAATGAAAACTAAATGCTACTGATTAATCTTTGTTTTGTTTTTTAGGGCTCTTTTGGAGAGGGACGAGAGGGAGAAGTGGAGGCTTTTTGGAGACAAAAAACGAATGGATGAGGATGGCTTTGAGGAGGAGGGACGAATGGAGAGAGGAGAGAGGGAAAACTAGGTCCAAACGAAAGTTGATGAGGGTGGCAAGAGGAAAAAGGCTTAGCAAATCAAGTGAAAAAAGGACTCAATGGAGAAAACTAGAGAGTTGGAAGAGGTGAACTCATAGATCCAAGTAACCAAGATTGATAGAAAACCTTTGTTGATGGAGGAAGAGGCAAGTCTCTTAGAAGTGTTTCTTTTTTCGAAATAAGGAGCTACTTGAAAACCCTGCAAGATGAAGGTGTTAAATGGTAAAAACTCTTGGTTTATGAAAACAAGCTTGCTTCCAAGCCAATCTCCACCCCTGGACAAATATCTGCAAAACACTAATCTCAAGCCAACAAACTAGATCATATGCCTATTGTACTAGATTGTTAGTCTTCACAAGGCATAAAATGAATAATAATTTGCAACAAGAAATATAGAGTGAGAGAATGTCACCAAAGTACAAGATGAAACCACAATGCCAATAACTCCAGCATGGACCTCCAAAGTCTCTTCTATATTCCAAACCTTAAACAAATATTACAATATAATTTCGGCAGAGTATTCTTGCACCAAAATTCCATGAGATAACAACCCAAATGGGCCTCTCTTTATAGTAAAAGACTCAATCTAAAACCCTAGGTCGAATTTGGCAATGGCAAGTGGGTCAAATCCAATCAACAAGGGCTTGGAGAGATAGACATGGCCAAAGTCGAGTTCATGGTAGGTGGAATGGTACTAGGTGGCAAAACTCAACTTGGAGGAAGGTATGAGATGGGAGCAACATCCAATAAACGAACTACAACAAGGGAATGCGATCTTCTAGTGAGGATTGATGTGAGCTAAGGTGGAAAAGGCGTGAGCCATGTGGAGTGCGAGTAGGAGACATGTGGAGGAGCAAGTTAACAAGGGGATGGCAAGTGGCATTGGGTAGGTACTAATTCGCATAGGTGTAGCATGGGAAACATCACAACCACTCACCATACTCCAACAAGGTTCAAACTCGAGTTCAAATGAGATTGACGTGAGGATTTAGGGGATTGACGTGAGGGTTGTGTGGAGACACATGTAACATGGTAGGTGTAGATTCGAGTCAATAAAGGGAGCCAAGCTTTGGTAGGTGTGGTGAGTTATGAGGGCGCCCACCCTATCATAAATGCATATCAACCAACCAATAACCAAATGCCATGTCACTAAATCGATTTTTTCATGAAGGACGGCGAATTTACTTGAGAGGATAATGATCTAGTGACTGGATGGATGACTGGATAGGCTTGGACTTGATTGGAATCTTCCTAAATGCTCATTGCCATGTCATTTAGCCCTTTATTTTAATTCAATTAATTAATTTTGGAGAGATTTGGATTATCTCCAAAATAATCAATTTTATTATTTTAATTAATAATTTCTCTGTAAATGACTTTTCAGAGAAAATATTAATTACGGGGCTGAATTGACATCCGAAAGTTGGGTTTAGCTGCTCCATGGGTCATGTGTGATTTTTGGCTTATGAAACGAGCCATCAAACACTAAGTTCGGACCCCGGATTGACTGACATATTACAAATTATTATTTCTCTATTTAAACTATAGAGAAATTTATTAAATTTAAAAAATAATTAAAACCCGAATTTCGACGGACCCGATAAAAATTTTTCGAAATTTTTTCTGAGGGTTTTATGGACCTAGGACATGACCGACACCTATTCTAACAGTGTCTAGTAGGCTTATATACATTAGTTGGCCTCTAATAACCCCCCATGGCCAAATTTTCAAAATCGGGCATTCCAGCTTTGGAGGAGCGAGAGAAAACCTCATCGATTATACCTCGCCTTAAGCAAAGCATAATTGACAAGGGAAAAAACTCCTTGGAATACCTTAGTTGCTTAATCCAGTCATGAGAAACCGAGGCACTCAGATCCTACTAGCACACTTTATTACAAACCCCCATGGGGCCATGGTCATGTCGACTCAAAAAACAAAACAAGCTAACCACAACTGGCTAGCTACAAAATGTTGGATCATCTGATACACTGGAATCAAACATTCATCATGTTTGTCAAATGGCGGCTCTCCAGAAAATCCAACTATGGTACAAAAAGTTGGTAACATCTGGCTCCAATTGTGGGATGGATGCTCGTTTGATCTATGGTTCAAAAAGAGTATTCGAGAACCCCAGAATATCAGTTTCCTGCACAGAAACGGAAGTGTCTTAGTAACACATCTCCATGATAAATAATGCCAAAATGAAATACCAACTTAAACATTTTTTCTTTTCATTTTTCAAAAGCATACGAAAATAAAATCTTTTTCTTTTTCAGCATATATATGAAATATGATACAAAAACTAACATATGAAACTATGATACATCAATATGGTACAAAAAATTGCATAATTTGAAAAAGATAAGGTTTAGGAATCTCCTGAGATGACCCCATGGTCATCTTGAATGTTGTTCCGATAAAATGGTTTCAGGTGTTGCCCGTTTTTGGGCAATGGTATCATCTCTCCATCCATGGTGTTCAGAAAGAAGGAATGTGTTCCGGCCTGGCAACGTATGATAAAAGGACCTTTCCAAAGGTTGTCAAATTTTCCATGCTTCCCTGGCTTTTCTCCTCTCTTGTCCCACAAAAGAACAGTGTCACCTACTTGGAAATCTCTAGGCTTGGCTGACTTATCAAAAGTAGTCTTAATGCTTTCCTGATGTCTTAACATTTTGTCCAATGATGTCCTTCTGCTTTCATCAAGTTCAATGATTTGCTTTGCCCTATCATCTAACTCCAGTTTCTCAGTACCATAATCAGTCAACATTTTGTAAATGGGTATTTGCATGTTGAAAGGCAAAGCTGCTGTGATGCCATAAACAAGTTCAAAAGGAGTCTTTCCGGTGGAATTCTTCTTAGTGATCCTATGCGCCCACAATGCATACTTGATTTTGCTATCCCAAGACCTCTTGTTATCCCCCACAGTTTTCTTAAGGATGGTCATCAAATTTTTGTTTGAGGACTCTACAAGTCCATTGCCCTGGGGATAATAATCAGAGGAGTGTGATAGAACAATGCCATACTTGAAGCAAAAATCATTCATCTCTGCCGAACTGAAAGCTTTAGCATTGTCTGTTGTTATCTTTAGGGGAGTGCCAAACCGGGTGATGATCCTATCCTTGATAAAATCCATGATTACCTTTTCAGTGGCTGTTTTGGTGGGAATAGCTTCCACCCATTTAGTGAAGTAATCAGTTGCAGTGAGGATCCAGCAAAATCCATTGCTAGAGTTATCTTGGAACTTGCCTATAAAGTCGAGACCCCATTGTTGAAAAGGGGCAATGACAACCACAAGTGCGAGAGGTAAAGCAGCCAATTTAGGCTTTCCCGTGAAAAGTTGACACTCCTGGCAATACTTGACATATTTGTAAGTATCAGCAAAAATAGTTGGCCAATAGTAACCTGCTCTCAGAATTTTATGAGCAGTTGTGTTTGCTGCATAGTGGCCCCCACAAAAACCTGAGTGGAATTCAGTCAAGATCTTTTTGGAATCCTGCTCGTGCACACATCTAAGTATCACACCATCAGGGTTCCTCCAACCCAAACCCTCTTGAGTGAGGCAATACCTGGCAGTTTTTAACCTAAGAGCTCTTCTTTTATGTCCCTTGAGATGATCTGGGACATCCAGGTGTAGCAGAAATTATATAATGTCGGAGTACCAATGATTATCTAGGTCCTGTAAAGCTGGTGTCATACGAGGATGAGATGAAAGGCTTGCACAACACATGTCAATGGCCTCTTCATTTTTATGAGTTAACATCTTAGCTAGGCCTTGCCCCTTTATCAGTTTAGTGGGCCGAATTTCAAGATCATACTCCTGGATTTTGGACACCCATGTGCCTCTTGTTCCTAAGCAATCCTGTTGGGATAGGATGTCTTTTACAGCGGCATGGGGGACATATCCTATGACTCTTGAATAACCAATGTATGTCCTAAAGTGTTTTAGAGACTTCACCAAGGCATAGGCCTGCTTTTCCATGGTAGTATATTTTAACTCAGAGTTTTGGAGGGCTCTACTCGTGAAGGCAATAGGTTGTTCAAACCCTTTGGAATTCTTCTGGAGCAATACCCCAGCTATTGTGTCCTCTGAGGCAAAGGAAAATATCATGAACTCTTTAGTGTAATCAGGGCTGACTAACACAGGTGATTTAGAAATAGCATCTTTGATAGTTGCAAAGGCTTCCTTCCCTTCATCATCCCAGACAAATTTAGCATCCTTTTTCAACAACCGTTGCATGGGTTTTATTATCTCAGCTAAATTTGGTATGAATCTTCTTATGAAATTGATATGGCCATTAAAGGATTGGAGACCTTTGACATTTCTAGGAAGGGGAATTTTCTGGATAGCTTCTACTCTTTCGGGATCCACCTTGACCCCGTCTTTGTTAACAATGTGACCCAAAAGTTTGCCTTCTTCGATGCCAAAGACTGATTTCACCGGAATTAAAGAAATCCCATACTCTCTACATCTTTCAAATACCTTCCTAAGGTGGCCAACATGACTAGATCTTTCTTTAGTAAATACGGTCAAATCATCCTGGTAAATTTCAATGATTTTCCCCACTAATTCTTTGAAGGCATAGTCCATGGCCCTTTGAAAAGTGGCCC
This sequence comes from Larix kaempferi, assembly GCA_027924585.1. Classification (NCBI taxonomy): domain Eukaryota; kingdom Viridiplantae; phylum Streptophyta; class Pinopsida; order Pinales; family Pinaceae; genus Larix; species Larix kaempferi. Next base: position 6,047,129 of record BSBM01000364.1, on the reverse strand, counting down.
CAGCGTTGGTAAGGCCAAAAGGCATTCTTAGATATTCGAAAGTTCCCCAAGGGGTTGTGAAAGCAGTTTTGTGTCTATCTTCTTCCTTGATGACTACCTGATTGTAACCTGAAAATCCATCCAACATTGACATCATGCCAGACCCAGTGACCCGTTGGAGGAGGTTCTCCATATTTGGAAGGGGGTAGTTGTCTTTTTGGCATGCCATGTTCAAATTTCTAAAGTCTATACATATTCTTAAGCTGCCATTCTTTTTTCTGACCACCACCAAATTTGAACACCATGAAGTATGTCGAGTGGGTGCTATGATGCCTGCTGCTAACATTTTTTCTAATTCCTGTTTCACAATAGGAGCTAGTTTAGGATTTATCTGTCTCAGCTTTTGCCGGAAAGGTTTACCCTTTTGACATTCCGGTTTTAAGGGAATGGTGTGTTGGAAAACATCCTCCCTATATGCCTTAAGCTCATCATATGTGAAAGCAAATATATCCCTAAATTCTATTAATAAGTCAATAAGGGCATTTCTTTCTTTATCAGGGATACCATATACCTGTATCCATCACCTGAACCACCAACTGTCACTGGAACATTGCTACTGTATAAACGATAGGCATTATCATCATGATTGCTCTATATGGAAGAAAATGGCTACCTCAGTCATCAAATCTGGGGTCATGAGGCTTAGTCATGGCATAACCTAACTATATATGCTCTGGGTCCGCTGAAAATATGAGTGATCATAGAAGACTTGCTCATCAACTGTTGATCTCATACATGTCATAGCAAAAGGACTGGCTCGGAAAAGTATTGAAAACTGGTCTGAAGACATGGTAGCCCTAACTACTATGAATGTGATAACAAGGCCTACAGAGATCGTTGTATGCTCTCACACTCTTTTGTGATCTTCGACAGTTGACGATCAACTTGGGTAAAACCAAGGTTATGATCTTCAATGGGTCAAAGAAGGTATTTCTAGACTATCAAATTTTTTTTTTCGAGGAGAGGAGATTGAGATCATTGACAATTACAGTTATTTGGGGGTATAGTTTTTAGGGCATCGCTTCAGCCTGAGACATGCTCTTCGGCCTCGTGTTAACAAAAGGTATGGGTCCCTAGCCCTCCTTAAGAGATAGTTGTTAATTTTTTACTTTGTTTAGCATAATAACATTAAGCAATAGGATCACTAAAAGAAATACAAGCACAACAACACAAAGAACAAAAAAATTCTCTCAGGGAAACCACAAGGGAGAAAACCCCAACAAAACTTCCTCAATATAAAATTCACCAATACAGGATCAAATCCCCAAGACAAAACAACTTCTCTCCTTCACCAACGAACTTCTCTCTCTCTCTCTCCTATGCGAGCTTGAGTGAGTGAGATGAGTGATACAAATGAGTAACTCAACCTCCTATTTATACTAAACAAGTGACTTGACCTTTTTGCTAATTAGGTCGGCTTGACTCACCTAATTGGCCAACTTGTACACTTTACAGTAAACTATTATTTTCTAAATATTTCTAGGACGACCTAACAGTTAGGGTTTACTTTGACTCTTTCAATAACTCTTACATTATCAATTACATCAATGACATCTCCCGAAGGAGAAATACAATAATACTATATACAAGTACATTTAGAATATCTTCCGCAGTTACATTTCTTTAACACTCCCTCTTAACTAGGAATGTATTCTGTAAATTTTTAATCCAAAGATCACTACTCCCTCTGGATTGTCCTGAGATCTCAAGCGGTTTGAGTCTCGTATATCAATAATACTCATAAAGACATAAAACCTAAGTTGCACGAAATGGGGAAACAAGGAAGCGTTGGAAACGTGACCCCCGCAAATTTTGGAAACGGGGAAACACGATATATATATATATATATATATATATGAACAATGACAAAATTATTATACAACATAAACCATAAATTATTAATTACATTTAGCTGCAAGCAACATTGCTAAGTGATAAATGTTAAATGATACAAACAAAATTTAAATCATACATGTAACATCACATTTTACTCATGAACTCAAGTCTATATCATTTCATTCATGCAAGTACTAATATCCAAAAACAACCTTTATAAATGAGGCTATATAATTTATATCCAAAATTAGCCTTTATGTATGAGGCTACAAGTACAATGTATCAAACTGTGAACAATGAGCATACTAACATAGAAATAAAAGTAAAACATAAGCTCATACTAATAGTCATCCTCATCTTCATAGTCTTCCTCAAAAATAGAACAAGAAGTACGTCAGCAGCAGAATGTAGAGAGTGGAAGTAGTATTTCCAATTCCATTTCTAGGTTCCTCAACTTAGTGCAGCAAGAGAGATGTCCAAGTCAGCAAATTTTGACTCGGCATCCCAATCTGCACAAGGCCTATTGCTATATTCTAGGACCTGAGTGTTGAAGTCGCTTGTGTGAGGAGAGAATGAATTGATGTTCTCTTTATAACTTTCTTCAACCTAATTAGAAGCATCTAGAATTAAATTTTATTTTAAAATTTAATGTATTAACCCTTAGTTACTGAATCCATGGGTGGAAAGAGACTTTACGAGCTGGTTTTTTAAGTGACGGGCTTTTATTTGGCAGGAAACGCACCACACAAGAGAGGAAACGTGATGGAAACATGTTTTCGTCCGTACGGATGCGTTTCCCATTTAGGAAACGTGTTTTATACGGACGGAAACAAGTTTTCGTCAAGTACCATACGAGTTTCCGAGGGTGAAATGGGTGCTAGACCTGAGTTTCCTGCAACTTAGCATAAAACTCAACAACTAGATCTCTTTACAACATTAAACACAATCATTCACACATAAGACACTGCATATACCCTGGAAACCCCAAACGAGGAAAACCAGCAATCCCATGGGGCTATCTTCTCTCGTGAGCCCAGAGTAATATATGAAAGAAGGAAATATAACAATGTTACTGTTATCACACAACTTGTAGTTGTCCCTAAAGGTATCCCATCCGGGACAGAAGAGGAGATGGACAACTAAAGAGGTGACCCAAGAGATGCCACGGTTCCCAATGCAAGCTGGGAGTCACGACAACCGAGGCACTCTTCACTTTAGATCAAGATAAATCAAGATCAAGGGGGAGACCCTATGATCACTCAAAAGTGATTGGACCAAAACAAAGGTTCCTAGGGATGTGTAAATGACAAGTTACGGAAACCAATGCAAGGTTAGGTGGACCCAAGAGTTTAGATAGTGGTTGAAAAGGCTTAAGGAGTGACAAATGTTTCAACCAATGGATGGATTGGGCCACCTATGAAGACCAAAAAGACAGATCTAGTACCATGAAATGCACAAGTGGGACCCACTTTCTTGGGATATGGAAATGGTTCAAAATGAGACCCACAAGGTGAAGTTAGGGGTGCAAAAGGTACCAAGGGGTATGCAAAAGATAGATCTATGGATCTAAAATGAAATTAGAGATACCCACATATGGAATCTAGTACTTGACACAATTCCCAAGAAGTGCAAATTGTCCTAGGTAGATTAGTGCCTTGAAATGGATGGGCCAATGTAGTCAAAAGGATACCAAAATGTAGATCGGTACACCTATGATGCAAATCAAGTGGGCTACTTGAGGTGTGATGGTTGGATCTTACTAGATCTAATATTTCACTAAGTGACCCAAGTCGACAACTTTCCCCAAAATAAGGAATGCTACCCTCAAGGCAGAACTTCACAAAGTGAGACACTAGATGTAGGTTTCAAGATATGCTCTTTCCAAATCCAATGGGATCTCAACCACCCAGCTTCTCAAAGTGGGACAACTCAATCTCTCAAGAAGTGCGACTTTGCCCGAGGGCTAAAAGCATGGAAAGGTGTGTCAAATCAAACCCAAAAGGCCACCAAAGTTTAGATCCAAGTAGTTTAGGCAACTATGAATGTGGATCTTGAAAATCATGGGCATCTAATGGCTAGATCTCCATAGATCTGAGATTGAACATGCATCACCAAATTGACCCAAGTGAGGCTCAACCCTCAAAATGAGGAATGGGGCCCACAAGGCAAAAATCAATGAAGTGAGGCACTAGGAGTAGGTTATCAAGTATGGAGATTATGGATCAAGTGGGATCTCACCTACCCATCTCTTGGAAATAGCCTCACTAACCTCCCTCAAGAAGGCTAATGTACCTTGGAAAGTGTGTCAAATGAAGGCCAATCCTCACCAAACTATAGATCCGAATTGTCGTGGATGCTATAGAGGTGGGTTTTTAGTATCTTACCCAAAGCCAAGCTAGATCCAAGTAGATCTAAGAAAAAGTGAAAAATGAGGGTTTTAATCAATTAGGGTTTTATGATCTTGAATTTATGGATAAGCTAAGGAAGAAGAAGACCATACCTTTGGAGCATACCTGGATGAAGAGATGAATGCTAGTTGGGATGAGGATTACTATTGCCAAAGATCAAATGAAGAATTTTTTAAGCCATCTTGCCTAATCGATTTTCTCCAAGCCACATGTGTATCTCTCTAACCTGTCAAAACCAAGGAGCAAAGCATCAATCAATTTAACATGTTGAAGGTAGATACAAGCAAGAAAGAGATAAGCAAAGAATAGTTGGTACAAAGACAAAACCACTCCCTGATTAACCAAAACGTCCTCCTCCAAGCTTGAAGGGCAAGCCTCCCCACCAATTCGCACTTGTCAAAGAAGTCTTCTCCACTTGTAAAAAGATATGGCAAAATATGCAAGATAGCTACAATAGATCCTCCAGTGCAATCGACAAAAGCATTTACAATCAAAACAACCAACATCCACTCCAAGATCCAAGCATGTACTCCAAAAGATAGAAATTTTATTCCAAGAGCCAAGAGCCAAATTCTCTAGATCATTTTACAATGAGAAGCTCTCCCCTTTAAATAGGATGGAGAGAGGCCATAATCCTAACCACTTTTTGAATGAGTGGCTAAGATTAAAAGATCAAAAGATCTAATCAATGGTTGAGATGAGCTCAACAATACAATACATGGATCAATAATAAAATATAACAATATGTGGACAAACTCACCCTAGGAGAGGGGATCCCACCAAATCATAATGATAAAACATAAGACATAGCTCATGGTGGGTCCAAGGGGTAATTTCTAACACCCTTGGTCAATCCCCATGGCACAATATCCAAGAATAAAAGACCAAGACACCAAATCGTGCCTCTTTGGGAAAGTCTTGAGCCTTGGAAGGCTCCAAAAATCATCAAAAAGTGCCAAAAGTGATGGATGTGGGTCCCATTGAAAGTTGAGACTATTGGACAAGGTGTGGAAGACATCCCACTCATCATCACAAGTCATTCCATGCCATAACTTTGCCTCAGTAGCCCAAATCGAATTCTTCAGTAGCCATTTTCACCATTTCTGGATTGCCTCGGGAAGTGTGAAACTGCCCAAACTGCCTCCTAGAGTGCCTACGCTGTCAAGGTGAGGGCTCCAGGCTGTCTAGGAGGGGGGGTAATATGGTAATATCAAGTGGCTGGACCACCCCCTCCATGCACATCGCCCTAGGTGAACTCACCCAATCTCTACTCTGCTCTGACAAGGCCTCTGATAAACCAAATCTGTACTGGGATAGCCAACTGAGGCTAAAAATCACTGTAACTGCCTGGAACTGAAAACACACTGTCTCATTGGACTCAGAAGATCCAAATTCATCTAAGAAGTGTACTCATACACCATATAAGCCTTTGCATGGTCCAAAATAAATGCTCATCATATCCGGCAGGCCAAATAATAATAATCTGTAAAAGTGCTAAAAAAGCACAAATCATCATCATATGCCTGAAACCACTGCATAAGCGCACCATGGTAACCTGTGCCAGACTATATATCATCTATATGTAGAATCTGAGGTCTGCTACCTCATGTCCTGTGGTTGACTTTTGGTCAAACTGGGTTTGACCAAGTCAACATGACCAAAATATAACTCAAACTGTCATCAAGCTACTACAAGGTGTCAAAGGTTAAAACATGCTCTACAATCCATTCAAATAGCAATTAAAGCAATTAGCAATCATTACTGGTGATCTAAATCCAAATATAATAGGTCATTAATTATTATTTATTACTTAGATTAGACTTTCAAGGTCATACTCACGTCATAGTTGTGATCAATTTGCTAGTGAAGGGTGAAGGCTAAGAATAACATGGCTAGGTCAAAGGATGACTTACTGACTTAACACTGTGACACTTTGGAAATGGATAAGGGAATACACACCATAGCATATAGTGGACAAGCAATAACACAGGGAATGGCGGTGTCTCACAAATGGGTAAGTTGTTCAAAGAGTGTTTATTCACCTTCATAGATGCGCACAATCCATAACACAAATGAGACCAGCAGTCTTTTTGATTTAGAGTTTAAGTTCCATTGCTTTTTGGGCGTAAATTTTCCATAGCCTTTGATCTATGTGTGTTTATAAACACATTGAATAGATTTACATTTAATTAGGCTTCTTGCTGCAGGTGTGTTTTTAAGGCACTTGTTTACCTGAGCACTTCTAGGTGTGCCACAGACAGCTTGTTTACCTAGGTATTTACATTTCACAATAGATATAACATTTGATATTTCATAGCCATTTTCATTTGGCTTGCCTTTCATTCATGTGTGTTGAGAAACACGTTGCATGAATGGGCTTTTCATACAAGATACAATTTTTTCATTTCCATATTTTGCATTAATGGCAGCACTAAAAGTGTCAGGTTTAGCCAACAACATCTTTAGTGACTAGGGGGATTTCTCAAGGAAATCCAACTCACCAAAGGTAAAATTTGTCACCAACTCATAGCCGAGACACAATAAACAGGGAAGCTCATCCAATACAGAGGCTACAGTGGGGAAAGGTCCTCCATGCCACTAGTCAACTAGTAAGTCAAGGTAATGAACAAACTGGGTGGGTAATGGATGGATGAAGACAATGAATAGTAAGACCAACACTAGCAAGCCAAAGTACGGTGGTAATGATCACCTCTAATCTCCCTAAGAGGGGTAAAACTAATGAGTATAGGCCAAGAACTTCTAAGTCTGAGTAGGGACATTATGATATATATATAAAGTACAACCAGGTCCAAATATCTATATGATCGCCAAATCATGATGCTAAATACTAAGACATGCTATAAGAATGAATATAAAAGCAATATAACCATAACACCAAAATATACCTGCTGAGTCATATACCTGAATGCTCATCATCTAAACCAAAATCTATCCTCTGAAACTGCTGCTGTAACTCTGGGCCCTACTGACTGCTCTGTATAAATGGCTAAATGGCTACATCAGTCCTCTCTCTAAATGTCCTGAAACTCAGTCATGGCATGGGGAATATATCTGTTGTCCATAATCTGATAATGATCCATAATAGATGCTCATCTCAGCATCTCAAATGCAAAGGAATTGGTTGAAGAGTGCTCTGGAATCTGAAAAAGAAAGTATGGTAGCCCGGCTACTGTATATGTGATAACAGTTACCTCAGATGTAACACTCAATCCTGAACGGCTCAAACCTTAGATCTGCATGCATCAGCTGATGCATGCACTAGGAGAATGTACCCTAGCTGTCAATCTGGATCTGAGTCTCTCTGCAGGTAGCCCTAACTGTACAGCCTCTCTCCATTCTCTACTTTGATCTGCTCTGCTACTGAAGACAACCAACTACTCAATTGAAGAATGCGCCCTTCCTCTGCATGGAAAAGTGCGCCCTCCCCTCTGGATGTCTGATGCTTGTACTGGGCCAGATATCAACAGATCTGAGCTCTGATTGTGACAGGCCTTCCTCTAACTCTAAGGAAAGGCTACTTTGAACATCTCAGACTCTGAATCGGTCAATCAGACTCTGAATGACGTCCTCTCTCCTCAGGTAATGCGCCCCTCCTCCTCTGGAAGACGTCCCTTATCTCAGCAGAAGCCACACTGATAGACTATCTCAGTCTATTGATCTGGGCACCTAGTGCCTCTGGAGCTAGTAGTCCCTGATCCAACTCAGATCTGACCACTCTCCCTCCTGCAACAACTCCTCTCTCTCTCAAAAAGTCACCCTGCATGCACTGGTGCGCCCTCCTCACTCTTGATCTATCACTCTCTGATAATTCAACTGAGCAACCTCATCCGGGGACCCCCTGCCTCTATAAATAATCCCATCGATCAATTAGGTTTACCAAAACCCTAATATCAATGCATGCAAAAGTCACTTTTGCATGCATCTTTTAATCACTAACAGGTCATGCAAATCTCATGCATGCAAAGGGAAAAACACTCCGGAAGGTCCGCATACAGCCACCAATGGACGCATGCCACTAAGTAGAGTCTATCTCATCCTTTACTCCATACCGATGCCGATACTGCTGATGTACCTCCATGCAAGGCATCTGAACCATGGAGGACATCTTGAGATACCATAAAAACTAACATATTCTGCGGGCAACATCAACAACTGTCCAACTGACTGGTGAAACTTTATATGTCGTAGGAAGTTTTTGCTACATCATCATATGTCTGGGGCATTATCAACACCATCTGCTGGAATATCGCCATCAGCATCATCATCATCGTCAACAAGAATTTGCTGGAAGATCAACATCATCTGCTGGAATATCACCATCAACATCATCATCATCGTCAGCAAGCATTTGCTGGAACATCAACATCATCTGCTGGAATATCACCATCATCTGCTGGAATATCAACATCATTTACTGGAATATCACCATCATCTGTTGGAATATCACCATCATCATCATCATCGTCGTCAGCAAGAATTTGCTGGAACAACATTATCATTAGTATATGAATACTGGAACAACATTATCAATCATAAGTAAGTGAATACTGGAACAACAACATCAATCATCAGTAAGTAAATATTGTAACAACATCAATCATCAGTAAGCAAATACTTGAATAACAACATCAATCATCAACATGTGAATGTTGGAACAACAACATCATCATCTGCAGCACGGGGGTGAAACATCGTCATCGTCATCATCATCTGCAGCTCGGAGTTGGAACATTATCATCATCTTCAGTACAGAGCTAAAGTATCATCATCATCACATCAGTATAAAAACTAATACATCAACAACAACGACAGCACGAGGCTGGCTCATCAACATAAATCTGGAATCAACGTTTTGAAAACCGGTCGAGTTGGAATCGGAACCGATCGGTTTGACCGACCAAGGCACATGGATGCGCAAACCAGCAAAAAACTCAGTCCGAGGTCTGGTTTGGTAACGAACCGGTCGGCCTGATGCATGAACCGGTCGGTTCGTTACCAAACTGGACCCAACCAACCGAGGTCGTAACAAACTGGTCGGCCAACTAAGCTTTCATGTTCGCGGACCCAGGACAAGGTCCAAGTCAAAATTTAATTGTTTTTTATTAAAAAAATACTAAACTTAACCCTAATTCGCTTGCAAGAAAGGATAAATATGTGCCCCAGCCCCCACATTCTAATTCACTCACATGCAAGTGTCCATTTGTCTCATTGCTGTCGCCAAGAGTGTCATTTTCGCGTGTCGACTTTTTGAAAGTTTGAGTGTGTTCATGTTTTGGCAAGGAGTGAAGCCAGGTCACGATGGAGGAGGCCGATGTCTAAGACTCCAAAGTGGCAAGGATTGAAGCCAAGTCACAATGGAGGAGGCCGCTGTCCAAGACTCCAAAGTGACAAGGAGTCAAGCCTCAAGCAGCTGCCAGCAAGCTGCTAGAACTTGGAACTTTGGAACTTTGGAACTTGGAGCTTGGAGGACCATTTCCATTTCAAATTTCAGTCTTCAAAGTTCAAGGCTCAATCCTCTTCAATCCTTCAAGGTTGCTGCAAATTTCAAGGTATGCTGGCCTAAAACTGAAATCCTAAATGCTCTTCACAGTTCAACTTCATTCTTGTTTCTTGCTGCAATTCTCAAAATTAAAAATTTGCTAACTATTAAATGTTTTTTATGCCACTGTTTTCTAAAAATTTTAAGCAAATGAGAAAATTGTTTGTTTTAAATTTTAATTTTGTTTTCCTTTTAAAAAAAATAACTTGAAAACCAAAATTGCAAATATTTTTTGTAAGTTTGATGTTGTATTTGTAACTAGTTGATTTTTAAAATTTACATTTGAAATTTGAATTTTGTATTTGCACATTTTCATTTTTTTTCCATTTTGTACTTGTAGAAACCATTTGCAAATTGCATTTTCCCTATGGCTCCTAGAGTGAAAGATGCTGCATGGGCCCATGTTGAGTGTGTTGAGGGGGAAATTTTTTGCAAATATTGCCACAAACACATGGATGGGGGTGGGCATTCATAGGGTGAAGCAACACTTGGCTGGAATAAGAGGCCAAGTTCTACCATGTGATGCACCAGATGAAGTGATTGGGGAGATTAGAGTTGATATGTTAAATCAGTTTAAAAATTTTCAAAAAGACAAGGCTAGGCATAAAGAGATAGAAGCTAAAATTGGGAGGAAGAGGGAACTTGCAAATGCTGCCATGAGAGCATCTGGATAACAAGATTTTGAAGGCTCTTTCTCTACCCCTTCTACTCTTGTTAGAAACCCCTTCCATTATGTTCCTCCCTTTCGTCAAAAGACTCAAAACATTAGAGAAAATCACCCTAAAAAGAAGAAGACCCTTCAACACTATTTTTCTTCACCTTCCCCCTCCTTTCCAAGTGCTAATGCTTCTCAATCTCAACCAACCCACATTTAGCCCACCTTAGATGAGCATTGGAAGAAGCAATGCAACGAAGTTGCCCATGAGTACATAGCTAGATGGATGAAGGTGAGATCGAGTAAGGGACAGCTAATTCTAAGTTTCCCCTAGAACCTCAAGTTACGGTTAGTTGTGCACCTAGTTACGACGGTTCTAGCAAAAATCCTCACAGAGCTGGATTTAGTTTGGATGTGAGCTGTAGACATTTGCCAAGGATGAACAAGCACCTCTCTAAACAACTCATTCCATTTGTGAGACACTGTCGTTCCCTGTGTGTTTATTATCCAACATATGCTTAAGTGTGTATTCCTTTTCCCTTATCCAAAATATCACAATGTTGAGTCAGTCAAGTCGTCCCCTTATCCTAGCCTTGCATTTTTTCACCCTCACCCTTTGCTAGCAAAATGTTCACATCTATAAAATGAGTATATTCTTGAGGTTCTATTTTGAGTAAATGATTATTTAAACTTATATTTGATGTAATTATTGATTAACCGGTAGTGAAATAATGCTTCCTACTTTAATTCTTGCTAGTAGAATGATTAAAAGAGCATACCTTATCCATTTGCACTTGTAACATTAGGTATTTTTAGCCTGGGTCATACTTTGATTAGTCTTGACCTAGTCAAACCTAGTTTGACCAAGTGAACCATAGGATCTGAGATGAGTTGGACCAGTGATGTTCGAGGTTGATGATTCATGGTCCTTTGATGCCCATTTGATGGTTCCATGCAACAGACACAGGTTTCACTTAATGGTTTGATGGATTTTTATAATTATTATTATTTACAGACCATTTATTTTTATTGGTTTGGGCATGGTTGAGACTACAGATTGATTATCTAGGTAGCCACAGGGTGTATGATTATTCATCTTTAGTGCATTAGGACCTTCTGAGTCCACTGGTACACTCAGATTTCAATTACAGGCACTCCCCGACGAGATTTCATTCAAATTGTCACTTTTATGCAGATTTGCCATTATAAAATGGTCTGGCAGCACAATTGGATTTTTATCTGTTTCTCCTAGGGCGCTCCCTAGGGAATATGGGGTCCAGCCACTTGTTATTACCATATAGCCATACCCCTAGACACTTTGGTACATTCAGATTTGTGCCCGGGACACCAGGCAGAGAGCTACATGCATTTTATTTATTTACAAGTGATTTTCCGAGGATAAAAATGGAATAAAATGGTCATTGAGGAAATTGATTTGGGAAAATTAGTCAAGGAATTGGCATGAGGTTTGTTCAGAGGTCATTCATGATGCATCCCACACCTTCCAGCACAACTTTCATCATTCGGTGGGGTTCACACACACTCCGGGGCATTATTTTGATGTATTATTCTACTATTGAGAGAGCCACGATTTGGTCACTTGGTCACTTTGTAGTGTTATTGAGTCATACCTCTTTTCATTGTGCCATGCGGTGATGCTAGTGAAGGACATCAATACCTCCTAGCCCCACCATGTGCTCCTTACACTTGTCTTAGTCATCTTTTATGTGGTGCGACCCCCCTAGGGCCACTTTAGTGAGTGCGCACCCCCTCCTTAGTGAGTTGATCCGTGTGTTATTGCTCTGGCTCATCATAGTCGTCGATTGTAATATTATTATCTTTTGATCTCCACCACTAATTCATAAAGTGGTTAGGGTTTTGGTCTCTCTCATTCCTATTTAAAGAAGAGACCCCCCTCATTGTAAAGGCACCTTTGGGCTCTTGTATTTCCGGCATAACAAAGAATATCTTTTGAAAATCTCTTGGATGCTTTGATGAATGTTCTTGCAAGTGAATATACAATCTTTTCTCTGTGATATCATTGTGGATCTTGTTTTCTCCAAACCTACGCTATTGGGAGCAGGAGCGAAAAGCGAAATTTTCAAAAACTTCCGTTTCGGGAGCGTTTTTTATATAATATATATTTTGATGCATATAAATTAAAAAAACATGTATTATGCCAAATTAGCTATAGAAAACATGAAAACATAGAATTTAGATATTCATATAACCATTTAGTACACATGGATATAACATTAATCATCTAGGAGCTATAACTTATAACATTGTCATTAAATGATCATCATCAAGTCATCAATCATCAATCATCAACAACATGAACCTTCAAATTTCAACATATAATATTTGTCATCAAACTAGGCCATAATGTTTACAAAATAGGCCAAAATAAACATGAAAATGAAATACAAAGTACTATGAATCTATGATACTATCTACTAAGCTTTCCGCTTGCCACGAGAAACTTCCAATTTCTTTTCTCATGGTCTAGGTGGAATAGGTGCTGGTGGAAGTGATTATGGAACATGAGAAGAAGATGAATGGCCCCCAGGGGCTGAACTTGGACGTTGTGAAGCTAAAGGCAAAACTCCTGCATCCAGAAAGTTGCTTCTGCTTGGGGGTGGCATCTCTGTACGGGTACCTATAGTCTGAATTGGATCATCATGATCACCCAATAGTCCAGCCTCCAAGCGCTCTAATGCTATGCCTCCATCCTCCACATTAGCCTCCTCTGGATTGTTGTCCCAAGTCAAAAATGTTCTATCATTCTTGGCCGCCTCACAATAATGGGACAACTTCAAGTTGTAGGTCATGCTATGCCTCCATCCTATCATGCTATGCCTCCATCCTCCACATTAGCCTCCTCTGGATTGTTGTCCCAAGTCAAAAATGTTCTATCATTCTTGGCCGCCTCACAATAATGGGACAACCTCAAGTTGTAGGTCACATAAACCAAGCTTTTTGCACGATCTACATTCAGACTGTTTCTCTTTACACTGCGGATGAAGTTGTAGGTGCTCCAACACCTCTCTGCAGAAGAGCTATTAACAACCTGTGATAGCACCCTCACCGCCAATTTATGCAAATATGTGGCTCCAGAGCCATGCATGTTCCACCAACGGATAGGATCCAATCTGTCTCGATCTTTGGTTGCATACAGAGAACCAAAGGCTCCATGCTCACTAATGTATTCGCTCAATTCACTCCGTACTTGAGCACACTCATCCTCATCAGGGACCAACTTGTGTAATGCAAGCATATACCCAGCTTGCACCTCTGGATTTGTTTGGGGTTTTTTCCTAACTCCACCCCCAAGTGCAGGTTGGGCCAACCAAATTGGAGAATAGTATTTTGGGGTGAGGACATATGCAAGAGCATGGAGTGGAACATTTAGATTATCCCACCTTTTGACCACATGTTTATGAATATGTTCATACAAGATTGCATCTCTTTGCTCAACAATGTCTTTGATTTGACCAAGCATGCTATCCATCTACTCATATACCTCCCCAATCACCGGTTGATTTGTATCTGCAAAACGAATCATTTTATAAACTGCCTTGGTGAACTGCAGAACATACCTAACTTGTGACCAGAAATGACCTTCAAGGACGATGTCCTCCACCTCCTGAAATTCATTTCTATCTGATGCGCTTGTAGCTCTATCTTTCAATTCCTGCCATGGATCACTTGAGACCATACTAGCTAATGCCTCTCTTACCTTCAAAAGCCTCCTGAAGGTGAGATAGTAGCTTGCAAATCTAGTCTTTGCAATCTTCAATAGCTCCAACTTAGAGTGATTGCGAAAAATGTGGTGGGCTATGCTATGATTGGTAATAAATTTGATCATTTTCTTACCTCTCTTGTACAAGGCACCAATCCATCGGTAATTAGGGTCCCTCATCTTAACAATATCATGCATCAAAAGGTTCAATGTGTGAACCAAACACCCTGACCAAAATATGTTGGGATACTTATCCTCAATGATTGCTCCTGCTGCCTTAGAATTAACAGCATTATCAGTGATGACTTGAATGACATTGTATGGCCCAATCTCTTAAGTGGTTTTAAGTGAAGGTTGTGCAATATTAATACCGGTCTTGTAGCGATCTAAGTAGTCATGGGCTGAAAGGAAGACTGCACCGCTAGAAAAAAACGCCAAGAATATTTATCAATGGCTTGCCTTTAACATTTGTCCACCCATCAGATACAATGGATACCCCATAGTTGGACCAATCATTTGTGAACTTTCCAAGAGCACCATTGATTTTGGCTCTTTCCTTGTCAAGTCCCACAGTTCTAGCTTTGTCATACCCAGGGCTTCTGTATCCTTGAGGGCCACCATTGATGGCTTGTACCATTTCATGCCAATAGGGGTGAGGGAAGAACATTGAATAGCACACCACATGCATAGAGAAACCTATAAACTTTTGAATCCACATCATCTCTACAACCATGGTCAAGGAAATCGGATAATGTTCTTCACAAAGGCGAGATTCCATGGGGAGATGAGGGTCCCGATCGAGCCGATGATGATCCAACTCCACTACCAAACATTCTCTGTGAGGATTCAGATTCAACCCTTGATCTCTTGGAGTTGTTTTGAGCGGCCTCTTCTTCCATCTTGTATTTGCTTCTCTCTTTAGCTCCCACTTTGTCACAAGTTTTGACTCCATGAGACTTACCTTCATCGCATGGCATAACCTCACACAAATGCTTTCTCACCCGGGTATATGAACCTGTGTAAGTTTTAGTACAATGGGGGCATATAAACTTTGTGGTTCCACCCCCTCTCCCTCCCCCAAGCCTTGTCACATACTTCCACAAAGGTGTTGTGTCTTTTTGTTTTTGCCCCACATCACCCTCATTCTCATCATCATCACCCTCTTCCCCTTCCTCCTCTTCTCCTTGGTATGCATCACTCTCTACCTCTTCCCCCTCATCACTACCACCACCATATCTACTTCCCAACACCATCATAATGAGAAGAAGTGGAATGAAAAACCAAAACCACATACCCATCATGTTTCTTGATTCAAGATAAGAGTTACTTGTTTCCTGCAATAGAATGCTGGAGAAGAAGATATTGGAAAGAGTAGGAGAAAAGAACATTGCAAGGTTTACATTTTTTAACATAGTGAAAAAAAAATTCAAAAACAAACAAAGATTGAGTTTTTAGAGCCTACCTTTTAGCTCTTCAATGGTGGTTGAATGTCTCTATGGAAGCTTCAATCTCCCTTGCAAGCTCTCCCCTTCAATCTCCCACTCAAAGCTCAAAGCTCTTCCCAATCATGTAAATCTTTGATACAGAGATCACTACTCCCTCTGTATCAGTTTGAGACCCCAAGTGATATGAATCTCTATGTCAGTACATACTCATAAAACATAGATCCAAATAACTAGGCCTGCATCTACCAACTAACACATAAAGCAATCATATAGACAACAGATGTACCCTGGAACCCTTTTTGGAGAAACCAGCTAACTATGGGGCTATCTTCTGAATCTTGAGCCCAGAGCATATAGAAGAATAAAGAAGCAGTACAATACAAAGTTACCTCAACTGGTAGCTCAATCCCTCTAACTAGGGCAAACCCTAATTTGCATGCATCCAGCTGATGCATGCACTGATGAAGTGTGCCCTAACTGCCAATTTGGATCTGAGTGCTCTGATGGTGCCTCTGATGGATCTGCCCTCTACTGATCACCCTGCTCTGATCTGCTCTCTCAGAAGACTGCCCACTGATGAAATCGGCCCTCTCTGCATGCACAAGTGCGCCCTCCTCCTCTGGATGTCAAATGCTCGTACTGCTCTGGATCTCAACATATCTGAGCTTCGATCGTCTCTAACCTTCCTAAAATCTCAAGGCAAGGCTATCCTGAAAGTCTTGGACTCCAACTCGGTCGATCCAGCTCACAACGAGCTTCTCCTCCTCAGGAAAAACATCCTCCTCCAAGCAAACTCGGCCTCCTCCAATCTGATCAGTAATCACATTATGGAGCTCTCTCAGCTCACAGTATTGAGGATCTAGTCTCTCTGGAACTGAAGGTCACTGATCTAGCTCAGATCTGACCTTCCTAGCTCCTGTAGCAACTCCTCCCTATCTCAGAAAGTCGCCCCACATGGACAGATTCGCCCTCCTCACTCTGGCAGTATCTCTCTATGATAATGCAACTAAGTAACCCCATCTGGGAACCCCCTGCCTCTATAAATAATCTCACCGATGAATTAGGTTTACCAAACCCTAATTCCCAGTGCATGCAAAAAGTCACTTTTGCATGCATGCATGAAAAAGGTCACTTTTGCATGCATTCATTGAATGCTGGCAGGTCATGCAAAACTCATGCATGCATAGGTCAGTCTCCCTTGAAGCTCTACATGCAACCCCTGCTGGGCTCATGCCACTAAGTAGAGAGCATCTCACTCTCTACTCCATCCTCATGCCTATGGTACTAATGTCCCTCCATGCAAGGCATCTGAGTCATGGAGGACATCCCAAAGTTACCATAATCTAACAAATCAATGAAATGAGTAATGGAATGGGTCCAAATGGACTCCAACACCCTTTATTGGCTCGAACTAACCCTAGTTTTGGACACACGGAGCACACTGAGAGGGGGGGGGTGAACAGTGTGTGTAGCTTTTATTACTTTTTCAACTTTAACAATCATCAGCAGCTTATTCAATACATCATTCATTAATGCATTATCACATTATCATTATATCATCAGCATTATTAACATTTACATCTCATCATATCATCATCACATAGGAAGCATAGAAAAACACAGTACACAAGATTTTTACGTGGAAACCCAAGTCCTGGGGGAAAAACCACGGAAGCCTTTATAATAATAATTTACCAGCAACTACTGGAAGGAGGCAACAACCCCCTTTGTTACAAAGACTTCAATTCTCCAGCTACAACTGGAAGGAGGCTACAACCCCCTGGTTTACAGGCTACAACCTGAAGGAAGCCTTAGCTCCCTCAATTTCCTTGCCCCGTCCTGCCACCCTGATATGAAGATAGAAACTGAACTACTGAACCACAAACTGCACTGATCCTGCGGACCTGCTATCCAACACCTGTACCACACTGCACAATCTAAACCACACTGCACAACCTGTACCACACTGCAAAACCTAAACCACACTGCAAAACCACTTTCACTGCTCATCAACTGACCACTGCTCATCAACTGTTCATTGCTCATCAACTGTCCACCGATCATCACAACTGTGCCACATTGTTCATCAGCATGTACACTCAATCTGTCCAATCTAGCTGTACAATGAATCTCAGCTATACCAATCAGATCTGTCTGCATAAATCAATCTGTTGTTCACATCATTTGAATCAATCAATCTGAGTTCAACCAACTGTGTACCAGACCACCTGGGTCAAACCAACTGCTCATACAACTCAGCCAATCTGAGTTAGACCAACTGCACATAAGGCAACCTATGCCAAACCTGTACCAAGCTGCTTATGTACCTGTGCCAAATTAATCATATGCCTGTGTCAATCTGATCATGTACCTGTCCATAATTGCTCTATGGGAAACCTACTTTCTTACTTGGTCAAGATATAGTTACAACCATAACTTTACTCACCCAATCATACTTAGTTAAATGACATCACAACTATTCTCACAATTTGACAGGCAACATAGTCAAGCAGAACTTGACGGACAACTTCAAACAAGCAATCAACAAACTGTAAGACAATCATGTCTTCAACCAACTTGGTCAATGCTATACCACCTATGGATACTTTCATCAATATACAGTCTCATACAATGTTAACTAAATCAAATACAGTCAATGGGTTTCTCAATACTGGAATGCCCATTACTTAAGATCAATATTGACTTACTAAGTCAATGGTGAATAAAACAATTGCCCAAAACCAATCACATCTCAAATCAATCAAGAGAAGTATTATCAAATCAATCAAATAGCCTTTACTTTGTCAAATCATCAACTTGCCAATGTTACTCAGATAACAGTTAAGGCTCATAGTCAACCACTAACAAGTCAATCTTAGGTCAATCCACTTAGTCAATGACAAACCCCTTACAACATTGTTTTGTCAACTCAATGAAGGTCATCAATTAAGTCAAAGAGTACTGTCAATACAGTCCTAATATAATACTATTCAAAATGCAATGGAAGAATGCTAATTCAATGATGACTTGTCAAATCAACATCAAGTATACATCATAATGCATAGGAGAGCATCATCACACTATGGTATGCATGTACATCATATGTATACGAGTGCATCAACTTCATAGAGTGTACATCATTATCACATGCATTATCATCATAAAGTGTATAATATCATAGCATAAAGGTATGCAACTTCATCATCATATCCTCCATAATGACTTCAAATATATATACCAATATATAGGCTCACATACTAATATCAAAGATGAACTCTATCCATGAGAGACATGTGCCATTACAAGAGAAACCTAGAAGCATGAGCCATACCTTTTTGAAGATCATAAGGTCAAGAAACAACAGAAAAACCAAAATAAACTCTATATCATGTCATCACATAGCCCTCGTAACAAGCTTTCCAATGAGCCAAGAATTTTGTAATTCCGATTCCGTATGAGAAAGTTATGCCAATTTTAGTGAAGATGCCCAAAAAAAAAAATTCTCCTCCACAAAATTTCGCACTTTTCTCCAAGAGTTGCGAAATTCCAATTGATGAGAAAATGAAATGTTTGAATATTCTATTTATATAGGTCGTGGAGGAAAGTTATTACTTCAAACAGGGCCCGACATGCAATTCAAAATTACAAATAATTAAATTTTCTTTTGTTAGGTCGGCTCACCCAAAAAGGTGGGGTACACCAACTTCAAAAAATTCATATCTCTTCAACCATAAGGAGTTAGAAGATGCTCCACATATCAATGGAAATGGCTTGACGAGGACTATCTCCCTATGATGGGTTTATTTGCAAATTCTTGGTCTAATACCCTTAAATTATTCAATGTCTCCAGGACGTCAAAGACCCCACACATGAGGGTGCCAAAGACCATACCACTAACTACAAGAGTTTCAAAGTCTTCTTCAACATATCAAGGCACGTCCGTGGGATCTACCTCCATCTACATCCCAATAGCCATATAACCACAAATTATGACCATACATCACCATGGTTCAAGACCAAGGCACCACATGCAAGGGTTTCAAGGACTCTTTCAAGGATATCATATAATACTTAAAGATACTTTCCATGGACTTCAAGCCCATCACATAGGACTCCATCACCAGTGATGAGGGCATCATGACCAAGGATTCTATCATATCAAAAGGCTCCAACAATCATGGGATTACAAACCACCATATGTATGGATTCCAAGACCCAAATCATTTCCAAATGCACCATCAATGATCATAATAGTGTCCAAGGGTCATCATGCCACCATTTATGTGGGTGCCAGACCTTCTCATGCATAATGACCATCTCCAAGGGTTCCATGACCCCAACAAGGGATACGACGGGCATCAAGATCTTCGTCAAGGGTTCTAAGTCTTCATTAAGTCATTAATGGCCACATCATCACCTTTAAGGGGACAAGGACCATTAAGCCATCAAATGTGGGTCCAAGGACTTCTTCATCAAGCAAGGGGATTCATAGGCTTCTTCAACCACCTCAACCACACCAGGAGACCTCCAAGGGTCAAGATCCATCATGACATCACCTGTGGGGTTGCTAGACTTTCTCTTGGGGTACCATGACCTCAATAAACACAAATGACCACTGAAAGGGTCATTTGGACCTTTGCAACTTGTTCAACACTTTTGTAGCGTACTGGGGCATAAGTTGTGGTACTGGGGAAACAAAGAAACAATTGGGGAAACGCAAAACCTCTTTGGGGTACTTAAACACTCTACAGGGTGTTCAGGGCTTTTGTCATTGTCCCAAGGGCTCCAAGGGCTTCAAACTTGGGCTTGGACAAGATCAAAAGGTCTCCTTAGACACTGACAATTACTTAACCCTCAGGGGCTCCTCAAGGGGCACCAAGACATGTTGGCATCAATGACTATACACTGTTGGCATCAATGACAACTTAATCAACACCTAGCCCATCCATAAAAAATACCCAAAAAAATGCAAAAATCGAAATTTTCTTGGTTGAGTCCGCCATTCGCGCGAGAGCGATTTTTAAGCCCGGAATCGATCAGGGATTGATGAAAAATCGATCCGGAATCGTCGATTCCGAATTGATTCCTCATCGATCCTTAAAAAACTAGGGATCGTTTTTTTGGTGAAGGGAGTGCGAATTACCAAATCGATTCCGGGAGGAATCGATGAGGAATCGCGATTCCGGAATCGATTCCTTCTGGATCGCAAATCAGGATCGATTTGAGGGGGGGCAGAGTGATTCCCAATAGCGTAGCTCCAAACGTTTTTTCTGCAGTGAGGCCGTGTGGTAGAAGAGGAGGGCGAATTGAAGAGGGCGCTATTGTGGGGAAACCCCATATCTCTAAAATATATACTAAACTGCTCTGCAACCATGGTAGCCCAACTACTATGGATGTGATAACAGTTTCCTCTCGAGATTCAATGGCACAAAATAACCTTTTAGCTCTCTTTGTCATCCACATCCCAAATTTTACCATTCTCACATATAATCCTATCTAAAGGACCAACCATCCCAAGTCGCCCCCACTCATCAAGACCATAGTAGAGACCCCATTTCACTTTATGAAAGACTTTCATGTCTTGCAAGGGACGAGTTTTTGTAGCCTTTCATAGGTTGTAGTAAATGAATCCTATTACTTCCTAATTTGTACATAAGATGGATTTCTTGCGAGACGCTAGAGTTGTGAACATTTCTAATGTTCATCATCAGTGTTCAGAAGTTCATCAAGCCAAATTTTTGGCCCTTTGTAAATTTTGCATGTCCAGACTCCCATGGGGGAATTGTAATAAGTTGGTCTAAGCATGGTCATTTTGTAAAAGGCTTGGCCTACCTTAGGTTTAGCTGTCAAGGGGATACTCTAGAGTGCTTTTTCCTTAGGAATTATGCGTTGCGCTTTAGTGACATATAATTCCTGAGTTTTTCACTCACACCTCCTGTTACCAGCTATTTTGTACAATAGTTGAACTTCCATTGAGCCGCCAATGTTTGAACATGATCCATGTTCATTTCCAGAGTATCAAGGGTTTAGTTTTCAGACTTGGCCAATTTTGGCTAGCCTTTTTTATTTTTCTGTTGAAATGACCATGCCCCATGGGGTTTTTGTAATAAGTGTGCTAGTAGGGGTTTGAGTGGATTGTTTCCCCAAGACTTAACTATCAACTAAGGTATTCCAGGGAGTTTTTTCACTCATCAATTATGCTTTGCCTTTAGCCGAGTAATAATCGATGAGTTTTTTCTCCCGCTTCCTCCAAAGCTGGAATGCCCGATTTTGAAAGTTTGAGCCCTGGGGGGTTATTAGAGACCAACTGATGTATATGAACCTACTAGACACTATTTGTATGTTAGATGGTCATTTCCTAGGTCCCTTGTCCATTTAAAACATTGTCCGAAATTTTTTTACCGGATGCGTTGGATAGTTTTTATTTTTTATTATTTTATTATTAATTTTTCCAAATATTTAATTAAAAAAATTCAATTTGTAATAATGTAGTGGTTTGGGGGCGGATTTAAAAGATTGGAGGCTCAATTCTAAGCCAAAAATCCCAGTTATACCCCAAACCCACTTAGCCTAAGTTTCAGACAATTATTTGGCCTCATAATTAATATTTTCTCAAAAAATCAAAAAATGAGAAATATTAATTAAAATATTCAGAAAATAATATTTTTGAGAAAAGTCAAATCTCTCAAAAAAAGGCCAAATTGAATAAAGTAAAAGTCTAAATGACATGGTAGAGAGCATTCATGATGATTCCAATCATCACCCACCTCATTCAATTAGCAATCAGAGCACTAGAAGAGATCTCTCCTTGGGATTTGCGCCCTCTCTCCAAGCTTGGGCGACTTTGCTTGTGTGGCACTCCTCTATTGGTTGGGTGATAAGAACTATGAGCTAGGGTGGGCGCCTTGCCTAGGTGGAGGCCACCTCACCCTAGGCTCACCTTCCAAGAGCTAGTTAACTCCAATCACAAGCTCATGTGCTCTCATTCTATTGGCTCATGCGCATGGCTTGGCTCTCTCTCATGCCAATTCGATTTGGGTTTTAGGCTTCTCTTTTTGTATATATATGAGGTCTTGCTCCCTTGTTTAAGGTGGAATTTTTGTGCAAGAAACCTTTGGCGATTTACTGTGTAATACTTTTGCCTTTTGTGCAACATTGAATAAGATTGAGACTTTGGAGGTCCACTTGGTGCATGCATGGTTAATGGTTTCTTGTTGAGGTAATATTATTCAAGTTTATGCATGCTTATCTATTTGAGTTTGGATCTAGATTAGAAGGTTTGTTATCAAGCACATAGGGCAAATATTTGTAGGCTTCAAGTTATTTGTCTATGTTGGGTATTTAAACGATTTTAAAGTAGCATACTTTAGTTGGACTCAATACATGCTCTTTGGATTTTTTTTATATTAACATACTAAGATCCAACTCTCTTGTTTATGTGTGGCTAATAAGTTTCAGGTAAATCTTGGAGTAAGGGATGAGCTAGTTTGCATCTCCCCCTTCTTCAAGTCTCAAAGGCATCCTCATCCTTGAATGCTTAGTGGCTCCTACATGATCTCTTCTTCATCCAACGATCTAGAAAGTGTTGGGCTTCTTCTCATCTCCACCATCAAAATTAAAATCAAATCTCTCCTTGGTTACTACAAAACGGATCTACAAATCCAAGGTTTTTATCTCTTTGATTCGTTTTTCAAATAGTGCATTTGTCTTAAAAAAGCTCATATTTCTGAATCTTGCACTTTATTTGGCTAAGTAGATCAAAGTTTCACACTTTGATCTACTTTTGGGGTCTAGATCTACTTTTTACAACTCTTAAATTTATAGATCTAGGATCTTTGTTTCATACCCAACTTGTAGATCCATCACTTGCTTCTAAAGTAGTTATCCATTTTGCTAGATCTAAGTTGTTCCAAGTCCATTTTCCAAAGACCTAGTTTTTCTTGTTTTGATTTTTAGATCCACTTTCCATTCTTTTTATTCATTTTTCCCATCAATTGAGTGCCAAAATAACTCTAAAAAAGTGCCCAAACTCTTTAAATTTTTACCAAAAATTGTCTTAAAAATGTACATTGGGATTTGTGCCCACTTTTGCCTCATTTTGCGTGCCACTTCGCTGTCCACTGTTTTCTGTGTATTTCCAGCATTCTGGAATTTCCCAAACATTCCCAAAAATATTAGAAAAAAAAAGTCCCTTTTTGCCCCCTTTTTTGCCTTGGAAAACGTGCACTAGTTTTTTTCTCGAAAAACGTGCAATTTTTCCCCTTTTTAGCTTGCTGATTTTTCTGAGTTTTAACTAATTTTCAGTTCTGGAAATAGTTCTAGAAATTAGTGTAAAACAGTAAAAAAAAAAAATTGAAAAAAAATTTCCAGAATTTATTTTTTCATATTTTTTCACCTTTCTCGTAAAGCATGCCATTTTTGGTCTTTTTAGCTTACTGGTTTTTTGCTGATTTTTGTCAATTTTCTGTTATTTTTCAATTCTAGAAATTAGCCCAAAATTTTTTATAAAAGAAAAATTCAAAAAAAAAATTCCCAACAACTTCTAGGTTTTTTCTTGAAAAACATGCCTAGTTTACCCTAAAAAGTGAACATTTTCCAACATCTTCCAAGGTCTGATTTTTGGTGTTATTTTTCTGTTTTGGGTCATTTACTCACTTCATTTGGCATTCCTCATCTCATTCACTTCCACATTTTTTTTTTAAATCATAAGTCAAAATTGGTTTTCCTAACACTCTAATTAGCTATTGTCAAGAGCTCTTATCCGCAAGTAAACGAGAAGACAAACAAGCAAGAGCCCAAAGGCTAACGAACCAAACCAAGCAAGCAAAACCATACTTTGACAAAATCCAAAATCCAAAAAGATCGTAAAAATTGAATAAAAGCAAGTGGGATAACGGCTCCCACAACCCCACTTCCCCCATTTGGGGGAAGCCTGTATCGCACATTGTCTAATTTTCGCATCTTTCATTTGCTTTATACCTGTTATCAACTGATTTGTACAATAGCTGAAACCTTATTGAGCCGCCAGTGTTGGAACACATCAGTGTTCACTTCCAGAGTATCTGGGTTTCATATATTTGGGTCTAGCCAGTTTTGGCTAGCCAGATTTGTTTTTGAGTCGACATGACCATGGACCCATGGGGGTTTGTATCAAAGTGTGCTAGTAGGGTCTGAGTGGCTCGGTTCCCCATGACTGGATTAAACAACTAAGGTATTCCAGGGAGTTTTTTCACCGTCAGATTATACTTTGCTTCAGGCGAGATATAATCTCTTGGTTTTTCTCCCGCTTCCTCCAAAGCTGGAATGCCCGATTTTGGAAATTTGGCCATGGGGGGTTATTAGGGTCCAACTATAATGTATAAACCTACTAGACACTATTAGAATAGGTTTTGGTCATGTCCTAAGTCTCTAGGACCCCCAGAAAAAATTTTACCAGACGCGTCGGAATTGGGGTTTTTAATTTTTTAATTATTTAAATTTTTTAATTAAATTTCTCTATAGTTTAAATAGAGAAATTTGAGTCTGTAATATGTCAGTCATCCGGGGTCCGAATTTAGTGTTTAATGGCTCGTTTCATAAGCCAAAAATCACACATGACCCATGGAGTAGCTAAACCCAACTTTCGGATGTCATTCAGCCTCATAATTAATATTTTCTCTGAAAAGTCGTTTACAGAGAAATTATTAATTAAAATAATAAAATTGAATATTTTGGAGATAATCCAAATCTCTCCAAAATTAATCAATTTGATTAAAATAAAAGGGTAAATGACATGGCAATGAGCATTTAGGAGGATTCCAATCAAACTCCAAGTCTTCGCAGTCAACTATCCAGTCACTAGAGTGTTATCCATTTAAGGCAATTCGCCCTCCTCATGCAAAAAATCGATTTAGTGTGTTGTCAAAAGGTAAATGGGTTAGTTGATATGCACTTATGTTGTGGTAGGCGCCCTCATGACTCACCAAATCCACAAGGCTTGGCTCCCATTCAAATTCGAGTTATCACCTACCAAACTACCACATGTCTCCACCGTGCTAACTCGCCATCTCCAACCCCTCACGTCATCCCTCTTTCCTCTCACGTGAACCTTAGTTGGATCCTTTTTATTGGTTAATGCAAACACGAGTTAGTGCCTACCATTTGCCACTTGCCATCCCCATACTAACTCGCATCCTCCTTCAAACTCACGCCATTCTACCCTAGCCTCACGTCAATCCTTGTTGTAGTTTGCTTATTCGTTGGGTGATACTTCCCATGCCTCAATAAAGTCGAGTTTGCCACCTCTTCACTCATACCAACCAACTAGTGCGAGTTGTCATCTCCAAAGCTTGGTGTTTATTGGAATTCGAACTAGATGTCTATTGTTTTGGCTCTCACTATGCCAATTCGACCCAGGGTTTTAGCTTCAAGTTTTACTATAAAGAGAGGCCCATTTGGGTTATTATCTCATGGAGAATTGGTGCAAACTTACTCTGCCAAAATTGTATATGTGTTATAGCTTTTGCTAATTGAAATAAAGTGGCTTTGGAGGTCTATATGGTGTGTTGATCTTGTTCATGTGAATTGCTTCAATATAATCAAGGTGATATTGCTCTATTGTTTTTGCTTACATG
This sequence comes from Larix kaempferi, assembly GCA_027924585.1. Classification (NCBI taxonomy): domain Eukaryota; kingdom Viridiplantae; phylum Streptophyta; class Pinopsida; order Pinales; family Pinaceae; genus Larix; species Larix kaempferi. Next base: position 6,020,831 of record BSBM01000364.1, on the reverse strand, counting down.
TTCCATGTTTTGATCAAATTATTAAAGCTTAGAAGACTTTTTTAAGTCCATAGGATGGGCATTTGAGTTCAATTTGTCCATTGATGTTGGGTTGTTTGTGATTGGGAAGTAGTGGATTGTAGTCAGAAATACTAACACTCTTCTTGTCCCTTTCAACTTTGCATACTATATTTGATCAATCTTGTTTGTAAGTGATACATTTTGCAGATCTCAAAAGTTATGAAGAGGAGTTGGAACTAGGTTGTCTCCTCCATCTCTTCAAAGAACAATTTTTCCATTAACATTCATACATTGCAGGATCTCCTAAAGTCGATCTCACAACACCAAGATGGTGGCATAAAGGGGTTTGATTCAAAGATCCATCTTTTATATTCAAAATATTGGTTACTTGTTACTTTAGGCTTTCACTTCTTCAAGCCTTCTCATTTGCTCCTTGAAACTTTTGTACTTGCATGCTAAGCCCTTTCTAGCCCTTCTAGTTTTGATCCAAGTTAGTCACTTATCCTCTTCAAGCCATAAGGTTGAAGCTTTTTCAACCTTGGGGAATAACTTGGGATTTGTTCCCTTGTGCTCTCTTCAACACTTGTTGTTGGCGTATCATCGGTTACCCAGAGGATTTCCAAGACAGTGTTTTCATCCTCTCAAGTGTTCCACTTGTAGTCCTTTGTCCTTGTCTTGCTAGTTCATCCTCCTTTGCCCTAGATCTACTCCTCCATTTCGTTTTTTGCTTTTCCTTTCTCCCATTCGTTTTTCTCTTCTACCTTCTCCCTCTCTCTTGCTCTTGTCCTACTTCTTTTGCCCTACCTCCTTCCCATTCGTCCTACTCTATCCACTAGTCCCTTCTCCCTCTAGCATTCGTCCCTCTCTCCTCTTGTTAGCTTCCTTCATCTCCTATTCGTCCACCTCAGAAAAGTGCCCTAAAAACATAACAGAATCAACAAAAAAAAACTTGTTAGTAGTAGATCTTGTACTTGTTTGTTAGTCTTGTTAGCATTAGCATTGTTAGCTTTGTGTTACTTTTCATCCTCTTAGCTTGCACTTTTAAATCTCATACTATAAATCTAATTCTTGCATTTTAAGTAGTTTATTGAGCATATAGGGAAGTGATAAGTTGCATTTAGCTCATAATTAGTGAATTATTGTTTCATTTTAAAAGATAAATTCATATACAATACTTCAAAAAAATTTAGTTTTTAGATCTCATTTCTAGTACATTTCAAGAGTTTGTTGTTCGCTGGTCCGTTTCATCATAGTTAAGATTTCATGTTAAAATCTCATGCATTTCACATTTTAGAGTTAAATTTCTAAATCTAGACTTAACTAGTTTCAAATTTGTTTTATTTTCCTAATGGTTAATGGGTGCATTGTTGAGTTATTTTGAGCTTGTGTAGGTGTTTTTGAGAGAAAGATATTTGTTAAATCTTGAAGCAAAGAATCAAAGCAAAATCAAGTGAAAGCCATAAGGAGTGATTGAATATACAACATCTTTTTATCCTTTGTAAAAGCAAGCAAAAACTTGCTTCTTCTTTAATTTTTGCAAGCATTATCCATCTCTCAAAAGTCCTTCAAGGTTTTAAAACCCAAGGCATTTGTAATCGTTCAATAAAAGTTTCAAGTGGAGGAGGCCTCCACTTTTTGGTCTTCTTCCCCATTTGGGGAAGGGTGTTGGGTTTTGTGGATTGGCCTAGTTTAGATCTTTTCATATGCTCTTAGTTTAATTTTATTTAAATAAGTCATTTTGCTTATCTTCCATATTTACTCACCCCCATGCTCTCCCGAGTAGGGTCTTTGACCTGAAAGTGACTCTTGGGTAGTTTAGTTTTATTTTCCATTGAGTTATCTTATCTTCTCTTCCAATCCTTGACCAGAGAATAGCTAACTTTGGGATTGTATCCCAAAGGCCACATAGTTTTGTGGTAGCTTCTCGCTCCCCCATCAACTTCTTGTGGACATCCAGCTAGCTGGAAGGTTTCCAGGATTGGTGGCTTCTAATGGTTGATCTTGTTCGGAGATCGATCCCACCTATTAGATTAGAAGTTGTGTGGTAGAACACTAGATTTACTCAGTTTCATTTTATTTTGCAAGTAGTATTGTTAGTAGTATTCATATCTTGCTGATCAATCTTACTATTTAAATCTTTTCAAGTTGAGATATACTGCTTTTACAATTTACCTGCTTCTTAAAATAAACCAAAGTCTCTTGAACTTGGCCAAATCCAAGTCAAGAGCACCCTCTATCGGAGGGCATTCTTAGTTTTGCATTTTCCCTGCATTAGGCATTTTAAGCTTAGCAAAGTCTCTTGAACTGTGGTCATAAGATCAAGTCAAGAGCGCTCTCTGTCGGAAAGTTGAACAAGGTTCGCTAATAATAAAATCTTCCACTCATACACCTCTTTAATTAATTTACCTTGGTTTTTGTCCTACACCCGTAGGCTAGTATTCAAAAAGGTGGAAGACTTGATAATTTACAAGTGAAAATCTAATTAAAACTTTCATCCCCACAACCAACCAATCCGGAGTTGATCGATAAGATAATTTCAGTGGGTAATCTCTTAGTGGGGGCGCCGGGATTCCATGTTCAGCCTCTAGTTTGTTGGTTAGCATTGCGCGACCTGGCTAGAGCACTGGGTGGCCCGACATGTCCTTGAACGGAGGCACTTGATACTGTCTTTTCCGGACTTTCTCTTGAATATCCTTGGTTTTAGCCCTAATAATCAAGAACATCTAAAACACTTAAAATTTACCAAGAACAATTTCAAAACGTTCTCACAAACAGCTACTTTCGACTTATCCTTTCAGCATCACAAGTTTTATTTGACTCCATTTGGCACTGGTCTTTAATATTTATATATCTTTTGAATCTGGACCATATGTCCTTGTCACTTGTTTAACATCTTTCTTGTGGATGCTTCGCTTCAATTTCTAAGTCAAAGTATTTTTTTATCTTCTAAATTTGTATCTTGTGAATTTTGCAACATGGATTGCGTGTTTAATTTTGTTCTAGTAACTATACAAAAAACTTCTAAACAACACCCATCCGCATCACAACACCAAAAACATTTAAACATACAAAGAGCCTTAGACAACTCTTTTTTTTTAGGGACTACCCCCCTTGGCTTCGTTAGGAATTTTGCCTAAACGGAGGAGCTGGGATTCAGGTGACAGTACCTTGCTCATTGCTTGCCCCCAAGGCCACACCTCTTTCACTTGTAGTGAAGAGACAACTTTCGAAAGATTTCCGCTGCTGGTGTGCATATTGGCGGACAACAATACCTACACAATAAACTGTTAGAATAAGTTAGAATAATTTCCCTTTCGATATACTGCTAGATTAGTCAAAACTTGCTTAAGTCATTTTGCTAGTTTATTCTTGTTTCAATACTTGTCTTTTTATAATATAAATTGTTAAAAAATTATAAATCTCTTGAATATCACCCTACAGTGGATCAAGAGTGCCTCTCTATCGAAGAGTTGTTTTTTTTTGCTTTGATTTGACTAACCCCCATGCTCTCCCGAGTACGGTCTTTGACCTAAAAGAGATTCTTGGGTAGTTTAAACTTCACTTTCAGTACTTTAATTCTATGCATCATAAGACTCTTGAATCTCACCATCAAATGGATCAAGAGCACTCTTTGTTGGAGAGCCTTGTTTTATGCTCTAAGTAAAATATTCACAACTCATCATCCCCTAAAAATTGGAATTTACTGTTTTCCACACCACGTATGCTATGCCCATCCTTGAAAGGTTGGATTACTTAGAAACAGTGTTGAGCTATTTAATTTCTCACATTAATCCAATTTGAATCATAATAAAATCTTCACCCCATAACCAACGAATCCGGGATCGATAAAATACTCGAAAGTGTGCAAATTCCAAGTGGGGGCGCCGGGTAGCCATATCCTGTTTTCAGTGGCTGGTTAGTTATTGAACGCCTTGCTGAAAACTTGGGTGGTCCGACATATCTTCGAACGGAGCCACTTAGAGTATTCTCGAACAGATTTACAGTACCTTGCGTATCGCTTGGAAATTCCCCTCACCTTTTAATAATCAAAGATCACCCTAAAATTTATAATAAAATTTACAAAGAACACTTGCAAAACGATCTCAAGCATCAAACCAAGACTTGTATCAAGTAACACTGAACTCTTATATCTCAGCATCCCAATACTCATTTCTTGACTCCATAAGGCACTGGTTCATCATTTATTTCAGTTGAATATTATATCTAAAGTGCATGTATTTTTTGCTTTAATTATATCATTGTGGATGCTTCATATATGAGTTATTGATTTATCAATCTGTGATGTTTTTTCTCACAAGTGTTATTGCAAGTATATCTTTGTGTTGTTTAAATTTTCAATTATTATAAATCTGTGATCACACAAAAACTCCTAAACACCCATCCGCATCACATACACCCAAAAACACTTAAAAAACACAAGAGCCTTAGACAACTCTTTGTTAGGGACTACCCCCCTTGACTTCGTTAGGAGTTAGCCTAAACGGAGGAGCTGGGATTCAGGTGACAGTATCTGGCTCATTGCTTGCCCCCAAAGCCACACCTTTCCCACTTGTAGTGAGGAAACAAGTTTCGAAAGATTTCTGCTACTGGTGTGCATCTCGGCAGACAACACTTCCAAAACTGGAGTATTTTGCATGGTGGTCGAACCTTGGGAGGTTATTAAAGCCTAAGTGTCTACGTATTTTTACATGCTAGCCATCAATAATAAGTCGTATGGACATGCACTAGGTCCCCTAGGAGTTTGAGTCGATTCCGGTAAAAATATTTTTTTTTCCATAAAATTAGGGCATTTTTTAATGGTTTAATTGGAAATTTTCAAATTGTGATCAAAGTGTAATCCGGAAGCAGAATTTGGCGCAGGGATGCTTGTTTTTATGCTTAGAGTGTCCTCTTTACCCTAGGACCCAGTCTTCCTATGTTTCGGGTGATTAAATGATCACATGGAGCATTTTTTCTTATCGGGCCTACAGAATAGCATTTTAATGCTAATGGTGCGACAAATTGCACCAATATAAACAAAAAATAATAATTAAAAAAAGTAAAGGAGCATGTGCCAAATGACTTGGCATTTCATCTCTTATGGTGGGCGAATATACTCCTTCACTAAAGCGTCACTTTGGAGTTGAGTTAGAAGTCAACATTTGAATATCTTCTTATATATGCAGCCTCTCTCAAAATTGCCAGCTTCTCCATTTGGCATGTGGTGAATGCTGTTGATTATAACAAGGTAGGAGTGCGCCTACCTCTCTTGAGGTGGCGCAACCCCATTCATTTGACTCCAAATCAATCCCATCATCAAAAGATTGAACTATACGTTAAGTCTCTCTTCACCCATGCTCCCCTCTCATGGGATTGATGCCCCCTCATGCATGTAATTTCCTATTTAAGAGAGCTCTTCTCCATTCTTTGAGGATGGATGGTGGAACCTCTGCCTTTGTACTCTGTATTGTAATTTTTCTTGAATAAAGTTTGAAGACTTTGGAGGTCCATGTGGTGCAAACTATCTACTATTGTGAATGTTGTGCTTTTACTGAGGTGATTTTGTTCTTATTAGTCTTCTTTTGTTATAGGCTTGTTAATCTATCTAGCTTAGAAGGATGCTACCAGCCATGGAGCAAGCATTTGTAGTCTTCAACTTGTTTGTTTATGCTTTATCATTAGAGATCTAATAGTAGCAGACAATAGTCAGTTATACTTATGCTCTCGTAATTTCTTTTTATGAATCATACTAGATTTGATCTCTCTTGTGCAAGGTTTTGTGGTTGTGCAGGTCATTTATTTGAAGGAAGAAGTTGAGCTCAGTTGCATCCTCTTTTGCCTTCAGAACATTTTTGGATCTAATGTTTTGTTTCTCACGGGCACCTCTTTGTCTTCATACGATTCAAACTTGGGCTTGAGTTTTCTCTTCCATCTCTCAAACTCAAACTTCACCCTCTTTTCAGTTACTTTGTTTATTTACAAGTAATTTGAATCTAGAAAAGTTTTATTATTCATCATTTACTTGTTTAGTATTAGATCTAAAGAAGCTTAAAATCTCCATTTTTAGTTTAGATCTGAATGCTAATTGCTTTAGTACTTAAAGTATAAATGTTTCCTAATTTTTGTAAGTGCTAAGTTGTAGATTTTATGTAATTTTAGCTAACAGACACTAACGCTTTATAAATTTATGGTTTGCTGGTTTTTTAGCTTTTTCATTGTAGGAAAGTGAAGGAACTTGGGTGAATCTGGGAGATTTAAGCCTCTAAAGAGGATCATTCCAACTCCTTGTATTTACTTAGCTTTGATAAAGAGCAGGTGGGATTTAAGGCTCCCACACCCCCTTCCCCCATTTCGGAGAAGCTTGTACTTGTCCCCTTTACTTTTTGCTTTAGATTAGTTTTGCTTGTTAGATTAGTTCTTTCAATTATTGCAACTAGATCTAAACTTTTCTTTTAGTTTGTACTTTACTTTATTTTGGGAATAAATTGAATACTAAGCCCCTTGTTCTCCCGAGTACGGTCTTCCGACCTGAAAGAGACTCTTGGGTAGATAATTAGAAAACTTGTAATTCTTTTGCATCTTCATTATTTGGGTTAGTTTTTTGTATCATTGTTGTTTATTTGGTTTACATCTTTGTTTCCTTTTTTTTGCAATCAAATAAGCCGACTCATTGCCACGAAATATGCTCTCGCCACCACCTAAAGGCTTTGTCGATTAGTGGTGGAGGATCGGAAAGTTGACACATAGTTGTTAGTAATTAGTGTAACATTTTATTTTTGTACAAACAACTTGAATAAACCTTTTTGCTCTTTTCCATCCACAGGTGGAATTGTAGCACTTAATAAATTCTCACATTTTAACTAAGGACTCATTCTAATAAAATTAACAACCCTTAACATAGTGAAAATCCGGCACTCAAACATTAAGTATTGTGTGGGAAAATTTCTCAAAAGAAGCGGGAACAACTGGAGAGTGACCTCAGGGCACCGTTAGACTACATCCTTGTTTGTGTAGTGTTGAACACGCCCTTGAGACTCCACTCTAGCCCACACGTCTTCGTGAGGAGCCACCTTTGCCTAATTTCCGGACATTACTCCTTGCACTTCACGATATATCTGGAGCTCCCATTTTCCCACTAATCATTTTCACCCTAATAATCTAAAATTGACCAAGAGCATTGCACAATAGTTTTCTTTACAACAACAAGCACTATTTTATTTTGACTCCACGACACTGGTCTTGTTATTTGCTATATTTTAAGTTCTTTATCTTATGTCGTGAATGCATTCATATTTATGCTATTGATTCAATTTAAAGTTGCAATATCTTATGTCGATTATTAGTCCTCATCAAAGCAGCTGGGAATCGACCCCCCCCCCCCTCGAATCGATCCCGAATCGCGCTCCAGATGGAATCGATGCGGGATCGATTTTGGAAGCACGATTCCGGATCGATTCCTTCAGGAATCGATTTTCCAGTTCGCGAATTCAAGTAAAAAAAACGATCCCTGGAAAATGGTAATTCGCTGGGGAATCGTCGCTCCCAGATCGATCCCGCGTCGATCCCGGATCGATTCCCAGTCGAACCCGCAGAAAAAAATCGATTCCTAAATCGATTCCCAGACCGATTCCGCGGACGGGCGGATTTTTGAAAAAAAATTTTGAGTTTTGGAATTTTTTTTAGGGTTTTTTTTGTTGGGATAGGTCACTTTGGGCCATTAAAAGGTGAATGAGTCCATTTGGACTCATTCCATTGCTCATTTGTTTGATTGAGAAGAGTTTGAGAGCTTTGAGTTTTGAGAGCTTTGAGCATTGAGTGAGAGATTGAAGGGGAGAGAGCTTGCAAGGGAGATTGAAGCTTTCATAGAGACATTCAACCACCATTGAAGAGCTAAAAGGTAGGCTCTATAAATTCTTCTTTGTTTGTTTTTGCAATTTTTTTTTCACTATGTTAAAAAATGGAAAACTTGCAATGTTCTCTTCTCCTACTCTTTCCAATATATTCTTCCCCATCATTCTATTGCAGGGAACAAGTGACTCTCATCTTGAATCAAGAAACACGATGGGTATGTGGTTTTGGTTTTTCATTCCACTTCTTCTCATTATGATGGTGTTGGGAAGTAGATGTGGTGGTGGTAGTGATGAGGGGGAAGAGGTAGAGAGTGATGCATACCAAGGAGAAGAGGAGGAAGGGGAAGAGGATGATGATGAGGATGAGGGTGAGGGTGATGTGGGGCAAAAACTAAAAGACACAACACCTTTTTGGAAGTATGTGACAAGGCAAGGGGGAGGGAGAGGGGGTGGAACCACAAAGTTTGGATGCCCCCATTGTGGGAAAACATACACAGGTTCATATACCCGGGTGAGAAAGCATTTGTGTGGGGTTATGCCATGCGATGTAGGTAAGTCTCATGGAGTCAAAACTTGTGACAAAGTGGGAGCTAAAGAGAGAAGCAAATACAGGATGGAAGAAGAGGCCGCTCAAAACAAGTCCAAGAGATCGAGGGTTGATTCTGAATCCCCGCAGAGAATGTTTGGTAGTGGAGCTGCTGTTGGATCATCATCGGCTCGATCGGGAGCCTCATCTCCCCATGGAGTCTCGCCTATACGAGGAAGAACATTATCCGATTTCCTTGACCAAGGTTGTAGAGATGATGTGGATTCAAAAGTTTATAGGTTTCTCTATGCATGTGGTGTGCCATTCAATGTTCTTCGCTCACCTTATTGGCATGAAATGGTACAAGCCATCAATGGTGGCCCTCAAGGATACAGAAGCCCTGGGTATGACAAAGCTAGAACCGTGGGACTTGACAAGGAAAAAGCCAAAATCAATAGTGCTCTTGGAAAGTTCACAAATGATTGGTCCAACTATGGGGTATCCATTGTATCTGATGGGTGGACAAATGTTAAAGGCAGGCCGTTGATAAATATTCTTGGCGTTTCTGCTAGCGGTGCGGTCTTCCTTTCAGCCCATGACTACTCAGATCGCTACAAGACCGCTATTAATATTGCACAACCTTTACTTAAAACCATTCAGGAGATTGGGCCATACAATGTCATTCAAGTTATCACTGATAACGCTGCTAATTGTAAGGCAGCAGGAGCAATCATTATGGATAAGTATCCCAACATATTTTGGTCAGGGTGTTTGGTTCACACATTGAACCTTTTGATGCGTGATATTGTTAAGATGAAGGACAATAATTACCGATGGATTGGAGCCTTGTACAAGAGAGGTAAGAAAATGATCAAATTTATTACCAATCATAGCATGGCCCACCACATTTTTCGCAATCACTCTAAGTTGGAGCTATTGAAGATTGCAAAGACTAGATTTGCTAGCTACTACCTCACCTTCAGGAGGCTTTAGAAGGTAAGAGAGGCATTGGCTAGTATGGTATCAAGTGATCCATGGCAGGAATTGAAAGACAGAGTTGCAAGTGCATCGGATAGAAGTGACTTTCAGGAGGTGGAGGACACCGTTCTTGAAGGTCATTTTTGGTCACAGGTTAGGTATGTTCTGCAGTTCACCAAGCCAGTTTATAACATGATTCGTTTTGCAGATACAGATCAGCCGGTGATTGGGGAGGTATATGAGCAGATGGATAGCATGCTTGGTCAAATCAAAGACATTGTTGAGCAAAGAGATGCAGTCTTGTATGACCATATTCATAAACTTGTGGTCAAAAGGTGGGATAATCTAAATGTTCCACTCCATGCCCTTGCATATGTCCTCACCCCAAAATACTATTCTCCAATTTGGTTGGCCCAACCTGCACCTGGGGGTGGGGTCAGGAAAAAACCCCACACAGATCCAGAGGTTGCTGCTGGGTATATGCTTGCATTAGAAAAGTTGGTCCCTGATGAGGAAGAGTGTGCTCAAGTACGGAGTGAATTGAGCATATACATAAGTGAGCATGGACGCTTTGGTTCGTTGTTTGCAACCAAAGATCGAGACAGATTGGATCCTATCCATTGGTGGAACATGCATGGCTCTGGAGCCACATATTTGCATAAATTGGCACTGAGGGTGCTATCACAGGTTGTTAATAGCTCTTCTGCAGAGAGGTGTTGGAGCACCTACAACTTCATCCACAGTGTAAAGAGAAACAGTCTGAATGTAGATCGCGCAGAAAGCTTGGTTTATGTGCACTACAACTTGAGGTTGTTGTCCCATTATTGTGAGGCGGCCAAGAATGATAGAACATTTTTGACTTGGGACAACAATCCAGAGGAGGCTAATGTGGAGGATGGAGCCATAGCATTAGAGCGCTTGGAGGCTGAACAATTGGGTGATCATGATGATCCAATTCAGACTACCCCTACAGAGATGCCACCCCCAAGCAGAAGCAGCTTTCCAGATGTAGGAGTTTTGCCTTTAGCTTCACAACGTCCAATTTCAGCCCGCGGGGGCCATTCATCTTCTACTCATGTTCCACGATCACTTCCACCAGCACCTATTCCACCTAGAACACGGGAAAAGAAATTGGAAGTTACTCGTGGCAAGCGGAAAGCTTAGTAGATTCATAGTACTTTGTAGTTTGTACTTTGTACTTTGTATTTCATTTTCATGTTTATTTTGGCGGTTGGCGGCTTGGCCTATTTTGTAAACATTATAGCCTAGTTTGATGGCAAATATTATATGTTGAAATTTGAAGGTTGATGTTGTTGATGATTGATGATTTGATGATGCTCATTTAATGAAAATGTTATAAGTTATAGCTCCTAGAATCTAGAAGACGAGATGATTAATCATTAATGTTATATCAATGTGTACTAAATGGTTATATCAATATCTAGATTTTATGTTTTGATGTTTTCTATAGTTAATTTGGCATAATACATGTTTTTTTTAATTTATATGCATCAAAATATATTAAAATATATATTATATAAAAAACGCTCCCGAAACGGAAGCTTTTGAAAATTTCGCTTTTCGCTCCCGCTCCCAACAGCATTGGTCCTCATTATAAAACTCCTAAAAACAACTTACTTTCATCCGTAACAACCAAATAAATTTGAGAGCCTTAGAAACTCTTTATTAGGGTCTACCCCCCTTGGCTTCATTAGGAGTTTGCCTAAACGGAGGAGTCAGGATCAGGTGACAACACCTAACTCGATACTTGCCCCCAAGGACGCACCTAGCATCTTCGAAATATTTCTGCTGCATTTCCCCCCAGGTGTGCATTTCAATGGCAACAAAACCCAACAAGATGATTAATGCACATGGATAGAAACAAGAACATTAGAACAGATAATGAACCTCACTGGTAGTGGCATACGTAAGGAAATCCTTGTGTCTACTTCTTGGCCATTCTTCAGGATGTGACCTGCTGGAGAGCATTGAATGAAGCTTGAACGGCAAAGGTATCCCCAAAAATTTAAACACTTGGTCTCATCCTTGATTGGTTAGCGAGTGAGAGATGACATCTTGAGACAACCTGTAGCATTGACTCTTATCCATTTGGAGTTTGGAACTCGAGGCTTCATTGAAGATCTCAAGACAGTCCATAAGGTTATTGATTGATTGCTTCTCCTCTAGGCCAGCGAGAAGGGAACCATGTGTAAAATAGCCATTGGCCATCTTTCTAGCATCGGGTTTAGGAAGGGAGATACCCTTAATGAGTTGTTGAGAAGTCTGGTGGTGAAGATCACCTAGGTCCTTCACTACCATAATGCGTAGGGTTGAGGCCAACTATGCAAATTTAATACTGATTTTAGCTGCAGTGATTTGCCACTCTACCCAGGCTCTATCTCCATTGCCCTTTGCTGCCCATTCTGTGTTTTGTATCTAATGCATTAAACTCTAGATAGCTGCAAGATGGACTCGGCTATTTCCTTACACTTCACACAATATTTCATGTAATAGAGCGGATAGAGTAAACATGTTACTCTAGCATTTATTCTGCTCATTGCACACTAGATAGAAGGGGAGATGGGTGTGTCTTTCCATATTCTTTTAAATATGTTTGTACCTGCATGTGGTATTTGTGTTGTTCTTATTTGTTTGTGGATATTGAGATAATGCTGTATAATTTGGTATGGTAGATGTGCTAAACATCTTCTGACCTCTATTACAAATGCAAAGTGAAATCCCATACACTCAGGTCTTAGTAGCAGAGTCCTTGCAAAATATTTGTGAATATATCGTATGAGTGTTGACACATTGCTTCGATATTCTTATATGGTATGTTGCCCGCCAGGTCAAAGAAGGTAATAGCATCTTTACGTGCTGGAGCGGAGTATGCAGGTATGCCAGTTCAAAGTTGCATCCTTCTGGCAGGAAGTCAAACAGGAGTGCTTGCAGCTGAGCGCATTGGGTTGCCCTGCATCGTCATGCGAAGCAGGTAATGCTTGTAGCATAATCAACTCTGCTCACTGCTTCATAAATACATAACATGATAGTTTGATGCACTTCATTTCTTACATAAGACGGGAAAAATGCATATACAACAGACTACATTAGAAGTCTAAAATATGACTGCCTCTATAAATAACATTTCAACATGCCTTGTTCTGAATTGCTTCTTATAAGGGAAGAATGAGGGGCATAAATTCTGGCAAGCAAATATGATTAACAGGCTGTGTATAACCCACATTGGCAAGGGGTTTAAAAAGATAGAAATGGTAAAAAACTATAACAAAAATGCTTACTCTATTTCAGTTAGCCGTTTGCTTCTGTTGATTTTAATTTATTGTTCTTTATTCAACCCCTGTTTCCAAAAGCAAACAAGCAATTTAGTGTGTAGGATCCCTAAAAGCTTCTTATTGCCATCGTAAGAGTTGATTCAAGACAAAGACCATGAAAAGATGAATAGATCTCATTCCTTTTTCTGACTAGAAATCACCCCCATTTGACACTGCAAAAATTTGTTTGAAGAAATTCTATGCAATTTATCATGTTTGATTGGTAAGGGGTCCATAATGTAACCTGCATAGAGTTCTGTTCACCATCTTGATTAAAGTTACTTATCAACCTTATCCATAATGTAACCTGTATATAGGTCACACACATTACTTATGATGAGTAATGTGTGTGACCTCAACATTCATTTAAAAGATAAGTGGAACAATAGTCACAAATTTGTTTGAAATGATTCCTGAGCTTCCGTGTTTGAAATGAACTTTGTGTTGCTATGCAAAATCACTTTTGCTTCTGTGATTTGAATTTATATTTATTTATATGAAAAAGCATTCAGGCTCAAGATTCACGAATGTGGCCATTGCCTTGTGATGGTGAAGTTATAAATAGTATTAGGCATGAGTTATCATTGGATATGCTAATAGTAACTTTTCTTGAATCTTTAAAAGTTAAAAATTCTAAATATGTTTTAGCATGTAGTCAACTTTACTGTATCCATACTATGTTGAATATTCACCGAATTTCAATTTCCATGTGAATTTTCGTACATGAACTGCCAATACGGTTCAGCTATTTACCAATTCACAAGGTAGCACAAGAAAATAAGTATCAATCAAGTGTATTTCAATACCACAAAGTTTCAGCGCTTAGGGCACACTTTCCAGGCATATAACAAATCTTAAAATACCTTATCATAGCAATTAATCTGCCCCTTTAGCTTCTAGATGTGTGTTAAATCACTTAACAAATTCAGCTTAATGTTATGTCAAATCAGCATGCATAACCAGTGAGAAAATCTACTCAATTTTGAAGATAGCAAAATTTGGATAGCTAGAACACTTCATATATATATATATATAGAAGATTGTTGAAATAATGTAACTTCGAAGAATATTCTACCTGTATTATTCCTCCTTCGGGAGATGTCTTTAATGTAAAAGGTCATGTAAAAGTCATGAGGTAAAACCTCCATTGTAAGTCGGGTCATTAGTACCCAAAAGAATGTAATATAAATATTATTTGAGTCTCCCTAGAGAGGTCGGCCCAGTTAAGTTAGTGAGGCCGACCTAGTTAGGTTAAATGTCAAGTAAAAGGTAAAGTATAAATAGAGAGTGTTTCCTCTCATTTGTACCATTCACTCACTCAAGCATTGCGCATTAGAGGAGAGAGGAAGATTGCGAAGGAGGAGGAGGATTACTCTTGGCTCTAGAGTTTGTTTTTGTCTCTATTCTTTATGAGACTTATTTCTTTGGGCATTGTACTTTGGTAATTGATATTGAGGAAGTTCTTGCTGGGTTTTCTTCCCCTTGAGGGTTTCCCAGGATAAATTGTTGTGTACCTTGTGATTGTGTCTTTCAAAGATCCTATTTATGCTGCCGTTATTGTGAAAATGTATTAAATGCCAATGAAGTAGGAATCTAAGTTATTGCAGCATATAAACTTAACAAAGATGAGGATTGAACCATAAGAAAACCTTATCCACCAACTCCTCCAGCTAAGAATCATTTCCAACCAAAGCTGGTCACTCCACCAAAGATCCTCAACAAGCTAACGTACACACTAGCAAAACCTTCTTGGCACCTACACTTGCCTCCCACAAGCGTGCGAGATAATCTCTCTCTATCTTCTCCACATCGAGCACTCCAAGTAGCAGAAGGTTTTCCAAATGCCACAAAACCCTAGTCTTCTTCTCTCACAAGAACTACAAGATCAAGTGCTACATTTGCTCCTCTAAGGTTTGTCCCAATCCCTAGCTTCCTTGTCTTCTTAGGGAAAAAACCCTATCCCTAGTCTTTGCTTGAATTTCCTCAAGAACCCTAGGACTGAAGACAGAGAATTACAAATGAAGAAGAATACAAAGAGAATAGTTTGCTCTAGCTCTCACATCTCTAACACAAGCATGTGATTACATGAGTAAACAATAATGTAGTGATGAAAAGACTCTTTCCTCCCTCTATTTATGAAAGGTGAGGCAGGCCAACAATAACAAATGGACTAGTCCACTACAAGCAACTTAACTAAACAATAGATAGGCCCACATGTGAAGCATCCTAACTCTAAGGTATGTACTATGCATGTCCAACATGCAAGGGCTCAAGGTTTAGCACTCCTCAAGAAGGGTGCTGTTAGCACACTATTCACCCCACTAATCAGATCTGATACAATTAAAAATTAGTGATGAAAAGCAGCTAATTTAAGAAGAGAATGCCCCAAATTTGTCACGGGCAAACCTCCTCCCTGTTCGGGTTGGTGTGTGCCAACCTCAGAGGGGAGTCCCTAGGTATGGGGCTGCTGATTTGTACCTGATCTTCTGCAGAAAACACACAAAAATCAGCAGCAAAATGCTTTGGACACTTTTCCACCCCTCCGATCAGATCTGATTAGAGGGGTGAAAAAGTGTGCTAACAGGTCCAATGCTCCAAAACTCCCTCCTAAGCCATGTGTACCTCCAGGTCTACTCCACTTACATGATCACTAAATCTGAGCATTGACATGTTAAGTACGAGCCTCCATGCAACCAACCAAGTGTCTCTATGCCATTTAGGGCTAAACACCCTCATCCAAGATGCCCAACACTCACCAACATTCTTTTTCAATAAAACCACAACTAACTAGCAGTTCAAATAATAGTCAATCAACTGAAATCGTAAAACCACAACTAACTAGCAGTCCAAATAATAGTCAATCAACTGAAATCGCAAAAGCATTTTTAAACGCTCTTTCAGTTCTGCCAATAGAATATCACATTTTGGTCTTGTTTGAAAATTACATGGTTCCTAAGATGTAATTGAAGTCTATTGCTCTTTGCAGTTCCACATCCAGGGCAGAGTTTCCCTCTGCAAGGGCTGTCGTGGAAGGATTTGGAGCTGGAGACTTGACAATATCAAGACTACGCAGCATGCAAAGTAGCTAGATATCATCAATGTTAGTGACTTATTTCCTAGTTGTTTCTGGGAAAAGGCACTACCTGAGTTGGCCAATGATCCCAAAGTAGCATGATCGTTATCTATTAAAAGCTATATTGCATCAAATTTTCATCAGAAAGAGATCCAAGTATCTTTATTAGTTTACTTCAGTTTTCCAGGACCTCTAGTATTTTCTGTTAAAGGGAGCTTGAAGGCATCTTTAAAGGCTTCGATGTGAAGTGTCCATACAAAATACAGTGTAGTTTTGTAAAGAAAATTTACTAGCATTATTAATCTGAATTCTGCATTGCATTTATTGCTGATTGATAATGTCCTTGGAAGATGATATGCAGACTATCACAGTGCCTTTGTGCTGTTTGCAACTTTGCATCACATCAATTAGTCAGTGAAAATGGTGGAAGGTGAAGACATTTTAGATAAATGATTCTGGCGTAACTATTGCTATGCTCTCAATCCAGAATATTTAAAATAAATGTTAGTTTCAAATGATAATACTTGTTAATATAATTATGTAATGAAATACACTCCATCCGAATACAACCGGAGACTACAAATTACATGTCTCAATCCACTATTTTCTTTTGTGGGGGAAGAATATGCAAGTTACTGAGCTACAAAAAATAATTTTTTCAACTACTAAAACTATTTTGCAATTTTTCAGCTACAAAAGTAAGTTCCTCGTATCCTTTCCTGTTCTTCATTTGCGAATGCATGTGCAGTCTCTGTTGGATACATGTATTATTTGGGTTTCTCCTGCATTGCTTTGCCTACCTAGTCTTCATTCATTGCTTCTTAGAATGAACAATTAGTTCATTGATTCATATATCATCAGAGTTCTTTGGAACAACTTTTCAATAGGCTGAACTAAACTCTGGTTGGCTGTTAGGTCTAGTTTATTTTCAGTTAGTTGGTAAGCTTATGCCCTGTCAGTTTTGCTTTCTGTATATATTCTATAAAGGTTCTTAAATGTCTTGTTGGCAAGATTTTAACACTACAGAATTGTTGTTAGCCTGGCTATATTGTGGCAGCTAACCACCATTTTCTATGAGCGTGCTATAATTAATGAATATTTCATTCACGGGGAAAATACTTTTTCGCTGAGAGCATACCCATCTGTTTCCATATTTTACTTGCATTTTGTTGTAAAAAGCATCGAGTTAGTGTTGAATCATAGTTCTCATGGAAAACAACAAATATTAAACACAGGTGTCTAAGATGGAAAACAACAAATATTAAACACAGGTGTCTAAGGAAAAAGGCAAACGATGGACACATGTTGATGCCCAAGTCACCTAAAGAATTCCCAAACCCTATCATTCGTATGACTAACTAGTTCAATAGTTCAATTGAAGTTAATGTACTATCATTTAATCTTTTTAGTCTATAGCCACACTAAGCTTTGTCAAACCTATGTTGGTTAATCCGTGGGCTTTCATGAGATTCATGGTCATATGTTATAAAGATGACCATATGCCATTTCTTATTTGCAGTCAAATTAAAATAAGGTTTTGGTTCGCTTCATTTTTCTGAGAAGAATTGTAAAAACTAGAACTACAAAAACTCCACTATGTTCAATGCTTGTTTAAGTGTTTCTCAAAATATATCCATGGTACCTTAAGAAACCTCCTTATGGAACGTTTTGAACATTTTGAGAAAAAAACAATTGAGTCTTACCAGTTCAAACCTACATAGTGGAAAAGGTTTGTAGACATACCATTGTGAAGTGTCCTCATACATTGAGGAACTTGTTAGGTTTCTCAATAATGTAAATTTTCAATTAAAACACGTCAAATTTACCATAAAGGTGGAAGAAAACGGGAGCATACCATTTCCTGATGTGTTGGTTGTTACAATTATTTGGTTAATAATAATCATCATAGAGACTTGGGCATATTAATAAAGGTATTTATTGACTTTGCCTAAATCATGCTTTAGTGTTGTATTTCATAGTAGCATAATTCGAGTACGAATATGGATACGAATACGATTCGATACGGAAAAAATACATATTGAAAAAATCTAGTACGAAGAAAATACGGAGATAGCTTGCCTATATATAATTCTTTTAATCAAATATTCACAAATATACCATAAATAAACATAAACATTTATATAATATATATTTCTAAAACAAAAATTTAAAATTTCAACTTGGGATACGGAAGTGTGAGATAGACATTTATATAATAAAATTTAACATATATTTAAAAAATATAAATATAAATCTCAACAACCTTGATATGGAAGTGTGACAGATTGCAACTAGTTATTAATAGTTATATTAACAAGAAAATATGAAATTGAATGGTATTTTTATTTTATAATGTTTAAATAATTAAAGCTTCTTTTTTTTAAATTGTTTTCAAAATTTAGTTATTCATTGGTAAGAATCTGTATTCGTATTATACCTACACTGAATATTCGACGAATTCGAATTTGTTCAGAATTTCCGTACAGAAAATACCAATACGGCCGAATTATGCTACTATGTTGTATTTGACTTAAATAATATTTATGCCATTATAAGGTTCATGCATCTATTGCTATTCACTTAGGGTTTTTGTCATTTCTTTACTATAAAACGCTATGTTGTATCTTCATTTCATAATCTAAGTATTTATTTCTTCCAAGTTCTTGTGTATTTTGTTTCTTTATGTTCAGTTAATATAGTACCAATATGTGTTGTATTTGACTTAAATAATATTTATGCCATTTTAAGGTCCATGCATCTATTGCTATGCACTTAGGGTTTTTGTCATTTCTTTACTATAAAAGGCTATGTTCTCTCTTCATTTCATAATCTAAGTATTTATTTCTTCCAAGTTCTTTTGTGTACTTCGTTTCTTTGTGTTTAGTTTATATGGTACCAATATGTGTTGTTTTTTACTTAAATAATATTTATGCCAGTTTAAGGTTCATGCATCTATTGCTATGCACTTAGGGTTTTTTTCATTTCTTTACTATAAAAGGCTATGCTTTCTCTTCATTTCATAATCTAAGTATTTATTTCTTCCAAGTTTTCTTGTGTACTTTGTTTCTTTGTGTTTAGTTTATACGTTACCAATATGTGTTGGGCAAGGAAACACGACCAATGGTGACTGGAAATAATCAAGCCAAGTTTGATGAACAAAATAAAAAAGTTGTGATGTTGATAAATCTTTCAGTGGTCTATGCACTGCTTCTTTGAGTGTAAACTAGGGGTGAGAGTACAATGATTTGGAAGCAATTGAAGGATTTACATAAAATTTTAGATAAAGGTAGAGCCTTTTTCCTTCCAAATTTATTGTTTTTAAGGAAATGGATGAAAGTGAGTCTCTACAAGATCATTCATTGAAGATAAAGGACCTTAGAGAATAATTGAATGCAATTGGGTGGAAAATAAGAGGATGTGGTGGTAATCATTGTCAAGAGTTTACTAGCCTCATTTGAGTATTTTATTAAAACAATAAGCATTATTTCTATTGATGTTGACTTGAAGTTTGAGGATTTGAGCACTAAGCTTTTGTAGAAATAAAGGTGGAAAAAATAGTTTGGAAGTAGCAATGGGAATGAGGGTTTAAAAATGGCTTTGGTAGCCAACTTCGAGGGAAAAGAAAAAATTGTTAAGATTGAAGGCTTAAAGTAGATAAAGAAGCAACAAAACATATGGCTTAGGTAATGGCAAGACTCTCATTAGAGCAAATTTGGGGTCTAAGATGGGCTTTATAAGAAAACAAGTCATTGATGCATTAGAATACAAGAACCAATAGAATTTAAGAAACTACTTTTTTAATTCATATATTCAACCTATCTCTCTGTGGTTTTACTCAAATTTGAGCAGGAGCACTTATTGGATTCAAGTAACATGCTTTTTTTTATGTATTTCTCGTTTTTCGTGGGGTGGGGTCCATCAAAAGTATGCAGTGTGGGTACGGAATTGAACTCCGCATCCAACGAATGCTTCTACTCGAAATTTGAAAAAATTACAAGGAGATAAGTTGAAATTATGAAGAAAAAAAAGTAGTTTGTGTTATTTTTTTTTTCCTGAGGAGACCCATTTTAGACCTCAAATTTGCTTTAATGTAAGTGTCATTATTATGGACAAATGTGCCATAAGAAAAAAAAAATTGAGAAAAATCATATTATGAGAAGAATAATCAAGGGCCAAAGTAGTATGCCAATGTTCATTAGAGGAAGATATTTTTGTTAATGACGTGATAAAGTAGAGAATATGAAAACATATGCTTTGTATACAGATTTTGAGGTATCTCAACAATTTACCAATAAGAGAGATTGGTATATTAATTATATTGGTAATGAATCCACTAATGATTTTGTGGTATTTGGTGGTGCAAAGGAAGACAAGGTTGGAGGCAAAGGTAATGTGTAGATAAGCCTATCAAGTAAAATCTTGGTATTTATTAACATTCACAATGTTTTAGGAATGGATAAGATGCCATTTTGTTAGTAAAATTATGAAACACAACTACCACTTGTGATTTTCAGCAATCACAAATGTTAGTTTGTGGATAAGGTTAGAAGACACTTGCTCTTGGTAATTAAGAGCATGGGATTTTCATGCTGGTTTATTTTTATGTTGGTTGATGCAAAGGAAACAAGATTATGCTTTGATGGTTGAGTGATCAAAATAGCAATGAGATTTGGCATCAAAGGTATGGGCATTTGAATTTGAGATATATTTCTTATTTGGCTAAAGAAATTTTGGTTGATGGCCTCCTCGATATACAAAATCACCAAGAAAATTGTGGAGCATGTCACGTTGGTAAACAACATAGCAATGAGATTTGGCATCAAAGGTATGGGCATTTGAATTTGAAATATATTTCTTATTTGGCTAAAGAAATTTTGGTTGATGGCCTCCTAGATATACAAAATCACCAAGGAAATTGTGGAGCATGTCACGTTGGTAAACAACATAGGTCTTCATTTAAAGAAGGGCAAGCATGGAGAGCTAAGTTCTTCAATTCATCCATGTTAACATTTGTGAACCTATGAAAATTCCATCATTTTGTAATTGTCAAGTATTTTATGTTATTTATAAATAACATTTTCATAAATATGTGTATATTTTTTTTATGTTGAAATCAGACGTATTTAATGAATTCAAGAAGTTCAAGGCTTTGGTAGAAAACCAATCTAAGAAGAGAATTAAAGTTCCCAGATCATATAATGAAGAAGAATTTGCTCAAGGAATATTTTGATTTAGGTACTCAAAAAGGTATTCACAGACAGTGCACCACACCCTAATCCACAGCAAAATGGAGTGGTAGAGATAAAGTGTACCATTATGAAGCTATCCAAGTGTATGTAAGGAACATTTCTATTACTTACAAATACACATATCAATGTATCTTCTCAATCAATCTCCAACATAAGCAACACACAAGAAGAATTTAGAAGAATCATGGTTTGATCAAAAATCCCAAATTAATCATCTTAAAGATATTGATTCAATGTATATGCATGGCTTACTAAAAAAAAAAAAAAATTGATGCCAATTTTCAAAAGATGATGCTCATGGGGTACAATGACAACCATAAAGCTTATAGGTTAGTATGGATCTTGAAGCAGTAGTTGTTGGCTTTTGGAGAAGGATACTAACTAGATGTTAGTGGGCATGGTCCTTTAATCATCTAGGAGTATAATGATAGGCATTAGTTTCACATACTAGACCTCATCATTCATATATATCTATGTTAACCAGGCTTGTCGTCTTAAGATATATTTCTTTCATTGACTTTTTGTTTAGTCAAATGAAATTGTGTTGATTATTTTGAATACAAACAGACAAATCTACTTATGTTTTCTTTTTTCCCAATTGCCTGCAACTGTGTAAGGATTGATGATGACGTGGCTACAATATTATGAATTACACAATGTCTTAGCTATGATATGGTAGTTGATAAAAGTGCAAGGCTATTCCAAAAAAAAACAGATTTGAAAATTGCTAAAAATGAAGATGATATAGGTGGAAAGATAGGTTCAATAGATGGGGCAAATCAACAAAGGTAGGAACCAGGTCTTAGCATGATTCCCATTAATTTTTTAGCCAAGAGGATGCTAGAAATAGATCAAATCAATGGGAAATCAATGTTGTTTTGCAACAACAAAGGGGAAGGAAAAGGCCAAAGTGGTGGTACAACACCTAAGATGAGCCAAAAAGGCAAAGAAAAAAGAGTAATTGGTGCACTAAATTATAATGATGATGCCCATTGGGATGTGCTCGTTGGTGTGAGTTAGGAAGACAAACCAAAAAGTGATAAGACATCTAGTATGGTGAATTATGCTTTGATCGCTAGCCTTGAAAACTCTTTTGAGCCTCGGGATTATGAAGAAGCTAAAATAAAACTTGAAATGGGAAAAGGCAATGGAAGCTAAACATGAAATTTTGATGAAAAATCAAGCATGTGCTCTCACAGACCTACCTTTAGGAAAGAAGCCCATTGGTTGTAAATGGGTCTATAAGATCAAGTATAAATCAAATGAAATGATTGACAAGCATTATGCAAGGTTAGTTGCAAAGGGCTTTGCTTAGAAGGAAGGGATTAACGATAAGAAGACATTTACCACTAATGCAAAAATGGGTATAATCCGATTGCTTTTGGCCATGGCAACATAGTTTTGTTGGAGACTACATCAAATGGATGAGTGCCTTCCTCAATGGCAATCTAGAGTAAGAAGTATATATGTAGTAACTACAAGGATTTCAGGTTATAAGGAAGGAACATCTAACATGAATATTGAAGAAATCTCTTTATGTAATGTGGTAATTCTAGTGATACATGTCAATGACATCATCATCACAAGTAGCAACAATCTCTACATCAAAAGAATAATGGTGATGTGGTCATTCTAGTGATACATGTCAATGACGTCATCATCACAAGTAGCGACAATCTCTACATCAAAAGAATAATGGTGATGTGGTCATTCTAGTGATACATGTCAATGACGTCATCATCACAAGTGACGAGGTAGGAGCAATTGTAAAGGTAAAATCTAAGTTATTTTAGCTTTTGACCTAACAAATTTGGGCCTCCTAAATTAGTGCTTGAGTGTAGAAGTTTGACAAACAAATAATCATATTTTTGTTTCTCAAACAAAATATGCCAAGGGTTTGTTGACAAGTTCAAGATGGTTGATTGCAAAATATCATCATCTATGGAGAAAGAACTAAAACTTTCAGTCAACTCTTATCAAAGGTAGTCAAATTAATCAATCTACAAGCAACGAATGGGTAGTTTGATTTATCTTACTACATGAGACCTAACTTGAACTATTCAGTTAGTTGTATCTCTCAATTTATACAATCTCTAAACACATAACACTAGACAACAACAAAGAGGGTGCAATAATATGTAAAGGGAACATTGGATTTTGGCATGCTATATGGGAAAAGCAAAGAGCCTCAGTTGTGTGGCTATTCAAGTTGAATTGGGCAGGATTGATGGATGACACGAAGTACACAATAAGTTGTTCAATCTTGTCACGTGGGAAATTTATTGGGTAGCAAGAAACGAGATACAATTTCACTTTTCTACACAAGCAAAATACAATGCAATAGTAAAAGGGTAATGTGAAGTAGTTTGGCTTAGAAGAACGCTTATAAATTTGCAAGTTCATCAAGATGAACCCATAAAAAAAAATTGTGAATGTCAAGGAGTTATTAAGCTAGCAAACAAATGTCATGTTCCATGAGCGAATCAAACATATTGATGTGCATTGCATTTCATTTGATAACTTATAGAAGATGGAGAAGTTAGGTTGAAATATTGCCCTACTCAAGACAAGATTGTAGATATTTTCATCCAATCTCTTTGGCCAAATAAATTTGTAAAATTTAGAGACAAACTTGGTGTAGCCTCTAGAATGACTATTAAGGGAGGATGTTAGAGTTATGTAGTTAATAATAGTCATTTATATGATATGCTTAATTTACGTATTTACTTAATTTAAATCATGCTTTAGTGTTGTATTAATGGCTTAGATAATACTCAATTCATTCTAAAGTTTTGAATAATACTTTAGTGTTGTATTAATGGCTTAGATAATACTTAATTCATTCTAAAGTTATGTACCTAGGGACTATGCACTTATGGTTTTGGTCATTCCTTTACTATAAAGGATATGTGCTCTCTTTATTTCATTATCTAAAAAATGTTGTTCTCTTCTAGGTTCCTTTATGTACTTGGTTTCTTTGTGTTCTATTTCTTTTTGTTATGTGGGTCAATGTAAGACATGATGGGACCTTGGGGCATCAAATTTTTAGGTAGAAAATCAATATGAAAGGTTACATACATGCAAATTCACATCACCACAATGTGCAAAAGATAGGTGTCATCAACACCCTACTAGAGCTCTCAAAATTTCAAAGAAAGATCACATTAAAGAAGGAAAAGACTATTTGTTGAAAGTCTTTAGAATATTGATTATATAAATAGTGACATTATAAAAGCTATCCATAAGGCTAGTAGGGAAAGTCAAGCTAGGGAACAAAATGACCAAACAACCAACTAGAAGACCCTAAGGTTTTATTTCCATACATTCGAGGTGGCATAGATAAGATTGCCAACATTCTTAATAGGAAGCAAGTCAAAACTTCATTTTGAGTCACCTTGCACTATTAGGGAATTAATGAAGTTTGTTAAGAATACCATAGATCCTTGTGAACACAACGGAGTTTAAAAGGCTGCATGCTCCTATACCAAATCTTGCATCGAAGAGCTAGGAAGATCCTTTGAGTTAGGATGAAGGAAGATAGTGCGGTTATATGGAATGAATGAAATTGCACTAGAACACTAGCTAAGCACTCACTCAAGACAAAGCACCACATTTGTTTAGAGAATGTTAAAATTATTGTGAAATAGAATCCATACTTTAGGCATAAGTGAGGGGCCCTTGAAATAGTTAAACATCCAGAGAATATGAAAAGGGATGGACTCCTAGAAGTAAAAATTGGGCTCCATTATTACATCAAAAATGAAACCCACAAATAGAGCATCATGTCGACATGGTGTGGTTCAATTATCACACAATGTGCATTTGAAGCTAACATAGGTTATGATTTTTAGGACATCTGTGATTTTTTATATTTATAGGATGGATTGGCTCCTCTCGCAAAATTGAGTCATTGTCCTAATGATGAATCATGATAAAGATTCAAAACACCGAAAACTCTCATAATGAATCCCACTACATAAATCTTAGGTTTGATATTTCTTGAGTACTTGGGCTATGGTGAGATTTATCATTGATCTAAAACTCCATCCTCTTTAAACCCCAAAAAATAATTGTTTGTTTTTCCCTAGAATGTTGTAATTGAATTCCCTAGAAGACTTTATAAGCCAATGGCTTGACTTTTACAATGACTATAGTTTGGAGTGCTTGATTGGTTTATTGGGGATATGCACAACTTGGTTCGATTGCCTTTGCTTAAGGTTCTAGATTTGCTTGAAATAATTTAGCCTCATCTTATACATGTTTGTTGGCCAAAAAAATTCGAATAAGTTGAAATTGGGTCCTTTAGTGGAGCCAACTATCATGCATTCTTGCTTGAAATTAAAATAATTGAATCTCAAAAAGGAAGTGTCAAGGTTTAACCCAACGTGACTTTGAATGCAATATATTGGGTGTTTAGTTTGAGTGACACCATGATTATTCCAAATGCATGCAAAATTATTGAAAGCAATATGCTATCATGGTGTCTTTAAAGTGGTTTTCAATTTGGCTATGTAAATGTGCCCTCATTCACTTCTAATGAATGCTTTCTTCATTGACCTAACGACCAAAGTAGGGATGGTTATATTTGGTTTCATCTTTGTTGTGCCACCTTGGAGGGTTGAACTGTCACTTTGCACTGAGCTTTATAGCTAGCATGACTGTCTATTTTTTACGATGTGGTCACTTGAATTGTAGCCAACAATCACTTGTTTTGTATAATCATTGAGTGATGAAGCTTCAATGATAATCATATTGGGATTAAACATTAGTTTTGATAAGATATATGGTTCCATTTTGATTACATGCAATGATATTCTTGATGAATTATTTCAAAGTTAGAAAGGGAGACCTCAAATCAAATCGAATGGCTTTATGTTCTTGCTTACTTTCAAGGTTGTACTTAAATGAGATGTTGCCATACATGCAAACTTTGTCGAGACTTGCCAAAAATGTTTACAAGGTTAAAATCAGAAGCAAAATGAATTGGTGAATGTAAAAGGTGTTTCTTTGATATCATGCAAAAGTAGATATTTGGTAACTATGCCCAATTAGTTCTAACAAGTTCTAACAATTGGCCTTCCTTTTGTATTTATATGGATTTTCCAAAAGGCGAGGATTAAAACTTTTGGGTAGAGACAAAACACAAACATGAGGTGCTCAATGCATTTCATTTTTATCCCACAAATTTTAAAAATAATTATGATGCTTTGAATTTTGGAGATAACAAGAGACTAGTGAGCAATAGGAAGTCCATCCCATAATGTATCCATGAACTGTGAATACCAGATCACCCCCTTGCTATCCATTTTAATGAAGTTTTATGTTTGGGTTTAACTCCCTTATTTTTCTTGCCATAATTATAGAACTATCATGGTTGGTCATAGTTTTGCAAGGATAAGAACAGTAGGGGGCTTGGAGGCTTGGAAATGGGAGTAAACTAATCTTCGCCCACAAGACAAATGGTTAATCTCCCTTGTGAATTTAAGCATGAGCCCCCTATTGTAAATCAAAATATTACAAATAATTGGAATACCCATGTCTCCTCTCAAAATTGTAGGTTGGGAAATGATTAGCAAAGACAGTGAATGGTCGAGCACATAACACCCTCAAATGCACAATGAGCTAATGTCCTTGAACCTATAATAGCCAATGTGTAATCACCCTAAATTTGAAAAAGATTTGCAAACTAGGGTTGAAGTTGATGTTAAGCCATTAAAACATTATTATTTGGCATGAGGTACATTGTTTCAAGGCAGCTTTTTGGTGACAATATGACATAACACTAATGTCTATATATTGTTATCTATACTTGTTTTGGTGACAATGTGACATAACAAGTTAGTACTTGTATATTGTTGTCTATACTTGTTTTGATGGTGATAATGGATATGAATTAGTTACCTTTGGTTTAGCGATGTCATATTTGTTGAATATTGTTATGGATGCCATGTTGATGTCTTGGAAGTCATGATGTTGTTGAAATATGAGTATATTTCAAAGTATTTGACATGTAGATATGTTCTATATTGCATTGTTTCCTTTATAATTTTCCAATTAATTTCATCTTTAGTTAATTGCTAATGAATTTACATTATGGATGGCATTTATGAAGACTTGTTATGATGGATATTAATTCTTGTCAGGTGGATTATATTAATGGCAAAGTATTAATGAGTTTTATGGATAAAATTGCCATGTTAGTTCATTTTACTTGTATAGTTAAGGTGAATATTTGATACGGATTGGCATTTATCTATTGTTATGGATAATGTGGTTATAAGAGTATGTGTCTGTGTGTGGAGTGAGTAGGGGAGGGCAGGGATGTTAGGGGTTCAATTGATTTGTATGGATAAGGTGAATATTTGATACTCATTAGCATTTGTCTATCATTATGGATAATGGAGTTATAAGGAGATATTTATTAGTCGGGGGTAAAAAGGGATATGAAAAATATTTCAAATATAATTTATTTCTAAAGTTAGGTGGGGCAAGTTTGCTTCCATGGCCCATTAATTTAGAGATCTATATAATAATCATGAAGTCTAAAGTAGATGATCACTTTAAAGGTGGCGGAACCCATGGTGTCCATATCCCTATGGTGTCATTATCATTGTTAATTGTTTCTCATCTCTTTAAAAGAAGGATGGAGTGGAGAGATAAGGATCATCATAGGCACCTAGACTTTGCAAATTTTCAAAATATGTTTTCCATTCCATTTTAAACTTAAGTCTTCCAAATCTGAAAATTTTACTGGTGCTAGTAAGAGACTACCCAATGTGTGCTCTACTAAGATGAAACCATCTTTTTAGTGGGTAGGTATAATCAATTGTGTGTTCATTTGTTGTTAGCTCTTCGCTTTTGTTATTGTTGCAAGTATCAATTAACTAAGAGGGGGGGGTGAATCAGTTAATTAATAAGCTTAAACAATATTTAAAAATATTTTCCTTGATATTGTATAGCAGTCAGGGTGTTATCAGAACCTTTACATTCATTCTTTTAACAGCAGAAAGTTCATTGCAGTAGATTTAATATATAGGCACAGCATAATCATTCAATCACACAAATATACATATAGACACGGATTTTTCATGAGGAAACCCATAAAGGGAAAAAACCTCTTCTTCTTAGGATGTCAGGAAAGCTTCAACTTCTGTACATCATTTTTATCTTTGAGCTTCTACTCAAATGAGGCTACAACCTTCGAATTACAAGCACCCACTTGTAAAAGAGCACCAACTCTTCTTCTTCGGCACCCACTGAAATATGAGGACAACAATCCTCCCTAGCACCTCCCTTCCACCCTAGCAAGAATTTTTCAGTCGATTATATCACACTGGTTCAGATAAATCAATACATACTCTTTTCATTTTTTTGTTCTATGCTGCTACAGCTTAGCTTTCTAGGAATTCTATTTTTCATTAAATCGAGCCACACATTTTTCTTCTGAATTGTTAAGATTTTTTCAGTCAATTATATCACACTGATTCAAATATATCAGTACATACCCTTTTCATTTTTGCTCTGTGCTACTACAGCTTGAGTTTCTAGGCATTTTGTTCTTCATTAAATCGAGCCATACACTTCTGTTCTGAAATGTTTTCTTCGAATCACAGCTTCATCAGCAACCACTCCTCTTCATCCTCTCAATTCTCACCCTGATTTTGTTCTCATAAATTGTTTTTTATAGATGCTGAAGTTATATGCCTCAGTCTCTTTAACTTCCAGATATACCAATTCTAAAACCGAAACTATCTCTTTAACTTCCAGAATTTACACGCCGTAACTGACATTTGAACTCTCTTTGAATTCCAGAATTTACACACTGTAACTGACTAATTAAAAAATAAATAAATGTTTGTGAGTCGCAGCTTGTCTGAGTCGCGGCTGTTTGAGTCTCGGTTGTCTAAGTCGTGGCTATTTGAGTCACGACCGTCTGAGTCGCAGCCGTCTGAGTCGCAGCCGTCTGAGTCACAGCTTGTCTGAGTCACATCTATTTGAGTCACGGCCGTCTGAGTCTCAGCCGTCTGAGTCACGGCTGTCTAAGTCACAGCCGTCTGAGTCGCAGTCGTCTGAGTCACAGCTTGTCTGAGTCGCAGCTATCTGAGTCACAGCCGTCTGAGTCGCAGCCATTTGAGTTGCAACCGTCTGAGTCACAGCTTGTCTAATTTCCAACCATCAATGACAACTGAATCAAAGTGCCAACAATCTCCCCCTTTGGCATTGATGGAAACCTACAATTTATGATGTTGCAAGTGTAATCACCGACTGCTTGTTATCTGCAACTACCTGAACTTCTCCCCCTTTGACATCAATGTCAAAGAAAACATGACAATACATCTCCCCCTATCAATATTAACTCAGAAATCAGCAAAGAAAACATTATGGAACCATCTCAGAATTACATCAGATATGCAATAAGCACAAACTCCCCCTGCCAAAGTGAACAAGTTAGTTGGAACAAGATATAACACCCAACTTCTAGCGTAGATATTCAAACTGGATTTTGGATAAGGGTTTGGTAAAGATATCAGCAATCTGTTCTTTAGAAGGAATGAAATGTAATTGGACAACTCTGTTTGTAACCTACTCCCATAAAAAATGATACTTGATTGGAATGTGTTTGGTCTTGGAATGAAGAACAGGGTTCTTTGACACACTAATGGCACTTGTGTTATCACAGTGAATAGGAATAGGTTCAGAATATTTCACCTCCAAATCAGCAAGAGTTTGTATCATCCATGATACTTGTGTACAGCATGTTGCAGCAGCTATGTATTCAGCCTCAGTAGTAGATAGAGAGATAGAACCTTGCTTTTTACTCATCCATGCTACTAATGAATCGCCTAAGAAGAATGCACCTCCACTAGTGCTCTTTCTTTCATCCAAACAGTTTGCCCAGTCAGCATCTGAATATGCAATCAACTGAAAGTTTTGATTCCTAAGATACCAGAGACCATAAATCATTGTGCCTTTCAAGCATTTGAAAATTCTCTTCACAGCTACCAAGTGACTTTGTTTGAGAGCAGACTGAAATCTTCCTACCATTCCAACAGCATGCATAATATCAGGACGAGTTGCAGTAATGTACAAAAGACTGACTATCATTGACCTATATGTTCTTTGATCAACATCTGGTGAAATATCATCTTTGCTAACTTGCAGCCAACAATCGTAGGGGTACTAACAGGTGAAGAATCCTCCATCTGAAATTTCTTCAACATCTCTTGTAGATATTTCTTTTGAGAGATAAATAGTCCTTCGGAACTCTGAGTAATTTGAAGACCAAGAAAGTATGACAGTTCTCCAATCATGGACATTTCAAACTCAGATTGCATAAGCATTAGCAAACCATTGAACAGAAGAAGCATTAGTACATCCAAAAATGATATCGTCAACATAAACCAAAACAACTAATAAGTTATCACCTTCTGTTTTGATATACAGATTACTATCAACATTGCCTTTCTTGAATCCTTTCTCTTGTAAATATTTATCTAATCTATAGTACCAGGCTCTTGGCGCTTGTTTCAATCCATATAGAGATTTCTTCAATTTGCATACATGATCAGGATTGTCTGTTAGAGAGAATCCTTCAGGTTGTTCCATATAAACTTCTTCTTCTAAATCTCCATTGAGAAATGCTGACTTGACATCCAGTTGATAAATTTTGAACTTCTTGTGACAGGCATAAGCAAGAAATATTCGGATAGCTTCCATTCTTGCCACAAGTGCAAAGGTTTCATCAAAATCTTGTCCTTCAACTTGAGCATATCCTTTACAAACCAATCTAGCTTTATTCCTGACAATTTGTCCTTGGTCATTCATTTTATTCTTAAACACCCATTTGGACCCAATCACATTCTTGTCTGTTGGCCTAGGAACAAGTTCCCAAGTATTATTCTTTTCAATCTGATCAAGCTCTTCATTCATAGCTTTTATCCAATCTTCATCTTCACTGGCTTCATTAAAATTCTTGGGTTCTATGACAGATAAAAAAGCAATGTGAGACTGTTTTGAATTCTTAAGTAACTTACTTCTTGTCTAAACACCTTCATTCTTTCAGTGACAGGAAATCTGCGGTGAGAATTTTGCAATTCGACAAGTTTCGAACCTATTAATTCTCCTGAGGATGAACCTACTTAATAGGTTCGAAACTTGTCGAATTGCAAAATTCTCACCACAGATTTCCTGTCACTGAATATAAAAACTGTGGGTTAAGATGAACACCTTCATTCTTGTTGCCAATAATTTGACTTTCAGGATGATTCTTTTGAATAATTCTTGAAGGAGGATTTACTGGTTGTTGTTGTGTACCTGTACTTTCATTTTCTGACTCAGAGTCTTCCTTTTCTAATTCTTGGACCTGTTCTTCTTCGTCTTCAGCTGCATCTTCTGTATCAACATTATTTATCTAAATATCTTTTGCAGGCATACCTTCATCAATCTTAATGTCAATGATGTCAACCATTTTACGTGACCTCTTATTGCAACATCTGTATCCTTTACTATTTGTAGCATACCCCAAAAAGATACCTTCATCATCCTTATCATCATATTTGTCAAGATGTTCATCATTGTTTTTTATATAACATTTACTTCCAAAAACTCTAAAATGCTTGATTGAAGCAGGTTTCCCAAACCACAATTCATAAGGAGTTTTATCACTGTTAGGCCTTAAGTGAGCTTTATTAAGAACATGAACAGCTGTGTGAATTGCTTCTACCCAGAATGTCTAAGAAATATTTCTTTCATTCATCATTGACCTTGCCATCTGCTGAATTGATCTATTCTGTCTCTCAACTACTCCATTTTGTTATGGAGTGCCTGAAATTGTATATTCTCTTTTGATTCCTTGTTCATCACAGAATTCTTTGAAGTCCCTTGAACAAAACTCTCCTCCTCTATCAGATCTTACTGCTTTTAATCTTTTTCTTGTTTGATTCTCAGTCAAAGCTTTAAATACTTTGAATTTTTCAAATGCTTCAGATTTTTCTTTCAAGAAAGCAACCCATGTTAGTCTAGAGTAATCATCAATAACCAGCATAAAATAGTTTTATTTACCTGTTCCTTCCTTTCTTGATGGTCCACATAAATCCATATGTACTAATTGAAGAGGTTTATCTGTTGATGTGAAGCTCTTAAATTTAAACTGAATTCGAGTCAATTTTCCCATTTGACAAGGTTTACATACAACATCATATGGTTTTGAAATCTTAGGAAAATCTTTTACAGCTTCATTGTTCCTAAGTTTGATTAAATGATCAAAACTCAAATGTCTAAGTCTTCTATGCCATAACCAACTCTCATCATACTTGCTTAGATGACACTCTTCCTTATCTTCTTTCAAAACATAGACATTATTTTCTGTTCTTATACCTTTGGCAACCAATTGTCCTGAAGATACAGATTTTATTTTGCATTCTTTAGAATTGAATACAACTTCACATCCTCTATCACATACCTGACTGACACTAAGAAGATTATGCTTCAATCCATCTACAAATAATACATCTTCAGCTTTTCCTTTACTAGTTAGATGTACCAATCCTTTGCCTTTGATTTTCCCTGGAGCATCATTTCCAAAAGTTACATCTCCTGATTTGTGTTCACTCAGAGATAGAAATTTACCTTTATCTCCAGTCATGTGCTTGGAAAAACCACTGTCAATATACCAGGGGTCCTTTTGTCTTTGAGCAGAAAGCACTAATCCACACTGGTTGTTTTCTTTCTTCTTTCACACTTTAGCCTTTTTAACAGAAAAAATCTATTCTTGAATCTGATTCATAATTCTTTAAACGACAGTCTATGGCCTTGTGTCCAAAATTATGACAAATATAACATTCTGGTTGATTGTACAAAGACTCAAAAGAATTTATATTTCTAGCATAATCTCTTCTTCTTGCTGGAAAATGTGTAGTATGATACTCTTGTTTTCTCATTGATTGTTTCTCTTTATGTTGCAGCACTTGATTACTGTTAAACATTGTTCGTTGTATGTTTCTAAAGTGAAAAACACAATTTGCAGCTTTATGACCAAAATCAGAACAACAATAACAGTGTCCATTGAAAAAATTTTGATACTTGAATCTTGACTATCTTCTTGGAATAGATGGCCATGTCATTCTATTCTTTAATTATTTTTCATGTCTTCTTGACTGCAGACCAGTAGCTATATCATCTTTTCCACTCATTAGATTAACTTTACTTCTGTCTTTATTTTCTTCAGTTTTGATGAAACTTGCTGACTTTGTATATTTTGACTGATTGTTGTTCTGAAAGTTAATTACCTTAGTTGTTTCTTTGTTTTCGGACAAACTGCTACTCCCTTCTTCATAACCTGAACCAGTCTTGATCAAAGGAGATCTTTGTTTATTCAGAATGTTATTTAGTTCTTCTGCTACTTTAATACTTGGCAAGTTTTGATGATAGAAAGATTGAAATTTTTCCAATTATTTTCTGAATTTTACAACTTCTTCCTCTAATGCTTCACATCTCATCTTCTTCTGTAATAACTGTTCTTTTAGAACATCATTTATTTTCTTTGTTTCTTCTAGTTCTATCTTTAAAAAGCTACAATCTGTACTCGGTTCTTTAGCATTCTTTTCATACTGCACTGACAACTCTTTTTGTTTCCTCTTCTTTAATCTGAGTCTATCAATTTCTTCCAAAGCACTAATCAACTCACCTTCCATATCAACAACAGCATCTTCATCATTCATATCGCTTCCATCATCTTCAAGATCTTCTATGGCCATAAGCACAAAATCATTCATTTTATCTTCACAAGATGACTCACTGTCTGAAACTTCTGAGAGGTCAACATCATTTGCACATAAACTTTTCTTTTTGTAGTTATTATTTTTATTGTATCTTTTAAATGTATGTTTCTCTTCATCAATAGAATTCTGACCTTTTTCTTTATAAGGACATTTAGATGCAAAGTGCTTTACCTAACCACAATTGAAACATTTAAAAGGCAACTTCCCTTTACATTTTCTTGATCCAGTTTTCAGTCTTCTTACAAATTTTGCCTCAATCTCTTCCATTTCAGATTCTATTTGTCTGTCTGCTTTAAAAGATGCTTCTCTAACGGTAGCTTTATCTTTACTGATTCTCATTTCATAGGCAGTTAAAGTTCCTAGAAGTTGATCAATAGATAAAGTTTTCAGATCACTCATTTCTTCTATTGCAAAGAATTTTGGATTAAACTTATCAGGTAGAGATCTCAAAATCTTTTGAACTAGAGGAGCTTCTCCAATCTTCTCACCAAGACCCTTCATGGCATTCACAAGCTCTTCAACTCTCAAAAAATATTTACTAACAGACTCATCCTCATTCATCTTTGGCTGTTCAAATTTCAGTCTGTAAGTTTGAAGTTTGACATCTTTTACTTTTTCATTTCCTTCATAGCTACTAATGAGCTTATCCCACATTTCTTTGGCAAATTCAAGATGCATTACCTTTACAAATTCAGATTCAGAAAGACCACTCAAAATGGCATTCATTGCCTTTGCATTAAAACTAAACTCTAGCTTATCATCTTTGGAAGCTAGTACAATAGGTTTTGTATATCCAGTTTCTACCATTTCCCAAACATCGGCACCTAAAGACATTAGGTATGTTCTCATTCTAACTTTCCAAAAGGCAAAATTTGCTCCACCAAACAGAGGAGCTTTATTGGTTGAACCATCATGACTTGCCATGTTTAAGCTTATCAAATCTTTCTTAGACTAAAGGGTCTGGCTCTGATACCAATTGTTGAAAGTATCAATTAATTGAGAGAGGGGATGAATCAGTTAATTAATTAGCTTAAACAACATTTAAAAATATGTTCCTTGATATCGTATAGCAGTCAGGGTGTTATCAGAACCTTTACATTCATTCTTTTAACAGCAGAAAGTTCATTGCAGTAGATTTAATATATAGGCACAGTATAATCATTCAATCACACAAATATACACATAGACACAGATTTTTCATGAGGAAACCCATAAAGGAAAAAAACCTCTTCTTCTTAGGATGTCAGGAAAGCTTCAACTTTTGTACATCATTTTTATCTTTGAGCTTCTACTCAAATGAGGCTACAACCTTTGAATTACAAGCACCCACTTTTAAAAGAGCACCAACTCTTCTTCTTCAGCACCCACTGAAATATGAGGACAACAATCCTCCCTAGCACCTCCTTTCCACCCTAGCAAAAAAATTTCAATCAATTATATCACACTGGTTCAGATAAATCAATACATACTCTTTTCATTTTTTTGTTATGTGCTGCTACAGCTTGGGTTTCTGGGTATTCTATTTTTCATTAAATCGAGCCACACATTTTTCTTCTGAATTGTTAAGAATTTTTTCAGTCAATTATATCACATTGATTCAGCTATATCAGTACATACCCTTTTCATTTTTGCTCTGTGCTGCTACAGCTTGAGTTTCTAGGCATTTTGTTCTTCATTAAATCGAGCCATACATTTCTGTTCTGGAATGTTTTCTTCGAATCACAGCTTCATCAGCAACCACTCCTCTTCATCCTCTCAATTCTCACCCCAATTTTGTTCTCATAAATTGTTTTTTATAGATGTTGAAATTATATGCCTCAGTCTCTTTAACTTCCAGATATACCAATTCTAAAACTAAAACTGTCTCTTTAACTTCCAGAATTTACACGTTGTAACTGACATTTGAACTGTCTCTTTGAATTCCAGAATTTACACGCTGTAACTGACTAATTAAAAAATAAATAAATGTTTGTGAGTCGCAGCTTGTCTGAGTCACGGCCGTTTGAGTCGCAGCCGTCTGTGTCGCGGCTATCTGAGTCACGGTCGTCTAAGTCTCAGCCGTCTGAGTCGCAGCCGTCTAAGTCACGGCTGTTAGAGTCACGACCGTCTGAGTCTCAACCGTCTGAGTCACGACCGTCTGAGTCGCAGCCGTCTGAGTCGTAACCGTCTGAGTCACAGCTTGTCTGAGTCGCAACTATCTGAGTCACAATCGTCTGAGTTGCAGCTGTCTGAATCACAACTTGTCTGATTTCCGACCATCAACAACAACTGAATCAAAGTGCCAATAGTTATTTTACTAACTAGCTTGTGATTGTTTAATATCTTGCAAGACTTTTAAAGTGTTCTAAAAGCTAGGGTTTTCTATTTTTTCTCAATGCATATGGTTGTCCTAGTCAGTGAGATTGTTGTTTGTTATCATATAGTTTTAAAAAAATAGGTGTCAACTTTTGCAAATAGTGTTTAAAATGTATCAAGTATCTTTGGATGACACATTACTTGGTTATTTTATTGTGTATTTTTTTATGTATGTTGTTTTCGAATCCTTTCTTTCATAGTGTCATTATTGTTTATGTTTTGATGAAATTTCTTATAAAAATATTCGCAAATGTTGCCCTTAATTTCCCAAAAATTTCATTATAAAGGTTTTTTTTAAAGGTTTTTATAGGTAAAATAATTTTAAGTTAATCATTTTTGTTTATTTTCTTCCTTTTACATATACACAAAATAATCCCAAAAATAAAACAAATAAATACAAATATTAAAAGTGAAATAATCCCAAAAATAAAACAAATAAATACGAATATTAAAAGTGATATCAATTATTCTTTTAATTTCTTGTCGCTTCCATTTATTTTCTATATATATATATAATTTTATTTTTTTGAATTAGTACTCAATGTGAAGGCAAGAATAATGTTTCTTTTGATATTTCAAAGGTCAAATTCTTTATAACCTTAGTTGATAAAAGGTCTTTTATAACAAATTATATTAAATATAAAACTTAAAGCAATTAAAATTAAGAGTTCATTTTTGTGATGACATTAACAAACAAACAAAAATATTAAAGACCTAACTTATTTTTCAATATTGGTTTTAAAAAAACCTTTAAAAAATAAAATTTTAAGTATTGTTTTGTTTTATTTTTCCATTGCAAATCTTTTGGAAGGGTACATTGGATGTAACTAGAATGGTTAAGTAAATTTGTTATCCTCTCTACTTGGATTCAAATTTCATTTGATAACATCACGTTTTCTCTTAATAAACCTTAAAGACTTAAAGATCTTGAACTTGACAAAAGTATCATCATTCTTTTTGAGAAAATAAGTCTACATCTCCCTTAAAAATCATTAATAAGCAATAAAAAATAACTTACACCAACCACTAAAGTTATCCTCATAGGAGCACATATATCATCATGTACATGATCTAAAACACCTTCATCTCGTCAAGCTTTCCCTTCATCAAAGGGAAATCTAGCATATTTGCCTACTATATATTATTTGTATACTTCTTTGTTCTTTTTACAAATATTTGGCATTCCAACCAGCAATCTACCCTTTCTTAGTATGAAAGGAAGTGAAAATGATGCCATACATGGTCGTTGTTGGTGGTTTTAATCCATGTGATCTGCGACTTCACTATCCACAAGCCTACACAACCCTTGCTCCTTTATACTTGATGTAATATTTTTATTAATTTGTTATAATTGATACAATCTTCTTATTTCTCTTTTTATTAATTACAAATCATGTTTCTCCTCTAAATACCACATCCAGAAATTGATTATGCTTTGTAATTCATTAACTAAAAGCATATTTTTATTCAAACCAGATTGTAAAATACATTATTAATTAAAGTCTTACCTCTTATCTCGATCTACACATTGCCGTATCCATCTACATAGTGCTCCCTCCCATCCTCCAAAATCATGATTTCTAACTTGATTTTGTCTTCCACAAA
Organism: Larix kaempferi; assembly: GCA_027924585.1. Lineage (NCBI taxonomy): Eukaryota > Viridiplantae > Streptophyta > Pinopsida > Pinales > Pinaceae > Larix > Larix kaempferi. Next base: position 5,983,084 of record BSBM01000364.1, on the reverse strand, counting down.
TTCAACAAACTAGTGACTCTGTTTGGTCATATGCAATGAATGCAAGGAATCAAATCATCAATGTATTGACTTACCCAAAATGTAAAATGCAATAAAGGCATAGAACTCTTCTTCATGTCCTACAAAGCTTTTTTCACCACTACCCATGGTTATTTTACTCATCCCACAACCTGTTTTATACAATGTTTTGTAATATAACCAAATTTATTACAAAGATAACTCTTCAAATTCCTTGTTGATTTCCTTTCGAACCATAACACTTGTTGCTGCTAGTATTTATCTCTTCCTCACAACTTTCTTTTGCCCTTTATGTTTGCTAATAGGGACTCTCAAATACTCCATCGCTACCCCTAAATCATTTTTTCATCTATATTTCTATAATAATTGGCTACATAGTTTCTTATATATGGTAATAGTTGAGTCTAAAGTGGCATTCAAGATTTCAAAAAAAGTAGTCTCTTCAAATTAATTACAATAATAAAATATTCCTTATTGTAATATGTTTAAACCCGTAAATTTGTAGAAAATATAGAAAATACAAGAGAATAGATAAAATAGATAGTGATGTTCACTTGCCTCTTCAAGAGAGCAACCTCCAAAAGTAAAGCTCCAAATACAATGACAATTCTTGACTAAACATTACATATCTTACTACTCTATATATAGTGTTTCAATAGCCAAAGTCCTAACTACTTGTGGTCCTGCTATTAACAAGTGTCAACCACCTAGGGCCTTTCTATACAATAAGAAAAGCCCTTTACATTAATACACTACCCACTAACTAATGGACCTTATGGCCTTGTACATTGATAAAGTAGGGGATTTAGGGTAGGACGCTAACACTCATCTACCTCTTTGCCTATTGTGAGCAGTTGACCTCAAATGTATTTTGATTTTAGCAAGTGTTCTAAAACGAAATCTCCTCCATCTTCATTGAAAACAACAAAATTTTGAGGTTAGAAACACAATCCTTATAATAAGTTGCATGCATCTCACACAACTTTGACCAAACCATGAAGGCATCCTTTTCATTTTGCCATTGTGGGAGCATGTCGTCTATCATTGACAATTTTATTAGCAATGCTTATCTATTTTTATTCTCAAATTCTTCATGGTGATCATCTCAAGGTCTATTTTCCATGTCAACCACCATCCCTGTCAATCTCAACACTGAAAGATGGAGATCATGTTTTGCTTCCATTCATTAAAATAGTGACTATTGAACTGCTATCCAATGCATTCAAAAGACTCACTGTTTCTTTCAAGAGGAAAACATCAAGCACTAATAAAAGAGTCAAACTACCTCATAAAACTCAAAACTGCCTCCAAATTCTTTGTTGTGATAAAACAGCATTGTCTCAATTTGACGTCAACCCAACACTTCTTCTGACCCACAATTCTATTGCAAAATAATTATACCTTCTCTACCCACTAAATGCACACCGAGCACACAACATTATGTGCAAATATTTTATGTAAAATTCCAAAAAAGTCTTTGCTAAAACATAAGTAAAATTTATAGACCAATCTCAGAATTTGTGCTCGGGATGGCCATCTAAAGGTTAGATGCTTGGGCAGATTGGGTCTTCAGGATATCCAGTCGAGACGGATAGAAACATAAAACTGGCAGGGTAGGTACATGTGCGGATCCAAGTGAGCGATTGATTCATTGAGCGAAGAACCAACAAATAGTTAGCTACAATGGTTACAGGGCGAGTACCGAGAGGTGGGGCAGACATAAATCTTGTCTTTTTGATTGACCTATGAAGCATGTTCTATGTTGAATGTTTATGGACACATTAACTTTGGGATTTAATGCCAAATTTTATTGCCATGAGAAATGCATGTCTATCAATACATTTGTCAACAATATGTGACCAAATATTGTTGTCTGGAATTTATTTCCTTGGGATTTGGGCATGGAGATTATTATGTGTTGGACTTGGGAAGCACGCCATGATTTTGTTGTGTGGAATCTATTGCTTTGGAAGACATCCCATAATCTCTTGTGTGGAATATATTTCCTTGGGAAGCATGCCCCTAAATTCTATTGTGTGGAATATATTGCTTTGAGAAGCATGCCCCTAAATTCTATTGTGTGGAATATATTGCTTTGAGAAGCATGCCTAAATTTTGTCGTGGGGGATTTGTCTCCTTCAGAAGTGTGCACAAACATTTTTGTGTGATATCTACCACCTTGAGATGTGCATCTAAAATCTATTGTGATTGAAATCTACCTTCAAACGTGTGTCCATATTCTATTGTGTGGAATCTACCTCAAAATCCATGCTCGAATTCTCAAATTATGGTTGTCTATATTGAAATTATTATTTCTTCAAATTCTTGCAAAAAAATTGCTCCATCATGTGCCACCTTTCGAGGCTTGTTTTGGGTTATGTGATCTCATGATGCTTTAACGTCCTCACTATATGGCTCTAACACACTAGTAAAGATTGCAAACGCAATGGAACAAATTTCAAACCAACAATAGACATATGAAAATTGTTTACTAATCTTAATAAGAATGAATATTCATTCATATTCTCCAACATCTACATATTGGTTGGCTTAACTAAGATTAAGTCATGACAACTTAAAATGATTAAGTCGTCACGTTATTAACACGTAAGGTAGTCCTAACTTGAAACCTTATACATAGATAAAATTACCATTATAACATGTACTCTTATATAAAGATCAATAATAAGTCTATCATTACATTTTTGCACCCTGTGCCTATCTCATGCTTTTGTTGTTTTTTATAAAGCATAAATTTATTTTAAATCTCACAAGCATAAATTTATTTTAAATCTCATAAAAAACTGCTGTTAAAAATATGGCAGAGAAGGGAATATGTGAAAACGCTAAGATGGAGATGATATGCACATTCCATAATGGGTAAATGTGCAAATAGAAACAATCATGAACATGCCATAAATAATTGAATACTAGTATAACATTGAGAACGACTTAAATCATTCTACAATATAGATGTTTCAATTGTTTTTAAAATTCCTGGTCTGTGCAATTGATTTTATTAACGCTATCTCAACTTTTGATTGTCTAACTATACAAAAAAAAAATACAGCCTACTTTTTTTTTTCTAATTATACAAAAAATATACCATACCAATATACTAATACCCTATGACTATCCTCTAGAAATACTTCAAAGATAGCGAAAATTAAAATAATTAACCAAAATGATGCTTCACCTAATTAAAACTACTGTGTCAAAGGATACTGTGCCTTTAGCCCTTTTGTCAATGTCATATTAAACCCAAACCAGCACTTTCAAATGAGCACATCTTAAGACCAGCACTTTTGATAAAAAGTAAGGGATTTATAACAACAAATCATATCCCACAATGATCATAAAACATGTTTCATCGTTTTAATCTCTATCATCACCTTTTATTGGACATGACAGCTTGCCTAGATTTTCTTTCTTCAATCCATCTCTGTATTTGACATTGATTGGACAAATGAAAGAAAAAAATTGGCAGGACCATGGTAAATCTTGTTATTAGAGTGGGCTTCAAAGTCTGATAATGTCACTGCCCAATCATAACATTTACAAAGCACTACCTCCCTAGTAATCCATATATGGTAGCATTTCATTCTTTGACAGAACAACATCAATCAACATCAATCTAGACTTCCATTTTAGTTCCAAGATTCCAATCATGGTTTGGCTTAGAAAGACAACCTATCTAGAACGTGTTTTGACAGCTTGCCTTGGGAAGACAACCTATCAAACAAAAGTGGTTCTTGAATGTCTTTCTAGCATGGTCACGGAGGATAAAAGTGATTTCATACATATTTGAAGATAAAAAAGCAAATTTACTGCTGTTATAATCTGTTGTAATAAGAGCATTCAGATTTGTTATATGCTTAGAAAGGTGCCCCCTAATGGCTGTTGTGGTTTTGAAGTACACTTGTATGGTATTTATTCTCTTGAGCAACTAAGTGAAATTGGGTTAAAGAGAAATGTAATATTATTGCTGTGATTTAATATTTCAGATCAGCCCAAGGCTGAAAATTCACACGGAATAGATCCGAGAAACCTCAAGATTGAGGTGAAATTTTTAAAGTGGCATTTCTCAAAATTTCTACAAAGACCATTTGATCAAGTGATTGATAGGACAATGTGACATACTAGCAATAGAGTTATTGAACTCTTCAAAATTGTCAATGATCCAGGTCAATATTAGGCCCACACACTTCCCTTCAATCCATGGCAAGATTACTTAGGAATGTGACTTGTGTCATGTTGAAGCACTTCAACCAAGTTGGTTGTGATGTGTCAATCACAGGCGAATAACTGTAAAAACTTGATCAAGCATAAGCTTGATGTGATTTAACTATTAGTGTGTGGAAGTTTATTTGTGGTTGATATAGTGTCACAAAGAATTGAACCCAAATTACAAGAAATTAACAAAGACAATCCCAAATAGTTAACATCTCAAACTAAGGAATTGGCCTAATTGGACATTTCTTCCATGTACAAAAGACATTGGCAAGTGTCAAACCCACAAAAGACTTCCAAGCATGATAGGATGGAATGTCTCCATGTAGAGCTCCCCATAGTTTAAAGGGAAGGCCCCCTCACATGCACAGTAATTCACAATTGGGCAAGTTTGACAAAAGCTCCCTTATTCATTGGATAACACCATGAAACTTTCTTCTTCAACAAACAATTCTAATGTGATGGAGGCCTCCACTTCCACATTCGACATAATAGGGATCATTGCTACCTGAGGGGGTGTATTGATATGTGCATCAATGCACTTCCAATCTAAGTGAAATTGGGTTAAAGAGAAATGTAATATTATTGCTGTGATTTAATATTTCAGATCAGCCCAAGGCTGAAAATTCACACGGAATAGATCCGAGAAACCTCAAGATTGAGGTGAAATTTTTAAAGTGGCATTTCTCAAAATTTCTACAAAGACCATTTGATCAAGTGATTGATAGGACAATGTGACATACTAGCAATAGAGTTATTGAACTCTTCAAAATTGTCAATGATCCAGGTCAATATTAGGCCCACACACTTCCCTTCAATCCATGGCAAGATTACTTAGGAATGTGACTTGTGTCATGTTGAAGCACTTCAACCAAGTTGGTTGTGATGTGTCAATCACAGGCGAATAACTGTAAAAACTTGATCAAGCATAAGCTTGATGTGATTTAACTATTAGTGTGTGGAAGTTTATTTGTGGTTGATATAGTGTCACAAAGAATTGAACCCAAATTACAAGAAATTAACAAAGACAATCCCAAATAGTTAACATCTCAAACTAAGGAATTGGCCTAATTGGACATTTCTTCCATGTACAAAAGACATTGGCAAGTGTCAAACCCACAAAAGACTTCCAAGCATGATAGGATGGAATGTCTCCATGTAGAGCTCCCCATAGTTTAAAGGGAAGGCCCCCTCACATGCACAGTAATTCACAATTGGGCAAGTTTGACAAAAGCTCCCTTATTCATTGGATAACACCATGAAACTTTCTTCTTCAACAAACAATTCTAATGTGATGGAGGCCTCCACTTCCACATTCGACATAATAGGGATCATTGCTACCTGAGGGGGTGTATTGATATGTGCATCAATGCACTTCCAATCTGCACCAAGCCTCTTTCAATGTTTAGCATGCCCAAAAACTTGCATGCTCGATTTCTAGGACTCCCCACAATACCCTATTTCACGACCAACACCTATCCCTCTTCACACCCAACTAGTTGGGTGATCAAGTTTGATCGGGTCCATGCAGCTCAACTAACCTAATTATAAGGAACAAGGAGATGGTTATCCTCATCCAATGTGTGCAAAGTTGACCATTGAGGCGCTTCTTTTGATCATTGAATCCTTCATTTGTATAAATATGTAGCAATAGTAATTACAAAGACATAAATCAATGATGTTGATATCAATTAGAGTTATGAGAGTAAGATAAGTTAATGAAAGGAGTGTTTGAGCACATAGATCGTCACATTTGTTGGGCTCCCCTTCTCCTTTTCTTTGTATTCTTATGGAGGTGCAATTACAATGTTGATGACAATGCTTTGATCCTTATTAATTTTGTATCTCCCTTTGTATTTGAAATAACATGTAGAGATGACCAATTCTCTAGTATTATGTTTTGCTTTCTCTAGGTTGGTTTCTCATTGCTTTATTGATTTGTAAATTGCCTTGGATATTCCAATGGACATTTCATCACAATAAATCTTAATATTGCTACTACAAACACAACGAAGCTACACTCTTTTAAAAAATCATTTACTTATATATAAGCTTTAACAATGTTTAATGCACATCACCCTTATTCTTTAAAATAAATGAAAAATTGATCCAAAATTGATCTGCATAGTTACCATATAACTTGATTGATACTCTGGAATGGGAATGAGATAATTTGGACCTTAAGACCTAAAAGGGTTGGTTTGGGTTAGATCCTAAAAACCGTATTAATGGACTAGAATTGAAAATAAACTGGTTCAGGGTCGAAAAAGTGGAATTTTGGTGTCTCTAACCTCAAGGACATGCCTTGATAGTCCTCGCTATATTTTATAGGTTGATAGATTCATTTTTGTCAAACAAAGTTTGTACACAAAAGTATGCTCTCACAAGATAACAATCAAGTTATTCCCCATAGGTCCAAGTGGTGACCATGCCAACTTGCCATCATTCTCCCATGTGAAGTTAGTAACATTTGGGAATCCACTAGAAACTTATAGAAGCATCATAAATATTCCACGAGTTCTAAAACCCTAAAACTAACCCCATATCTAGTTATCAAAAACATAGCAAGAGGTAAAATGGACCTGTTATCACACAACTTGTAGTTGTCCCTAAAGGTAACCCATCTGGGATGGTAGAGGAGATGGACAACTAAAGAGGTGACCCAAGAGATGCCACGGTTCCCAATGCAAGCTAGGTGTCACAATAACCGAGGCACTCTTCACTTTAGATCAAGACTAATCAAGATCAAGGGGGAGACCCTAGCCAACCAATGAAGATTAGCTAACCCAAAGACTCCTAGGGAAATGTGTAAAATGAAAGAAGGAGATCAATGGTGAGTTAGATCTAGAAATGTTGAGTGGACCCAACGATTAAGGTATGGTTGAAGATGCTAGAAGGGTGACAAATAGTTCAACCAATGAATGACAAAGGCCACTTATGAGGTTCAATTAAAAGATCTAAAGATGACTTAGTACCATGAAAATTAGCCAAGTGGGGCCCACTCCTTAAAAAAAGGAAAATGGTCCAAGTTGGGTCCACAAGGTCAAAGTTGAAATGAGATGGTACTAGAGGTATGTTATGACATGGATCTAGAGGTTTGATGAAGAAATAGCATTACCCAAGTATGGGATCTAGCAAATGGCCACCTACCCAAGGAGTGTGAATTTCTCCAAGGGTGACTAGTGCCTTAGATCAAGGGCCAAATGGAGTCGGATGTCCACCAAAATATAGAGCAGGGCAAGTGAGGTGATACGCAAGGTGGGTTTTCAAGATCAAGTACATGCTATGGCTAGATCTCCATAGATCTGGAAATGAAGATGCATCACCAAGTGACCCAAGTGGGGCTCAACCCTCAAAATGAGAAATGGGGCCCACAAGGTGAAAATCAACAAGGTGAAGCACTAGGGGTAGGTTTTAGGGGTTGATCTATCCAATAAAGCAACAAACTCTCCTACCCACGTCTTGGAACTAGCAAAGTAGCCTCTCCCAAGGAATGCGACTTCCCTTGGAGAGACCAATATGCCTTGGGAAGTGGGTCAAATGAAGGCCAATCACCACCAAACTATAGATCTGAATTGTCGTGGATGCTATAGAGGTGGGTCTTTAATTTTATCCCCAAAAGCATGCTAGATCCAAGTAGATCTAAAAAAATGTAAAATGAGGATTTTGAATTTTAAAGGTTTTATGACCAATGAAGAAGAAAGAATGGATCTAGGTACATACCTTGTAGAACATACCTCTAATGCTTGTGGCCACTTTGCAAATTGATAACCTTATCCTTGTGTTTATATTCAAGAGTGAGATCTAGAGTCTCCAAGCCAAAACGTCCTCCCTCAAAGATGACCAAATCGTCCTCCTCCTGCAAGACAAGATCTAATGAGAAACAAGCCCAACAAAAGAATAATGAAAATGATGAAGAGATGTAAAAGAAAGCATCAACTATGTCACTAAGATACAATAATGATACTCCCTATCACAAAGATCAATCCAAAGCAATATATGAGGGTCCCCCCAACAATAGCCTCCTTCAAATCGTCCTCCTCCTCATCAATTCGGCCTTCCCTGTAGAAAACGACTTGAAGCCCCAAGAACCACAACAATACACAAGAACAAGATTTCATAATTCAACTTGCAAAAGAATCCATCAAGACAAAAGAGGTAGATCCACAAAATAGTATTCTTATTCCAATCTTCAAGAGCTCCAAAGGTGCTTTTACAATAGGGGGGTCTCCTCCTTTTATAGGATGAGGAAGACCAAAACCCTAAACCACTAAACCACTTTTGAAAACTAGAGGTTGAGATTAAAAGATATAACAATCTAATCAACAGCTAAGATGATCCAATACAATATAAGACATGGATCACTTAACTAAGTGATGACATCATAGCCTAAAAGACTCTAAGGAGGATGACGTCATACATGGGGGTGGCTAATAACACATGTGCCACATCAACAAGACCAAGACAAGTCACTAGGAGCACATGGTGGGGCTAGGAGGTATTAATTCCCTTCACTAGCATGTCCCCATGGCACAATAATATAAAATATGAGTCTATGACATGTCAAAATATACAAATGATCAAATCCTGTCCCCATCATCAAAGAGAGAAGTACAATAAAAGAGCTACTGTATCCCATGTGGACCCCATTCACTGGTGCAAACTGATCTGGAAGAAGGGGGGTTCACCATGGATGACCTCTGAGAAGACTAAGTGCCAATACCTTGCCTCAATTGCCCAAATCGAATTCCTCAATGACCTTTTTATTCCATTTTTTAATCCTCCTGAAAATCCTAAAAGTGCCCAAAACTGCCTCTAGGGTGCCTGCGTTGTCAAACTGAAGGTGCCATCATGTCCGAAAGGGGGGTATAATGGTAAAAACAAGTGGATGTACCACCCCCTTCCTCTGTAGCGCCCTAGGCAACGACTTGCCTCCAATGTTCCTGCTGGACAGGCTGGATCAGCATGCCCAAACTGGTCAACAGGTGGATAACTGCTACTATCATGCCCAGGAGTGCCCAGAACTGAAAGATAAGTGTCTCAATGGATCCAAAAGACCTGAATCCACTAGAGATGAGTACTCATACACCTCATGATAACCTGTGGGATCATCAATAGGGTCCACCATACCTGGACAGTGTAAAATATGATGATCTGGAAATAATAATAAAACTGACCAACTGCATCAATCATCATCTGGAGCATATGTCCAACATATGGAATCATCAATAGGTGTATGTGGGACCATAGATCAACATCAATAAGCACAAGTGGTCCATCTCATCACGGATCCCAAGAATGACCATGGTCAAACTATGTTTGACTGGGTCAAAATACAACCAAAGACTAGACTATAACAAATGACTAAGACGTGTTCCTTTAACCATATTCACAGCTTAACTTAAAGTATAAACATCAATCCAGTGGCAGTTAATACATAGATATTTAGTGTTGTTTATAGTTTACTTGCACCAAAGCTTTAAAAACATACTCATCCAATGGACATGGCCTAACTGCTAGCAAAGGGTGAAGGCTAAGGACAAGGCTAGGTAAAAGGATGACTTGACCAACTCAACTAAGTGACACTTTGGACGGGGAGAGGGGGAGCTACACTCTGTGCTAGACAAAATCAACAAAGGGAATGGCAATGCCTCACAAATGGATAAGTTGTTTAGAGAGTGTTTATTCAACCTTGGCATCATGTCTACATCAAGTTGATCCAAGTTCATTAGGATCATTCATTTAATTTCTATGGCCCTTTTGGCCTATATGACCCCTCTGGGATTTTGCATGCGCTAAAAAGCACAACTAATCGCAGCTTGCATCTGGGGCATATTTACATTTATGAGGTCAACAATCTTTAGATATAGCATTTATTTAACCATTGCTTTTAGACCTTTTTGGACCCTTCGAGGGGTACTTTAGCATTTCATTGCTTTAGCCTTTAATTCATCGTGTGTTTAAAAACACATTCTAGAATTTAATTTACATAGGCTTTCATAAGAGATTTCCAATAATTTCCATAAGTAGTACATGTGCTTTCAGTTTTAGCCAACAACAACTCATGTGACTAGAGGGAATTCTACACTAAGCCACACATCAGGGCAACCGACTAGAATGATCTAGGCATAAAATCCAACTCACCAAAGGCAAGTTCTGTCACCAACTCAGAGCCGAGACACAAAACAAACGTGGATGCAATCCAACACAGAGGTAGAAATGGGGAAGTCCTCCATATCAATGTCAAAAATGCAAGTCAGGGTGAAAACCAAAAATAAGGAAGGTCATGGATGGATGGAGTCAAGTGAATGTGGTGCCTAGGCTAGCAAACATAAAAGTCAGGAAAGACCATGTCCATGCTCACAGGAGGGTAATGAAACCAATGAGTATAGTGAGTAAACCTTAAAGTGCTAGTAATACATCCAATTTTATATTTTAAATCCATCCAAGATATTTCGTTTCATTATTTAAATAGTACTGCCACATCATGAGTTATATACCAAGTTAATGCTGTGAAGATGACTAAAACAACAAGATAATAGTCCAATGTTAACAATCACAAGTCTAATGGTCATATCACTGCATATAACTAACCATCATCTAGAACCACTGAAACACTGCTGCAATAATACAACTGGAACTCTGGGCACTGAACTGAAATTGTATGTAACAAAAGGTCATATCGGTCATCAAATCTAAGCTCTCAAGGCTCAGCCTTGGCACAAGGTCTACTCAATATCTGATATATACTGCTCTGATCTGTAAGTGATCTCAAATAATGTTGCTCATCATAACTGACCTCTGTAAAAGCAAAGCTCTGAAAAGTGCAGATATCTGCTCAGCAAGAATAATAGCCCAGCTACTATGGTGTGATAACAGGACCACTTTCTTTAGCTGCCACTATTGTCCCATAGTATGAGCAGTGAGTGTGGAGGAGATACTAAAGAGCAAAGAGAGAAGAAACATGTAGAGGACTATAGCAAACCATATTTTTTCGTAGCTTCGCAGCAAGATTAGACTACTTTGTATTTTGTATTGTGATCTTCGTTATATTAAAGAAGACAGGCACAACCCTCCATTTCTTGCTAGTCTTTCCCACATCAAGTATCCGAAGTAAATTATGTGTTACAATGTGTCTATTGTAGTTTTGTTTTCATGTCATGATACTTAAAGAATATGTTTAGTGTGTATTATTTCATGTCCTAACACTAAAAAGACAAAAAAAATAGTCGCACAATCGAGCATGGGCTCACCATAAGATAATAAGATAAGATGATATAAGTCTATTAATGTCCAACAAATGACCAAAATAAGTCAGTGTGACTCGTTGGTACAAAAGCGATAAATACAAAGTCGAAGTGTTGCAGTCAATCTTATAGAAGAAATCCCCACCAAATGTGCAGCTCTCCCAATGTCCATGGCCGAAGAAAAGAAGTTCTAGATAGAGGACTAGTTGGAGTGCCTAGAAGAGTTGGAGTTGGCCCAAGGACTGTCTCTCTATCTAGAAGAAATGGTCCATTATTGGGATCTAGAGGGCGTGGAGTGTCTATTGGTTTAACATAAATTGGCAAAGGATCTAATTTGGAAACTCCACATGGATATCGCTAGCAGAGGCTGGATGGCTCCCCATGGTCTAACGAATCCGGGAATTTAAATGGTGTTTCTCTTTGCCTACTTCTTGTTGTCCCTATCCAATGGGAGCATTGAAAAGAAATGTACGATTCTTCGAGTGGTGTATGGGTGGTGTGGTTAGAGGATGTAAAACCCAAGTCTAAGGGCCTCTACCATACATAATGCGAGGCATTACTGTTAAGATTAAATATGCTAAGATAGATAACATCAGTATTCAATTCAATTTCACAAAATAGTATATACAGGATCACTGAAAGAAACACAATCACAAGATAGACACAGATTTATCTTGGGAAACCCTCTAGGGGAAGAAAACCCAACAAAACTTCCTCAATATAGATGATCAAAAGTACAAAGACAAAACCCCAAACAAGTGCTCCTTCTCCTTGCAGATATCTCTCTCTCTCTCCTATGCGAATTACACAAGTGAGTGTGTGTGTTTAAATGAGGAGCACGTCACTCTTATTTATACTTTATCTTCCACTTGACTTTTTCACTAACTAGGTCGGCCCCAACAAACTTAACTGGGCCGACTTACCTAGGAAGACTCAAAACAATATAATATTACTTTCTGGAGGGTTCTATCAACCCAACTTACAAAGGAGGTTTTACCTCATGACTCTATGATGACCAAATACAATAATAACATCCCAACGGAGGAATAAAACATCTCCCAATAAATAATAATAAAATACAATAGAATATTCTTCGAAGTTACAATATTTCAACACTCCCCCTTAACAAGAAGGGTATTCTACTGACAACAACAACATCAACTGTAGGAGCAAGGAGAGAGAGCATCATCAACAACATCAAGGTGATACATCTATAAATCATCGGAAGTTTTCTTCAACAATATCAACAACTGGAACAGTTATTGGAACATCTTCAACATCTTCAGTAGTGGAGCATCATCTTCTACAACACTGATTCTTCATCTTTGATCTTCATCTTCTGCAGCACTCGATCGCTCAATCGTCTACAGCAAAACTTGATCTCTCGATTATCTACAATAACTCTTGATCTTTCGATCAACAACAACATCATCTGCATCAACATAACCTACAACACACACGATCCAACTACGGGATGATCAATCCCCCTCACTTTAGGACATAATTCCAAGGATGATGCAATCCTAACCACATCACTGAGACAAAAGTCTGAGGATCACTTTAGGACTAATGTCCAGGGATGATACAATCCCAACCACATCACAGAGACAAAAGTCTGCGGATCACTTTAGGACTAATGTCCAGAAATGATACAATCCCAACCACATCACGGAGACAAAAGTCTGTGGATCACTTTAGGACTAATGTCCAGGGATGATACAATCCCACTGCAAAATCATCATCATTGCTCCCCCTTTCGAGGAAGGTCCTTTCGAACCACACCAAGCTTGTCACAGAAGTACTCAAACTTCACTCGAGACAGAGGCTTAGTCAACAGACTCAACACATCAGCAACTTGCTCATCAGTGCTCACATACTGGAGCTTTATAGCTTCTTTCTGTACCATATCCCGTATGTAAAAATACTATATTTCTATGTGCTTTGACTTGTCATGGAACACTGGGTTCTCTATCATCTTTATACAACTTTGGTTGTCACATAGAATCACCGTGGTATCCAACTCCAGGTCAAATAGACCTGACATCGATTTTCGAAGCCATATGGCTTCACAAGTAGCAAAACAAGTTGCTATATACTCTACTTCAGCTGTGCTGACAGCAACACTGGACTGCTTCCTGCTAAACCATGAGATCATGGCGGATCCCAAACAGTAACATCCACCTGAGGTGCTCTTCCTGTCTGGGACACTTCCAGCCCAATCTGCATCTGTATAACCATACAATCTGTAGTCATGATCTCCAACATAGTATAGACCAAAGTCTATCGTACCTTTCAGGTACCTCATCACATGCTTTGCAGCTACCAGGTAAACACGTCTAGGCTCAACTAGATACTAACTCAGGGTGTTCACAGCAAAGCATATATCTGGCCTGGTATTCGTCAGATACATCAACGACCCAATAATCTATCTGTACTGAGTCACATCCACTAACTCTGACGATTCATCAGCTAACAACTTCAGGTTGGTATCCATGGGTGTGGCCATGGCTTTACATTCCAACATATCAAATCTTTTTAGGATTTCCACAGCATACTTTCCCTGGTTGAGAAAGATTCCTTCTGGGTTCTGCCATACTTCCAGACCTAGAAAATAGTGCATCAATCCAATGTCTTTCATCTCAAATTCTTCAACGAGTTTCTTCTTGCACTCTACAATCTGTTTCTCATTTCCTGTCAGAAATAAATCATCCACATACAGCAATAATATGACAGGTTCATCATCCATAACCTTAAAGTAAAGGTTAGGGTCAGCTTTACTTTTGGTAAAGCCCAAGCTCGTCAAAAAGCTATCTATCCTTCCGTACCAAGCTCTAGGAGCTTGCTTCAATCCATACAAAACCTTCTTCAACTTGCATATGTGAGTCTGTCTGTCTTCAACTTCAAATCCCTATGGTCGTTCTATGTACACTTCTTCCTCAATCACACCATTCAGGAAAGCTGTCTTCACATCCATCTGGTGTAAACTCCACTTCATCATGGATGCAAGTGCCATGATGGTTCTAATGGAAGTGTACCTTGCTACTGGCGCAAATGTATCTACGTAATCAATTCCCTCTTTCTAAGAGAATCCTCTAGCCACAAACCTTGCCTTGTATTTCTCAATACTTCCATCAGCTGCATGTTTTATCTTGTAGATCCACTTGGAAGATACCACACTTTTGCCTTCTAGTTTGGGAACTATATCCCAGACATCATTCTTCATTATTGATTGGTATTCTTCCGTCATTGCTTCTACCCATTCTTTCTTCTGTATAGCTTCTTCATAACTGGTAGATTCTTGATCTTCAAGATCACACATCAAAGCCACATGACTGGAAAATGGTTTTGGCTTCTTGCTTACTCTTGTGGAGCCTTCTGGAGCTCCATACTTCTCTGCTTCTTGTATAATTTCTCTTGCCCAAGCAGGCTTTCTCTTTCGTGACATATTCATAGTGGGAGGTTCTTGAGGTTCTGGCATATCATGGCCTTCTGGTGTTTCATCTTCGGGGGAGGGTGCAGCTTCTGCATTTCTGGGAGGTACATCTTCTTCATATACTTCTTCATGCTGGCACTTTCTGGATCTCTTGAGAGTTGTTTCTTCGTCAAATGTTACATTTCTACTAATCTTCATGTAATGGAATCCTGGAATGTATATTCTGAAGGCTTTGGAGACTTCACAGTATCCAACAAATATTCCCTTCTTTCCGGAAAGGTCCAACTTGGTTCTCTTTTCTTTTGGTATGTGAACATATACTGGGCAACCAAATATCTTGAGGTGGCTCACTTCAGGCTTCTTTCCTATGAACATTTCTTCTGGAGTCTTGAATCCAAGGGCACTATGGTATAATCTATTTTGTACATAAACTGTCGTCCTTGTTGCTTCAACCCATAGATGCATTGGAAGATCTTGATCATGTATTATTGTCTTCACCACTTCCATAATGGTCCTATTCTTTCTTTCTGCAACACCATTCCGTTGACAATTGTAGGGAGTAGTTAGTTCCCTCTGATTCCAACTTCTTTACAAAAGGCTTCAAAATCTTTTAAAGTATATTCTTCACCATTGTTTGTTCTGAGTTTCTTGATTCTTCTTTATGAATGATTCTCTATCAAGGCTTTGAATTCCTTAAATTTTCCAAATACTTCATCCTTTGCTTTCAAGAAATATATCCATGTATTTCTTGAATAGTCATCAATAAAAGTAACATAATATTCATAACCACTCAAAGATGTGGAGGGCATTAGACCACATACATCTGAATGGATTAATTCCAACATACCTTTAGTCTTTGTCTCACTCTTTGCAAATGGATTCTTGATATCCTTTCCTTTTGCACATCCTTTGCAAATGCCTTTATGATCGATCTTCAAATCTGGTAATCTCGTCACTACTTTGCTCACATGAGGTAGTGCTTTGTAGTTGATGTGAGCAAGCCTCCTATGCCATAATTCACTTGGGCTAGTGGTCTCATGAACAAGGGTTGTTTCTGAATGTCCCTTGAGTTTATCTAAGCCTCCTTCTTCTTCACCAATGACAACTACATCTTCAATTGATTTTCCTTTGGGCCACATAAGTACTTGTCCATCTATGAATGCAACCCTATATCCTTTCTTATCTAATGCTGAGATAGGAAGTAGCTTCTTCTTCAAACCTGGTACATATAAGACTTCCTTCATCTTCATGGGGGTTCCAGAATCAAGCTTGTAGCTTGCTTCACCAATTCCTTTGATAGGATATTGATAGTCATCTCCTAATGATACTTTCTGAGGAGAGTTTTTCTCTTCAAGTTTTGACAGAGTTTTCTTTTGTCCCGTCATGTGCTTTGAAGCACCACTATCAATAAGCCATGTATCTTCTCCAGGTGTCACAGACCCAGAGAGTGCAGAGAATAATACATACTCTTCTACATCTTCTTCTTTTGCTTGTTTTCTTCGAGGTCCTTCTTCCTCTTCTTCTTCAGCTAGGTGTGCATGATGTCTTTTGTTGTTGTTCCTCTTCTTGTATTCTTCTTTATTCAATGGACACTTTCTGGCAATGTGTCCTAGCTTGTCACAATTGAAACATTGAAAGTTGGAGTTTCTTCTTGGATTGTTTCCTCTTGTCCTTTGGAACTTCTTGGGAGGTTGAGACTCCTTGCGGCTTTCCTTCTTGAAGTTAGATTGACTTCTTCCTCTCTTGGTATGGGTGGCTAGGGCTTGATCATCTTCTTTAAGTAGAGCTTCTTTATTGGCTACTCTAGCCTCCTCTTGGATGCAATCTTCCCATACAATGTCAAATTTAATGCTTTCCTTTCTGGCACACATAGTCTGGATGAATGAATCCCAAGGTCTAGTGAGACCATTGAGAATAGTCATAACTAGCTCATCTTCATCAAGGGAGTCTCCAATGGCTTCTAGTTGCTCCTTGAACTGGGAGACCCTTGTGAAGTAGTTAGATGGATTCTCCTTGGCACATCTTGGTACTCTTTAATTGAGCTCTCAAATTCATCTTCCTATTGATGTTCCTTCCTTCATGCATCATACATCTCCTTCGGGGTCTTCTTGGATGACACTTGAGGAATCAAGTGGTCTTTGATAGAATCAGCAATGATCCTCTTTGTCTTAATCAGGTCCTTCTTGTGCTTCTCCTTAGCTTCATCCTCTTCAGGTTCTGCAACTTCTTCCTTGATGTATTTGGCAAGATCATTCTCTTCAATAATGAGGCCAATCCTATATTTCCATGCTCGGAAATTCTCTATGCCTTCTAGCTTAGTGCTTAGGGCCATCTTATCCAGGAGGTCACCAAAAAATGAAATTTCTCAAAATACAAAACTGACCTTACCAGGAGATACGCTTGACTGAGGCGAATTGACTGGTACACTTGGTTTCTGGAGATTCCAAATTTTTACTTCTCAAAATTGACTTGCGAAATTTTGATCTACAGTTTTCTGGTTTTCTGTAGTTTTTTGGTCCAAAGTCAAACTAGGGTTTGACTTTCTCGGAGATCTACCCACTCAAAAATTTCGATCTAGGGCACAATATATGCGCCCTAGGGAGGCACAACTTTCTATGCAATCAAATTTCCAAAATTCCAACTTTGACAGAAACCCTAATTTCTTGTCGGAGGGAGAAGAGAGAGAGTTTTACCTTGTGAAAGTTGTCCTATTCAGGCTAGCTCTGAAACCATGTTAAGATTCAATATGCTAAGATAGATAACATCAGTATTCAATTCAATTTCACAACAATAGCATATACAAGATCACTGAAAGAAACACAATCACAAGATAGACACAGATTTATCCTGGGAAACCCTCTAGGGGAAGAAAACCCAACAAAAACTTCCTCAATATAGATGATCAAAAGTACAAAGACAAAACCCCAAACAAGTGCTCCTTCTCCTTGCAGATATCTCACTCTCTCTCTCTCCTATGCGAATTACACAAGTGAGTGTGTGTATCCAAATGAGTAGCACATCACTCCTATTTATAATTTATCTTCCACTTGACTTTTTCACTAACTAGGTCGGCCCCAACAAGCTTAACTAGGCCGACTGACCTAGGAAGACTCAAAACAATATAATATTACTTTTTGGAGGGTTCTATCGACCCGACTTACAAAGGAGGTTTTACCTTATGACTCTATGATGACCAAATACAATAATAACATCTCGACGGAGGAATAAAACATCTTCGAATAAATAATAATAAAATACAATAGAATATTCTTCGAAGTTACAATATTTCAACAATTACTCTAGTCTAAGTACCAAAATAATGTGAAGAGGGAGTTATGAGACTCCTTAAACAAATAATGGTACCATCCATGTGTCTCATAGTATCAAGGGCATCTTAATCAAAGTTACCATGTCTTAGTCGCATGCATGTGGCATAGCCGACATAATCTATCCTCCCATGGAATTTGGTGTTCAGCTTCTACCCAATGTTGATGTGAACCCACTCAAGACTAGCCTTGGGTGATTCTAAGCCCATGTATCCAATGTTGAAGCATGTAAGGGGGGTGAACAATGAGGTTGTCCCAAAGCTCCATGAAGTGCTCTGCATAAAAGGTCATCTTGGGCTTCAACCCCCTAGAGGGGCAATCTAAGTGACCTAGATGTACTACCCATAAATATCCTCCCTAATAATTCTAACTCCTTAGCTGACAAGAGGTGTCCAAGGGCATCTAAAGAGTACATGAATGAAGGAGGTGATCCATCAATATACTTAGTTGAATGTACGAAATAGGATACCTCTCAATACCAACAATGAACTCTCCTCAATGGATGCAGACCAAGCAATGGCCTCATATGAGCAATAAGCAAGGTATGGATACCAGTCCCTATCAACTACCAAGCTAATGAAGCTTCGAAGGCAATGCATCAACTCTACCAAATTGAAGATAATCTCAATCCAAAAGGGGGAGTCACAAACTTTACTTGAATGATGAGTTGGGGTACCATCCTCTCACATCTCATAATGCGATGAAACAAAAGCGTTTGAACTCTCTCGATCCAAGCCCAATCCAAATTACTCAATCTCGGAGCCCACACCTCCAAAACGTACAAAAATGTGGGCATGATGATGGAGCCCATGAGATCTAACTTGGACAAGATGTCCTGAAAATGTTGTTGGAAACAATCTCCCTAAGAGGGTGAGAGAAACATACCCTTATTAATCTAGGGTTGGAGAGTTTGCCTTAGACCAAACCCAAGCCCTAAAAACTAAACCCATAGATAGGTGTATGTTGAGATAATCTCTACCTACTCCCCAGAAGTAGAAGTGATAATCTAAGAGGATCTTCGAAGAGGGTCTTGTTCGAACAATTGAAGAGCATAGCCTTGGTTTTCGCCAAGTTGATCTCAACTGTCAATGGTTGCGAAAACTCAAAAGAGCATCCAATAATCTTTGTAGCCCCTCGGGGATAGAGTTCAAATCACATCGTCAGCAAAGAGGAGTATGAAGATCATGACATGTTAGAGGAGACAATCAAGGCCTTGCTAGATGTGCTCGTGCAGGAATGACTCCATCTTGTCTATGTAAACCCCAAATATGGTGGATAACAAAGGGTACCCTACTTCATGTAGAAATTTTCAGTTCTATGGAAATTAATGCAACTTCAAAATTTTCACCTCTTCACTAGAGGTTTCTCATATATAGTCCCTCTGAATTTATAGCCTTAGGGATGAATTGAAATATAATTTACAGCATCAAACAAAAGACAATATGTCACTCCTTTGCAACCCCAATCTATAAGGAAATCTAAAAGAAAAGATAGCAAGTGTGTACCAACAAGTTTCAACCCTCTAAGACAATCTTATCAAGCATAAACTAGATTTGAAATTTGTTAAAAGGTTAACCAGGAAAGTTATTCTTCAGGATGCATGCACGGCAGTTAATTAAAGATGCATGCGAAAGTGAGTTTTTGCATGCACTCACATTAGGTTTTTGGAAAACCTAATTGGCCAGTGAGATGTTATAAGGAAGGCAGGATGTTACCAGCAGGTACACAGAGCACATAGATCAAAGTTAGATCATTTTGTGAGGTGGGCGACTTTCCTGAGAGAGGAAGGCGCACTTTCTGAGGAGAGCAGCTCGTGGAGGATCCGAATTGAGAATTGAGCAGCTGAGATTTTCGAAGTAGGCCTTTCTCAATGATTGAGGAAGAGTTGTGACAATCAGAGCTCAGATCTGTTGATATCTTATTCAATACAAGTTTCCAACAGTTGGAGGAGGGCGCACTTTTCCATGCAAAGAGAGGAACGCATTCTTTAGATCTAGATAGTTGGCCTTCTTCTTTGGCAAACAAATCATTATTAGATCTGTGGAGTGGGAGAGATAGTACAGACATAGATTGACTTGTAGAGATCCAGATCCGTATTGACAGTTAGGGCACATTTCCCAAGTGCATGCATCAGTCTTTGCATGCAGATCTAGGGTTTTGATACCCGTCAAGTTCGGTTGTTTCATCTGAAGTATTTGTATGTATTCATCTTCTACTTACTTCACTCTGGGCTCAAGATAGAATATAGCCCCACAGATTGTTGGTTTTCCCCGTTTGGGGTTTCTAGGGTACATCCTGAGTTATTGTGTGATTGTTGTATTTTTCATTGTGGAAGTGTTAAGAGATCTATAGTGTTTGTGTCTTAAGTCATTATTGCATTTTTTATTTATAGAGACCCAAACCGCTTGAGATCTCAAGGCATCCAAAGGGAGTAGTGATATCTCGATAATTAACAAAATTCACTTTATAGCAGCAATAATCTACCTCCTGTCTTCAATATCAATGCCAAGCCCTTAATAATTTCGGCTTCAACTTATGTCAAATCAGAAAGACATATAAGTGCTGGAAATTACCTACAACCGAGAGGGGGATTCTTCTTGGTTATGATGAGACCTCGAAATCTTATCGCATTTACATTCTTGCTCTAAAGAAAACTATGGTGAGGCGGGATGTGAAATTTGAGGATAGGGCTTTCAAAAAATCATGTGAGATAGGGAAGGGAAAGCAGCAGGTTACTACACCTCAAGATGATACAGGTCAGAGTGTTGTTCCACAACGAACCGGTTCCCAAGTATCTGGGGTGACAGGTTCCTGGATGACTGGTTCCACAGGCACAAAGGTAGGAACTAGTACTGGATCTCAAGAGGGTGATCAACCAGGATCAGGGTCTCAAGTTACCAGCTCTCGAGCGACAGCGTCAACAACTACAGGTACTTCTACTACAGGTATTTAGTCTCATATAGTTGATTGGGATGGGGATGAGCAATTACCCTCACAGGAGGTTACATCAGGGAAGAGGAAGCCCAAGTGGCTTCAAGATACCCTGAAGGAAGCTCTAACTATGGGAACACCCAAGAAAGATGTAAGAGAGAGAAAGGCCCTGCAGAGGTTTTGTAGCTACTTGGCTTTGGTGAGCAGTATCAGTGATCGAAGCCATCTTCCTATGAGCAGGCAGTAGGTGAGCAAGCCTGGAGAGATGCCATGTTGGAAGAATATGCTTCCATCATGAAGAATGATGTCTGGGAATTTGTCCCCAGACCAGAAGGAAAGTCAATTGTGACTTCCAGATGGCTTTATAAGATTAAGCATGTTGCAGATGGAAGCATTGAGAAATACAAAGCCAGATTTGTAGCTAGAGGTTTCTCACAGGTAGAGGGAGTTGACTATGATGAGACATTTGCTCCTGTGCCCCGATATAATTCCATCAAGACTGTGATTTTTGTTGCTGTAGAGATGGGGTGGAAGATTCACCAGATGGACGAGAAGACAGCTTTTCTCAATGGACTCATAGAGGAGGAGGTGTACATTGAGCAGCCAGAGGACTTTGAGGTCCATGAGAGACAGTCTCATGTATGCAGGCTGAAGAAGGATCTATATGGTCTGAAACAAGCTCCTAGAGCTTGGTATTCTAGGATAGATACTTACTTCCAACAGTTGGGTTTTCCGAAGAGCGAAGTTGACCCCAATCTCTACTTTATTGTAGTAAATGGGGATCCGCTAATTCTTGTACTATATGTAGATGACTTGTTCATTACAAGGGTAGAGAAACTCATTAGTGGTTGCAAGAAAGATCTTGCTTCAGAATTTGAAATGAAAGACATAGGGTTAATGCACTACTTCTTAGGCATGGAAGTTTAGCAGGAGGATGGGCATATCTTTCTGGGTCAGGGCAAGTATGCAATGGACATTCTGAAGAGATTTCAGATACAGGATTGTAGGCCCATGACTACACCTATGACAACCAACTGGAAGAAGTTGGTCGCTTCTGAGGGTGAATTAGTTGATCCCACCAGGTACCAACAACTTATTGGATCCTTGACTAATGAAGAATGATGAGACATGTTATGTAGAACAAGTGGCAATGGTTCTGTTATCAACAATCTTGTAGTTGCCCCTAATGGTGGATCCGTAAGGATGGTAGAGGGGATAGGCAAATAAAGTGGCGAACCAAGAGAGCCCCAGTTCCCAAATGGATGGTTGTCACGCCAACCAAGGCACTCTTCGCTTTTGCTACCAAAGCCAAGGTAGCAAGGGGGAGACCCAGATCCACTCCCGATAGGAAAGATCAACCCAAATCACCAGATCAAATCAGACAAAGTGAACTACGTAAGGTGACAGGTATGGAACCCTAGATTTACGGATATTGAGACACTGTGGAGGGTTAGAGATGATATGACTTGATGAATAGATCTTAAGCACAGTGATTCAAGGATTAGATATGATTCCAGGACTCAATGCTAGTGTAGAATGGTCAAATTTAGCTACCTTGGGAAGCATGACCCCTAAAACAGGGAAACTGTCCCAAAGAGTAGGTATGACAGTTAGGGCTTTCTAGCAATGCTTGATAGAGGGATGTGACAGTGTCAAAGTATGCAAGCACTCAACAAGGGATCAAACCATAGGAAAAACAAGCAAGCCAAGAAAGTCGTGAGGGTAGAGGAGAGGCCAGTGCCTTGGAAAATGGGCCAATGGAGTCCCCAAGGGTGACGCCCTTGAGAACCCACCTTGGGATTTACACTAAGCCAAAAACCCATAAATGTTTTGCCAGTTGATCAAGGGGTTTGATCAAGAGAATTTTCCGAAGGATTTTAATGAGGGTTTTAATTAAATTTGACAGATGGGTAGTTTGAGGAAATATAAATCTTACCTTGAGAGCGTACCTGATTGATGGAAATGGTTGTTATGATGCCGAGGACAATCCCCACAAAGATCAAATGAGAAGATTTGATGAAGACCAATGCCAAACTTGATGCCCTTGTCCCACACGTGCGCCCTTCTCTCTCCTGCAAAACCAAGGATAAAATCAATCAGTCATACAGAAGCAAAGGCAAATGCAAGTAATGAAAAGTAAAAGGTCATAGACAGTAATACTCCCTGAACCAAACTAATTCGACGAAGAGAAGAGCAAGGAGAGTTCTCTCCTACCAGTGCGCCCTCCTTGAGCAAATCGGCCCCCTCACCTGCAAATGAAATCGTGTGGAAAATATAGCAATGGCAATCATCTATAATCTCAGTGCAATGGAAAGATGTTTTCAATCAAACATCAATAGCATTCATCCCACAACACAAGTATCTCCAAGAAATTATTCTATTCCAGAAATCCAGAGCCAAAAGTCCCTTTACAATGAGAAGCTCTCTCCTTTAAATAGGATGGAGAGATACCAAAACCCTAACCACCTTTTGAATGGATGGCTAAGATTAAAAGATTAAAATGTTCTAATCTACGGTTGAGATGATCTCAACATAAAGTACATGGATCAACTCAAAAATATAACATGTCAATGGACAAAATCGCCCTTGGAGAGGGGGTCCCACTAAATATGACAAAATAACATAAGATAAAGCTCATGGTGGGTCTAGGGGGCAATGTCTAACACCCCTAGTGTGTCCCCATGGCACAATAACATCACAAGACCAAGCTAGGCACCAAATCGTTCCCCTCTAGGAAAGTCGTGAGCCTCCAAAGGCTCCAGAAACTCATAAAATGTGCCGGAGAGATGGGTGTGGGCCCCACTGAATGTTGAAACTACTGGAGAAGGGGTGGAAGACATCACACTCATCATCAAAACTCATCCCATGACATTTCCTTGCCTCAGTAGCCCAAATCGAATTCCTCAGTAGCCAATTTAACCATTTTTAATCCTCTGTAAATCCTCTGGCAAGAATCAAAATGCCTGTAACTCTCTGTCTGGTCACCTGGGGCCAAAACTGACTACATCAATGTGTCTGAGAACAAAGCAATATATTAAAAACAAGTGGCTACACTGCATGCCCCCTCTATAGCACCATAGGTAAACCAATCATACCGTCACTCTGCTCTGACAGGCCATTTAAAATGGCAAAACTGCACCAGAATGGTAAACTGAGGAAAACCATCACTATAACTGCCCGGAACTAAAAACCAACTATCTCATTGGACTGAGAGAGCCCAAAACTACCTAAGGTGTGTACTCATACACCCTATGGATCTCTGCATGATCGTATAAAATCTCCAATATATCCAGACAGATAAAATAATAATAATTTGTAAATGATCAAATATGCTGAAAACCACAAATCATCATCATACACCTGTAACCAATGCATGGAACCATCTGGTGACCTGTAATAGACCATATATCATCCATTTGCATCATCCAAAGTCTATCCACCTCATGTCTTGTAGTTGACTTTGGTCAAACTAGGTTTGACCAAGTCAACATGACCTATAAAATGACCCAGGCTAACATCAAACTGCTGCAAGTGTTAGAGGTTAAGACGTGCTCTACAAATCATTCAAGTGATAATTATAACAAATAGTAATCATTTCTCTGGCGATCTAATAACCAAATATATAAAGTGTTTTCAATATTAATTATGACTCAGACCAGACTTTCAAGACCATACTCACTTCATAGTTGTGACCAATTTGCTAGTGAAGGGTGAAGGCTGAAACTGAATAGGCTAGGCTAAAGGATGACTACTAACAAGACACTATGACATTTTGGATATGGAAAGGGGATACACACTCTAGCATATGTTGGACAAGCAATAACACAGGGGATGGTCGTGTCTCACAAATGGGTAAGTTACTTCAGAAGTGCTTATTCACCTTGACAGATGCCTACAACTCACATCCAAGCTGATACAGCTCCGTCAGGATCTTTTCTAGAGCCGCCATGACTAGGTGCCCGGCAAACCGTAACTTGAGACTCTAGGGGGGATAACTCGAGTTGTCCCTAACTCCATCTCACATGATAACTCGCAAGCTAGTGAGGGATAAATCAATACAAGTGAGGCCAGGAATCGTTTAGATATAACATTTAGGAACCATTGCTTTTTGGGCCTTTGAGTTTCCATAGCCTTGATCCACGTGTGTTCAAAAACACTTGTTACATGGATTTACATTTATTAGGCTTTATGATCTATGTGTGTTCAAAAACACGATCCCATAGATTTACATTTCAAAGCCAATTTCATTAGGATTGCCTTGCATTCACGTGTGTTCAAAAACATTTGTTACATGAATGGGCTTTCATAAGATATACATTTCATTTCCATATACACTGTACTGATGGTAGCACTATCTGTTTCAGGTTTAGCCAACACAACTTGGGCAACTCAGAGCTGAGACACAATACAACAGGGAAGCTCATCCAACAAAGAGGCTATAGTGGGGGAAGGTCCTCCATACCACTAGTCAAGTAGTAAGTCAGGATAATCAACGAACTGGAAGGTAATGGATGGGTGGAGAAAGTGAATAACGAAACCGACACTAGCAAGCCAAAAGATGGTGGGAATAATCACCTCTATTCTCCCTAAGGAGGGTAAAACCAATGAGTATAGGTCTAGAACTTCTAAGTCTAAGTGAGGACAATATATATAGAAATAATACAACCAGATCCACATATCTATATGATTGCCAGATCATTATACTAAATGCTAAGACATGCCACAAGAATGAGTATAAAAGCAATAATAACCATAACACAAAATAATACCTGCTGGGTCATATACCTGTGCACAACAATCTGAACCATCATCTGTCCACTAAGAACCTACTGCTGCAACTCTGGGCAATACCAACTACTCTGTAAATGGCTAAATGGCTACATCAATCATCAAATCTGAGTTTTCTGAGACTCAATCATGGCATGGGAATAATACTGTCGTCCATAATCAAATAGTGATCCACTGTAGATGCTCATCTCAGCATCTCAAATGTAAGGGAACTGGCTGAAAAGTGTACTGGAATCTAAAAATAGAATATGGTAGCCCGACTACTATATATGTGATAACAGGTTCAACTATAAACAAGACTAATGAAATCAAGCAGAGGAAGTTGACTATGACGAGATGTTGCTCTAGTAGCCAGACTCATGGTGTAATCAAAGTAGAAGAAGATATCGAGCAACCTCCAGGACTCGGAGAACCACATGTATGCAAATTGAAGAAGACTTTGTACGGGCTCAGAAGTCACCCATGGATAGAATGATGAGATCAAGGATCACCTAGAGTGATGAGACATCAACCTTTTCTACAAGGTTGAAGATGAGAAGCTCATAGATGTGTGCAAGAGAGAACTTGCAACTGAGTTCAAGATCTTGATATCCAGTGACTTAGAAAGATGAAATAAATGGATATACAAGATAAAACATGCAACGGATGGAAGCATTGTGACTCGTGGATTCTCTCAAAAGGAAGGAATCGATTATGAAGAAACATTTGCACCAGTAGCAAGGTACACTTCAATTAGAACCATCATGGCTCGTGCAGCCACAATGAAGTGGAAGTTACACCAAATGGATGTGAAGACAGCTTTCTTGAATGGTGTCATTGAAGAAGAAGTGTACATAGAATAGCCACAAGGATTTGAAGTTGAATACAAAGAGACGCATGTCTGCAAACTGAAGAAGGCTCTGTATGGGTTGAAGCAAGCTCCAAGAGCTTGGTATGGAAGAATTGATAGTTTTCTAATGAGCTTGGGCTTTACCAAGACTAAAGTTGACCCTAACCTTTGCTTCAAGGTTATGGATGATGAACCTGTCATATTATTGCTATATGTGGATGACTTATTCCTGACAGGTAATGAGAAGCAAATTTCATAGTGCAAGAAGAAGCTCGCTGCAGAATTCAAGATGAAAGACCTTGGTTTGATGCATTATTTTTTAGGTCTCGAAGTATGGCAGAGCCCAGCCGGAAGGAATTTTCCTTAACCAAGGGAAGTATGCAGTAGAAATCTTGAAAAGATTTGATATGTTGGAGTGTAAAGCCATGGCCACACCCATGGATACAAATTTGAAGTTGTTATCTGATGCTTCGTCAGAATTGGTGGATATGACACTATACAGGCAGATTATTGGGTCATTGATGTATCTGATGAATACCAGGCCAAATATATGCTTTGCTATGAACACCTTGAGTCAGTATCTAGTTGAGCCCAGACATGTTCACCCTGTAGTTGCAAAGCATGTGATGAGGTACCTAAAAGGTACAATAGACTATGGTCTCAGTTGTACTAGAGATCATGACTTCAAACTGTTCGGTTACACAGATTCAGATTGGGCAGGAAGTGTCTCAGACAGGAAGAGAACTTCAAGTGGATGTTACAGTCAAGGGTCAGCCATGATCTCATGGCCAAGCAGGAAGCAGTTCAGTGTTGCTCTCAGCACTACAGAAGCATAATATATTGCGACTTGTTCTGCCAATTGTGAAGCCATATGGCTTCGGAAGTTGTTATCAGGTCTATTTGATCTGGAGTTGGATACCACAGTAATTCTATGTGATAACCAGAGTTGTATAAAGATGACAGAGAACCTTGTGTTCCATGATAAGTCGAAGCACATAGAAATACGGTATTTCTACATTCATGATATGGTGCAGAAGTGAGCTATAAAGCTCCAATATGTGAGCACCGATGAGCAGGTTGCAGATGTGTTGACTAAGCCTCTATCTCGTATGAAGTTTGAGCACTTTCGTGACAAGCTTGGTGTAGTCCGTAAGGAATTCCCTCGAAAGGGGGAGTAGTGTTGATGATATTGTGGTGCAGTGGGATTGACCATCCCTAGACAATGAGTCTTAAATGTTGATCTTGAGTTGCAGTGGGATTGATCATCCCTAGACAATGATCCTATAATTCCGAAAGGAAGGATAGTCTTAAAATGTTGATCCTTGGATTGTGGTGGGATTGATCATCCCTAGATAGTGATCTCGTAATTCCGAAAGGAAGGATAGTCTTAAATGTTGATCCTTAGACTAGAATCCCGAGTTCCGAAAGGAAGGATTGTCTAAGAGTGTTGGACTGAATCCCGAGTTCCAAAAGGAAGGATTGTCCATGATCCCTAGTTCCGAAAGGAAGGATCACCAAAGTTGTTGGACTGAATCCCAAGTTCCGAAAGGAAGGATTATCCATGATCCCTAGTTCCAAAAGGAAGGATCACTAGAGTTGTTGGACTGAATCCCGAGTTCCAAAAGGAAGGATTGTCCATGATCCCTAGTTCCGAAAGGAAGGATCACCAGAGTTGTTGGACTGAATCCCGAGTTCCTAAAGGAAGGATTGTCCATGATCCCTAGTTCTGAAAGGAAGGATCACCAGAGTTGTTGGAATGAATCCCGAGTTCCGAAAGGAAGGATTGTCCATGATCCCTAGTTCTGAAAGGATCACCAAAGTTGTTGGACTGTGTCCCGTAATTCCGAAAGGAAGGACTATCCACGATCCCGTAATTCCGAAAGGAAGGATTATGTGTGCTGTAGGTGATGATATTCCAATGTTGCAGAAGATGATGTTCCAGTACTATAGATGAGGATGCTCCAGTGCTGCATATGTTCCAGTACTGTAGATGAGGATGCTCCAATGTTGTAGATGTTCCAGTGTTGAAGATGAGGATGCTCCAGTGTTGCAGAAGATGATAATCCAGTGCTGAAGATGAGGATGCTCCAGTGCTGCAGAAAATGATGTTCCAGTACTGTAGATGAGGATGCTCCAGTGCTGCAGATGTTCCAGTGTTGAAGATGAGGATGCTCCAGTGCTGCAGAAGATAATAATCCAGTGCTGAAGATGAGGATGCTCCAATGCTGCAGAAGATGATGCTCCAGTGTTGAAGATGAGGATGCTCCAGTACTAAAGATGATGATGTTCCAGCCTCGTGCTGCAGATGATGATACTTCAGCTTTATACTGAAGATAATGATGATGTCACAGCAAGCTGTTCCAGTTGCTGATATTTGATGTTGTTAAAGAACTTCCAATGATTTATAGATGTACCAACCAATGTTCCAGATGATGTTGATGATGCCCCTCCCCCCTCCTTCCAATGATGTTGTGTAGAGCCACACATGTTGTTGTTGTTGTTGTCAGTAGAATACCCTTCTTGTTAAGGGGGAGTGTTGAATTAATGTAACTTCGAAGAATATTCTACTTGTACTTTATTATTGTAACTCCGTCGGGGATGTTTTACCTCCGTTCGGGGATGTCATTATTATATTTGGTCAAGTAAAAGTCATGAGGTAAAACCTCCATTGTAAGTCGGGTCGTTAGTATCCTAAAGAATGTAATATAATATTATTTGAGTCTTTCTAGGAGAGGTCGACCTAGTCAGTTAAAGTGAGGCCAACCTAGTTAGGTTATTTGTCAAGTGAAAAGTAAAGTATAAATAGAGAGTGACTTCCTCTCATTTGTACCATTCACTCATTCATGCATTGCGCATTAGAGGAGAGAGAGAAGTCTACGAAGGAGGAGGAGGATTGGCTTGGCTCTAGAGTTCGGGTTTGTCTCTTTTATTTGTGAGACCTATTTTGGGCATTGTACTTTGGTTATCTATATTGAGGAAGTTCTTGCTAGGTTTTCTTCCCCTTGAGGGTTTCCCAGGATATATTGTTGTGTACCTTGTGATTGTGTATCTTTCTGAGATCCTTGTTATGCTGCTATTGTGAAAATGTATTGAATGCTCATGAAGTTAGAATTTAGTCTTTAGTAGCACATAATCTTAACAGTGTCGGGTTTATATCCGACCATCAAGGAGGCCTTTCAAGCAACTACCAAATCTTATTAATGTGGATCGTCTCCTGGAATATCAAAGGCTCCAATAGTATTCAGAAAAGAAGAATTCTAAAGAAAAAAGTTGAAAAAGAGAAGCAGACAATTTTAATGCTTCAAGAAACAAAATGCTCAGAAACAGAGATGCAACATATGTGTGCGAAAATTTGGAGAGGTAGCAAGGTCATAGCTGTCAATGCGATCAAAGCAGCGGGAGGACTAGCTATCATCTGGAACCCTTCAGAGGTAATCCTGTCTAATTTTGTTGCCACTTTCAATACTTTGTCAGCTGAATTTCATGTCATTGGATCAAATACCTGGGGAATTATTTCAAATGTCTACGGACCTTACCTGGCAAATCAAAAATCGGGTTTCTTAGACTCTCTAGAAAGATTGGGGATTTGGGTAGGAAACCGTCACTGGATAATGGGGGGCGATTTCATTATAATTCGCCACCTAGATGAGAAAAGAAAAGGAAGGAGAAATCTAGCAAAAATCAATCACCACTTCAACCGCATTATTGACAACCTGAAGCTAGTTGATATTCGGATAACAAACAGCCTTTTCACTTGGAACAATAAACAGACTGGAGATCGACAGATCACTTCGAGGCTAGATAAATTCCTTGTTTCGGAGTCGACCCTGATAGGGGGAGGTAACCTGACGGGCCTAATCCTTCCATCGGCAGGGTTGGACCTGTTATCACATTTATAGTGGCCGGGCTACCATACATTTTTTTTTATTCCAGTACACTATTCAGACAGTTCCCTTACATTGGAGATGCTGAGATGAGCATCTATATTGGATCATTATCAGATTTTCGACAGCAGTTGTATTCCCCATGCCATGACTGAGTCTCAGGACACTCAGAGAGATGACCGATGTAGCCATTATACCATTGGTACAGAGTAGTCAGTAGTGCCCAGAGTTGCAGTAGCAGTTTCAGAGGATAGATGATGGTACAGATTGATGAGCATTCAAGTATATGACTCAGCAGGTATATCATTGTGTTATGGTTATATTGCTTTTATACTTATTCTCATAGCATGTCTTAGCACCTAGTGTCATGATCTGGCGATCATATAGATATGTGGACCTGATTGATCTTATTATATATATTATATTGTCCCTACTCAGACTTAGAAGTTCACTACTCATACTCATTGGTTTTACCCTCCTTAGGGAGAATAGAGGTGATCATTCCACCATACCTTGACTTGCTAGTGTTGACTCCATTATTCATTGTCTTCATCCATCCATTGCCTACCTTTTAGTTTATCACCCTGACTTACTACTTGACTAGTGGCATGGAGGACTTTTCCCCACTGTAGCCTCTGTATTGGATGAGCTTCCCTGTTTACTGTGTCTCGGCTCTGAGTTGGTGACAAAACTTACCTTTGGTAAGTTGGATTGTAGGCCTAAATCATTCTGGTCGGTTGTCCCGATGTTTGGCATTGGCTCGAACTCCCCCTAGTCACTTGAGATGTTGGCTAAAACTGAAAGCTCGTGTACTATTTATGGAAACTGATAAATTCGCCCATGGAAACTAAAAAGGGCAAGAGCGATGAACTGCTGAAAAATACTCCTCGAAGAGTATAAGAAAGGTCCAAAAAGCAATGATTCTTAAAAGCTATATCTAAACAATTGTTGACCTTATATATGTATGAAAAACATGCCCTGGATGCAAGCTGCAACTAGTTGTGCTTATCAGCACACCTGAGATCCGAAGGGTTATGTAGGCCAAAAAGGCCATGAAATGAAATTGAATGATCCTAATGAACCTGGATCAACTTGATATAGACATGATGCCTAAGTTGAATAAGCACTCTCTAAACAACTTATCCATTTGTGAGACACCGCCATTCCCTGTGTTGTTGCTCATTCAGTATATACTATGGTGTGTATTCCCTTTCCCATTGCCAAAGTGTCACAAAGTTAAGTCGGTCAAGTCATCCCTTAGCCTAGCCAGTTATCTTAGCCTTCACCCTTCACTAGCAAATTGATCACAGCTATGAAGTGAGTATGATCTTGAAAGTCTAGTCTGAGTAATAATAATAATTAATGACATTATATATTTGGATTTAGATCGCCAGTAATGATTACTTTGTGTTATAATTGTTATTTGAATAAGTTGTAGAGCATGCATTAACCTTTGACACTTTGCAACAGCTTCTGATGATGGTCTGAGTTATATTTGGTCATGGTGACTTGGTTAGACCTAGTTTGACCAAGGTCAACCATAGGACATGAGATGGTTGGACCTTGTGATGATATGGATAGATGATATATGGTCTATGTACATGTATATGATGATTCTATGCAGCAGCTACAGGGTTATGATGATGATTCTTGGTTTACAGCAGTATTTGATCATTTACAGATTATTATTATTTACCTTGTTCCGGTATATTGGATATATATATTGATCATGCAGAGACTCATATGGTGTATGAGTTCACATCTTGGATGGATTTGGACCTTCTGAGTCCAATGAGACAGTTTGTTTTCAGTTCCGAGCACTTACAGTGATGATTGAGCCTCAATACGCTATCCCAATGTAGTTTTGGTCTGTCGGAGGCCCTGTCAGAGCAGATGTGATTTTTATCCGGTTGACCTAGGGCGCTGTACTTGGAGGGGGTAGTCCAGCCACTTGTTTTTACCATATTACCCCCCTCCCGGACACACTGGTGCCCTCACCTTGACAGCGCAGGCACTCCAGGAGGCAGTTTGGGGCAGTTTCACGCTTCCCGAGGCATTTCAGGATTGGTAGAAATGGCAATTGAGGAATTCGATTTGGGCTACTGAGGCAATGTTTTGGCATGGGATGATCAGTGATGATGGATTGATGTCTTCCACACCTCCTCCAGCAGTTTCAGCTTCATCAGGGCCCGCATCCATCACTTATGGCACTTTCTGATGATTTCTGAGGTCTTGTGAGGCCTACGATTTGACCATAGAGGCACGATTTGGTATATTGATGACTATTTTATTATTATTGTGCTATGGGGATTGACCAAGGGTGGCTAAAATTACCCCTTGGACCCACCATAAGCTTCTTATTATATTTTGTCATCATGATTTGGTGGGATTCCCCTCTTCTAGGGCGATTTTGTCCACTTATGTTATATTTCATGAGTGATCCATGTATTTTATTGTTGAGCTCATCTCAACCATTGATTAGACATTTGTATCTTTTAATCTTAGCCACTCATTCAAAAAGTGGTTAGGATTTTGATGCCTCTCCTTCCTATTTAAAGGAGAGAGCTTCTCATTGTAAGGGGACTTGTGGCTCTGGATTATTGGAATAGAAAATTATTATTGCATCTATCTCCAGTGTTGTGGTGAATGTTTTTGGTGTTCGTTCGTTAGTTCTTCCTTTGCACTGAGTTATTGGAGATCTTGTTTGCCATATCTTTTGTACCACATTTTTTGCATCTACAGGTGGAGGCCGATTTGCTTTGAGGAGGAAGTATTGGTAGGGGAAGACTCTCCCTACTTCTTCTTTGGATCTCTTCGTTGGTAACAGGGAGTATTACTGTCCCAGGACCTTCTATTCTATGTTATCATTGCATTTTACTTGTATTTCCTCCATACTTGACCTCTCTGATTGAAATCGATTTTCCTTGGATTGACAGGTAGAGGAGGGCGCACTTGTGGGCTAGGGCATCAATTTGGCAAGCAAAATCAACAATCTCTCATTTGATCTCTGCGGGAATCTTCCTCAACATCAAAGCATCTCTCTTCATCACTCAGGTATGATCTCAAGGTAAGTTCTATCTCCATGATCTATCCACTTGTCTAAAATATTTAAAACCCTAATCAATCAAAACCCCATTTTTACATTTTTTCAGATCTACTTAGATCTAGTGGCTTCTTGGGTAAGATTTTGAAAACCCACCTCTATAGTATCCACGGCATCCCGGATCTATAGTTTGGTGAGGATTGGCTTCCATTTGACCCTCTTCCCAAGGCATTTAGCCTCTCCAAGCAAGGGCGCACTTCCTAGTTTGGTGAGTTGACCTAGATCTAGTATGTGGGTAGGTGAGATCCCGCTTGATTCATGATCTACACATCCAATAACCTACCGCCAGATTGTCACTTTTCTGATTTCTACCTTGTGGGCCCTATTCCACATTTTAAGAGATTTAATCCCCATTTTGGACCACTTGGTATCTTCAAACTCAGATCTAGTAAGATCTAGCCATCGGATTGCCTTGAAATTGTAGATCCACACTCCTACTTGACTAACCTACTCGGATCTAAAGTTTGGATGCCATCGGACTTGTCTTGACCTACTTAACCCACATTTTAACCTCCTTGGGTAAAGTCGCACTACCTTGGAGAAGGGAGTTGTCCCACTTCTAGGATGTGGGTACTTGAGATTTCAGTGGATTTGGAACGGGAATAATTCAAAACCTAGGTCTACTAGGTCACTTTGTCAAATCTTTCCTTGGGGATAGCATTCCTTGTTTTAAGGGATTGTGGTCCACTTAGGTCAAACCTAGATCTAGACCTATTCATCCATCAAGACTTTAATTGCCCACTTATCTCATGCAATAGGAGTTCTTAACCACAAGTTAACTTTACTTTGACTCCATTATCCCAATTTCCAAGGCACTGGTCTCTCTCCAAGTCAATTCGACTTTCCTAGATTGTTGGATTAACTTGTGGTTTGACCCTTGTGTGGTAAACTAAACCCTTTGATGCCATCATACTGCATGATCAAGCTTGTCACTTGTACTAGTTAGCCCCAATTCAACCCCTAAACTACCCTGCATGGACACGGTTCCCAAGGCAGTGGATTTTCTCACATTGAACTTGTACTTTAATCCTGGATCCTATTTCACAAATCATAAGTCACTCTCACATCAATAATGAACCAAAGCTATACTCATTGAACCCCTCACTTGTCTTGTGACTTCATCCTAAGGTCTAGGATAAACCATACACCTTACTTCACTTAGAAATAACTTGATTTGGTGTCTTGGTTTTGATCTCTCCTGTCGGGAGTAGATCGGGTCTCCCCCTTTGTTGTCTGGGCTAGATAACATAAAGTGAAGGTTGCCTCGACTAGCGTGACAACCATCTATTGGAGGTCGAGGTGATCGTGGTTGCACCTTTTGAGTTGCCCTTCCCTATTGCCATCTATTGGAGTTCAGGTGACAACAGGACCACCGGCCCATTCGTCCGGAATGGACTCGACTCGGTGAACACCTCAAATGCCCTTTTAGGTTTGAGCAATTCTGGTTCTCCCACCATGATTTCCAGGAGAAGATCAAACAGTGGTGGATAGATTTCGAACCCCCAAGGGGGACCATCATGTTCAAATTCCAACAAAAATTGAAATACATTAAGGAGAAGATTAAAAAATGGAACAAAGATTCCTTTGGGAACATCTTTGAAGAAAAAAGGAGATTGGAAAATCAACTGGATCGGCTTCAAAAGCAGGTAATGGAGTCGGGGTACACGAAGGAGCTGAAAACAAATGAAGCCGACCTTCAAACTCAACTGGATCAAAGAGCAAGCCAAGAGGAAATCCTTTGGAAACAAAAATCTCGAAACCAATAGTTAAGGGAAGGGGATAAAAATACAAATTTCTTTCACAGATCTACTATTCAGCACGGACAAATGAATAAGATTGTCAGATTAAAGACAGAGACTGGCAATTATGTAGAAACACGGGCAGAAATAGAAGATGAGCTTAACTCTTTCTTCCAGGATCTTTTGGAGGAGCCGGATCAAAATAGGGGTGAAGCGATAGCAAAAGTGACTCAACACATACCCACACTGGTGACACAAGAACACAATGATCTTCTGATGAGACCGGTAGAAATGCACGAATTGGAGGAAACAGTGAAGCAGATGGAGGGGAGCAAGGCCTCGGGGCCGGATGGGTTCACCACAGATTTTTTCCATTCTTGTTGGGAAATGCTAAAGGAGGAAGCTCTTGAAATTGTGGAGGACTCGAGGAAGACAAGAGGGGTCCTAAAAGAGTTTAACGCGACCTTCATTACCTTGATCCGGAAAGAAACTGGGGCAGAGAATCCTAGCAAGTCCAGACCAATTGCTCTATGCAATGTAATCTACAAAATTATAAATAGGTCATAGCAAATAGGCTCAAACCCTTTCTCCCTTTTCTAATTTCTCCTAAACAGGTTGGGTTTGTAGAAGGAAGGCATATTTTGGATGGAATTTTACTAAGACACTGGGGATGTTAATCAAATTGGACTCTCAAAGGCCTGTGATAAGTTAAATTGGCAATTCAGGGCAGAAATGTTAAGAGCTTTTGGTTTTAGCAATCAATGGATAAGATGGATAAAGAATTTATCATCTACGGCTTTCTTCTCAATTTTGGTTAATGGAATTTCGTCCACGCCTTTCAAGGCCTCCAGGGGGATATGGCAAGGGGATCCCCTTTCTCTTTCCTGCTCATTCTAATAACAGAAGGCCTTGGCCAAACTTTAAAGGCAATGACAGCGGCTAATGAAGTAAAGGGGCTAAATCTTCACCATGGTTGTCGAACCCAAACCCATCAACAGTCCGTGGACAACACATGACGCTCATGGGGCGGTCCTCGGTTCAAGAAGCCAGAGCTCTAAAAAAAGGATTGGAGACTTTCCTGCAAGCAAGTGGTATGTCTATCAACAATGAAAAATCTAAGGTCTACTTCTTTAACACCCCTCAGATCACCCGCCAGAACATTCTAAGAATCCTAGATTTTCAAGAAGGATCTTTCCCCTCTAAATATTTAGGGCCCCCCTGTCAAACTCGACAATCAAGAAGATATCTTGGCAGGAGTTGCTGGATAAAATGAAGGCCAAGTTGTCGAATTGGACTTTCAGAAATTTAAACCTTCCAAGCAGATTGACTTTGGTGAAATTGGTGCTTAATCTCTCCCCCTATATCTTTTTTTGTCCTAGCGGCGCCCAAATCCATACTGAAGAAGATCAGAACTTTGCTAAGATCTTTCCTTTGGGAAGGATCAAACGACCGCCAGAAAAAGTCTCTTGTGAGTTGGGACATGGTGCGTACCCCAAAACTCCTTGGAGGGCTAGGCCTGCGCGATCCAGCAGTAAGTAATGAGATATTAAGTGCAAAAATATGGTGGAGGTGGATTAACTATACTGATGCACCCCGGGCACATATGTGGCACAATAAATATGCTCGGGGATGGGAGAAGAGCAACCTGGTTCATTTTGCAAAAGAGACATAGGGCTCTCATATTTGGAACTCAGCAAGAAAGAACAAACATTTAATCCAGAAGCACTATTTCTGGGAGATCAAAAATGGCGAATTGGCATACTTCATGCAAGACTCTTAGCAACAGCTCCCCAGCATATCAGAGACTCTCCATCTCCCAATTCTCCAAGAAAATCTCATGGGCAAATATTTGTAAGGGTCAAAGATATGTGGGAGGAAGGATAGCGGGATGGTCAATTTCGAAGATGGAAAAACAGTGATTGGTGGCAAAGGCTAAGTCCGCAGGAAAACTAGCAGAACTTGATGACCATACTGCAAAACTGCAAAATCCTTATCCACGAAGGTGAGGATAAACTCAGGTGGGGTTACTCTCTCGCGGGGGATTTCAATCTTGAGACAACCCATATGTATGCGGGATATGCAAATCTCCCCAAGGAACCGAAATGGAAGAAGATTTGGCCTATAAATCTCTAGCCGAAAATTGCCACTTTCTTATGGCTTCTAATGCGCCGACGGATCTTAACCAGGGACAACCTATTGAAAAAAGGTTTCTTAGGACCATCCCGGTGCATCCTTTGCAACAAAGAAAGTGAAACTATAGATCACCTTCTTAACAGATGAGAATTCACATCCTCTTTGTGGGATATAGGAGAAAACAGTTTTGGTGCAACTTCAAGGGTTAGAGGGCGTCTAGATATTTCTATAGCTGAATGGAGGGATAATCCTTTTCATAGTCCATTGCTAAATTGAATCTAGGATCTGTTTTCAGGCTTTCTGGTCTGGGAAGTCTGGAAGGAAAGGAACAAACGCATTTTTGAAGGAAAATGGAAAAGCAAGGAGAAGACTTGGGCCACCATAAAGTATCATATTAAGGAGATGCTCCAACTCCAACAATGGAATGCACAAGATATGCAAATTGGGCCAGCAAAAATTTTGATCTTGCATGATTGGGAGATTTACAATGGCCCTTTGAGAACGACGGCTAGGAGGGCAGGTAGGCCGGAAGCATGGAAGCGACCACCTGAAGGTTCCTTTAAGCTGAACTTCAATGGAGCTTCTAAGGGAAACCCAAGCCCAGTAGGATTTGGAGGGGCAATAAGAGATTCTTTCGGGGAAATTATCTAGTTGTTCTGGGGTTTCTTGGGACAAACCACTAACAATGTCACTGAACTAGATGGTCTAATAATGGGGATCAAACTTGCACTTGACAGGCAATGGCAATTGATAATCATCAAAGGAGATTCGCAAATTATCATCAACATGGCAAAAAAAATCAATCGGGCACTAAGCCATAAAAGATAGCAAAGAATTGAAGACTTGAAGCCCGCCTTGAGTAGCTATCTCTTCTCCCAAGGGAGGGTCCAGCCCTCACTTTCAGCCATACAAAACGCAAAGCCAATAGCCTAACTAATCACCTAGCTAACCATGGAGTCCAGGGGAAGATAACTCTAGGGGGAGGGTCGTGGCAAGACATTCGAAATAGGGCCCTCAAAAATCGTTGCCAGAATCTTGCCACTCAGGATCTGAATCACCCGGATGCGGGTGATCATGACAGATCATAGCCTTGAGGCCCAGCAGACGAGGCACCTGTTGGAGAGAAGCACCCACATGGGGCATTGGACAAGTGGCAAATGGTGGAGTTTAATGCATGCGTGGAGGTTTAATGAAGGGCGAGGGGCCTTTAAGACCACCAGGACGAGGGGACAGTATTAGGCGTGTGGAGTTAAAGAAGTAGGACGGGGGAGAAGATCGCAAACCTCCACGCTCTTGCCAAACTCATTAAGAAACAAAGGGATCCGTAATGTGCAAGGACAGTGGGATGAGATAGACGAGTATAGAGTACAAATCTTATCTGACGCGACCTGGATGTGGAAAGAGAAAGAAGATTGGAGCTGGATCGTTGAATGTGTGAAGGTGACAACATGGCGGATGGAAGTTATTTGGCTCCAAATCCTATACAAGGGGAACCATGGCTATTTAAAGGCCACCAAAAAAAAAGGAAGCATAAGAGATACAACAACATTACAACGGGACCTTTCCTCAGCCAACAGAGAGTTGTGAGGGAGCAGTCACTGGTTCTCACATGGGTCCGAGGCAGCATATGAAAAGCCGCATGGGTGGTGGCAAAAGAAATGAGGCCCAACCTCGAGAGGTTGACTGGAACCACATTTATATGGCCTCCACACCTCAGCACATCGATGTGGCCATCTCTGAGAGGGAGGTTGAAGAAATCCATAGATGTGAGGAGGAGCATGGACCGGCGTCGGTAGCCACTCCATACTGGATAGTTTGCACCCTATTAGCAAGATCGATGATGGAACAAGAGAAGTTCAGGGAATTAGTGGAGGAACTGTTAGGAAGGTTACGTGGTACCATGCTCCAGGAGATAAATTCAATGGAAGCGGTTCTGGAGGTGGCAAAACCCCCATTTAAACACAAGTCGAGCTAGTATGAAGCTATGAATGAGGAAGAATGGGGGCCACCGCATGTGGTGCAGCAGATGATGCCAACCTAAGAGGAATTACCAGGCAGCTCGACTTCTCCAACGACTTTGCACCAAAATATGGCCCAAAATGAAGATCGGATGGCAAAGGAAGATACTACCATTGAGGGATCTGGGTAGGTTGAAGGCTGAATCTCGTTGTTGTTTTTTGTACACTTTCTGGGTTTTGTGGTCGCACTGTTGGTTTCGTGGGTATACTGTATCTCCGGAATTTTGTGTATTGTTCAGGGTCTGGGGGGACACTGGGAGGAAACCAGTTTTTTGAATTTCATTTATCTTTGTAAGGCCAAGTGGACTATTTCTGGGGGGGTTCTATGGGTACCATCCATGGACATTATCTGTGGGCACCATATGTTATCTCCGAGGTTTTTCAATGTTTTCATCAATTTTATATCTTCATGGGCTGAAGGAGTTTCCAACCATGTATGATCCAGTCCATGGGCAGACCATTTTTGTAAACTATTGTATTTCTATTTTCTTTTTTCAGTAATAGAAGGTTTTTATCTTACTCACAAAAAAAAAGTATGGGTGATTTTGACAAGAGTAAAAACCCATATCATATCAACTTAATTGTATAAAAGTGTTTTGTGTTCACTAATTCGCCCATTGATGGTTGTTTCACTAGAGTAAGTGAGTCGTTGGGGCGCCTAACCTCCTCGAGCCAATTGCAATGCTTCTTCTTGAGCTTCAAAGGAATCATTTTCAAAAAAAAATCATTGATCTTGCTAACAACTTTGCAAAATAAAGTGGTTATTTTGAACACACAGAAATATGTAAAATTGGAGAATTGGTTGTGATATGGATGTTTACGAACCTAAAATGTCACCTTTAAAACTTGATAAACACAATGAACTCGAAAAAAAGTTTATTGAATTTGTGGTCTAGCATCAAGATGGAGCACTTATCACGATAATGAACCATGTTCAAAACCCAATGGTCTCACCTCTACAATACTGCAATTGACTAGGTCAAATCGAGGTATTTATCATGCTAATGTAAACTTGTGATAATATTAAGGTGCTACCAATGACAGTCCCCATGGTAATGTAGTCTTTTTGTGAATGAAGTCTAGGTGTGAATCTTAGGCTAATTTGATGGGATAAAGACCCTTTGGTCATTGCTTTGTGCCCAGAGGTCTTCAGATAAAAAGTTGATCCCGTAAGGAGTTTTGTATCCTGTCTGTTAAAGAAAAAGCATCTAAATGGGAAACAAGGAATGCCAAGAGCCACACTAATTTTGGCTATGCTAAGTACTATGGTTTTGCCAATCTAAATGATAGCTTTTGGGTACAAGGACAAAAGTTGAGGTGATAGCATCCGATACTACAATTGCTGAGAGGTGCCTGTGTGTTTTATTGGTGCCCATTGCTTGTGATTGTTGTCTTTGAGATCTGTTTTAGAATATCCCTTGTTGCAGATTTGGTTGTAGTTGATATGAATATCCTATTTAGCCAATTTATGACGAGGATAAATCTTTTTATTGAATTAATACTACATATGAATCCTGTCAAACTCAAACAACTTATCATCCAGGATTCTATGCCCATCGAGGTTTGAACTTGGATCGTTAACATCATGGCAAAACCATGTCTCAAACCACTCGACCATAACCCCCGGTTTACAATAGGCTAATTTATCACAATGGGGCCAAATTCAGCACAATAAGTATGTGTATACAATTAAGTAAAAAGGCAATACATAAATAATAATAATAATAAAATCTCGGAGCATTGTGGGGATCCTTAAATGGAAAATACAAGTAAAATTACACGGTACAAATCATACAATGATATATATACGTTATACCCCATACCCTACACGGTAAAAACACACAATTAAAAGAAAATACTTGCAAATTTATCATGAACGGCGGGCCGCCTCGATGTGGGCTTGCAGAGCAGCCATGTCTTCCTTAGTTGGAGGTTTATCATTGTATTTAATTGATCTATGAACGTCATATGTGGTTGAAGCAACCACCAATAGACTGTTAACAGAAAACAAAATCGATTATAAGTTATTAAAAAATTTAAATTTATTTATTTTTTAAAACCTTTATCAGCGTACCCAGCAGCCGCAAGAACAATTTGTCGAGGATGGATGGATTTGCCGAACAACTTCATAATGTTTTCCCCAGATTGTCACAGAATTTTGCCAAATATGGAGGAATTCGTGGAAGCTCTCGCCGTTGCAGCCGAATCCGACGGAGGTGGACGGGGCCGGAAAATGTTTGGGGCACCGTGGCCCTCCGATTATCGAGAAGTACGGGACTCTATATTGATCGCATGAGCTTTGGCCTTTTCTGGTTAGTTTAATCTGTCCGGGGGTTTTAAATAGCAGTGGGGTTAGAGTGTGGCCACCTCCGCATTGATGGTCATAATTCATTCCCATAATTTTCAAAGATATTTGTTGATTATTAGCTTTTTTTTCACATGAAAGAACTTGCTATTCAAAGGATATTCAAAGGAGAATCAAAGTTACCAGTTTAGATGTCTTCCAAGCCAAATAGTTCAAAAGTGGATCACAATTTGACATATACACCAGCGTAGATCCATCTCAAACCCGGATCTATCAAGCACCGAGAGGGATCCAATTTCTTGAGGTGTAATTTTTTTTGTTTTATCTTGAATTTTTTATACATTAAGAAAAAAATTACCCCTCAAGAAATTGGATCCCTCTCTTTTAATTTTTTTTTTTTAATTTTTGATAAGTCATGAGCGAACATGAAATTTTTAATTACTTTTGATTTTTTATAAGTTATGAGCCGACATGGAAACGTAATGTGACAAACGTGAAAAATGTTACAACATCTCCCCCATACTTGGTTGTAAAGTAACGTGGCAAACGTGACAAATGTGACAAACATGACAAATATAACAAACATTACAACATCTCCCCCATACTGGGTTGTAACGTAACCTGACAAATGTGACATGTGACATCCGTTACAGGATCTCCCCCATACTACAAACGTGACAAATGTAACATGTGACATGTGACATCCGTTACAACATTTCCCCCATACTGGGTTGTAACGTAACATGACAAATGTGACATGTGATATGTAACATGTGACATTCGTTACAGGATCTCCCCCATACTACAAACGTGACAAATGTGACATGTGACATGTGACATCCGTTACAGGATCTCCCCCATACTATTACTTTTTACATTTTATTACTTTTGAAAATGTTACATGTGACATGTGACATCCGTTACAGGATCTCCCCCATACTGGGTTGTAAGCACCTCGTTTACACTCGGTGCAATCAACTAAGCTAACCGGCAGTGCCAAAAGCAGATACCTTACCTACAAAAATACAATACCACAATTCCATTTTACTAATAGTTTTTTCAAAAACCTTCATCCTAGTCAGAGAAATTTGACTATCTCTAGATCATCTAATCAAAAGATACAAAAAAACTACTTATAGAAAAAGTGCATCTCTTCTAACTTTCTAAATTAGTAGACCGCAACGATCCTTCCTCGATCATGAAGAAGTCATCTGATTTTTCATAGAAGAGAATGCCTTCAGGACTACTAACCACTTTTTTGGATAATCGATCAGCGTCCTGATTAAACTCCCTATAGATATGTGTTATAGAAAGATTCTGGAATATAACAACGAGCTCCTTCACCCGATCGCACCACTGATCGAAGATATCAACATGTAAATTAGAGTTCTTGTTGATCCAATCTATGACAA
The DNA here is from genome assembly GCA_027924585.1 of Larix kaempferi. Lineage (NCBI taxonomy): Eukaryota > Viridiplantae > Streptophyta > Pinopsida > Pinales > Pinaceae > Larix > Larix kaempferi. The sequence continues at coordinate 5,939,688 of BSBM01000364.1, read as the reverse complement.
CTTTGGAGTCTCCATAAATGTTATCCATATTTATCTCTTTAACCTTAGCAAATCTGAGGATGCCCCATAGAGCCAATGATTCTGCCCTTGTGTTTGAGCCTTGCCTGCAACCCATCCACATCGCAAATTTGATCATATCATTGATCTGGATCAACATACCAGCTCCATTGCCAACCAATGAACCTGCTCCATCAAAAAAACCAAGGATGGCATTCGAAAGGAAGAAAGGTTCGTGCTATCTCTTACTTTTATGTATCGGACCATGCCTGTGATATTCCCTAAAGAGGTCAATAATCTTAGAGCTTAAATTTCGAAGAGCCACTTGGGAATTCTCAAAGATGCACTAATTTCTTGCTTTCTAGATACACCAACATATTATAAAGAGTATATCCTTAAGATTTGGAGCTTTAAAGTACCATATTTTCCAACAATTTAAGAAATCCGACCTAGGCCATAAAACAAGAAGTATAAAGACTTTGGCCATTTCCTCCCATGCCTGTCTAACAAATTTGCATTCAACAAACAGGTGTTGTAGAGTTTCAATATCCTCCCTACATAGAACACAAATTCCTGGCCTTGAGACACCTCTTTTATTTAAGTTCTCCCAAGTTAAGATTTTATTCTCAAGACACAGCCAAGCAAAACATCAAAACATCGAATTTTTACAGGGATCTAGATTTTCCATAGTTGTTTTGTCCACCAGGTAGCTACGGGTTGTACACGATATATATATATATATATGTTGATTATTATGGTTAAGAGGAACACGTTTACATAGGGGAAGAGATATATTGTCAAGAGTAACACATTTACCTTTGATACTAGCAAAGCCACTTAATTTGTGGTCGGTGAATATTGATAGGACACAAGTGAAGTGCCATAAATAAGCTATATGTTAGTTGTTCTTCATGCATAGTTGTAATCACCCATTAACTGTGTGTTATGTTAGGATATTTCAATACTCCATCATTGTCCTACCTAGCATTATTTATTTTTCCTAGTTGTTGATGATGTCATTTTCCCCCTAGTGGTGTGCAGATGTCATTCAGGATCCATCTACCACCTTTTGAGCCCTGCATGCATCATTTTAGGACCACTTCAGTCAATTCCCTATTTTATAAAAACCTACTGAGTGTTCCAGTGCAGTCCACCTGAATTATCTCACTCTTGTGGGGGGTTAGAGCTCTGGATGCCACTGATTGTAGCCTCATGCGCCATTTTCTAACTGGCATGCATGATAGACTCACTATTGCGCCCTCCTTAGTTAGTTAACTGATTGTGACTTCAGTTAGCTGAGTTTAGGTTCAGTTCAGTTGACTTTGAGTCTTCTGGAGCACTCCAATGCTGATAATCCCTATGCTAGACCAACTGAGGTTCGAATTCCCCTACATGATTCGGATTCTCTCCATTGTAACATCATTGTTTAATATACTGATTATTGGAACATGTGATATTATTCTGCTCCTATTTGAGTTCTGTTGCATTAATATTATTCTTTTGCTCTTTTTTACTACAGTTTTCACTCTTATTCAATTTTTTTGCTCATTCTTTCTTTGTGAGGTATCCTCAGCTCTTTAGATATGTTGTGACATAGAATTTCACATGGTATCAGAGCCATAGAACGAATAGGTTGAGCAGCTACTTTCGGTAGTGCACCAGAAGCCTATGGATTTCCACAACAAATCTTGGTGCCATTGCATTGAATTCATTGAAGAAATCCAATGAGGTCTAGCCAAGTGTGAAGGATCCAGATAAAAGTGCCTACTGTCCTAAAGCAATGCTTAGTAGTAGTCTACCTCCTTATTGAGATTTTTTTGCAGGTTATTCAAAGTTTTTAAGTGTAGCAGCAGTTACAACAGTTTTCTGCAGTTACAACAGTTTTCTGCAGTTGCAGCAGTTTCACCTTGTATTCGCTTCAGCAGTTGTAATGGACAATTCGAACTCTCATCTCTCTCCCAAGATCCTGACACCCTTCAATTATCTTGATTGGAGGGATGATATGCATATGGTATTGCGAAACAAATCACTATACAGGGTGACAATGGGGAAGGATCCCGAACCAACATCAATTGTGGAGAAAACCAGGTATCTGAATAGATTGGATGAAGCATTTGGTTTCGTGTGTATTCATATTTCCAGAGATCTATTCTTCCACATCGAAGGATTGAAGACTCCAAGAGAGTTATGGTTGAATTTAGAGACCCTCTTCGACAAACAAGATGAGCTAAGAGGCCATATTCTGAAAAATGAGTTGATTGTTCTTCAACCGAGAAGTTTCGAGACCATTCAACAGTTCTTTTCAAAATTCAAATCTCTGGTTATGCAATGCAAGCAGTGTGGCATTGAGAAGAAGGATGAGCAGTTGGTGATATCCATTTTGAGCAAGCTAGGTCCTGATTTCTTTATCTTTGTCTCTACCTTCCATTATGGGCGAATGTCAATCCCTGGTTGGAAGATGCCCTCCTTAGATGTTTTCACTGAATCTCTCATCCAAGAACAAGATAAGTTGATACAAATGGGCGCCTTGCAGGCCTCCAAAGATCAAGTTCTTATGGCTGGAGAAGCAAAAAGTGCGAATGGGAAGGGGAAGCACAAGGGCAAGGTTAAGAGGCCATCTGAACCCAAGCCGAATGCCAAGTCAAGTCCATCAGAAGGAGCCTCCATCTCTAAGAAGGACAAATAAAAGGGATTTGAGAAATCCAAGTGTTCCTATTGCAAGAAAGAAAACCACCCAGAGAGATATTGCATGCAGAAGAAGATAGATCAGTTGACCAAGCTTCTTGAACAACACAACATTGCCCTCCCAAAAGGTGCAAGAGAGACTGATTATGGAAGTGAGTTTGATGGTCATGAGAGATTCCATGCACTGAAGGATGGATTTTCAAAATCACAAGCCCTCCTCGTAGATTTAGGAGCCTCCAACCACATGGTTGCCTCTAGAGAATCATTTTCTTCTTTAGATCTCAAAGATGGTCCGATTATTCACATGGGAGACAACTCTCAGATCTATGTTGAAGAGAAGGGCACAATACATATGGAGCATGGTAAGTTCAAAAATGTTCTATTTGTGCCTTCTTTTTCAGCAAAATTGTTGTTTGTATATCAGATGACTCACACAGGTTCACCGAAGAAAGTGGTCTTTGGTCCTAACACAGTTGAGATTGCAGATATCTTTGCTGGGAAGATTATAGCGAAAGGGTTTGCAAACCATGCCTTCAAGACATGAATTCTCACATTTTTTGCCATACTCTCTTCCTACCCCATCGGAATCTGATGAAGATCAGAGTGATACCTCTTCTAATGAAGATGAGGATCAAGATCTTGATGTTGAGAATAAAGTTCAAGGAGATTCAGATTCAGATCCAGATCCAACACACGCTCCCAATCCATGGCCAAGGCCAATATGGGCTCACAAAGTCCTTGTAGTTGTTGGGAACACAGTTGAGGATCCATATGACCATGGAACCACTAGATCTCAGTATCATGCAAAACTTGCACTATGTCATGCAGATCCACTTCTCTCATAGAGGTGCTACATGATGGTGGGGTTTGATCTACAATCTCTTGAGGAGACTTGCCATGGGGGATCTACAACTAAGTACAAATCTCAAAAGGTACTCAAAGGTTCATGATTTGGACCACAATGAGCCATTCGCTCCAGTAGCAAGAAGGGTTATTGAAAGACTTGTTTTGGAAAATACAACTTCTACACAGTGGGAGGCACATCAGAGGAGCAGATCCAGATCTAACACCTGCATTGCTATCCTACAAAGGAGCAGCTTGCCAATACTTTCGCAAAGGATTTCACTGAGGAAATTTTTTTCCTTCTCTACTTAGCATGAAGGTTCTTTGAGTTCCCTACTGCTGTTCTTTTTTTAGGGGGGGTATTTTTCCCATGAGGTTTTTCCCCATTTCCTTTGTTCATGGAAAGTTCTTTATTTTTTATCATTTATTTGATTGTATGGGTGACCTTTGGTCTTAGTAACCAGGGCCTGGGATGAAAAGTATGGATTAAGGGGGGGTGTTAGGATATTTCAATACTCCATCCTTGTCCTACCTAGCATTATTTATTTTTCCTAGTTGTTGATGATATCATTTCCCCCCCAGTGATGTGCAGATGTCATCCAGGATCCATCTACCACCTTCTGAGCCCTGCATGCATCATTTTAGGACCACTTCAATCAGTTCCCTATTTTATAGGAACCTACTGAGTGTTCCAGTGCAGTCCACGTGAGTTATCTAACTCTTGTGGGGGGCTAGAGCTCTAGATGCCACTGATTGTGGCCTCATGCACCCTTTTCTAACTGGCATGCATGACAGACTCACTATTGTGCCCTCCTTAGTTAGTTAACTGATTGTGACTTCAGTTAGCTGAGTTTAGGTTCAGTTCAGTTGACTTTGAGTCTCCCGGAGCACTCCAATGGTGATAATCCCTATGCTAGACCAACTAAGGTTCGAATTCTCCTACATGATTCGAATTCTCTCCATTGTAACATCATTGTTTAGTATACTGATTATTGGAACATGTGATATTATTATGCTCCTAGTTGAGTTCTGCTGCATCAATATTATTCTTCTACTCTTTTTTACTACAGTTTTCACTCTTATTCAAATTTTTTGTTCATTCTTTCTTTGTGAGGTATCCTCAACTCTTTAGATACGTTGTGACTTTGAATTTCACATGTTATGCATGCATCAACTGAGAGTTATCCATGCATCAACTACCAATAATTTTTTATATTCTTTTATTTTTACACAGATAGGTGTTTATATCTTAGAATTTGGGGTGGACTAACATCTATGTTTTTCCTAGATTGCACGAAGACGAGACAAGTGTACTGTCAAGATTGATGTTATGGCAGTCGTTCAAAATTCGACATAAACAATTATACAAGCAAAAATAATTTCAAAAATAAATGGTAGTTGATGCATCGATAAATGGTAGTTGATAACGCGCTTCCTGACAAACAACCTGTTTAACTAGAAGAAAGGGAGTGATAACATGTAGTTGAGGCATAGACAACGGACGATTACAACTACGCATGGAGAACAAGTAACACATAACTTATTTGTGGCACTTAACTCGTGTCCTATATGTGTTCACCGAACATAAGTTAAGTGGTTGTGCTAGTTATAATTGTTTTTCGAATTTGGAATGACTACTATAAAATCAATCTGGACAATACACTTGTCTCATACTCACACAATCTATAAAAAGCATAGGTGCTAGTCTACCTCAAATTCTAAGATATAAACATCTATCATCTATCGGTGTAAAAAAAGAAAATTCTTTATGTACATAACATTGTTTTCCTTCATACAATATGGTTAAATGTGAGTGGCAAAGATATTTTCCAAATTATTAATCATAATAAGGGTACTTTTTCGACATATAAAGTATTAGTTGGCGCATTTTTAAATGACATAGTGATTTAGTGTTATGATGACAATACACATAGCAAGGATCATTTGTATATGGATAGCCTTGAAGTGAAATATTAAACTTTATAATTAATTTCATTCTTGGTGTTATAGTTAAGTCATTGGGCATTTTTAAACATAATAGTCTATTTATTCTACGTTTTCAACTTTACGGTGGGTTTTGATTAGAATCCAGTAAATATTTTTTTTGTAAAATCCAAATTTCTAAGTGTTTAAATTGTATTTTTGAATCCATAAATAGATTCAACACCCTCAAATACCCCCATGGCACCTAAATTATGCAATTTCCATAGCTAATATGTGTGATTCTAAGATTTTTTAAAGATTTCCAATCAGAATACGAATAAAATTAAACGAAAAATAAGCTCGAGAAAGGTTGAAACATAGAATATTTAGACTACACCTTTTAAACTATTTGCTATTTTGGACATTTTGTCAACCTTTGAACTATGTGTAGTGTAACATGTAATTTGTGTATAATTGTGGCATGTAGTGGTTTATGTTATTATTTCTTGATTCATTTTGAATTTGAAATGATGCATGGTTTATATGAAATTGTAATATTGTTTAATGTTTAATAATAAATAATTAAAAATATTATTTTATTATTGAATAATCAATTATATAAGTATGTATAAGTATTTTTTTTAAGTGTGGTTTATTGGCGTTATGAGTTACATCCACGAAAAGAACTGACACTTGCTATTCATGAAGAATTAAGGTATCCCCAATGTTTATCATAACATGTCGCGAGTTAGATTTTAACTTGGGTGGGGAGTATCACAATCATTGCTTCCAACTACCCAATCTAAGCTCTGTTGACATATGTATATGTATTTATACATAGTGTCATCATTATTCATATATTATTTTTTCATTTTCCAAGTCATTAGGATGTAGCGAGTCAACAATCCATTGTTGCAATATGTTGTCATAATCGATAATAATAGTATATTAGGATACTCCCATAACATATTATTCATGTATTAGTTTTTCATTTTCCAAGTCATTAGGATGTAGTGAGTCAACAATTCATTGTTGCAATATGTTGTCATAGTTGACAATAATAGTATATTAAGATACTCCCATAACATATGCAAAAACAATGCAAAAACAATGTCAAGGATCAATACAAGATGGTAGGTGTCCACATACTAGGCATATAATTAAGATATGTTTTTTTTTTCTATTGAAAACACCATAAAATATGTCAAATTCATGATTAGGTTTACCAAAGATGTCATCTACGAATGTGGAAAAACATCCTTCATAATTCCTTGTGATATTTTCCTTAAAAAATAAGGACTAAATATTTAATAATTTAATATATTATGACTCGTCACAGTTAAGTCTTATATTGGACTTTCCCATTTTAACACTTTGATTATATGACAACTCATTTTTATAATCACATTAATAAATGTTGGGGTTGAGTATCAAATTTCAATAGCATGGTCTAACATTTAATTACTTTAAATTTTATGGAGTTATGAATACCATTATTATATAAATTATCCATTAAGCTATGATTTAATGATTAGGAGGGGGTATTTTCATGCAAACAATGTAATGTTCCTTGTTAGGAATTTTATTAAAATGACAATTTTTCACTTTTTTTCTCTAGTTCGACTTTTGACTAGTTTTGAGTTCTAGGTCCCCAAATTGCTCCAATTGCTTCCAAATCTTCTGAGAAGGTATATGGATGATGTTAGAACATAAATATGTGTTTCATGGATGCTTTTATACCTTTAAAATACTTCTGCAAATCCTCTTTCAATTCTGGCCAATGTAGGGAACTTTACTATTAATTTCCCTTTGACTAGTATTGGTCTCTAGGTCTCAAATTGACTCCAAATGCCTTAAAATATTCAAGGAAGGTGTATGAATGATATTAAGACTTGAATATGATGTTCAGGGATGAGATATAGCCACCAAAAGACCTCTGCAAACTCTATTAAGATTCTGGACCAAGTATGCAATTTTACTAGTAATTTGGGGTTCAAATCCCCCTGGGGTAAGTATTGAAAATGGCTTCCCAAATGCCTCCAAACCCACTCAAATTTATGAACAGAGATAGGGGATGTCTCAAGGATGTTATCAAGGTCTCATGTGCATCATTAATTGATTATTATCTCTGGTCCAACCCTCTCCCATTCAGCTGCAAAAATCACCAATTCGACCATTGGGGAAATAGCACTATTTCTTCTCCCAATGCTATTAAACTGAGTATAAATACTTCAAATGCTCAAGTACAGTACATGAAACTTGTAAAATACATCCATGGCAGTCTATTAATCATAAATGTATCAGAGAACCATCCATTCATTCGAAATCATCAGCATTATCATGCTATACATCAAGGTAGTGGGGAAATGGCATTGTTCTTTCATTAAAAATGAGATTTATACATTTCTACTTGGAATTTCGACCTGAAACTTTATGGAGATGAAGAACAGAGTATTTAATTCTTATTAAAAAATAAATGGGGCATTAGAATCTCCCCCAAAGAGTACAATAGCTCACCAAAAACACCCTCCCTCAAGGATCAAGAATATGCCATCAAAACTGGAAATGGTTGAAGGAGTGAGCTGCAATAGAAGAAACCATGAGCTGTCCTGTAGATTACACCTGCAAATAAAAACTCCATTAAAGCTCCAAATGAAAGTTCTGAATGGCCTTTCCAATTACCAACTTGGATGGAAATCTTTCACCCTCGAAATTGGCTAAGGCAAGAAACGAATCATCCACTAGCTCTCCCTCTTCACAAATGCAATTGCAAATTCTACAAATGATCAAAAGCTGGTTTCATTCTTTTTTATTTACATTTATAAAGTTCTAATGTCCTCCATGGATCGAATTCCTTCCAAGAGACTCATGCCAACTCAAGTTGGGAAGAGATTCCAAAGAACACCACTTGTACAACAATTTCTAGTCTCCCACTTCCACCAAATCACATGTGGAAGCATCTTAGCTGCCCTAACACCCTTGAGTGCTCTCTTGGAGTCTATTTTTAGCCTTGACATGTCATATATGTCATATGTCAGCCTTCAGGTCTAATTTGTGTCATAGGTGTCATACCATCTTCATCATTGTTGTCATAGAGCTAGGGAATCTAGCCCAAGTGTCTCACTAGCTCCAAATTGCCTCTTTCTCTTCCATGGGAGTTAATATTCCTCTATATTTCGACCTTGGATGAGTCATGCCATGAATAATACCTTTTGAACTCCCCCAAGTATGTTACCATTCACCTTGAATTCGAATTGGTGAGAGAATGATGCCAAGTGTAGTGGGGAAATCTAGCCATATGTGTGTCCCACTTCCTCCATGTGTCTTCATGATCAAATGCCACTTTGATTTTCACTTGTATATATTTATTGAGCTCCTTTATTAAATATTTATGCCATTCTAATGTTCAAACATCATTTATTATCCTCCTTATTCCAAATCCCAAAGCTTCCACCCCAAACCTAGGAAACTAGTAATTTTCCTCCTTGGCAATTATTTGAACCTTAACATCAATTTGACAAACTCTAATGAATATGGCCAATGTGATTAGGCCATTGTGACCCAATGCCAAATTTGGAACATGACAAACAACCCAATTTCAAGTTCCAAAAATTGTAGAGGCTTTGTGTCTATGTGTGAGGGAAGATGTTTGACATATAGAAGTCGATTTCCCTTCATTATCAAAGAAACTGAACACATGCTTAACATTTTGACCTTGGTGGAACTTAGTAAGATACCTTTATCTTTCTTAATAAAACATACATTAAAATTAAATTGTATTATTATATATCTTTGATTTTTTTCCATGTCCCCACTTGTCGTTTCTTGGGCAAAACTTTTATATGTTTTGAACACCCATACCTCTGTTATAAACCTCCTTGCATCTGGAAAACTTTTGCAACGTAGGTTGTTAAGCATAAGTTAGGAAAAACCGGCATGTTAGTTGCCACATTGAATAGGAGGGTTTCACTACTTTTTACAATGGCTACAAAAATTGAGGTTTTAAGAACATGTATGAAGCTGATTAAGATTTTGGGGGAGTGTAAGTATGGAATATTTTTTTCATTTCGTAAAAGCATGTAATTTAAATTAATATAAAGAAAATTTCCATACAAGAAAAGGATATGAAAGTCCATTACAATCTAAAAACAAAGCTAAAAAATAGGTAAATGTCCTAAAAGTTTATGATAAACAAATTATCTAATCCATATCTATTGTGTATGTCCTTTAAAAAACATGTAAATCTATATATCTCGATGAACTGACCTCCAAGCAAAATGTATTGACAATACATAAAGACCTTGAGACATTATGGAAAAACATGCTTATTGTGGGCTTCAACCATAGCAACATCTTCATCCTCTAGGCTTCCAAGTTCTTATTTAGTTGGCATTATGTCTACAGGGCCTCTAAAGCCCTGTTGCACTATGACATCTTCAAATTACTCTTCCTTAACTAAACCAACGAAATCCGCACAAAGACCTACCAAGGATTGTGAACTTCAAGAGAAATCAAGAATTATGTTGTGGTGCATGTTTAATTTTGACAAGATTTTGTCAATAATCCTACTTTGCGCCTTTAAAGCACTTTCAAATTTAACTTGTTTGGACAACTGAACATTCAATTGCTCAATGAAACATGAGAAAACCCTATGCAAACTTTCAATTTTCCTAGATAGACTCCTCAAAGCTTTACGAATGTTCAAAAGCCCATAATTTGCACAATAGCCCGGGTGACTATGCCCAACCATACTTGACTCGAAATCATTGAATTGTGTTGTCAACAATTCAAGATTCTTCATGGTTTCTAGCTTTAGTGACTTAGTCTAGTACCAACACCTCTACCTAACAAAATCCCAAGCGAACAACACAACACAACAAGACAGGTATTCAACATAATTCCTAAGATATGTAGGTTTAGGATCAAATGAATTACCTTCTTAGTAATCGACTCAGGCTTCCAAGGAGGTGGACCAAATTGCTCAGTGACGACCCTAAATTCCACCGTAGCAACAATCCTAAAACCCCTACCTCGAATTGAAATCCCACTTGCATAAAGAAGGACTATCGTATAATTGTTAATACCTGCATTTCATGAGATGGAAAAGAAATGTACAAAGAATATGCGACTAAGGAGAGGAGTTACGACCCTCACCTCAATCCTATTCAATGGACAAGTGGCCATGCTACCTTTGATCAAGACACGCATGTATAACCTTGCGAAGTTAACTCACGAAATTGGCTTTAATTTGGGGTCACCCTCATTTTTTTAAACTAAAACGGTTATTTTATTTGTTTAGATACCAGTTGGGCCGAAGCCAAAACAACCATCATTACAAGGATTCAAAAGCCAACTTATCCAAATTACAGTTTTTCCCTTCCTTACAAAGCTGGAGTTTAGGGTATAGGGATCCACGAAGGTGCTTCATCATTTTTGTTTAATTCTCCTTGAGGCAGGAGACATCCCATGTTTGCTTTGGAGTCTGCTTCCTTGTTCGATCGGCATAGGATGTGGAAAAAGTGGGAGGAGGAGAAGTCTCACAACATGTACCGCAGCCTTTGCAAATTCTTGTTGAGTGCTGGATTGTTGAAATGATCCTCTATATTTAAAATATTTATCAGAATTTCAGAATCTCTGAAAACTTGTATTTCTCTATTGCCATTTTCACATGCTATCTGATAGGCTTTTAGCAGCCCGAGAATTTCTTCCTGATTGTTAGTTCTCTGTCCTAGTCCCCAACTGAAGCTATCTTTTCTAGAACCATCCGGGGAGTATATCACTCCACCTGCTCCAACAATCCCTGGGTTTCCTTTGGAGGCTCCGTAAAAAAAAATCGATGCTTTGCCCTGCTTCCTCCAGCAAGCTTGAAAAATTGCATCTGGGTCTCGTAATCGCCATCCTGGAGTGTTGAAGGGGCGAACTGTAATATTTTTTTCTGTCCCTAAATATATAGGTTCCCATCCATTTCTTCTCTTCAGGAAGAAGAGATTTTTTGTTCTCGAAGGATTGTTGGGCCACTGTTTCAAGGAGGAGAGCTTTGGCTTTGACAGCCACCATCGAAGGGGAGCGCAGAGAGTTGTTGAAGATCTGGTCGTTTCTGGCCAGCCATATTTTCCAGCAAACGTATTTGGGTATGGCTTGCCAAATTCGATTCCATATTGACTTGCTTGGGAACGCAAGAGAATATCGCGCCTTCCAGGAGGAGAATAATGCTACCACTGTAATCTGTGTTGGAGCTGTAACATTGAGACCGTGAAGGAAGAGCTTGCATACTTCTTGGGCGAATGAACAATCCACAAACATATGTTCCATTGTTTCGAGAGAATTACTACATAGTGCACATCTATGTGGTCCAATAATGCCTTTTTTAACAAATTTTCTCCTGTCAAGACTTTCTTATGCATTAAAACCCAGAAGAAAAAAATTACTTTGGGTAGACCGAGAGGGTCCCAGACCTGCTTCCAAAATGACGCTGGATGGATCGACGCTTGATGATCTTGAAGGGAAGAGAAGCCCTGCACTACGGTATAAATCCCAGACTTTCCCCAACCCCATTTATCTGTTTCTTGCAGATGAACAGGTGTTGAAACCGTCAGCGCTACAATGAGCCCCTTCGAGGTACTTTTTCCTTAAGATTTGACTTACATGATGTCTTCTATTTGTATATAGTTTCCACATAATTTTGCCACCCAAAGCAATGTTGGCAAGACCGGGATCTTTGACCTGTAAACCTCCTTCAGAAATTGGGCATTTGACAGTGTCCCAATTTACTAAGTGAAATTTCTTTTGGTTGCCTTTTCCTCCACGCCATAGAAAATCTCAAATCATTTTTTAAATATGTTCCGTGATCGTCTTTGGTGCCAGAAGGAAGGATGCCTGGTAGATTGGTAAGGAAGAGAGCACTGATTTTATAAGAATGAGTTTCCCAGCATTAGTGAGCCACTGACCTCCCTAAGCTGCAATTTTTTACTTGATTTTGCTTAATACTTCATTCCACAGCGAGGACTTGTTGGATCCCAGGGTTAAAGGTAACCTGAGGTATTTGATTTTTTCCCAAGAAGCATAGCCCAAGAATCCCAAGAAATGGTCTATTCTCTCAATAGTTTGCTGGTCTACGTTCCACCCATACACTGCGCTTTTCCTTTTGTTGATGAGGGCTCCAGAGATATTGCAGAAACTTTGTAGGATTTCATTGAAGACCTTTGCAATCTTTATGGAGGCTTCTCCCAACATAAGAGAGTCATCAACAAATAAAGCATGATTCATTGGATCGAGGCCCTTTATCAACCTAATGCCTGGGGTTGTCCCTGCTTTCTTATCTGCAATCAGCTTTCTACTTAATGAATCTGCCATCAAGATGTACAGGAAGGGGGAAAGAGGGCAGCCTTGCCTTAGTCCCTTCGTGGCTTGAAAATAGTTAGTTGGTCTTCCATTTACTAGCGGATCTATCCAAGGCTTTTCAGTACAAGCTTTAATCAAATTGACAAAATCAAGACTGAAACCAAAGGAAAGAAGGACTCTATGAAGGAAGGAGAGTTTTACCCGGTCGAAAGCATTTGCCACGTCAAGCTTTACGAGCATCCCTTGCTCCTTTCGTTGATGACTGGAATGCATGGCTTCTTGCACCTGTATAAAATTATCTAGGACATGTCTCCCTTTGACAAATCCACTATGTATGGGAGAAATGAGTTTCCCTAGCAACGGCTTAATTTGGTTTGCCATTAGCTTGGCAAGAATTTTGTACGAAGCATTGCACAGAGAAATAGGCTTGAATCTGTCGAAGGAGACCGGGTTCACTTCTTTGGGTATTAATGCTAAGAAAGTGGAGTTAGTACTACCTCCCACTTTATCTTTTTGATGGAAAGATTTAATCATTCTCGGCAAATCAGCCTTGATTATTTCCCAGCATGTTCTATAAAAATGAATTGAAAAACCGTCTGGCCCTAGAGCTTTGTCGAGATCCATGGACCAAATAACATTGCAGATTTCTTCTTCTGTAAATGGCTTCATGAGAGATGAGTTGTCTTCCATGCTTACAAGAGAAGGGATGTGTGAGAGGAAGTCCAAGGTGACCTCCTCACTGCCATCAGCATCTTCTTTGTAAAGATTCTGAAAATGAGTTTCAGCTACCACTTTGAGCTGATCAAAACCTTTGCAGACCATGCCATCTGGAGAGGCAATTTTAGTGATATGGTTTCGAGAAAGGCGTGCTCTGTATTGCCAATGGAAGAATGAGGTGTTTTGGTCTCCAACTTTAAGCCACAAGCTTCGAGACTTAAGCCTCCAGTACTCTTCTTCTTGGCAGAAGGAGCGAAAGGATTTAATTTGAGCAACTTGTTCCTTTTCTATTTCTAAAGTGGTGATATCTTTGCTCTCCATTTCCATTTGCAAATCTGCTAACAACTGAACAATCTCTCTTCTATGACTAGAGGGGGTATTATTGAGATTTTTAATCCAATCTTTCAGAGCGAGCTTTGTTGTCTTGAGTTTCTGCTCCCACGCGAAACTAGGTGACCCTGTGACAGGAGTGGACCAGGCCGCTTGCACAATTTCCATGAACCCATCTTTTTTCTGTCCAAAGTGGGTTGTAACAGAATGGTATTGGGCCCAAGTTTTCTTCCTCTTCCAAAAGTAAGAGAATGGGCTTATGATCAGAGGTTAGCTTTGGGAGGATTTTGGAGGAGATTAGCCTCGTTTCCAGTAAGAATGAGCTCTGGACAAGGAACCTATCCAGGCGTGCTGAAATGTGATCAGCCCCAACTCTATTATTTTCCCATGTGTAAATTCCTTTCGAAGGTTTGAAATCAAGGAGGTCCCATTGTTGAACTAGCTACCCCACAAAGGGAAGCATTTGGTCCCTGCCACTGTTGCTAGCTCTCTTTTCTTTCGGATCAAGAACTATGTTAAGATCTCCGGCTAAAATGATGTTCGTAGGGGAGTAAATTTCTAAAAAATCAGATAGAGATTGCCAACAATCATTCTTCTCAGAGAAGAGGACAAGAACATACAGATTGAAGAGTGAGAAGGTAAACTTACTTGAAGAGTGCTAAAGCTCGGTGAAAATCCAATGTTGAGTCTCAAAGGAGATTTCTAAATGAAACTTGTCCTCCAACCACAGAGTTTCAAGACCGCCTGAGGAGCCCCTTGCACTAATGGCCTTCCCTGCATTTTTCTTCCATTTCAATTTGTTGATTTCAAGAAGGGTGTCCCCTTCAATTTTAGTCTCTTGGAGCATGAGGATCTCGGGAGATTCAATTTTCAAGAGGTATTTGACTGTTTCGACTTTCAAAAGATTCCCCAAGCCTTTGCAATTCCAAGAGACTAAACGCATTATTTACTGGGAATGGAACGGGTAGAACCTCCCTTGGGAGGCCTATTTCTGGTATTTCTCTCGATGGAAATTTCAATAGTGGATTGGCTTCCTTGCATTTTTTGCCTCTCCGCTTCTTCTTCTCTAACTTCCTTATGTGATTTCCTCCTTGCTCTTTTCAAGGGCCTCTCAAAAGTCTCATCCTCCTAAGAACCAGAGGTTTCCGGTGACTTATTTCTTGTCATTTCAACATAGGAAGGGGAGGAGGAGGTTCATAAAGGAGAACCAAGTTGGGTTGCCTCTACGTTGTCTTTTTCCATTGCGGGAGGAAGGTTCCGCTGCTCGGTCTCCTCGATTGTTGGTTCTGGAGTTTCTAAAGGTATGCTGAGGAGTTCAAATGGGTTTTTAGAAGCTTTTACTATTGGAGGGGCTGAACTCCCTTCCTCTTGAACCTGCCCTGTTGTGGGAGCTCTAGTCCCCATTGGTGCCCCTTTTCCTTTGGTTCTGCTATTTTGTTTTATCGGGGCTACTTTCTGAACTTGAGTCCATTGTTCTTCTTTCGATTTCTCGACATCTTCCTCAGCCTTCTTTTTGCAATGCCTTGCAAAATGTCCATAGCCATGGCAATGCCTGCATTTAAATGGAAGTTGTTCATAGTCCAATTCTTGGATGTGAGACTAGTCCGTGACCGTTAGTTTTATGGCTTCCGGTAGCCCTACTTCCAGGTCTACCTCGACGCATATTCTTGCACAGGTTTACTGATCCTTTCTCTCTGCTCGGTCAATATATTTTCCAAGGGTGTTTCCGATGGATTCTAGTAACTTCGGATTCCAGCAATGCAAAGGTAAGTGAGGGAGGCGCACCCATACTGGAACTGTCGATGGCACATCTTGTGTCGGATCAAAATATGGTGTCCATTTATTTAAGTACAGGCCCTGAGGGCCCATAAAATACGGTCCATTCCTGAAAATAAGGTTTCTATCTTCTACATTATCAAAGACAAATACAAAGAAGCCCTTGCCAACAAGTTGACTTCTGATGCCTTTTGTGACTAGAGGACGCTAGTTCCTGTGCACCCACGCTTCCACGGCTTTGGGGGAGGGCCATAACCTCGTGAACTTCCCAATGAGCCCCCTTTTGGCTAAATTTAACGCAGACTGACAAGATTCCTCTACAGGGTGGGCAACCGTAGGTATACTGTCCAACTTCTTAACGAATTTCTGTTGGGATTCAGACGCAGGGCGTTTGCAGCTGGCTGCAACCAGCTTCCTGAAGGCCGTAATATCTGGAGGTGGAGGAGGGAGGGCCTCGGGGCACCCTCCTGGGGCCATGGCGACAAAAGCAAGGTCACTGTAGCGGTGCGCACCAGAGCAGTCTCGCGCGCTAAAAAAAAATTGGATGGGTCACCCTCATTTTTCATGTTTACACATTTACTTAAATAAATTGCCTTATTGCACTGAGAGTAGTGAGGTGCTTACAACCCAGTATGGAGGAGATGTGTAACGTTATGTAACGATGTCACGTTATGTACCAAAAATAAAAAGTAATTAAAAAAAATATATGTTGGCTCATAAAATAAAAAAATAATTAAAATAATCCCTATCCACTCATAAAATAAAAATTTTAAACCAAATAAAAATTCATTAAAAAAATAACACCTCAAGAAATTAGATGCCTCTCGGTGCTTGATAGATCTGCATTTAGGATGGATCTAGTGGATTTCACAAACATTTTGAACAACACAAGTCACGAGCTCTACTTAAAAAGGTATTATTATTTGGACAAGACAAGTCACAAGCTTTACAAGAAAAAATGTAACACTATTTAAGCATGAACAAATAAGTTACCATAAGGGCATTTTCCTTGGATATAATACTTGTGAAAAAAGGGCATTTTCCTTGGATATAATACTTGTGAAAAAGGGCATTTTCCTTGGATATAATACTTGTTTTTTTTTTAACAAAGACGGTTGAGCTTATATATTATAAAAAAGAGGAGGTAGAAACCAAATACAAAGTGTACGAGTAGGTCGAAACACCAACAACGTTGGCCGGCTACTGTTCTACAAACTTCATGTCCAAAATGCTACAGAAGAAACCATTATCCACTTATGAGACAGATGAACTAGCATACATAAAACAGACTACAAAACGATCGGTGATTGCTCAACGATAAGTTGCCAATAGGCCCTGACAGAAAATTTAAACATTCATAACAAAAGATTGCCCAAAAAGACTACCAGAATGCGAATTACTTGTTATTTTCGCTTTTCTTCCTTGTTTAGCAGCAACAGCTTCAGTTCTGCGCTTTCACTCATGATGCCTTCGACGTTCTCCTGGATGTCTGATCCAAGAAGGGAAAATTTTGAAGTCCTCCAATCTCAGCAAAACCAACACCAGATCGAAGGGCTCGTCGAGACAATCCCAACGGCGTTCATTTCACCTCAAACGGACTCCGTATGAGAAAGTTATCGCGTTCTGTTCTATAAGGGAAACAGGGAAATTTGGCAAAATGGGGTGCCACGTGGCACCACTGACAGGGTGACACGTGGAAGCACAGACCTGTCACAAGGTGACACATGGCAGTATGATCCAAGCTGGCATATGGTGACTGGACGTACGGATGGTGACGTGGCAATACAGACAGTGAATTGGCGGTTAACTGGGCGTGAGGTGGACCAATCCTAGGCCGCCACGTGGCAGCATGGGATTGGCCAATATATCTAAGGCAAAAAATTATAGCCTCCATGAGGTTTGACCCACTTATGAGACAGACGAACTAGCATACATAAAACAGACTACAAAACGATCGGTGATTGCTCAACGATAAGTTGCCAATAGGCCCTGACAGAAAATCTAAACATTCATAACAAAAGATTGCCCAAAAAGACTACCAGAATGTGAATTACTTGTTATTTTCGCTTTTCTTCCTTGTTTAGCAGCAACAGCTTCAGTTCTGCGCTTTCACTCATGATGCCTTCAACGTTCTCCTGGATGTCTGATCCAGGAGGATCCAAGAAGGCAAAATTTTGAAGTCCTCCAATCTCAGCAAAACCAACACCAGATCGAAGGGCTTGTCGAGACAATCCCAACGGCGTTCGTTTCACCTCAAACGGACTCCGTATGAGAAATTTATCGTGTTCTGTTCTATAAGGGAAACAGGCAAATTTGGCAAAATGGGGTGCCACGTGGCACCACTGACAGGGTGACACGTGGCAGCACAGACCTGTCACAAGGTGACACGTGGCAGTATGATCCAAGCTGGCATATGGTGACTGGACGTACGGATGGTGACGTGGCAATACGGACAGTGACTTGGCGGTTGACTGGGCGTGAGGTGGACCAATCCTAGGCCGCCACGTGGCAGCATGGGATTGGCCAATATATCTAAGGCAAAAAACTATAGCCTCCATGAGGTTTGACCCTGTGACCTCTCTCATATAAGCGCTCCGCCTTCACCACTTGGGCTACATATCTTTATTGGTATGTTTATTAAGGTTTGTTTATTTAAGCGTGGAAACATTGGTAATGGAGCCAAAAGGGGTCGGGGCTTGGTTTTCAATGCACGGGAGTTGGTTACAACTCCAACCCACAACCCACAACCCACGTGATATGGTTATACGTTTTATGACATGGTCACATGTTTTTAAAACAAACTTTCAAATGGATTGGAGCGCCACCCCATCCACGTTACATGCCACCCTTGCTTAACAAACTTTGGGATAAGACTAAAAGTGGGTTTGTGGAGCACCACCCTTGCTTAACGAACTTTGGGTTAAGTTAAAAGTGGGTTTGTATGGTTCTTATATGGTTGTAACCATATTAAAAAACAACCAAAAGGGAATGCCTTTTTAAAAGGGTATTTTGTTAAGTATCTTTGGTTATTAGTTAATAAAGAGCCCAACCACATGCTAACCACTTGGAGGTTTGTAACCACATGCCTATTTAGGCAAAATTGTTGTAACTTGAGAAACCATGAGGATCATGTGAGAGGAGTTCATACAAGCTTATATAAACCCTCTCATTTGCCATTGTCAGTCATGCTTTGGAGTGGAGACTTTGTAGCTAAAGGAGAGGAGGGAGATTGCGTAGCTCTGCAGGAGGAAGGTACGAGTGTTTATACTCGTTTTACACCGTCTTCAGGCTTCGGAGTTGCTGGAAGCAGTCTAGTTGTGTTTTGGGCCTGACCATTGTCGCCAAGGTATCATTGTATCATTGCCATGTATTTTGCTTTATGCTGAGATTATAGATCGGCCCTCCTATTGAGAAGCAGGCCCGGAGACGTAGTCCATCCTGGACGAACTCCGTTATCAACTTGTTGTCTTTATGTGTGTATTGTCTATGCTGTTTGGTTCTCTTCTTATGGATTTGTGAGCTTCATTCATGCTCTTTATGCAATTCATGTTAACGTCATAGAGTAGCAAAGATCTTGTTTTCGGATCAATGTCATTTGTGAGGCCTCTAATTACCCTGAGCTGCTCCGTATCCCGCTAGTCTCCAATTTCCATAGCCACTTCCATGGCTTTCAGCTTGTCTTTAAATAATTGGGCCTCAAATCTCACTGCCTGTTCCAATTTGGCTAACTGCCTTACCATACTCTTCCATTCTGCCACCTCAATTCAGAGAATATGCACCTAGGCTTCTAAAACTAATACACGGTCATCCAAGACGCTGGTGGAGGCGTCGTAATCCTGCTTGACTGGAGAATTGGACCGGAGGGTATGATCCAAGCTCTGTCCTGAGGAACCACCTGAGAAATCACCAATGGTATGATTTGGATATAATACTTGTTATTATGAAAACAAAATTTATATATTTGAATTATTTTACAGGTTATATTTAAGATATCAATTTTAGGATTTAAAATTAATATTCAATGCAAAAATAATAAACAAAACAATATACATTAATAACATTAAAACAATATATCCATGGAAAAAAACATTAAAACAATATACATTAATAACATTATATCCATTGGTTCAATACATTTAATCAATCAAATACACCATAGAAGAATATGATGTGGTGATGATGGGTAATTAAAATGAGGTTGTCAAACTCTCATATTTATATAGGTGTTTAAAAGTTATAAATAATTCTAAGTGAATATTGTTATATAAGTTTTTTATGTGGAAAAAAAAAAATTTAATTTAAGGTGAATCAAAAGAGTATATTTTAAATGTAGTTAGTATTAAGTTAAAACCAAAGCTTTAATAGTTGAAGTTAATAAAGTCTCCAAATATTGTCTAAAGCTGAGCCAAAATAATGTTACGCAAGGACTTGTAAGAGAAATATAGTGTACAATCATCCCAAAATGACGAGACTTTGTCGCTAGCGATAGGCCAAAATGATGGACATTCTTAATTCGCCAACCACCTTGCTTTTTAGGAAGAGTTAGTTTGTGCCAATGAACCCAGTTCATACCTTTGTATTCTTGACTGCCTTGCCACAAAAAATTAAAGCAGAGTTTCCAAATATTTTCCATAACTCCCTCATGAGTATGGACAAGACTGTGTCGGTATATAGGGATTGCTTCGAGCACAATTTTAATCAAAACAAGTCATTTGTCATGAGAAAGACTCTTATTTCACCGGTGATATATTATTCATTCAATTTTGTTAGTTATCCAAAGCCATTCATTTTTGAAATAGTAATTGGGTTTGAGAATGAAACCAAGATATTTGATGTTATCCTCCAAGGAATGATTTTGGAAGGGGAAATGGGTTAAGAAATAAATCGATTGATCTTCTAATAGATTGACATTATACATAGCAAATTTAGGATTGTTTACTTCCATCCCAGTTGCACAAAATAAAAGTTATAAAATGCCACTGAAAGTGTGGCCATCTCTTCCCAGGCCATAATAAAAGAGTAAAACATCGTCTACAAAAAGAAGTTGCGACAGTGACACATTTCTTCCCAAGTAAACTCCTTGCAATGTTTGTTTACTATGAACATCTAAAATGGTTCAACTCAGACCCTCAGCTACCAAGAGAAAAATATACGGGGATAGTGGGCACCCTTACCTCGGTCCCCTGGTGGCCTTAAAGAAAGAGGATGTTGAACCGTTGATAAGAACAACAAAGTTGGTGGATGTCGCACATGCCATAGTCCAATGAACTAAAGGCATGGATGAACACAAATGAATAACAAGCAAATGAAAATAATCCCACAAAACTCTTTCGTAAGCCTTTGAGAGGTCAAGCTTAACCACCACTACTAGGATCTTCCCCACTTTTATAGAGTGGACTTCCTCTTAGGTATACCTAATCACTTCGTGAATTTTCCTCCTGGAAAGGAAACCAAATTGATATGTTAAGATGTAGTCAGAGAGGAGCGGTTTCAATCCCACAACAATAATCTTATAGAGGATATTGTAATGGTTGTTGCAAAGATAGATAGGCTAGAAATCTTTGAAAGAAGTTGGCAATCAACCTTAGGGTCAAGGCTTATAAACTTGGCATCCGTGTCCCCCATAACTCTACTAATCCTCCTTACTTCTTCCACTACCTGCAATAGGTCCTCTCCCAATAAATAAAAGAAATCATTATAACATTATGTTGTCCACCCATCACGGCTATGGATTTGATTCTTCTTAAAAGGCCCAAGTACTAATATAACATCCTCTTTGGTTACTGGCCTATACAATTCCTCACAGAGCTCACCATCCACCATTCGAGGGAAATAAGAAGCCAACTTTAAGATCTCTGCAATAGTATCCTTGTTTGGAGCTTTGAAAATCTCTACAAAATGTGATCCCCCCATAACTACCAAGTTTTTAAAATCTCGAACTCCCCCCCCCCCCTCCTAATTGGTAAGCTCTCATTTGGTGTTCTCAACCTTTCAAGATGTTGCAAATTGATGAAAATAATTGGTATTGTTGTCCCCTAGATCCATCTAGATTGCTCATCTCTTAAGTCTCCATCCTCTCTCCCTATCCATTATAACTTTACATTTTTTGCTTTCAAACAACCTCTCTAAGGACACATACACCTCCCTATTCTGAGGGTCCCTTTTCTTGAATCTATTTTATGCCCATTCCGCCTCTTTCTCCTTAATTGCCTTGAGAGTCGAGACAAACTAATCACAAGCTAAGGATCCTGAAAAGGGGTCATATAACTTCCAATTCTCCTTCACTAGTCTTTGGAAATCTTCTTCCAAATCCCATCTCGAATTGTAATTGAAGGGTGTCCCTGACTTAGGCCCATCATGCTCCATTTCAAGAAAAATGGGTAAATGGTCCAAAATCCAATTTAGGCCCACCCAAGATCTATATCTCTAAACGAGATTAACAAAATCATCGTGCACTAGGAATCTGTCCCAAGTGTTTCATGATCCCTTGATTATCTAAGTGATTGTTGGACCAAGTCAGTTGGAGTTTAATGGGTTCAACATCAATCAACTCTGCACTTCCAACTGGTTCAAGAAGTATGCTCCCGAGTTATCTAATCGAGCATTCTGCCCCCAGATCTCCCCACTGTGAAGAGTAAAGTTAAGGTCACTGTCGACTACGATATTGGAAACTTGAAGCCACTATCCAGAAGTTGATCTTAGAAGGCTTTCCTTCCCACATAGGGGGCATATGAGTTGAATTGAGTAAAAGAGATCCCCAATTTTTAAACCTAACAAATTATACAAATCCCATAAGTAAATGAAAAAGAATTCAAGAGAGAAACCTATCATTCCAACCAATAATTAGTCTCTTGACATCCCCATAGTATCAATAGCTAAAAAATTCCACCCTCTCAGCACCTTACTCAAATACAAAACCAAAGTAGTGCCCAAATCCATGGTTGCTTGTAGAATGAAGATATTAGGCTGGTATAATTTAATTAGTCTTTTTAGGGCCAACTTCTTGGTTCCCCCCCCGAACCTTCTTATATTAAGAGATAAAATCTTCATGTGATCACATAGGAGGGGGCATGCCCAAATCTAAGGGCTCTAATGATAAGTTTTTTCCTTCCCTGATTGACTTCTAAAATGGGTTTTCCTAAGCCAACCTCAAATGAGATTTTTGACCCACCGAGGGTCCCCCCAAATCCTTGACAAAATCCAAACCTAGTCCCTCGACTGGGCCTAGGCCTTGGGAATATTGTCCCTTTTTTGGCCTCAAATTATAATGTCCCCCCCCTTGCTAGTTCCCCTCAGAAATATCATAAGATCTAGACATATACTTTATCCTAAGGATAGGGTTCGAGCCTTCCTCCTAAACCCCGAGGGGAACAATAGGCTCACCAGAAGAAAGAGAGACATACCCTTCTAGGTTTCCTAGAAAACTAAGGGAAGTAGTAGACATAACCCCCCCCCCTCCTCCACATTGTGAGACCATTATTTCAAATGTTAAGAAGGAAAGGAGGATTTAATCGACTTACCTAAAGAAACCGAGCCATGTTTCTCTAAATACTTGGGGCTCCAAACCTTCCTCTCACAAGATGGAGAGAATGTGTTCCTGGGTAGACCACTATCATGGTTCAAGTCTGGTAACACCTAGTGATTCCATCCTTTAATAAGGGGGATTAACCAATCACCTATTATGATGTAATCATACCCAACAACTATAGTATCCATATGTTCTGTAACTTTGTTTATCTCTTATGCACATTAGATAATGCCTAGATCCATGGAGTGAAGAGAGGACACATGCTCCTTCTTGATAAGCTCACTAAGAGTAACATGATCTTCCATATTTTTACAGCACCAAACTTGTCGTTTAAAACCTTTAGGGAAATCAAAGAGTACATGTCCATGTCCATGTTCATGACAATGCACACATTGAAATGGGATATGTTGGTAATCCAACCGTTGGATATAACTCTTCTCACTAAAAAGCAGTTCCATGGATTGAAAAAGGCCTCAATGTACATCCACATCTACCAAAACTCTAGCTAATGATCACTTTGAGCTCTCTATCATCCACAATAATAGCTTTCCATAGTAAATCACCTACTTCCATAATCATAGGCATCGACCAAAAGTCCATCGGAAGGCTGAGGGGCTTCACCTAAACTGGTGAAAAATCCAAAGTCTCAGACCTAGCATCGAACAAGGGATGCCAAAATTTAAGCGCTAGGTAAGAGCTATCTAGGAATCAAGTTCCTTTTAATATAAGTTCGACATCCTCCTTAGTTTTGAAAATGAACCCACACCATCCTCTCCTAGAGCATGGAATATCGACCCATAGCCTAGTATCAAGAGCCAAGTCTGATTTACCCACGAGTTAAGCACCTCCATCGAAACACGACGACTTAAGAACTTTCCAACTAAAGTGGTGCAGTTTAGATTTAGGATTTGATCTAAATGAAGGCCCTTCTCAACAACCAATGAAGCACCACCACTTGGAATCAACACCACTTTTCGCTTGTTACTGGTCTTAGTTCAAGAAGCATACCTTCTATCCACCCCCTGTAATAATAGATGGTCCAAAGACCAACCTATAAAACCCTTCCCCCAAGCATTACTTTGCTACGAATAAACTCCAAGTCTTGAATTGAGACTGTAAGGGATGATGGGGTCAAGTTGATCCTTGTTTAATGCGCTTGGCTCGTGACTATTATATTTAATGGACAAGACTCCCGATGCAATTCTTCGCTTCCTCTATTTCTCTCTGCAACCGAATCGACATCATTGAGACTATCAAAACCACCTGCTAGGATTTGACAAGGTCTATTTGAGGATAGTTGGCACAAGCTATTTTTAGTTTGTTTGTTATATCCAATCAACGAGGAGGTGATCTATGGAGAAGGATCCTATTTGAGGGTTTCCGTAATACGTTCCACCAACATGCAAATACTAGGTGGAGAGCAAAAGATCTACTCTTCAGACAACGAGTCCCCAAAGTAATCCACCAGGGGTTTATAGGACTCTATGTGGCCTAGATTCGACCTCAGCATATGATACACTCTATACCCACTACATATCCTAATGACAAATAAACATTACGATAACATCTCTTTAATAGCTTAACCTTTCAATGATAAATGGGTAAGTTCTCAACAAGTTCTGATAGCCTCTAAAAAACCCCAAAACTCTTTAGTCTATAAAGCAACCAAAGGTATATGTAAATTTAAACTTCATCTTTCATTATTTTGTATAAATATAAATTAGTTGTATATTAAGAACATGTGTTTCTTCTTATGAGGTTATAGGTTCAAATTCAGAGGGGGTAGGTTATGTATACATATG
This sequence comes from Larix kaempferi, assembly GCA_027924585.1. NCBI lineage: Eukaryota > Viridiplantae > Streptophyta > Pinopsida > Pinales > Pinaceae > Larix > Larix kaempferi. The sequence goes on along the minus strand of BSBM01000364.1, from coordinate 5,914,746 downwards.
TAGACTTTAGTAGTTACATCACTGCATAGAGGGGGTCCCTTGTCCCACAAACAAGGGGGTCTCATACACCAAATTAATGTTTTTTTTTTCAATAGAAAAAGGCTATAACTTGTTATTCAAGTAGAATCAAAGTTATAATAATTTTTACATAGATGTTCTTCAACCAAACGGTAACATAAAATCTCTATACATCCATCTTTTCCAAAGTATTGTCATCACATACTAACTAAGTTTACAACTAGTCTTCCTCCTTCTATCACTGATCAAACTATTCAAACCACAACAAAAATAAATAGTTTTTCACTATAACTGTAACAACAAAAAGTAGGAAAATTACAGGAATACTATCTGCTAGTAAGCCCTAAGGGAGCCTTCAATTTTTGATGAAGTCATCAAATTCTTTATAAAAAAGGATGCCTTCTAGAGCACCCACTGCTTTCTTAGATAATTGATCAACCAATTTGTTGAAAGTCCTGTAGATGTGATAGAAAGATAAAAGAGAGAAAGATTCCTGAAGCTACTTTATCTTGTCACACCATTGATCCAAAATAACAACATGTAGAGTAGAATTCCCTTTTGCCCAGTCCACAATAGTGTTGGAATCAATATATACCTGAAGAGATAAAAACTTTCTAGAAGAAGCAAAAAACAACAAACCCCACAGAGCCAACAACTCAACAACTCAGTTCGAGTATTCTTGCCCAATCCACATCCCATCCATAACAAGAAAAAATTATTTACTGAAAATCTGGTCACCATGCTCCCTCCACAATTACCAAAAGGAGCAATACCATCAAAACAAAATTGGGTTCAATAAGAACACCAAATTAGTGTTTTGCTTAACTGTGACCTTAAAATAAATTATTATGTCCCCGAAGGGGAACATATATATTTTGCCAAGACCCTATTAATTCAGGGCTAGAAGCTATAAAAGACCTATAAATTTTTTGATAGCTATAGTTTGACTATAATGTAAATTATATTATATTAATTAATTTTTTTTAAAATTTTATTGGTCACAAGAGGTGACGTTGTTCTCGTTTTCCGCATCCCAGGAGGGGGCGGCATGCTTACATCACGCAGTCCTGCGCATTTATTCAAACGCTGCGACATCATGTGCAAAAGCTGCCACCATTTCTAACGTTATGACGTGAAAGTTAATGTCACAGGTTGGTAACCATCAACGCTGCCATATGCATTAAATGCATACAACACTCGAGATGGTGGGCTTCCATCGTGGATGGTATAGCTAGTTCTTTCACGTGCCAATACAGTGGTATTGATCATCGGCGTGCCAATACAGTGGTATTGATCATCGGCATGGTATTGATCACCATCAATGGGGATCGTGATGATGGGGTTCGACGCTACCCATTTGTTTAGCCTTAGGTGCAGGGCAGTGTAACGACCACATGGTCTAGGAGTGTAATGGGATGGACGATGCTGGATCAGATTGTTGCCTGAAGAAAGCTGGTTATGATTAATCCCCGAATCTGAATTTGGCTCCAGATTGTTGGACGGACCACTGACATAACGAGCGTCCTCTCCATTTTCACATTTGTCTTCAGTGACATAACCACCGTCCTCTCCATTTTCACATTTGTCTTCACCTTTTGTGGAGTTGTTCGTGGTAGTTAAAAAGGAGTTGGTGTTCACACTTTCTCCTATTTTGACCAGTTCGATACCAACAATTTGTGCATAAATTGTTTAATGAGAAATTTCAAATATGTAGACGTAGGTAAAATTTTCGTAGAAATGGGGAAAGAGCAAAAGCGAAAAGAAAGAAAAATTGCCATGAATTTTTAAAGAAACAAAATTTCGAGCTTACCGGATTTTGAATGGTAGTGGCATTCTCACCCATCGTCGTAGATTTAGGGTTCGACGCTACCCATTGGTTTAGTAGGGTACCAAATGAACCGCATGGTAACGGCCGGCGGCGCAGGGTAGTGTGACGACCACAACGTCTAGGAGTGTAATGGGATGGAGGATGCTGGATCAGATTGATGCCTGAAAAAAGCTGGTTATGATTAATCCCTGAATCCAAATTTGGCTGGAGATTATTGGACGGACCACTCACATAACCACCTTCCTCTCTATTTTCACATTCGTCTTCACTGACATAACCACCGTCCTCTCCATTTTCACATTTGTCTTTACCTTCTGTGGAGTTGTTCGTTGTAGTTACACTGGAGTTGGTGTTCACACTTTCTCCTATTTTGACCAGTTCAGTACCAACAATCTGTGCATAAACTGTTTAATGAGAAGGAGCAAAAGCGAAAATAAAGAGAACTCGATCCAGGTAGAGATTTGTTTTCTGAAAGGAAGAGGAAGGTAACAAAATTGCAATCCTTGGCCTTAGTGGGCTATGGTTTGAAGAATTTGCAGGCTTCATGGCAGGATAGTGATAAATTTCTTCAGGTCAGAGTTCATTGAGGAGACAGATTTGTTTAACGATCCCGACTGGGACATTTAAGGGCGTTCAAAGCAGTCCAGGTGAGTTCATTCAAAATTTGCCCCTTTATATGATTTTCAGGGTCAATTCATTGTAAATGTTGGCTGCGATAACTGAAGACTTTGTTTGTTATCCTAGACATACAATGCATGGACTCGTTATGGAAGAATATTTCGTTTCTATTGTATATAGAGGGTTTTGATTGACGGTTATGAGTCGATTCCGGACAGTCAAGTTACTTCGCCCATGGGCTAATTACAAGCCAAGCGTCACCCTGTGGTTAGTTCCAAGGCAGAACTGAATATTAGCCTTGATTCTCTCGCATTTTTTATCGATTGCCTCCACCTTTGCTTTGTTTCAAGGTCCGGATGTGATTTTCACCATTTTCTTTAGCACGGAGTTGAAAATCTTTGTCTAGATTTAGATTTTGAGATGCCGCAGCTCAGGGCTGAAATGCAATTCCATGCACTGTGGGTTTGGGAGTTCCACAAGGACTGCATATGAATTTTCAATGATTGTGGCACATCTGTTTACAATTTGTTCATATTTGGAGGGGGAAAAGAAAGAGGTGTAAAGTTGTTGTGCACGAATCAATCCATCTTACTCTGTATTTATTGTCGAGCCTTTCATCTTTGGCTAGTCAATTTATTGTCGTGCCTTTCATCTTTGGCTAGTTGTTTACATCTAGGAGTGTTATAGACACCCCATATTCTATTGACAACTAGTTTTACTCTCTAGTCCCGTTAATCTATTTCTTGGCCATTTGTTGGACATCAATAAAATGATCTTCTCTTATTTTCTCTGATCAGTCTAGCTGAAGCTGCTTTATACGTTGTTGCACTTACTTTGGGTATATTCTCAAATAGGTAATATTTAATTATAATCTGGATATACCACACTTCTGTTGTAGTTAGCAATAGCCATTAACCATTCTCCAATTTTTTTGAGGGAAAAAGCAAGCAAATGGAATATTTGTAGAACTCTGCAACATGGTATTGGCTGTTTCAATTGTTAATGGCTTTGAAGTTTTGAGTTCCTCCTTGCAATTTTTTTGATGATATTTATCTGTATGAATTATTTGCTTTCCATTATGATACAAAAATTACAGCTTTATAAAATGAAGGGGCCATAGATAATGTTATTGTTTCTAGCCAAGCCCCAATTAGCAGAACGGATCCGAACCTTGAGCGTGTTCAGAGTACATACTGACCTTAGTGCAAAGAGCAAAACCAAATTTACACAGCCTTTTTTGTCAACTGAAGGAGTCTATAAACAAACAGCCTCTGGCATACACATACATCTTTGTCCCAATGAAGACTAACCAAGTTATACAAAAAGGGAGAATCTCTACATGCTTACTGTCTAGCTCTCTCAAGTGGGTCATTCATAAAAATAAAACCATCTACAAAGGCCCGTTGATCAAAAGCCAAAAATACGGGGCATTATCAGAACTTCCGGGCTTACTACCAACCAAATTCATGTTTTCATTAAAGTGCAGTGAGGAGGAAGGCAGGGGAAAACATGTGGCTTTCCAAACGTGTCAATCTTTCATCCATGCCCCAATAATTGGGTTGCAAGCCTGATGGATTCTTCTCTGCTCCAGCAACATGCTATCTTGGGACGGCCACGTTTTCTCCACTGTGTTCTTCTCCTCTATGGGCAGACATACACTCTGTCAATTGGTACCTCAAATGGTCTTAGTTGCAACAGGTCATCTATATTTCTTTTTATTTCCTTATTTCCTTCCCTCTTGCTTTGTTTTCTACTTGCCATTTTGTTGTCATTCTCTTCAGTTAGTTTTCTAAACAATCAAGACAACTTGCTAATCTGATAAGCAATGGGCTTAATGGACTCATGTAAACTATATATCGGTTATTACAATGAAGTCATTTGATACAATGGGGTTGATCCCCTTTTATGTCATTGGCGACTTAGTTCTTCTACCGTTACAACTTTATTATCTAATTAATCATTTAATTAACAACATTAATTAAGCCTTATACTCTAACACCTCCTCTTAAGGCTTACAACACAATTGAAAACATCAACGAAAATACTCTTCAAATGCTTCTCTATGACAAACAGTTCTTGGACCAATAAGACTCCTTCAAGTTGCTCCCTATTCCTTCAAAAAGTATAGCCTCCTAGCTATGATCCAAGTTTCTCATCATCATTAGACACCATTTGCACTTGCAATGTCTCATAACCCTTGTAAAGGTATGATGCCAAACTTCTAGGTCCACAAGCATCTTGGACTATTGAACAACTATCTACTAAGTTGCCAGGAAACTTGGGTACAGGGACGGGGACAGGTACGGGGACACCACTTTTTGAAATAGGGTACTTGGGTATGTCTGGGGTACTGTATATGTCATAGTCACATTATACATGCATATTTCAGATTTCTTCATAAATTATGAATCATGATTCATAATTCTAAATTCAATGATTCTTTGAACAATGAACATTCACATTGAAAATTTGAAAAATCATAGACTCATAGTAGATATCAAGTGGAAGACTGGAAGTTACATAAAATTTGATAAATCATTGTACCATGTAGTTGTAACAAATAGTCAAACTGTAATATGAAGGTACACTTGAAATCTGATTTTAAACACCTATTTGTACTGCTGTTATAGGCGATAAAAAGTTGCAAATGTAATACAGGGTTGATGTCAGTGTATTTCTTAGTATTAAATACATATGTATATATTTTTATGTGCACATTTGGTAGTCAAATTATGTTCCATGAGTGCTGAACGCAAAACCATAAAAACATTCTTGGTAAATCAATGCAAAATCAGTCTACCAGATTTGGACAATACTCAGTGGAATTTGAACAGTGTTGCAAAGTGCTTGACATAAGTCTTGAACCAGACTCCATACGTAGTTAGCAAAAATTTAGTTCAAATTTGGTTAGCGGTCATTATATTTTCCCCAGTGGAATTGCATTTTGCTGAGTCGGACGTACCCCCGGAGTACCCAAACACGGGTACGCCGTAACATTTACCCTATAAGTACCCCTTTTTTTATAATGATATCTCCGGTACGTGGAGCCAGTATGGGGTACGACAGGGTACGGCAGGAGATGTACCTTACGTTTACCCAAGTACCCGGTACGCGTACCCATGCTACATAGACTATCTATCATCCACTGCATCCCTCTTTGTCTGCAAAGTGTGGGCCTCTCAAATGATAAAATAATCATTTATTTTTATTGTCCTTTGTTCAAATCATGCATAGGGGTAAAGGTTTCTTTGCTAGTTCTCTAGGAAAATATTTTGAATATGGGGTTTAACCATGCTAATCTTACATTTGTTGAAAATAGATATTAGAAATAACAATTTTAAAAAAATCTCTATTTTGAATTCAAATATAATAAATTATAATAGCACTTCTATTGTGCCACTTTGATTTTAACATAAGATCTATTGAAAATGAGCATGGCAAGCCTGATCCTTTCTCACACATAAACTAATTTTTGTTTGATGGATACATGAATTTTCTTCTGTCGGAAATTAAATAGGTCTTAACAAATTACAAGCAACATGCGACTCTTAGTAGTGGTGACTAGGTGGTCTCTTCAAACTTCGGTGATGGGTGTTGGGTTTCTCTCTTTCTACTAGCGCAACTGCCCTTACGATTTGACATTAGTTCGATATCCTTTGATAGCAACGACTTACAATTTTTTTGTCTATTGCTACACAAGATTCAAGACCTTTTCGCTCTGATACCAAGTTATTCTTCTAGACAATCAAGACAACTTGCGAACATGATAAGAAATGGACTAAATGGACTCATGTAAAAGATATATCGTTTGTTACAATGAATTCATTTGATACAATGGGGTTGATTCCCTTTTATATCATCTATGAGGTAGTTCTTCTACTGTTACATTGTTGCAACTTTATTTTCTAATTATCTTTTGACTAACAATATTACTTAATCCATAATTTTACATCTTAGAGTGATAGCTATTGGTTTGGCTAATACAATATCTTAATGTCAACTTTCATTAGCAACCACCTTTTCATTTAGACCTCCATGTTGCCCAAAGGTCTTTCCTAGATCCCTTCTATATGTTGGCTACCACATATCCCAAATGTCCCTTCCTCTCGCCATAATGCAATCATTGGCACTAATGCCAATGCACTTCTTTGTTTGATTTATACATCATAGATCATTCTCTTTTTGATTCCACTAAGACAACTAATATCACACTATAGGCATAGGTGTAATGCACATAATAAGTATAGAGAGGCATTATGGCTTGTAAAGTTGGAGCTTTATCATTTCTTGTTAAGCTAGATGGCACCAAATTTCTACCCAAAAACAAATCTATTGAAACTCCTGAAAAAATAGCAATTATGCCACAACATATGTAGACACTCTTTACAAAAAGTATTCACGTGCTATCTCCATTTTATAATAATGCAGACCATATATAAGCTACATAAAATGTTTTAATAACAAATTCTTATGTTCAACAATGAAATAGAAATGCCACTTTAGTATGAGCTAATATAAATTATTGGCTAAAACAATTATTAATGTCAACCAAGGGAAAAAAAAGGTTACACTTTTCCTCTTCATCCTTTAGTTTGCCATATAATTGATAATGAGATTGAGATAGCATTTAAATATTTTTTATTTGTTTTGTAAAAATATTTATATGTTAGTTAAAATATTTAAGCTAATAATTGCATAAATTTTAGCAAAGACTCTCTAATATGATGTTCAATAAACTATTGAGTTATTAGTCTTGATATACAAAGTATTGGTTGATTGAAAAATGAAAATTAAATTAATATGATGAGGATAATTAACTATTGAATAATATTACGTTAAACGAATTAGACTGAAATATCAAACAAGTTACAACTCATAATAACGTTTAGAAATTAAATTAGTTACAGGACACCCCCATGCTTTACCTAGTTCACCTTATTCGATCCCCACACAGCAAGTGAGACATACACAATAAGAGAAAGCACACAACTTTGCACAAATAGCTTATTCTTTCTCTAATAGCTTATTTTGGTTCCTCCTATGGACCTACATCATATGTTCCCTCGCAATAGTAGGTGGCAATGTCGAGGACATTGCCACCTGGTGGCTCTTGTTATATATACAACTTGAGTGAGCCTAATGATTATTACTTTAGTATTTACATCATTTACATGGCCACTTTCCATAAAAGAACTCCTTACCCATAAACAAACAACAATGTTGTATAAATATCCAAATCATAAAATACTTCAACAACTCTTTTAATCATAACCATTATTTTCACAACATAAATACTTCTATATACCCTTCTCTATGTTATTGAATTGAAACATTAGGGATCAGGGTTTATGTTGCTATTTGGTATGATTTTTTAAATTATATATCGATTTTGACTTCCTCCCGTGTGCCAGTTTCGACATTGAATTCAAACGATGTCCCACGTTCGGGGCGAGATTGCCTCCGCTCGGCTCCCTCGCAAACGTTTTTACAGAGCCCGAGCTCACAGCAATCCACTGAGCGATTCACACTTTCCGGTTCCAGTCAGTCCAGCGGAATTCGACTACTCAGAGCATTTCCCTGCATATTTTGACAGAGTCCCGACCCCAAATTCTAATGACAAAGACAATGAGGATATCGAAGGTCCTGCCTCGAAAACAGCAAAACCAGACGATTCAACAAAGGATGCCGGTTCGAAACCCGCGGAGAGCTCGGAAATTTCTACTCATTTAGAAAATTTATCGAAGCCAGAAGATTCAACGAAGGTTACAGAGGTTAACGGTTCGAAACTCGACATTTCTCCAAAAATCCGCTTTGCAGACATCGGTTGCGGTTTCGGCGGGCTCCTCGTTAAGCTTTCAACGATGTTCCCCTCAAAATTAATGATAGGCATGGAGCTCCGTGACAAGGTAAGTGAATACGTTAAAGAACGGATTTTAGCCCTAAGAAAAGCTCACCTGGGTCAATATCAGAACATATCTGTGGTCAGAACGAATTCTATGAAATTTCTTCCAAATTATTTTGAGAAAGGAGAGCTGGAGAAGATGTTTTTTCTGTTCCCGGATCCGCACTTTAAAGAGAAGAATCACCGCCGTAGGGTTATCAGTGTCCCGTTGCTTGCAGAGTACGCGTATGCGATGGCTGTGGGAGGGATTCTTTACACTGTGACTGATGTTGAAGAGCTCGGCGATTGGATGAAAGCTTGCTTGGATGCGCATCCTCTATTTGAGAAAGTTCCAGAAGAAGAGGTGAAGAATGATCCTGTGGTTAATCTCTTGACGACTGCGACAGAGGAAGGGCAGAAGGTTGCTAGAAACGAAGGCCAAACGTTTTTAGCCATATACAGGCGCATTGCTTGTAATGAAGGTGCTTAAATTTTTCCTTTAAATGATCCAGTTTGGGTCATTCTCGGACATCAATATAATTGATATAATAGAATTTCATTTTATTTTGGATCAGTACGGCTTATGTTTAAGCTTCAATGTTGTGCAAGCATCTTAGTTCAGTTATACGTTTTTTGAAATGGCAGAAGCTCTGTGATATCTGAATTTACAGATTGAATATGGACTTCATTTTGATTATAGTGCAAGCAAATTAGGGTTTCTACAGTTCTTTTTAATCTTTTCTCATTCGGAAGGTGCCTAGAATTTCTATTTTAGAGGAGTTCATAAATTATTGGTCAATTTTCTCTCTCTTAAGTGCAAATGGCCGTGTATACATGTATAAGTCGGGTTTCAGCTTCAAGGTTTTCTATTGTGCAAGCGTACTGGTTCAAGTTTTGTTATTTGAAGTATACATGTATAAGTCGGGTTTCAGCTTCAAGGTTTTCTATTGTGCAAGCGTACTAGTTCAAGTTTTGTTATTTGAACATTGTCAGCTGTGTGATTGCACATACTAGTTCAATTTTTGTTATTTGAACATTGTGAGCTGCGTGATTTCTGAATTTATAGATTGTATAATGGATTTCATTTGGATTTATTGTTCATGCAAATTCAGGTTTACACAGTTTTGTTTTATTTTATAGATTGTATAATGGATTTCATTTGGATTTATTGTTCATGCAAATTCAGGTTTCCACAGTTTTGTTTTATTTTATTTTATGGAAAGTTCTTCAAGTGGCTGCACCTCAAAGAGTGGATTTCCTGTTGCCAAGTTCTAAGCCAGTGGAGTGGATTTCCTCTTGCTAAGTTCTAAGCTAGTGTTACTAGACTCTTCCAATCCCAGAGTTATATACCGAATTTAAATCTGCTCAATCTGGCTAAGTATCAGACTCTTCGGTGCCTGAGTTAATTCCCGATGACCAACCAGCTTGCATCAACCCCATATCTACTTACGGGAGCACACTAGCCACTCTTTTGAGGAATTGAACCTTGGTTGGGGCTATAACACTGCCCATCTTTCACCGATCCAGTTGTTCTCATGGCTGTGCTATTCAGCTAGTGAATCAGATCAATGTTGCATATATCGTCTCGGGGAAAGTATCGGCAAGGGTCTGGAATATAACTTCTCGGCGGTATCGGCGGAAAATATCGGAAAATGTCGGCAGGCCACAAAAAATACAAAAATACTCATTTTTTTTCAATTTTTAAAACATATAAAGCAACAACAACATCAAATAGGCACATTGTTACATAAATATGATGATACAAGTAATAAATAAGATGCATAAGATGTCAAGTGGTCACATATCTTCACTAAACTGAAAATTTTGAAACATGTTCCTGATAGGATGATACAAAATCACATCAAAAGCTCAAAATAAATGTATTGCATGAGATGAATCATCATGAGGCATCTAGATACTAAATAGTACATAATAAAATCAAAATGATAGATCATAGGAATCCCAATCATCGATTCCCTAGGGCACCACTTGTCCTCTGGAAGCAGTAGGTGGTCGTGGAGGTGCTCGGGATGAGGATGGAGTGGAAGATCCAGCGCCTCCAACTACTCCAACTGAGGCAGGAGATAAAGTGGGTTGTCTCCTCCCAACCCCAACCCCAACTACAGGTCTTTGTGGTGGTGGTGGTGGTGGCGGTGGCTGCACCGGAAGATCAATCTCCTCCTGAACATTTGTAGACACTGGATCATCTTCCTGCTGCTCCCCACCCTCCCCCTCCATTGTGGTCTCATCCCCCAAATCATCTGCATGATCCTCCCCCTCCTTCGGCTCCAACCACTCGGGTGCCTCCTCCATCTCAGGCTCCTCCAACTCCACCCTCCACTGAGTAGTGGTGTCAATGGCATCCAAATTTATGGCCTCTATGTCAGGTTCTTTGTCAAGTTGCTTCACCCATAGCCTTAGATTGTAGTAGACATAAACCATGTCATTAAGGCGTTGGGTACCTAACCTGTATGAACATCGAGGGCCATAGTTAGTAATGGACCAATGGTAAATTGTAGTAAATGAAAATTACAAATTAAAAAATATAAGCAATTTAAATTTTCATTGTTGCATTTTTTAACATTTCTAACCTGTTGCGCTTCTTGGAGTGTATCTTTTCAAAGACACTCCAATTGCGCTCACACACTGATGAACTGCAAGTTTGGCTTAGTACCCGAACGACAAGTTTCTGCAACTCTGGAAGCTTTCCACCATAGTGTTTCCACCATACATCTACAATGAATAAAATGAAAGGATTCAATGGAAGACAACAAAATATATTTCTATCAAGTAATAAATGTCAAATATATATAAAGAAAAACAAAATTTGAAATTGAAGCTTACTTGGCATCTTTGCAGTCCTATCTAAGATAGCCATCTCATAACCTGTCTAGAAATCTCTAAGCGTTCAGCTGGAGTGTGCACCATCCTCTGAACACACTGGAAAACACCATCCATGACCTCACCATCAAAATTAAATCCACAAGCATAAGCGAAAGCAGGGTTGAGGAAGAGCCCTGCTTCATGAATGGGACGATGGAGAGTGTTATTCCATCGTTCATCAATCACACCCCAAATGTGAGCTCTCTTGGTGAGTCCATCCTCACCCTTGTCATCATAGTATCGATAGATAGCTTCCTTGGCCCTATCCATGGCCTCATACAAGTAGCCCATTGTGGGATTGTCACCATCAACCAATCGAAGAACCTTTACCAAAGGTTCACTAACAGTACATACCTCACCTACTGTACTCCAGAATCTCTGGTCATGTCGCACAAGTTGGGCTATGGCTTGCCCATCTTGTTTGGTGCTATAGACATAAGCAACCCACTCATCAGAAAGAAACATCCTCTGTAACTCCAACATGCTCTTGAGGAGCGACTGAAGTGAAATGAAGTTGGTGGCGAAACGTGTGATCGCGGGACGAATCAACTCTCTGTTCCCTGTGAACTGTCTCATGAGTGAAAGAACATATGTGTGATTATATATGTATTTGGTCACACTCCGAACTGAATCAATGGTTGCCTTGATCCAAGGAATTTTGCCCATGTCCTCTAGCATCAAATCAATGCAATGGGTTGCACAAGGACTCCAGTACAAGGTTGGATACCTCTCCATGAGCAACCTCCTAGCAGCAACATAATTAGCAGCATTGTCCGTGACGACTTGGACAACATACTGCGGGCCTATCTCTCGGATAAAGCCATCCATCAACTCACATAATAATTTTGCATCTTTTGTATATGCACTTGCATCAACACTTTTGATAAACATTGTCCCCTTGGGATAACTAACCAAGAAATTTAGAATTGACCTGCCCTTTGTATCAGTCCACCCATCCGACATCACGATGCATCCGATGGTCTCCCATGATTCCCTGAGCCTAGCCAATCTTTGCGTGCAATCTGCCTTTTCCCCTTGAAGAAGATGCCCTCTCAAATCATTATAGAAAGGGCCCCTATACCCTGGGCCAACAATAGCAACAACTTCAAACATGGCATGGTAGAAGGGGTTCTTGGCAATGTTAAATGGTATATCACTCCAAAGAAAACATTTTGTCACAACCTTGTCAGCCTCCTCTTTCTCCCTTGTTTTAACCATTGCTCGAATAGAAGGTTGCCCCCCCGGTGTTGCCCTCGGCACAAAGTAACCTGAGGTTGATGAGGGCATTCGACAAGTTGTGGGCCGTGTGGATGAGGAGTGGGATTGTTGTCCCAGTCCTAGTCCTCCTCCCATTGAGGCACTTGTTCCAGCGGTAGCACTTATAAGTTCATTTTTGCGAGCCTCCTTTGCATCCCTCTTGTTGGAAATATCAATGATGGATTGGTTTGCAATGCGCATAATTTCCGGGGTAGTTTTCTCACAAACATCCACATCAAATCCGGTGAGTTTGGCAAGGTGGTATTTCAAGTGGCTAATTGCTCCATAAATTTTTTTGCCACAAAGATTGCATGTCAATATTTGTATGTTGGGAAGCTCTACTGGTTCACCATACACCCACATAGGATCCAATGCCTTTGGCATTTTGTTGAGGAGAAAATCTTGATTCTTAACCCTATGGCATACAAAAAAAACAAAAAAAACACATGATAATGCAAACTTGCAAAGCTTAAAATTTAACTAATGAGGGTTACTGTTAGATGAATGTGGAATGGAATGGTTGAATCTTCCATTCAAAAGCAAGAAGAAAAACCCTAGCCTAAGTCTAGAAAAACAAACAATTAACAAATGAAATTGAAGCCAAACGTTTAAAAAATTTATACATACCTGGAAATCTTGAATCTTGATGGTGAATCCCTACTCCACGATCTCTTCGCTATTGGCAACAATATCCTTGGCTTTCTCCTTTGATGGATGCACAATGCTCTCCTCCCACACTCTCTAGCTCTCTCACAAACTTGGAAGGAAATAATGAGGGCCAAAAAGAGCAACCCGCGGCCTTAAAACACCCCCGCGGCCTCACTTTTTTAATTTTTGACCCAGCAGGCCAAGAAATTCAGAAATCCGATATTTTCTTCGTATCGCGATATTTTTAAAGTGTCGCGATACGAAGAAAATATCGGATTTCTCGCGATATTTTAAATCCGATATATCGGGAGGTGGAAAATATCGGCGATATATCCGATATTTCTGATATATCGCCGATATGTGCAACACTGAATCAGATGCCTTTGAAGTTTCTGTTAAGCCCATAATCTCTTTGGTTTCTATATTGGGAAGTGGAATGGGTACACTTATCTGCATCAATCTTGTGCTACTGACACTATGGTTTTATGAGATTGGGAAGAATTGATTAAGATTTTGTGATGTTGGTACGAATTTGTCATTCTTCCTGGCTCTATCTGCGGTTTAACATTTGTTAAGATTCAATATGCTAAGATAGGTAACACCAGTATTCAATTCAATTTCACAACAATAGCATATACAGAATCACTGAAAGAAACACAATCACAAGATAGACACAGATTTATCCTGGGAAACCCTCTAGGGGAAGAAAACCCAGCAAAACTTCCTCAATATAGATGATAAAAAATACAAAGACAAAACCCCAAACAAGTGCTCCTCCTTGCAGATATCTCTCTCTCTCTCTCTCCTATGCGAATTACACAAGTGAGTGTGTGTGTCCAAATGAGGAGCACATCACTCATATTTATACTTTATCTTCCACTTGACTTTTCACTAACTAGGTCGGCCCCAACAAACTTAACTAGGCCGACTTACCTAGGAAGACTCAAAACAATATAATATTACTTTCTGGAGGGTTCTATTGACCCGACTTACAAGGGAGGTTTTACCTCATGACTCTATGATGACCAAATACAATAATAACATCCTGGCGGAGGAATAAAACATCTCTGAATAAATTAAAATAATAAAATACAATAGAATATTCTTCGAAGTTACAATATTTCAACAACATTGAGCAAATTGATTTCTGACACTTCTCCTGTATCCATAACTTTAAAATTTGTCCTGTTTTCTTCAGAATGTCGGTAATACCTACACACAGCCATAGAATTATCAGCGTGCCAAGCAGTGCCTTTTGCTGTACACTACTGATATTTTTAGCGAAAATTTTGTTCTAAATGTAGACACATGAGCATGACCAGAATACTTTAGCCAATTCAAGGGATGAACTACTGATGTAAATCTGTTATGAATCTGTAATTACGACAAATGAACTTAGCTGAATGCCCATCAAACTCCCATCATATGCCCTTCTGCATCTCTCAATGGTCAAGATATCATAATGGACTTGCCGCTGCAAAAGTCTAGGCCATTTTTACCTATGGAGTTCATGCAGTTATTGTCATGGAGGTGTATTTTAAGTGAAACTTGCTTATTTAAACACGACGCAACACTAAAAAATGCTATTGGTTACATATTAGGAAAAAATGTAGACAGGTATATGCCTGGACATATGAGTTAGTGCATCAACTTTAGCCCTTTTCTAGTGAAATGTAAGTTCACAGAACGAGATTGCCAAGATTTAGCATTTTTTTTCCAAAAGAAGAAATTGCATCTGAGAAATTCAAAAAGTGAATTGAAGCCAATTTTATGTACATTATCTTTATAGGAATATTGTAAACATATTCTGTGTTGGGTGGATGGTGCAACTGGGCACTAAGCTTTTTTGTTTCTATTTTTGAGAAATACATCTTATAGAATCTCTTTAGTTAAATCTGCTTCCCTATGAGGGGCATACTTGCACCCGACCTCATCCATGCCCACTTGGTGGGTTTTGAACCTGGATCACCAAGCTTGATCATCTATCTGCTTTCTGCTAGACCACACTCCTGTGCACTACTGGACACTAAATTAGTATTCTTATTCTTTTTTCTTTCTTAGTAAGCTGGTGGAGTATCTGACTCATATCCAAGTTCCCATTTTCTAACTTTATTTGCTTGCCTCAAATAACAGGGCTGTTTTGCAAATGCCCAATGTTGGTTTTGCTTCCATATATTATACAATTTTAGAAACAGGAAAGGATTCTTTTTAGCTTGAAAGTTGGATTTGTTTCTTTGTTCAGCCCAGCTGAAACTAATGCTGATCCGAAAACCAGAAAACGAAACAACCAGAAAGTAAAAACTGGACTATAGGCATATATCTTGGCATTCACATATATATGCTATTGCTAGACTGGATTTTGTCCTGTTATTGAAACTTGATGAACAAGCAAAATTTGTATCGTCCATCCATCATTTTAATGTTTTCTATATCATCATATAACATGCTATGCTTTGTATTGTACATTGTATTCTATATGTTGTTTCATACATGCTAATTTTTACATATATGTATTGTTACTTCAATTCACCCAGGAGTGGTATGTTTCATCCCATGAAACAGCAGGAGTCAGATGGGCGTGACATTAGCCATATAGTGCGACATGCTATACCACCTCTTGACAGGCGTTGGGTGCTCAACACTTACATATATGGAAGCATCTTTGAGACTTTCCATATATATAATTGGTACACGTAAACCTTGGGAAGTCGTCAATTTCACCTGTAAACAAGTTATCAATTGCTACCTCAACATAAATAGATCATTCCAAGTGCTTCATCTCCCTTTGATATATGAAGACCAAGCAAATATGGTTGTTCCAAACCATACCTTTTTCACCTTTCAATTGTGTCCTATATTATGTAATATTTCAACAAGGACATTTATTTACCCCCAAATTTTTTGTGAAAATACTGATTGGTAGAACTACAAGCAGTTTCTAAAGCTAACTATTAGAAGCAGAAATGCTTGAAGGCATTATAAATTGCATAGTTACAAAACTTGGCTTGGTGAAAAATTTGGCCAGGCCATAGAGTAAGAGCTTGAAAACTTGGGTAAATCCTGGACAATACAATTTTTTTTTCTCACATCAGTGGGAAAATTTCGAACTGAGGAAAAACATGGCTGTCTTGTGGGTACTTAAAGTCAAACTCGCTGCTGGCAAGTCAGACTTGCTGGTGGATTAAAATTGACCTTCAAGTCTTGGTCAAACCTTGCATGTTTTGTTTACTAATAAATTGCACATGAAGGTCTTTTACATGATATACTGTAGCTTCCTTGTGAGAATTGAACCCTTGTTGATTTGTTGAAAGAGATTGCCCTCATTTTCTGGTCAAAATTTACCGATTCATACACTTTTTCACATGCTCCAATTTACTTTCCATTTTGAACAGTGTTCATTGGGCATATTTGCAACCAACCTTTTTTGATCTGGCTGTTAGTTCTCTCTTCAAGGTGTGCATTTTTTTCAGCAGGCTGTTGAAAGGTCTTTTCTTCTATCTATCAAGGTCGATATCATGTGATGCTAAAGCTTTCTAGCATGAGTTCTTGCACAATCTTGATATGAGCTAAATCGCAATGATTTCCTGCTCATTTCATATTTGAAGTAAATGATCCTCACGAAAGATTTGATGCTGTTTTATGAGATGAAACAAAATTCGGACATAAGTGGGATGTGTGTTTTTGGTTCTTAGTTTTCAATTGATATTGTGGAAGCCTTACACTTTTACATTCCCCTTATAGGAAGATACTCTGATTTTGGTTTCTAGCTGGCAAGGGTTAAGGCTCAAATGTAAGTTAATGATTATGTGGTTTCTACTTAGCAAGGGTTAGGGCTCAAATGTAAGTTAATGATTATTAATGTAAGTTAAATGAGTATTAGTCATGACTTGGGAGGTTCACACCAAGCCACTTTGATTGCAAATTCAAATTAGGTAAAAAATGACAAGCGATAATTGTTCATAGGGAAATGTTTATGGACATGCAATGTATATTCCCTCTACCTCTTGAGGGAAACATTAGGAATCATTTAGAAAAAATGTCATGAATGGTGTGTTTTTCGCAAATTCAAAGTAGGTAAAAAATGATATGTGATAATTGTTCATAGGGAAATGTTTATGGACTTGCAATATATATTCCCTCTGTTAGATTTTGCATACATTCATAGCATAATAATTTACTTGCATAAATTCAATAGGATCACTAGAAGAAAGACAAAGCACAAAAACAATAACGCAAGAGTTTTATCTTGGGAAACCCAATGGGATAAAACCCAACAACCTTCGTATAGAGATGATAATTCCGAGATCATAGTACAATAATGAAAGAGAAGGAAATGAAACACTTTCCAAGTAGAAACCCCAAAAATAGTCTTCTCCTTACTGCAAGTGCGAATCTCTCTCTGGTTGATGCGAACTTCACTTGAGTGGATGAGTGAATAATGAGGTGAACTTTCCCTCTATTTATACAAGTGCCAAACTGGCCATTTCCCTAATTGGGTCGACTTGTCTAGTTGACTGGGTTGACTTCTCTCGGGGAACAATAAATAATTTATTTTGAATCTGTTCTTTTGTTTGCTTTTCACTCCAAGGTTTACATTGATCTTTCTAGGGTTTACATGATTGATTACATTAAGTTCAACTCCCTTAGGGGGTACAATAAAATACAATAATAATATCTTCAGAAGTTGCACAAATTCCAACACTCCCTCTCAACAAGGAAGATATTATTCGGTCTTCATCAACATTACGATCATTTGGGTTTCATCTGAGCTATCTTGGATATTATTTCTGTAGTGACTGTGATTAATGTGTTGAAACAACTATTTGTGAGACTTTCATGAGCATTTCCAGTTTATTACACTTAATTCAATCTTGCTCCCTGCAGGGATAGGATAGTTAGATTAGATTAATTTAGAATATGAATAAATAGGTAATTGATAAGGCATGAACGGTAAGACGAGAGGTAAGAACCTGCGCTTTGCTAGTGTGGTTGTTGCCTGTCAATTATATGCATTTAATTAGGGCACTTGCATCTCATAATTAAAATAAAATACATAAACGGTGAACCGGGTTGTAACCGGTAAAAGTTTTAAATAAACACACACACGGTAGCCGGACCGTTAACCGGACGGATTCCCCCACACCAAACAGTGAGCGATTTAATTGGGCTTGCTCACCGGGGAGAATCCCCAACTGTTGGTGCTGCGATCTTAGGGGCATCAACGGAACAGTACATAATTTAATTTTGATTTTTTCTTTTGTTTGCTTTTCACCCCAAGGTTTACATTGATCTTTCTAGGGTTTACATGATTGATTACATTAAGTTCAACTCCCTTAGGAGGTAAAATAAAATACAATAATAATATCTTCCGAAGTTGCACAAATTCCAACACTCCCTCTCAACAAGGAAGGTATTCTTCGGTCTTCATCAACATCACGATCATCTGGGTTTCATCTGTACATCTATACTGTCTCCATCATCTCTATACATACTGAAGGTTGTTAGCACATTCTCAGTCCTTCGAGAAGTGTCTTCATGCATCAACTTCACCACTCCTTCGGCGAGTCCAAGAGAGTCTCTCCATCCTACTTGGATGTCCGAGAGATAGGGTTTTACCATCTGCTTTACCATCTCCTACCTGTCCGTCTCATCTGTCGATGGGATCCTCCCATACGTAGTTGAAAACCTGGACGAGCAGAGGAGCACGACCATTTACGACCTGTTTGTCTCATCTGCCGATGGGGTACTCCCATACCTCGCTGAGAACCTGAACGAGTAGAGGTACCTGTGCAATCATCACACGACCATCTACTACCTGTCTGTCTCATCTGTCGATGGGATTTCTCCCATACTTGGCTGAGAACTTGGATGAGTAGAGGCACCTGTGTGAACCCGACGATATACTACCTGTCCGTCTCATTTGTCAATGGGATTTCTCCCATACCTAGATGAGAACATGGACGAGTAGAGGCACCTGGGTGAAAGCATGATAAACATCTCTCTGTTATCTCTCCCTCTCAAGGAGGGACACGTTCTCTTCTACTCCAACTCTTCCGCGAAAGTACTCGAACTTCATCCTGGGAAGAGGCTTGGTGAGAACATCTGCAGTCTGGTCATCTGTCGGAACATACTGTAACTCGACCGTACCTTTCTGCACCATATCATGTATGAAGTGATACTGAATCTCTATATGCTTCGACCTGTCGTGAAATACTGACATCTGCACATAGCTTTGGTTATCATAGTGAATCATGGTTGGCTCTGGAACCTGGCCAAACAAACCTGCAAGGAGTTTACGAAGCCATACTGCTGCTCGGGCTGCTGTACTAGCAGCCATATACTCGGTCTCTGCGATACTAAGTGCTACTGAGTTCTGCTTCCTGCTGCACCAGGAAATCACCGCAGAACCCAAACTGAAGCAACATCCGGAAGTACTCTTCCTATTTGTAGCGCATCCGACCCAATCTGAGTCTATAAATCCTTGCAATCTCAGGTCACGTTCTGAAGCATATATCAGACCATATCCCACAGTGCCACGCAAGTATCAGAGCACATGTTTTGCAGCAATCCAGTGAATCTGTCTCGGCTCACACATAAACTGGCTAAGAGCATTCACGGTAAAACATATATCTGGTATGGTGTTTGTCAGATACATCAAGGACCCAATCAACTGGCGATACATAGTGGGATCAATCAAATTTGAATCTGAAGCAGAATCCCTCAGCTTCTTCAAATTTGCATCCATCGGAGTAGCCATGGATCTGTAGTCCAACATTCCAAATCTCTTCAGAATATCTATGGTGTATTTTCCTTGACCTAGGAAAATCTCTTTTTGCCTCTGCCATACTTCTAATCCCAAGAAGTAATGCATCAATCCAAGATCCTTCATTTCGAACTCAGAGGCGAGTTTCTTTTAACACCATACGATTAGTTTCTCATTTCCAGTGAGAAACAAGTTATCAACATAGAGTACCAAAAATCAGTGGCTCATCATCTGCAACCTTGTAGTAAAGGTTGGGGTCTACATCACTCTGATGCAACTTCCACTCCATGGCTGAAACAATAACAATGATCAATCTGGTGGAAGTATACAGGAGCAAATGTCTCATCATAATTGACTCCCTCTTTCTGAGAGAACCCTCTGGCAACAAATCTAGCCTTGTGTTTTTCAACACTCCCATTTGCTCTATGTAAAGTCTATTGTGGCCATCTAGGCCTCTTCCGGCCTACTGCAATATCTCTGGGAACATCAATTGACTCAACTGGATCAATGGAATCGATGGGTTCATCTTCTTCTGCTAGCTCCCTCTTGAACTGGAGGGGGAGATGATCTCATCTCCTTTGGTTCTAGCATTACTTCATCATCGATCTCCATGTTTGATCCTTTGCCTTTCTTGACAGCCATTTCTTCTTCAAGGACACATCCCTGCTAACTTCGATCTGTCTGGATCCTGGGATGTAGATTCTGTACGCCTTTGAAGACTCACTGTATCCCATGAAAGTTCCTTCTAGCATGAAGGTTCTTAACTTCGTCCTTTTCTCCTTGGGCACATGTATGTAGACTGGACAACCAAAGATCCGGAGGTGGTTTGCTTATGCTTTTACTCCTGTGAAAGCTTCTTCCAAGGTCATCCTTCTAGGTTGAGAGTCATACTCCTGGAAGCTTTCTGCTGAACATCAACGAGATTCATGTGTCCATCACTTGTTCATCGGAACAAGTCTCATCATCCTTCTCTTGTAGGCCATATCACATGGTCTTTTCCTTACAAGTCAAATCCCGTCTGATGATCAGTGATATTGCATAATCAAATTTAACCAATTTCTATTTCTATGTAATGATAATAGTTTACACAGGCATCTTGGCTAATAATTTAGCACAACAATCATAAACATGTCTTCCAAACACATCTGGGAACTATCTAGATATTTGCTATCTCCACTAGAGCATGCCATCTAGAGTGTGCACTACTCTAAGCATGCAGGAAGGAGATATCATCTAGACTAGCTCTATCGTGTGTTTATGAAATGTTGTGTAGCTCAAATACAACAGTAGCCTACGGTAAATCGAAAGTAAACTATATCAACTACTCAACACACTTCCTGATAGATCTGCATATAATGGTTATGAAGACATATAAGACAAAATAGATCTATGTAAGCAAGAAAACCAAATACTTATCCCTTATTGTTTTTGTGTGTGGGCTCCCATTGCCTTCTTGTGGGAACCATGAGAGACCTCTGTTCTTGCAGTCTGGATCTTCATATGTGGAGAGCTAAAAGAACTCTGAACGATCATCATTCCTTGACTTCTTGTGAGGAGTGTCTTCATCAACATCAGCAGTTGAGGCTTCGTGCTTCTTTTTGATTGAGCTTTGACAATTATTGGCATAATGACCATATGCCTTGCACTTGTAGCATTGTATCTGAGACAAATCCTTCTTCTCCTTCTTCTGATATGGAGGAGGACTAGATCTCTTATCTTGGTGCTTGTGTTTGTAAAACTTTCTTCCCTTTCCCCTGCCTTTCTTGGCATGGGACAATAACGCTTGATTCTCCTCAGGTTGAGTGCCATGAAGTCTCTGTTTTGCTGTTATTCTTGTCTCTTCCTAGGTGTAATCTGCCCATAGCCTATCAAATTTGGGTAGTTTGGATCTACCACTTATACTTTGAATAAATGACTCCCAAGATGGCGGAAGACCATTTAGAGTAGTAATGCAAAGCTCCTTATCATCAATGGGATCTCCACCAGTACTAAGCATGCCCCTTAGTTTTGTGATCCTCATGAAATATGAGGAAATGGATTCCGACTTAGACATATTCATATTTGATAGTTGATTCCTCAATGTAAGGGTTACATTGATACTATTGTGTTCAAACAACTTCTTTATGGTTTTGAACATCTTTCTAGAAGTCTTCTTACTTGAGATTTGAAGAACCAAATGGTCTCTAACTGAGTCCACCAAAATCCTTCTTGCTCTGGCATCATTCTCCCTCCAACGAGATTTGTCTTCTTCGGCTTATGTTTCTGGAACCTTTTCATTGAAAAACTGCAAAAGATAACTTTTTTCTAGTAGAAGAAGAACCCTAGACTTCCAAGAGATGAAGTTGGAAGCCCCTTCCAGACGATCTTCAACCTTCATACCAATCATCTTGACTGCAGATCTGGACTGGAAACTCTAGCAAGAGCTAGGTCAAAAATGCAAGTTGGAATTTTGGAAAACTGACTCCATAGGTAGATGCACCCTAGCAAGGTGAGTTGAGAAGAGGTAGCGCTGAGCCAAAACTGTGGAGAAAATAGGTTAAAAATTGAAACCCTAATTTTTGTTGCAGCTACATAATTTGGTCAAAAATTGAAAATTCTCATAATTGAATTCTACCTTCACCAAAAGATGCACCCTCCTTAGAGCGAAATTCCCAAGGCTCTTTTTCCGCCAAAAAGTTGAGTGAAAGCATTGAAAGATGAAACCCTAGTTTCGGCAATGGCTTCTTCTAGTATCGCTCTGATACCATGTTAGATTTTGCATACATTCATAGCATAATAATTTACTTGCATAAATTCAATAGGATCACTAGAAGAAAGACAAAGCACAGAAACAATAACACGAGTTTTATCCTGGGAAACCCAAACGGGAGAAAACCCAACAACCTTCGTATAGAGATGATAATTCCGAGATCAGAGTACAATAATGAAAGAGAAGGAAAGGAAACATTTTCCAAGTAGAAACCCCAAAAATAGTCTTCTCCTTACTGCAGGTGCGAATCTCTCTCTGGTTGACGCGAACTTCACTTGAGTGGATGAGTGAATAATGAGGTGAACTTTCCCTCTATTTATACAAGTGCCAAATTGGCCATTTCCCTAACTGGGCCGACTTCTCTTGGGAACAATAAATAATTTAATTTTAATCTTTTCTTTTGTTTGCTTTTCACCCCCAAGGTTTATATTGATCTTTCTAGGGTTTACATGATTGATTACATTAAGTTCAACTTCCTTAGGAGGTAAAATAAAATACAATAATAATATCTTTCGAAGTTGCACAAATTCCAACACCCTCTACCTCTTGAGGGAAACATTAGGAATCATTTAGAAAAAAATGTCATGAATGGTGTGTTTTTCATGATGTTCATGAGGTTTTATATACTTGGCGTCAGTGAAAACATATTTAGTGAGAATATATTTATAGAGATGTTATGACAACATGTCTTACTAATAAATGCCCCTTATTAAGTCAAATCTTAGAATTATTTCTGCCCCTTATTAAGTCAAATCTTAGAATTGTTTCTAAGACATAAATACTCATAGCAATAATATATATGTTTATGGACTTGTATGCAATATATATTCCCTCTACCTCTTGAGGGAAACATTAGGAATCATTTAGAAAAAATGTCATGAATGGTGTGTCTTTCATGATGTTCATGGGATTACTAGACACCCGTGAGAAAATATTTATAGGGATGTTACGACATCATGCTTTACTAAGTCAAATCTTAGAATTGTTTTTAAGACATAAGTATTTATGGCAATAATATATATATGTTTACATGTTTTTGATTTATAAGCGGACAATTATTTTAGAATTGTTTTTAAGACAAATAAATACTCATGACAATAATATATATATGTTTACATGTTTTTGATTGACCAAAGGAGAGTTGTTAATTCCAATTTTGCATAAACATGAGACAAATACCTTTAGTAGTGGAAACATAAATACCCATATATATATATATATATATATATATATATATATATATATATATTTTCGCATAAACATGAGACAAATACCTTTATTAGTGGAAACATAAATACCCATGGTGTATATATATGTTTTCGATGGACAAGTAGAGAGTTATTAATTCCAATTTCTCACAAATACCTTTATTAGTGGAGACTAATCAATCCCAATTTCTCATTAACATGAGACAAATACCACTTTTGGAGGGGGAGAGTTTGAACCTTATATGGCATGTAAGAACAAAGGTTTATTTGAATAAAATAAAATGAGGAATAACTAATATTATATTTTAAAAATATCAATTATTTAAATTTATAAATATGAAGATTTTGAGTTAT
Source organism: Larix kaempferi (assembly GCA_027924585.1). Taxonomy (NCBI): domain Eukaryota; kingdom Viridiplantae; phylum Streptophyta; class Pinopsida; order Pinales; family Pinaceae; genus Larix; species Larix kaempferi. Next base: position 5,890,539 of record BSBM01000364.1, on the reverse strand, counting down.
TTATCAAATACAATTGGTTGAAATCTTGCATTGTGTGTAGAGTATATAGAACATAATTATTATATACAATATTTATTCTTGATATAGTTCACGACAAGTGCTAGCGAAGCATGCTAACGAGGCCTACGACATTGTGGTGTCAAGTTGGCATCTTGTTTGTATACTGTCTTGTCTTCTTGTTGTAGACTTGGCATAGACTCTCCAAAGGTTGGATAAGTTTATAACCTTTTACATTTTTAGGATATCCAACAAAAATGCACTTTTCACTTTTAGGTTGTAATGCTTTTATTTCTCATTAAGAATGTGAGTCAATGCTTCACCACCAAACACACGAAAGTGGCTAACATCTAGGTTTAATTTTACTCCATGCTTCTTCTAATGTTATATATTTTAAAGCCTTAGTGGAAGTGCGATTAACTATGTAATTGATATGATGAATGACTTCTGCCAAAAAATGAGAACTTAATCTCTTAGATTGAATTATACAATTTGCCATTTTCTTTAATGTGTGATTCTATTTTAACAACACCATTTTGTTGTGGTGTGCACATGATAGTCTATTGCATCTAAATACCATGTCGTTTAGTAAGTTGTTAACATATTAATCTCCATTATATACTATCAACTTATGCAATTGATGCCTTGATTGTTTTTCTACAGGGACCTTGTAGGCCAAAAAAAACATGTGAAAAAGTTAACTCTTTAAGTTTTAAGAAATAAACCAAAGTGCATTTGGATAAGTTATTGATGAAATTTAAGAAATACTTGAACACTGAGAAAGAAGTAAAATGAAGTGGACCACACAAATCACTATGAACAAGCTAAAGGGGGCTCAGGCATGCCAAGAGACATGTTTGCTAGAATTGTCTCGATGATGTTTGTCAAGGACACATTTGGGACAAACACCATCTCTGCAAAAAATGTGAGGGAGACTAGTCACCATATTATGATTATATAGCTGTTGCAATAAGGGATAGTTTAAATGATCAAATCATTCATGTGAAAGTTTGCTCAATTCATTACTATGAGCAATAAAACTTGATAGAAAAGATGATGATTCAAAGTTATCAAATTTGTACAACTTGGTAATATCATCGACAATTCCAGTTGCTATGACATGCTTAAGATGTTTTAAATCCTTGAGTACAAATTGATGAGGTTAGAACTCTATTATTTTACCTTAATCTAAAAGAGTGAGTTGGTAGATTGATAGAAAATTGCAGGAAAGATTTGAAATACATAATACATCATTGAAATGATCATTGTTGCACCGAGTGAAATGAGGTGCTCTACATCCCAGTATGGGGGAGATGTTGTAACGTGTATGTAGTGTTACATCTAATAAAACGTAACAAGTAATTTTTTTAATTCATTTCGGCTCATAAAATAAAAAATTATGGAAAGTATTTAAAAAAAATCCTTGTTGGTTCATAAAATAAAATATTATGAAAAGTAATTAAAAAATAGATGTTCGTTTATAAAATAAAAACTTAAAACTTAAACCCGGATCTATAAATCAAGAGAGATCAAATTTCTTGAGTTTAAATTTAAAAAAAAGAAATACACCTCAAGAAATTGGATCCCTCTCGGTGTTTGATAGATACGGGTTTAATTTAACTCAATTGTTCAAATTCTACAACACTAACAGATCTATCATCACAAACAAATATTTGTTTGGTGTTACATTCATTAAGAGAATAACAATGGTTTTATCTTTAGCCATATGATCAGATGCTCGAGAGTCAATAAGCCATTCATTAGAAGTAGATGATGCATGGAAGGATAAACCAAAAGAATAAAGTGCATGTCCATGAAAAGAAGAATCAAAATTGATGTTGTGTTTTTTTATTATTGCTTCCATCTTGAAGTATCTAGAATCCAAATGACCATATTTCCTACAAAAATTACAATGTCTTTCAATCTTCTTCATCACCATTGGGAGGAGTTGGTTGAGAGGGTTTGGGATCCTTGTTTTGTTTATTGTTGCGAGGGTGTGTCTTCTTCATATGATTGGATTCATCCTTATGTTGCGCCACTAAGACTTTGTTAGATGTACGTATAGTTTTGATCACTCCAAGATGCAAAAGATTATTTTGCTCTCTAATCAAATAATCACAAAAAGGTTCAAAATAAGAGATTTTGTAAGTAGACCCTTTACTAATAAGAGCTTCTATGGTGGAGCGAAAAGTATATACAAAACATAATAAGTAGTGCGAGGCTTAACAAGAGTAACACTTACGAGTTGGTCATTTGTCTTGATTATTTTACTTTTTGCAAGTGAAAGTCTTAAGTGTTTTGAACTTAGATTGTAAATATTCAATGTAAGAAAAATTATTGAGATTTAAAACAATCAATTAATTTTCGAGTTGGTGGGCTCAAATCTCATTGTGTTTACTAAACATGGTTTCCAACTTTTGTCATGTTGTATCTGGGGTCTCAATTCTTTGAAGGTGAAATTGAAGATTAGTGGAGATTGACACTCTGATTAATCCATGTACTTTTGTCATTTTTATTATCCTATTTGACTTTCTTTAATGCATTAAGAGGATCAATTTATGTTCTCAAGGTAACTTGTGAAAGCCCCCTACTTCATAGCAAATCCTCCATACGAGACTTCCATGAGAAGTAGTTTGAAAGAGATCACTTGGACTAGCCATATTATAATATGCAAGTAAGATGACTTTAAATGAGAAATTGATAGTTTGGATGCAAAATTCTCGAAAAACAAATATGTAGTTAAAAAAAATGACACTAAAAAAATGCTATGGATGTCAAAGTTATGCCATTTTTAAGAATGACATAAAAAATAACCAAGGTGCCACTTGGTAGATAGATGTTCATCCATATGGTGAAGGGTGCACAAAGAGGTTGGGGAAACCCATTGGGTACTTCTCCTCATTTTGAGGATGGTACCTAGGGAAATTGGATTTCGCAGAAGCTCGGGGCTTTGTCAACATAGGACTCAATATGCACATTAATACTCAACATGTAACTTGCGGGATTTGAACCTGAGTGGGGAGGAGAACAATCATTCCTCTCAAGCTAGACCCAATTGATGAAATTTA